>CAWUPB010000994.1:1457500-2735000 GCA_963924115.1 Dovyalis caffra
GGAGTGAGGGAGGGTAAGAGAGAGGAAGATGGCCAGAGAGGAGTGGGAGAGGGAGGGAAGAGGGAGATGGAGAGAGAGTGAGAGGGAATGAGAGAGGGAGTTGGAGAGAGAGAGAGAGAGGAAGGTGAGGGAGAGATGAAAAGGGAGTGAGAGGGAGGGAAGAAGAGGGGGAAGATAGAGAGTTAGAGTGAAAGAGAAGGAGAGGAAAAGAGAGAAGGGGATAGGGAATGGTGGAGAGAGGAAGAAATTAAGAGAAAGAGAGAGGAAGAGGGGGGAGAAAGGGAGAAAGGGTAAGGGAGGGGGAGTTGGAGAGATGGAGAGTAAGAGTTTAGGATAGAATGAAAGAGGGGGTGATAGAGAGAGAGAGGAGATGAAAAAGATGAGAGATGGGGTGAGAGAGAGAGATGGAAAAAAGAGAGAGAAAAAGAGAGAAAGATTTAGAGAGAGAGAAGAGAGGATGACAATTGGAGGGGCGGAGAGAGGGAAAGGGAGGGAGAGAGGTGTAGAGAGAGGGAGAGGGAGAGAGTGTAGGAGGTGGTGAAAGCATAAGGAGGGTGATAAGAGAGAGAGGGATAGAGAGGGAGAGGGAGGGAGATGGAGAGAGAGGGAGTGAAAGAGAAAGGGAGAGGGAGAACCAAATAGAGAGGTTAAATGGGAGAGAAAGAGCGAGAGAATAGGAGATAAAGGTAGAGATGGAAAGGGAGGGAAAGAGGGAGAGGGGAGGGAGAGAGAGGGAAAGTAGGAGAGAGAGAGGGAAAGAGATAGAGAAGGAGAGGGAGAGAGAGGGAGGCAAAGGGAGAGTAAAGGAGAGGGAAAGGGAGGGAGAGAGGTTAAGTGAGTGAGAGAGGGAGAGGAAGGGAGAGTGGAGAGAGTGAGAGAGAGGGAGAGATTGTTATAGAGAGGGAGAGTGGGCGAGAGGGAGATGGAGCGAGAGAGAGGTACATAGAGGGGGAGAGAGGGGGTAGAGAGAGGAAGAGGGAGAACTAGAGAGAGATGGGCAATGAGAGAGTGAGGTTAGGAGGAAAAGGGTGAGAGGGAGAGAAATGGAGAATCGGAGATAGAGGAATGAAGGGAAAGGAAGAGGGAGAGAGAGAGGGAGAGATAAAGTGAGAGCATGATAGAGAGAGGGAGGGAGAAAGAATAGGAAAGGGAGATAGATGTTGAGGGAGGGAAATAGAGAGAGAGAGAGGGGGGAAGGATAGGCTGGGAGAGAGTGAAGTAGAAAGAGAGTCGGGGAGATCGAGAGAGAGAGAGGAAGGGAGAGAAAGTGAGAGAGAGGGATAGAGAGAGATAAAGAGGGGGAGAGTGACAAAGAGAGGGAGATGGAGAGAGAGGGAGAGGAAGAGGGAGGGAGAGAGTGAGGGAGAGGGAGAGGGAGGGAGGGAGAGTGACAGTGGGAGAGAGGGATAGCAAGTGAGAGAAAGAGGGAGGGAGAGAGAGGGAAAGGGAGAGTGAGGAATGGATAGAAAGGGAGAGAGAGATAGAGAAAGAGAGGGAGAGAGAAAGAGGAAGAGAGGTAAAAAAGGGAGAGGGGGAGGGTGAGGGAGGGAGAGGGAGAGAGAGAAAGAGGAAGAGAGGGAGAAAAAAGAGAGGGAGAGAGAGGGAGAGAGAGAAAGATAGAGATATGGAGAGAGGGAGAGTGGAGAAGAAGAGAGGGAGAGCGAAGAGAGATAGAGTAAAGTGGGAGAAAGACATATAGAGAGAGAGAGAGGGAGAAAGGGAGAGAGGAAGGGAGAGAAATATAAAGGAAGAAAAAAGGGAGAGATAAAGAGAGAGGAAGGTAAATGGAAAGATAGCGAGAGGGAGAAATGAATAAAGAAAGAAAGGTATAGACAAAGAGAGGGAGAGAAGGAGGGAGAGAGGGAGAGAGGAGGAGAGATTAAGAGAGATAGGTAGAGAGCGATAGGAGAGAGAGGTACGAGAGATGAAGAGGAAGGGAGAGGGAAGGAGAGGGAGGTAGAGAGGGAGAGGGAAGGAGAGGGAGAAGAAGGGGGAGAGAGGGAGGGAGAGGGAAAGAGAAAGGGGAGAGAAAAGAGGAGGGAGAGAGAGAGTTAGGGGGAGACAGGGAGAGAAAGGGTGATAGAGAGATTGAGGGAGGGAAATGGTAAAAGTGAGAGGGAGGGGTAGAGAGAAGGGTAGGGAGGGAGGGAGAGAGAGTGAGAGGAAGGGAGAGAAGGCGAGTGAGAGAGAGATGAAAAGCGAGAGGGGTGGGGAGGAAGAGGGAGGGAGAAAGGAAAAGAGGAAAAGGGAGAGAGATAGAGATAGAGTAGGGGAGAGGAAGTGAGAGAGAGGGATAATGCAAGACAGTGAGAGGGAGGGAAAGGGAGGGAGAGAGTGAGGGGGTAGAGATTGAGGAAGGAGAGAGAAGGAAAGTTAGGGAGACAAAGAGAGAGGGAGGGATAGAGAGGGTTAGAGAGAAAAAGGAGAGAGAGACTAGAAGGGAGATAGAGAGGGAGATGGAGAGAGGGAGAAAGAAAGAGAGAGATGAGGGGTAGAGAGAGAGAGGATGAGAGGGAAAAAGCTTAGATAAAGGGAGTTAGGGCGGGAGAAAGAGGTAGAGGAAGAGAGAGGGAGAGAGAAAGAGGGAGATAGAGGTAGAGGTAGAGGTAGAGGGAGGGAGAAGGGGAGGGAGGGAGAGAGAGGAGAGAAGGAGGGATAGAGAGTGGGAGAGAGTGAGAGGGACTTAGAGAGAGAGATAGGGAGAGAGAGTAAAAGAGAGGGAGAGAGAAAGGGAGAGAGGAAGAGAGGGAGGGGAAAGATAAAGAGAGAGGGAGAGAGAGGTGGATAGAGAGGGGGATAGACCGAGAGAAAAAGAAAGAGAGAGGGAGAGTGACGGGTGAGTGAGGGAGAGAGAAGGAACGGGAAAACAGGTAAGGAGAGCAATGGAGAGAAAGGGATAAAGGGAGAGTGAGGTTGAGAGGGAGAGGGATAGGGACAGAGGGAGATAGGGAGAGGAGTGAGGGAGTGGGAGAGGGAGAGAAAAAGAAGAGGGAGTGAGATAGAGAGAGAGTGAGGGTGGGAGTGAGGGAGTGATATGGAGAGACAGAGAGAGATGGAAGGAAAGAGAGAGGGAGAGGGAAAGAAAAGGAGAGAGAGAGGAAGATAGGGAGATAGAGGTAAAGACAAAGGGAGAAAGAGAAAGACAAGGTGAGGGAGAGAGGGAAGGAGAAAGAGAGGGGGAGAGAGGAATGGAGAGAGGGAGGGATAGAGAGTGGTTGAGAGGGTAAGAGAACAAGGTAAAGAGAGGGAGATAATGGGAGAGGGAGAGAGACAGGGGGTAGGAAAGATTGAGAGAGAGTGAGATACAGAATGGGAGAGAGTGAAAGATAGAAGGGAGAAGGAGAGGGAGAGGGGGAGATAAAAGGAGAGAGAAAGAGAGGGATAAAGAGGAAGAGAGGGAGATAGAAAGCTAAAAAGAGAGAAGAAGAGTGTGAGGGGAAGAAAGAGAGTCAAAGAGAGAGAGAGATATAGAAGAAGTTAGAGAGGGAGGGAGAAGTTAAAAAGATAAAGGGAAAGGGAGAGAGAGAGGGAGAGAGATAGAGAGTGAGGGGGAGAGAGAGGTAGGGAGATGGAGAGGGAGGGGAAGGGGGAGGAAGAATGAGAAATTAAGATTAGGAAAGAGAGAGAAGGTAGTGAGTGAGAGAAAATGAGAGGGGGATGGGGAGAGGGATGAGATAGAGAGAGAGGGAGATAGAGAGACAAAGGAAAGAGCAAGAGACATAGGGAGATAGAGGGAGAGAGGAAGTGAGAGAGAGGGAAAGAGAGGGAGAGATAGAAGGCAATAGAGAGGGAGATAGGGTGAGAGGGGGAGAGAGAGATAACGGGAGAGAGGGAGAGAGAGACGGGGAGAGAAAGAGAGGGAGAGAGAAAGAGAGAGGGAGGGAGAGAGGGATAGGGATTGAAATAGAGAAGGAGAGAGATGGTGGTAGAGAGGGGGAGAGAGAGGGAGAGAGGGAAGAGGGAGAGGGAGAAAAAGAGAGGGAGAGGATGAGGGAGAAGGATAGAGAGTGTGGGAGGGAGGGAGAGGGAGAGCGAGAGATAGAGGGGGAATGGTGAGAGAGATAGAAGAAGAGTGAGAGAAAAAGTAAGAAAGAAGGAGAAAGAGAGAGAGGTGAGAGCATGAAAATTAGAGGGGGAGAGAGAGGTAGAGAGATGGAGAGAGTGAGAAGGAGAGAGAGGGAGGGAGTTAGGAGGTAGTGAGAGCATAGGAGAGGGTGAGAGAAGAGAGAGGGACAGAGAGGGAAAGAGTGAGAGAGAGGTAGAGGAAATAGGAAGGAGAGAGGAAGAGGTAAAAAGAGAGGGAGAGAGAAGATATGGAGAAGAAGGAGAGAGGAAAAGAGTGAAAGAGGGAGAGATAAAAAATGTGTGTGAGTGAGGAAAAAGGAAGGAGATAATGAGAGAGAGGAAAAGATAGAAAATGAGAGAGATAGAAGGAGACAAGGAGAGGATAGAAGAGGGAAAGAGAGAAAGGGAGGGAGAAAAAGCAATAGAGAGAGGGAGAGAACGCGCAGGGGGGTGAGAGAGGGGGAGAGGGAGAGGGAGAGAGAAGGTGAGGGAGAGAACATCCGAAGGGGTGAGAGAGAGAGAGAGAGGGAGAGGGAGAGAGAGGGAGAGGGAAAGAGAAAGAGCTAGAGAGATGGAGATAGGAAAAAAGAGGGAGAAAAAGGTATGAGAGAGAGTGGGAGAGCAAAAAAGAGAAAAGGAGTGAGAGAGGGTGTAGGAGAGAGGGAGAGAGAGGGGGAGTGAGGGAGAGAGAGAAAAGGAGAGAGAGAGAGAGCGGGGAGAAAAGGAGTGCGGGAGAGAGGGAGAGGGAGAGAGATAGATAGAGGGAGAAAGGGAGAGTAGGGGTAGGAGAGAGAGGAGGGAGAAAGTAAGGGAGAGAGGGGGATAGAGGATGAGGGAAAGAGAGAGTAAGGTGGAGAGAGAGAGAGAGAGAGGTGGGAGAGGGAGAGAAGAGGAGGGAGGGAGATAAAGAAGGAGAAAGGGTGAGGAGGAGATTAGAGAGGGAATGGGGGAGATATAGGGAGAGGGAGTGGGAGAGAGGGTGAAAGAGAGGGTGAGAGAGATGGACAAATGGAGAGGGATATGGAAGGAGAAAAAAGAGATTAGGAGAGGCAAAAGGGAGAGGGAGATAGGGAGAGGTAGGGAGGGAGAGGGAGATTAGGGGAGGGAGATAGAGATAGACAGAGAGAGTGGGAAAGAGATAGCATAAGGAGGAGAGAGAGAAGGAGAGAAGGATTAAGAGGAAGAGAGGGAGAGAAAAGATAGAGAGAGTTAGAGAGAGAAAGAAAGGAATAGAGAGAGAAAGAGAGAGAAGAGGAGGCAAAGGAAGAGAGAGAAGGGAGATAAAGAAAGAGAGAGGGATAGAAGGAGTGTGAGAGGAGGAGAGAGATAGAGAGAGGGAGAGAGGGAGATGCAACAAGAGGGGGAGAGAGAAGGAGAGATGGATAGGGAGAGATAGAGAGGGAGTGGGAGGGAGGGAGAGAGGGAGGGAGAGAGAGGGAGGGAGAGGGAGAGAGGGAAAGAGGGATAGAGATAGAGAAGGAGAGAGAGGGAGAGAGGGAAGGAGAAAGAGGGAGAGAGAGTGAGTGAGGGGGAGAGGGAGGGAGGAAGAAAGAGAGGCGGAGGGGATAGAGGGGGAGAGTGAGGGAGAGAGTGAGGGAGAGAGGGAGAGAAAGGGAGAGAGTGAGGGAGAGAGAGGGTGGAGGAGAGAGAAGGAGAGGAAGGAAGAGAGAAAAGAGATGGAGAGGAGGAGAGGGAAAGATAAAGGGACAAGGAGGGAGATAGGGAGGGAGAGAGGGAGAGTGAAAGAGGGAGAGGGAAAGGGAGGGAATAAGAGGCGAGAAACGAGAGGGAGGGAGAGAGGGAAATAAAAAGAGAGGTAGAGGGTAAGGGATAGGGAGAGAGGGAAAAGGAGAGAGAGATAGAGTGGGGGAGAGGGAGAGAGATAAAGACGAAGAGAAAGAGAGGGGGAGGGAGAGGTAGTAGGAGAGAGAAAGAGAGGGAAGGTGAGGGAGGGAGGTAGGTAGGAAGAGAGAGAGATAAGGGGAGAAAGATAGAGAAAGAGAGAGATAGGTAGAGAGGAGAGGGAGCTAGAGAAGGGGAGAAAGATAGAGAAAGAGAGAGATAGGTAGAGAGGAGAGGGAGCTAGAGAAGGGGAGAAAAATAGAGAAAGAGAGAGATAGGTAGAGAGGAGAGGGAGCTAGAGAAGGGGAGAGTGAGGGAGGGGGAAGAGAGAGGGAGAGAATAAGAAAGAGAAAGTGAGGAGAGAGAGGTAGGGAGAGGGAGGGAGGGAGGGATGAGAGAGGGATAGAGAGAGGGGGAGAGAGTAAGAGAGTGAGAGGAGGATAGAAAAAGAGGGAGGGAGATAGGGAAAGATAGAGAGAGGGAGATAGATTGATAGAGGTAGAGAGAGGGAGAGGGAGAGGGAGAGAGGGTGAGAGTGGGGGTAGAAGAAAAGCAAGAGCAAGAGAGAGAGTGTAACCCCCATGAAAAATCCATAATTATATATATATATATATTATGGAATGAAATTTTGGATAATTAAACCATGAGAAATTAATGCGTGAAATGTATGATTTGTGTTAAATTAAGGCAATTTTAATTGAGATTAATGGTTTAATTATTAGAGGAATCAAGTATGCCAAATCAATGTTTTTGAGAATTAGACTCTGTCCGAATTTTGTGTGGCTTATTCATGGACCTTAGATTGCTTTCTGGGTGAAATGTAAAGCATAAAAATTGTTTATATATGTCTTAACTAACACTCTGTAAAATATTTTGATTATTAGGTTTATATAGAAAATGTTATGCCCGTTTTAGTACATACTGTTCTAGACGTAATACTACTGGACATGATTGATCGTTAAACTTCAAAATTATGTTGTGACTTGTTTGTTGGGTATTTTAACCTAATTTTGGATATTTTTTACCTTAATATGTCTAGTTTCTCAAATAAAAATAATAGGATTTAATTATGTTCAAAAGTGGGACATTGTTGCTTGAGAAGAGGCTACCCAGTAAGACAACTCCTACAAACAGATTTGAGGTGTGGATGTGTAACTAGAACCAAACTAGTTTAGGGATTTAGTTAGCTTAGTTACTATATGAAATAAGTTAGTTTAAGGGTTTAGTTAGCTTAATTATTTAGTTAGGAGACCTAGCAACTTCATTAAATGCATTAAGCCAACTCACCCATTTTTGCCACACAAACCCGCCACCCCTCACCATGACTCACCCATTTAATTTAAACTTGGTTCCATTAGGTTTAGACACTTGTAGCCTAATTTAATGAAAAAGAAAATTTAGTATATAAATTGAGGAAGTGAAAATATGGCAAAAAATTTTAGCAACCCGTAGCCACCAAATTTGGGAGAGAAAACCGAGTTGTGAGAAAGGGAGAGAAAATCACGACAAGAAAGAAAGAAAGAAAAAGGAAGGGGAAGGGAGAAAAAGAAAGCAAAGTTAAGGAAATCCTAATCACATCTAAGTTAAGTAAGTGGGTTTCTTTCGTTATTTATGCTATTTATCCGGTTTTATGTAATTGGTTAAGGTTGTATTTGGGTTGTGATGTGTTGTTGTTGGTTGTCGTTTATTTTGCTTTATGATTGATTATTCTTATACTTGGTTGTGATCGTTAGTTGTATGGTTGCTTTTTTAAGGCTTTTATATAGCTTGAATGATGGTTAAATTGGTATAATGAATGGAATTGGGTTGAACAAAATTTAGGGGAACAATTTGGGTTGATATGAACTCGGATTGGAATAAAATGGAAAGGAAGAAAAATGGAGTTTTTAGGGTTTTATCTAGGTAATATTCGACCAAGAATGGAAGAAAATAAAGTTCTTTTAATGTCTAAGATCTTAAATTTTAATGGTAGATAAATTACGTTAATTGGTCCTTTAAAAATAAAAAAATAAAAAAATAAAAATGAAGTTAGAAAGGTGAAATTGTTTGGCCCAAAAGCGTCAAAATTTAGCGACAAGGGAACATTACACCTAGCATGTTCTAAACTAACCCGAGGTGTTAAACACCATATAAATTTAGTGTAGAATGAATTAACAATTAGATGTACCACATTAAATGAAAGGGAAGTCCCATATACAAATTAAGTCTATGGCCCGTCTACTATCGAGCGTCGATGTTTCCACATAATTAGATGAACACCGCAACGGGGCATATGAAAACTTGTGAATCATATGTGAAACCTTATGTGGGTTAGATATAGAGAGTGGAATAATGGTGTAGGGTTTGGTATTCCTAGTACCCTTAATGCAGTAACCATGACATTACATACATAACGTCCATTGGTGGGAACTTAATTTAGAAAGAATTAATTGATTGAGAATTGGTTCACATGGTTAGGTCCGATAACCTAACAGGAATAAATGGGTATTAGTGGTCCAACTATGTGGATAGAAGGAAGGGGTATAATGAAATTCATGAAATTCTTCGGTTGTGTCTTCCCCCAGAAATGATCCGTTTTATTTGACTGATGGAGACAACAAATAATTAGTTATAACAAATTAATATAATTATAAGAAATAAAAATATAACAAATACTAAAAACAAATACTAAATAATAAAATATAAGTGGTGTGCACTGCACTTGTTAGATGATGGACTCCGTTAATAGTGGCTACAACGAGGGATAATTCTATTGTTAGCGAAGGTGATTTGGTAATCACCTGGATTAAAAATAGAGCGGATTTGCTAATACCTAAAGTACCTAGAATTAAAATTGATGAGTATGGTGGAAAGTCGGAAAAGCATTGCATATCACGTGCATCACCCCATTTACTAAGCTTTGACTCACATCGTTTTTATTTGTATGTTATGATAGGTAGCGATGATCGTAGTACCGATAAGGATGCTTGTCGAATCCTCTAAAAGGGCTCATATTTGACGTAAACCTAAGGGGACATTATTTTTATTTTAATTTTTAGGGTTGGGATATCGATAGACATTTTGATGGTATTGTAAATAAATTTTGTAATTTCTTTCACTATATTTATTAATGTTATATAAATTATCTTATAGACATTTCATTATATGATAAGTCCTTATCGTATGAGCACATACGTGTATCATGTTAAGTTAGGAATTGGTCATGTCGGCGTGGTGCTCTCCTCCCCAGCCCACTCCTCTTGGGTAATTAGTAAGTGGGATGGGGAGGGGGCGTCACACCTCCCTCCCTCTCACTCTCTCCCTCACTCTCCATCCTCTCTCACTCCCTCTCTCCCCCTCTATCTTTCATTCCCTCCCTATGTCTTCCTCTCCCTCTTCCTCCCTTTCTCTAACCATCCCTATCTCCCTCCCTCTACCTTTCCCTCTCTCTCCCCCTCCCTTTGCCTTTCCCTTTCTTTATCCGTCTCCTCCTTCCTCTCTCTCTCTCCCTCCTACACTATCTAACTCTCTTTCTCTCCCTCTCTCTCCTTCACTCTCTTCCCCCTCTCCCTCCCCTTCTCCCTCTCTCTACCCCTCTCTTTCCCTCTACCTCTCTCCTCCTCCCTCTCCCTCTCTCCCTTACCTCTTCCTTACTTCTCCCTGTCTCTACCTCTCTCCTTCTCCCTCTCCCTCTCTCCCTCACCTCTTCCCTACTTCTCTCTCTCCTTCCTCTCCCTCTCCCTCCCTCTCTTTTTCTCTCTACCTATCTCCTTCTCCCTCTCTCGTTTCCTTTTCTCTCTTTCTCCCTCTCTCCCTCTCACTCTCCCACTCTCTATCTATGTATCTATCTCTCTATCTCTCTCTCACTCCCCTATTACCCTTCCTTCTCCATCTCTTTGTTTCTCTTTCCCCCTTATTTCCTCTATCTCTCTCTATCCCTCTCTCTACCCCTTCTCTCAATCTCTCTCTATTCTTCTCTCCATCCCTCCCTCTCCCTCTCTCTATCCCTCTCCCTCCCTCTCTCTCCCACCCTCTCTCTATTTTTCTCTCTCACTCCCCTTTCTCCCTCCCTCTTTTTCTCCTTCCCACTCTCTGTCTCTCTCTACTCCTCTCTCTCTCCCTCTCCTATTCTCTTTCCCCTTTGTCTCCCCCTCCCTCTCTCTCTCCATCCCTCCCTATTTCTCTCCCCCTCTCCCTCCTACTCGCCCTCCCTCTAATTCTCTCTCCTCCCTCTTTCCCCTCTCCCTCCATCTCTCCCCCATCTCTCCCCTTTTATTCGTCCCATTCTCCTTTTCTCTCTCCCTTTATCTCTATCTCTTGCTCATTCTCTCCCTCTCTCTTTCTTTCACTCTCTATCTCTCTCCCTCTCTCACGCTTACTCTCTCCCTCCCTCATTGTCTACCCCTCTCCTCCTATCTCTCTCTCTCCCTCACCCTCACCCTCTCTCTCCCTTACTCTCCTACTCTCTCTCCCTCCCTTTCTCTCCCCCTCTCCTTTTGTATCTCCCGTTCATGCTTTCTTTCTCCCTTTTCCTCTCTCCCTCTTTCTCTCTCTCACTTCATCTCTTTCTATCTTATAGACATTCTCTCTCTCTCCCTCTCAATCCCTCTTTACATTTCTCCTCTTACCCCCTCTCTCATTCCCCCTTCTCTCCCTTTTTTCTCTCCCTCTCTCTCCCTTCCTTTCCATCTCTCTTCTCCTCTCTACTTCTTTCTCCATCTCTCACTCCTTCTCTCTCTCTCTTTCCCTCTCCTTCTCCCTCTCTCATCTTTTCTCCCTTTCCCTCCCTCTCCCTCTCACTCCCTCTCTTCCCCTCCCTCCCACTCCTCTCCCCCACTCTAGCTCTCTCTCCCTCTGCTCATCTCTCTCTCCCCCTTACTCTCTATATCCCTCACATTCTCTCCTTTCCCCTCTCTCTATCTAGCTCTCTCTCCCTCTTAGCCTCTCACTCTCTGTCTCTTTCTCTCCCTCGCTCTCCCTTTACCTCTCTTTTTCTCCCTCATTTTCTCTCCCTCTCTCTCCTTCATTCTCTCCCTCTTGCTTTTCATACCTCACCCTTTCTCTACCTCCTTCTCTCCCTCTCCCCCTCTCACCTTTCCCTCTCTCTCTCCCCTTTTCTCCTCTTCCCTCATTCTCCTTTTCCCTCTCCTCTCCCTCTCTCTCATACTCTCACCCTCCCTCTCGCTCTCCCTACCTCTCCCTCTCTCTCTCTATCTTTCTCTCATTCTCTCTCTCCCTCCTCTCTCCCTCCCTCTCTCGCCTTGCCCTTTCCTTCTTCTCCCTCTCCCTCTATCTCCCTTCCTCTACCTCTCTCCCCCACTTCTTCTCTCCCTTCCTTTCCCTCTCTCTATCTTCCTCCTTCTTTCTCCCTCTCTCTCCCTCTCTCGCTCCCCCTCTCTCTATCTTACACTCTCTCATCCTCCCTCTCTCTTACTTGCACACTATCTCACCCTATCTCCCTTTCTCCCACCTTCTCAATCTCTTTCTCCCTCTCTTATCCCATCCATCTCTCTCTCCCTCTCTCTCATTTTCTCCCCCCTCACTCCTACCTTTCCTTCCTCTCCCTCTCTTCCTCTCCTTCTCTCCCTCTTACTCTCTCATCCTCCCCTCTCTTCCATTCTCTCTCACCCTCTCTTCGACCCTCCCACCATCCTTTTCCCTCCCTCACCCTCTCTCTTCCTCTCACTCCCACCCCCACTCTCCCTCTCTCTCCTCCTCCCTCCCTCTCCCTCTCTTCCTCTCTCTTCCACCCCACTCTCCCTCTCTCTCCCTCTTTCCCCCTCTCTTTTTCTCCCCGTCTCTCTCTCATTATCTATCCCTCACTTCTATTCTCCCTCCCTCTATTTCCCTCTCTCCCCTTTCTCCATCCTTACTCCTATATTTCCTTCCTCTCCCTCTCTCCCTCTCACTCTTTCACCCTCCCTCTCTCTTTCACTCTCTCTCCCCCTCTCTTACACCCTCCCACCATCTTTTTCCCTCCCTCACCCTCTCTCTCCCCCTCCTTCCCTCTCCCTCTCTTCCACCCCCACACTCTCTCTCTTTCCTTCTCTCTCCCCCTCTATTTTTCTCCCTCTCTCTCTCCCACTATCTATCTCTCACTTCTATTCTCCTTTCCTCTCTCTCCTCGACTCTCCATCTCTCTCAAATTTAACTTTACTCTCTCGGTTCCTCCCTCCCACTACCTCCCTTTCACCCCTCCCTCTTCATCTCTCTATCTCTCTCTTGTTATCTCAACCTCCCTCTATCTACATCTCTTTCTCCCTCCATCCTTCTCCTTCTCTCTTCTTCTCTTTACACCTTTATCCCCCTCTTTCTGCCTTTCTCCATCTCTCTCTCCCCCTATCTCCCTCACTCACTCTTTCTCACCTTCTCTCATCCCTCATCCTCTCTCACGCTCTCCCTGTCTCTCTCTCACTCTCTCCCCCTCCCTCCTTCTCTCAATCCCTCTTTCCTCCCTCTCTCTTTCCTTATCCCTCTCTCTCTCATGTTTTCTCTCTTTCCCTTTCCCTTTCTCTTTTTATCTCTCTCTTCTACTCTCTCTCCCTATCCATGTCCCTCTCTCCCTCTTTTTGCCCCTCTCTTTATCTCCCCGTCTTTCTCTCTCGCCCTCACTCTCTCCTTTTTGGTCTCCCTCTCCCTTTCACTCCCTCTCTCCTTTTCTCTCCCTCTCTCTCCCCTACCTATCTCTCCCTCTCCCTCTCCATCTCTATCTTTCTCGCTCCCTATCTCTTCCTCCCTCTCTCTCTTTCCCTTCCGTCTCTTCCTCTTTATCCCTTTTTCTTTCTTCTTGCTAACTCACTCCATCTCCTTCTCTCCCTCTATCTCTCTCTACCTTTCTCTATCCCTCCCTCCCTTTATATCTCTCCTTCCTCCTCTCTCTCCCTCTTGCTCTCTCTCTCTCTCTTACTCTCTCTTATTCCTTCTTACTCTTTATTTCTCTCCTCCTTTCACCCCTCTTCCTCTCCCTCTCCCTCTTCTTTTCTCACTCTCTCCATCTCCCTCTCTTCTCTTGTCTCACTCTTTCTCCCTCTCTCCTTCTCACTCCTAATCCCTCACTCTCCCCATCTCCCTCTCCCTCTCTCTCTAACTCCGTCTCTTCCTTTCCCTCCCTATCCTTCCCTCTCCCTTCCTCACTCTCCCTCCATTTCTACCTCTCTCACTCCTTCTCTCTCTTACTCTCTCCCCCTCTCTCTCCTCATCCCAATATCCCTCTCCCTCTTTCTCTCCCCCTCCCTCTCTCTCCCACCCTCCTCTACTCTCTCTCCCTTTCCTACTCTCTTAGCTTCCCACTCTCTTTCTCCCTTCTCTCTCTTTCTTCCTCCCTATCTCCTTCTCTCTCTCTTCCTCTCTCCCTTTCTCTATCTTGTTTTCCCACTCGCTTCTCCACTCCCTCTCTATCTATCTCCCTTTCTCTCCCTCCCTCTTCCCCCTCTCCCTTTCCAACTCTCTCTCTCCCTCTCTCTCCATCTAGCTCTATGCCTCACCTGCTCTTTCCCTTTTCTCTCCTTCTTTCTCTCTCCGACACCCTCCCTTCCTCTCTCTTCCTCCCTCTCACTCCCTCCCTCCCCCTCCCTCCCCCTCTCTTTATCTCTCTCCCTATCCCCTTCTCTCCCTCTCCCTTAACCTTCCTCTCTCTCTCTATTTCTCTCTACCTATCTCACACCTCTCTCCACCTCCATCCCTCTCTCTATCCCTTTCTTCCTCCCTCTCTCTTTCCCTCTCCCTTTCACCTACTCAATCTATCTCTCCTTCTCTCCTTCCCTCTTGCTTTCCCTCTCTCCCTCTACCTCCTTTTTCCTATTCCTATCTCTCTCCCTCTCACTCTCCCTCTCCCTCTCCCTCTCTCCCCCTCCCCTCTCACTCTCCCTCTCTCTCTCCCCCTCACTCTCTCCTTCTCTCTTCCACTCCCTCTCAACATTTCTCTCCCCCTCTCTCACTTTCTCCCTCTCTATCTCCATCTCTCTTTTGCTCTCTATCTCTTCCTCCATACTCTCTCCCCCTCCATCTCTTTTCTTCCCTTGAACTCTCTCACTCCTTCTCCCTCTTTCCCTTTCCCTCTCTTCAACTATCTCTCCTTCGCCATCTTTCTCCCTCTAGCTCCCTCTCTCTTCTTGTCTCTTGTTCCCTCCCACACTTTCTTCCTCTCTTTCCTTCCCTCTCTCTCTCTCCCCCTCTCCCTATTACACTCCCTTTCTTATTCCCTCTCCCTCCCTCCTTCCATCTCTCACTCTTTCTCTACTCCCTCTCTCTTGCTCTTTCCCTCTCTCACTCACACTCTTTCTCCCCTTATAACTCCCTTTTCCCCTTTTTATCTCTCTCTCTCTCTCTTCTACCACTCTCTCTCTCCCTTTCTCTATCTCTCTCTCCCTTTATCTCATTCTCCTTCCCCTTTTCCCTCTCACCCATTCTCTTTCCCTCCACCCTCCCTCCCGCTCCCTCTCGCCACTCCCTCTCCATCCCTTTCTCCTTTTCTCTCTCCTCTCTCCCTTTCCCTCTCTCTCTTCTAGCCCCTCATTCTCTCTCCCTCTAGTCTATATCCCACCTCCTCTCTTTGGCTCCCTCCCTTCCTCTCTTCCTCCCTCTCACCCCCTCTCTCCCCCTTCCTCTCTTCCTCCCTCTCACTCCCCCTCTCTCTCCCTTCCTCCTTCCCTTTCCATCTTTCTCCCTCGCTCTCCCTCCCCCTCTCCCTCTCTCTCCCCCTCTCTCTCTCTCCATCCGTATCTCACTTCATCCTTCTCTTTTCTCTCCCTCCCCCTATCTTTTTATCTCTATCTCTCTCTCTCCCACTCTTCATCTCTCTCTCCCTATCTCTCTCTATCTCTTTGCCTATCTCACACTCTCCCCCTCCATCCCTTCTATCCCTCTCTTCCTCCGTCTCTCTTTCCCTTTCCCTTTCCCTCTCTCTCTCAATCTTTCTCTCCTTCTCTCCCTACTTCTTCCTCTCCCTCTCTCCCTTAACCTTCTTCTTGTTATTCCCATATCTCTCCCTCTCTCCCCCTCACTCTCTCCCTCTCCCTTCGACTCCCTCTCCTCTTCTCTCCCTTTCCTTCTCCATCTCTCTCTCCTATTATTTATCTCTCCCTCCCTCTCTCCCCATCCATCTTTATTTTCCTCCCTCTAACTCTCTCACTCCATCTCCCTCTCTCCCTCTCCCTCTCTCCCTCTCCCTCTCTTCATCTCTCCTTCACCATATCTCTCTGTCTTGCTCTCTCTCTCTCTCTCCTCTCTTTTATTCCCTCCCTCTTTTTCTATCTTTCTTACCCTCTCACTCTCCCTCTCCCTATTACTATCCCTTTCTTATTCCCTTTCCCTCCCTCCCTCTCTCGCTCATGCATTCCTTCTCCCTCTTGCTCTATCTCCCCCTCCCTCTCCCCTATCCCCTTCCCTCTCCCTCCCTGTCTCCCTCTCCCTCTTTATCTCTCTCCTTCTCTCTCCCCCTCTCACTCTCTCTGCCTCTCTACCTCTCCCTCCATCCCTCTCTCCCTCTATCCCACTCTCCCTCCCTCTACCTCTTGCTCTCCTTAACTCCCACTCTCCTTTTCCATTTCGCTCTCCCTCTTTCCCTCTCTCTCCCTCCCTCTCATTCTCTCTCTCTTCTCCTCCCTTCCTACCCCTCTCCCTCTCTCTTCCCCTCTCTCTCTCCCCCATCCTCCCTCTCTCTCCATCTCTCCCTCTCTCTACCTCTTTCTCTCCCTCTCTCGCTCTTACTCTCTCCCTTTTCTCTATGTCACTCTCCCTCTCTCCTTCTCCACTCCCTTTCCATCTCACTCCATCTCTCTCTTGATCTCTCTCTCTTCCTCCTTGCTCTCTCCCTTCCCTCTCTCCCTCTCTATCTCTTTTCCTCCCTTGAACTCTCTCACTCCTTCTCCCTCTTTCCCTTTCTTCATCTATCTCTCATTCGCCATCTTTCTCCCTCTAGCTCCCGCTCTCTTCCTCTCTCTTGTTCCCTCCCACACTTTCTTTCTCTCCTTCCGTCCCTCTCTCTCCCCTCTCTCTATTACTCTCGCTTTCTTATTCCCTCTCCCTCCCTCCCTCCCACTCTCACTCTTTCTCTACTCCCTCTCTATTGCTCTTTCCCTCTCTCACTCAAACTCTTTCTCCCCTATAACTCCCTTTCCCCCTTTTACCTCTCTCTCTCTCCTCTTCTACCACTCTCTCTCCCCCTTTCTCCATCTCTCTCTCCCTTTATCTCATTCTCCTTTTCCTTTTCCCTCTCACCCATTCTCTTTCCGTCCACCCTCCCTCCCACTCCCTCTCCCACTCCCTCTCCATCTCTTTCTCCTTTTCTCTCTCCTCTCTCCCTTTCCCTCTCTCTCTTCTAGCCCCTCACTCTCTCTGCCTCTCTCTCCCTCTCTCTCTCCCTCTAGCTCTATATCCCACCTCCTCTCTCCGGCTCCCTCCCTCTCACCCCTACTCTCCCCCTTCCTCTCTTCCTCCCTCTCACTCCCCCTCTCTCCCCTTCCTCCTTCCCTTTCCATCCTTCTCCCTCACTCTCCCTCTCTCTCTCCATCTCTCTCGTCCCTCTCTCTCTCATCCGTATCTCACTTCATCCTTCTCTTTTTCTCTCCCTCCCTTATCTTTTTATCTCTATCTCTCTCTCTCCCACTCTCTATCTCTCTCTCTCTCCCTATCTCTCTCTATCTCTTTGCCTATCTCACACTCTTCCCCCTCCATCCCTTCTATCCCTCTCTTCCTCCCTCTCTCTTTCCCTTTCCCTTTCCCTCTCCCTCTCAATCTTTCTCTCCTTCTCTCCCTCCTTCTTGCTCTCCCTCTCTCCCTCGACCTTCTTCTTGTTATTCCCATATCTCTCCTCTCTCCCCTTCGCTCTCTCCCTCTCCCTTCGACTCCCTCTCCTCTTCTCTCCCTTTCCTTCTCCATCTCTCTCTCTTATTGTTTATCTCTCCCTCCCTCCCTCTCTTGTCCCTTCCCTATCTCCCCCTCCATCTCTATTTTCTTCCCTCTAACTCTCTCACTCCATCTCCCTCTCTCCCTCTCCCTCTCTCCCTCCCCCTCTCTTCATCTCTCCATCCCTCTCTATCTCTCCTTCACCATATCTCTCCCTCTTGCTCTCTCTCTCTCTCTTCTCCTCTCTCTTATTCCCTCCCACTCTTTTTCTATCTTTCTTACCCTCTCACTCTCCCTCTCCCTATTACTCTCCCTTTCTTATTCCCTTTCCCTCCCTCCCTCTCTCCCTCACGCATTCCTTCTCCCTCTTGCTCTATCTCCCCCTCCCTCTCCCCTATCCCCTTCCCTCTCCCTCCATGTCTCCCTCTCCCTCTTTATCTCTCTCCCTCTCTCTCTCTCCCTCTCACTCTCTCTGCCCCTCTACCTCTCCCTCCATCCCTCTCTCCCTCTATCCCACTCTCCCTTCCTCTACCTCTTGCTCTCCTTAACTCCCACTCTCCTTTCCATTTCGCTCTCCCTCTTTGCCTCTCTCTCCCTCCCTCTCATTCTCTCTCTTCTCTCCTCCCTTCCTACCCCTCTCCCTCTCTCTTCCCCTATCTCTCTCTCTCATCCTCCCTCTCTCTCTTCATCTCTCCCTCTCTCGCTCTTACTCTCTCCCTTTTCTCTATCTCACTCTCCCTCTCACCTTCTCCACTCCTTTTCCATCTCACCGCATCTCTCTCTTACTCTCTATCTCCTCCTCCTTGCTCTCTCCCCTTCCCTCTCTCCCTCTCTATCTCTTTTCCTCCCTTGAACTCTCTCACTCCTTCTCCCTCTTTCCCTTTCCCTCTCTTCATCTATCTCTCATTCGCCATCTTTCTCCCTCTAGCTCCCTCTCTCTTCCTCTCTCTTGTTCCCTCCCATACTTTCTTTCTCTCTTTCGTCCCTCTCTCTCCCCCTCTCCCTATTACTCTCGCTTTCCTATTCCCTCTCCCTCCCTCCCTCCCTCTCTCTTGCTTTTCCCTCTCTCACTCACACTCTTTCTACCCCTATAACTCCCTTTCCCCCTTTTATCTCTCTCTCCCCTCTAATACCACACTCTCTCCCCCTTTCTCCATCTCTCTCTCCCTTTATCTCATTCTCCTTCAACTTTTCCCTCTCACCATTCTCTTTCCCTCCAACCTCCCTCCCACTCCCTCTCCCACTCCCTCTCCATCCGTTTCTCCTTTTCTCTCTCCTCTCTCCCTTTCCCTCTCTCTCTTCTAGCCCCTCACTCTCTCTCCCTCTCTCTCCCCTTTCTGTTTCTCCATCTCTCTCCCTCTAGCTCTATATCCCACCTCCTCTCTCCCTCTCTCTTCTCCTCTCTCTCGCCTCCCTCCCTTTCTCTCTTCCTCCCTCACCCACCTCTCTCCCCTTTCTCTCTTCCTCCCTCTCACTCCCCCTCTCTCCCCCTTCCTCCTTCCCTTTCCATCTTTCTCCCTCGCTCTCCCTCTCTCTCTTCCTCTCTCCCCCTCTCTCTCTCCATCCGTATCTCACTTCATCCTTCTCTTTTCTCTCCCTCCCCCTATCTTTTTATCTCTATCTCTCTCTCTCCCACTCTCTATTTCTCTCTCTCTCTCTCCTTATCTCTCTCTCTATCTCTTTGCCTATCTCACACTCTCCCCCCTCCATCCCTTCTATCCCGTCTTCCTCCCTCTCTCTTTCCCTTTCCTTTTCCCTCTCTCTCTCAATCTTTCTCTCCTTCTCTCCCTCCTTCTTGCTCTCCCTCTCTCCCTCAACCTTTTTCTTGTTATTCCCATATCTCTCCCCCTCACTCTCTCCCTCTCCCTCCGACTCCCTCTCCTTTTCTCTCCCTTTCCTTCTCCATCTCTCTCTCTTATTGTTTATCTCTCCCTCCCTCCCTCTCTTACCCCTTCCCTCTCTCCCCTCCATCTCTATTTTCCTCCTTCTAACTCTCTCACTCCATCTCCCTCTCTCCCTCTCCCTCTCTCTCTCTCCCTCTTTTCATCTCTCCATCCCTCTCTATCTCTCCTTCACCATATCTCTCCCTCTTGCTCTCTCTCTCTCTTCTCCTATCTCTTATTCCCTCCCGGTCTTTTTCTATCTTTCTTACCCTCTCACTCTCCCTCTCCCTATTACTCTCCCTTTCTTATTCCCTTTCCCTCCCTCCCTCTCTCCCTCACACATTCCTTCTCCCTCTTGCTCTATCTCCCCCTCCCTCTCCCCTATCCCCTTCCCTCTCCCTCCCTGTCTCCCTCTCCCTCTCCCTCTCCCTCTTTATCTCCGCCCTTCTCTCTCTCCCCTCTTACTCTCTCCGCCCTCTACCTCTTCCTTCATCCCTCTCTCTCTCTACCCACTCTCCCTCCCTCTACCTCTTGCTCTCCTTAACTCCCACTCTCCTTTTCCATTTCGCTCTCACTCTTTCCCTCTCTCTCCCTCATTCTCATTCAATCTCTCTTCTCCTCCCTTACTACCCCTCTCCCTCTCTCTTCCCTCTCTCTCTCCCATCCTCCCTCTCTCTCTTCATCTCTCCTTCTCTCTACCTCCTTCTCTCCCTCTCTCGCTCTTACTCTCTCCCTTTTCTCTATCTCACTCTCCCTCTCTCCTTCTCCACTCCCTTTCCATCTCACTCCATCTCTCTCTTGATCTCTATCTCTTCCTCCTTGCTCTCTCCCCTTCCCTCTCTCCCTCTCTATCTCTTTTCCTCCCTTGAACTCTCTCACTCCTTCTCCCTCTTTCCTTTTCCCTCTCTTCATCTATCTCTCCATCGCCATCTTTTTCCCTCTAGCTCCTTCTCTCTTCCTCTCTCTTGTTCCCTCTCACACTTTCTTTCTCTCTTTTCGTCCCTCTCTCTCCCCCTTTCCCTATTACTCTCGCTTTCTTATTCCCTCTCCCTCCCTCACTCCCTCACTCCCTCTCTCGCTCTTTCTCTACTCCTCTCTCTTGCTCTTTCCCTCTCTCACTCACAATCTTTCTCCCCCTATAACTCCCTTTCCCCTTTTACCTCTCTCTCTCCTCTTCTACCACTCTCTCTCCCCCTTTCTCCATCTCTCTCTCCCTTTATCTCATTCTCCTTCCACTTTCCCCCTCAACCGTTGTCTTTCCCTCCACCCTCCCTCCTCGCTCCCTCTCCCACTCCCTCTCCATCTCTTTCTCCTTTTCTCTCTCCTCTCTCCCTTTCCCTCTCTCTCTTATAGCCCCTCACTCTCTCTCCCTCTCTCCCCCTTTTCTCTTTCTCCCTCTCTCTCCCTCTAGCTCTATATCCCACCTCCTCTCTCCCTCTCTCTCCTCCTCTCTCCGGCTTCCTCCCTTCCTCTCTTCCTCCCTCTCACCCCCTCTTTCCCCCTTCCTCTCTTCCTCCCTCTACTCCCCCTCTCTCCCCTTCCTCCTTCCCTTTTCCATCTTTCTCCCTTGCTCTCCCCCTCTCTCTCCCTCTCTCTCCCCCTTCCTCCTTCCCTTTCCATCTTTCTCCCTTGCTCTCCCCCTCTCTCTCCCTCTCTCTCCCCCTCTCTCTCTCCATCCGTATCTCACTTCATCCTTCTCGTTTTCTCTCCCTCCCTCTATCTTTTTATCTTTATCTCTCTCTCTCCAATTCTCTATCTCTCTCTCTCCCTATCTCTCTCTATCTCTATGCCTATCTCACACTCTCCCCCTCCATCCCTTCTATCCCACCCTTCCTCCCTCTCTCTTTCCCTTTCCTTTTCCCTTTTTCTCTCAATCTTTCTCTCCTTCTCCCCCTCCTTCTTGCTCACCCTCTCTCCTTCAACCTTCTTCTTTTATTCCCATATCTCTCCCTCTCTCTCCCCCTCACTCTCTCCCTCTCCCTTCGACTCCCTCTCCTCTTCTCTCCCTTTCCTTCTCCATCTCTCTCTCTTATTGTTTATCTCTCCCTCCCTCCCTCTCTTGCCCCTTCCCTCTCTCCCCCTCCATCTCTATTTTCCTCCCTCTAACTCTCTCACTCCATCTCCCTCTCTCCCTCTCCCTCTCTTCATCTCTCCATCCCTCTCTATCTCTCCTTCACCATATCTCTCCCTCTTACTATCTCTCTCTCTTCTCCTCTCTCTTATTCCCTCCCACTCTTTTTCTATCTTTCTTACCCTCTCACTCTCCCTCTCCCTATTACTCTCCCTTTCTTATTCCCTTTCCCTCCCTCCCTCTCTCCCTCACATTCCTTCTCCCTCTTGCTCTATCTCCCCCTCCCTCTCCCCTATCCCCTTCCCTCTCCCTCCCCGTCTCCCTCTCCCTCTCCCTCTCCCTCTCCCACTTTATCTCGCCCTTCTCTCTCTCCCCTCTTACTCTCTCTCGCCTCTCTACCTCTTCCTTCATCCCTCTCTCTCTCTACCCACTCTCCCTCCCTCTACCTCTTGCTCTCCTTAACTCCCACTCTCCTTTTCCATTTCGCTCTCCCTCTTTCCCTCTCTCTCCCTCATTCTCATTCAATCTCTCTTCTCCTCCCTTACTACCCCTCTCCCTCTCTCTTCCCTCTCTCTCTCCCATCCTCCCTCTCTCTCTTCATCTCTCCTTCTCTCTACCTCCTTTTCTCCCTCTCTCGCTCTTACTCTCTCCCTTTTCTCTATCTCACTCTCCCTCTCTCCTTCTCCACTCCCTTTCCATCTCACTCCATCTCTCTCTTGATCTCTATCTCTTCCTCCTTGCTCTCTCCCTTCCCTCTCTCCCTCTCTATCTCTTTTCCTCCCTTGAACTCTCTCACTCCTTCTCCCTCTTTCCTTTTCCCTCTCTTCATCTATCTCTCCATCGCCATCTTTTTCCCTCTAGCTCCTTCTCTCTTCCTCTCTCTTGTTCCCTCTCACACTTTCTTTCTCTCTTTTCGTCCCTCTCTCTCCCCCTTCCCTATTACTCTCGCTTTCTTATTCCCTCTCCCTCCCTCACTCCCTCACTCCCTCTCTCGCTCTTTCTCTACTCCTCTCTCTTGCTCTTTCCCTCTCTCACTCACAATCTTTCTCCCCTATAACTCCCTTTCCCCTTTTACCTCTCTCTCTCTCTTCTACCACTCTCTCTCCCCCTTTCTCCATCTCTCTCTCCCTTTATCTCATTCTCCTTCCACTTTCCCCCTCAACCGTTGTCTTTCCCTCCACCCTCCCTCCTCGCTCCCTCTCCCACTCCCTCTCCATCTCTTTCTCCTTTTCTCTCTCCTCTCTCCCTTTCCCTCTCTCTCTTCTAGCCCCTCACTCTCTCTCCCTCTCTCCCTTTTCTCTTTCTCCCTCTCTCTCCCTCTAGCTCTATATCCCACCTCCTCTCTCCCTCTCTCTCCTCCTCTCTCCGGCTTCCTCCCTTCCTCTCTTCCTCCCTCTCACCCCCTCTTTCCCCCTTCCTCTCTTCCTCCCTCTCACTCCCCCTCTCTCCCCCTTCCTCCTTCCCTTTTCCATCTTTCTCCCTTGCTCTCCCCCTCTCTCTCCCTCTCTCTCCCCCTTCCTCCTTCCCTTTCCATCTTTCTCCCTTGCTCTCCCCCTCTCTCTCCCTCTCTCTCCCCTCTCTCTCTCCATCCGTATCTCACTTCATCCTTCTCGTTTTCTCTCCCTCCCTCTATCTTTTTATCTTTATCTCTCTCTCTCCCATTCTCTATCTCTCTCTCTCCCTATCTCTCTCTATCTCTATGCCTATCTCACACTCTCCCCTCCATCCCTTCTATCCCACCCTTCCTCCCTCTCTCTTTCCCTTTCCTTTTCCCTTTTTCTCTCAATCTTTCTCTCCTTCTCCCCCTCCTTCTTGCTCACCCTCTCTCCTTCAACCTTCTTCTTTTTATTCCCATATCTCTCCCTCTCTCTCCCCCTCACTCTCTCCCTCTCCCTTCGACTCCCTCTCCTCTTCTCTCCCTTTCCTTCTCCATCTCTCTCTCTTATTGTTTATCTCTCCCTCCCTCCCTCTCTTGCCCCTTCCCTATCTCCCCCTCCATCTCTATTTTCCTCCCTCTAACTCTCTCACTCCATCTCCCTCTCTCCCTCTCCCTCTCTCCCTCTCCCTCTCTTCATCTCTCCATCCCTCTCTATCTCTCCTTCACCATATCTCTCCCTCTTACTATCTCTCTCTCTTCTCCTCTCTCTTATTCCCTCCCACTCTTTTTCTATCTTTCTTACCCTCTCACTCTCCCTCTCCCTATTACTCTCTCTTTTTATTCCCTTTCCCTCCCTCCCTCTCCCTCACGCATTCCTTCTCCCTCTTGCTCTATCTCTCCCTCCCTCTCCCCTATCCCCTTCCCTCTCCCTCCCCGTCTCCCTCTCCCTCTTGATCTCTCTCCTCTCTCTCTCCCCCTCTCACTCTCTCTGCCTCTCTACCTCTCCCTCCATCATCTCTCCCTCTATCCCACTCTCCCTCCCTCTACCTTTTCCACTCCCTTTCCATCTCACTCCCCCTCTCTCCTTGTCCACTCCCTTTCCATCTCACTGCATCTCTCTCTTGCTCTCTATCTCTTCCTCCTTGCTCTCTCCCTTCCCTCTCTCCCTCTCCATCTCTTTTCCTCCCTTGAACTCTCTCACTCCTTCTCCCTCTTTCCCTTTCCCTCTCTTCACTATCTCTCTTTCACCATCTTTCTCCCTCTAGCTCCCTCTCTCTTCCTCTCTCTTGTTCCCTCTCACACTTTCTTTCTCTCTTTTCGTCCCTCTCTCTCCCCCTTTCCCTATTACTCTCGCTTTCTTATTCCCTCTCCCTCCCTCACTCCCTCACTCCCTCTCTCGCTCTTTCTCTACTCCCTCTCTCTTGCTCTTTCCCTCTCTCACTCACACTCTTTCTCCCCTATAACTCCCTTTCCCCTTTTACCTCTCTCTCTCTCTTCTACCACTCTCTCTCCCCCTTTCTCCATCTCTCTCTCCCTTTATCTCATTCTCCTTCCAATTTTCCCTCTCACCCTTTCTCTTTCCCTCCGCCCTCCCTCCCGCTCCCTCTCCCACTCCCTCTCCATCCCTTTCTCCTTCTCTCTCTCCTCTCTCCCTTTCCCTCTCTCTCTTCTAGCCCCTCAATCTCTCTCCCTCTCTCCCCTTTCTCTTTCTCCCTCTCTCTCCTCTAGCTCTATATCCCACCTCCTCTCTCCCTCTCTCTCCTCCTCTCTTTGGCTCCCTCCCTTCCTCTCTTTCTCCCCCTCACTCCCCCTCTCTCCCCCTCCCCTTTCCCTTTCCATCTTTCTCCCTCGCTCTCCCTCTCTCTCTCCATCTATATCTCACTTCATCCTTCTCTTTTTCTCTCCCTCCCCTATCTTTTTATCTATCTCTCTCTCCCACTCTCTATCTCTCTCTCCCTATCTCTCTCTCTCTCTCTATCTCTTTGCCTATCTCACACCTCCCCCTTCATCCTTTCTATCCCTCTCTTCCTCCCTCTCTCTTTCCCTTTCCCTTTCCCTCTCTCTCTCTCACTCTTTCTCTCTTTCTCTCCCTCCTTCTTGCTCTCCCTCTCTCCCTTAACCTTCTTCTTGTTATTCCTATATCTCTCCCTCTTGCTCCCCCTCACACTCTCCCTCTTCCTTCCACTCCCTCTCCTCTTCTCTCCCTTTCCCTCTCTATCTCCCTCTCTTATTGTTTATCTCTCCCTCCCTCTCTCTCTTGCCCCTTCCCTCTCTCCCCTCTATATTTATTTTCCTCCCTCTAATTCTCTCTCTACCTCTCCCTCTCATCATCTCTCCATCCCTCTCTATCTCTCCTTCACCATCTCTCTCCCTTTCGCTCTCTCTCTTCTCCTCTCTCTTGTTCCCTCCCACTCTTTTTCTATCCTTCTTTCCCTTTCACTCTCCCTCTCCCTATTACTCTCCCGTTCTTATTCCCTTTCCCTCCCTCCCTCGCTCTCTCATTCCTTCTCCCTCTTGCTTTATCTCCCCCTCCCTCTCCCCCTATCCCTTTCCCTCTCCCTCCCTCGTCTCCCTCTCCCTATTTGTCCGCTTCCCTCTCTCTCTCTCCCCCTCTCACTATCTCTCTCTCTCTACCTCTCCCTCCATCCCTCTCTCCCTTTATCCCACTCTTACTCCCTATACCTCTTGCTCTCCTTAACTCCCACTCTCTTTTTCTATTTCGCCCTCCCTCTTTCCCTCTCTCTCCCTCCCTCTCATTCTCTCTCTCTTCTCCTCCCTTCCTACCTCTCTCCCTCTCTCTTCCCCTCTCTCTCTCTCCCATCCTCCCTCTCTCTCTTCATCTCTCCCTCTCTCTACCTCCTTCTCTCCCTCTCTCGTTCTTACTCTCTCCCTTTCTCTATCTCACTCTCCCTCTCTCCTTCTCCACTCACTTTTCATCTCACTCCCTCTCCCTCTTACTCCCTCTCCCTCCCACCCTCCCTCCTCGCTCCCTCTCCCACTCTCTCTCCTTATCTCTCCCTCTCTTTAAACCTTGCTCTCTCTCTCTTTCTCCTTCCCTCCCTCTCTTTCCCTTTCCCTCAACCTTCCTCTCTCTCCCTCTCCTTATCTCTCCCTCTCTTTAAACCTTGCTCTCTCTCTCTCTTTCTCCTTCCCTCCCTCTCTTTCCCTTTCCCTCAACCTTCCTCTCTCTCCCTCTCTCTAACTCTCTCTCATATCTTCCCTCTCTTTTTCTCTCCCTCCCCTATTCTTTCATCTCTCTCTTCTCCCACTCCCTATCTCTCTCTCCCTCCCTATCTCTCTTGCCCTTTCTCTCTCCCTCTCTATATCTCTTTACCTTTCTCATACTTTCTCTCCGTGTCCATCCCTCTCTTCCTCCCTCACTCATTCCCTCTCCCTCTCTCCCCCTCAATCTCTCTCTCCCTCTCCCTTTTTCTTATTCTCCCTTTCCCTCTCTCCCTCTCTCTCCCTCCCTCCCTTTGAACTCTCTCTCTCTCTCGCTCTCCCTCCCCTTCGCACTCTCTTTCCCTCTCGCTCTCCCTCCCTCAACCTCCTCTCTCTCCCTCCATCCCTCCTCTTCCCTCTCCCTCTCCCTCCCTTTCTTAACCCCTCACTTTTTCTCTTTCGCCCTCCCTTCCTTTCCCTCTAGCTCCATATCCGCCATCCTCTCTCCCTCTCTCTCTTCTTTTCTCTTTAGCTCCCTTCCTTCCTCTCTCTTCCTCCCTCTCACTCCCTATCTCTTCCGCTCTCTCTATATCTCGCTCCCTCTCTCCCTTTCCCCTTTTACTTTTCCCTTTCTCCTTCTCTCTCCCTCCCTCTCTACTCTCTCTCTTTTTCTCTCTCTTTCTTTCCCCTATCTCTCTATCTTCCTCCCTCTTGTTCCCTCCCACACTCTCTTTCTCACTTTCTTTCCCTCTCTCTCTCCCTCTCCATATTACTCTCCCTTTCTTATTCCTTCTCCCTCCCTCCCTCCCCCTCTCCCTCTCTCTTTCACTTTCCCTCTCTCACTCACTCTCTCGTCCCCCTCTACCTCTCTTTCTCCTTTCTACCTCTCTCCCTCTCTCCCTTTCCCTTTCTCTATCTCTCACCCTCCCTCTCTTTTTCTCTCTCCTTCTCTCGCTCTCCCTACCTTAAACCTCCTCTCTCTCCTCCTCTCCCTCTCTCTCACTCCCTCTCTCCTTCCCTTTCACTCTCTCTCCCACTCCCTCTCAATCTCCCTCTCCTTCTCTCTCCCTCTCTCCCTCTCTACGTCTCTCCGTGCCTCCCTCTCTCATTACATCCCTTTCCCTCTCCTCTCCTACTCCTCTCTCTATCCCTTTCTCCCTATTCTTGTCTCTCTTTCTCCTTCCCTCTCTCTCTCTCCCTCCCTCTCCCTCTTGATCATCCAACCTTTCATTTTCCCTTCCTCTATCTACTCCGTGTATTCTAGCTCTCCCTATCTCTTGTCCTCTCTCCCTCCCTCTCTCTACTCCTTATATTCTAGCTCTCCCCATCTCTCGCTCTCTCTCCCTACCTCCATCACTCCCTATTCCTCCCTCGATCTCTCTCTCTCCCTCCTCTCTTCCTTTCCCTCCTCCTCTCTTTCCCTCTCTTTACCTCTCCCCCTCCCTCTCTCGGTCTCTCACCTTCCTTCTCTCTCTCCCACTCCCTCCCTCTCTCTCTTACTCCCTCTCTCTCCCCTTCACTCTCTCCTCCCTCTCCCACTCTCTCTTCCTCCTTCTCCATCTCTCTCTCTCCCTCTCCTCATCTCCTTCTCTTCCCTCTCTCCTACTCTCTCTTCTTCACTCTTCCTTTTCTTTTTATCTCCTTCTCCCTCTCACTTTCTCACTTCTCTCTCCCTCTCTCTCCCTTTCTCTCATCCTTCCTCTCTCCCTCTCCATCTCCCCTTGATCTCTCTTCCTCTTCTCCCTCTCTCTCCCTCGCTCTCCCTCTCCATCTCCCCTTGATCTCTCTTCCTCTTTTCCCTCTCTCTCCCTTGCTCTCCCTTTCTCCTTAACTTTTTGACTCTCTTTCCCTTGCTCTTCCTCTCCCCTTGACCTCGCTTTCTCTCTCCCTCTCCTTCTCTTTCCCTCTCCTTGCTCTCTCCCTATCTCCCTCTCCCTCTCCCTCTCCCTCTCCTTCTCCCTCCCCCTATTTGCCTATCTCTCTCTTTCCTCTCACTCTTTCCCTCACTCCCTCTCCCTCTCCGTCTCCCTCTCCTTCTCCCTCCCCCTCTTTGCCTATCTCTCTCTTTCCTCTAACTCTTTCCCTTGCTCTCTCTCTTTCTTACTCTCCACCTCTCCCCTTCTCCCTCATCTTCTATTTCTCTCTTCCTCACTCTTTCCCCTCCCTCTCTCTCCTCCTCTCCCTTTGTCTCTACCTCTTCCTCTCACTCTCTCTCACTCTCTATCGCTCTCTCATTCTTCTTCACTCCACTCTTACGAACTCTCTCTCAAAATCCCTCTCTCCTTCCCTCTCCTTGCTTCTTTCCATCTCCCTCTCTGTCCTTTTCTCTCTCCTACCCTCCCTCTCACTCTCTCACTCTCCCTCCCTCTCACTCTCTCTCCCTCTCTCTCACTCTCCCTCCATCTCTATCCCTCTCTCTCACTCTCCCTCCCTCTCTATCACTCTTCCTCCCTTTTTCATTCTAGCTTTCTCGGTCCAGACCTATTTCTTGTTATCCCTCTCCCTCTCCCTATCTTTTTCCCTCTCTATATCCCTTTCCCTCTTCTTCTCTCCCTTCCTCTTTCTCTCTCTCTCTCCCTCCTCCTCTCTTCCACTCTCTCCCTCTCTCTCACTCTCCCTCCCCTTTCCCTCTCTCTCTCCCTCTTCCTCTCTTCCACTCTTTCCCTCTCTCTCACTCGCCTCCCTCTCTTCCTATCTCTTTCTCACTTACTCCCACTCTCTCTCCCTCCCTCTACCCCTTCCTCTCCTTCTCATTCACTCGCTCTCTCTCTCTCCATCTCTCCCTCTCCCTCTCCCTTCCTTTCTTTATCCCACTCCCTCTCTCCTTCTCTTTCCCGATCTCTCTCCATCCGTCTCCCTCTCTGTTTCACTCTTTTTCTCTCTCATCTCTCTTTTCCTCCCCCTATCCCTCTCTCACTCTTCCTCTCTCAATCTCTCCCTCCCTCTAACTACTCCTCTTTCTCCCCCTCTTTTCCTTTCTCTCTTTCTCTTTTCCCATCTCCTTCCCTCTCCATCTCCCTCTACCTCCCTTTTTCTCTTTCACTCTCCCTTCCCTCTCTCTTTCATTCTTCCCTCTCTCCCTCCCTTCCTCTATCTATCCCTCTCATCTCTCCCTCTTTTCCTCACTCTCTACCTCTCTCCCACTCTCCCCGTCCCACCCTTTCTCTTCCTCTCCCCCACTCCCTCTTCCTCTCCCCCACTCCCTCTTCCTCTCTCGTCTCTCCCCTACCTCATTTTTTTATATCTCTATCTCATTCTCTTTCCATCTCTCTTCTATCTCTTTCCTTCCCCTCTCCCCCTCCTTCTCTTCCACACTCTCCCCTCCCTCTCTCTCGCTTTATCTCTTTCTACCTCTCTTTCCCCTAGATTTCCCTCCCTTATTTCCTCTCTCTCCATCTCTCCCTCTCCCTCTCCCTCTATCCCTACCTCTTTTCCCTCTCCCCTCTCTCTCTCCCTCTTTCAATCCCTCTTTACCTCTCTCTCCCTCTCTACCCTCTCTCCCTCACTCTCCCTCCCCCTCTCTCTCTCCCACTCTCTCCATCTCGCGTCCTTCCCTCTCCCTCTTTCCCTTTCCGCCTCTTTCTTCCCTTTCCTCTCCTTTTTTATCCGACTCTCTCCATCCCTCTCTCCCCTCCTTCTCTCTCCCTCTCCCTCGCTCTCCCTTTCTCTCTCTTACTTTCTCTATCTCTATCCCTCTTGTCCTTTCTCCCTCTCTCTTCCTCTCTCCCTTCCACTCTCTCTCCCTACACGTATGTGCTTATACGATAAGGACTTATCATATAATGAAACACATAGAAGACAATTTATATAACATTAACAAATATAGCGTAAGAAATTACAAATTTTATTTATAATACCATCAGAATGTCTATCAATATTCGAACCCTAAAAATTACAAACAAAATAACATCCTCTTAGGTTTGCATCACATATGAGCCCTTTTGAAGGATCCGGTAGCATCCTTATCGATACTATAGTCACCACTAACCGTCATAACGTGCAAATAACAACGAGGTGAGCCAAAGCTCGTAAGTGGAGTGATGCACGTGATATACAATGCTTTTCTAATTTCCCACCATACTCATCAATTTTAATTCTAGGTACTTTGGGTATTAACAAGTCTACTCTATTTCTAATCCGAGATGATTATCAAATCACCTTCTGCTAACAACAGGATTATCCCTCGTTGTAGCCACTTATTAGCGAGAGTCCATTGTCTAACAGTATGAGGCACACAACTTAGAGTACACACATAACTGGACCACTAATACCCATTTATTCTTGTTAGGTTATCAAACCTAACCATGTGAACCAATTCTCAATCAATCAATCTTTCTCAATTAAGTTCCCACTAATACATATGATGCACGTGATGTCATGGTTATCGCATTAAGGGTACTAGAAGTACCAAAACCTACACCATTATTCCACTCTCCGATGTCTAACCGATATAGGGTTTCACATATGGTTCCTAATTTTTCATATGCCCCGTTGCAACGTTCAACTAATTAGCCAAAAATGCCGATGCTCGATATTTGATGGGCCATAGACTTAATTCGCACATTGGACTTCCCTTTTGTTTAATGGGGTACATCTAATTGTTAATTCATTCTACACTCGGTTTACATGGTTTTTAAAACTTCGAGCTATTTTAAAACATGCTAGGCGCAATGTTCCCTTGTGGCTAAATTTTGACGCTTCTTGGCCAAACGATTTCACCTTTGTAACTTCATTTTCATTTTTTCAAAGAACCAATTAACCTAATTTATCTACCATTAATATGTAAGACCTAAGATATTAAAAGAACTTCATTTTCTTCCATTCTTGGCTGAATATTACCTAGATAAAATCCCAAAAACTCCATTTTTCTTCCTTTCCATTTTATTCCAAACCGAGTTCATATCAACCCAAATTGTTCCCCCAAATTTTGGTCAACCCAATTCCATTCATTACACCAATTTACCCATCATTCAAGCTATATACAAGGCTTAAACAAGCAATCATACAACCAAACATCACAACCAAGTATAAGAATAATCAATCATAAAGCAAACTAACCAAAAAAACACAACCAACAACAACACATCACAACCCAAATACAAGCTTAACCAATTACATAAAACCGAGATAAAGAGTATAAATAACCAAAGAAACCCACTTACTTACCTTAGATGTGATTAGGATTTCCTTAGCTTCGTTTTCTTTTTCTCCCTTCCCTTCCGTTTTCTTTCCTTTTCTTTCTTTCTTTCTTGTCGTGATTTTCTCTCCCTTTTTAACAATTGGTTTTCTCTCCCAAATTTGGTGGCTATGGGTTGCTAAAAAATTTTCCATCTTCCCACTTTCTCAATTTATATAATAACTTTTCTTTTTCATTAAATTAGGTTAAAAATGTCTAAACCTAATGGAACCAAGTATAAATTAAATGGGTGAGTCATGGTGAGGGGTGGCGGGTTTGTGTGGCAAAAACGGGTGAGTTGGCTTAATGCATTTAATGAAGTTACTAGGTGTCCTAACTAAATACTTAAGCTAACTAAACCCTTAAACTAATTTATTTCATGTATTAATTAAGCTAACTATGTCTCTAAACTAGTTTGGTTCTAGTTACACACCCACACCTCAAATCTGTTTGTAGGAGCTATCTTACGAGGCAACCTCTTCTCAAGCTGCAACGTCCTACTTCTGAAAATAATTAAATCCTATGCTTTTTATATGAGAAACTAGACATATTAAGGTGAATTATATCCAAATATTAGGTTAAAATACCAAACACACAAGTCACAACATAATTTTGAAGTTTAAGGATCAATCTGTCCAGCAGTATTGCATCTAGAATAGTATGTACTAAAACGGGCATAACCTTTGTTATATAAATCTAATAATAGAAAATTTTTATAGAGTGTTATTTAAGACATAGATAGACAACTTTGATTCTTTAAGGTTCACCCAGAAATCACTCTAAGGTCCATGAATAAGCCACACAAAATTCGAAAAGAGTCTAATTCTCAAAAACACCGATTTTGCATACTTGATTCCTCTAATAATTAAACCATCAATCTCAAATAAAATTGATTTAATTTAACACAAATCATACATTTCACGCATTAATTTCTCATGGTTTAACTATCCAAAATTTCATTCCATAACATATATATATAATTAAGGATTTTTATAAGGGTTACACTCTCTCCCTTTTCCCTCTCTCTCTCTTTCTCCCTCTCTCCCACTCCCCTCTCTCCCTCTTTCTCCTTCGCTCTCTCCCTTTCTTTCTCTCTCCCACTCTCCCTCTCCCTCTCTCCATCCCTATCTCTTCCTCATTTATTTCATTTCTTTTTCCCTCCCTTTCTCTCCCTCTCTCTCATTTCATTTCTTTTTCCCTTCCCTTCTCTCTCTTCTCTATACCCCTTTTCCTCCTTCCCTCCCTCCCTCTCCCACTAGCTATCATTCTTCCCCTCTCTCCCACACTTTCACTTTCACTCTCTCCCTCTCTCAAGCTCTCTCCATCTCTCACCCTCTCTCCCTCTCCTCCCTCTTTTCCCTCTCCATTCTCCCTCTCCCTCTCCCTCTCCCTCTCTCTACCTCCCCCTTTACCTCTCCCTTTCTCTTTGTCTCTCCCCTCTCTCTTTCCTTCTACCTCTCTCTCACTCTCTCTCCCCTCCCTCTCTATCTCTCACTCCTTCCCTCCCTCTTCCTCTCTCTATTATTTCTCTCCCTTCCTATCCCTCTCTTCTCTCTCTCCCTCTTACTCTCTCCGTCCCTCCCTTTCTAACTCGCTCCCACTTTTCCTCTCTCTCTCTTTCTTCCTCCCTCCTTCCCTCTCTCCTGTTCTCCCTCTCTCTCACTATCTTTCCCTCTCTCTACCTTCTTACTCTCCTTCTCTCTCCATCTCTCTCTCCCTCTCCCTCTCTCCCTCTCTCTCTCTCATTCCCTCTCTTTATATCTCTCTCCCTCTATACCCTTCCTTCTCTCTTTCCATCTCTCCCTCCCTCCCTCCCCCTTCTCTCCCCCTCTCACTCTCTCTCTCTCATACTACCCCCTTCCCTCTCACTCTCGTTTATCTCTCCCCCTCTCTCCCTCCCTCTCCCTCTCCCTCTCCCTCTCTTTAATCTCATTTTGCCTCCCTCTCTCTCCCTCTCATTCTTGCTCTCTCACCATCTCTCACACTCTCTCCCTTCCACTCTCCCTTAGTCCCTCTCCCTCTCTCTACTCTCATTCTCCCTCCCTCTCTCTCCCTTCTCATTCTTGCTCTCTCACCATCTCTCATTCTCTCTCCCTCCCACTCTCCCTCGATTCCTCCCCCCTTCCCTCTCCCTCTCCCTCTCTCTTCCTCTCTCTCCATCCCACTCCCTTTATCCCTCTCCTTTCCTCTCCTTCCCTCTTTCTCCCTCTCTCCCTCTTCTTCCCATTCTCTCTCTCCCTCTCTCCTTCTACCCCTCTCTCTCCCTCCCTCTCTCTCCTTCTCTCACTCTCTCACCTTCCTCTCTCTCACTCTTTCCCTCTCCCCCTCTCTCTTTCCTTCTATCTCTCCCTCTCTCTTCCTCTCTCCCTCTCTATCTACTCTCCATCTTTCTTTCTCCCCATACTCCCTTTCCCTCCTAAAACCTTCTCTCTCCCTATCTCCCCCTCTATATCTCTCCCTTCCCTCTTGCACCCCCTCTCTCTCCCTCCTCCCACTCTCCATTTCTCTCTTTTACCTCTCCCTCTCTCCCTTTCTCCCCCTCGCCCTCTCTCCCTCCATTCCTATCTCCCCTTTCTATCTCTTCCTCCCTCTCTCCCCCTTTCTCCATCTCTCTCCCTCTCTCTCCTTTTAGTTCTCTCTCCCTCCCATTTTCTCTTTTCTCCCTATCCCTCTAACTCTCTCCCTCCCTCCCCTTCTCGTTAGCTCTTACACTTCCTCTCTCTCCCCTCTCCTTCTTTCTCTCTAACTCTTTCACTCTCTCCCTCCCTTCATCTTCCTCTCTCCCTCCTTATCTCCCCATCCCTCTCTCTCTTCCACTCCCTCTCTACCTTTTCTCCCTTTCTCTCTCGGTTTAGTTCCTCTACCTTCCATTCTCTCTCTTTTCCTATCCCTATAACTTTCTCCCTCCTTCCTTCTCTCATTGGCTCTTATACTTCTCTCTCTCTCCCTCTTCCTTTTTCTCTCTTACTCTTTCACTCTCTTTACCTCTCTTCCTTTCCCTCTCCCTCTCTCCCTCCCCTCTCTCTCCTTGTATTCCTCCATTTCTCCCTCACTCTCCCGCTCCACCTCCCTCTCTCCTTCTATCACCCACTCCCTTCCCCTCTCTCCCTTAACCTTTCTATCCCTCTCTCCTTCTCTCTTACCCTCTGTCTCTCTCCCTCTCTATCTCCCACTCTCTTCATCTCCCTCTCTCTCCCCCTCTCCCTCTCTCCTTTTCCCTCTCCCTCTCCCTCTCTTCCTTTATCTCCCTTCCCTCTCTCTCTTCCACTTCCTCTCTCCCCCTTTCTCCCTCTCTTCCACTTCCTCTCTCCCCCTTTCTCCCTCTCTTTTCTCCTTTTATTTTCTTTCCCTTCATTTCTCTTTTTTCTCTTTGTCCCTCCCTCCTTCCCTCCCTTCCTCTCCCCCAGCTATCACTATTCTCCTCTCATTCTCCTTTTATTTTTCTTCCCTTTCCTTTCTTTTTCTTCTCCTTGTCCCTCCTACTCCATCCTTCCCTCCCTCTCCCACTAACTATCACTCTTTCTCTCTCTTTCTCCCCCTTCTTCCTCTCTCTATCGTTTTTTCACTCTTCCTCTCTCTACCACTTTTTCACTCTCACTCTCTCCCTCTCTCTACCTCCTCCTCTCTCTCATCTCCTCTCTTTATCTATTTATCCCTTTCTCTCTCCATCTTTCACTATTTCTCTCCCTCTTTCTCTCTCTCCCCTTCTCTTCCTCTCCCTCTCCCTCTCTACCACTCTCCCCCTCTTCCTGTCCCTCTCCCTCTCCCTCTCTCTCCCTCTCCCTCTCTCTCCCTCTCCCTCCCTTCCTCTCTCCCCCCGTACTCTCTCCCCCTCTCTCCCTCTCCCTCTTCTATCCTTCCCCTCTACTCTCTCCCTCTCTCTCCCGATCTCCCTCTCTGTCTTTTTCTCCCTTTCCCTCCCCTTATGCCCTTTCCCTCTCCCTCTCTCTCTATGCCTCTCCCTCTCCCTCCCTGCCTCCCTCACCCTTTCCTTCCCTCTTATTCTCCCTCTCGTCGCCTCTTTCTTTCTCTCTCCCTCTCCCTTTCCCCCTCCCTCGCTTCCCTCTCTCCCTCCCCTCTCTCACTATCTCCTTTTCTCTCTCTTTGTTGCTTTCTTGCTCTCTCTCCTTCTCCCACTCTCTACCTCTCTCTTTCCCCTACTCTCTCTCCCTCTCCCTCTCCCCATCTCCCTTCTTCTCTCTCCCTTACTCTCTTGCCTCTTTTCTCCCCCTCTTTTCTCTCCTTTCCCTCTTTCCCCTACTCCCTCTCCCTCTCTCTTTCCCTCTCCCTCTCTCTTTCCCTCAGCCCACCTCTCTCTATGTACCTCTTTTGCTCCTTCCCTTTATCCCTAGCTCTTCTCTCCATCTTCCTCCATCTTTTTCTCCCTCCATCCCTTCTTCCTCTCCCTCTCTCCCTCACTTTCTCTCCCTTTCTCTCTATCTCCCTCTCCTTCTCTGTTTTCCTAACTCTTTCTCTCCTCCTCTCCCTCTCTCCTTTCTCTCCATCCCTTCTCTCTCTCCCCCTCTCTCCCTCTCCCAATCACCACGATCTCTCTCCCTCTCTACTTATCCCAATCTTCCCTCTCCCTCTCTCCTCTACTCTCTCTCTCCCTCCATCTCACTCCCTCTCCCTCTCTCCCTCTCTCTCCTTCTCAATCTCACTCTTTCTCCCTCTCCCTCTCTCTTCCTCTCTCTCTCTTTTACTCTCTCACCCACACTCCCTCCCTCTCCTCCTCTCTCTATCTCTCTAGACTCACCCTCTTTCTCCCTCCCTCACCCTCTCTCTTACTATCTTTCTATCTCTACCTCTCTCTCAATCTTCCTCTCCCTCTTTCCCTCTCCCCTCTCTGTCCCCGTCTCCTTTTCACTTTCCCTATCCCTTTTCCCTTTCCCTTTCCCTATCCCTCTCTCTCTCTCCCTCTCCCTCTCTCTCTCCCACTCACTCCCTCTCTCTTTCCCTCCCTCATTCTTCCTCTCTGTCTCCCTCCCTCCCTCCCTCTTTCTTATCTCTCAACCTTCCTCTCTCGCCCTTCTCTCTCCCTCTACTCCTTTCCCTCCCTATCTCTCCCTCTCTACTTCCTACCCTCTCCCTCTCTCTCCCTCTCTATCTCTCTCCCTTTGTCTCCCTCTCTCTTTCTCGATCTCCCTCTCTCTCACTTTTTCTTTCTCCCCTTCTCTCCATCCCTCTCCCTCCCTCTCTCCCTCTCTCACTCTCCCTCCCTCCCTTAACCTCTCTCCCTCTCCCTTTCACTCCCTCTTTCTCTCCCCCTCTCTCACTCTTTCTCTCTCCTTCTCTCCCTCCCTCTCCTTCCCTTGCTCCTCGCTCTCCTTCTCTCACTCACTCTCTCCCTCTCTTTCATGCTCTCTCCCTCTCCCTTTGTCTTTCTCTATCTCCCTCTCTACCTCTCTCTCTCCCCCTCATTTGCTCCTTCTCTCCCTCTCTCTCCATCTCTCTCTCCTCCTCTCTCCTAATCTCCTTCTCTACCACTCTCTCTTTCTATCTCTCCCCCTCTCTAAACTCTTTCTCCCTCTTCCTCACTCCAACTCTCCTACTCCCTCACTTTCCCTCTCTTTCCCTCTCCCTTTCCCTCATTCTCATTCCCTCTCTCCCTCTCTATCTCTCTCCCCCTCTTACCCTCTCTTTCTCTCTACCTCTTTCTCTCTCCTTCTCTTCCATTATATCTCTCCCTCTCTCTCTTCCTCCCTCTCTATCCCCTTTCTCTCCCACTCTCTCCCTCTGTCTCTCCCTCTTCTTGACTCTAGCTCTCCCACTCCCTCTTTTCCTTCTCTCTTTCCCCTTCTCCCTCTCACTTTTTCTCTCTACCTCTCCTTCTCTCCCTCTACCCCTAGCTTTCTCACCCTTTCTTCCTCTCTCTCTCTCATTCCCTCTCTCCCTCTCTATCTCTCTCCCTCTACCCCTAGCTTTCTCACCGTTTCTTCCTCTCTCTCTCTCATTCCCTCTCTCCCTCTCTATCTCTCTCCCTTTTTCTTCCTCTCCTCCCTCTCTACCTCCCTCTCTCTCTTCTATTCCTCCTCTCTCTCTCTCCCACTCTCTCCCTCTCTCCCACTCTCTCCCTCTGTCTCTCTCTCCCCTTTAAACTCTCTCTCTCTCTTTCTCACTCCAGACTTCCCATTCCCTCTCTTTCCCCCTATCTCTCCCTCATTCCCTCTCCCTCTCTCACTATCCTCTACTCTCTCTCTCTCTCTCCCTCTTTCCCTCTACATGTGTCTCTTCCTCCTTCTCTTCCTCTACCTTTCTCCTTTCCCCTTCCTTCCTCAATCCCTATATATCTATATCCCTCCCTCTCTCCCTTCCTCTCTCCTTCTCCCTCCCCTTCTCTCTTTCTCACGTATTCTCTCTCACTCTTTTTTTATCGCTCTCTCTCCTCCTTTACCTATCTCCACTCTCCCTCTCCCTTCCTCTCGTCTTTCTCCTTCTCCCTTTCTTTCTCCCTCTCTCCCTCTTTTCCCTTTCTCTCCTTTTCTCTCTCAATCTCCCTCTCTCTCTTATGCTTTCTCTTTATCCCTCTCTCTCTCCCTCCCTCTCCCTTTCTCTTCCTATGCCTCCCTATCTCCCTCTCTCTCCCTCCCTTTATTTCTATCCCTTTCTCTCCTTTTCTTCCACTCTCTCTCACCCTCTTTCTCCCTTCCTCCCTTTCTCCCTTAATCCCTCTCTCCCTCTATCCCTCTCCCTCTCTTTATCCCATTCCCCGCCTCTGTCACCCCTTCTTGCTCTCCATCCCCCCTCTCTCTCTCTCCCTCTCTCTCCATCTCTTTATCCTGTTCCCTACCTCTTTCACCCCTCTCTCGCTCTCCCTCCCTCCCTCCCTCTCTTTCTCTATCCCCCGACTCTCTCCCTCTCTCTTCATCCCTCTCCCTCCCATCTCTCTCTTATTCCCTCTTTCTCCTTCTCTTTTTTTGCTTATCCCTCTCTATCTCTCTCTCTCACCTCTCTATCTCTCTGTCCCTTCCTCTCTTTCTCCCATTCCCTCTTTCTCACTCTCTGAATCCCTCCCTCCCTCTCTCTATCCCCTTCCACTTTCCTTCTCTCTCCCTACCTCTCCCTTTCCCTCTTTCTCTCTTTTTGCCTCTCTCTGTCTCACCCCTTTCTCTAATTCTCCCCTACTCCCTCTCCCTCTTTCTCGCTTTCTATCCCACTTTATCCCTCTCTTTCTCCCTCTCTCACCCTCACTCCCTCTCTAACTCTTGCTCTCTTCCTCTCTTTCTCTCCTTTCTTCCCTCACTCCCTCTCTAACTCTTGCTCTTTCCTCTCTCTCTCTCCTTTCTTCCCTCACTCTCTTCTACACTCTCCCTTTCCCTCTCTCCTTTTTCTCTTGCTCTCACTCCCTCTTTCCCTTTCTCTCTATTTCACTCCCTCTCTCTCTCTCTCACTCTCTCCCTCCCTCTACCTCTCTCCATCCCTCTCCCTCTCCCTCTTTGCCTCCCTCTCTCTCCCTACCCCTCTCTTCCCTCTCTCTCTCTTTCCCTCTATCTCTCTCCCCCTCCCTCTCTCCTTCTCTCTCTCTCACTCCCTCTCCCTCTCCCTCTCCCTTTCTATCTCTCTCATTCCCACTTTCTTTCTCTCTCTACCTCTCCCCTTATTTCTATCTCTCCCTCTCATCCCCCTTTCTCTATCCCTCTATCTCTTTCCCTCTCTCTCATTTTCCTTTTCCATTTCTTTCTTTCTCCCTTCATCTCTCTCTCTCCCTCTCTCCCTCCCTCTCCCTCTCTTCATCCCTCTCCCTCTCTCCCTCTTCCTTTTTGCCTCTCTTTCCCTCTCTCTCTACCCCCTCTCTTCCTCCCTCTTTCTCCCTCTCTGTCTTCGTCTCCCTCTCCCTCTCTCTATATCTCTCTCATTCCCACTCTTTTCTCTCTTCATTCCCCCTTGTCTCTATCTCTCCCACTCATCCCCCTCTCTCTATCACTCTATCTCTCTCCACCTCTCTCATTTTCCATCTCCCTTTTCTTCCTCTCCCTCTATCTCTCTTTATCCCCTCACTCTCTCCTTCCATCTCTCCCCCTATCCCTTCTCACTCTTCTTCTTTCTCTCCCTCTTTCTCTCCCCTCTCCCCATCCTTTTCTCTCTCCCTCTCTTTCTGCCCCTTCTCTCTCCCTTCTCCCTCTCTTTCTCTTTCTCTCCCTCTCTTTATCCCCCTATCTATCCCTTCCTCTCCCTCTTCCCCCACTCTCTTATTCCTCTCTCTACCTCTCTCACTCCCTCTCCATCTCTTCCTCTCCCTTTCTCTCTCCTCCTTCTCTCCCTTGATCCCTCTCCCTTCAACTCTCCCTCCTACTCTCTCTTTCTCCCTCTTCATCTCTCCCCTTCCCTATTCTCTCCCTTATCTCTCTATCTTTTTTCTCTCCCCTCTCTCTCGTCCTCTTCCTTCTAGTCTTTCTTATGTTCTCCTTCTCATTCATTCCCTCCCTCTCTCTTTCTCATCCTTTCTCCCTCTTTATCCCTCTCTATCCCTTTATCTCTATCTACCCCACTCTCACTCTCCCTCCCTCTCACTCTCTCCCTCTCTCTCTTCCCTTTCCTTCTCTCCCACTATCTCTATCTCTCTCCTACTCTCTCCCTCTCTACCTTTCTCACTCTTTTTCTCTCTCTCCCTCTCTCTCCTACCTTTCTCTCTTTCTCTCTATCCCTCTCTCCCTCTCTCTCTCCTTCTCTCTCCCTCACACTCTCTCTCTTCCTTTCTTTTTTATCGCTCTCCCTCTCTACCTCCCTCTCACCCTCCCTTTCCCTCTCTCACCCTCTCTCACATCCCCCTCTCCCTCTTTATACCTCTATCTCCCTCTCCTTTCCTCATTCTCTCTCTCCCTTCTCTCTATCTTTATCTATCTCCCTTTCCCTTCCCCCTCTATCTCTCCCTCTCTCTCTCCCTCCCTCCCTCTATCTCCTTTCCTCTTTCTCCCTCTACATCTCTTTTTACCATTCCCTCTCTCTTTGTATCTCTCTTTCTCTTCTCCTTTCCCCCTCTCTCCTTATCTCTCCATTTCTCTCTCTCCTTCTCTAATGAGTGCATAATTTGGATGATTTTGTGCTCTATTATATTGAACTTTTTAGTGTTTATTTTATTACATTATCTTATTTAAGAATAAGATGATGATTTGAGGTTTTGTAGAAAAAACAATGAACAAAAAAGAAAGAGAGAAGTCACCAAAGAGGCTTGAAAAATTCATACGGTCATGTAAAATAGCAAAGAAAAAAGCTACGGCCATGTGACACGAAAGAAGAAATCATGTGGATTACTCAATAATACAAGCCACACGAGCAAAAGTGCCACACAACCAAAGGAAGAAATCCCACAAGATCTCATGTGTATCCTAGCCTAGCACAACTTAAGGAAAGAAGAAGACCACATGGGTGGAAGAAAATGCATAGGGTTTAAAGTGCAAAGTCACATACTTACGTCTACGAGGTAAAATAGTCCATATAGGCAAGAAGAGATTCAACACGACTTGAAGCAACGAGTCTACACTAGCATAAGACAAGCAACATGAAATGATGAACAAAGGCACACGAATGTGTGCCCTAGTTAACAAACCATGTAATACTAATTTTTCAATGCTCCAAACCATGTAACTTTATGTATTAAATTGTGTAGCCAAGTGGGTTGACACATACGTGATGTAACCTTAGTTTTAGCTATAAATAGTGTGTTAGGGTATTATTTTAGAAGGACAAACTTCCCAGCAACCACCATTCATAGAAACTCTCTCTTTGTAACCCACTATGACCAACTAGATATTATTCTTGGTTAAATCTAATTGAAGCTTTTGGGTAAATCACTATGAGATTATAGTTTATATTTCTAAAAAACTTATCTTGTTTGGGTATTTTATGTTTTTTCGCATGATTGATTTATAGTTGTATGATTAAATTAATTAGAATGCATGTTAGTTGTTGATCATATTAACTTACTTCTTGCTAAGTATTCAAGTCCATGTAATTGGTTATTTAAACTTGCTTAAGGCGAGTAACTAAGGGTTGATGATTATTTTTCAAGTTTTTGTTCAATCCTCTAGAAAACATAGAACTAGGTTTCATCTTCTCTAGCACTTAGGAACGTGGCTTAGCTTCACCTATCTTTCTCCGATTAATGTTGTTATTAGATTAAAATTATCTAACACTTATTAGGTTGTTCAATAACTAGGAATTAATTAGGTATCATATATTCGGTTAACAACTAAGTAAGGAAGACTAGGGACAACATACATGTTATTATCTTACGATGAATATTTATGTTCGGGATGAGTTAATTATTTAATCAATGATCAACAACCAAGCCGAAAGTGGATACTGAAGCTCAACCAAGGCTTCTTTAATATTGTTATATCTTATTACTTTAAATTGCTTTTAAACACTTCAAATATAAAAACTCCCTTTACACTATAAGAACTCTCAATCAAAAGCAACGATTAATTGATCCTCTTTTCCTGTGGGTACAATCCTTACTTGCCTTAATTATATAATTGTGATTAAAAGCTCTATAAGGGTATATAAAAATCACTAATTTGTTGATGGTATGACACACCACCAAATTTTGGCATCGCTATTAGGGACTATAAATGAAGTTTATTATTTTTGGTATTGTTGATTGTTCTTGTGTTTCTATTATTTATGGTTTTGATGAAGTCAAAACCCGGGGATCTACTTTTCAACCTCAAATCCGAGAGAGAACAAAGCAAATTGAGAAGAGAATCTAGGTTAGCTTCGATAGAAAGAATTGAGTCATCCAAAAGAGTGGTTTCATTAAGCATAACCACGGTTCTTACGCTTTTATCATTGAGTGACTTAGACGGACAAATCATGGATATAAATAAAGCTAATCAAACTTTAAAGGACGTAGCTGCTCCCGGCTTTCATCAACGGCCCCTATGTATCGAGTTCCCTAATCTCAAAGTAGCATTTGAACTCAATTCAAGACTTATACACTTGTCGCTTAAATTTTAAGGTCTAGTTAGAGAAGACCCCCATAAGCATTTAAAGGAGTTTCATGTGGTCCGCTCAACCATGAGACCATAAGGAATATCAAAAGCGTAAATCAAATTAAGGACATTCCCTTTTTCATTGATGGGGATGCTAAAGATTGGCAATATGGTCTCCCTGTAAGATCAATTGACTCATGGAACGAGTGATGCAAGCCTTTTTGATGAAATATTTTCTTACTTCAAGAGCTACAAGTATAATGAAAGAAATATGTAGGATTAGATAATTCACTAGAGTGATGTTGTATGAGTATTGAGAGCGGTTCAAGAAGTTATGTTCAAGCTGCCCACAACATCAAATTTTAGATCGAGTTGCTAATAGTGTACTTCTATGAGGGTTTCTAAATTAAGCATCAATGTTTGAAGAACAATCATACTAGCATGACATTTTTTTGAACGATTTTGTGAGTTTATCATCCGAAAACCCTCACGAGACATAATTTGTCTATTGAGGTAGCCTAGGGGTTTAATGACTTCTTGCATATGTTAAATGCAACCATGATTCCTATGAAAGTGAGTTAGGTTTTATTTTGTTTGTTTTGGTTGAGGACTAGCAACGTTTAAGTGTGGGGGTATTTGATGAATGCATAATTAGCATGATTTTTATGCTCTATTATATTGAACTTTCTAGTGTATATTGTATTATATTATGTTATTTAAGAATAAGATGATGGTTTTAGGTTTTGTACGAAAACAACAAATCTAAGCAAGGAAGAGAATCACCAAAAAGGCTTGAAAGAGTCACATGGTTATAATAAAGGAAGAAGCTACTAGCCATGTGACTTAAACGCACAAAATGTGTGGATTGCTCAATAATACAAGCCATATGGATAGAAGCATTCCATATAGCTAGAGGAAGAAATCCCACATGACCATGTATCCTAGCCTAGCACAACCCAAGGAAGGAAGAAGACCATATGGGCGAGAAAACATTGCACATGGTTTGTAGTGCAAAGTCACACACCTATGTCTATAATGAAAAATAGGTCTACATGAGTAAGAAGAGGTTCAACATGCTTAAAGCAAAAGTCTACATGGGCGTAAGAGAAGTAACACGAGCATGATGAATAAAGGCACACGATCATGTGCCCTAGTTAGCAAACAAAGTAATATTGATTTGTCATGGCTCCAAACCATGTAATACTAAGCATTAAACCATGTAACTTTATGTATTAAATTATGTGGCCTTGTAGAGCTGACATATACATGGTGTAACCCTAGTTTTAGCTATAAATAGTGTGCTATGATATTATTTTAGAAGACCCAACTTTTCGGTAGCTATCATAAATAGAAACTCTCTTTATAACCCATTATGAGCAATTAACACTATTCTTGGTTGAATCAAGATGAAGCTTTTGGATAAGCCACTATGAGATTACAATTTATATTTCTAAATTTATTGTGTTTGGGTATTTTATGCCTTTCTACATGGCTGGTTTATAGTTTTATGATTAAATTGATTATAGTACATGCTAGTGGTTTGATCATATTAACTTATTGCTAGCTAAGTATTCAAGTCTATGTAATTATTTGTCTAAACTTCCCCGAGGTAGTAACTAAGAATTGATGATTAGTTTTCAAGTTTTCATTCAATCCTTTGGAAAACATAAAACTAGGTTACATCTTCTATAGCACTTAGGAAAGTGGCTTAGCTTCACTCGTCTTTCTCTGATTAAGGTTGTTGTTAAATTAAATCTATCTAGTGCTCAATAGGTTATTCAATAGTTAGGGAATTAATTAGGTATCACATATTTGCCTAACAACTAAATAAAGTAAGACTAGGGATAGCATACATGTTATTGTATTACGATGAATATTCATGTTTAGGAAAAGTTAATTATTTAATCGATGATCAATGACCAAACTTAAAGTACATACCGAAGTTCAATCGAGGCTTCTTTAATATTGTTATATCTTATTACTTTAAATTGCTTTCAAACACGAAAACCCCTCTTTATGTTACTAGAGCACTCAATCAAAAGAAATGATCAATTGAGCCTCTTTCCTTATGGGTTCGACCCTTACTTACCTTGATTACATAATCATGATTGAAAGCTCTATAATGATAAATACAAATTGCTAATTTGTTAATGGTACAACACGCCATCACTCTTTTATTCTCACTCTCTCTTTCTCTCCCTCTCTCTTTTTACTCCTTTTCTCACTCCCTCTTACTCAATCCATCTCTCCCTCCCTTGTCTACCTATTTCTTCCTCTATCCTTCTCTCTCCCTCCCTCCCTCTCTTTCTCTTCCTTCCTCTCTCCTTCACCCTTTTCCTTTCGTTCTTTATCCCTCTCTCTTCCTCTCTCCCTCTCTTCCACCCTTTCACTCTCTTCTTTTCTCCATCTATCTTCCTCTCATTCTTTATCCCTCTCTCTTCCTCTCTCCATCTATCTTCCTCTCATTCTCTCTCCCTCTCTCCCTCTCTCTCACCCTTTCACTCTCTTTCTCTCTCCATCTCTCTTCCTCCCCTCTCTCTCACTCCCTCACTCTTCTTCTCTCTTCCTCTCCCTCTCTCCCTCTTTCTCTTTCTCTCTCCCTTAATCTCTCTCCCTCTCTCACCCATTCTCTTCCCTCCCTCTCTCCCTCTTTCTCCTATTTTCTCTTTTCCTCTTTATCTCCCTCTCTCTCATTCTCTCCCTCTTTTCCTCTTACCCTCCCTTCCCCTCTCACTTCCCCTCTCTCTCCATCTTTCCCTCTCCCCCTCTCCCTCCCCGTCCTTTTCCCTTTGCCTTTCCCTCACTCTCTCTCCCTCTATCTTTCTTTCCCTCTCCCTCTAGCTCTGTTTCTTTCTCCCACTCTCTCTCCCTCTCTCCCTCTCTCCCTTCTTTCCTTCTCTTTCTCCCTCTCCCTTCCTCTATCTCTCTCCCTCTCTCCCTCTCTCCAACTCCTTCCCTCTCCCTTCCTCCCTCCCTCCCTCTCTCCCACTCTCTCCCTCCCTCTCTCTCTCATTCTTTCTACCTTTTCTTCTTTCTTGCTCTTCCCTCACTCTCTCCCTCATTTCCTCTCCCCCTCTCCCTCTCTCCTTCTATCTCTATCCTTAATCTCTCCCTCTCTTCTACCCTCTCTCTATTTCCCTCTCTTTTTCTATCTTCATTCCTTTCTCTCCCTCTCTTCCACCCTCTTTCTCTTTCCCTCTCTTTTTCTATCTTCATTCCTTTCTCTCTCTCCTTCCTCTCTCTCTCTCTCTCTCTCCTTTAATCCCTCTCCCTCTCATTTCGTCCCTCTTCTTCTCTCATCCCTTCCTTCCTCTTGTTCTCCCTCTACCTCTCTCCCTCTCTCCCTCCCTCTCCCTTTCTCTCCCTCCCCTTGCTCCCCTCTCTCTCTTACTTCCTCTCTTTATTTCTCTCTCCCTCCCTCTCTCACCGTCTCTCTACCTCCTACCCTTTCTATAGCCCCCCTCTCTCTCTCTTTCATTCTTTCTCTTTTTCTCTCTATCTCATTCTCTCTCAATTCTCTCCTTCTCTCAACCTCTTTACCACTATGTCCTTATGTCTCTCTCCTTCCCTCACTTCTTCTCTCTCCCTCTCCCTCCGGTCCCTCTTTATCTTACCATCTCTCTCTTCCCATCTCTATCTCTCTCTCCCTACTCTTTCTCCCACTCCCTCTCTCACCCTCTCCCTTTCTCTCTTTTTATATCTCTCTCCCCCTCCATCTCTTCCTCTCTCACTCTTGCCCTTTCTCTCTCTCCCACTTCCACTTTCTCCTTTTCTCTCCCCTCCCTCTCTATCTCTACATATCTCTATCTCTCCCTATATATCTCTCTTTCCTTTTATCCTTTTTTGTCCCTCTCTCTCCTCTCTCACTTGCTCTCCATCTCCCTCTCTCGCTCTCTCCCTCTCTCTGCCTCTCTCTCTTCTCTCTCTCCCTTCCAATCTTTATTTCCCCACTCCCCCTCCCTCTCTCCCTCTCATTCTCCCTTTCCCTTCTCTCCCTATCCCTCTCCCTCTCACTCTCCCTTTCCCCCACTCTCACTCCCTCTCCTCCCTCCCACTCTCCCATTCCCCTATCTTCCTCCCTTTCCTCCCTCCCTCTCTCCTTTTCCTCCGATCTCCCTCTCTCTTTCTCCTCACTCTTTTTCTCTCTCTTGCTCTTCCTCTCCCTCTCTATCCTTTATCTCTCCCTCTAACTCTCTCTTCTTTTTTCTTTCTCTTCTTTCCACTCTCCCTCCTGCTCTCCCTCTCACTCTCTCTCTCTCTCCCTCCCACTCTCTTTCTTACCCTTTCTCTCTCCCTCTTCCTATCTATATCTCTCTCTCGCTCTATGTCTCATACTATCTCTCTCCCTTTCACTCCCCATCTCCCTTTTTCCTCTATCTCTACCTCTCTCCCTCTCTTCAAATCTCTCTCTCTCCCTTTATCTCTCCCCTTCTCTCTCTCTCTTCTCTTCTCCCCTCTCTCCCCCTCACCCTTTCTCTAACTCTTTTCTCTCCCCCTCTCTCTCACACTCACTCTTCTACTCTCCACCTCTCTACCTATTTCTCCCTCTCTCTCTCCCTCCTCCTCCACCTCTCCCACTCCCTCTCTCCCCTCTCCATCTCCCTATCTCTCCTACCCTCTACTTATCTCTCCACCTCTCTTCATCCCTCTCTCTCTCCCTCCCTTTCCTTCTCTCCTTCTCTCTCCATCTTTCTCTCCCTCTCTCTACCACTCTCTTCCTCTATCTCTTTCTCCTCCTCTCTCTTCCTCTATCTCTCTCTATCCCCCTCTCCCCTCTCCCTCTCTACCTCTCTCCATCTCTCTCCTTGTCCCTCTCCCCCTCTTTCTCACTTTCTCTCTCCTTCTCTCTATCTCTATCCCTCTCTCCTCCTCCTTTCTCCTCCCCCTCTCTCCCTCCCTCTCCCTCTCCCTCTCCCTCTCCCTCTTTCCCCATCTCTCCCTCTACCCTCCCTCTCTCTCCCTCCTTCCCTCTGCCTCCCTCTCTCACTCTCTCCCTTTCCCTCTCTCCCTCCACCTTTCCCTCTCCCTCTCTCTTTGCCTCCCCTCTTCATCTCCCTCTCTCCCTCTCTTTCTTTCTCCCTCTTTCCCCTCTCTCCCCTCTCTCAGCCTCACTCTTCTTCTTATTCCCTTTCCCTCTTTCTCTATCTCACCCCCTTCCCACTTTATCCACTATCTCTCCCTCTGTCCCCCTCTCTCTTCCACCCACTCTCTCTCCTATGAGAGAGAAAAAGGGACAAAGTGTAGAGAGAGAAGGAGATAGGGAGAGGGAGAGAGAGGGAGAGAGGGATAGAGAAGGAAAGAGAGGGTTGAATAAGGGAGAGGGAGATAGAGAGAGGGAATGGAAGAGAGAGAGAGAAAGAGAGAGGGAAAAGAGAGAGATATATAGAAGGGGAGAAAGAGGGGGAGAGGGTAGGAGGGAGGGAGAGCGAGGGAGGGACAAAGAGAGGGAGAGAGAGTGGGAGAGAAAGAGGTAATAAAGAGGGGAGAGTGGGGCAAGGATAGATAGGAAGAGTGAAAGAGAGGGTAGGTGGGAGCGATAGAGTAAGAGAGAGGTAATAAAGAGAGGGAGGGACAAAGACTGGAAGGGGTAAAGAGAGAAAGGGATTAAGAGATTGAGAGAGAAAGAAGGGAGAGAGGGAGAAAGGAAGAGGGAGAGATGGAGTGAGAGATGGAGAGAGAGAGAGAATGGAAGAGAGGGAGTGAGGTAGAGGGAGAGAGAAAGAGAGAAGGAGGGAGGAAGAGGGGAGAGAGAGAGGTGGAGAGAGAGATCAAGAAAGGGAGAGGAAGAGGGAGAATGAGAAGGAGAAGAAGGAAAGGAGAGGAAGAGAGAAGATAGAAAAAGGGAGTGAGAGGGAGGGAGAGAGAGTGAGAGAGAGATGAAGGAAGAATGAGAAAGGGGAGAGAGAGTGAGATAGCAAGAGAGAGGGAAAAGAGAGTGGTAGGGAAGAGGGAAAGAGATAAAGGTAGAAAGAGAAAGGGGAAAGGGAATGAGATAGTAAGAGAGAGGGAGAAGGGGAGTGGAAAAGAGAAGGAGGGATAGAGAGAGGAAGGGAGAAAATGATAGGGAGAGAAGGAGAGAGGAGAAGAAGGGGAGGGAGGGAGCGAGAAGGAGGAAGATGGGGAGACAGATGGAGAAATGGAGGAGATGGAGACAAGGGGAGAGAAAGGGAGAGAGAGGGAGAGAAAGAGTGAGAGGGAGAAGAGGGAGAGAGAGGGAAGAAGGGACCATAGTTTTAAATAATCGTTGTTACATTATGCAACAATCTTTACATAATAGTTTTAGAGCATCTCGTTATCGTTATTTTAGTATTATTGTAAATCATGATCCACGAGAGTAACCGTAATTGTTTTTTTAGCCATTTGTAATTTAAACCTATGGGAGGGACAGAGAGAGGGAAGAGAATTGGAGAGTGAGAGAGGGAAAAGGAAGGATAGAGATAGAAGAGGAGAAAGTATGAGATGGAGAGAGAGGAAGAGGGAGAGAGGGAAAAAGGGTGAGAGGGAGCGAGAAAAAAAAGAGAGGAGGAAAGAGAGGGGAAAGGAATGGGAAAGAAAGAAAGAGACAAAGATAGGGATAGGGAGAGGAGAGAGAGAGGGAGAGGGAGGGAGAGAATGAAGGAGAGAGAGATAGAGAGAGGAAAAGTGAGAGAGAGATAAGAAGAGAGAGCAATGAAGGGAGGGATAAAAAGGGAGAGAGAGAAAGGGAGAGAGGAAAGAGAGAGGGAGAATGAGAGAGGAAGGGACGAGGGAAGAGGGAGAGGAAGAGAGGCAGTGAGAGAGAGGGAGAGGGAAAGGGAGAAAAGGAGAGAGAGGGAGAAAGAAATAGAGAGAGAGCGAGAGAGGGAAAAGGGAGTGGTAAATAGAGGATAAAGTGGGAGAACGGAAAAAATAGGGAGAGAAAGTAAGGAGGAAGGAGAGAGAAAAAGAAAGGAAGGGAGAGAGAGATAGAGGGGGAGATGGAAAGGGAGAGAGGGATACACAGAGAGGAAGGAAGGGTGAGAGAGAGATAGGAAGAGGATGAGAGAGAGCGAGAGAGAGGATAGGAGAGAGAGTGAGTGAGAGAGAGGGAGAGCGATAGGGAGAGAGGGAGGGAGAGGGAGAGGAGAGCAAGAGGATGAGAGAGGGAGAGAGAGAGAGATAGAGAGGGAGAGGAAGAGAGGGAGGGAGAGAGTAAGAGATAGAGAGAGATAAAATAAAGGGAGAGTAGATGGAGACGGAGATAAAGAAGGAGAGGGAGAGGGGGAGAGGTAGAGAGGCAGATAGATAAAGATGGAGGGAGGGAGATAGAGAGAGGAAGAGTGGTAGATTAAGAGAAAGAGAGAGGGAGAGAGAGAAAGGGAGAGGAAGTAAAAGGGAGATAGACAAGGGGAGAGGGACAACATGAAGGAGAAAGGGAGAAAGAGAGTGAGATAAAGAGGGAGGAGAGAAAAAGGGAGAGAGGTAGAGAGGGAATGAGAGGGAGATAGAGAGAGAAGGAAGGGGAGATATAGGGAGAGAGAGAGAGGGAAGGGAAAGGTAGGGAGAGATAGAGGGAGAAAGAGCGAGGGAAAGAGAGAGAAAAGGAGGGAGAGGGAGAAAGGGAGGAAGGGAGGAAGAGAGAGGGAAAGGAAGGGAGAGATGGAGAAAGGGAGATAGAGAGAGGAAATGAGGAAGATAGAGAGAGAGGGATAGAGGGAGAGAGAGGTAGATAGAGAGAAAAGGAGAGAGGGAAAGAGAGAGATTAAGAGGAAGAGAAAGGGAGAGGGAAAGTAGGAGAGGGAGATAGGGAGAGAGACTAAGAGATAGAGAGGGGGAGAGAGCGAAGAGGGAGAGAGGCAGAGAGGGAGAGGGAGATGGAAAGAGTGGGAATGAGAGGGAGAGAGGGAGAGAGGGAGATGGATAAAGAGGGAGATAGAGAGGGAGCAGAAGAAGAAGATAAAGAGGTACAGAGAAGTAGATAAGGGAAGAGAGAGACAAGGAGGGAGAAAGATAGGGAGATAGAGGTAGAGAGGGAGAGATAGAAGGAGAAAGAGAGAGGGAAAGGGAGGGAGGGAGATAGAGGGAGGGAGGAAGAGAAAGGATGAAGAAGGGAGAGATGGAGAGGATAGAAGAGAGGGAGAGATAGAGAGAGGGAGAGGATAAGAAGGAGGAAGGGAGCTAGAGATGGAGAGAGAGAGGGTGGGGAAGAGAAAGAGAGATAGGTAGAGAGTGAGTGTAAGAGATAGAGGGAGATAAAGAGGGAGGGAGAGAGCGAGAGAAAGAGACATGGAGAAAGAGAAAGAGACATGGAGAAAGAGAAAGAGGTAGGGAAAGAGGGAGGGAGGTAGAGAGAGAAAGAGGGCGAGAGAGCGAATAAGAGGGAGAGAGGAAGGAAGAAAGGGAGTGAGAGAGACAAAGAGAGGGAGAGATAGGAGGAGAGAGTGATTGAAGGAAAGGGAGAGAGAGAGAGGAAGGGGGAGTGGCAAGGAGAAGGAGAGGGAAAACAAGGGAGAAAAGGGAGAGAGAGTGAAAGAGAAAGAGAGATAAATAGGGAAAGAGAGTGGGAGAGAGAGGGAGATGGAAAGAGTTAGATAGAGTGGGAGAGAGAAGATAGAGAGAGGTAGAGAGAGAAGAGGGATAGAGAAAGAGGGAGATGGAGAGAGGGAGTGAGAGATGGAGAATGAAGGAGAGAGAGAAAAAGAAAGATGGAGATGGAGAGATAGAGGGGAGAGAGGGAGAGAGATAGAGAGAAGGGGAGAAAGAGATGGAGGGAGAGGGAGAGAGAGGGATATAAGTAGAGAGAGGGATAAAGAGAGGATGAGATAAGGAAGGAGAGGGAGAGAGAGAGAGAGAGAGGGTGGGATAGAGGGAAGTAGAGGGAGAGATATAAATAAAGAGAGGGATAGAGAGTGAGATGGAGAGAGAAAGGGTGAGAATGAGAGAGAGTGAGAGGGAGAGAGAGCATGAGAGGGAGAGAGAAAGGAAGAAAGAGAGAAAGATAGTGGGAGATGGAGAAAGGGAGGGAGGAAGAGGGATAGAGAGGGAGAAAGAGGAAGAGGAAGAGGGAGAGATAAGGAGAGAGGGAAAGGGGAGAGAGAAGAGAGGGAGAGTGAGAGCGAGAAGAATAGAGATGGAGTGGAGAGAGAGGGGAAGAGAGGGAAGTTAGAGAGAGAAAGAAAAGAAATGAAGAGAGGGAGAGATAAAGGGAGAGAGAGGATGGAAAGGGGAGATGTGAAAGAAGGGAGTAAGGAGAAAAAGAGAGAGATAAAGAGAGGAAGAGAGGGAGAGAGAGGGAAACAGAGCAAAAACGGGAGAAGGGGATAGGGAGAGGGAGGGAGAAGAGGGAAGAGAGTGAAGAGGGAGAGAGAGAAGGAGAGAGAGGGTGAGGGATAGAAAGAAAAAGTGAGAGAGGGAAGAGAGAAAGGGAGAGAAGGGAAGAGAGGGAAGGGGAGGAGCGGGAGGGGGAGAGAGGCGAGAAAGAGTAGGTGAAAGAGAGGGAGAGAGAGGCAAAAAGAGTGGGAGATAGAGAGAGGCAAAAAGAGTGGGAGATAGAGAGAGGGATAGAGGGGGAAGAGGGAGAGGAAAGAGAGGGAGGAAGAGGGCAAGAGGGTGTGAGACAAAGGGACCGAGAAGGAGGGGGAAAGAGAGAAGGAGAAAATGAGAGAGAGAAAGAGAGAGTGAGGAACAAATAGAGTGGGAGAATATGGAGGAGGGATAGAGCAAAGGAGAGATATAAGGAGAGTGAGAGAGGGGAGATGGGGGATAGAAGTAGATAGAGGTATAAAAGGGTGAGAGAGCAAGAAAGGGAGAGGGAGGGGAGAGAGAGAAGGAGAGAAATGCAAAGAAGTTGAGAGAGGAGAGAGAAGAGGGAGAGGGAGCAAAGGAGAGAGAGGAAGGGAGAAAGGGAGAGAAAAGAAGAGTGGGGACAAAAGGAGAGAGTGGTGGAGGGAGAGAGAAGGAGGAGGAGGGATAGAGAGGAAAGAGAAGGGATAGAGAGAGGGAGAGAGGAAGGGAAGAGAGGGAGAGACTGGGGGAGTAGACAAGGAGTGGGGGTGAGGAAGAGAGTAGGGGAAAAAGAGAGAAAGTGTGAGAGAGAGAGAGGGAGAGGGAGAGAGGGGGAGAGAGAGGAACAAAAGGAGAGAGTAGAAGAGAGTGATGAAGAGAGAGGAAGAGAGAGAGAGAGGAGGAGAAAGATCGAGAAAGAGAGAGGTCGAGAGCAAGAGGGAGAGATAAAGAGGGAAAGAGGAAGAGAGAGAGAAAGAGATATGGAGGGGGAGAGAGGAATAGAGAGGAGGGAGAGATATAAAGAAATAGAAGAGGAAGGGAGAGAGAGATAAAAGGAGATAGGGAGAGGGAGGGAGGGAGGGAGGGAGAGAGAAAAAGAGAAAGGGAGAGAGGGAGAGAGGGAGAAGGAGGAGAGTGAGGGGGGAGGCAGTGAGAGAGGGAAGGGAGAGAAACAGGAAGAAGGAGGGATGAAGGGAGGGAGAGAGAGGGAGAGAGAGAAGGTGAGGGAAGGAGGGAGAGAGGCAAAGAGAAATGGTCGGAGAGAGTGAGAGGGAGAGAGAGAGGGAGAAAAGAGGGAGAGAAGGAGGGAGAGAGAGTGATAGAGGGAGAGAGAAAGAGGGAGAGAATGGGAGAGAGAAAGAAAGAGATAGAGAGGAAAAGGAAGGAAGAGAAATAAAGAGTGGTGGACATAGGGAAGGATAAGGAGTGGGTAGAAGGAGAAGAAAAGGGAGAGTGAAGGAGGGAGAAGGAGAGAGGGAGTGGGAAAAGAAGGAGAGAGGGAGGAGGTAGAGGGGGAGAGAGAGAGGGAGAGAGAGAAGGAGAGAGAGGGAGAGAGAAAGAAGGAGAGAGAGGGAGAGAGAGGAAAAGGGATAAAGAGGGAGGGAAGTGAGAAAGATAGAGAGAAAAGGAGAGAGAGAGGGGGAGGGAGAGGGAGATGGAGGGAGGGAGAGATTAAGAGAGGAGGACATAGAAAATGAGATAAAGTGGATAGAGGGATAAGAAAAGGGAGAGAGAGGGTAGGAGAGGAGGAGAGAGAGAGAGGGAGAGTAGGAGGGAGAGCGAGGTATAGAGAGAGGAATAAAGTGGGGGAGATAGAGAGGCGGAGAGAGAGAGGAAGAGGGAGAGAGGTAGAGAGGGAGTGAGAAAGGGAGAGAGGGAGAAAGGAGGGAGAGAAAGGAAGGAGAGAGGGACATGGAAAGAGTTAGAAACAGAGAGGGAGAGAGAAGATAGAGAGATAGAGAGAGGGATAGAGGGAAAAGGGGAGAGAGATAGAGAGGAAGGGAAGGAGCAAGTGATGGGAGAGAGGGAGAGGGAGAGGGAGAGAGGGAGAGAGAGGGAGAGGAGACTAGGAGAGGGGTTGAGGAGGAGGGGAAGGGAAAGAGAGAGAAAGAGTGAGAATGAGGGAGAGAGAGAGGAAAGAGAGAGAAGAACAAAGGGTGAGACAAGGAGAAATAGAGAGGGAGACTGGAAGAGGGGTTAAGGAAGAAAAAGGGAGAGAGTAGGAGAGAAAGTGAGGAAGAGAGAGAAAGAGAGGGAGAGAGGGGAAGAGAGAGCGAGAAAGAGAGAATGAGAGAGTAAGGGAAGAGATAAAGAGGGAGAGAGGAAGGGAGATGGAGGAGAGAAAGAGAGAGATGGTGAGGGTGAGAGGAAGAGAGAAGGAGAAAGAGACGTAAGGAAATGGAAAAAGGAAAGAGAGAGAGAGATAAAGGGAGATGGAGAGAGAAAGATAAAGGGAGATGGAGAGAGAGAGAGGGAGGTAGATAAAGGTAGAGAGGGAGAGAGGGAGAAAGGGGAGAGTAAAGGAGGGAGGTAGTGAGAGAGGGAAGGGGAGAGAAAGAGGGAGAGGGAGGGAGAGAAGGACAAGGAATGAGGGAGAAAGGTGGAGAGAGGTTTAGAGAGAGGGAGAAAGGGAGAGAGAGAAAGAGGGAGAAAGGGTGAGAGAGAGGGAGAGAATGGGAGAGACAAAAAAGAGATAGAGAAGAAGAGGAAGGGAGAGAGAGATTAAGAGAACGAAACATAAAGAAGGAGAGGGAGTGGGTAGAAGGAGAAGAAAGGGAGAGAGGGAGAGGAAGAGGGAGAGAGGAGGGAGGTAGAGGAGAGAGAGGTAGGGAAAAGGAAGGGGAGAGAAAGAGAGAGAAGGGAGAGAGAGGAATAAAGGGAGAAAGAGGGAAAAGGATAAAGAGTAGGAGTGAGAGATAGAGAGGAAGTGAGAGAGATAGAGAGAGGAAGTGAGAGAGATAGAGAGAAAGGGAGAGAGGGAGAGATGGAGGAGAGGGAGAGGGAGGGAGAGAGATAAAAAGGGAGGACATAGAGGAGGAGAGGGATTGGATAGAGGGAGAAGAAAAAGAGAGAGAGGAAGGGATAAGAAGAGAGAGAGAGGGAGCGAGGAGAGAGAGAGAGGGAACATGAGAGTGAAAGGAAGAGGGAGAGAGAGAGGGAGAGAGGTAGAGAAGGAGTGAGAGAGGGAGAGGGAGGGAATGAGCGAAAGAGAGGGGGAGAGAAGGAGAATGGAGGAGCAAGAAAGAGAGCAAGAGCTTAAGATATTGAGAGGTCAAGATAGAAGTAAAAAAGGAGAGAGAGGAAGAGAGAAAGAGAAGGAGATAAGGAGAGTGAGGGAGGTCAAAAGAGAGGGGGAGATAGAGGAAGAAAGAGAAAGGGAAGGGAGAGATAGGGAGAGAAAGGGAGAGAAAGGAAGGAGGGAGGGAGGAAGAAAGAGATGGAGAAGGAGGTAGAGTTTGAGAGGATGGGAGAGAGAGGGATAGAGGGAGAAGTAGGGAGGGACTAAGACGTGGAGAGAGAGAGAAGAAGAAGGAGAAGGGAGAGAGAGGGAGTGTGAGAGGGAGAGAGGGAGTATGAGAGAGAGGGGGAAGAGAAAGACAAAGGGGATAGAGGAAGAGAGGGAGATAGGTAGAGAAACAAGGAGAGAGGTATAGAGGGAGAGAGATTATAGAGAGGGTGAGAGAGTGAAGAAGTGGGATAGAGAAAGAAAAGGGTGCTAGAGATAGAAAGGGAGAGAGAGAGGGAGAAAGGGTGAAAGAAAGAGGGAGAGGGAGGGAGAGGGTGAGGGGAGAGAGAACATGGGAGAAAGAGTGAGAAGGAAAGAGAAATGGTACAAGGGAGGGAGAGAGGGAGAGTGGGAAAGGGAGAGAGATGGATAAAGAGGAAGAAGTAGTTAGGGAGAGAAGTAGGGAGAGGGAAAAAGGGAGAGAGAGAGATGGAAAGAGTTAGAAAGAGAAAAGGAGAGAGAAGGTAGGAAAGAGAAAAAGGAGAGAGATAGAGAAGAAGGGAGGAGCGAGTGATGGAGAGAGAGGAAGGGAGAGAGAGTGAGAGATGGAGATGGAGAGATAGAAAGGGAGAGAGAGGAAGAGAGATTGAGAGAAGGGAGAGTGAGGGAAGGAGGGAGAAGGAGAGAGGTATAAGGAAAGAGAGAAGAAGAGAAAGAGGGTAAGATAAGGAAAAAAATAAGAGAGAGAGAGAGACAAAGAGTGTGAGATAAGGAAAAAATAAGAGAGAGAGACAAAGAGTGAGATAAGGAAAATATAGGAGATAGAGACAAAGAGGGTGAGATAAAGAGAGAGGGAAGGAGAGGGAGAATGAGAGAGCAAGAGAGGGATAAGGAGAGAGAAGGGAAAGAGATAAAGGAAGAGGGAGGAAGAGAAAGAGGAACTAGTAGATTGAGAGAGAGGGAGAGGGAGAGGAAGAAAGAGAGAGAAAAGGATATCGGGGGGAGAGAGAGTGTGGGTGGGAGAGGGCGAGTGGGGAGAGAGAGAGGGAGAGAGTAAGAGATGAAAAGAAAGAGAGGTAGAGAGAGAGAGGAATCAAGAGGGAGAGAGATAGAGAGGGAGAGAGGAGGGGGATGGGGAGTGAGAAAGAGGGGGAGAGAGATGACGAGAGAAGAAGAGAGAGGTAGGAAGATGAGAGAGAAAGGGAGGGAGTTGGAGAGAGAGAGTTAAAGAGAGGGAAAGAGGGTAAGAGAGAGAAAGATAGGGAGATAGAGAGAGTAAGAAAGAAAGAGATAAGGAGAGAGAGGTGAAAGAGAAAAAGAGATGGAAGTAGTGAGAAAGAGAAATAAAGAGGAAAAGGTAGATAGAGAGAGGAAGAGAGAAAAAGAGCTAGGAAGAGAGGGAGGGGAGAGAGAGGGACAAAGAGAAACAGAGATGGAAGTAAAGAGAAAGAGAAATAGAGAGGAAAGGTAGATAGAGAGAGGGACATATGAAGGGAGAGAGACAAAGAGTTAGGAATAGAAGGAACAGAGAGAGAAAGAAAGGGGGAGAGTGGTGGAGAGAGAGAGAGAGAAGGACAAGTGAGGAAAAGAGAAGGGAGAGAAAGATGAAAATAGGGAAAGAGAGGGAGAGAGATGAGGAGAGAGCGAGAGATGGAGGAAGTTAGAGGGAGGTAGTGAGTGAGAGTTAGACATGAGAGGGGAAGAGAGAGGAAGAGAGGGAGAGAGGGAGAGGGAAAGAGAGGGTGAGAGAGAGAGGCAGACAGAGTAAGAGATAGAGATAGAGATAGAGAGAGGAAGAGGGAGGATTAGAGAGGGGAAGGAGAAGGGAGAGAGGGAGATGGAGGTCGAGAGAGAGGAAGGAAGAGAGGGAGAGAGAGCAAAAGAGAGTGAGAGTGAGAGTGAGAGGGAGAGAGGGAGGAATAGAGAGGGAGAGATAGGGAAAGAAAGGAGGGAGTGGGAGAAAATGATAGGGTGAGTGGGAGTAAGAGTGGAGGAATAGAGGAAAGGAGAGGGAGAAAGGAAGAGGGAGAGAGAGAGAGGAGAGAAAGGGAAGGAGAGGGAGAGAGGGAGAGATATAGGAGATCGGGAGTAAGGGGGAGAGAGAGAAGGAAGGGCATGAAAGGAGAGATAAGAAGTGAGGGTGAGAAAATGAGAGGAAGGGAGAGGGGAGAGAGAGAAAGGGTGAGAAGGTGAGAGAGAGAGAAAGGGAGATACAGGGAGAAAGATAGAGAGAGAGAGTGAGAGAGAGAGAGGAAAGGTAGATAGAGTGAGTGAGAGAGGAAGAAAGAGGGAGAGAGTGTGAGAGGGAGAGAGAGAGGAAGGGAGAGAGGGAGAGAGGAAGAGAGAGAGAGAGAGAGAAAAGAGAGGGATAAGAGGGAGAGAGGGAGAGAGGAAAAGTGGGATAGAGAGGAGGAGAAAGGGAGGGAGAGAGGAGGAGGGAGAGGGAGATAGAGGAAGGGGGAGAGAATGGGAGAGGGAGAGATGGAAGAGGAGAGAGGGAAAGAAAAGTGAGAAGGGACAGAGAGAGAGAGAGAGAAGGATGGGAAGATAGAAGTCCATATGATTTACATTTGTATGAATGATTGATCAAAAGATGTGAGACAAACATTAATGCACTTGAATGATGTTAGTAAATATCGCAAGTCATAAGATTGTTAAGAATAGACATTGATCGTATGTAGTATGACCGATGAGTGCTATGCTCATGCTATAAGATAGTAGTAGGAGATCTCACACCTATTGACATTTAATCATATCATTAAATTTCCTAAGTCGTAGGATTAATGTTAGAGAATTTATCACCGAACTTGACTCACCATAAGAACCCATTTGGTTTAGTCTATTGGAATCTCATATAAGATGAGTACAGATGGCCCTTTGACTTAAGTCATCGAAGTTATCTCATTAGAGGATTTATCTACTTTGATACTTGTTTTAATGGACTCATTAAAGAGTTGCACATAGGTGATTCGTTAGTTGCACTAGGAATCTAATGAAGATAAGTGGATGACTAAGATTGGACATGTCATTCCTTGTATGCTAATGGTGTTATCATATGGCATTTTGATAAATATCTACTCAAAGAATTTGTGGCCATAGCAGGAGTGTACTAATAGAGCATAGTTGGTTTACTATAAGAGCTAAGACATTTAGGAATCGAAGAAAACTTGTGTGATTATAATCGAACGGACTAATAGTCAAGTTCGAGATCATACTATAATAAATTAATATGAGGACTGAATTATATTGTAGCCATGCTCATGAAAGATAATTACATATTAATTATTCTTCCTAGAGAATTACTTAGTCATGATGCCTTGTTAGAGGCTAATCTTGATTTATGTATCAAGAGATAAAAGAGTTGTCTTTTATTCTTTATACATTACCAACATATCTAGGAGCCTATTGAGTAACATGCATAAGTTTAAGCATTCACATAATAAAAGAGAAGCAAAGATTTTAGAAAAGGTTTCCAAGTTTTGAAATTCTCTTATTTTGGAAAAAGTTTTTGAAAATGGAAAGTTTCGTATTTTGGAAAAATTTTCCTAAAATGGAAAGTTTTCAATTTTAGAAATCAGTTTTCTAATTTGGAAGATAGTTCCAAATTTGGAAGTAATTTACCAAAAGAAGAAATTAGTTTTCTAATTTAGGTTTAAGGTTAATTTAGGAAATTATTTCCTAATATGGGCCTCATAAAATATCTAACTCAATTTAGTTGGATAGTCCAAATTAGTTTGTAATTAATTGGACAAAAAGAGTTTAGGACAACGGGTTTAATTTAAAAGCTTGTAAGATATTTTGATGAGAGAATAAACATGAACCTTATTGAATAAGGATCAAGCTTTTAAGGATAACATAAAAAAGCCCATGTGTATTATAACTCTTATTCCGTGGATGACTAAGAATTGACAACCTAAAGTCCTTTTTGGGCTTTGTTGTCGCCACTTCTTTTTCGTTAGATGGCAAGGAAGCAACTCCCCTTAAAAATAGAAGGAGAGGCGCGATAAGGAGAGAAATCTTTAGGGCATATACGAGCTTAGAGAAAAATAAGGAGAAAATAGTGTTCTCTTCCCTAAAAACAATTACTCACTACCTCTCTCCTAAGGTTGTTGTAAAATATCACAAAATAGGTATCTAAAGAGAAAAATAAAAAGAAATTAGAAAATGGTGGAGCTAGCCCTCTATAACTTCTAATAGCTTCTTATGTCGATGATTGGAATGCATGGATTATTGATAGAGGTTAGGCACTTGGACACTTCCTTTTCTCCAAGGGTTAAATCTATTCTACAATAGGTATTTCTTTGCCTAAACTTTAATTCATATATGTATGATTAGTTAATTCAATAACTTGATCATGGGAGCCTTAGATGCAAAAAAAAAATATTTTATTCCACACCTCCATAGGATACATGATCCTTCAATAGAGGGAGAGAGAGGGAAGGGGAGAGAATGAGAGAGGGAGCAAGGGAGGGGAAAGAAATAAGGGGAGATAGAGAGGGAGAGAGAGGGAGAGAGGAAGGTAGAGAAAAGGAGAGAGGGAGAGCAAGATAGGGGGAGAGAAAAATGAGATAGATAGAAGGACAAAGAGATAAAAGAGAGAGAGTGATAGAAGGGGAGAGAGAGGGAGGGATAGAGAGGGCAAGACAGAGAGAGGAAGGGAGGGAGATGGAGATAGAGAAGGAGAGAGGGAGAGAGAGGGAGTGAGAGGGTGAGAAAGAGAAGGAGAAAGGAAGGAGAAGAGAGAGAAGGTGAGAGGGAGGGAGAGAGAGGGTCACAGAGAGAGGGACACATGGTGAAAGGAAAGGAGATGGAGAGGCATAGAGATAAAGGGAGAGAGGGAGAGGGAGGGAGAGTGGGAGAAAGGGAGATAAAGGGGGAGAAAGGGAAAGAGAGGGGGAGAGAGAGAGATGAGGGGGATCGGAAGAGAAAAGGAGAGGGAGAGGGAGAGTAGAAGGAAGAGAGAGGGAGGGAGGGAGAGAAAGGAAAAGAGGAAGAGTGTAAGAGAAAGGGAGAAGGAGTTAAAAAGAGAGGGGGATAGAGAGAGATGAAGAGAGAAAAGGTGAAAGAGAGTGAGAGATAGAGAGAGATAGAGAGTGGAAAAAGTGAGGGAGCGAGAAAGGGAGAAAAGAAGAAGGAGCGAGAGAGAGAGAAAAGAAGAGGGAGAGTGAGGGAGATAGAAGAAGTGAGAGAAGGAGAGGGAGAGAGGGAGAGTGTGAGAAAGAGGGAGAAGGAGAGAGGGAGAGGTAGGGGGAATGGGAGAAAGGGAGGAGGAGAGGGAAAGAGTAAGAGGGCAAGATGGAGAGAGGGTAGAAAAGAGACGGGTAGCGATAGAAAGAGAGAGAAAGAGAGAGAGAGAGAGGAAGAATGAGAGGATGAGAGAGAGATAGAGAGATGTAGGAGAGGGAGGGAGGGGAGAGAGGGAGAAAGTGAGTAAGAAAAGGTAAAGAAGAGAGGGAGAGAGGGTAAGGGAGAGGGGGAGAGATGGAGGGAGAAAAAGGTAGGAAGAGGGAGAGAGAGGGGTGAAGGAGGAGAAGGAGGGCAAGGAAGGGAGAGAGGGTGAAAAGAGGATGGGAGATAGAGAGGGGGAGAGAAGAAGGGAGAGGGACGAGTGAGAGGAACGAAGGGGATAGAAAAAGGGAGAAAGAGAGAGGGGAGGGAGAGGGAGGGAGGGAGATAGAGAGAGAGGGAGTGAAAGAGAGAGAGAGTAAGAGAAAGAGAGCAGGGAGAGAAAGAGAGAGGGAGAGAGAGGGGGATAAAAGAGAGGGAGAAAGGGAGAGAGAGGGAGTGAAAGAGAGAGAGAGTAAAAGAATGAGAGAAGGAGAGAGAGAGAGAGAGATAAAAAGAGAGGGAGAAAGGGAGAGGGAGGAAGAGGGAGGCCAATAGAGAGGGGAGAGGGGGAGACATAGTGAGAGGGAGAGAGAGGAGGGATAAAGAGCAAGAGAGGGATAGAGAAGGAGACAGGGGGATAGATAGAGAAAGAGAGAGAAAGAGAGAGGAAGGTATAGAAGGTGAAAGTGAGATGGTGAGAGAATGGGATGGACACTAGAGAGGGGGAGAGAGGGAGAGGGATAGAGGGGGAGTGGTAGAGGTGAAGAGAAGGGGAGAGATGGAGATTAGGGAGTAAGAGGAGGAGCAAGAGGGAGAGGGAAAGGGAGAGGGAGAGTGGGAGAGAGGGAGAGGTAGGGAGTGGGGGAGAGAGGGAATGAGAAGGATAGGGAGAAAGGGAAGGAGTGAGGAAGAGAGGGGGAGATAGGGAGATAGAGGGAGAGGGAGAGGGAGAGGGAGAGACAAAAATAAGGGAAGGAGATGTAGGGAAAGAAGGAGAGAAGGGATATGGGAGAGGGAGAGAGAGGTGATGAGGGTGAGAAAGGGTAAAGGAGAGAGGGAGAGGGAGGGAGGGAGGGAGGGAGAGAGGGAGATAGAGTGAGAGTAAAGGAAAGAGAGAGAGAGAGAGATAGAGGTGAAGTGAGAGAAAAGGAATGAGAGGGAGAGTAGGAGAAAGAGTCGGGGAGAGAAGGAGGGTGGAGAAGTGGTAAGGAATGGGAGAGAGATGGAGAAAGAGAAAGAGAAAGAGAGAATAGGAGAGGGAGATAGAGAGAGGGATAGATGGAGGGAGAAATAAAGAGGAAAAGGGTATGGAGAGAGATAGGGAGTGATGTAGAGAGGAAAGAGTGTGAGAGCGAGAAAGGAGGAAAAGAAGAGGAATAGTGGGGGAGAGAGAAGAAGTGAGAGAAGGAGAGGGAGAAGGAGAGAGGGAGAAGGAGAGAGGGAGAGGGAGGGAGGGAGGGAGAGAGAGTGAGAGGGAGATAGAGAAGAAGAGGAGAGTGGGAGGAAGAGAGAAGGAGATAAAGAGCAAGGGAGAGGGAGGGAGAGGAAAAGCAAGAGAGAGAGGGAAGAGGGAGGGAAAGGGATAGAGAGGGGGTAAAGGGAGGGAGGGAGAGAGAATAGGGAGAGAGGGAGAAGGAAAGAGGTTGGATGAGAGAGGGAAAGGAATGAGAGGGGGAGAAAGAGAAGGAGAAGGATAGTGGAAGGAATGGAGAGGGAGATAAAGGGTGAGGGAGAGGGAGGGAGGAAGAGAATGGAAGGGAGAGAAATAACAAGAGAGAGGGCGAGAGAGGAGGGAGAGCGATAAAGAGAGGGGGTAGAGGGAGGGAGAGAAAAGGGCAAGGAGAGAGGGAAAATACATGGGAGAGAGAGAGATAGAGGGAGAGATCGAGAGTGAGGGAGAGGGACAAAGAGGGATCAAGGGTGGAGATATAGTAAGACGGAAGGAAAGAAAGGGAGACAGAGAGAGGGGGAAGGGGAGAGAGAGGGGGAGAGAGAGATAAAGAGGGAGAAAGGGAGAGGAAGGGAAGAGGGAAAATGGGGGAGAGGGGGAGAGGGAGAGGGAGTTGAAAGATAGAAAGAGGGAGAGTGGGGGAGAGATAGAAATGAGGAGAGAGTGGTAGAAAGATAGGGAGTAAAGGAGGGGGCGAGAGAGAGAAAGAGAAGGAAAGAGAGAAAGAGGTAGAAAGATATAGAGAGAGAGAAAGAGAAAGGGAGAGAGGAAGAGTAAGATAGAGATAGGGGAGAGAGGGAGCGTGAGAGAGAGAGGGAGGGAGGGACAAGGAGAGAGGGAGAGAAGAAGAGAATGGGAGAGAGAGAGGGAGAATAAAAAGGGGAGAGAGGAAGAATGAGAGAGTGAGAGAGAGGGAGAGAGGGAGAGAGAAAAAGGGAGAGGGGGAGGAAGAGGGATGAGGAGAAAGAGGGAGAGGGAGAGGGAGGGTGGGATTAGGAGAGAGATGGAAGGGAGAGAGGGAGAGAGGGTGAGAGAGAGAGAGGGGGAGAAGGGAGAGAGAGATGGCAAGAGAGAGAGAGGTAGGGAGAGAAAAAGGGAGTGAGAAAGAGAGAGTGAGAGGAAGATGGAGGAAAAGAGAGATAGAGAGGGAGAGAGAGAAAGAAAGAGGTAAAGGAGGGGAAAGATGGATAAAGAGAGAAAGGGTGAGTAGGGGAGAGAGAGGAAGAGAGAGATGGAGAGAGGGAGAACGGAGGGAGAGTGAGCAAGATAGGGAAAGAGAGTGGAAGAGAAATTGTAGGACATAGAGAGTATGAGGGAGAGAGGAGTGAAGGAGAAAGAGATGGTGATCGAGAGAGGAAGAAAGAGAGGGGGAGAGAGGAAGAGTGGAAGAGTGAGAGAGAGGGGAGAGAGAGGGAGGGAGATAGAGAAAAAAGGGAGAGAGAGAGTGAAGAAGAGAGAGGGAGAGGAGAGAGTAGGGGAGAGGGAGAGGGATGGGGAGGGAAAAGAGGAAAATGGAGAGAAAAAGAGGAAGATAGAGGGAGAAAGAGATAGAAGGGAGAGCTAGGGAGCAAGAGGGAGAAGGAGAGGGAGAGGGAGAGGGGGGATAGGGAGGGGGAAATGGAGATAGAAAGGAGAGAGGGGTAGTAAGAGAGTGGGGAGAGGGGGAGAGAGGGAGTGAGAGAGAGAGATAAAGGGAGAGAGAGGAAGGGAGATTGAGAGAAAGAGGGAGGGATAGTGAGAAAGTGGGAGAGAGAGGAAGAGGTAGAGAGAGGGAGATAAGGAGATATACAAGGAGAAGGGAAGAGAAAGGGTGAAAAAGAGATGAGGAGTGGGAGAGATAAAAGGGGAGAGTAAGGAGGGTAGGAGGGAGGGAGAGGGAAGGAGATAGGAAGAGAGAAAGATAGAATAAGAGGGAGAGAGAGGAGTAGAGGGGGAGGGATAGAGGGAGAAAGGGAGAGAGAGGAAGGGAGATTGAGAGAAAGAGGGAGGGATAGTGAGAAAGTGGGAGAGAGAGGAAGAGGTAGAGAGAGGGAGATAAGGAGATATACAAGGAGAAGGGAAGAGAAAGGGTGAAAAAGAGATGAGGAGTGGGAGAGATAAAAGGGAGAGTAAGGAGGGTAGGAGGGAGGGAGAGGGAAGGAGATAGGAAGAGAGAAAGATAGAATAAGAGGGAGAGAGAGAGAGAGAGAGAGGAGTAGGGGGAGGGATAGAGGGAGAAAGGGATAGAGAGGGAGAGAAGGATGAGAGAAAATTAAAGAGAGAGCAGGGAGAATTAGAGAGAGGTAGGAGAGAGAATTATAGAGAAAGGGAGGCAAAGAGAGGGAGTGAGAGAGAGGGAGAGAGAGCGACGGAGTGAGAGGGAGAGGGAGGGAGGGAGGGAGATAGAGAATGCGAGAGAGAGGTTGAGGGAGATACAAAGGGGGAGAGGGATAGAGGGCAAGAGAGACAAAGAGTGAGTAGGGGAGGGTGTAGGGGAGGGAAAGGGAGAGGGAGTGAGGGAGATACATAGGGAGAGAGGGATAGAAGTGAGAGAGAGAGCGAGGAAGAGTGTAGAGGAGGGAGAGGGAGAGGGTAAGCGAAGGAAGGAGGGAGAGTAAGAGAGGGAGGGAGAGATAGAGAGATGAAGAGAGAAGGGAGAGAGAAAAGGAAAGATAGGGAGAGAGAGCCAGAGAGGGAGGGAGGGAAGAGTGAGAGGGAGAGAGGGATAAAGAGAGGGAAAGAGAGGGGGAGGGAGAGGGATAAAGAGAGAGAAAGAGAGGGGGATAAGGAGAGGGAAAAGAGAGGTAGGGGGATAAGGAGAGAGGGATAGAATGAGAGGGGGAGAGGGAGGGAGGGAGGGAGAAGGGGATATATAGAGGGGGAAGGGGAGAGAGAGGGTGAGAGAGAGTGGGGGAGAGAGTGTGAGGGTAATGGAGAGAGGGAGAGAGAAGGAGTGTAGGAGAGGGTAAGAGAGAGAGTAAGAGAGAGAGAGGGAGAGATAGAGATAGAGGGTAAGAGAGAGTGAGAGATAAAGGGAGAGAGGCACATAGAGAGGGTGAGAGAAAGGGAGGAAGCAATAGATAAGGAGAGTGAGGGAGTGGGTGAGGGAGAAAGAGAGAGAGGGAGAAGGAGAAGGAGAGAGGGAGAAGGAGAAGGAGAGAGAGAAAGAGAGAGGGAGAGAGGGATAGAGAGGGAGAGAGAGAGATATATAAAAAGAGAGAGATAATACAGGAGAGAGAGAGAGGGGTGATGATCAAAAGAGCGGGGAGGGAGGATGAGAGAGGAACATCAAGAATGAAAGGGATAGAGAGGGAGAGAGAGATTTAAAAAATAAGAGGGAGAGAATGAAGGAGAAAGATACAATGATGGAGAACAAGAAAGAGAGAGAGGAAGAAAGAGGGATAGAAGAGAGAGGGGAGAGAGAGGGATGAGACGGGGAGAGAGGGGGAGAGTGAGACGATGGAGGAAGGAGAATAAGATAAAGAGGGAGAGAGAGTTAAAGAGAGAGAGGGAGAGAGGGAGAGGAAGAGGAAGAAAAGGAGGAAAAGAGAGGGATATAGAGAGAAAGAAAGAGAGGTAGGGAGAAGGATAAGGAGAGGGAGAGAGAGGGAAAGAGGTTAGGAGAGAGAGATGGAAAAATGAAGGGAGAGTAGAGAAGGATTTTGAGAGAGAAAGAACAAGTAAAGAGAGAGAGGGAGAGATAAAAGCGAGTAAGAGGAAAGGAGGGAGAGAGAGGGGAAAGAGAGAGGGAGAGAGGGAAAGGGAGAGTGTGGGGCTGAGAGAGAGAAGGAGAGTGGGAAAAGGATGGAGAGAAAGGGTGAGCGAGGGGGAGAGAAAGATGGAGAAAGGGAGGGAGGGAGGGCGAGAGATGGAAGAAGAGAGAAAGGAAGAGAGTGTGAGAGATATAGAGATATAGAATAAGGGGAGAGAAAAAGAGAGAGAGATAGAGAGAAGCAGAGGGAGAGAGGGAGAGGGAGAGGGAGAGGTAGAGAAAGGGGGAGAAGGAGAGAGGACAAGAGGAAGAGAGAGGGTTAGAGAGCGGGAGAGGGAGAGAGATAGTGAAAGAGAGAGAGTGAGAGAGGGAGTGATAAAAAGAGGGAGAGAGGGAGGTAGAGAGGGAGGAAAAGGAGTGAGAGGGAGGGATAGAGATAGGGAGGAGGTGGGAGAAAGAGAGGAAGGGAGAGAGAGTGATAGAGAGAGGCATAGGGAGAGAGAGGGAGGGGGATGGAGAGAAAAGGAGAAAGAGGGTGTGAGGGAGAGAGTGTGTGAAAGTATCATGCATGTTATGGAGGGAGAGATAGAGGTGTTGAATCAACTAATAATTTATTAACATAAATATTAATATGGGTGAAAGATTACCTCTTATAGCATAGAAAATAATTAAGTGGAAAGAAAATTATCCAAGATTCTAGGCTCTCAATTATCCCTCTAGCTTAAACACCTACAAAAGAAATGATAGAAATTACAGAGTAGTAGCTCCAATCCTTCCGTATAGTTAATTTGCTTTCTAAACAAATTAGTTAGGATTTTTTCATGGTAACCCTCTGAGAGAGAGGTATGTGCAACAACTCAAGCTTTTTTTGAGAGAAAATATTTTTCACCTTTTATTTCTTGTTCCCATATGTGTGGGTTAGCTCACTCTTATTATCTCTCTCCCCTTTATTTATATAAAGGAGGCGGCATCCTTGTCCTTCAAGGATAAGGAATTGCAACATGTATGACCTTATTCGATCTTATCCTTATAAACCTAAGCCTTATCCAATAGTGCTAAAGTTTATCCTTCCATCAAAATATTTTGAAGGCTTTTAAATTTAACCTATTGGTCAAACTCTTTGGGCCCAATCAATTACCAATTAATTTGGACCATCCAAATAAATTGGGTCAAGTATTTTAGTGGAGCCCATATTGGGAGACAATTTTCAAAATTATCCTTAAACCTAAATTACAAAACTAATTTTCTTTTTAAATAACTAACTTCCAAATTTGAAATTGGCTTCAAAATTAGAAAACTGATTTTTAAAATAGGAAACTTTCCATTTTAGAAAACTTTTCCAAAACGAGAAAAAATTTTCTAAAGAAGGAAACTTTTTCTAAGTAGAAAACTTTCCATTTTCAAAAACCTTTTTCGAAATAGGAAATTTTCAAAAATTGGAAACCTTTTCCAAAATATTTGCTTCTCTTTTATTAAGTGAATCATTAAACTTATGCATGTGACTCAATAGACTCCTATATATATTAGTAATGTATTAAGAATAAAAGACAACTCTTTTATCTCTTAATACATAAATCAAGATTAGCCTTTAACAAGGCATCATGAATATCCAATTCTCTAGGAGAATTAATTAATCCACGATTATCTTTTACGAGAATGGTTATCATATAATTTAGTAATCATGTCAATTTATCAAACTTGATTTATTTTGATTATGATCACACAAGTTTTCTTTGATTCCTAAATATGTTAGCTCTAAAGTAAACCAACTATGCTATATTGCTATACTCTTACTATTTTCATAAATTCCTTGAATAAACATTCATCAAAGTTCAATGTGAGAACTCCTTTAGCACATAAGGAATGACATATCCTATCTCGAGTCATCCACCTATCTCCATTAAATTCCTAATACACCCAATGAATCGCATATATGTAGCTCTTGACTAAGTCCATAAAAAAAGTGTTAAAGTACATAAATTCTCTAATAAGAGAACTATGATGACTTCAAGTTAAAGGACCATTGTACCCATCTCGTATGAGATTCCCATAGACTAAACCAAATGGGTTCTCATAGTGAGTCACATTCAATGATATGTTCTCTAGCATTAATCACCTAAGTGCTTACTTTGGCATCACTATGTTAGTAGGTGTGAGATCTCCTACTACTATCTTACAAGCATGAGCATAACACTTACAAGTCTTACTGCATATAGTCAATGTCTATTCTTGATAATGGTATGACTTAAGACATTTAATAATATTATTGAAATAAATTAATTTTTATCTCACATCAATTGAACAATTATTAATGCAATGCACATTATATAGATTATTAATGCAATGCACATTATATAGATTATTATCTAATTCCATCAAATTGTGAACAACAAGAATTAATAAAAAGATTTTTTACTAGTAAATAAAAATGCAACATTATAATAAATCAAATCATCCAAACAAGATTAGATCTTAGGAACCTACACTAACAATCTTCCACTCATATTAGAGTCAACCGAGTGATGTCTCTTATGCCTAATGATCGAACAAGGGTCATGCTTTTACTATGAAAAAGGCTTAGTAAGGGGTCAACTATGTTGTCATTAGTGTGAACCTTTTCTATCCTTATATTATCACAACCGATAATCCCTCTAATCAAGTGATATCATCATAATGCATGCTTGGACCACTCGATCGGATCTTCATTCCATAGCCTATGTTATAGATCCTTTGTAGTCGACCATCAAGCCAAGTAACATTAGAAGAAAACATTTCTTTCATTCTCCTATACTAAATCTTTTAGTATCATGTCAATGTCTCCACTCCGGGAGGTCCCTCACTTTTTATGTGATTTATGTTTATAGATCTCTATGCCTAGAATGTAGGTCGCTCTCCCATGTCATAAATGAAGAAATTCTTAAATACCCAATCATTTATAAATTACAACTTGAAAATGTTATAGCCAAGAAGTAGTTTATTGTCTTTATATAGAACAACAAGGACTACTAAGCTCCTACTAACCCTCTCGTATACATAGGTCCATCTATGTCTTTTTATCAAAAAGTCAACCATTTGATTATTTCATCGAACATTGATTCTCACTCCTAGAGGCTTGCATAAGTCTAGAAATAGACCTTAAAAATTTGTAAATCTTATTTGCATGCTCTTTGGTGACAAAACCATCAAGGTGTGTCACCTATACGTCCTTTATTTAATTTTCCACGAAGGAAAATTGTTTTTTCATCCATTTTCCATATCTAACATTCAATGTATAGCATTTCCTTTTATAGGTAATAGCTTCATCATCTTATATAGGATACACATTACTATGTGTCAAGACAAAAGGATCATACCTTTTTTATTCTTTAATGAACTTGTTTAGACTTTAGAATCTCTTGTTTATCTATTTTTTGGGCGGTTATAACACATTATAATCTATCTACTTAGAGTTCCACTAGTGGAGTGTCAATTTGCGAGTCTAGTCAAATTTCATTGAGTTATCTCACTCGGTTCTAGCATCGATAAATTCTTTTTCAAGGAATATTGAATACCTAGTCATGAAAAAAGATTTTCTTTTATAGTGGTAGGAAAAATGATTTCCATTTTTTTTAATATCTCATAAACTTACACTTTGTTGATTTTGGCTCTAGTTTGTCTCCATCAACATTTGACATATGCTTCACGACCTCAAATCTTAAGGAAAGATAAATTTAATTTCTTTCATTTTTATATCTCATGTAGAGTCTAATCAATAGAATTTATTGGAACCCTATTTAAAATATAGGTTGTAGTAAGAAGTGTATATCCCAAAATGAAATAGGGATATCAATTCAACTTGTTATGGATCGGACCATATCTAGCGAGTATCCTATTCCATCTTTCAAACACTCCACTCAATTATGGTGCTCCATGTGAAGTCCAATGATAAAAAAATCCCATTCTCTTATAAGTGATCCAAAAATTCACTACCTAAGTCTTAATCACCTCGATCTAATTGAAATCTCTTAATACTTTTACTAGTTCATTTCTCGATTCTACATCTAAATTATTTAAGCTATTCAAATGCTTTAGATTTGTGTCTCATTTACATAACCAAAACATGATCTATTATCAGTAAAGGTTATGAAATAATCATGTCCTCCTTATGCTTGGTTGGACATGGTCCCGGATACATCTTTATGTGTAAGGCCTAGTTAAATAAGTATATATTTATTCTTTTCCACTTAAAGGGGAATTCTTGTGATTTTTCCAAGTAAACAAGATTCATAGACATCATCAAATGATTTTATGTATCCATTTATAAGTAGTTTGGATATACAATTCTTGTTTATACAGACCAAGTTGACAATATTACAAATATATGAGAGTTTCATTATGTTCAAAACATGCAAACTATTGTCGATCAAAATGTTTTTATATAGCAATTCATCTTTAAAAAGAATAACTATTATTCTTAAATAAAATGAAAGATATCTTATTCCACATAAGAAATAAAAATAATATTCATAGTCTATACTAGATATGCAATAATAATTATTGAGTCTAAGCACAAGCCCACTTGGTAGCGATAACTCTAAGGTGCTTACAATTAATGATCCAACTCTTTATCCATTTTTGTTATGTAGGTCATCATCCCTTGAAGCAATCTTCCTTCTCTTTCTAAGCTCCCGCACATTTATATAAATATGAGCACCACATTTAGTATCATGGGCCTATGAGGTAGGATAAAAATAAAAAACTTGGCTTTAATAACATAAATACCTAAGGTGGTTGTAGAACCCTTTTTTTGTGCCTCTTCAAGGTACTCCTTATAGTTGTGCCTCCCATGCCCTCTCTTATTGCAATGAAAAGAGATCGTATCATTTGTACTATTATAAACCTCATGCTTTTTCACCCTCTAGTAGGTCTAATAGAAGATTACTTCTTTTGATGCTTAGGCCTTTTCTTACCCTTCACCATGCCTTTTCCTTTGTTGACAAGAAGTATAAAACTCTTATTCTTCTTATTAATCTTAAGCTAAGCTTTCCTTACTATGGATAACAACTCTCTAAAATTCTTTTCGATATGCATCATGTTGAAGTTTATGATGAACTATTCAAAGTCTGTTGGACAACGATTATAATATTAGGTTAATGGATAATTCTGTACCCATTCCAACTTGAAGCTTGAGTAGCTTATCGATATAGCTTATCATCTCAATGACATGCTTTTTGATGTTGGATTCTTCATCCATTGTAGCTCTAAAGAGCTTTCTAGTTATCTGTTAGCACTCATGCCTAGTATTCTCCTCAAATAAGCTCTTAAGCTTTGCTATAAATTAAAGGTGCTCGTGCCTTTATGGTTATGCCTATGCTCCAATAGCCTTTATGGTTATGCCTAGGCTCAACATCATAGCTATCAATATGGTATTTTCAGAGATGATCACATTATCCTTTTGTTTGACCCATACCGCATAAGCTTCAGCTTAATCTTAAGGAGGCTCGATTGGGAGAGGTGTCTCTATCATATAGAGAACTTTCTCATGTTAGAGGACTATCATCGGATTCATTTCCTAGTCAAAGAAGCTTATGCCATTGAAGGTATTACTTTTATCAATAATTGATTCTATTGATGTGTTACCAATCATACTATGCAATATAACAAAATAGAAAAGCATACGAGTTTGGTTAATTGAATTACTTAAGTAAAGAAAAAACACAAATTTAGAAGTAAAATCTATGTTCGCTTCTATTATTTTTTTCAAGTTCTATAACCTTTAATATAAGACTCGAGAAAACTTTTTGATTTGCTTTTCTTAATGGATTAGGATCCCATCCTCTAATATGAATTAATCTTGAGTTATTTCAACAAGTAATATATGAAGGATTAGGTATGTTACTCTTTACCAATTGCATCCAATGTAATTTCTAATCTCATTAGCATGACAACTCCTTGTCATCTCACATCTTATGTGAATTCTAATTTTTTCCTACAAATTCATTGGGCCTTGAGTTATCTCAACAAGCCTAATAATTCATCTCAAGTTAGACCCAAATATTCTAGGACATTATATAGCCCATCATGATTTGATTCCCTTAAAGAAGAAGTGACCTTGTGTTATCTCAACAAGCTAACAATAACCAAGAGAGTTCTCTCCTCATAACATTGGAAGGCAATTATCTTTATATTAATTTGAAGGATTTAATATTACATGTCTCATCATTTTTAATCCTAGCATCTAACTAGATATCAATCCTGTTAATCCTATTATCCATCATGGTGCCTCCGACTTCCTTACCAATTACCTAAAAGGCGTGGCTAGATGCACCATAGTTTAGAGAATGATGTCTCAAATTTACTCCCATATAACATACTCAATGTATTGAATATCATTACAAAAGTTATAAAAATATAATTTACAAGCGGAAGAGACTCCAATATTTTTGTGTTACACATGAGCCTTTTTCTTGTAGGAACTAGCGAGCTTCTTTATCAACACTACCATCGTCTTTACCGTCATGGCATGAAATAATAACATGGTGAGCCGAAGCTCGGTAAGTAGTGTGATGCTCGTGAGATGCAATGCTATCCTATCCCTTTACTCGTCATCGCCTTTTTCTTGAAATATAACCTTTCTACACTTCAATTTAGACTTATTTAGGTGTATATGAACCATTGATTCACAAATTGGATGAGTGGAACTCAAAACCCAAATTTTTGGGTTTAGGCCGAATGGGTCCATAAAGGGCCAAAGGATTTTCTTTTATTTCTATGTAATTTATTTTCACCCTAATTCACTAAGTTATACTTCAATGGGTTACCATGGAGTTCTAGATCTTTAGATCCATAAAAATAAATCCAAACTTGGCCTTTTTAGTACCTAAGCCGAATGCGTTTTCTTAAAGATATCTAAGCCGATTTTGTTTTAATCCAAGCCCATCCACACACCATTTCCAAGCCCATATTGTTGTAAACAAACCAAACCCATCCACATATGTATAAACTTCCATCACACATGGTCTCACATGGATACATCAACGTGCCAATCATCCATCATCATACTTGTACAATCCAACATAAAGTTCACCATTAAATGCACATCATGCCATCTAACACACATTACAGCCATAATGAACACCAACATAAACAATATAATGGGAAGTCTCTACTAACCTCCTCATTTAAGCACATTTATAAGAAATTTAGAGCATAACATAAAATAACATAAACCTACTTACATTGCTTTAAATTTCCCAAAGATTGCCTAAGCTTTCCCTTTTTTTCTTCGTTCTTTCTTTTCTTTCTTTTCCGCCTCTCTTCCCTCTCAAATTCGTTTCTCTCCTCTCTTTTGGAAGCTACGGTTTTGTCTAGCCAAAAATGGCAAGGTTTCCATCTTTCTCCCACTTTTATATCACACTTTTTCCCTTCATTTATTGGTATTCTAAGTGTAAAAATTTATGGTAGAAAAGGTCAAATGATGGAGACTAAGTGGGAGGCAAGGTGGTAATTTTAAAGTCAAAGTGGGCTAGGTGTCACAATTTAGAAAACAAAGTGGTCGATTTGGTGTCAAATCAACTTCCTAAGGTCATTTGGTTCCTAAAAATTTGGCCCATGCACCATGTTTGGGAAATTCTTTCACTTGCATGATCATTTTAAATATAATATTATGGCAAAATAAAGAATAGCTAGTTAAATTCCCAAAAAGGTTATTCCTATGAACACTTTCATAAACCTTAGATATTTTAACACCACAAAATAGAAAAGAAAGGGCATATAAATCATACCCACATAACTACGGATATTCCAGAAATATTTTTCTCAAGAATTCAAACTGCAGACATGCTGAAATTATATATATATATATTCATAACTCCTCATATAAACACGAGGCATATTAACCTCACCAAACATGAACATGACACATAAATCATAATTTAGACTTAGTAGATGTAGATATAAATATTTTAGTACGTATAGCTATGTTAAGGAGTTTCACGGGGGTTACAAACATACTATCAATCACACAATAATCACATATATCTCATACATGACTCAAGGACCGGTAAATGGTAATGGATCTCTACTATTAGTCCTCTTGAGCCATAAGGAGACTAATGGGTCAAATACCAAGATAAAAAATTATTACAAATTCTTTGAGATTATCTTTTCTTCTTGGTTTCTTCTTTTTACATCTATTCTATATATCTTCTACTTTTATGTTTCTTTGAACAAAAAATCTCAAGTTAGATTCCGGGAGTAAGGTGAGAAGAGAAATACATCGAATAATAGAGAAGATAGGACACACATTCCCTATGTAACCAAAACATGAGGAATATTCATAACTCCTCACATAAACACGAGGCATATTAACCTCACCAAACATGAACATGACACATAAATCATAATTTAGACTTAGTAGATGCGGATATAAATATTTTAGTATGTATAGCTATGTTAAGGAGTTTCACGGGGGTTACACGATACTATCAATCACACAATAATCATATATATCTCATACATGACTCAAGGACCAATGAATGGTAATGGATCTCTACTATTAGTCCTCTTGAGCCATAAGGAGACTAGTGGGTCAAATACCAAGATAAAAAATTATTACAAATTCTTCGAGATTATCTTTTCTTCTTGGTTTCTTCTTCTTACATCTATTCTATATATCTTCTACTTTTATGTTTCTTTGAACAAAAAATCTCAAGTTACATTCTAGGGAGTAAGGTGAGAAGAGAAATACATCGAATAATAGAGAAGATGGGACACACATGTCCTATGTAACAAAAAAATTACAAATATACATTTACAAAAACTAGGTCGACTCATCCATACCATTCACCCATGCTTTAATCACATTGATACATGGCATGCATGCAAATGAAACACATTTCATTTTGAACATAATTATAAATCCATGACTTTGGTCATTTTATAAAACATTAAAATTTCTTAAATTTTAATTTTTTAGACTTTTTAAGCCTTGGGCCTCACTTGGGCCCATAGGCTTTTGGGCCAAAAAGTCTCATAAGCTACTACACCCTAACCGGCTAGCACCTTAGTACTAGTCGGTAGTTGCCATTAGCTTGGCATGCTTACACACACTGAGCTCGGCATTGGCCAATGGTCAATGCCTAGCACTAGCCTCGTTTGCTAGTGCCTTGCACTAGCCTAGCTACACATAGGCCAATGTCTGGTGTCAACAAGCTCGGCACACGCCTAGCGTGTGCTTGGCATGTACGAGGCATGCCTACCTTGGCATGCATCCAACGTGTGCCTAGTCCGCTAATGGCTTGGCACGCTTGCATGTGCTTGGCTTGGGCTTGCTTTCCCTAGCACACACATGCTTGGCCTTGCCATAGGCCCGACATATGCAAGGCATGCCTAGCCTATCGTGCACCCAATGCATGATTGGCCAACCTAAAAGGCTTGGCGTGTGCGAGGCACACTTGGCTCGTTGGGTGACTACCTAACCAATAGGCACTCGTGTCTATGCCAACATCCAACATTGATCTCACATACGCTCACTATTTTCTTAGCTTAAAATTATTTTTAGATCTTTATAAAATACCAAAAACCTTAGATTTATAATCAAAAGTAACAATTCAAGTAGTTAATCATAATTAACAAAATATACAATTAAAGGTTTAATGGAGGCTCGATATCAAATAAAAGGATCATACATCTTATAGAGGTGTGAAATAGAACAAAAAAATTTCCTGCATCCATAGTTCCTATCATGTTGTTGAATCAACTAATTATATATTAACATGAATATTAATATGGGTGAAAGATTACCTATTTTAGCATAGAAAACAATTAAGCAAAAAGGGAACCATCCAAGTGTCCGGCCTCTATTGACTATCCATGTAGCTTCAACATCCATAAAAAAAGCTACAAAAATTATAGAGTGCTAGCTCTAATCATTTTATATATTTAATTTTTTTAAAAGAAATAGTAGGAGATCTCACACCTATTGACATGATGATGCTAAAAGCAAGTACTTAGGTGATTAATGTTAGAGAACATATTATCGGATTTGACTCACTATGAGAACCCAATTGGTTTAGTCTATGGGAATGTCATATGAGATGGGTACAACTAGTCCATTGACTTGAAGTCATCATAGTTATCTCACTAGAGGATTTATGTACTTTGACACTCATTTTAATGGATCTAGTAAAGGGTTGCATATGGACAATTCATTAGGTATAGTAAGAATCTAATGGAGATAGGTGAATGACTAAGAAAGAACAATCTTTCCTAAATGGAGGGAAAGAAAGAGGGGGAGAAAGAGTGGGAGAGAAAGAGGGGAGAGAGAGAAATTAAAAGGGAGAAGGAGAAGGAGAAGGAGAGAGGAGGAGAGCGAGAGCTAAATGGAGGGAAAGAAGAGGGAGTAAGAGAGAGATATGGAGAGGAAGAGAGAGTGGGATAAAGAGAGGAAGGGAGGCAAAGAGGGAGATAAGGGTTAGGAGAGAAGAGGAAGTGAGAGAGAGAAATGGAGGGAGAGGGAGAGGGAGGTGGAGTGGGAGAGAGGCGAAGGAGAGGGAGAGAGAGGGAGGAAGAGATAAAGAGAAGGAAGGAAGAAGAGAGATAGAAAAGAAAAGAGGGTGACAGAGATTGATAAGGAGATAGAGATAGAAAGGGAGATGAAGAGAGAGAAGGAGAGGGAGAGTGGGAAGAGATAGAAAGGGAGATGGAGAGAGATAGAGAGATAGATGGAGAGGGAGTGGTGGAAAGAGAGGGACGGATGAGGGAGAGAGGGAGAGTGTTAAAGAGAAAGAGAGAGAAGGGAGAGAGATTGAGAGAGAGGCATAGAGGGAGAGATAAAGAGAGGGAGAGATAACGAGAGAGAGAAAGAGGGAGGGAGAGAAAAAGAGAGAGTAGAGGGATAGAGGAAAGAGAAGAGAGGGAGAGAGAGGGAGATAGTGGGAGAGTAGGAGAGGGAGATAACATAAGAGAAAGAGAGAGGGAGAGATGGATGGATAAAGGGAGAGGGACAGATGGAGAATGAGAGATGAAGGGAGGAAAAGAGAGTGAGAGAGAAAAGGAGAGAAGGAGAGAGCGAGGGGGAGGAGGAGAGAGAGGGAGGAGTCGGAGAGTGGGAGAGGGAGATAACATAAGAGAAATAGAAAGGGAAACGAGAGGGAGAGATGGATGGAGAAAGGGAGAGAGAGAGATGGAGAATGAGAGAGGGAGAGAGGAAGTGAGAGCAAGATAAAGAAAGTAAGAGAGAGAGTGAGGTAGATGAAGGGAAGAGAGAAAGGGAGATAAAGAAGGAGTAAGAGGGAAAGAGGGAGAGTGAGGGAGAGTGGAAGAGAAAAAGCTATTGGTAGGGAGAGAGGGAGGACGAAATTAGGAGAGAGAGAGAGAGGGAGAAATTGGGAAAGAGAGAGAGGAGAGGGATAGATACATAGAGGGAGAGAGGGAGGGAGGGAGAGGGAGGAAAGGAAAGAGGAGAGAATGAGAGAGAAGGAGAGTGTGATCAAGAGAGAGATAAAGAGGGAGAAGGAAAGAGAGAGAAAGAAAGGGTGAGAGAGGGGGAGGGAGAGAGAGGTAGAGAGAGATGGAGAAAGACGGAAAGAGGTAGACATATAGAGAGTGGTAAAGGGAAAGAGGGAGAGAGAGGAAAAATGAGAGATAGATGTAGGAAAGAAGAGAGACCTTGAGAGAGAGAGAGAGAGGAAGGGAGAGGCAAAGAGGAAAAAGTGCAAAATGAGAGAGAGAGGAAGGGAGAGGCAAAGAGGAAAACAAGTGCGAAGCGAGAGAGAGATAGAGTAAAAAGGGAGAGAGAGGGAGAGAGGGATAGTGAGGGAGATAGAGAATAGAGGGAGGGAGAGAGAGTGTGAGAGAGAGGAAGAGAGGGAGAGAGAGGGAGAGATGGGGAGATAGAAAGAGGGAGAGGAAGAGAGGGAGAAAGAGGGAGAGATGGGGAGATACAAAGAGGGAGAGCAAGGAAAGGGGAGAGCGAGATAGGGAGAGAGAGAGCTAATGGGAGGGTGAGAGAGGAGGAGAGACTAGGGGAGAGAGAAAGAGTGAGATAGGGGGAAAGAAAGAGGGATTGGGAGGGAGAGGGAGGGAGAAGGACGGACGGGGAGAGGGAGATGGAAAGGGAGAGTAGGTGAGAGAGAAAAAGGAGAAAGAGGGGAAGAAGGAGAGAGGAGAGAGAGAGTGGGAAATAGAGGGATAGGGAGGGAGAGAGAAGGGGTGAGAGTGAGAGAGGGAGGGGGAGAGAGAGAAAAGGAGAAAGAGTGAGAGGGAGAGAGATTAGGAGAGAGAAATAGAGGGGCAAAAATAGAGAAATGGAAGGCAACGAGTGGAAGGGAGAGTGAGAGGGAGGAATAGAGAGAGAGGAAGAGAGAGGGAATATGAGGAGGAGAGAGAAGAAAGGGATGGAGAAAGGGAGGGAGAAAGAGTGTGTGAGTGAGAGGGAGATAAGGAGGGAGAGTAATAGAGGAAGGGATAGGGAGATAGAAATAGGGAAAGGGAGAGAGAGAAAGAGAGAGAGCTAGGAAAAGGGACAACGAGATAGGGAGAGCGAGAGCTAATGGGAGGGTGAGAGAGGAGGAGAGAGCGGTGGTCGAGAGAAAGAGTGAGAGGGAGGGGGAGGATAAAGAAGGAGAAATGAGGGACAGAGAGGGATATGGAGCGAGAGAGGGAGATGGAGAGGGAGAGAGAGGGAGAGTAGGAGAGAGACAAAGAGGGAGAAATAAGGGAAAAGAAGGAGGTAGAGGGAGAGGGTGGGAGAGAGGGGGAGGGAGGGGAGATAATAGGAGAAGGAGAGTGACAAAAAGAGAAGAAAGAGAGAGGGAGTGAGAGAGAGGGAAAAGAGATGGAGGGAGAAAAGGAGAGAGAGGAAGTGGGTGAGAAAGGAGAGATAGGGAGAGAGGAGGAGGAAGGAGGAGAGGGAGAGAGAAAAAGAAAGAGAAAGTGGCACAAAGAGGGACAGAGAGTGGGAGAGGTAGATGTAAAGGGGGAGAGGGGGAGAGTAGGAGAAAGACAAAGAGGGAGAAAAAGGGAAGGAGGGAGAGGGAGAGGGAGAGAGTGGGAGAGGGAGTGATAGGGAGGGACAAAGAAAAGGGAGAAAAGAGTAAAAAGGAGAGAGGGAAAGAGATTAGGAGAGAGAGAGGGCCAAAAATAGAGAAAGGGAGGAGGAAGTTAGGGAGAGAGAGGGAGAGGGAGAGGGAGAAAGAGAGAGAGAGAGCTAGGAAAGGGACAACGAGATAGGGATCGAGAGAGCTAATGGGAGGGTGAGAGAGAGATGATTGGAGGGTAAGAGATGAGGAGAGAGCAGGAGAGAGAGAAAGAGTGAGAGGGAGGGGAGAGAGACAAAGAAGGAGAAACTAAGGATAGAGAGGGACATGAAGCGGGAGAGGGACATTGAGAGGAGAGAGAGGGAGAGTAGGAGAGAGATAAAGAGGGAGAAAGAGGGGAAGAGGGATAGAGAAGGAGAGAGAGGTAGAGGGTGGGAGAGAGGGGGAGAGAGGGAGAGAATAGGAGAAAGAGAATAAGGAAAAGAGAGAGGGAGTGAGAGAGAGGGGGAAAGAGATGGAGGAAGAAAAGAGAGAGAGAAAGAGGGTGAGAAAGGAGAGGCGGGAGAGAGAAGGGAGAGAGAAAAAGAAAGAGAAAGGGGGAGAAAGAGGGACAGAGAGTGGGAGAGGGAGATGAAGAGGGAGAGAGGGGCAGAGTAAGAGAGAGACAAAGAGGGAGAAAAAGGAAAGAGGGAGAGGAAGAGAGTGGGAGAGAGAGTGATAGGGAGGGATAGAGAAAAAGGGAGAGAGAGTAAGAGGGAGAGAAAATACAAGAGAGAAAGAGAGGGCTAAAAATAGAAAAAAAGGGAGAGGTGAGAGGGAGAAAAAGCTAGAGGGAGGAATAGAAAAAGGAAGGGAGGAAGATAGGTAGAGAGGGAGAAAGTTAGGGAGAGAGAAGAAGAGATAGGGAGATAGAAATAGCGAGAAGGAGAAGGAGAAAGAGAGAGAGACCTAGGAAAGGGGATAGTGAGATAGGAATAGAGAAAGCTAATGGGAGGGTGAGAGAGGAGGAGAGAGCAAGGAAGAGAGAAAGAGTGAGAGGGAGTGGAGAGAGATAAAGAAGGAGAAATAGGGGACAGAGAGGGACATGGAGCGGGAGAGGGAGATGGGAAGGGAGAGAGGGAGAGTAGAAGAGAGACAAAGAGGGAGAAAAAGGGGAACATGGAGAGAGGGATAGGGAAGAGAGAGAGGGAGAGGGTGGGAGAGAGGGGAGAGAGAGGGAGGGAGGGGAGATAATAGGAGAAAGAGAGTGAGGAAAGAGAAGAAAAGAGAGAGGGAGTGAAAGGGAGGGGCAAAGAGATGAAGGGAGAAAAGGAGACAGAGGAAGAGGGGGAGAAAAGAGAGATAGCGAGAGGGATGGGGGAGAGAAAAAGAAAGAGAAAAGGGACAAAGAGGAACGGGGAGTGGGAGAGGAAGATGGAGAAGGAGAAAGGGAGAGAGATTAAGAGAGCGAAAGAGAGGGGAAAATAGAGAAAGGGAGGGAGAGGTGAGAGTAAGATAGAGTTAGAGGGAGCAATAGAGAAAGCGAGGGAGGTAGATAGGTAGAGAGGGAGAAGGTTAGGGAGAGAGAGGGAAGAGAGGGAGAGAGAGGAAGAGATAGGGAGATAGAAAGAGGGAGACAAAGAAGGAAAGGGACAACGAGATAGGGAGAGAGAGAGCTAATGGGAGGGTAAGAGAGAAGGTGAGAGCAGGGGAGAGGGAAAGAGTGAGAGGGAGTGGAGAGAGATAAAGAAGGAGAAGCGAGGGCCGGAGAGGTACATGGAACAGGAGAGGGACATGGAGAGGGAGAGAGAGGGAGAGAAGGAGAGAGATAAAGAGGGAGAAAGAGGGGAAGAGGGAGAGAGGGATAGAGAAGGGGAGAGAGGCCGAGGGTGAGAGAGTGGGGGAGAGAGAGGGGGAGGGAAGGGAGATAATAGGAGAAAGAGAGTGAGGAAAAGAGAAGAAAAGATAGAGGGAGTGAGAGAGAGAGGGAAAGTGATGGAGGGAGAAAAGGAGAGAGAGGAAGAGGGTGAGAAAGGAGAGATAAGGAGAGGGACGTGGGAGAGAAAAAGAAAGAGAAAGGGGGAAAAAGAGAGATAGGGAGTGGGAGAGGGAGATGGAGAAGGAGAAGGACGGAGGGAGAGAGATTAGGAGAGAGAAAAAAGGGGAAAAAATGGAGAAAGGGAGGGGGAGGTGAGAGCAAGACAGAGTTGGAGGAATAGAGAAAGTGAGGGAGAAAGATAGGTAGAGAGGGAGAAAGTTAGGAAGAGAGAGGGAAGAGAGGGAGAGAGAGGAAGAGATAGGGAGATAAAAAGAGGGAGAGGGAGAGGGAGAGAAAGGGAGAAAGCAAGGAAAGGGAAAGCGAGATAGGGAGAGAGAGAGCTAATGCGAGGGTGAGATAGAAGGTGAGAGCAGGGGAGAAGGAAAGAGTGAGAGGGAGTGGAAAGAGATAAAGAAGGAGAAGCGAGGGACAGAGAGGGACATGGAATAGGAGAGGGATATGGAGAGGGAGAGAGAGGGAGAGAAGGAGAGAGACAAAGAGGGAGAAAGAGGGGAAGAGGGAGAGAGGGATAAAGAAGGGGAGAGAGGGAGAGGGTGAGAGATAGGGGGAGAGAGAGGGGGAGGGAAGGGAGATAATAGGAGAAAGAGAGTGAGGAAAAGAGAAGAAAAGATAGAGGGAGTGAGAGAAAGGGGAAAGCGATGGAGGGAGAAAGGAGAGAGAGGAAGAGGGTGAGAAAGGAGAGATAGGGACGGGGACGGGGGAGAGAAAAAGAAAGATAAAGGGGGACAAAGAGGGACGGGGAGTGGGAGAGGGAGATTGAGAGGGAGAGAGGGAGAGAGATAAGGAGAGAGAAAAAGAGGGGAAAAAATAGAGAAAGGGATGGGGAGGTGAGAGCAAGACGGAGTTAAAGGGAGGAATAGAGAAAGTGAGGGAGGAAGATAGGTAGAGAGGGAGAAAGTTAGGGAGAGAGAGGGAAGAGAGGAAGAGATAGGGAGATAGAAAGAGGGAGAGGGAGAGGGAGAAAAAGGGAGAAAGTAAGGAAAGGGGATAGTGAGATAGGGAGAGAGAGAGCTAATGGGAGGGTGAGAGAGAAGGTGAGAGCAGGGGAGAGGGAAAGAGTGGGAGGGAGTGGAGAGAGATAAAGAAGGAGAAACGAGCGATAGAGAGGGACATGGAATAGGAGAGGGACATGGAGAGGGAGAGAGAGGGAGAGAAGGAGAGAGATAAAGAGGGAGAAAGAGGGGAAGAGAGAGAGAGGGATAGAGAAGGGAGAGAGGGAGAGGGTGAGAGAGAGGGGGAAGGGGAGAGAATAGGAGAAAGAGAGTAAGAAATGAGAAGGAAAGAAAGAGGGAGGGAGAGAGAGAGGGAAAGAGATGGAGAGAGAAAAGGAGAGCGAGGAAGAGGGTGAGAAAGGAAAGATAGGGAGAGAGAGGGAGGTAGAGGGAGGGGAGAGAGAGGGAGGGAGAGAGAAAAAGAATAAGAAAGGGGGATAAAGAGGGACGAGAGAGTGGGAGAGGGAGATGGAGAAGGGGAGAGAGAAGGAGAGAGCGGGGGAGAGAGATATAGTGAGAGGGAGGGGGAGAGATAAAGAAGGAAAAATGGGGGATAGAGAGGGACATAGAGCGAGAAGGGAGATGAAGAGGGAGAGAGAGGGAGAGTAGGAGAGAGATAAAGAGAGAGAAATAAGGGAAGAGGGAGAGAGGAATAAAGAAGGAGAGAGAGGGAGAGGGTGGGAGAGAGGGGGACAGAGAGGGTGAGGGAGGGGAGAGAATAGGAGAAAGAGAGTGAGGAAATGAGAAGAAAAGAGAGGGGGAGTGAGAGATGGGGAATGAGATGGAGGGAGAAAAGGAGAGAGAGGAAGAGGGTGAGAAAGGAAAGATAGGAAGAGGGACTGGGCGAGAGAAAAGAAAGAGAAAGGGGGATAAAGAGGGACAAGGCATGGGAGAGGGAGATGGAGAAGGAGAGAGGGAGAGAGATTAGGAGAGAGAAAAGAGTGAAAAAAATAAAGAAAGGGAGGGGGAGGTGAGAGCAAGATAGAGTTAGAGGAAGAATAGAGAAAGCGAAGGAGGAAGATAGGTAGAGAGGGAGAAGGTTAGGGAGAGAGAGGAAAGAGAGGGAGAGAGAGGAAGAGATAAAAAGATAGAAAGAGGGAGAGGGAGACAGAGAAAGTGGGAGAAAGCAAGGAAAGGGGATAGTGAGATACGGAGAGGGAGAGCTAATGGGAGGGTGGGAGAAAAGGTGAGAGCAGGGGAGAGGGAAAGAGTGAGAGGGAGTGGAGAGAGATAAAGAAGGAGAAGCGAGGGACGGAGAGGGACATGGAATAACAGAGGGACATGGAGATGGAGAGAGAGGGAGAGAAGGAGAGAGATAAAGAGAGAGAAAGAGGGGAAGAGGGAGAGAGGGATAGAGAAGGGGAGAGAGGGAGAGGGTGAGAGAGAGGGAGAGAGAGGGGGAGGAGGGGAGATAATAGGAGAAAGAGAGTGAGGAAAAGAGAAGAAAAGAGAGAGGGAGTGAGAGAGAGGGGGAAGCAATGGAGGGGAAAAGGAGAGAGAGGAAGAGGGTGAGAAAGGAGAGATAGGCAGAGGGACGGGGGAGAGAAAAAGAAAGAGAAAGGGGGACAAAGAGGGATAGGGAGTGGGAGAGGGAGATGGAGAAGGAGAGAGGGAGAGAGATTAGGAGAGAGAAAAGGAGGGGGAAAAATAGAGAAAGGGAGGGGCGGTGAGAGCAAGACAGAGTTAGAGGGAGGAATAAAGAAATGAAGGGAGGAAGATAGGTAAAGAGGGAGAAGGTTAGGGAGAGAGAGGGAAGAGAGGGAGAGAGAGGAAGAGATTGGGAGATAAAAAAGAGGGAGAGGGAGAGGGAGAAGGAGGGAGAAAGGAAGGAAAGGGGACAGCGAGATAGGGAGAGAGAGAGCTAGTGGGAGGGTGAGAGAGAAGGTGAGAGTAGGGGAGAGGGAAAGAGTGAAAGGGGGTGGAGAGAGATAAAAAGAAGAAGTGAGGGATAGAGAGGGACATGGAATAGGAGAGGGACATGGAGAGGGATAGAGAGGGAGAGAAGGAAAGAGACAAAGAGGGAGAAAGAGGGGAAGAGGAAGAGAGGGATAGAGAAGGGAGAGAGGGAGAGGGTAAGAGAGAGAGGGAGAGAGAGGGGGAGGGAGGGGAGATAATAGGAGAAAGAGAGTGTGGAAAAGAGAAGAAAAGAGAGAGGGAGTGAGAGAGAGGGGGAAAGCGATTGAGGGAGAAAAGTAGAGAAAGGAAGAGGGTGAGAAAGGAGAGATGGGGAGAGGGACGAGGGAGAGATAAAGAAAAGAAAGGGGGACAAAAAGGGACGGGGAGTGGGAGAGGGAGATGGAGAAGGAGAGAGGGAAAGAGATTAGGAGAGAGAAAAAGAGGGGAAAAAATAGAGAAAGGGAGGGGCGGTGAGAGCAAGACAGAGTTAGAGGGAGGAATAGAGAAACGAAGGTAGGAAGATAGGTAGAAAGGGAGAAGGTTAGGGAGAGAGAAGGAAGAGAGGGAGAGAGAGGAAGAGATAGGGAGATAGAGAGAGGGAGAGGGAGAGGGAGAAGGAGGGAGAAAGCAAGGAAAGGGATAGCGAGATAGGGAGAGAGAGAGCTAATGGGAGGGTGAGAGAGAAGGTGAGAGCGAGAGGAGAGGGAAAGAGTGAAAGGGAGTGGAGAGAGATAAAAAAGAAGAAGTGAGGGATAGAGAGGGACATGGAATAGGAGAGGGACATGAAGAGGGATAGAGAGGGAGAGAAGGAAAGAGACAAAGAGGTAGAAAGAGGGGAAGAGGAAGAGAGGGATAGAGAAGGGGAGAGAGGGAGAGGGTAAGAGAGGGGGAGATAGAGGGGGAGGGAGGGGTGATAATAGGAGAAAGAGAGTGAGGAAAAGAGAAGAAAAGAGAGAGGGAGTGAGAGAGAGGGGGAAAGCAATGGAGGGAGAAAAGGATAGAGAGGAAAAGGGTGAGAAAGGAGAGATAGGGAGAGGGATAGGGGAGAGAAAAAGAAAGAGAAAGGGGGCTAAAGAGGGAGAGGGAGTGGGAAAGGGAGATAGAGAGGGAGAGAGGGAAAGAGATTAGGGGAGAGAAAGTGAGGGCCAAAAGTAGAGAAAGGGAGGGGGAGGTGAGAGGGAGAGAGAGTTAGAGGGAGGAATAGAGAAAGTGAGGGAGGAAGATAGGTAGAGAGGGAGAAAGTTAGGGAGAGAGAGGGAAGAGCGGGAGAGAGAGGAAGAGATAGGGAGATACAAAGAGGGAGAGGGAGATGGAGAAGGAGAAGGACAGAGGGAGATAGATTAGGAGAGAGAAAAAGAGGGGAAAAAATAGAGAAAGGGAGGGGGAGGTGAGAGCAAGACAGAGTTAGAGGGAGGAATAGAGAAAGCGAGGGAGGAAAATAGGTAGAGAGGGAGAAGGTTAGGGAGAGGAAGGAAAAGTGGGAGAGAGAGGAAGAGATAGGGAGATAGAAAGAGGGAAAGGGAGAGGGAGAAAGCAAGGAAAAGGGACAGCGAGATAGGGAGAGAGAGAGCTAATGGGAGGGTGAGATGGAAGGTGAGAGCAAGGGAGAGGGAGAGAGTGAGAGGGAGTGGAGAGAGATAAAGAAGGAGAAGGGAGGGATAGAGAGGGACATGGAATAGGAGAGGGACATATAGAGGGAGAGAGAGGTAGAGAAGGAGAGAGACAAAGGGGGAGAAAGAGGGGAAGAGGGAGAGAGGGATAGAGAAGGGGAGAGAGAGGGAAGGGAGGGGAGATAATAGGAGAAAGAGAGGAAGTAAAAGAGAAGAAAAGAGAGAGGGAGTGAGAGAGAGGGGCAAAGCGATAGAGGGAGAAAAGGAGAGAGAGGAAGAGGGTGAGAAAGGAGAGATAGGGACGGGGATAAGGGAGAGAAAAATAAAGAGAAGGGGGGCAAAGAGGGACGGGGAGTCGGAGAGGGAGATGGAGAAGCGAGAGAGGGACGAGAGATTAAGAGAGAGAAAAAAAGGGAAAAATAAAGAAAGGGAGGGAGAGGTGAGAGCAAAATAGAGTTAGTGGAGAGGGAGTGGAGAGGGAGAGGGAGGAGGAGAGAGCGACGGAGAGAGAAATATTGAGAGGGAGGAGAAGAGATAAGGAAGGAGAAACGGGGGATAGAGAGGGACATGGAACTGGAAGGGAGATGGAGAGGGAGGAGAGGGAGGGTAGGAGAGAGATAAAGAGGGAGAAATAGGGGAAGAGGGATAGAGAAAGAGAGAGAGGGAGAGGGTAGGAGAGAGGAGGAGAGAGAGGGGAGGAAGGGGAGAGAATAGGAGAAAGGGAGTGAGGAAAGAGAAGAAAGAGAGAGGGAGTGTGAGAGTGGGGGAAAGAGATGGCGGGAGAAAAGGAGAGAGAGGAAGAGGGTGAGAAAGGAGAGATAGGGAGGGAGAGAGAGGGAGAGAGAGGGAGGGAAAGAGAAAAGAATGAGAAAGGAGGACAAAGAGGGATAGAGAGTGGGATAGGGAGATGGAGTGGGAGAGAGAGGGAGAGTAGGAGAGTGACAAAGAGGGTGAAAGAGGGAAAGTGGGAGACAGATAGAGTGGGAGAGAGAGTGATCGAGAGGGAGAGAGAAAAAGAGGGAGAGTAAGAGGGAGAGAGGGAGAGAGACTAGGAGAGAGAAAGAGAGGGCCAAAAATAGGGAAAGGGAGGGGGAGGTGAGAGGGAGAGAGAGTTAGAGGGAGGAATAGAGAAAGAGAGGGAGGAAGATATTTCGAGAGAGAGGGAGAAAGTTAGGGAGAGAGAGGGAAGAGTAGGAGAAAGAGAGAGAGAGAAGGAGAGAGAGAGAAGGTGAGAAAGAGATGAAGGGAAAAAGAGAGAAGGAGAAAGAGTGATGGAGAGAGAGGTAAAGAGAGAGAAGGAGAGGGAGACATAGAGAGACGGACATGGAAGGTGAGAGAGAGAAGGAGAGGAGTGATTGGGAGAGAGATAAAGAGAGGGGAGAGGGAGGGAGGGAGGGAAAGAGGGAGGGAAGGAATGAGAGAAAGGGGGAGAGAGAGAGCGAAGGGAAGGAGGGAGGGAGGGAGGGGAGGGGGAGAGAGGAAGGGAGGGAGGCGAGAGAGAGTGGGAAAGAGGGAAGGAGGGAGAGGGAGAAAGAGGGAGGGAGGAGATAAGGATAAAGAGAGATAAAGAGAGAGTATGTTGGGGGGAGGGAGAGAGGGACAGGGAGGCGGGGAGAGAGGGACGGATAAAGAGGGAGAGTAGGAAATAGAGACTAGGGGAGAGATAAGGAGGAGGAAAGAGGGAGGGAGGGAGAGAAGGAGAGTGGGGGTAGAGAGCTAGAGAGATAGCTAAGAAGAGAGAGAATGAGAGAGAAGGATAGAGAGCTAGAAAAAGGGAGGGAAGTTAGTGAGAAAGTAAAGGGAGAGAGGGGGAGAGGAAGGGAGAGAGCATAAGAGGGAGGAAGGGAGAGAGGGAGAGAGGAGGTAGAGAGAGAATGAGAGAGGGAGGAGGAGAGAGAGGGAGCAAGGGAGAATGAGAGAGAGAGAGAGCTAGAGGAAGGGAGAGAGAGAGGAAGAGGGAGAGAATAAGAGAGAGGGAGAGAAGAGAGAGGGAAGAAAGGGAGAGAGGGGGAGAGAGGGGAGAGAGGGTGAGAGAGAGGAAGTGTTAGAGAAAGAGGGATTAGGAGAGAGAGAAGGGAGAGAGAAAGTGGCATGGGGGAGACAGAGGAAAAATGAGAAAGAGAGAAAGATCTAGAGGGAGGTATGGAGTGAGAGAGAGGGAGAAAGAGAGTGAGAGAGAGAGATAGGGATAGGGAGAGAGAGAGGAGGAAGATTAGGAGAGGGAGTGAAAAGGAAGAAAGGAGAGAGAGTGGGAGAGGGAGAGGGAAAGAGAGAGGGGGAAAGAGAGAAAGAGAGATTAGAGGAGAGAGGTAGAGTGAGAAAAGGAGAGAAAGATTAGTGGGGAGAGAGAGAATGAGAGAGGGAGAAAGGGGGAGATTGATAGAGATGGAAAGAGAGGGAGAGAGTAAAGAGGGAGAGGGATGAAGAGAGGAACAGAGAGGAAGAGATTGAAAGGGGAGAGAAAGGGAGAGAGGTAGAGAGGGAGAGAGGGATAGGGAAGGAGATGGAGAGAGGGAAAGAGATAAAGAGTAGGAGAGAGAGTGGAAAGAATAGAGAGAGAGAGAGGATTGTAACCCCGTGAAAATCCTTAACCATAAAGCGACGCGTATTAGAATATTTAGATATATACATATATTAAGATTAAGTATAATTCTCATTACTCCATGAGAAATTAATGCTTAAAATTTGTGATTTATATTAAATTAATGTTATTGTGCTTGAGCTTAATGGTTTAGTTATTAAAGAAATCAAATATGCAAAATCGGTGTTTTGAGGACTATATTCGCTCGAATTTTGTGTGATTTATTTGAGGACTTTAGATTGATTTCTAGGTAAACCTTAAATCATAAAAGTTTTTCTTCTATGTGTCTAGTAGCTCTCTGTAAATGTTCATTTTTAGACTTGTATATAAAGTATTATGGCAATTTTAGTATAGAGTCGGTCTTGAAGCATCATTGCTCGGAACATTTTTGGGGAAGAAAATTCCAAGTTTAGAGAGAGAGATTTCTGAAATTTAATGGAAAAAAATGTGTTTAGTTAATTTATCTACTCTATTCAATTAATTGGTACACCTAAACCCCCTAATTAATGAATTAAGTCCAACTCACCCTAAACCTCCCAAATCGCCACCCTCTCTCTCATGACTCACCAATAACTTTCCACTCACCTAAATTAAATTAAGCCATTTGTACACCTCTTTAGCTATAAGGAAATGAAGAATATATAGATAGAAATGGACTACATGGCTGCCATTTTGTTAGTCCAAAACCAATGATCACAAACAAGAGAGAAAATAAAAGTGAGAAAGAGTGAAACGACAAAAGAGGAAGGGAAAAGAAAAGGAAAGAAAAAAAAAGAAAGGAAAGGCAAAGCCAAGGAAATTCTAACCATACCTAAGCTAAGTAAGTGGGTTTATTTATGCTTTTACATGCCCATTTTTATGTGTATAAGTTAGGTATTGGTTGAGTTGTTTGTGTATTGTTGAGCTTGGTTTGTGTTGGTGGTCGTTTGATGTCTTGCTTGCTCTACTTGTGGATATTGTGTAGGTGATGAATTGTGATGTTTATAATGCCTAGTGCATGTCTAAATATGTGAAAATGAGTTGAATTGGAATTGAACTAAAATTTAATTGGACTAAAACATGGTTAATGTGGATTGGAATGAATGGCCAAACCACTCGTTATTGAAGAGTAGTTTACGTCCAACTTTGGTATTGCTTATTCAAGGACTTTAGAATGATTTATGGGTGAACCTCAAAGAATAAAAGTTGTTTATCTATCTCTTGAATAACTTCCTGTAAAATATTTTCATTATTAGGTTTATATAGAAAAAGGTATGCCCGTTTTAGTACGGATCGTGTTGGGTGAACTACTCACTGGATAGATTGAATCTTAAACTTCAAAATTATGTTATGAATTGTGTATTTGTTAATTAAACCTAATTTTTTGATATGTTATGAATAAATATTTCTAGTTTCTAATAAAAAAGGATAGGATTTAATTATTCTCACAAATTAATACGTCACCTACTTGATTAGAGGTTGCCCTATAATAAACCATAAATTAGATAGGAGGGGAAAATGAATTCCTAGGGTTTTCACTAAAGAATCCTTTCGGGATAAGTAAGAAAATAAATAATATTGGACTCATTTTATGTAATTAAGGGCATAGGATTCAATTACAATTTAATTAGGCATACATTAACAAGTTGGAATGAAAAAGTAATCTTTGGCCACTTTAAGGACCTATTCGACTTAAACCCTAAACTATGAGGATTTGGATTCCAATCCTTCAATTCCATAATTAATGATTCGCGTACATCCTAATAAGTATAAGAGGATGTTTAGATAGGAAAAATTGCTAGTTAAATCGAAAGTTTGACCAAGAACATTAAAAGCATAATTCGAGTCCAAAATGCCCCAGTTTGGGTTCGAAGAAAAACAAATCACCTTAGTATGTTTTAAACTGGTGTATGAACTATATGGGGAAATGAGTTTATGTTGGATATCGAGAATGAAATAATAATGTAGATGAGTTGGATATTGAGGATGAAATAACGATGTAGGGTTTGATATCCAATATCCTTGGTACCGTAATCGTGGTATCATATGCATCACGTGCATCAATGGGAAATAAATGGAAATAGAATCAATTAATTGAGAATGGAGTTATATGAATAGGTTTGTTAGCCTAATCAAATAAAAAGGGGTTAGCAGATCTAGTTGTGCGTGTACTCTAAGCCGTGTGCCTACACTCGTTAGGCGATGGATTCTCGTTAGCAGTGGCTACATTGCTAGCATTCGGTATTTGGTAATCACCTACGAGTAGACCGCTAATACCTAGGGTACCTAGAATTAAAAATTGATTAGAATGATGGAAAGTCAAAAAAGCATTGCATATCACACGCATCACCCCACTTACCGAGCGTCGGCTCACCTCGTTGTTATTTGCATGTTATGACGAGTAGCAATGAATCGTAATACTAATAAGGATGCTATCGGACCCTCCAAAAGGGCTCATGGGTGACATAAACCTTAAAGGATTTTATTTTGTTTAAAATTTTAGGGTTGGGGTGTTGAGGAACATTTTAATGGTGTTGTAAATAAATTTTGTAATTTCTTCCACTATATTGTTAATATTATGTAAATTATTTTATACCCATTTCATGGTATGATAAATCCTTAATGTATAAGCATATACGTGTCTAAGGTTAATTCAAAGACCAGTCGTATTAGCATGATGCACCTTGCTTAGTTACTCCTATTTGGGTAATAGAGAGTGAACTAGGGTAGAGGCATCATAGAGAGGGAGAGGGAGAGGGAGAGAGTCGGAGGGAGAGGGTGAGAGGGAGCGAGGAGATGGAGAGAGGGAGGGAGAAAGGGAGATAGAGGGAGTGAAGGAGGGATAAAATGGGAGAAAGTGAGAGAGATGGAGAGAGTATGAAAGAGGGAGAGAGGGATAGAGAGTGTGAGAGAGGAAGGGAGAGAGAGGTAGAGGTGGAGTGGGAGAGAGAGAGTGAGAGAGGGTGGGAGAGGGGGAGAAAGGTGAGGAAGAGAGAGAGAGACTATGATAGAGAGAGAGGGAGAGAGAATAAGCGGGGTAATGAGAGGGATAGAAAGGGAGAAAGGGAAAGAGAGAGGGAGAAGAAGAGAGAGGGGAGAGATAGAGAGAGAGGGAGATAGAGGTAGAGAGAGGGAGAAAGAGAGGGAAAGGGAGAGATATGGAGAGAAGGAGATGGAGAGATTAGGAGATAGAGAGATAGGAAGAGATAATGGGAGAAGGAGAGAGAGGTGGAGGGAGAGAGAGTGAGAGAGAGGGGGAGAGAGTGAGAGAGAGATAGAGAGGAAAAGATAGAGAGAGAAGCGGAGAGAAGGAGACAAAGGGAGAGATAGGGAGAGGTGAAGAGAGGGGGAGAGAGAGTAAGAGTGAGGGTGAGAAAGTGAGAGAGGGATAGAGGTACAGAGGGAAAGAGAGAGGGAGAGAGGGACGAGAGAGATAAAAAGAGAAGGAGAGAGAGGGAGAGGATAAAAGAGAGAGGAAGACGGAAAGAGAGTGGGAGAGGGGGAGAGAGGGAGGGAGGAAGAGTGAGATGGGGAGAGGGAGAGAGAGATAGGGAGGGCAAAGGAGTGAGGGAGGGAGAGAGAGAGGAAGATAGAGAGGGAAAGGTAAAGGGAAATAGAGGGGAGAGAGAAAATAGAGAGAGACATGTAGTTAGATAGAGAGATGAGGGAGAGAGAGGGAGGGTGTAACCCCCGTAAAAACCCTTATCCGTAACGCGACGTGTATTAGAATAATTCTATATATATGTATATTAAGAGTAAGTATAATTATCATTTCATCATGAGAAATTAATTCTTGAAATATGTGATTTATGTTAAATTAAAGTTATTGTGCTTAAGATTAATGGTTTAATTATTAAAGAAATCAAATAATCAAAATCGGTGTTTTAAGGACTATATTTTGCCCGAGTTTTGTGTGACTTATTTGAGGAATTTAGGGTCATTTTTGGGTCAACCTTAAAGAATTAAAGTTGTTCATCTATGTGTTTAATAGATATGTATAAAATTGTATAATATTTAGACCTATACATTAAGAGTTATACCAATTATAGTGAGGGTTGTTTCGAAATGCATTCTCGCTAGAATTTTGGGAGAAGAATCGCCCGAATCTTGTGAGATTTATTTGATGCTCGTTAGATTGATTTTTGAGAAACAATTAAAGAATAAAAGTTTTTTTTCTATGTGTTTACTATCTCTCTATAAAATTTCATAATATTTTTGATACATATAGAAAGAGTTATGCACATTTTAGTATAGATGGGTTAGGAGGAAACACTGCTGGAATTTTGGGGGAAAAGAAATTTCGAATTTTTAAAAATGAAAATTTCTGAATTTTTATGAAAGAAAGTAGTTTTAGTTACTTGAATTAAGTTAATTAATGATTTCTAACACTTGTAGCTGAATGAAAGTAAGTATATATATATATATAGCAAGTGTTAAAATAGGAGAAAAACTTTAGTAACCCGTAGGTACCAAAAATTGAGAGAGAAAAGGCAAGAAAGAAAAGAGAGGAAGAAAAACGTGAGGAGAGAAAGGAAAGGAAAGAAAAAGAGGAAGGGAAAAAGGAAAGAAAAAGAGCTAAGAAAACTATAATCAAACCTAAAAGAGGTAAGTAGGTTTCATTTTTTGGTTGATTAATGTCTTAAATTATTTTTTTTAAGTTATCTATGTATGGATGCCTTGTTGTGATGATTTGTGATGTTATGATTTTTTGAAAAATGTCCAAGTATGTGGTGATGGGTTGGATTGGACTTGGAATAAATTTAAGTAACTAAAACATGTTTAAAATTGGCTTGGAATGAACTAATAAATTAGTGTTGATAAGGAGTAAATTCTGTCCGAATTTTGGGGTGTATGTTCAAGGATTTTAGATCAATTTCCAGGTGAAACTTAAAGAATAAAAGTTTTTCATCTATGTTTTAACTAACGTCATTTAAAATTTCTTGGTCATTGGGTTCGTGTACAAAGAGTTACACCCGATTTAGTATGGATAGCTCTAGATAAACTACTATTAGGCAGATTGTTCCCTAAGTTTCAAAAATTTGTAATTAATTGTGTACTTGGTATTTAGACCTAATTTTTGGATATGTTATAAATAAATATGTCTAGTATCTAACATAAAATGAGTAAGATTTAATTATATTCTGAAATTAGAAAATTATTTACTCGATTAGGAGTTGCCCGGTAATAAACCCTAAAACCAAGAAAATTAGATTTTGACAAAATTAATAGGTTTGGAATAAACTAAATGAGCTTGGACTAAATAAAATGGAATTAAATAGAGTCAATGGACCTAGGATAAAGTTAATGGGCTCGGATTAAAGTAAATGGACTTGGACCTTCTTTTAAATATTAATGAAACTAATGAACAATATTAATAAGCGGAAATTGTGTTCTCGCTGTGGGTATCATGATTGGTATGTGAGCAATGGATAAATTCCGAGTGTGGGTTGGACCATGAGTATGGCATGAGAATGAAGGGTTGGTAACCGAATTTGATTGAATGTGATTAAATATGTCATCACGTGCATCATGTGCATAGTGGATGGTTTAAGACAAGTCAATTGATTGGGAAATGGTTTATACATCTAGGTTTGATAACCTAACTGGAATAAATGGGTATTAGTAGTCCAATACTCTAGGATGTGTGCCTGCACTAGTAGACGATGGATTTCCGCTAATAGTAGTTACAACGAGGGATAATTCCGTTGTAGCAGAAGATGATCCAAGGATCATCCGGATGAAATCAAGCCGTGTGCTTGCACCTGTTTGATGATGGATTCCTCGCTAATAGTAGTTACAACGAGGGATAATTTCGTTATAGCAGAAGGTGATCTGCGGACCACCCGGATGATAAATAGAGTAGATCGGCTAATACCCGTGGTACCCGAGATTAAAATTGATGATATGGTGGGAAGTCAAAACAACATTGCATATCATGTGCATCACCCCGCTTATCGAGCTTCGGCTCACCTCGTTGTTATTTTTTTTATGTCTTGACGGAAAAAGGACAAGTTGGTACGGATGCGGCTGGCTCCTCCTAATTGGCTCATGTGAGGCACCATATATTAGTTTTTATTTTGTCCGTAAATTTGGGGTATGGAGTTCGTGAGAAATTGAATATCGCTCGTAATGTTTTATTAATGTATTTAATTATGTTATGTAAATTTTATCTTAAGGAGTTATATACGTAACGTATCGTTAAAGTCCTAAGAATATCATAAGAAAACTACTTAGAGTTTAGGGTATGTCAGCATAACGTGCTTCGTCCAAGTACTCTACTTAGGTAGTAGAAATATGACTAGGGCGGGGGCGTTATAGTATGGTATCGGAGCAATGGTTTAGGGAGTTGGGTAGAACCGTAAGTGCCACATGAGCTCGAGGACCTGGTTTGCTACTCGGATGGGTAATTTTAATTTTTGGTTCTCTTAAACTATGTATGTTTTTTTTATTGTGTAATGTGTATAAAATGTTGTTTGAAATTATTAATAACAACAAACCCTATCACCGTAGATGCCGACTATCACCGTAGATGCCGGCTTTGTATTGAGTGCCAAGCGTGCCTAGAACGCGATGGCAACGGCGACGCAGTAGCTGCGTTTAGGGCCGAGCTAAATAACCTCACTATGGTTCCGGAACAGGACCTAGTGGCACATATTATGCGATTTCATGACCTACTTCAGCGAATCGCATTCCTCAATGCCTCTTTTAACCGGTATTTTATCTCGGACTTCCTTCGGATAACTTTACGTCCGACTCTTCCACCGGGAGACCAACGATTGTTAGATGAAGTTTGGGAAGACATGATAGATCAACACTCTTATCGGGCTCTAATTCGGACCTTTCTACTAACCTGAGCCGGACGATCCCTCATTCGGCCGATGTACGGATGGGGAATATCCTTACCCATTGCTCGTGAGATAGTCCATGTGGCAATGGAAAACCGCATTGATCGGTGGTTACTAGAGGGTTCTTTCCCTCGACGTGTTTGATAAATAAGTTAATAGGGATCTCACTACATGTCGTGGTGTCTTTTGTATGTTCTATAATATAAATAGGAGTGCTTTTAATTATAAATATAGCACGAAAACCTAATAAAGGTGTTTATGAGATGCTTACTATGTATAAAAATGTATAATTTCATACGAGCATGAATGATTAGCATTAAATGCTAAAATCCATACTAAACTAATGTGAACTTAATGTGTACATAAAGATAAACTATGCCGCCAAGAAAGAACCCTATGCGAGCCGGAGGTGAAGGGACCTCCAATGATAATAGCCCGAACCGCAAGAAATGTTGAATCAAATGATGGAAATAATGCAACAACAGAGAACAAACTCTATAAGCAACAATAATAAGTTCACGCGGAATAAATGAGGCGAGCTTTTAGCTACACAACAACGACCTCCACCCCAAAGACAGGAATGATGCGAGTAGAAAGGTTCCGCAAGATGAACCCTCAAGAGTTTGTCGGGGAGTGAACCCAATGATAGCCGAGGAGTGGATTAAGTCTCCGGAGGCAATATTCGAATATCTATAGTTTGCCAACCAGGAGCAAGTGTCGTGTGCTATTTTCCTATTAACTAAGGATGCTCGCACATGATGGGAGAGCGTATGACTAACCGTAGATGTGCCGACTTTAACTTGGGAAGGATTTAAGGAGGTCTTCTATAATAAATACTTTACCACGTACGTGAGGGCCAAGAAGATTCAAGACTTTCCGGAGTTAAAGTAAGATGGCATGTCGATCCGTGAATATGTACGAAAGTTTGAACAAGGTCGTAGATTCATCCCATTTATTACTAGGGATGAAAATCTAAAAAGGAACAGATTTTTGACAGGATTAAACCCAAGAGTGCGAAGTATGGTACGGATGTCATCCGCCAATACCTTTTCGAAATAGTGGATAAGGCGATGATAGTTGACGAAGATCGAAGGAGATTTCAAAGGACTTACAGCAAAAGAGGCAAGGGTTTAGATTTGGAGCCTCTTTATCGGGACCGGTGAGACGAGTTCCGCCTAGGAATTTTAATCGAAGTGGTGGTCCGAGAAACTCTCGACCACCGGACCAAGCACCATATGTTCCAAGACCATCGCCAAGCGACCAACCGAGATCAATGACGGGCGATCCGCCCTAATGTAGAAAGTGTGGAAGGTTCCATGCTTGGGGAATGCGGATCGAGACAATGGGTATGCTATGTGTGTCAAAAGCTAGGGCACATGTCCTACAATTGCCCACAAGTACGTAAACCAAGACCGGGAAGAGTACCTACTCGGGTGTATACTATGACCCGGGAAGAGGTAGATAAGAGGAATACAACCGTAATTCACGGTAATGTCTTAATTCTTGGCTTAATTGCATATGTTTTGATGGATTCCGGTGCCACGCATTCTTTTATATCAAATACATTAGTGAAAAGCCTAGGAGTCAAACCGGAGACATTAGCCGTAAGATATCTTATAGCGGTTCCTTCGGTGACACCATGGAATCGTCAAGTGTGGTTAAAAAGTGTCCGGTACATATTGAAGATAGGAGATTAGAAGCCGATCCGATAGTGCTTGGACCTCCGGGATTTTGATTTGATCCTAGGGATGGACTGGTCGACAAAGCATGGCACCAATATAGACTATCGAGGAAAAAGGGTAACTTTTGATCTACCCGAAGTCAACAATTAGAGTTTAAGGCCGATTCAAAGCTTCGAAAAACACCAATCTTTTTGGCTATTAAAGCTTGAAAAATGCTAGGAAAAGGATGTATGGGGTACTTAGCGCATATGGTAGATAGCTAGGTGGAGCAAAAGTTGAAACCGGAAGATATAGAGATTGTACGAGAATATATAGATGTATTTCCAAAGAGTTTGACCACGCTACCACTAGAGAGGGAAATAGAGTTTGAGATTGAACTAGAGCCGAGTACGGCTCCGATTTCGAAAACCCCCTATAGAATGACTCCTACCGAGCTAAAGGAGTTAAAGGTGCGAGTTACGGGACTTACTCGGATAAGGACTTTATACGTCCTAATTCCTCACCTTGAGGAGCTCCAGTACTTTTCGTGAAAAAGAAGGATGGAAGTCTAAGGCTATGTATCAATTATCGGGAACTAAACCGGGTGACCGTTAAAAATAAGCACCCATTACCCCGGATCGATGATTTATTTGACCAATTACAAGAGGGATGGTATTCTCTAAAAAAGACTTACAATCTGGATATCACCAATTGAGGGTGAGATCGAAAGACGTGAAGAAGACGAGCATTCGAAGGAGATACGGTCACTACGAGTTTTTAGTGATGCCGTTTGGGTTGACGAACGCTCCAATTGCTTTTATGGACTTGATGAATCGAGTCTTCAAAGGGTTCCTGGATAAGTTTATCATCATATTCATCGATGATATCCTGGTTTACTCTCGAAGTGAGAAAGAGCATAGGGAACATCTAAGGGTCACCTTGCATACGCTAAGGGAGCAACAATTATATGCCAAATTCAAGAAGTGCGAATTCGGCTAGAGCAAGTGGCTTTTTAGGCCATATGGTGACGAAGGAAGGCATCGCAGTAGACTCAAAGAAAGTAGAGGCTATTCAGAATTGGCCTACCCTAAAGAGCATAACGGAGGTACGAAGCTTCGTAGGGTTGGTACGTTGTTATCGGAGATTTATGGAAGCCTTCTCGAAGATAGCTAGGCCCCTTACTAACTTGATGAAAAAGAGCACCGGATTGCGGTGGACGGATGCTTGTGAGGAGAGCTTCCAAAAGCTAAAACGACGACTAGTCACGGCTCTAAGTACTAACCATTCGGTCCGAGGATGGAACTTTTGTAGTTTATACGGACGCCTCCAAACATGGATTTGCTCTCTCCCTTCCTCTCCCCCTCCTCCCACAATATCCACCTTTCTTTATCCCTCTCTCCCTCCCTATATCTCCGTCTCTCCCCTTTCCTCCTCCTCCTTCTCTCTCCCTACCCTCATTCTCATTCTCTCCTTTTCTCTCTCTATCCCTTTCCCTTCTCTCTACTTTTTCTCTCTATCCCTCTCTCACCCTTCCCTCACTACCTCTCCATCTTTCTCCTTGCCTCTCTCCTTTCCTTTCTCTCTCTCTCCCTTACTCCTTTTCCCTCTCTATCTTTCTCTCTCTCTCTCTCCCTTTTTCTCACCGTCTCTCCTTTAATATCTCCCTCCCTCTCTCTCCTTTTTACTCTCTCTCCCTCTCTCTCACTATCCCCTTCTCTCTCCCTCTCGCTCTTCCCTTTACCCTACGTCTCTCTCCCTCACACTCTCTCTACTTCTCTCCCCTTTACTCTCTCCCCAATTCTCTCCTCTTCCTCTCTATCTCTCTCCCACTCTCCCTCTCTTTCTCTCTCTTCATCTCCCTCTCTATCTCTTTCCCACTATCCCTCTCCTTCTCTCTCTTCATCTTCCTCTTTATCTTTGTCTCCTTATCAATCTCTGTCACCCTCTTTTCTTTTCTATCTCTCTTCTTCCTTCCTTCTCTTTATCTCTTCCTCCCTCTCTCTCCCTCTCCTTCTACCTCTCTCCCACTCCACCTCTCTCTCCTTCCCTATTCTCTCCCAACCCCTATTTCCCTCTTTACCTCCCTCCCTCTCTCTATCCCACTCTCTCTATATATCCTCTCTCTCTTTATCTCTCTCTCTCTCTTTCACTTCCTCCCTTACTCTCCAAGTCCCTCTTCTTTCACTCCATTTAGCTCTCTCTCTCCTCCTTTCTCCCTGTTCCTCTTTCTCTCCCCCTCACTCTCCGCCCTTCCTCCACCTCCCACTCTCTATCTCTTTCCCCGACTCTCTTTTCCTCCCTCCCTTACTCTCCAATTCCCTCTTCTTTCACTCCATTTAGCTCTCTCTCTCTCCTCCTTTCTCCCTCTTCCTCTTTCTCTCCCCCTCACTCTCTCGCCCTCCCTCCACCTCCCACTCTCTATCTCTTTCCCCGACTCTCTTTTCCTCCCTCCTCATTCCCTCACCCTCTCTCTCTCTCTCCTTCCCTCTCTCCCTCTTTATCCCTCCTCTTGCAATATCCGCCTCTCTTTATCCCTCTCTCCCTTCCTATATCTCCCTCTCGCCCCTTTCCTCCTCCTCCTTCTCTCTCCCTACCCTCTTTTCTCATTCTCTCCTTTTCTCTCTCTATCCCTTTCCCTTCTCCCTACTTTTTCTCTTTGTCCCTCTCTCACCTTTCCCTCACTACCTATCCATCTTTCTCCTTGCCTCTCTCCTTTCCTTTCTCTCTCTCCCTTACTCCTTTTCCCTCTCTATCTTTCTCTCTCTCTCTCCCTTTTTCTCACCTTCTCTCCCTATCTCCCTCTCTCTCTCTCTTTTTTACTCTCTCTCCCTCTATCTCACTATCCCTTCTCTCTCCCTCTCCCTCTTCCCTTTACCCTACGTCTCTCTCCCTCATGCTCTCTCTACTCTCTCTCCCTTACTCTCTCTGTAATTCTCTCCTCTTCCTCTTTGTCTTTCACTCTCTTCCTTACCCTTTATCTCCGCCCCTCTCTCCCACCCTCTATCCCTCTCCCTCCCTCCCTTTGTCTCTCTCCCATCTCTCCCTCTTTCACCTACTCTTTCTCTTGCCCTCTAACTCTCTCCCATCTCCATTTCTCTCTACCTCTCTCCCTTCCCTACCTCCCCACCTCTCCTTCTCTTCATCTATCTCCCTCTCTTTCTCCTTTCCCTCTCTCTCCCACCTTTCTCTCCCGCTCTCTATTCGCTTCTTCCCATCTCTCCCTCTCCCTCTCTCTCTCTTTCCTATTTTTTCTCACTCTACCATTTTCTCCCCCTCACTCCTCTCTCTCTTTCTCATTTGATTTCTACCTCTCTCTATCTCTCTCCCTCACTCTCTCTTTCTCTCCCTCTCCATTCCTCTTGCTCTCCCTCTCACTACCTCCCACTCCCTCTCTCTCTCTCTCTCAATCTCCCTCTCCTTCTTTATCTTGTCTCTCTATCACTCCCAATTTGCCTCTCCATCTCCCTCTCTCCCTATCCCTTTCTCTCTCCCCTCTCTCCCTCCCTCCCTCTCTTCCCCCTCTCTATCTCCCTCTCTCCCTCTCTCCCTCCCTTGATCTCCTTTTCTCTCTTCTTTCCGTCCCTCTCCCTCTCCATCTCTTTATCCCTTCTTTCCTTCTCTCTCTTCCTCTCTCACTCCTTCTCTCTCCCTCACTATCTCCCTCTCCCTCTCCCTCTCTCTCTTCTCCCTCCCTCTCTCCCTCCCCCTCCCGCTCTCTCCCTCTCCCTCTCTATCTCTCCCTCCCTCTCTCTCCCTCTTACATCCCCTCATCTCCCTCTCTCTCCTTCTCCCTCTCCCTTTCTCTCTCCCACTCACTCTCTCTCGCCCTCTCTCCCTCCGTCCCTCTCACTCCCTCTCTCCTACTCCTCTCTCCCTCTCCCTCTCCCCCTCTCTCTCCCTCTCTCTCCCATCTCCTTCTATCTCCCTCTCTAACTCCCTCTCCCATAGTCCCTCTCACTCTCTCTCTCTCTTTCCCTCCCTCTTTCCCCCTCAAGTCTCTCCCTTTTATTCCTCTCACACTTGCTATCTCTCCCTCTCTATCTCCCTCTCTCCTCCTCTCTCCCTCTCTCTTTCACTCTCTCCCACACTCCTCCCTCTCTCCCTTACCTCTCCCCCTTCCTCTCTATATCCCAATCCCTATCACTATGCCTCTCTCCCTCTACCTATCTTTTTCTTTCTCTCTCCCTTTTTCTCTCTCTCCTTCTCTTTTTCTCTCTTCCTATATATATAGCTCTACCTCTTTTGCCGCCCTCTCTCTACCTCCCTCTCCCTCGCTCTTTTGCTCTCCCCGCCTCTCTCACTCTCACTCTCTCTCCTCTCTCCCACTTCTCTCTCCTACCTCTCTCTCTATTCCTCTCTTTTTGTCTCCCTTTGTTTCTCTCTTTCTCTCTCTTTTCCCCTCTTTCTCTCCATCTCCCGCTCTTCCCCTCTCTCCCACTCTCTCTCATTTTCTCTCCTCTCTCTCCCCGTTTCACTCTTTCCACCTCTCCCTCTCTTTATTTCTCCCTCTTTCTCTCCCATTCCCTCGCTCTTCCTCTTTATTTTTCTTCTCTTTCCTTATCTCTCTCTCCATCTCCCACACTCTCTCTCCCTCTCCTTCCTTCTCCCTCCCTCTTCCTCTCTCGTTCTTCCTCCCACCGTCTCCCTACCTCTATCCCTCTCTCTCTCTTACTCTCTCCCCTCTCTATCCCTCTCACCCTCCCTTTTTATCCCTCTCTTTCCCACTCTCCCTCTCCCTACCTCTCTATCTCTCTCCCTATCTCTCCCTCTCCTTCTTTTTCTATCCTTCTCTCTCCCCTTCCCCTCCTCTCCCTCTCTTTCTCTCTCCCTCTCGTCTATCTCTCCCTCCCTTTCCTTCTCTCTCTCCCTCCCTCCCTCTCTCTCCTCTTCTCTCTCCTTTCATCTCTCTTTCCCTCTCTATCTCTCCCTCTAACTCTCTCCCTTCTCACTCTCTTTCTCTATCTCTCCCTTTTACTATCTCTATCTCTTCAGCTCCTTCTCCCTATCCCACTCTTCCTCCCTCCCTCTCTCCCTCTCCCTCACTCTTTTCAACTCTCTCTCCCTCCTACTCTCTCCCACTCTCTCTCACCCTCTCACTCTCATTCTCTATCTCTCCCTCTTACTCTCTCTCTCTCTCTCTCACTCTCTATCTCTTTGACTTTCTTTCCTTTTGTTCCTTATCCTTCTCTTCTTTTATCTCCCTCTCTCCCTCTTTTCTCACATCTTCCTCCCTCTCCCCCTCTCCTTAGCTCTCACTCTCTCGACCTCTCCTTTTCTCCTTCTCTCACTCTTACTCTCTCTTATCTCTCCTTCTCTCTCCCTTTTCTCCCTCTATCTCCTTCTCTCCCCCTCTCTCCCTTCCTCTTTCTCTTATCCCTCTCTCTCTCACACACTCTCTCTCCTTATCCCTCTCTTTCACCCTCTCTCTCTTACTCTCCCCTCTCTCATTATCTCCCTCTCTCTTCCTCACTTCCTCTTTCTCCCTCCCACTCTCTCCTCTTCTCTCCCTCTCCCTCTCTCTCCCTCACTCGACTCCCTCCACCTCGCTCACTCCATTGTTCTCTCCCTCTCTATTGCTCTCTCATTGTCTCCCTCTCTCCTTCCCTCTCCCTCTCTCCCTCCCTCTCCTTTTCAATCTCTTTCCCTCACCCTCTCTCCATCTCTCTTACTCTCTCCTCATCTCCCTCTTTCTCCCTCTCTATCTCTGTCTCTCTCTTTATCTCTCTTCCTCTCCCTCTCCCTCTCCCCCTCTATCCCCCCTCTCTTCCTATCTCACTCTCTCTCTCACTCCTTCTCTCTCCCCCTCTCTCTCTCACTCCCTCTCTTTCTCACTCTCCCCTCTCTCTCACTCCCTCTCTTTCTCACTCTCTCCCTCTCTCTCCCCTCTCTCTCACTCCTTCTCTTTCTTACTCTCTCTCTCTCCTTATCGCTTTCTCTCTCTCCCTCTCTATCACTCCTCTCTCCCTCTCTCACTTTCTCTCTCTCCTTAGTCTCTCACTCTTTCCGCCACCCTCCCCGTCGGTCTCTTTCTTACTCTCTCTCTTTCCCTCTCCCTCTCTCCCGATCTATCTCTCTTCCTCTCCCTTTCAATAACTCTATCCTCTCTGTCCCCCACTCTCCCTCTCTTCCTTTCTCTCCCTCTCCCACTCACTCTCTCCCCTCTCCCTCTCTCTCAATCCATCTCCTCCATACTCTCTTGCTCTCTCTCCCTTTTACCTTTGTCCGCTCTCTCCCTCTCTCTCTCTCAATCTCTCACTCTCTATCCCTCTCTCTCCCCCTCTCTTTCCCTTTCTCTTTCTCCCTCCCTCTCACTCTCCCTTATCTCTCCCTCTCACTCTCCCTCTCTCACACTCTTTTCGCATCCCCTTCCCTCTCTCTCTCTATCTCTCTCTCATGCTCTCTCTCTCCCATCTCTCTCTCTCTTAACCTCTATCTGTCTCTTCCTCTCTCTCTCCCTTTCTCTCTCCCCTTCCCTCCCACCATCTATCTACCCTTCTCCCTACTCCCTCTATCTCCTTTTCTCTCCCTCTCTCTCCCTTCTCCGATTTCTCTTACTCTCTCTTACCCTTTATCCCTTTCCCTCTCTATCTCTCTCTCCATATCTATCACTCTCCCTTTCTCTCCCTCTCCCTCTCTCACTCTCCCTCTCTCCACTAATCTTTCTCTCCCTTTCCCACTCTCCCTCTCTCCCCTAATCTCTCTCTCCCTCTCTCTTTCCCTCTCCCTCTCCTACTCTCTCTCCCTCACTATCCCTCTCCCTCTCCCTCTCTCTCTCTCACTCTTTCAAGCTCTCTCTCTCATTTCCTTCCTTCCTTCCTCTTTTTTCCCTCTTCCTTCTTTCCCTCTCGCCACTCTCTCCCTCTCTCTACCCCTCTCCCTATTTCTCCATCTCTCCCTCCCTCCCTCTCTCTCTCTTTCTCTCCCCCTCTTTGTCTTTATCTCCTCTCTTGATCACTCTCTCCTTCTCTCTCATTCTCTTCTCTTTCCCTTCCTCCCTCTCCTTCCTTCCCTCTCTCCCTCTCTCTATCTCTCCCTCTCTCTCTCCCTCTCTCCTTATTTCTCCTACCCTCCCCTCTCCTAATATCTTTCTCATTCTCTCCCTACCAATAGCTCTCTCTCTCTCCCACTCCTTCTCACACTCTCTCTTTCCATCTTACCCCTTCTCTCTCTCCCTCTCCCTCTCTCTCTTTTCCCCTCTATCTCCCTCTCTCTCTCTTGCTCTCTTTATCCCACTCTCACTCCCTCTCTCCCTCTCTCATTCTCCATCTATCCCTCTCCTTATCTCCACTCTCCCTCTCCCTTTCTCCCTCCCTCTCTCCCTCTCTCATTCTCCATCTATCCCTCTCCTTATCTCCACTCTCCCACTCCCTTTCTCCCTCCCTCTCTCCCTCTCTCATTCTCCATCTATCCCTCTCCTTATCTCCACTCTCCCTCTCCCTCTCTCATTCTCCATCTATCCCTCTCCTTATCTCCACTCTCCCTCTCCCTTTCTCCCTCCATCTCTCCCTTTATCTCCTACTCTCCCTCTCTCTTTCTCTTATGTTATCTCTCTCTCCCACTCTCTCCCTCTCCTAATCTCTCCTTTTCTCTCCCCCACCCTCCCTCTCTCTCCCCCTCTCTCCTTCCCCTCCTCCTTCTCTCGCTCGCTCTCTCCGTCTCTCCCTTTATGCCTTTTTCTCAATCTCTCTCTCTCCCTCTTTGACACTCACCCTTTCTCTTCCTCATCTCTCCCTCTCTTTCCCCCACTCCCTCCGTCTCCATCTCTCTCCTCTCTCTAACTCCCTTCTTCTCTCTCTCCCCCTCTCTTCTTTCTTTTCTATCTCTCTTCTTCCCTCTCTCTCGTCTCTTCCTCTCTCTGTCCTTCTCCCTTCCTTCCTCTCTCTCCCAACCCCTATCTCCCTCTTTACCTCCCTCCCTCTCTCTATCCCACTCTCTCTCCCTCTCCTTTCTCTCTCGCTCCCTCCCTCACTCTCCATGTCTTTATTCTTTCCTTCCATTTAGCTCTCTCTCTCTCTCCCTTTCTCTTTCTCCTTCTCCCCCTTAATTTCTCTCCCTCCCCTTTATCCCTCTATATATTTCTCACTCTCCCTCTCCCTTTCTCATATTCCCTCTCTCACTCACTATCTCTCTCCCTCTTTCTCTCCCCTCACTCTCTCACTCCTTCTCTCCCCCTCCCACACTCTCACCATCCTTCTCCTTGTCTCTCTCTCCCTTTTTCTCTCTCTCCCTTTCTCCCTCCTACTTTTTCCCTCTCAATCTCTCACACTTTCTCTAATTCTCTCTCCCTTACACTCTCCCCTATTCTCTCACCTTCCTCTTTGTCTTTCCCTTTATCTCTCCATCTCTCTCTCACCCTCTATCCCTCTCTCTCCCTCCCTCCTTCCCTCTCCTATATCTCCCTCTCCCTCTTCTCTTACTCTCTCTCTTACCCTCTAACTCTCTTTTATCTCCCTTCTCTCTTTCCCCCTCCCTCCCTCCCTACTTTTCCCTCCTTCTCCTTGTCTCTCTCCCTCACTTTTTCCTCTCCTTCTTTCTCTCCCTCTCCATCATCTTCTTTTTATCTCTCCCTTTCCCTCTCTATCTTCTAGCTCTTTCCTCCTTTACCTCATTCTCCCCTCTCTCTTTCCCTCTCTATCTTCTAGCTCTTTCCTCCTTTACCTCGTTCTCCCCCTCTCTCTTTCCCTCTCACTATCTCTCTCCTTTTCTCTCCCTCTCTATTCCTCTTGCTCTCCCTCTCACTACCTCCGACTCCCTCTCTTTCTCTCCCCTAATCTCCCTCTCTCTCTTTCTTTCTCCTCCTCTCACTTCCTTTTTCTCCCCCTTTCTCTATCACTCTCTCTCTCCCCCCATCTCTCCCTCTCTCTCCCTCCCTTGATCTCCCTATCTCTCTTTCTCTCTCTCTCCTCTCTCCCTCTCCATCTCTCTCCCTTGCACTCTCCCTCCTCCTCTCTCTCCCTCTCTCTCCCACCTCTTTCTCCCTCTCTATCCCTCTCTCATTTATTTCCTTTTATCTTTCCCTCTCTACCTTCCTCTCTCCCTCCCTCTTTCCTTTGCCCTCCCTATCTCTCTCTCTCCCTCTCCATCTCACTCTCCCTCCCTCTCTCATTTGCCCTCCCTATCTCTCTCTCTCCCTCTCCATCTCACTCTCCCTCCCTCTCTGTCTCCCTCTCCCACTCTATTTCTCTCCCTCTATCCCTCTATCTTTTTCTCTTCCTTATTCTCCCTCTCTTTTCTTCTTTCTTTGCCTCCTTATCCCTCTCTTAGTTTCTCACCCTCACTCTTGCTCTCTCCCACCCTCTCCTTATCACTCTATCTATGTTTCCCTCCCTCTCCTTCTCTCTCTCACACACTCTCTCCCTCTCTCTCCTCTACCTCCCTCTTCTTCTCCCATTATCTCTCCCTCTCTCTCCTCTACCTCCCTCTTCTTCTCCCATTATCTCTCCCTCTTACTCTATCTCCTAATCTCCCCCTCTCCTTCTATCCATATCTCTCCCTCTCTCTATGCCTCCCTCTCCCTCCGTCTATGTCCTTCCCTCTCTCTTTCTCTCTCTTTCTATATCTCTATTTCTCCCTCATTCTCCCCATCCGCCCCTCTATCCCACTCTCTCTCCCTCCTTGTCCCTCTCTCTATCCCTCTTTCTCTCTTTATCCCTCTCTTCTCAATTTCTCTCTCCCCACTACTTGCCTCTAGTTCTCTCTCCCTCTCCTCTCTCTCTTCCTCTCCCTACCTCTCTTTCTCCCTCTCTCTCTCCCACCCTCCCTCACTCTCCTGTCCCACTCCACCTCTACCTCTCCCCCTTTCTCTATCCTCTCTTCCTCTCTCTCCCTCTCTCTTTTTCTACTATTCTATCCCTCCCTCACTCCCTCCGCCTCCCTCTCTCCCTCTTCCTCTCCCCCTCCCTCTCACCTTCCCTCTCTCTGTCTCTCTCCCTCTCCCTATCCCTCCCCCTCTCTCCCTTATTTCTCCCACTCTCTCTCCCTTTTCTCCCTATCTCTCGCTATATCTCTCCGACTCTCCTTTTCCTTCCCTACCTCTCTCTCTCTTTCCTATTAATATCCCTCTATCTCTTGCTTTCTCTCCCTCCCTCCTCCCTCTCTCCTAATCTCCCTTTCTCTCCCTCTCCCTCCCTCTCCCTTTTTCTTCATCTCTCTCTCTCTCTCCCATCTCACCATCTTTATCCTTCTCTCCCTCTCTCTCTCCTTATTTCTCTCCTAATCTATCTCCCACTATCTCTCCCTCTCTTTCCCTCTCTCTCACCCTCTCCCCCACTTTCCATGTCTCAATCTCTCTCTTTCTCCCTATCTCTCCCTCCTCTCCTTCTCCCTCTCTCCTCCTCTCCCTCTCCCTCTTCTTTACTTTTTTCCACTCTCTTACTGTCTCCCTCTCTCTATCCCTCTCCCTCTCTATCTCTCTCCCTCTCTCTCCTTATCTCCCTCTTCCCTTCTCTCTCCCACTCTCATCCCTCTCTCATTCTCTCCCACTATCTCTCTCTCTTTCTGTCTCCCTCTCTTAATCTTTCCCTTTCCCTCTCCCTCCCTCTCACCTCTTCTCTCTCTCCCTATCTCCATCTCTATCTCTACCTCTATCTCTCTCTCCCTCTATATCTCTCTCCCTTTATCTCCCTCTCCCTCCTCCCTCTCCCTCTATCCCCCTCTCCCTTCCTCTCTCTCTCCCTCCCCTCTCTCCCTCTCTTTCTTACCCTCTCTTTCCCTCCCTTTCTCTCTCTCTTGCTCTCTCTCCCTTTCTTCCCTTTAACATCTCTCCCCTCTCTCACTCTTGTTCTCCCTTTAACATCTCTCCCCTTCTCTCTCGTATTACCCCTATCTCTCATCTCATTTGTCTCCCTTTCTCCCTCTCCTTCCTTCTACCACCTCTACCTCACTCTCTTCCACTCTCTCCCTTTCCCCTACTCTCCCTCTCTCCCTCTTTCCCTTTCTCTTTACCTTTTCCCCTCTCCCTTCCTCTCTCTCCCCTCTCACTCATCTTCTCTTCCTTAACCTCTCCCTCTATCTCCTTCTCTCTCCCTCGGTACCCCACTCTCCCAATCTCTCTCGCTCTCCCTTCTCCCTATCTTTTCTCTCTCCCCCTCTCCCCCCACTTTCTTCCTCTCTCTCCCTCTCTCTTACTCTTTCCTTCTCTCTCCCTCTCTCACCATTTCCTTCTCTCTCATGCTCTCTCCTTCTTCTCTCTATCCCTCGGTTCCCTCTATCCCTCTCTCTTTCTCTCTCATTCTCTCCGTCTATCTCTCTCTCCCTATAACTTCCTCTCCCTCTCTTTGCCTCCCTCTCCTTCTCCTTCTCTTTCCCTCTATCTTTCTCTCTTCCTCTCCCTACCGCTCCTTCTCTCCCTCTCTCTCTCCCCGCAAACTCTCCCTCTTTCCCTTTCTCTCTCACCCTCTCCGCCTCCCACACTCTCATTCTCACCCACTATCTCTCTCCCCTCTCTCCCCCACTCTCTCTTCCTCTCCCTATCTCTATCTCCCTCAATCTCTCTCACTTCCTCCCTCTACCTTTTTTTATATATTCCCCTCACTCTCTCTCCCTCTCTCTCCTACCATCACTCTTCCACTTTCTCTTCCTCTCTATCTCTTTTCCTCTCTCTCTATCTATCCCTTCCTCACTCTTGCTCTCTCTCCCTCTCTTAGAAGCTCTTCTATATTGTTCCCTCCCTACCTCTCTCCCTTTCGCTTTATCCCTCCCTCTCCTTCTTCCTCCATCTCCTTCTCTCTTGCTACCTCTCTCCCTCTTTCTCTCTCCCTTTCTCTCCCTCCATCCCTCCCTCTATATCCCCCTTCCCCATCCCCCTATCTCTCTCCCTCTATCCGTCTCCCTTACTCTCCCTCTCGCCCTCTCTCTAGTACCCTTTCGGTCTCTTCCTCCCTTTCTCCCTTCCTCTCTACCTCTCTCTTTTGCCTCTTTCATCGGCTCTCTAACTATATATCTCTCCCTCCCTCTATCCATCTCCTTATCTCCTTCCCTCGTTTCCCTCTGTCCCCTCTCTCCCTCCCTCTCTCCCTTTCTTTATCTCCTCTCTCTCCCTCTCCTTCTTTCTCTATCTACCTCTATATCCCTCTCCATCTCCCTCCCTCTCTCTCTTCTTCTCTCCCTTTTATCTCTCTCCCTCCTTCTCTCTCCTTCTCTCTCCCCTCTTCTAAATCTCTCCATTTCTCCCTTTATCTCTCTCTCTATCTCACTCTCTCTTCCTCTCCCTCTCTCCCCCACATCTCTCTCCCCTACTCTGTCCCTTTATCTCTCTACCTTTGTCTCCCTCCCTTCTCTACCTCTTTTCCTCCCTCACTCCTTCTCTCTCTTTCCTTATCCCTCCCTTGCTCCCTCTCTCTCCCAATCTCTCCTTATCTTCTCTCTCCTTCTCTCTCTTCCATCTCTTCTCCTCCCTCTCCCTCTTTATCTCTCCTTCTCCCTCTCCCTCTCCCTCCTTCCCTCTTCATCTCTCTTTCCCTTTCCTTCTTTCTCTCCCCTTTCTCTTCCTCTCTCGATCTCCCTCTTCATCTCTCTCCTTCTCTCCCTCCCTTTCCCTCCCTCTCTCGCCCCCTCTCTCCCCTTCTTTTCTCTCTCCCCCTTGCTTAATCTCTCTCGCTCTTTCACTCCTTCTCCCTCTCCCTCTCCCTCTCTCACCTCTCTCCCTCTCTTTCCTTCTCTCATTCTCTTTCCTTCCCTCTCCCCCTCTCTCCCTCTCTCTCCATCTCCCTTCTCTCCTTCCCTCTCTCCCCCTCTCTCCCTCTCCTAATCTCTCTCACTCTCCCACTCCTTCTTCCTCTCCATCTCCCCTTCTCCCTCCCTCTCTCTACCTCCCTTGCCTTCTTCCTCCCTCTCCCTCTCTCTCACTCTCGCTCTCACTCTCTCCTAATCTAACTCTTCCTTTCCTATCTCTCTCTCTCCCTTCTCTCTCCTTCTCTTTTTCTATCCTTTCCTTTAACTCTACTCTTTCTTCTTCTCTCTTTCTCTCTCACCTTTTCTCTTTCTTACTCTCTCTCTCTTTCGATCTTTCCTAATCTCTCCCCTTCTCCCTCCCTCTCCATCTTACTCTCACTCTCCCAATCTCTCTCTCCCTTTCTCTTTTTCACCCTCTTCCTTTGTCTCTCCCCTCTCCTTTCCTCTCCCCTCTCCTTCTCCCTCACTCTCTCCCACTCTCTCTCTCTCTTATTTTTCCCTCTCTCTAACACTCTATCTCACTCTCTCTCCCTCTCCCTCCCTCTCCCTCACCCTCTTTTATCTCTCTTATACTATCTCCCTTCCTCTCTCTACCTTCTCTCTCCTTTTCTCTCTGCCTCTTTCCCTCTTTCCCTACATCTCCCTCTCTTTCCCAATCTCTTCCTTTCCCTTTATCTCTTCTACCTCTCTCTCTCTCTCACCCTCTCCCCCTTTTATCTCTTTCTTGCCCCTCTCCGTCTTCCTCTCTCCCTCCCCCTCTCATTCCCTTTCTCTCTCTTTATCTCTCTCTATCCCCCTCTCCCTCTCTCCTCCCATTTTCTCTTTCTCCCCCTCTCTTTGTTTCTCCTTCTCTCTCTACCTTTTTTCCCTCTTTCCCTCCCTCTCTTTCCCCATCTCTCTTTCTTTACCTTTCTCTATCTCGATCTCTCTCTCTCTCTCCATGTCTCTCCCTCTTTCTCTCTCTTTTTCTCCCTCACTTCCTATCTCCCTCTATCTCTCTCTCCTTCGTACTTTCCCTCTCCTTCTCTCTTCCACTCTCCCTCTCGTATCTCTTTTCCTCTCCCACTATCTCTCGCTCAATCTCTCTATCTCCCCTTCCCTATCCTCTCTCCCTTTCTCTCCCTCCCCCTTATCGCTCTCTCCTACTCTTTCTATCCCTTTACCTTTCCCTCTCTTTCTCACTCCCTCCCTCTCTCTATCCCTTCCCTTCTCCCTCCCTCTCTCCCTTCCTCTCTCTCCCTCTCCCACTCTCTTTGTCTATCTCCCTCTCTCTTACTCTCCCTCTTTTTATTTGTTCCTCCCTCCCTCTTATGATCTTTCCCTCTTTTCCCTCGCTCTCCTCTCTCCCTCCCTCTCGCACTCTCTACCTCTCTATCCCTCTCTCTTTCTCTCCCACTCAATTTATGTTCCTCTCTTCCCCCTCTCTCTCCCTACCTCTCGCTCCCCCACTATCTACCTCTCTCTCCATCTCCCTCTCTTTCTCCTTCTCTCTATCTTCTTCTCTCTCATCCTCTTGCTCTCTTCTCTCTCCCTCTCTCCTCTATCTTTCCCTATCTCTCCCTCTCCCTCTCTCCCTCTTTCTCTTCCTCTCTCTCCCCCTCTTTCCCACCAACACCCTCTCCCTCTTTCTCCTTCTCTCCCTCTCCCTCTCCCTCTTGCTCCTTCTCTCCCTCTCTTTCCCTCTCTCTTGCCTCCCTCTCCCTCTCTACCTCTCTTCTTGTGACTCTCACTCTCCCTTTCTCTTATCTCTCCATTTGTCTCTCTCCCTCTCTCTTCCCCTTTTCTCCCCCTCTCTCCCTCTCTATTTATCTCACTCTCTCTAACACACACTCTCTCTTCCTATATATATCTCCCTCTCCCTCTCTCTTCCCTTCTCTCTCCTTAACTCTCTACATCTCTCCCTCTCTCACACTCTATCTCTCTATCCCTTTCTCTTACTCAATCTCTCTCCCCCTCTCTCCCATCCAACCTCTCACTCCCTTTTCCCCACTTGTCTCTATCCCTTTCTTCCACACTCTCTCTCCCCTCTATCTTGCCTTCCTAATTTCCATCTCTCTCTCTTATTCTCTCAATATCTCATACCTTCTATCTCTTCCATTTTCTCTCCCCCTCTTCCACTTTATCTCTCTTTCTCTTTCTCCCACTCTATCCCTCTCTCCCTTTCACTTTCTCTCCATTGTTGTCTCACTCTTACCCTTACTCTCCCTTATTCTCCTTCTCTCCCTCTCTCCCTATCTCTCTCCCTCTCTCACTCTTTCTCCATCCCTCCCTTCACTTTCTCTCCATCTCTTTCTCTCTCACACCCTCTATGTTTCTCTCTCGCCCTCTTTCCCTTCTTGTCTCCCTCCATCTCTCTCCCTATCTCTCCCTCTCTCCCTCTCTTTCTCCCATTCTCTCCCTCTCTCCTTTCTGTCTCTCTTGCCATCTCTCTCTCCTCTATCTCTCTATATTTCACCCCTCTAGCTCTCTCTCCCTCCCCTTTATCTTTTTCCCCCTCTTTTTCCCTCTCCCTCTCCCTCTCTCTACACATCTCCCTCTTTCTCCTTCTCTCTCACTCTTTCTCCCCCTCTCTCAATCCCTCCCTCTCACTCTACATCTCTCTATCTCTCTCCTTCCCTCCATCCCTCTTTGTCTCTCTCTCCTCCTCTCCCTCTCTTGCTTTCTCTCTCCTTTTCTCTTACTCTCTCTTTTCTTAAATATATACATCTCTCTCCCTCTCTCTCGCTTGCCCTCTCCCTACTCTCTCACCCTCTCTCTCTCTCTCTCTTTTCTCCTTACCTATTTCCATCTTTCTCTCTCTTATCCTCTCTATTTCTCCCCTCCTCTCTCTTCCCCTCTTTTCTCTCACTCTCTCCTTTTTTTGTCCCTTGCTCCTTCACTCTCCCCTTTTCCCTTTATTTCTCCCTCTCTCTCTCTCTCTGCTTTTCTCCCTCTCTTACTCTCTCTCCCTTCCCTTTCTCTTTCCCTCTCTCAAACTCTCTCTTTCTTACATATATATATATATATATATATATCCATCTCTCTCTTGCTCTCTCGCTCCATCACTCTCAAAATCTCTCTCTCCCTTTCTCCCACTCTATCTCTATCCTCTTCCACTTCCTTTCTCTCTCCCTCCTTTTCTCTCCTTCCTAATTTCTATCTCCCTCTCACTCTCCTCTTTCTCTCCTTCTCCCACTATATCCATGTCTCCCTCTCTCTTCCTTGCTCTCCCTCTCTTACTCTTTCTCTATCCCTCTTACAATCTTTCCCTCTTTCCCTCTCACTACTCTCTCTCTCCCTCTCCCTCTCCTAGTCTCCCCTCTCTCTATCTCTCTTCCTCTCCCTTTCTTTTCCCCCTCTATCCCTCTCTCTCCACCTCCTAGTCTCTATGCCTCTCCCTCTATTTATCCCTCTATTCTTAATCTTTCTCTCTCTCCCTCTCCCTCTCTCCCACCCTCTCTCACTCTTTCTCTGCCACTCCACCTCTACCTCTCTCTCCCTCTATCTATCCCTCTCTCCCCCTTCCACACTCTCTCCCTCTTTCACACTCTCTCCCTCTTTCTTAATCTCTCCCTTTCTCCTATTCTATCACTCCATCACTCCCTTTATCTCCCTCTCTCTCTCCCGCTCTCCCTCTCTCTCCCCTCCCTCTCTTCCTCTCCCTCTCTTCCTCTCCCTCTCTCTCCCCCTCCCTTTCTCTCTACCTCCCTCTCACCCTCTTCCCTCCCTCTCTTCCTCCCTCTCTCCCTCTCTTTAGCTCTTTTTATCCTTTTCTCTAATCCTCTCTCTCCTCTTATCTCTCTCTTTCTCCACTCGTCCCTACTCATCTTCTCTCCCTCCCTCCCCTTCCTAATCTCTATCGCAGTCCCCTTCTCTATCTCTCCCTCTCGCCTTTCCTCTCTCTTTCCCTTTCCCTCCCTCTCTCCCTTCCCTCACACTCTCTCTCTCCTTATCCCTCTCTCTATCCCCATCTCCTCTCTTCCTCCCTCCCTCTCTCCCACTCTCTCTCCCTTTCCCCCTCTCTTTACTCTCTCCCTCTCACTCCTCTCCTTCTCCCACTCCCTCCATCTTTACCTCTCTTTCTCTCTCTTCTCCTCTCTCTCCTCATCTGTCTCCCTCTCTCTACCTATCTCCATCTTCTCTCTCTATATATTCCTCCCATTAGCTCTCTCTCTCTTTCCCTCTCATTCTCCCTCCCACTCCCCCTCCCTTTCTCTATTTCTACCCCTCTCTTTCACTCTCCCTTTCTTTATTTCTACCACTCTCTTTCTCCCTCCCACCTCTCTCCCTTTCTCTCTCTCTCTTCCTTTCTCACACTCTCTCCCCTTCTCTCCCTCCCCATCCCTCTCTCTCCTACTCTCTCCTTCTTCCCCTCTTTCTCCCTCTTTGTCTCTCTCATGCTATCCCTCTCTCTCCCTCTCCATCTCCCTCTCCATATCCCTTTCCCTCTTTGTCCCCTTTCTCCCTTTTTCTATCTCTCCCTCTCAATCCCTCCCTCTCTCCCTTCTATCTCACTCTTTCTCTCTCCCTAACTCTCTATTCCTCTCTCTCCCTCTCATTAGCACTCCCTCTCCTTATCTCAATTGCCCCTTTCCTTACTCTCTCTTTCTCCTCTCCCTCTCCCTCTCTCTTTCTCTCTCTCCCTCTCTCCTTTTCTCTCTCTTTCACTCCATCTCTCCCTCCATTCCCCTCTTTCTCTCTCTCTCTCTCTTTTTCTCCCTCCCTCTCTCTTTTCCCTCTCTCTCCCTGTTTCCCTCTACCACTATATCCCTATCTACCCCTCTTCCTATTTCTCCATTTCTCTTTACCTCTCTCTCCCTCTCTCCCCCTCTTTCTCTCTCTCCCCTTTCATTCTCTATCTCTCTCTCTCTCACTCTCTCTTTCTCTCTTTTCTCTCCTTTTTCCCTTCCTCCTCTTCCTTCCCTCTCTATCTCTCTCTCCCCACTCTCTATATCTCTCTCTCTCCCTCTCTCCCTCTTTCTCCTTCTCTCTTCTCTCATAATCCCTCTCCCTCCCTTTCTCCTATCAAATAGCTCTCTCTCTACCAATCCCTCTCACTCTCCCTCTTCCCTCTTACCTCTTCTCTCTCTCTCCTAGTCCCGCTCCCTCTCCCTCCCTCTCTTCATCTATCTCCCTCTTTCTCTATTACTCTCTCACTCCCTCTCTCCCTCTCTCATCCTCCGTATCCGCCTCTCCCTATCTCCTATGCCCTTCTTTATCTCTCCCTCTCTCCCCTCTCTCCCTCTCTCCTCCTCTCTACCTCCATCTTTCCTAGCCAATAGCTCTCTCTCTCCCACTCCCTCTCACTCTTCCTCTTCCCTCTTACCCCTTCTCTCTCTTTCCCACTCCTCTCTCTCTCCCTCTCTCTCCTCGTCTATATCCCTCTTTCTCTCAAACTCTCTCACTCCCTCTCTCCCTTTATCATCCTCCATATCTACCTTTCCCTTTCTCCTATCTCCCTCTCCCTTTCTCCCTCCCTCTCTCTCTTTATCTCCCTCTCCCTCTCTCTTTCTCTCTCTTTCCCTTATGTTCTCTCCCTCTCCCTTACCCTCTCCCACTCCCCCACTCTCTCCCTCTCCCCTTCTCTCTCCCTCTCTCATCTCCTCTTTCATTTCCCTCTCTCCTTCTCTCTCTCTTTATCTCTCCCTCTATGCCTATCTCTCCTTATCTCTCCCTCTCTTAATCTCTCCCTCTATGCCTATCTCTCAATCTCTCTCTCTTTCTCTCCCCTTCTCTAACTCTCTCCCTCTCTCTCCCACATCTATCCCTCTTTTTGCCCCACTCCCTCCCTCTCCATCTCTATCCCTTTCTCACTCTCTCTCTCTCCCTCTCTCACCTTTTTCTTCCTCTATCTCTTTCCCTCTATCCCTCTCTCACTCCTCTCTTTCTTCTTCTCTTCCTCACTATCTTTCTCTCTTCCTCTCCCTCCCTCCCTCTCTCTCCCACCTTTTTCTCTTTTTTGACCCTCTTCATTTCTCTCTTCCCTTTCTCCCTCTCTTTAACTCTCTCTCCCTCCCTCTTCCCTTGTCTCCCTCTCCCTCCCTCTCTCCCCCTCTCCCTCTATTCCTCTCTCTAGCTCTCTCTCACTCTCACTCTCCCCTTCCCCTCCCCTTCTCTATTTCTACCTCTCTCTTTCTCTCTCCCATCTCTCTCCCTCTCCCTCTCACTCTTTCTCCCATCTCTCTCCCTCTCCCTCTCACTCTCTCTCCTTTTCTCTCTCTCTCTCCTTTTCTCTCCCTTTCTATCCCTCTCTTTCCCTCTTCCTTTTTCCTTCTTCCCCTCTTACTCCCTCTTTATCTCTCTCCTACTCTCCCTCTCTCTCCCTCTCCATCTCTTTCTCTCTCGTCCCGGTCCCTATCTATCCCTCTATCTCCTTTTTTCTCTCCCCTCCCTTCCTCTCCCTCCTTTTCTCTCCTTATCTCTCTGTTCTTACTCTTTTCCTCTCTCCTTTTCTCCCTCCATCTCTTTTCCTCTCTCTCTCTCACCCTCTCTCTTTTCCCTCACTTTCTCTCTCCTCTCCTCTTCGCTCCCTCCCTCCCTCTCTCCCCTCTCTCCCACCTCCTCCTCTCTCTCCTCCTCCTTTCTTTTCCTTATTTCTCTCTCTGCTACTCTCCTTCTCTCTCCCCTATCCCTATCCCTTATGTCCCCTTTTTCTCCTTCTTTCTCTCCCTCCTCCTCCCTCTCATTTTTCTCTCTCCTTTGCTCTCTCTCCCTCCTCTATCTCACTCTCCCCTTTCCTAACTCTCTCTCTCCTTCTCCCTTTCGTATGGAGAGAAAGAGAGGGAGAGGGAGAGAGAATGGGAGAGAGCATGAAAGCGAAGGGCGGGTCGTGAGAGGGGAGAGAGATAGAGGTTGAGAAAGAGAGGTAGAGAGAGTGGGAGAGAGTTAGAAAGCGGGAAGTGATGCGAGAGACGAGTGGGAGATGGTGGAGAAAGAGATGGAAAGAGAGATACATAGGGAAAAGAGAAGGTGAAAGAGGGAGAAGGAGAGAGAATGGTAAGGGGAGAGGGAGGGAGAAAGAGGAGAGAAAGGGAAAGAGGGAGGGAGTAAGAGAGAGAAAGAGGGAAAAGGAGGGAGAGAGAGAGATTTAGAGGGAGAGGAAGAGAGGAAGAGATAGGGAAATAAGGGGAGAGGGGTAGTAAGTGTGAGGGACAGATTGAGAGAAAGAGGGAAAGAGGGTAAGAGAACGAGAGAGAGAGGGAGAGAAAGAGAGAGGGAGAGAGAGATTGGGAGAGAGGGGTGAGAGAGAGGGGGAGAAGGAGAGGGTGATAGAGGGATGGAATTTAAGAAGTCGAGGTAGAGGGAGAGTAAGGGAAAGAGAGGGAGAGATAGATAGAAGGGTAAGGGAGAGAGAGGAATATTGGGTGAAACGGTAAGAGAGAGGAGAGAAAAGAGGAAGGGGAGAAAAGAGAAAGAAAGAAAGAGAGAAATACAGGAGGAGGGAGGGAGGAGAAGGGAGGGAGGGAGAAAGAGAGAGAAAGAGAAAGGGAGACAAAGAAAAAGAGGAAAGAGAAGGAGAGAGAGAGAAGGAGAGGGAAAGGGAAGGGGAAGGGAGGGAAAGAGGCAAAGAGAGAGTGGGAAAGAGGGGAAAAGGGAGAGAGATAAAAAGGGGGGAGAGAAAAAGAGATAGGGAAAGGGAGAAAGAGAGAGGAAAAGAGGGGAAGAGAAGGAGTAGGAGAAAGGGAGAGACAGGGAGTAGAAGAGGAGTGAGAAAGAGAGAAAGGAATGGAGAGAGGAATAAGAGAATGATAGAGAAAGGAAGATGGAGAGGGAGGGGGAAAGAGTGAGAGATAGAGAATGAGTGAGAGTAGGTGAGAAAAGGAGAGAAAGAAGGAGAGCGAGTAAGAGTGCAAAAGTGGAGGAGAGAAAGAGAGGGAGAGCGAGGGAAAGGGAGAAAGAGAGGAAATGAGAGGGAGAAAGAGGGATAGAGATGAAGAGAGGGAGAGAAAGAAAAGGATAGGGAGAGAGAGGGAGAAAAAGAGGAGAGGGAAGGGAGAGAGGGAGATAGAGAGAGTGTGAGAGAGAGAGGGAGAAAGAAAGGAATCGATAGAGAGCAAAAGAGAAAGAGAGATAGGGAGAGAGAGAGGGAAATTGAGAGAGGGATAGAGAGAGGGAGAGAGGGGGAGAGGGTAAGAGAGAATGCGAGAGAGAAAAAGAGAGAGAAATATTAAGAGAAAGAGAAGGAAGTGAGAGAGAGAAAGAGAGAGAGAGATAGACATAGTGGGTAAGAGAGAGAGGGATAAAGGGATAGAGGGGGAGAGAGAGAGCAATAGGGAAAAGGGTGAGGGAGAGGGGAAGAGAGGGAGAGCATGAGAGGGAGAGATGGAGAGCAAGATAGAGAGGGAGAGATGGAGTGAAAGAGAGGGAAAGGAAGAAAGAGAAATAGAGAGATATATAAAGATGGAAATAAAGGGAGCGAGAGAAATAGAGAGGGAGAAAGCAAGAGGGAGAGAGAGGGAAGGAGAGAGGGAGGGAGTGGGTGACATTATGGAAAGAGAGGGGAAGAGAGGGAGAGAGAGGAGGTGGAGAGGGAGGGACAAAGGGAGAGGGAAAGGGAGAGAGGGGGAGAGGGAGAGACAGAGTGAGATGGAGAGGGAGAGATAGATAGGGAGATGAGAGAGATTAGGAGAGAGGGAGACACAAAGAGGGAGAGGTAAAGGAAGGGAGAGAGTGAGGGAGAGAGAGCGAGGTAGAGAAAGAGAAAAAGGAATGTAGAGAGAAGAGAGAGAAAAGGCAAGGAAGAGGGAGAGAGATGGAGAGGGTGAGAAAGAGAGGTAGAGAAAGAGAGAGAGAAAGGGAGAGGGAAAGTGTAGGAGGGATAAGGGGAGAGAGAAAGAGAATGATAGAGTGAGAAAGGGAGAGGGGGAGAGAGAGAGGGGGAGCGAGGGAGAGAGGGAGACTAAGGGAGAGAGTAGGAGAGAGAGTGTGAAAGAGAGGGGAGAGAGGGAAAGAGGGAGAGCGAGAGAGAGGGGGAAAGAATAAGAGCGAGAGAAACAGAGAGAGTGTGCAGCAATTTGGAAGGGGATAGAGGGAGAGAGGGAGAGAGATAGAGTGCAAGAGAAAGGGAGAGATGTAGAGTGAGGGAGACAAGGATATATATATATATGGGGGGAAGAGAAAGGGTATGAGATGGATAGAGAGAGAAAGAGGGAGAAAGGAAAAGAGAGGGTGAGGAAGGGAGGGAGAGAGAGGGCTAGAGGAGAAATAAAGATAGTAGGTTGAGAAGGGGAGAGAGGGTGAGAGAGGGAAAGGTTAAGCAAGAATGGGAAAGAGAGAGAGCGATGGAGGGAGGGAGGGAGAGAGGGAAGGAAGAGGGAATGAGAGAGAAGGTAAAGAGAATTAAAAGGAAAGAGAGAGAGAGAAATTGAGAGGGAAAGAGAGCGAGGTAGAGATAAGGGAGGAAAGAGAGAGGGAGAGAAAGAGAGGGAGAGAGGAAGAGAGGGAGAGAGATAGGGAGAGGGGAGAGAGGTAGAGCAAAGGAGAGAGAGTGAGATAGATAGAGAGAGAAAGAAAGGCATGAGGAGAGGGAGAGAGAGGGAGGTAGAGAGGTAGAGGGAGAGAGAAAAGGAGTGGGAGAGGGAGGGAGGGATGGAGATCGAGGGGGAGAGAGAGGTAGAGAGAGGGAGATAGCGAGAGGGTGTGAGAGTGGAGGGAGAGAGAAAAAGAGAGGCGAAAGGGGGAGATATCGAGGAGAGAGTGAGAGAGAGAGAGGGATAGACGAAAGAAGAGAAGGAGAGGGAGATAGAGAAGAAGTGTGGGAGAGAGTAAGAGAGAAAAGGAGAAGCAAGTAGAGGATGAAAGAAGGGGAGAGAAAGGGAGAGATAGAGAGGGAAAGAGATAAAGAGAGAGGAAAGGAGTGGGAGAGGGAGAGGGAGAGGGAGGGAGGGAGAAAGGGATTGAGATTGGGAAGGGTCAAAGGAGAGGGAGAGAAATAAGAGCGAGAGGAGAGAAGGAGAGAGGGGGAGAGGGAGAGAGAAGGAGATAGAGAGAGTGAGAGTAAGAGAGATATAGAGAATGAGAGAGAGAGAGAGGGATCGAAGGAGGGAGAGAGAGGGAGTTGGAGAGAAGGAGAGAGAGAGTGAGAGTAAGAGAGATAAAGAGAATGAGAGAGAGAAAGGGAGCCGGAGAGAAAGAGGGAAAGAGTGAGACAGAGGGAGTGTGACAGAGAGGGAGAGAAGGACGAGGAAAGAGAGACATAGTGGGTGGGAGAGATAGAGAGGTAGGGAAAGGAAGATAGAAAGAAAGTGAGGGAAGAGCGAGAGTGAGAGCAAGAGATGGCAGGAGATTAAGGGATAGTGCAAAGGAAAAAAGAGGGAGAGGGAAAGGAAGGGAGGGAGAGATATGAGGAGAGAGAGAAGGGAGAGAGAGAGATGGAAGGAGACATGCAGGGAGTGAAGAACCTAAAAGGAAAGGAGTTTCCTAATTAGGTTAAAGGGCATTTTAGAAAATTACTTCATAATGTGGATCCCACATAAAATAATCTAAAAATATTTATTTGGATAGTCCAAATAAATTAATTGGGCTAAAATGGTTTTAGCCCATTAGGTTTAATTAAAAGCCTTAAGATATTTTGGTAGGAGGATAAACATCAACCTTAATAGATAAGGATAAATGTTTTAAAGACAAACATCAAACTTATTGGATAAGATTGAATGTTTTAAAGATAATGATCAAAAAGTCCACATGTAAAATAACTCCTCATCCTCGGAGGATAAAAAGCAATAACCTAGAGTCCTTTATGGACTCATAGTTGTCCCCTCTCGTTGTCCTTGGAGGAAAAGGAAAATCTCTTATAAATGTATAGGAGGGAGAGAGAAAATTCAGCTAACATAAGGATTTTAAGAGAGAGATTATTTGATCGATCTTAAAAATAAAATAAGGCACACAATCAAGAGAGAAAAATGAGGAGAAAATTTTTTTCTCCTAAATCCTAGTAAGATATTCTTTCCTTATCCTTTAAGGTTGTCACAAACTTACTTGGGATTGATTTCTATAGGAAATACTAAATCGGAAAAGGTGGAGATAGCACCCCGTTGATTTTGAGCGCTTTTTGGTGGCTACTTAGATTGCATGGATCATCAATAGAGGCTGGACACTTGGAAAGCTTTTCTATAAAATGAATTTAGATCCGCACTACAAGAGGTAATCCTTTACATATAGCTTAATATTCATGTATGTATTGTTAGTAGATTTAACGATTTGATCTTGGGCCCTTAGATGGAAGAAAATTTTTTGTTTATTCCACACCCCCATGGGATGCATGATCCTTTCAACTACGTGCCGGCCCACGCACACTAGGCGTGTTGACCAACTAAGCCACACACTAGCCACATAAGTAGGCGTGCTCGTTGGCTTATAAGCTCGTGCATCGGGTGCACGGGCCGAGCGATAGAGCCACTAACTAGGTGTTTTTACACTAGGCTAGTAGTCGTAGATGGAGGGAGAGAGGCAAAGAATGATAGGGTCGAGTGAAGAGAGAAAGAGAAAGGGAGGGAAAGAAGAAGGAGAAAGGGATGGAAGGGTATAGAGGTTGAGAGAAAAAGAGGGAGAGAGAGAAAGAGAGAGATAGAGAGGGAGAGGGAGAGAGAGGGAGAGAGGTAGAGAGGGGGAGAGAGAGTGAGGGGGAGAGATTATGAGAGACAGATAAAGAGATAGAGAGTATAGGAGAGACAGGGAATGAGGGAGGGTGAAAGAGAAATGGGAAAAAGGAGAGAGAGGGAGAGATAGGGAGGGAGATGTAGAGGGAGAGGGAGACAAAGTTAGAGAGAAGGATAGAACTACAAAGAGAAATAGGGAGAGGGAGGAGAGAGAAGGAGAGAGAAAGAGAAAGAGAGAGGGAGAGAGGGACCTAGGGATAAAGGGAAATAATAAGGGGAGAAAAGGATATATAGGGGAGAGAAGGTGAGAGAAGGAGAGTAGGGGCAAGATGGAGAGAAGGAGAGAGGAAGAGGGGTAGAGAGAAAGAGAGGGAAAGAGGGAATGAGAAAGGAAGATGGAGAGAGATAGAGAGGAAAAAAGGGAGAGAGAGAGAGAGAGGTGGTAAAAAGAGATTAGGAGGGAGAGGGAGAGAGCGAGAGAGAGAGCATAAGAGTGGAAGGGAGAGAGGGAAAGATAGAGGGCGAGAGGGAGAAGGAGAGAGAGGGAGGGAAGGAGAGAGATGGTGAGGAAGAGATGAAAGGATAGAGGGAGAGAGGGACTAGGAGATATGGAGATAGAAATAGAGGGACAAGTAGGAAAGAGAGGGGGAGTGATAGATAAAAATAAAGAATATGAGAGAGAGTTAGAGAAAAAAGGAGAAAGGGGGAGATGGGGTGGGAGAGTGGGAAATTGAGAGGGAGGGAGAGAGAAAGGGAGAGACGGAGTGGGATAGAGAGAGTGAGAGAGAGGGAGAAAAGGAGGAGAGATGGAGAGAGAGAGATAGGGAAAAATAGGGAGAAATAAAGAGAGTGAGAGAGAATTAAGAGAGGGATAGGAATAGGGGAGAGAGAGGTATAGAGAGAGGGAGGGATAAAAAGGAGAGAGAATGAGAGAGGGAGGGTGGAAGAGAAGGAAAAAGGAGAAGAAGAGGGAGAGGAGAGAGATGGTAAGAGAAGGAGAGGGGAGCGGGAGAGGGGAGAGGGAGGGATAGAAAGATGGAGGGAGAGAAGGAGAAAGAGCAAAAGGGAAATAAAGAGGACTAAAGAGAGAGGGAGAGCAATAGAGGGGGAAAGAGGGGGAGAGAGGGAGAGAAGGAGAGAAAGAGAGGGAGAGAAGAAAGAGGAAGAGGGAAAAATTAGGAGAGATAGTGAGAGAGGGGGACATAACGGGAGAAAGGGAGACGAATAAAAGGGGAGAGAAAGTGAGAGAGAGATAGAGGAATAAGGGAGAGAAAGAGAGGGAGAGAGAGGGAGAGGGAGAGAGAGAGAAGAAGATATAGAGGGAAAGAAAGAGAGAGAGAACGAGATAAAGGGAGAGATAGGGAGAGAGAGAGAGAGGGAGAGGGAGAGATATAGAGAGGGAAAGAGAGATAGGGAGATATAGAGAGGGAAAGAAAGATAGGGAGATAAAGAGTGGGAGAGAGAGGGTGGGGGAGAGTGAGAGACAAAGAGAGGAAGAAAGAGAGATAGAGAAGAGAGAAAGGAAGAGATGGAGAGAAAGTGAGAGAAAGAGGGAGAGAGGTAGAGAGATGAAGATTAGGACAGAGAGGGAGAGAGGTAGGAAAAGAGAGGAGAGAAAAAGGGAGGGAGAGTAGGGAAGAAGGATAGAAGAGGGAGGGAAGAGAGAGGAAGAGAGTGGGAGGGAGAGGGAGAGAGTGGGAGGGAGAGGGAGAGGGAGAGAGTGGGAGGGAGAGGGAGAGGGAGACCGACATAGAGGGAGAGAGGAATAGTGAAAGAGTGGGATAGAAAGAATGATAGAGAGAGCGGGAGATGGAGAGAGAGCTAAAGAGTGGGAGATGGAGAGAGGGAGAGAGGGGAAGGGAGATTTAGGGAGAGAAGGAGAGATAAAAGGGGAGAGAGGGAGTGTGAGAGAAAGATAGGTAAATAGTGAGGGTAAGGGAGAGAGACAAATAGAGGGAAAAGGGGGAGAGACAAAGGTACAAAGAGAAGGAGGAGGAGAGGGAGAGAGGGAGAGAGGGAGATTAGGGGAGAGCGAGAGATAAGGAAAGAGATAAAGGGAGAAAGGGAGGGAGAAAAAGATTCAGAGAGAGGGAGAGATAAGGAAAGAGAAGGAGAGAGTGGGAAAGAGAAATGGTATGAGAGAGGGAGATAGAGGAAGTGAGAGAACAAAAAAGAGGGATAGAATGATAGAGAGGGGAGAGGGAGAGGGGGAGAGGGGTAGCAAGAGAAAGAGAGAGAGAGAGTAAATGAGAGGGGAGAGAGATATTGAGGGGGAGATAAGGAGAGAGACCTAGAGGGAGTAAGGAAGAGGGAAAGTGAGAGAGGGAGAGAGGGGAGAGGGGGAGAGAGAGGAAGAGGGTGAGGGTGAGAGGGAGAGAGAGGGTGGAGAGAGATAGAAGGGAAAAAGACACAAAGTGAGAGAGGTGGAGAGAGAGGGAGAGAGAAAGATATGGGGGAGACAAGGCAAGAGAAGGAGAGTAGGGGAGAGATGGAGAGAAGGAGGGAGGGAGAGGGGTATAGAGTGGGAGAGAGAGGGGAAGAGGGAATGAGAAAGGAAAAGGGAGAGAGATAGAGGGGAAGGAAGGGGAGAGAAAGAGAGGTGGTAAAAAGAAATTAGGGGAGAGAGGGAGAGGAGGGAAGGGGAGAGAGAGCATGAGAGGATATGAGATAGGGAGGGAGAGATTGGGAGATAGAGGGAGAGAGAGACATGGAGAGAGGGAGAGGAAGAGGGAGGGAGAGAGATGGTGAGGGAGACATGTAGGAATAGAGGGGGAGGGAGAGAGAGGGACCGAGAGATATGGAGAGAGAAATAGAGGGCCGGGTAGGGAAAGAGAGGGAGAGAGGAAGAGAAAGAGAGGATGAGAGAGAGAGAGAGAAAGTGGGACATATATATAGACACGAGAGAGAGATGGAGGGAGAGAGAGTGCAGGGGAGAGAAGGAGTTAGAAAGGAAGGCAAAGAGGAAGCGAGAGAGAAAGAGTGAATAAGAGAGACAGGGAAAGAAGGAGAAAAGGAGAAAGAGATAGAGAGAGATAGCGAGAGAGAGAGTGATAAGAGGAGAGAGAGAGAAAAAAATGAGAGGGGTGGAGAGAGGGGGATGAAAGAGAGAAAGAAGGAAAAGGGAGAGAGAGAAAGAGAAAAAGGGAGGGAATGAGAGTGAGAGAGAGAGAGAGGAGAGAAAGGGAGAGAGTCGAGGGAGAGAGAAGGTTAGAGAGAGGGTGAGGGAGACGAAGAGGGAGGAAGAGAGGAGATAAGGAGAGAGGGAGAGAGAGAAAGAGAGAAATAGGGAGAGTGCGAGGGAGAGATAGAGTTAAAGAGTGGAAGGGAGAGGGAGGGAGAGAAAGAAAGAGGGAGATAGAGATAAGGAGAGGGAGATAGAGAGAGGGAGACCGGGAAAGAGAGAGGGAGACTAGGAGAGAGAGGGGAGATAAATAAAGGGAGAGGGAGAGAAGGAGGGAGAGATTAGTAGAGAGAGGGAGAATAGGGGAGAGAGAGAGGGTAAAGGAGACATAAGGAGAGAGGGAGATAGAAAGGAGGGGTGAGGGGGATAAAGGGAAAGAAAAACAGGGATAAAGAGTGAGAGAAACATAGAGAGTAAAAGAGGGATGGAAATTAGAAAGTAGAGAAAGATGGAGTGTGAAGGAGGGAGAGGAGGAGAGAGATAAAGGAGGAGTGGGAAAGAGAGAGACAGGAAGAGAGGGTGAGAGATAAAAGGGAGAGTGGGAGAGAGAGAGAGGAAGGGAGAGAGGGAGGGAGAGAGAGGAAGAGAGAAGAAGAAAAGGGGGAGAAGGAGAGGAAGGGGGAGAGGGAGGAAAGAGGGAGAAGAAGATAGAGAAAGAGAGGCAGAGAGAGGGAGAGGGGGAGAGAGAGGGAGAGGATGAGAGAGAGAGAGGGAAAGAGGGAGAGGGAGAGGAGATAGAGGGAGAAAGAGAGGGAGATTGAAAAGAAAAGAGAGAGGGAAAAGAGGGAGAAAAGAGATAGAGAGAGTAGGAAGGGGAGAAGGAAAGGGAGACTTAAGGAGGGAGAGGAAGAGAGAAAGAGAGGGAGACCGAGAGAGTGTGAGAGATAGAGGGAGAGAAAGAGAGAGAGGAAGAGAGAGGTAAGGAGGGAGATATCGGTAGATAGGGAGAGGGAGAGAGAGGGAGAGATTGGGAAGGAGAGATAGAGAGAGAGAATGAGGGATAGATTGGAAGAGAGAGGGAGAGAGAGGAAGAGATTGGGAAGGAGAGATAGAGAGAGAGAATGAGGGGTAGATTGGGAGAGAGAGGGAGAGAAAAAGGGAGAAGGGGGAGAGGGGATGGAGAGAGAGCGAGAGAGAGGGTGAGAGCAAGGGGAAGAGAGGGAGAGCAAGAAAGAGAGGAAGGGACGAGAGAGAAAAGAGGGACGAGAGAGAGAGGATGAGAAAGAGATAAAAATAAGGAAGGAGAGATAGAGAGAAGGAGAGAAAAAGGGAGGAAGAGAGTAAGAGGGAGAAAGTGAGAGATACATAAGGGGAGGGAGAGAGGAGGAGAGAGAAATAGAGGGAAAGAGAGAGTAGGAGAGAGGGATATGTAAAGAGAGGGGGAAGTGTAACCCCGTGAAAATACTTAATCTTAAAGCGACACATATTCGAATATTTATATATATATGCATATATTAAGAGTAAGTATAATTTCACTACACCATGAGAAATTAGTGCTTGAAATGTGTGATTTATGTTAAATTAAAGTTATTGTGCTTGAGATTAGTGGTTTAATTATTAAAGAAATTAAATATGAAAAATCGGTGTTTTGAGGACTATATTGTGTCCGAATTTTATGTGATTTATTCGAGGATCTTAGATTGATTTTTGGGTAAACATTAAAGAATAAAAGTTGTTCATCTATGTGTCTTCTAGCTCTCTGTAAACATTTGTGAGTTTTAGATCTATACATAAAGAGTTATGGCATTTTTAGTATAGGCTAGTCTTGAAGCATCACTGCTGGAATATTTTGGGGGAAGAAAAGTCCGAGTTTAGGGAGAGGGATTTCTGATATTTAATGGAAAGAAATGTGTTTAGTTACTTGAACTAGATTATTTAAGGTGTTTAGTTACTCTAACCAATTAATTAGGACACCTAAACGCCCCCTCAATTAATGAATCAAAGCCGACTAACCCTAAACCCCTCAAACCCACCACTCTCTCTCTCTCTTGACTCACCAATAGCTTTCCACTCTCCCAAATTAAATTCATCCATTTGTACACTTAATTATGCTATGACTTTAAGCATGTATATATATATATATATATATATATATATAATGATTGAAAGTGGTAAGAAATTTTAGGTAGCCCTTAGCTACCCAAAAAGGAGAGAAAAACGACAAGGAAAGAGAGGAAGAGAAAAGGAAAAGAGAAAGAAAGAAGAAAGAAAAGAAAGAAGGGAAAGCCTAACCAACCTTTAGGAAATTCAAGCAAAGTATGTAGGTTCCATTTTTGGTTGATTAATTTTTTAAATTATCTTTTTTTTAGTGTTTATTTCATGGGTTTGTAATAATTTTCAATGGTTTGCTATGGTTGTTTGTGTTGGTGTTAGGGCTAGCTAAATTGTGATGGATTTATATGTTTTTGTTGTGATACAAACTTGTTTCATGTGTTTAAATGTGTGGATGGTTTGGGAAAAAGAAAGATAAAGGGTATGTACCGAATGGATTGAAGTTAAACTAGATTTGGTAAGCTTAACTTGGAAAAGAAAAGAAATACACTTCTAGAGTTTCCCTAGGTTAAAACCATTCAGCCAAGTGGAAAAAATTGGAAATGAATGGATCTTTGTGGGGGTAATTAAGGTTCTAGAATATCATGGTAACCCAATTAGTTATGAATTAATTGTTTAGGGTGGAAATGAATTTAGTAGATATAAAAGGCAATGCATGGCCACCTTAAAACTCAATCGGTCCAACTAAAAAGGAAAAATAGGGTTTTGGATTTCATTAGGTAAATTGGATACTTGATGGCTAAATTTGGTTTCCTTTCTGAACCTTAAGGTTTAGATTTCCTTTGTAACTTTTAAGTATGATTTGGTAAGTTAGTATAAAAAGGAATTGACCTAGAAATGAAAAAACAATTCCTTGCTCACTTAAGGACACATTTAGCCTAGACCCATAAATTTTAGGGATTTAGGTTCTCACCTTCCGAATTTATAACTAAGAGTTAAAGTACATTTAAATAAACGTAAAATGAACTATTGAAGGGGTGGTGACCCAATGAAAAACCAAAAAGGGACCTAGACCCATTTTGAGTCAACTACGACCACTAAGATTAAAGGTTCGGATTAAACACGATTTTAGCTTAAGTATGTCATACATACATCCTTAGGATTAACTAGTCTTATAAACTAAGTAATACATCAAAAATCCGAGCCTCGACTTGCAAGGTACACGAGAAGGGAAAACTCAAAAATACGAAGTAGATTTATGCAATGAATGCTACCAATGAATGAAATTCGCATTCTTGTTTTGAATACTTTGAATGGTACATGAAACATTTGTGAAGTCCCGAGTGTGCGTCGGACATGGGAATGGTTTGAGAAGAAAATGTTGATAGCATAATTAGTTGAATGTGTTAAACATAATACCATATGCATCATGTGCATTCGGGCATGATATGAAATTGAGAAAAATCATTGAGTCATGAGATAATGTGGTTTGGTAAACAAACCGAATGGAATGGGTAACAACATGAAACCATGTGTGTGCTCTATTACTAACACCGTTAAGCGAGGGATAATTCTACTAACCATGTGCTACAACGAGGGATAATTTCGTTGTGAGCAATAGGTGATAATGGGATCACCAAGAGAGAGTAATAAAGTAGTAGGTGATAACACGATCACCGAGAGATGGAACGCATAGTCTTGCTAATACCTAGGATACACAGATTAAAATGGATGGGTAGAATTAGAAACAAAACTACATTGCATATCACATGAATCACCCTACTTACCGAGCTTCGACTCACCCCTTGTTGTTTTCATGTTATGAAAGGAATGAGTCAAAGTAGTCGGGATGCTATCGGTTCCTCCAAAAAGGCTCACGTGTGACACAAATGTATCAAAATTTCTTTTAACTGGAATTTTGAGGTTGGGGTGTCGATAAACATTTTGATAGTATTGTAACTAAACTTTGTAATTTCTTCCATTGTATTACTAATATTATGTAAATTATCTTGTACGCATTTCTCCGTATGATAAGTCCTTAATGTATGAGAACATACGTGCTTAAGGTCAAATTGGAAGCTCGGTCGTGTCACCGTGACGTGCCTCGCCTAACCACTCCTTTTAGGTAATTGGCAAGTGGGTTGGGGAGGGGGCATCACAAAAAGAGTGGAGGAGAGAAAGAAGGAGAGAAAGAAAGAGTGGGAGAGAGATGGTGAGAGAGGGAGAGGGGAAGAGAGGGAATGGGAGAGGGACGGGGAGAGAGTAGGGAGAGTGGGGAAGAGGGAGAGAGATGGAGAAGGAGGGAGAGAGAGGGAAAGAGTGTAAGAGAGAAAAATAGAGGAGGGAGAGGGAGAAAGAGAGGGAGGGGGAGAGTTAGGGAGAGATAGAGTGAGTGGGAGAAGGAGAGAAGGAGAAGGATAGAGGGGGAGAGAGAGAGTATGTGAGGGAGAAAAGAGTGGGAGAGAGAGGGAGAGGTAGAAAGAGGGGCGAGTGAGGAAGAGAAAGGGAGAGAAGGGGATAAAGAGGGTGAGAGAGAGCATAAAAGGGGGTATGAGATAGAGGTAGGGAGAGAGATAGGGAGATAGGGAGAATGAGGAAGAGAGAGAGAAAGGGAGAGATACCAAGATGGAGAGGGAGAGGATAAAATAGGGAGAGAGGGAGAGGTAAAAGTATGAAGGAGAGCAAGGGAAGAGAGATATAAGGATAGAGGAGGGACAGAGAAAGGGATAGAGAAGGGAGAGAGAAAGGAGAGAGAGGGAGAGAGAGAGCAAGGAAGAGAGGGAGAGTAAGGAAGAAGAAGGGAGAGTAAAAGAGAGAGAAGGACAGGAAGGGGGAGGGAGTGAGGGAAGGCAAGAGGGAGAAGGGAGAGGGAGAGAAAGAATGGTAAAAAGAGAGATAGGGAGAGAGAAGGAGAGAGAGGGAGAGAGAGAAAGAGAAGGAAGGGAGAGGAAGGAAGAGTGGAAGAGGGAGAGAGAGAGATAATGAGATGGAGAAGGAGGGAAGGAGAGATAAAGAGAAAATGAGAGAGTGAGAGAAAATGAGGGAGAGGTAGAGAGGGAGTGAGGGATAAAGAGATAGAGGAGGAATGAGAGGAAAGAGAGACGGAGAGAGGGTAAGAGATAAAGGTAAAGAGGGGGAGGTAAAAGTATGGGGGAGAGCAAGGGACAAAGAGATATAGGAGACAAGATAGGGATAGAGAAGGGAGAGAGAAGGAGAAAGAGGGAGAGAGAGAGCATGGAGGAGAGGGAGAGTAAATGAGAAGAAGAGAGAGTAAAAGAGACAATAAAAGAGAGAGAAAAAGAGGAAGGGGGAAGGAGTGAGGGAGGTCAAGAGAGAGAAGGGAGAGGGAGAGGGAGAGAAGAATGGTAAAAAGAGAGATAGGGAGAGAGAAAGAGAGAGAGATAGAGGGAGGGTAAGAGATAGAGGGAGAGAGGGGGTAAGAGATAGAGGGAGAGAGGGGGGTAAAAGAATAAGGGAAAGCGAGGGAAAGAAAGATATAGGAAGAGAGAAAGAGGAGAGAGAGATGGATAAAGAAGAGGAGAAAGAAAGGAGAGAGAGAGAGTAAGGAGGAGACGGAGAGTAAGGGAGAAAGAGGAAGAGTAAAAGAGAGAGAAGGAGAGGAAGGGGGAGGGAGTGAGGGAGGGCGAGAGAGAGAAGGAGAATGATAAAGGTACAAAAGGAGAGAGAGGGAGAGAAATAGATAGGATAAGAGAGAGAGAGAGAAAATGGTAAAAAGAGAGATAGGGAGAGAGAATGAGAGAGAGATAGAAGGGGTAAAGGGGAGAAGAGAAGGGCAAAGGTGGAGGGTGAGAGAGAGAGGGAGAGAGAGGAAGAGAAGGAAAGGGAGAGGAAGGAAGAGTGGAAGAGGGGAGAGAGAGAGGGATAAGGAGATAAAGAGGGAGGGAAAGAGAGATAAAGAGACAAAGAGAGAATGAGAGAAAATAAGGGAAAGGTAGAGAGGGAGTGGGTGATAGAGAGATAGAGGTGGAATGGAGGGAGAGAGAGATGGAGAGAGGGTAAGAGATAGAGGGAGAGAGGTAGAGAGAGGGAAAAAGAGAGATATTTAGGGAGAGAGAGTAGGAGAGAGAAAGAGAAATAAAGGGGGAGAGAGAAGGTGAGGGAGGGGAGAGGAAGGGAGTGAGGGAGAGGAAGAGAAAAGGGTAGCAAGAGAGAGAGAGGGAGAGGGAGAAAGAAGGAGGGAGAGAGGGAGGTGAGAAAAGGGAAAGGTGAGAGAGAGAGGGAAGGGGAGGGAGGGGGAGAGAGGGAGAGGGAGAGAGGGAAATAGAAGGAGAATGAGAAGGAGAATGAGGGGGAGTGAGGGGGAGAGGGAAAGGGAGATATAAAAAGAGGGAGAGGGAGAGAGGAAGAGAGGGGGATACAGAGAGGGAGAGGGGGAGAGGAAAAGAGGGAGATAGAAAGAGTGAGTGAGAGAGAGGGAGAGAAAGAAAGAGGGTAGAGATGTAGTTGAGGGGGAGAGGGTGAGAGGGAGAGATATGGAAAGAGACGGAGAGAGAATGTGGGATAGATTGGAATAGAGAGGGAGAGATAGAAGGAGAAAGGAGGGAGAGAGGGTAAAAAGGGTGAGAGAGAGAGAGGAAGAGAGGGAGAGTGAGAAAGAGAGAGAAAGAGAGGAAGAGCGGATGAGAGAGATAGAAATTTAGAGGGAAATATGGAGGGAGAGAGAGAGGGAGAAAGAGTGAGAGAAAGAGAGATAAAAAGAGAGAGAGGGAGAGGGAGAAAGAGTGAGAGAAAGGGAGTTAAAAAGAGAGAGAGGGAGAGGGAGAAAGAGACGGATATGTAGAGGGATGGAGAGGGGGTGGAGAGAGAAATAGAGGGGGAGAGAGAGTTAGAGAGAGGGAGAGTGAGATAGAGAAAGAGAGAGAGGGGAAAGGGAGGGAGAGGGGGAGAGGGAGAGAGGGAGAGAGGGAAAGAGGGAGAGGAAGAGGGAGAGAGAGAAAGAGTGGGAGAGAGGGAAAAAGGGAGAGGAAGAAGGAGCGAGAAGTAGAGAGGGGGTGAGGGAGAGAAAGAATAGGAGAGAGGAAGAGGGAGAAAGAGAGGGAGAAGGAGGGAGGGAGAGGAGGAGAGAGAGAGAGGTAGGGTGGGGGAGAGAGGAGAGTGGGAGAGTGAGGGAGAGGGAGAGTGGGAGAGGTACAGAGAGGGAAAATGAGAGGGAGAGGATAAGAGAGAGGGAGAGTGGTAAAGGAAGAAAGAGGGAGAGAGAAAGAGAGGGATAGATAGATAAGAGAGAGGGGTAGAAAAGAAGAGAGAAGGGAGAGGGGGAGATATAAAGAGAGGGAGAGAGAGAGATAGAGAGGGCATGAGAGAGGAAAAAAGGGAAAGAGAGAGATAAAGAGAGAGGAAAGAGGGAAAAGAGAGATTTAGTGAGAGAGGGAGAGAGAGATAGAAGGGTTAAGATAGGAGAGACAGAGATAGAGGGTGAGAGAGAGAGGAATAAAGGAAGAAAAAGGATGAGAGGGATAGAGATAGGGGGTCCGAGGGGGAGAAAAAGGGACAGAGAGAGAAAGAGAGAAGAAGAGAGAAAGGGAGAGATAGATAGAGGGAGAATGAGAGAGAGGGAAGGGAGAAGGTAAGAGAGAGAGGAGAGAGGGAGAGTGAGAGAGAGAGAGAGGGAGTAGAGGGAGAGGGAGAAAGTTAGATATATGTGTATATACATATGAGAGAGAGAGAGAGGGAGGGAGAGTGTGGGAGAGAGGGAGAGAGAGAAAGAGGGAGAAAAAGAGTGGTAGAGGAAGGGAGAAAGGGTGAAGGGAGAGAGGGGGAGAAAACAAGGGAGAGGGAAAGAAGGAGAGAGGAAGAGATAAATAGATATTAGGAGAGAGAAGGAGAGTGTAATAGAGAGACAAGAAGAAAGAGAGGATAGAGAGGGAGAGTGAAGGACAAAGAGAAAGAAAAAGCGAGAGACAGATGTAGAGGGAGAGCAAGAGAGAGGAATAAAGAGTAAGGGAGAGAGAATATAAGAGAGAGTGAGGAGAGAGAGGGAGTGGAAGGAAGAGGGAAGGGGGAGAGACATAAGGAGAGAAGAAGAAAGAGAATAAGAGAGGGAGAGGTAGAAAGAGGGAGAGAGGGAGAGAGATATAGATAGGAAGAATAAGAGAGGAAGAGACAGAGATTCAAAGTGAGAGGGAAAGAGAAGGAGAGAAAGACAAAGGGAGGGAGGGAAAGAGAAGGAGAGAAAGATATAGGGAGGGAGGGAGTGAAAGAGATAGGGTAAGGGAAGAGAGAGAGGGAGACATGGAGAGAGAGGGATAGGGAGAAAGAAGAAGTGATAGGGGGAGAGAGAATGGGAGAGGGAGAGAGTGAGGGATACTGGAAAAGAAATAGGGAGAGAGTGCAAGAGAGACTAGGAGAGAGATATAGAGAGAGGGAGAGAGAGGTATAGAGGTAGAGAGAGAAAGAGATAGGGAGAGTAAGAGATAAAGAGATAAGGAGAGAGGGAGAGGAAGAAAGAGATAGAGAAACTAAGAAGGTGAGAGAGAGAGATTGAAATTATAAAGGACAGAGAGATATAAAGTGTTGGTGAGAGATAGATAAAAAAGGAATGGGGGAGAGAGAGAGATGGAAAGAGGGTGAGAGATAGGTGGAGAAAAGGAGTAAGAGAGAGAGTAAGAGATGGAGAGGGAGAGAGGGAGAGGGAGAAAGAGTGCGGAAGAGAGAAAGAGAAAGAGAAGGAGGGAAAGAAGGAGAGGGAGATAGAGATAAAGAGAGGGAAAGAGAAAGAGAGATAGAAAGAGAGAGGGAGGGAGAGAGGGAGAGAGAGGGAAAGGTTGAGGAAAAAGGGAGAGAACAGGAGAGGGGGAGAGAGAGGTAGAGGGAGAATGAGAGGGAGAGGGAGAGGGAGAGGGAAAGATAGTGGGAGAAGGAGGGAGAGAGATAGAGAGGGAGAGAAAGAGAGAGAGAGAAGGAGAAGGGAAAAAAGGGAGTAAAAGGGGGAGAGGGAGGGAGATAAAGAGAAAGAGAGAGATAGAGAGAGAGTGAGTGGGAGGGAGGGAAAGTTAAAGGGGGATTGAGAGGTTGGGGAAGAGAGAGGTAGAGAGAAGGAGAGAAAGAAAGAGAAGGGTAGGAGGGGGAGAGAGAGGGAGATAGAGAGAGGGAGACAAAGAGAGAGGGAGAGGGAGAAAGGGAGAGAGAGGAAGGAGGAGAGAGGGATACAGAGAAGAGGGAGAGGGAAAGCGAGAGAGAGAGAGAGAGAGAGAGAGAGAGGGAGGGATATAGAGAGGGAGGGAGATAGAGAGGGAGATAGAGGGAAAGAGAGAGATGGTGAGAGAGAGGGATAAAGAGGGATAAAGAGATAGAGAGAGGTACAAAGAGATAGAGGTAAAGTAGAGGGTGAAAGAGGAAGGAAAAGATAGAAAAAGAGGGAGAGAGAGGAACAATGAGGAAGGGGGAGAGAGACAAAGAGAGAGAGAGGAAGATAAAGAGAGGGTAAGAAAAAGGCAAGAGGGAGAGAAGTAGGTGAACGAGAAGAGAAGAAGGGAGAGAAAGGGAGAAGGAGAGGGAGAAGAAAGAGGAACAAAAATGGGAGAGAGAGAAATAGAGAAGGAGAGAGAGAAGGGGTGAGAAAAAGGGATAAAGAGAGAGATAGAGGGGAGAGAAAGAGGCAGAGAGGGTGAGAGGGAGAGTGTGAGATAGAAAGGGAGAGAAAGAGATGGAGAGAGAAAGGATGAGAGAGGGAGAGAGAGAAAGAGAGGGAGAGGGTAAGAGGGAGATAGAGAAGGGTAGGTCGAGGGAGGGGAAGAGACATGAGGTTGAGAAAGAGGGGTAGAGAGAGTGGGACAGAGTCGGAGAGGGAGGGAGAGGGAAAGTGATGGATAGACAGAGAGGGAGATGGTGGAGAGAGAGACAAAAAAAGAGATAGAGAGGGAAAAAGGGAATGAGAAAGAGGGAGAAGGAGGAGAGCGATAAGGGGAGATGGAGGGAGAGAAGGGTGGAGAGGGGGAGAGAGGAAGAGAGGGAGACAAAGAGAGAGCAAGAGAGAAAGGAAGGGAGAGAAAGGAAGGGAGAGAAAGAAAGAGGGAGAGAGAGATATATAAATAGAGTGAGAGACAGGGAAAGAAGGGAGAGAGGTAAGTGAGTGTGAGGGACAAATTGGGAGAAAGAGGGAGATAAGGTGAGAGAGAGGGAGGGAGGGGGAGAGAGATAGGGAGAGAGGGAGAGATGGGGAGAGAGATGGAGAGAGAGAGAGGGAGAAGAAGAGCGATAGAGAAAGGGAGAGTGAAAGAGAGAGTGAGAGGAAGAGTAGAGAAGAGAAACGAGAGAGGGAAAGAGAGAGAGATGAAATTAGGGAAGTAGAGATAGAGGGTGAGTAAGTAGGAGAGAGAAGGAGAGATAGATAGAAGGATGAGGGAGAGAGAAATAGAGGGCAAAAGGGTAAGAGAGAGGGAGAGAAAAAGAGGGCGGAAGAAATAGAGAGAGAAATGCAAGGGAAGGGAGGGAGGAGGATAGAAAAAGCTAGAAAATGAGAGAAAGAGAGAGAGAGAGAGAAGGAAGTGGGAGATAGATGGAGAAAGAGAGAGAGAGAGAGAGGGAGAGAGAGAGCTAGGAAGAGTTTGAGGGAGGGAGAAAGAGAGAGGAAAAGAGGAAAGGAGAGGGAGTAGGAGAGATAGAGAGATAAGGAGCGGGAGAGAGGGAGAGTGAGAAGGAGAGGTGGAGTAGGAGAGAGAAGGAGAGAGGGGAAGGGAGTGGGAGTGGGAGAGGGAGAGGGAGAGGGAGATAGGAAGTGATTGGGAGAGAGAGTGATGAGGGAGACTAAGGGAGAGAGAGGGAGAGGGAGAAGTAGAGGGTCCAGAGAGTGGGTGAGAGAGGGGGACAAAGGTAGAGAGAGTGGTAGAGAAAAACAAAGGGTAAGGGAGAGAAAGAGAGGGAGAGGGTGAGAGGAAGATAGAGAAGGGTAGGTCGAGGGAGGGGAAGAGAGGTAGAGGTTGAGAAAGAGGGGTAGAGAGAGTGGGACAGAGTTGGAGGGGAGGGAAAGGGAAAGTGATGGACAGATAGAGAGGGAAAAAGAGAATGAGAAAGAGGGAGAAGGAGAGAGAGAGCGATGAGGGGAGAGGGAGAGAGGGAAGGGAAGAGAGGGGGAGAGAGAGAGGGAAAGGGAGAGAGGAAGAGAGGGAGACAAAAAGAGAGCAAGAGAGAAAGGAAGGGAGATAAAGAAAGAGGGAGAGAGAGATATATAAAGAGAGTGAGAGGTAGGGAAAGAAGGAGAGAGAGGTAGTGAGTGTGAGGGACAAATTGAGAGAAAGAGGGAGATAAGGTGAGAGAGAGGGAGAGAGGGGGTAGGAGGGAGGGAGGGAGAGAGAGATAGGGAGAGAAAGAGAGATGGGGAGAGAGACGGTGAGAGGGAGAAGGGAGAAAAAGAGCAATAGAGAAAGGGAGAGTGAAAGAGAGAGAGAGAGAAAGAGTGGAGAAGAGACATAGAGAGGGAGAGAGAGAGAGATGGAATTAGGGAAGTAGAGATAGAGGGAGAGTAAGGGGGAGAGAGAGGGAGAGATAGATAGAAGGATGGGAGAGAGAGAAATAGAGGGCGAAAGGGTAAGAGAGAGGGAGAGAAAAAGAGGGAGGAAGAAATAGTGAGAGAAATACAAGGGGGAGGGAGGGAGGATAGAAAGAGCTAGAAAGAGAGAGAAAGAGAGGGAGAGAGGGAGAGAGAGGGAGAGGGAGAGAGAAGGAGAACGAGAAATAAGGAGTGGGAGAGAGATGGAGAAGGAGAGAGGGAGGGTGAGAGAGCTAGGAAGAGTTTGAGAGAGGGAGAAAGAGAGAGGAAAAGAGGGAAGGAGAGGGAGTAGGAGAGATAGAGAGATAGGGAGTAGGAGAGAGGGAGAGAGGGAGAGAGGGAGAGGGAGAGAGAAGGAGAGAGGAATGGAGAAGGGGAGGGAAAGAGGGAAAGGGAAAGGGAGAGAGAAGGAAGTAGGAGAGAGATGAAGAAGGAGAGAGAGAGTGAGAGAGAGGAAGAGAGAGGAAGAGAGGGAGAGCTTATTAAAAAAGAGGGAAAGGGAGATAGGGAAGGAGGTAGAGACGGAGAGGGAGAGATTATGAAAAAGAGGGGGAGAGAGGGAGAGATAGAGAGAGAGGGAGGTGGAGAGGGAAGGAGAGAGGGAGAGACAGGGATATAGAGAAGGAGAGATAGAGAAAGAGAGAGATATATAGAGAGATGGAGGGAGAGAGAGAAAGAGAGAGGGAGATAGAGGGAGAGGGAGAGGGAGAGAGGGATAGAGAGGGAGATGAGAGAGGAAGAGAGATCGAGAGAGAATGATGAGAGAGATTGATAGAGATAGAGAAATTAAAAGGGAGAGGTAGAGGAAGGGAGAGAGTGGGAGAAATAAAGGGGGAGAAATGGAGAGAGACGTAGAGAAAGAGAAAGGGGAAGGGAGAAGAGGAGAGAGAGTAGGAGAGCATGAGAAGGAGAGAAAGGGAGAGAAAGAAAAGGGAAATGAAGAGGGAGAGAGATGGAGAGGGTGAGAAAGAGAGGTAGAGAATGGGAGAGAGAGAGAGGGAAAGTGTGGGAGGGATAAGGGAAGAGAGAGAAAGAATGATAGAGTGAGAGAGAGAGAGGGGAAGAGAGGGAAGAGGGAGAGAGGGAGTGAGGGAGAGAGGGAGAGTAAGGGATAGAGGGGGAGAGAGAGAGAGAGGAAAAGAGAGGGAGTTAGGAAGGGAAATAAGGCGAGAGAGGGGGGAGAGGAAGAAAGGGAGAAAGAGATGCATAGAGAGGGGGAAAGAGGGAGAGCAAGAGGGAGGGAGAGAGAATAAGAGGGAGAGAAACAGAGAGGGTGAGAGAGAGGCAACGATTTAGAAGAGGGAAAGGGAGAGAGATAGAGGTGAAGAAAGAGGGATAGAGGTAGATTAAGGGAGAGAGGGATATAGAGAGAGGGAAAGGGAGAGTTATAAATAGAGAGGGATAGGGGGAGAAATAGAGAAAGGGGGTAAGAAGGGGAGAAAGGGTGAGAGGGAGGGATAGGTTGGGCGAGAAAGGGGAAGAGAGGGAGAGAAACGAGGAGAGGGAGAGATGGAGGAAGGGAAAGAGAGAGGAAAGGAAGAGGGAATGGAGAGAGAGAGGTAGAGAGAATAAGAGGGAGAGAGAGAATGAAAGAAATTGAGAGGTCAAGAGAGAGAGGCAGAGTTAAAGGAGGAAGGAGAGAGGGAGAGGGAAAGAGGGAGAGAGATAGAGAGGGGGAGAGTGGTTGAGCAAAGGTGAGAGAGTAAGATAGATAGAGAGAAAGAGAGGCATAGAGAGAAAGAAAGGGAGTGGGAGAGGGAGGGAAGGAGAGAGAAAGAGAGTGGAAGAGGGAAGAGGGAGGGAGATTGATGGGGAGAGAGAGGTTGGGATAGAGGGAGATAGTAAGAGGGTGTGAGAGTGAGGAGAGAGAGGGAGAGAGAGGGAAGGGGAGAGAGTGAGAGAAGGAAAGGGAGAGAGTAAGAGAGGGGGAGAGAGAGAGAGGGAGAGAGAGATAGAGAGGGCGAAAGGGAGGGAGAGAGGGAGATAGAGAAGGAGTGAGAGAGAGAGTAAGAGAGAAAGGGAGAAGGAGATAGAGAGATGAAGAGAGAAAGAGAGAGGGAGAGAGTGAGGGAGAGGGAAAGAGATAAGGAAAGAGTGGGAGCGAGAGGGAGAGGAAGGGAGGAAGAGAGGGAGTGAGAGAGAGAGAAAGAGCACGGGAGGGAAAGAGATAAGGAAAGAGTGGGAGCGAGAGGGAGAGGAAGGGAGGAAGAGAGGGAGTGAGAGAGAGAGAAAGAGCACGGGAGGGAAAGAGAGAGAGGGAGAGGGAGAGAAAAGGAGATAGAGAGAGTGAGAGTAAAAGCGATAGAGAGAATTAGAGAGAGGGAGCTAGAAAGAAAGAGAGAGTGTGTTTGAGATAGAGAGAGTGAGAGAGAGAAGGAGAGAATGAGGGAGAAAGAGGGACATAGTGGGTGGGTGGGAGAGATAGAGAGGGAGGGCAAGGAGGATAGAAAGAGAGCGAGGGGGTAGAGTAAGAGTGAGAGCAAGAGATGGAAAGAGAGTAAGGGAGTGTAAGGGAGAGAGAGAGGGAGAGGGAGAGAGGAAGGGAGGGAGAGATAGGGGAGAGAGTGATGGAGGGAGAGATATAGGGAGTGATATAGGGACAAAAGGAGAGAGGGGAGAGAGGGGGAGAGAGGGGGAGAGAAAGGGAGAGAGAGGGAGGTAGAGGGAGTGAGAGTGGGAGATAGAGATTGGGAGAGGGAGAGGGAGAGGGAGAGAGGGAAGGAAAGAGAGTGGGAGAGGGAGAGATAGATAAAGAAAGAGAGGGAGAGAGAGATAGAGAATGGGAGGAAGAGGGAGGGAGAGAGAGAAGAAGGGAGGAGTGAGAGTGAAGGAGAGAAAAGGAGAGGGAGAAGGAGGAAAAAGGGAGATAAAGGAGAGGGAGAGATATGAAGAGAGAGAGTGATGGAGAGAAAGAGAGAGGGATAGGGATAAAAATAAGGAGTGAGAGATAAGGGGAGAAAGAGAAAGGGAGAAGGAGAGGGAGGGAGAGTGAGTGGGGGAGAGAGAGGGAGAGGGAGAGAAAGCGAGGGAGGGAGAGTGAGTGGGGAGAGAGAAAGAGGGAGAGGGGAAGGAGGGAGAGAAGGAGTGAGAGTGGTAGAGAAAGCAAGAGAGAGGGAGAGGGAGAGGGAGAGGAATAAAGGGAAAGAGGGTGAGAGAGGGGTGATTGGGAGAGAGAAAGAGATAGGGGGAGAGCAAGGGTGGGAGAGAGGGAAACAAATTAAGATAAAGGGGGAGATTAGGAAAGAAAGGGAGATAGGTAGATAGAGGGAGAGAGAGAGGGAGAAAGTGTGAGAGTGAGAGATAGATAGAATGAGAGAGAAAGAGGGAGCAAATAAGGGAGAGAGAGGGAGCTATAGGGAAAGAGAGAGGAGTGGGAAGGAGATAAAGGGATAGAGAGAGGGAGAGAGAGAGAGATGGAGAGATAGATGAAGATAGAGGGTGTGAGAGAGGGAGACATATAACGATAAAGGGGGAGATAGGAAGAGAGAAGAAGAGATAAGTAGAGAGAGAGGGAGAGAGTGTGAGAGTGAGAGAGATAGATAGAATGAGAGAGAAAGAGGGAGCACGAAGGGAGAGGGAGGGAGCTATAGGGAAAGAGAGAGGAGTGGGAAGGAGATAAAGGGATAGAGAGAAAGAGGGAGAGATGGAGAGATAGAGGAAGAGAGAGGGTGTGAGAGAGGGAGACATATAAAGATAAAGGGAGAGATAGGGAGAGAGAAGAAGAGATAGGTCGAGAGAGGGAGAGAGGGAGAGGGAGAGAGAGTGAGAGTGAGAGAGATAGAGAGAATGAGAAAAGAGGGAGTGAAGGAGGGAGAAAGCAGGAAAGAGAGAGGAGAGGGAAAGAAAGGAAGAGTAAAGTAGATAAGGGATAAAAAGAGGAGGGAGGATAAGATGGAGAGTGAGATAGAGGGAGTGTGAGAGAGAGAGGGAGAGAAAGAAGGAGAGAGAAAGATATAGTGGGAGGGAGAGATGGAGAGGGACGGAGAGAGAGTGTGTGTGGGTGAGAAAGAGTAAAAGGGAAGGAAAGAGAAGGAGAGGGAGAGGGAGGGGAAGGGAGGGAGACATAGGGGAGTTAGAAAAGGTAGAGAGAGATAGAGGGAGAGATATAGGGACAAAGGGGGAGAGGGGAGAGGGTGGGAGAGAGGGAGAGAAGGAGAGAGTGGGAGGTCGAGGGAGTGAGAGAGGGAGATAGAGATAAAGAGAGGGAGAGAGAGATGGAGAAAGGGAGAGAGGGAGAGAGTGGGAGGTCGAGGGAGTGAGAGAGGGAGATAGAGATAAAGAGGGGGAGAGAGAGACAAAGAAAGGGAGAGAGGGAGGGAGGGGGAAAAAGAGAGAGTGAGAGAGGGAGAGGGATAGAGGGAGGGAGATTGGGAGGGAGAGGGAGTGAGAGTGAATGAGAGAAAAAGAGAGGGAGAGAGAGGGAAAGTGAGGGAGGGATGGAGAGAGAGAGAGTGGCGGGGGGAATAAATCTTTACTTGATCTTTCCATATTAAACATTTTAGTGTTATGTCATTGTATCCGCCTAAGGAGACTTCTTACATTTCAAGTGATCTATCTCTATAGATCTACACTTTTAGAGTGTAGGTTGCTCTCTCATGTTATTCTTGGGAAGTTTTTTTAGATATCTTAATCTTTTATAGTTTGTAACACAATAATATTATAGCCGAGGAGTAGTTTGTTAAATTTTTTACGTTTGAATAACTATGACTAGTAGGCTCCCACTAACTTTTTATATACATAAGGTTTGTCTTTGTTTTTGGTGAATAATCAAACTCTTTGATTGTTTCATTAAAATGTCGACTCTTATTCCTAGCAACATGCTCAAGTCCATAAATGGACCTTTGCATTTTTTGTAAATCTTGTTTGCATGTTCTTGAGAACCATTAGGGTGTGCGATCTACAAATCCTTTTTATTTACCTTTTCTAGGAATAATAGGAATAAATGTCTAATATTGTCATTTCATAAATTTAGCTTTGACATCCCTTATAGTGGCTCACATCACCATGAGTAGAGATAAGAAGATCATATCTTTTTGTCTTTCGATGAATTTCTTTTAAACATATGAAATTCTTATGTTTTTGTTTGTGGGATAGTTATAATACTTTGTAACCACTCTACTTAGGGTTCCCGATTCTACTTGAATCTTATTGAGTTCGAATTTACCCTCATTATTTATGGCATCCATAAATTCCTTTATAAGGAATATAGCATGCGTAGTCATGAACAATACTTTATTCTAGTGGTCGGACATTGATATCCTTTTATTTGCTTTGGATATAACACAAATTAACACTTTATTGATTTTAGGCTTTAGTTTGTCTATGTAAAACCTTTTGACATATTTATAGCCTTAAACCTTAAGGAAGGAGAGAGGTAAGGGGGAAAGGGAGATAGAGAATGGAAGAGAGAGTTGAGAGGGAGAGGGAAAAGAAAAGGAGGGAGAGAGAGAGGATGAGAGGGGAAGAGAGAGACGAAGGGGTGGGGAAGGGAGAAGGAGGTAGAGGAAGAGGGAGGGAGAGAGGGAGAGGGAGGAGGCGGAGGGAGAGGGAGGGCAAGAGAGAGAGAGAGAGACAAAGTGGGAGAGAGTGAGAGGGATTTATAGAGAGATATGGAGAGAGAGCAACGAAAGGGAGGGAGAAATGTTAGTGTAGGTTCCCAAGATCTAACCATGTTTGAATGAGCTTGAATTAATATATTATAGCATTATTTATTTCAAAAATATAAAGAAATCATTCTATTAATTCTTGTTGTCGCTACTCCTCTACCTCTCTCCCTCTCTCCCTTTCTTCATCTCTCTTCCCTCTCCCTCTATCTCTCCCCCTCTCTCCTTCTCTTTCCCTCTCCCTCCCACTCTCTCTTTCACACTCTCTCTCCCTATCTAACTCCCTATTTCCCTCTTTAGCTCTCTCCCTTTATCCCATCCTCCATCTCTCACTCTCTCCCTCTCTTGCTTTCTCCATCTCCCTCTTTAGCTCTCTCCCTCTCTACCATCCTCCATCTCTCATTCTCTCCCTCTCTTGCTTTCTCAATCTCCCTCTCCCTCTCCCTTTCTCCCTTGCTCTCCCTCCTTCTCCTTCACTCTCTCCCCTCTCTTGCTCTCACTCTCTCAACCTCCAACTCTCTCTCCCACTTTCCCTCTCTCTCTCACTCTCTCTCCTTCTCTCCCTCTCCCTCTCCTTCTCCCACTCCCTCTCCATCTCCCTCACATTCTTTATCCCTCCTTCTCTTACTTTCTCCATCTCCCTCTCCCTCTCCCTCTCTCCCTTTCTCTCCATCTCTCTCCTTTGCTCTCTCCCCTTTCTCACTCTCACTCTCTCTACCTCTACCTCTCTCCCCCTTTCCCTCTCTCTACCACTCTCTATCCTCTCCCTCTCCCTCTCCCACTCCCTCTCCATCTCCCTCACTTTCTTTATCCCTCTCTCTCTTCCTCTCCCTACCTCTCTCTCCCTTCCCTCTTCCTCTACCTCTCTCTCCCTTCCCTCTTCCTCTACCTCTCTCTCTCTCTTTCCCCTCTCCTCCTCTCTCCCTTTCTCTCCCTCTCACTCTCCCCTCTCCTCCTCCTCTCCCTCTCTCTCCCTCTCTCACTCACATTCTCCATCTCCCTCCCCTCTCTCCTCCCTCTCCCTTTTGCTCTCCCTACTTGTCACTCTCCCTCCCACTTTCTCCTTTCCCTTTTCCCTCTACCTCTTTCCCTTCTCTCTCTCTCCCTCTCATTCTCCTCCTCTCTCTCCCTTCCCTCTCTTTCCTCCTTTACTCGGTCTTTTAACTTCCCACTCTCTCTCCCTCTCTCCCTTTTTTACCTCCCTCTTCCCTCTCTCTCCCCTCTCTCTTCTCCTTTCTCTCCCAAGCTTCCTCCCTCACTCCCTTCCCTCCCTCCCTTTCCCTCCCTTTTTCTCCATCTCTCTCCTTCTCTCCCTCTCTCTCCTTTTCCCTCAACCCTCCTCCCTCTCCCTCTCTATCGCTCTATATCTCTCTCACTCCATCCCTCTCTTTTCTCTCCCTCCCTTTATCTTTTTATCTCTCTTTCTCCTACTCTCTAACTCTCTCTCCCTATCTCTCTCTCACTCTCTCACCCTCTCTCTACCTATCTCATACACTCTCTCCCTCCATCCCTCTCTCTATCCCTTTCTTCCTTCCTCTCTTTATCCCTTTCTTCCTCCCTCTCTCTTTCCCTCACCCTCTCTCCCACTTAATCTCTCTCCTTCTCTCCCTCCCTTTTGCTCTCCCTCTCTCCCTCTACCTCCTTCTTCTTATTCCTATCTCTATACCTCTCCTTCTCCCTATCTCTCCCTCTTTCCCTTCTCCCTCTCTTCCCCCTCACTCTCTCCCTCTCCCTCCTACTCTCTCTCCCCCTATCTCCCTCTCCCTCACTATGTCTCTCTTGTTCTCTGTATCTTCCTCCCTTCTCTCTCCTTCCCTATCTCCCTCTTCCTCTTTATCTCTCTCTTGCTCGCTATCTCTTCCTCCTCCTCTATCTCCTTCCCTCTCTCCCTCTCCATCTCTCTTTTCCTCCCTCTAACTCTATCACTCCTTCTCCCCTCTCCCTCTCCCACTTTTCATCTCTCCCTCCCCCTCTATCTCTCATTCGCCATCTCTCTCCCTCTTGCTTTCTCTTCCTCTCTTTTGTTACCTCCCACACTCTCTTTTCTCTTTTTTTCCCTCTCTCTCCCCTTTCCGTATTACTCTCCCTTTATTATTCTCTCTCCCACCCTCACTCTTTCTCTCTTCTTCCTTCTCTCTCTCTGCTACCCTCCCTTCCCCTCTCCCTCCTTCTCTCTCTCCCTCTCTCTTTCTCTTTCCCTCTCTCACTCACACTCTCTCAACTCCTATAACTCCCTTTCCCCTTCTACCTCTCTCGCCTCCTCTTCTACCACTCTCCCTCTCTCCCTTTCTCTCTCTCTCTCTCTCTCTTCCTCTATCCCATTCTCCTTCCCACTTTCCCTCTCTCCCTACGTCAACCTCTCTCTCTCCTCCTCTCCTTCTCTCTCACCCACTCTCTTTCCTCGCTATCGTCCTTTCCACTCCCTCTCCATCTCTCACTCTTTCTCTCTCCCTCCCTCTCCCTCCCTCCCTCTTCCTCTCTCTCTCTCCCTCTCCTTCCCTCCCTCTTCCTCTCTCTCTCCCTCCCTCCCTCTTCCTCTCTCTCTCCCTCCCTCTCCCTCCCTCCCTCTTCCTCTCTCTCTCCTAACCCCTCATTCTCTCTTCCTTCTCTCTCTACCTCTCTCTTTCTCCCTCTCTCTCCCTCTAGCTCCACATCTTACCTCCTCTCTCCCTCTCTCTCATCCTGTCTCTTTGGCTCTTTCCCTTCCCCTCACTTCTTCCCTCTCACTCGCCTCTCTCCCCCTCTCTTCCTCCCTCTCCATCTCTCTCCCTCTCACCTTCTCTCCCTCTCTCTCACTCCCTCAACCTTCCTTTCTCTTCCTTTCTCCTTTCCATCTCTATCTCGCTCCCTCAACCTTCTCTCTCCCCTATCTCTCTCACGCTCTCTCATCCTCTCTCTTTTGCTTCTTCCCTTCCTCTCACTTCCTCCCTCTCACTCCCCTCTCTCCCCTCTCTCGTCCTCTCTCTTTGGCTCATTCCCTCCCTCTCACTCCCCTCTCTCCCCTTTCTTCCTCCCTCTCTATCTCTCTCCCTCTCGCCTTCTCTCCCTCTCTCTCTCACTTCCTCAACCTTCCTTTCTCTTCCTTTCTCCTCTCCATGTTTATCTCGCTCCATCCTTCTATTTTTCTTACCTTCCCCTATCTTTTTAGCTCTCTCTTTCTCTCACTCTCTATCTCTCTCTCTACCTATCTCACACTCTCTCCCCCTCCATCCCTCTCTCTCCCTCTCTTCCTCCCTCTCTCTTTTCCTCTCCCTCTTAATCCCTCTCTCCTCTCTCCCTCTAACTTCTTCTTCTTATTCCTATCTATTATCCTATCTCTCTCCCTCTTCTCTCACTCTCTCTCCCTCGACCCTTTCACTCCCTCTCCTTCTCTCTCCCTTTTCTCGCTCTCCCTCTTTATCTCTCTCTTGCTTTTTATCTCCCCCTCTCCATCTCTCTTTTCCTCCCTCAAACTTTGTCACACTCTCCCTTTCTCGCTCCCTCTCTGTCTCTCTCTTGCTTTTTATCTCTCCCTCTCCATCTATCCTTTCCTCCCTCAAACTCTCTCACACCATTGCCCTCTATCCCTCTCCCTCTCTTCATCTCTCCCTCCCTCTCTATCTCTCTTTCACCATCTCTCTCCCTCTAACTCTCTCTCTCTCTTCCTCTCTCTTGTTCCCTCCTACTCTTCTTCTCTCTTTCTTTCCCTCTCTCTCCCTCTCCTTATTACTCTCCCTTTCTTATTCCCTCTCCCTCCCTCCCTCTCTCCCTCTTTTATTCCTTCTCCCTCTTGCCCTATCTCCCTCTATATCTCTCCCTTTCCCTCTCCCTCTCCCTCCCTCTCTCCCTCTCCCTCTTTCTCGCCCCTCCCTCTCTCTCTCCCTCTCACTCTCTCTCTCTCCTCTCTACCTCTCCCTCTATCTCTCTCTCCCTCCGCCCCTCTCCCTTTATCTCTCCCTCACTCTCCTTCTCTCTCGCACTCTCTCTCTCAATCTCTCTCCCCTCTAACTAACTCTCTCCCTCTTTACCTCTCTCCCTCTTCCCATTCTCTATCTCTCACTCTCTTCTTCTCTTCCTTTCTCCATCTCTCTCTCACTCTGTCCTTGCTCTCTCTCCTTCTCTCACTCTCATGTTCCTTACCTCCACCTCTCTCTCTCTCTTTCCCTCTCTCTCCTACTCTCTCTTTCTCCTTCCCTCCTTCTTCTCCCTCTCCCTCTTCCACTCCCTTTCCATCTCTCTCACTTTCTTTATCTCTCTCTCTCCCTCTCTCTACCTCTATCTCTCTTGTTTCCTCTCCCTTTATTTCTCTCTCCCACTCGTCCCTCTATATCCCTCCCTCCCTCTCCACCTCTCTCCTAACCCCTTACTATCTCTTCCTTCTCTCTCTCTCCCTCTCTCTCTTTCTCCTTCTCCCTCTTCTAGCTCGAACTTACCTCCTCTCTCCCTTTCTCTCCTCCTCTCTCCGGCTCACTCCCTTCCTCTCTTTTCCTCTCTCTCCCCTCCCTCCCTCCCTCTTCATCTCTCTCCCTTTCTTCTTTCTCTCTCTCCCTCTTTCTCTTTCCATCTCACTCTCTCTCCCCCTCCACCTCTCCCTCCGTCCCTCTCTCCCTTTCTTCATCCTCTCTCCCTCTCCCTCTATCTCTCTATCACTCTCCTTCTCTCTCCCTCTCTTGCACTCTCTCACCCCCTCTAACTCTTTATCCGCCTCATTACCTCTCTCCCTCTATCCCATACTCCATTTCTCACTATCTCCCTCTCTTGCTTTCTCCATCTCCCTCTCCCTTTGTCCCTCGCTTTCCCTTCATGTCTTTTGATCTCTCCCCTCTCTCACTCTCACTCTCCCTACCTCCACCTCTCTCGCCATCTTTCCCTCTCTCTCCTATCTCTCTCTCCTTCCCTCCCTCTCTCTCTCCCTCTCCCTACCTCTATCTCTCCCATTCCCTCTCCCTCCGGCTCTCTCTCTCCCACTCTCCCTCTTCTCTACCTCTCTTCGTTTCTCCATCTCCCTGTCCCTCTCTCCCACTCTCCCTCTTCTCTACCTCTCTTCGTTTCTCCATCTCCCTCTCCCTCTCTCCCACTCTCCCTCTTCTCTACCTCTCTTCGTTTCTCCATCTCCCTCTCCCTCTCTCCCACTCTCTTTCCCTCTCCCTCTTGCTCTCCCTAACTGTCACTCTTCCTCCCACTTTCTCCTTTTCCATTTTGCTCTTCCTCTTTCCCTCTCCCTCTCACTCTCCCTCTATCTCTTTCCCTCCCTCCCTTCCTTTCTCTCCCTTTCTCTTCCCCTCCCTCTCTCTTCCCTTTCTCGCTCTTTTAGATCCCTTCTTTTCTCTCTCTCTTTCTCCCTCCCTTTCTCTATCTTGCTCTCTCTCTCCTTCTCCACTCCCTCTCCATCTCTCTCTCTCTCTTTCTCCACTCCCTCTCCATCTCTCTCTCTCTTACTCACTCACTCTCTTTCCCTTCCACCTCGATCTTGCTCCCTCTCCCACTCCCTCTCCATATCCCTCTCCCTCTCTCATTTTGTGTATCCCTCCCACTCCTCCTCTCTCCTATCCCCTTACTCTCTCTCCTCCTCTCTTTTCTCTCTCTCTCCCTCTAGCTCTATATCTCACCTCCTCTCCCCTCTCTCTCCTCCTCTCTCTTTGGATCCCTTCCTTCCTCTCTCTCTTCCTTCCTCTCACTCCCCCTCTCCCCCTCCATAACTCTCTCTACATATCTCTCCCTCTTGCTCTCGCTCCATCCCTCTCTTTTTCCCTCCCTCGCTTATCCTTTTATATCTCTTTTTCTCTCACTTTCTATCTCTCTCTACCTATCTCACACTCTCTCTCCCCTCCATCCTTCTCTCTATCCCTCTCTTCTTCCTCCTCTCTTTCCATTTCCCTCTCTCCCTCTCAATCTATCTCTCCTTCTCTCCCTCTCTCCCTCTACCTCCTTCTTATTCCTATCACTCTCCCTCTCTCTCTCCCTCTCTTCCTCTCTTTCCCCCTCTTGCTCTCCTTCTCTTTCCCCCTCACTCTCCCCTGTCCCTTTCACTCCCTCTCCTTCTATCTTTCCCCCTCTCTCCTTATTTCCCTCTCCTTCTCTCCATCTCTCTCTTTCACGCTCTATCTCTCCCTCCTTCTCTCTCTTTCTAAGTCCCTCTCTCCCTCTCCATCTCCTTATTCCTTCCTCCGATTCTCCCAATCTTTCTCCCTTTCTCTCTCTCCCTCTTTTTATCTCTCCCTCCCTCCCTATCTCTCTTTTGCCACCACTCTCCTTCTCACTCTCTCTCTCTTTCTCTCTCTTATTCCCTCCCACACTCTCTTTCTCTCTTTCTTTCCCTCTCTCTCCCTCTCCATTTCTTATTCCCTCTTCCTCCCTTCATCCCTCCCTCTCTCCATCTCTCTCCCTCCCTTTCTCTATCCCTCTCTCTTTCTCTTTTCCTCTCACATACTCTCTCTCTCCCTCTCTACCTCCCATTCTCCTTTTTACCTCTCTCTCTCTTTCCTCCTCTACCTCTCTCGCTCTCTCTCCCTTTCTCCATCTCTCTCTCTCGATCTCCCTACCTTAACCTCTCTCACCCACTCTCTCTCGATCCCTCCCTCCCTCCTACTCTCTCCCTCTTTCACTCTCTATCTTTTTATCCTTCTCTCTCCCTCTCCCTTTCTCTCCTAACCCCTCACTCTCTGTCTCCCCTCTCTTTCTCCCTCTCTCTCTCCCTTTAGCTTCATATCTCACCTCCTCTCTCCCTCTCTCTCCTCCTCTCTCGGCTCCCTATCTTTCTCTCTCTTCCTTCCTCTCACTTCTCCCTTTTTGCCTCCCTTCCTCTCTATCTCTCTCCCTATCTCTCTCTCTCCATCTCCCTCCGACTCCATCCTTCTTTTCTCTCTCCCTCCTCATATCCTTTTATCTCTCTTTCTCACACCCTCTATCTCTCTCTCCCTATCTCTCTCTACCTCTCTATATCTCTCTACCTATCTCACACTCTCTCTATCACTCCATCCGTGTCTATCCCTCTCTTCCTCTATCACTCTTTCCCTCTCCCTCTCCCCATCTCAATCTCTTTCTCGCTTCTCTCCTTCCCTCTACCTCCGTCTTCCTATTCCAATCTCTCTCCCTCTCCCTCTCCATCTCTCCCCTCTCTTTCCCCTCTCTCCCTCTCATTCTCCCTCTCTCCCACTCACTCTTTCCCTCTCCTTTCCACTCCTTCTCCCTCCCATTCTCTCTCTCTCCCTCTCCCTTTCTATCTCTCTCTATCTCTTTATCTCTCCCTCCCTCTCTCTCTCTCTTTCCCTTCCCTCTCTCCCTCTCCATCTTTCTTTTCCTCCCACTAACTCTCTCACTCCTTCTCCCTCTTCCCATCTCCCTCTCTTCAAACCTCCCTCCCTTTCTATCTTTAATTTACAATATCTCTCCTTCTTGCTCTCTCTCTCTCTCTCACTCTCTTATTCCCTCCCACACTCTCTTTCTCTTTCTTTCCCTCTCACTCTCACTCTCTCCCTCTCCCTCGTACTTTGCCTTTCTCATTCCCTCTCCCTCCCTCCCTTTCTCCCTCCCTCTCTCCCTCTCTCACTCTTTTTTCTCTTTCCTCCTCCATCTCCTGCTCTCCATCCTTCTCTCCCTCTCTCCCTCTTTCCCTCTCTCTTTCTATTTCTCTCCCTCACTTATTTTCTCTCCCCTCTACCTCCCTTTCCCCTTCTACCTCTCTCTCCTCCTCTACCTCCCTCCCTCTCTCCCTTTCTCATTCTCCCTTCCCTCTCTTCCACTCTCTCCCTTCCTCTCCCCGATGCTTTTTTCTCTCTTGCTCTCCCCACCTCAGCCTCTCCCTCTCTCCTCCTCTCCCTCTCTCTCACCACCTCTCCCTCTCTCCCTTTCTTCATCTCTCTCTTCCTCTACCTCTATCTATCCCCCACTTTCATTCTCTCTCCCTCTCTCCCATTCTTTGTCACTCTCTCTCTCCCCCTTTAACTCTCTATCTCCCCTTTACCTCTCTCCCTCTCTTGCTTTCTCTATCTCGCTTTCCCTCTCTCTCTCTCGCTCTCGCTCTACTACCTCTAACTCTCTCTCCCCCTTTCCCACTCTCTCTGCCACTCTTTATCCCTTCTCTCCCCTCTCTCTCCCTCTCACCCTCTTCCACTCCCTCTCCATCTCCCTCACTTTCTTTATCCCTCTCCCTCCCCCTCCCTACCTTTCTCTCTCTCCCTTTCCCTCTCCTTCCCCCTCCCTACCTCTCTCTCTCCCTTTCCCTCTCCCTCCCCCTCCCTACCTCTCTCTCTCCCTTTCCCTCTCCCTCTCTCCCTCTCCCTCAACCTTCCTCTCTCTCCCTCTCTCTCTTTTCCCTCCCTCCCCCTATCCTTTTCTCTCTCTCTCTCTTTATCTCTCTCTCACTCTCTCTCACCCTCTCTCTCTCCCTCTCTATCTATCTCTACCTATCTCACACTCTCTCTCCCCCTCATCCCTCGCTCTATCCTTCTCTTCCTCCTCTCTTTCCCTCTCCCTCTCTCCCTCTCAATCTATCTCTCCTTCTCTCCCTCCCTCCCTCTACCTCCTTCTTCCTATTCCTATCTCTTCCCCTCTCCCTCTCCCTCTCTCCCTCTTTCGCTCTCCCTCTTTCTTTCCCTCACACACTCTCTCTCTTTCACCTTTCCTTTTATCTCTTCCTCCTCTCTCCCTCCCCCTCCCTCCATCTCTTTCTCTTGTTCTCTATCTCACCCTCCCTCTCACTCTCTTTCCCTTCCCTATCTCTCTCTCTATATCTCTTTTTCCCCCTCTAACTCTCCTACGCTTTCTCCCTCTCTCCCTCTCCCTCTCCCTCTTCCTCTCTTCATGTCTCCCTCCCTCCTATCTCTCCTGTAACCCCCATGAAAATTCTTAATCATATCAAATTACGTATCAAAATATTTATATATCTATATATTAACTATGGGTGTAATTTATGTGACATTTTAATATCTTATGATGTTAATATATTTGGTGTTTAAGTGAGTATTTATGGGAATAAATTTTAGGTAACTTAGTTAGTTAACAATTATTTCCCTTAACACTCCTTTAGAATATGCTATGTAAGTGAGAAAAATTACCTAAACATTAGGAGAATGCTGAAATTTTAGGGAAATGCTGAATTTCTTGAACCAAATTCCTTTACAATTACTTTTATTCTCATTATCCATCTTTTAGTTGCAAATTGACACCTAAGCTTCCAAACTTTTCCCATTACTTTCCACCTCATCTCCTTTGACTTCCAAGCCCGCCACCTTGCTTTCCAAAACCTTCCACCACTTTACACCTTATAAGTTTAACTTAAGACACTTGTCATGTTAATTAATCAAGGAAGAATGTTAGATATATATATATAAGAGAGAGCTAAATGGCCAGCCATGCTTTAGAAAATTTTAGCTCACTAAAAAGAGAGGAAACCAAATTGGGAGAGGGAAGAACAAAAAAAGAAAAATTGGACGAGAAAAAAGAAGGAAGGAGAAGAAAAGACTAAGGGAATTCTAGCAAACTTGAACTAAGTAAGTAGATTTTGTTTCATGCCATAAATTCTATTTCTAAGTCTTTAAATTATGTGATTTACTTGAGCTATTGATTATATTGTTATGGGTTGATTGAGTTGGTATTGTGTTCGTTGATTTGACATGTATCTAATTGTTGGTATGTATATTCATAAAACTTGTGTATATTCAAGTATTGTTTTTGTGTTTGGTTAGAAAATGAATGGGCTTACCCAAAATTTTGGTTGATGTGGACTTGGAAGAAACAATTTAGAACAAGGTAGAGAATGAGTTCCTAAGGTTTTCCTTAAGGAAATCTATTCAGCCTAAAACGTAATGGTAACCAATTATGTATGGATTAGTAGTAAAGGATGAAAAGAAACTTCACATCAATTGAAGAAAATTTCTTGAAATCCCTAAGTCACATTTGGCCTAAACCCTAATTTTTAGGATTTTAATTCCACTCATCCAACTCTAGAATTGATGCTTTAAGTGTACTTAAATAAGCATAATTTAAAGCATAGAAAGGTAAAACTTCAAGAAAATGTGAAATTAGGACCTAAAACTTTAGGAGCCAATTTCGGCCAATAAGGTTAAAATTCGAGTTAAAAGAGAAATTTCACCTTTAGTATGCTTGAATTTACTCATTAGGACTAATGTTAAGGTAAATTAAGTGGTAGGATGAAATCTATGGTAAGACTTATTAATTATATGAAAGGAAGGTACTCACGTATGAAGTGAAATTTATGGATTGATTAATACTAATTAGTGGTAATTGATTTCTTTAGGTTAATACTATGTAAGATATATGAAACATATATGAAATCCTATGTGTGGATTGGATTTCAAGAATGGTTTGAGAATGAAAGCTTTGGCACCCATAACTGGATGGATGTGGTAATTAAAACATCATATGCATCATATACATTTGGGGGTGGATAGAATTGAGAGAAATCATTGGATTGAGAATTGATGAGGTTTGGTAACTAAATTGGATTAAATGGTATTAATAATGAAGTCGTGTGCATGCTTTATTGCTTGATTACACTATTAGATGATGGATAATTTCGCTAACCGTGTGCTATAACGAGGGATAATTCCGTTGTTAGTAGTAGCTGATTTGGTAATCAACGAGAGATGAAATTAGAGCAAACTTGCTAATACTTAGAGTACCCAAACAAAAATTAATGGGAAAAGACAAAGTAATAGGAAAGCACTACATATCACGTGCATCACCCTACTTGCCGAGCTTTGGCTCACTCTATTGTTATAAATGTGTGGTGTAATGGTAAGGGCAAAGATAACTCGATCGAGGATGCTACCGAGTTCTCACTAAAAAGGGGCCCATGTGTGACATGAAAATAGAAAATATAGGAATCTCTTTTGGTTGTAAATACGAGATACAATGCCTATTTGTGTGTAAATGGCATCTTAGATATATTGTAATTCCTAGAGCTATGTTTTTTAATGTTATGCAAATTTTATTGTACGCACTTTATTACCTAATACTTTGGCTATTTAAAAAAATGTCCATATAGGGATAAGTTGGGATTTTGGTCATATCGGCATAATGAACCTAGCCACTCCTATTTGGGTAATAGTAAGTGAATTAGGGGCATTAAATCTTCTTCTCCATCTCTCTCCCTCTTGCTCTATCTCTCTTGCTCTCTCTTGTTCCCTCTCACACTCTCTTTCTCTCTTTCTTTCACTCTTAGTATTACTTTCCCTTTCTTATTCCCTCTCCCTCTTTCCCTCCCTCCCTCTCTCCCTCTCTTACTCCTTCTATCTTCTTCCTTCTCTCTCTCCCACTCTCCATCCCCTTTTCTCTCTCTCTCTCTCCCTTTCTCTTTCTCATTCCCTCTTTCACTCACTCTTTTCCCCTCTACCTCCCATTCTCCCTTCTACCTCTCTCTCTCCTCCTCTGCCTCCCCCTCTCTCTCCCCCTCTCCCTCTCTCTTTCTATTTCCCTCTCTCACTCACTATCTCTCCCCCTCTACCTCCTGTTATCCATTCTACCACTTTCCTCCTCTATCTCTCTCCCTCTCTCCTTTTCTCCATCTCTCTCTCCCTTTCTCCCTTTCTCCTTCTCCTTTTCCTTCTTTCCCTCTCTCTCCCTCCCTTTCCCTCGTGCTCTATCTCTCTCACTTCCCTACCTCAACCTCTCTCTCCACCTCTTCCTCTCTATCACCAACCCTCTCTCCCTCTCGCTCCCTCACCCACTCCCTCTCCATCTCCTTCTTCTTCTCTTTCCCTCTCTTTCCCTCCCTCTCCCTCTCTCTCTCCCACTCTCTCTCTCTTCCTCTAGCTTCATATCTCGGCTCCTCTCTCCCTCCCTCTCCTCCTCTCTATAGCTCCTTCCCTTCCTCTCTCTTCCTCCCTCTCACTCCCCATCTCTCCCCCTTATTTCCTCTCTATCCATCTCTTTCCCTCTCTCCTTCTCTTCCTCTCTCTCCCTCGACCTTCCTTTCTCTCCCTTTCCCTTCTCTCCCTCTCTCTCCCTCTCCCTCGACCTTTCTCTCTCCTTCTCCCTCAATATCCGTCTCTCTTACCCTCTCTCTCCCTCCTTCCCTCCCTCCCACTCCCTTTTCCACTCCCTCTCCATCTCCATCTCTATCTATTTATCTCTCCCAATCCCTCGAACTCCCTCTCTCCCTCCTCGTCAACCTTCCTCTCTCCCTCTCCCTCAATATCTATCTCTTCTCTCTCTCTCTCTCATCCTCTCTCACTCCTTTCCTCCCTCCCTCCCACTCCCTCTCCCATGTCGTCTCTATCTCACTCTCCATCTCCCTCCCTCTCTCCTTCTCCCTCCCTCCCTCCCTCTCTCTCCATCTCTCCTTCTCTCCCTCTCTCTACCTCTCCCTCAACCTTCCTCTCTCTCCCTTTCTCTCTCAAACTCTCTCTCACTCCTTCCCTCTTTTTTCCCTCCTTCCTCCTATCCTTTTATCTCTCTCTTTCTCCCACTCTCTACCTCTCTCTCCCTCTCTCTCTCTCTCACTCTCACACTCTCTCACCCACTCCCTCTCACCCACTCGTTCTCTCCCACTCTACCTCTCTTTGCCTATCTCACACTCTCTCTCCCCTTCCATCCCTCTCTACCACTTCTCCCTCTCTCACTTTTTCCCTCTCCCTCAATCCCTCTTAATCTCTCCCTCTCCTTCTCTCCCTCTCTCCCTTTACCTCCTTCTTCCTATTCTAATCCCTCTCCCTCTCTCCCTCTCCCACTCTCTCCCTCTCTCCCTTTCCCTCTTTATCACCATCTCTTATTCTATATCTCTCCCTCCCTCTCTCCTTTTCCCTTCCCTCTCTCCCTCTCTAACTCTCTTTTCCTCCCTCTAACTCACTCACTACTTCTCCCTCTCTCCCTCTCTCTCTCTCTTCATCTCTCCCTCCCTCTTTATCTCTCCTTCATCATCTCTTACGATCGTTTCCTCTCTCGATCATTTCCTCTCTCTTGTTCCCTCCTACACTATCTTTCTCTCTTTCTTTCCCTCTCTCTCCCTCTCCCTATTACTTTCCTTTTCTTATTCCCTCTCCCTTCCTCCCTCCCTCTCTCCCTCTCTCACTCTTTCTCTCTCTTTCTTCTCTCTCTCCTACTCTCCTTCCCCCTCTCCTTCTCTGCCTCCTCTTTCCTTTTCCCTCTCTCCATCCCTCCATTTCCCTCTCTCTCAACCTTCCTCTCTCTCCCTCTCTCCTTCCCTCCCTCTCCCTCGACCTGCATCTCTAGCCCTTTCTCTCCCCTAAGTCTCTCTCACTCTTTCCCTCTCTTTTTCTCTCCCTCCCATTATCCTTTTATATCTCTTTCTCCCACTTTTTATCTCTCTCTCCCCCTATCTCTCTCTCTCTCCCACCCTCTCTCTCTCCCTCTTTTTATATCTCTCATCCTATCTCACTCTCTTTCCCCTGCTATCTCTCTCTATCCCTCTCTTCCTCACTCAATCTTTCCCTCTTCGTCTTTCCCTCTTAACTCCCTCTTCTTCTCTACCTCCCTCTTGATCTTCCTCTCTCCCTCTACCTCCTTCTTCGTATTCTAATATCTTTTTCTGTTTCCCTCTCTCTCCCTCTCCCTCTCTCCATCTCTACCTCTCTCTTCCTCTCACTCTCCCCTCACTCTCTCCCTCTCCCTTCCACTCCCTTTTCCCCTCTCTCCTACTCCTTCTCCCCTTCTCTCCCCTCTCGCTCTCTCCCTCTCCCTCTCTATCTCTCCCTCTTACTCTTTATCTCTACGTATCTCACACTCTCTCCCCCACCATCCCTCTCTCTATCCCTCTTTTCCTCTCTTTCTTCCCGTCTCCCTCTCTCCCTCTCGATCTCTCTCTCTTTCTCTCCCTCCCTCTTGCTCTCTCTACCTCTATCTTCCTCTCCCTCTCCCTCTCCCTCTCTTCCTCACTCTCTCCCTCTCCCTTCCACTCCCTCTCCCCCTCTCGCTCTCTTCCTCTCCCTCTCTCTCCCCTCATCCTTTATCTCTCTCTCCTTAGTCTCTCCTTTTCCCTTTTCCCTCTCTCCCTCACTTTCTTTATCTCCCTTTCTCCATCTCCCTCTCTCCCTCTCTCCCTTCCTCACACTCTCTTTCTCCCTCCCTCTCCCTTTCTCTCTCCCTCTTTACTTCTCTCACTTTTTTCTCTCCTTCGTCCCTCCGTCCCTTGCTCTCTCTTTCTCCCCGACTCTATCTATACCTCTCTCTCCCTTCTCCTCCTCTCTCCTTCTCTCTTTCTCTCTCCCTCTCCCTTCTTCTCTCTCTTACTTTTTCTCTCCCTCCCTCTCACTTTTTCCCTCTCTCACTCTCTCATCCTCCCTCTTTATCCCTCCCGTTCTCTCTCTCCCCTCTCCCTCACTCCTCCTCCCTCTCTCTCTCACACACTTCTCCCTCTCCGACTCTCCCTCTCTTTGCTTCCCTCCTCTCTCCCTCTCCCTCTCTTTGCTTCCCTCCTCTCTCCCTCTCCTTCCCTCTCTCTCACCCTCTCTACTCTCTCCCCTTCTTCCTCAATCTCCCTCTTTCTAACCTTCTCTCTCTCCCCCTCTCCCTCTCTCTCTCTCCCTTCCTTTCCCTCTCCCTCTCCCTTATTATCCGCCTCTCCCTCTCCCTCCCTCACTCTCCCTTTCCTTTCCTCTCATTCTCCCTCTTATTACCTCTTTCTTTCCCTCTCCCTTTCTCTTTCCATTTCCCTTTCCCTTTTCTTTGCTCCCTCTCCCACCTGTCTCCTTTTTCTCTCTATTTATTGGTTGTTTGCCCTCTTTCCTTCTCCCACTCCCTACCACTCTCTTTTCCTTACTCTCCCCCTCTCCCTCTCTCCCTATCCTTCTCCCCATCTCTCTTTTTCTCTCTCCCCTACTCTATCCCCCCTTTTTTCCCCTCTCTTCCTATGCCTCCCTTTCTCCCTCCCTTTATTTCTCTCCCTTTCTCTCCCTCTTTTCCACTCCTACTATCCCTCTCTTACCCTCTCTTCCACTCTCTCCTTCTCCCTCTTTCTCTCTCCTACTATCCCTCTCTTACCCTCTTTCTCTCTCTCTCTCCCCCTCTCGCTCTCTTTGTCCTGTTCCCTACCTCTCTCACCCACTCTCTCTCTCTCACTCTCCCTCCCCACTCTCTCCCTCCCTCCCTCCCTCTCTCTATCTCTCTCCCCCATCCTCTCTCCCTCTCTCTCCATCCCTCTCCCTCCTCCATCTCTCTCTCATTCCCTCTTTCTCCCTCTCTTTTTTTACCTATGCCCCTCTCTCTATCTCTCTCTCTCCCTCCTCTCTATCTCTCTCTCCCTTCCTCTCCCTTTCCCATTCCCTCTTTCTTACTATCTCAATCCCTCCCAAACCTTCTCTATCCCCCTCTCACTTTCCTTCGCTCTCCCTACCTCTCCCTCTCCCTCTTTCTCTCTCATTGCCACTCTCTTTCTCTCATTCCCCCTTCTCTTTAGTTCTCCCTTACTCCCTCTCCCTCTCTCTCTCCCTCCCTCTCTCTCTCCCTCTCTCTCTCATTCCTATCTCTACCTCTCACACTCCCTCTCCATCTCTTACTCTCCCCACTCTTTCTCCTCCTATCTCTCCCTTTCTCCCTCTCCCTTTAACTTTCCCTCCTACTTTCTCTCATTCCCTCTTCACCTCTCCCTCTCCCTATTCTCTCTCTTATCTCTCTATCTTCCCTTTCTCTCCCCCTCTCTCTCTCTCTCTTCCTCCCGATCTTCCTTATGTTCTCCCTCTCGTTCATTCCCTCCCTCTCTCTCCGTGCCTCTCTCCCTCTCATCCTTTCTCCCTCTTTTTCCCTCTCTATCCCTTTCTCTCCCTTTATCTCTATCTCTCTCTCCCTCTCACCCTCTCTTTCTCTCTCTCCCTCTCACCTCTCTTTCTCTCTCTTCCCTTTTTCTCCTGCTATCTCCATCTCTCTCTCCCTCTCTACCTTCCTCACTCTCTCTTTTCTCTCTCCCTTTCTCCCTTACCTTTCTCTCTCCTCTTTCTCCCTCCTCTTCCTTTTTTTATCCTTCTCCCTCTCTACCTCCCTCCCTCTCTCTCACCCTCTCTCCCATCCCCTTCTCCCTCTCTATACCTCCATCTCCCTCTCTTTCCTACTCTCTCTCCATCCCCTATTCTCTCTCTCCCTCTCTCTCTCCCTCCCTCCCTCTCGTTCTCTCCTCCCTCTTTCTCCTCTCTCTCCTTATCTCTCTTCTCGTCCCCTCTCCCCCTCTCTCCTTGTCTCTTTGTTTCTCTCTCTCCTTCTTTGATGAGTGCATAATTAGGATGATTTTATGCCCTATTACATTGAAATTTTTAGTATTTATTGTATTATATAATCTTATTTAAGAATAAGATGATGATTTGGGATTTTATGGGAAAAATAATGAACCAAAACGGGGAAGAGAGAAGTCACCAAAGAGGCTTGAGAAAGTCACACGATCATGTGAAATAGCAAAGAAAGAAGCTACTAGCCATGTGATCTAAAAGAAGAAATCATATGGATTGCTCAACGATACAAGCCATACTAGTAGAAGTGCCATATGACTAAAGGAATAAATCCCATAAGATCGCATGTGTATCCTAGCCTAGCACAACCTAAGGAATGAAGAAGACCACATAGGTAGAAGACATTGCATATGGTTTGAAGTGCAAAGTCACATGCCTACGTCTCTAAGGTAAAATAGTCTACACGAGTAAGAAGAGATTCAACACGACTTGAAGCAAAAATTTACACTAGCATAAGAGAAGTAGCACGAAATGATGAACAAAGGCACACAACTGTGTGCCTTAGTTAGCAAACCATGTAATACTAATGTTTCAATGCTCTAAACCATGTAAACTTATGTATTAAACTGTGTAGCCAAGTGGGTTGACACATACATGAAGTAACCCAAGTTTTAGCTATAAATAGTGTATTAGGGTATTATTTCGAAGGACCAATTTCCTAACAACCACCATTCATAAAAACTCTCTCTTTGTAACCTACTATGAGCATTTAAACTTTATTCTTAGTTAAATCTAATTAAAGCTTTTGGGTAAATCACTATGAGACTATGGATTATATTTCTAAACTTATCTCGTTTGGATATTTTATGTTTTTTTTGCATGATTGGTTTATAGTTGTATGATTAAATTGATTAGAATACATGTTAGTTGTTTGATCATATTAACTTACCGATAACTAAATATTCAAGTCCATGTAATTGGCTATCTAAACTTGCTTAAGGCAAGTAACTAGGGGTTGATTATTTTTCAAGTTTTCATTCAATCTTTTGAAAAACATAGAACTAGGTTACATCTTCTCTAGCACTTAAGAAGGTGGCTTAGCTTCACCATTCTTTCTTTGACTAATATTGTTAGTAGATTAAATCTATCTAACACTTATTAGGTTGTTCGAGTAGCTAGGAAATTAATTAGGTATCATATATTCGATAAACGACTAAGTAAGGAAGTCTAGGGACAACATACCTATTAATGTCTTACAATGAATATTTATGTTCGGGATGAGTTAATTATTTAATCAATGATTAGCAACCAAACCGAAAGTGGATACCGAAGTTCAACCAAGGCTTCTTTAATATTGTTATTTCTTATTACTTTAAATTGCTTATAAACACTTCAAACACAAAAAACCCCTTTACACTATAAGAACACTCAATTAAAGGAAATGATTAATTGATCCTCTTTTCCAATGGGTTGAACCCTTACTTGCCATAATTACATAATCATGATTAAAAGCTATAATACCTCCTCCTCGACCCACTAGCTAATTACCCAAAAGGAGTGGCTAGGCGAGGAGCGCGTCACGTTGACACAATCAATTCTTGACTTAACCCCAAACACGTATGTGCTCATACATGAAGGACTTATCATACAATGAAATAAGTACAATAAAATTTACATAATATTAACAAATACGGTGAAAGAAATTACAAAATTTACTTACAATACCATCAAAATATTTATCGATACCCTAACCCTAAAATTACGAGTCAAAAGAAATTTCAATACACTTGTGTCACACGTGAGCCTTTTTGGAGGACCCGGTATCATCCTTACTACTTTGACTCTTTTCTATCATGACATGAAAACAACAATGGGATGAGCCGAAGCTTAGTAAGTAGGGTGATGCACGTGATATGCAAAGAAGTTTTGTTTCTCATTCTACCTATCCATTTTAATTCGAGTACCCTAGGTATTAGTAACACCGTGCATCTACTCTCGGTAATCATATTATCACCTACTCGGTCTATTACTCTCTCTTAGTGATCTTATTATCATCTACTGCTCACAATGAAATTCTTCCTCATTATAGCACATGGTTACAAAATAATCCCTCATTAATGATGTTATGAATAGAGCACGTACATGATTTCATGTTGTTACCCATTCCATTCAATTCGATTACAAACTACACTATCTCAAGACTCAATGATTTTTCTTAATTTCATACCACCCCCAAATGCATGTGATGCACATGGTATTATGTTTAACACATTCAACTAATTACGCTATCAATATTTTCTTCTCAAACCTTTTTCATGTCCCGATGCGGACTCGAGACTTCACAGGTGTTTCATGTACCATTCAAAGTATTCAAAACGATAATACAAATTCCATTCATTGGTAGCATTCATTGTATAATCTACTTATTGCTTATGAGTTTTCCTTCTCGTGTACCTAGTGAGGCAAGGCTTGGATTTTTTATGTATTACTTAGTTTACAAGATCGGTTAATCCTCGGGATTTATGTGTGACATACTTAAGCTAAACTCTTGTTTAATCCGAACCTTTAATCTTAGTAGTAGAAGTTGACTCATAATGGCTCTAGTTCTTAATCTCATTTTTTCTTGAATTCTATTTTTCCATTACTCTATTTATGTGTCTTATAGTAATTGGTCTCTACTTGAGTTTACATTTAATTCTTGATCTCTAATTACACATTGAATTCTCGAATGTTAGTCACAATCAATGTTAGTAATAAATTGTTTTTCCGTTTCTAGGTTAATTCCATTTTATACTAACTTACCAATAACTTACCAAACCATACTTAGAAGGCTTATCAAGGAGATCTAAACCTTAAGGTCCACAAAGGAAACCACATTTAACCATTAGATATCCAATTTTATCTAATGAAGTCCAAAACCCTATTTTTTTCTTTTAGTTGGGCCGATTGGGTTTTTAAGATTGCCATGGATTGCCTTTTATGTCTAGTGAATTTATTTCGACCTTAAACTATTAACCCATTCCTAATTGAGTTACCATGATATTCTAGGCCCTTCATTTCCCCAAAAGATCCATTCTTTTCCAATTTTCCCCACTTGGCCGAATGGTTTTAACCTAGGGCAACTCTAGAAGTGTATTTCTTTCCTTTCCAAGTTATGCTCACCAAATCTAGTTTAGCTATAACCAATATGGTCCATACCCTTTTCTTTTATTTTTCTTTTCAAACCATCCACACATTTAAACACATCAAACAAATTTGAATCACAACACAAACACATAGATCTATCATAGTTTATCAAACCCTAACACCAACACAAACAACCATAGCAATCCATTGCAAAAATTATTACAAACCCATGAAATAAACACTTATAAAGATAACTTAAAACATAAAATAAACTAAGAAAGGAACCTACTTACTTTGCTTTAATTTCCTAAAGGTTGTTTAGGCTTTCCTTTTCTTTCTTTTCTTTCTTCTTTCCTTTTCTTTTCCTTTCCTCCTTCTCTCTTTCCTTGCCGTTTTCTCTCCCTTTTGTGTAGCTACGGGATGCCTAAAATGTTTTTTTTTTTGCCATTTTCACTTATTCTATATATAAATTCTTAAAATATTAGTACTAATGAAGTGTACAAATGTCTTAATTTAATTTGGGATAGTGGAAAGCAATTGGTGAGTCAAGAGAGAGAGAGTGGCGGGTTTGATGGGTTTAGGGTGAGCTGGCCTTAATTCATTAATTAAAGGGGCTTATGTGTCCAAATAATTGGTTAGACTAATTAAACATCCTAAATAATCTAGTTCAAGTAACTAAACATCCCTCCCTTTCACAATTTTTGGAAATTCCACACCTTAAACTCGAATTCCTTCCCCTAAAAATATTCTAGCGAGTGATGCCTCTAAAGCGACATTGTACTAAAATGGACATAACTCTTTATAAATAGGCCTAAAAATAATGAAATTTTACAAGGAGCTAGTTGAATAGAGATAAAAAAAATTTTATTCTTTAAGATTTATCCAGAATCACTCTAAAGTCCTCAAATAAATCACCCAAAATTTTGGACGAACATAGTCCTCAAAACACCGATTTTGCATATTTGATTTCTTTAATAATTAAACCATCAACCTCAAGAAAAATAAATTTAATTTAACATAAATCATACATTTCAAGCATTAATTTCTCATGGTGTAATGAGAATTATACTTACACTTAATATATGCATATATATAAATATTTTAATACGTGTCACTATACGGTTAAAGAATTTTTTTTTTTACTAGGGTTACAATTCTCTCCCCTTAAAAGAAATTTCATCCATGAAATTTCCTTTATTTGAATAACTCTAGGTATTTATCTCTCATTTCTTCCTACCCCTCCCGAGTCATTTCTTCAAGGTCATGATTTTCCCATAACACTTTAGCTACACTAATCTCCTTATTCATCGGTTGTCTAACCTATCTATCCGAATTTGAACCAATCTTTCCTCATAGGTTAAGTCCGAGGTCGGGTTTGATGACTCGTTCCAAAATTCGATTAGGCTCTTCAACACATTTTCTTACCATAGATACATGAAACACATTATGCCCTCTTGCCAAGGATGGCGACGACGAACGAGCAATAGGCCTTATCGCCTACTCGGTCTAGTATTTCGAATGGTCTAATGTATCATGGACTTAACTTCTCCTTTTTCCCAAATAATAGTACGCCCTTCATCGGTGAAACTTTTAAGAATATATAGTCACTAACTATAAACTCTCGATCCTTCCTTCTCTTATCGGTGTAGCTTTTCTATCTACTCTAAGCTATTTTCATCCATTAGTGGATCTTATCCACCACTTTAGTCGTTTGCTACACCGAGTCTAGTCCCAACAACTTCCTTTCTCCTATCTCATCCTAATGCACGGGAGATCTACATCGCCGCCCATACAAGGCTTCATAGGGAGCCATACCAATTGAAGCTTGGTAACTATTATTATACGTAAATTCAACTAAGCGTACATATTTCTCCCATTTTCGGGACCAATCCAGAACACATGCTCGTAACATATCTTCAAAAATCTAGATTACTTGCTCGGATTGTCCATCGGTTTATGGATAATATACGATATCGAAGTTCAACTTTGTTCCCATGGCCTTGTGTAGACTTTTTCAAAATACGGATGTGAACCTAAGATCTCGATCTCACATAATTGAGATCAAAATCCCATATAGTCTTACAATTTCGTTAAGATACAACCGAGCGTACTTGGTTCGGATTATAGGTGGTTTTGACTAAAAGAAAGTGCATCGATTTGGTCAATCTATCTATGATCACCCAAATCGCATCGACCACCTTTTTGATCTTGGCAATTCCATGACGAAATCCATCGTTATATGCTCCCATTTCCATTGAGGAATCACTAGCGGTTTTAACATTTCGTGGGTCTTTGGTGTTTCACCTTCATCTCGTTGATATACTTGACACCTTGCCATAAAATTAGCTATGTCTTTCTTCATTCTAGGCCACCAATAACTTTGTCGCAACTCCTAGTACATCTTTGTGCTCCTTGAGTGTATTGAATAGGGAGTTACGTGCGCTTCTTTTAATATTTCTTCCTTCACATCCTCCATCGGTGGAACACACAACCTCCTTTTAAATCCGATGATGCCTTTGTCATCCACCATAAAATCGAATTCCTTCTCCACCTCTATGTTTTTCTTTAATTCATGTAGCTTTTCGTTCTCTTTTTACCCCATCCGAATTCTTTCTTGTAGAGTTGGCTAGACTAATAAAATTGATAAAATGCACTAGTGGCCTACTAGAATTATCTCCAGTTCTAACTTTTATAGATCTCTCACTATCGATGCTCGGATTACCCGCATCATTGCTATCAATTTTTTACTTAAGGCATCAACAACAACATTAGCTTTGCCTAGGTGATAATTGATTATACAATCATAATCTTTCACCAGCTCTAACCACCTTCTTTGTCTCATGTTTAGCTCCTTCGCATAAAGATATATCATAGGCTTTTATGATCCGTATATATCTCACACTTTACTCCATACAAGTAATGTCTCTAGATTTTTAAGGCAAAAACTACCATCGTTAGTTCCGGATCATGCATTGGATAATTTCATTCATATTCCTTCAATTGCCATGATGAATAGGCTATTACTCTTTTATTCTCGCATCAATACCGCTCCTAGCCCATTCTTGGAAGTATCACTCGTAAACCATAAAATCTCCATCTTCCGATGGGATAATTAGCACTAGGGTCGGGACTAACCTTCGTTTCAATTCTTGAAAGCTTTTCTCACAGGCATCCGTCCATTGGAACTTAATGCTCCTTTTCATCAAAATTCAAAATAGTAAGAGGCCTAGCTATCTTAGAAAAGCCCTCCATAAATCTTTGATAGTAACTAGCTAGCCCCAAGAAGCTTCGTACCTCCGTCACGTTCTTTAAGGTAGGCTAGTTCCGGATAGCCTCTACCTTTTTTCGATCATTGCTATGCCTTCTTTTGTCACCACGTGACCTAGAAAAGCTACTCGCTCTAGCCAAAATTCACATTTCTTAAATTTGGCATATAGTCGCTACTCCCTTAGCATCCGCAGAGGGGCTCTTATATGCTCCCTTAGCGTCCGCAAAGTGCCTCCTATGCTCTTCCTTACTTTGAGAGTAAACCAAGATGTCATCAATGAATATGATGTTAAACTTATCCAAGAATTCTTTAAAGACTCGATTCATCAAGTCTATGAAAGCGAATGGGGCATTAGTCAATCCAAACGAGCATTACTAGGAATTCGTAGTGGCCGTATCTCATATTGAACATCGTCTTCTTCACATCCTTTGATTTTATCCTCGGTTGGTGGTATCCTCATTGCAAATCTATCTTGGAGAACACCTTCACACCTTGCAATTGATCAAACAAGTCATCAATCCGAGGTAACGAGTACTTATTTTTAATCATCACCCGATTCAATTCTCGATAATCAATGCATAGCCGCGTGACTATCGTCCTTCTTTTTCACAAACAATACTCGGAGCTCCCTAATGTGAGGAACTAGGGCATATAAATCCTTTATCCGAGTAAGTTTTGTAGCTGCACCTTTAACTCTTTCAATTCAATGGGGGCCATTCTATAGGGAGTCTTAGAACTTAGGTGCTTGGCTCCAAGTCAATCTCAAATTCTATCTCCTTCTCTAGTGGCTACGTAGTTAAATTTTCTAAAAATACATCCGGATACTCCCACACGACTTCTATATCATTCGACTTTGACTTTTGCTCTACTTAGTTTTCCACTACGTGTGCTAGATACCTTATACACCCTTTTCCTAGCATTCTTCGAGCCTTTATGGTCTAGATGATCTATATGGTTTGAAACTTCATATGAGCCTTAAACTTTAATGGCTAATCTCCAAGTAGATCAAAAACGACTCTCCTCCCTCGACAATCAATGGTGGCACCATGCCTCATTAACTAATTCACTCCTAAAATCAAATCAAAATCTTAAAGGTCTAATACGATCAAATCGGCCTCCAAACTCCTATCCTCAATCCGAATTAGACACTCGCTTGACTAGGCTCGTTGACTCCGAAATTCTCCGGAAGGAACTACTATTAGGTATCCTATTGCCAATGTCTTAGGTTTCACACCTAGGCTTTCTACTAATGTTTTTGATATGAATGAATGTGCCACACCGGAATCAATGAAAACATAAGCAATCAAGCCAAGGATGTAGACATTACCACATATTACTCGTCGTGTCCCTCTTGTCGACCTCCTCCTAGGTCATTGTATAAACACGTATAAGTACTCTTCTTGGTCCTGGTTTTTGTATGTAAGGATAATTAAAGGCTATGTGTCCTCGCTTATGACAAACATAATAGACCTTCAAATTTGGTCAACACTTCCCCATGTGGAATCTTCCACATCTATTGCATTGAGATTGATTATCCATTGTTGGTCTTGGTCGATTCCCCGATAGTGGCCTCGGGGCATAAGGTGATGGTTGGTAGCCTATGCATTTCCTAGACCACCATTTCGTTGAAATTTCTCGCAAAGCTCGTCTTTGTGGTCTAGAGGAAGAGGCTCCGGGTTGAAATGATTACCTCCTCTACCGAACTTCCTTTGTAATTTCCTTCGATCTTCATCTCGCCAACATTGCTTTATCTACCATTTTCGAAAAGTGTTAGTGGTAGACATTCGTACCATGCTTCGAACTCTTAAGCTCGACCTCTATTAAAAATCGATTCCTCTTCAAGTTGCCATCCCCTACAATGAATGGGATGAATCAACATCCTTTCTCAAATTTACATACGTATTCACCTACGGACATCCCATCTTGCTTTAGTTCTAGGAATTCTTGAATTTTCTTTACTCTCACGTCCGCCATAAAGTATTTATTGTAGAAGACCTCTTTAAATCCTTCCCAAGGTAAGGTAGGAATGTCCACTCGTCAATCGTGCACTCTCCTACTATGTGCGAGCATCCTTAGTCGGTATAAAAATAGCACATGATACTCGCTCATTGTTTGTAAATTGCAAGTATTCGAATATCGCTTCTAAAGACTCAATCCATTCCTCTTCTATCATTGGGTTAACACCCCCAAAGAATTTCTAAGGACTCATCTTACGAAACCTCGTCCAACGCTTCTTTCCTATGCTAGGGTGGCGGAGGTGGAGGCCGATGATGCATAGCCAAGAGCTATCTCATTTGATCCGTATGGTCTTGTTGTCGTTGTCGCATTGCTTGTTGTTGTTGCTCGCATCATGTCTATCATACGAGTTAAAGCATCCTTTTGATTTCTATTATGATCATTGGAGGTCCTTTCACCTCTTGCTCGTGTTGGCTCCTTTCTTGGCTTGCTTAGACTTTGTACATGCCATGTTATGCCCGTGTTAGTTTTGTTATTAAAAATAATATATAATGTAATTCATCCACTTATGTGCAAAATTATAGATATTTATATATGAAGCATTTCATACACAAGCAGTATTTACAAGCACTTCAACCTTCTAAAAGTTTTTATGCTCTATTTGTAATCAAAAGTGTACTTATTTACATCAAGAAATACACAACAAGTACTGCATCACATGATAGAGTTATGATCTATTATGTCCAACCAACATATCGGATGCATCATAGGAAGGAGTGCTCGACCCTCCATCGATCAATAACATCATCCGATGCACTACGAACTATCTTGTGAGCGAGGGGTAATTGTAGACCCCGGTAATACATCAAATGAGTGCGAGTCCGCCTAACCTCGTATTGAAAGAAAGGCTTGGACCAAGTCTCAATAACAAAATCGACCTATTAACCCTTCCTAAACCTCATTAAGCAACTATTGATCTCTCGATAAAAGTGTTTGACGTAGACTCGGTCGTAGGAATCCCATACTCGCGATACTCGCTAGAAACAAGCATTAGCAAATGTTATTCGCCGAATCAAGTCACGCACCCGTGTGATGTGGGCTACTATATCCCGATTCGGGGTCATAGTCGAGCTATTTAGTTCGACCTAATAGATAGCTAGGGTGGTCCGTTATTGGTGCGTCCTCTACAATAACAATAATTACCGGTATTAAGATTTCTAGAACATAATTATATACTAGCATGGAAATCACATAATAATAATCACATATTTCTTTAAAAAAAACCTAAGAATCAAATTGTTACTCATCAAGTAGCACACTAGTCCTCGAGCTCGGGTGACACTTAAGGTTCTACCCAATTAACTAAACCATAGCTCGACACCACCCCGTGACACCCCCTCCTCGACTCACTAGCTAACTACCTAAAAGGAGTGGCTAGGCCAAGAGCACATCATGCCGACACGACCAATTCTTGACTTAACCCCAAACACGTATGTGCTCATACATGAAGGACTTATCATATAATGAAACACATACAAGACAATTTACATAATATTAATAAATACAGCAAAAGAAATTATAAAATTTATTTACAATACCATCAAAATATTTATCGACACCCCAACCTCAAAATAACAATCAAAAAATTTTTTTGATACACTTGTGTCACAAGTGAGCCTTTTAGGAGGACTCGATAGCATCTTTAATACTTTAACTCTTTCCTGTCATAACATGAAAACAACAACGGGGTGAGTCGAAGCTTATTAAGTAGGGTGATGCACGTGATATGCAAAGAACTTTTGTTTCCCATTCTACCCATCCATTTTAATTTGGGTACCCTAGTATGAGCAAGACCGTGTGTTCTATCTCTCGGTAATCGAATTATCACCTACTACTCTATTCCTCTCTCTCAATGATCTCATTATCACCTATCGCTCACAATGGAATTCTTCCTCATTATAGCACACGGTTAGCAAAATTATGCCTCGGTTAATGGTGTTAGTAATAGAGCACGCACATGATTTCATGCTCGTTACCCATTCCATTCAATTCGATTACCAAACCACATTATCTCACGACTCAATGATTTTTTCGATTTCATACCACCCCCGGATGCACGTGATGCACATGGTATTATGCTTAACACATTCAACTAATTATGCTATTAACATTTTCTTCTCAAATCATTCCCATGGCCCGACACTTCGGACTTCATAGGTGTTTCATGTACTATTCAAATTATTTAAAACGAGAATACAAATTCCATTCATTGGTAGCATTCATTACATAAATCTACTTTGTGCTTACAAGTTTTCCTTCTTGTGTACCTAGCGAGGCTAGGCTTTGATTTTCGAGTGTACTACTTAGTTTACAAGGTCTGGTTAATCCTAAGGATTTATGTGTGACATACTTAAGCTAAACTCTTGTTTAATCCAAAACTTTAATCTTAGTAGTAGAAGTTGACTCATAATGGGTCTAGATCTTAATTTCGAATTTTCTTGAACTCTCTTTTTCCATTACTCCAGTTATATGTCTTATAGTAATTGGTCTCTCCTTAAGTTTACATTTAATTCTTGATCTCTAATTATGCATTTAATTCTTGAATGTTAGTCACATTCAATGTTAGCAAGAAATTGCTTTTTCATTTCTAGGTCAATTTCGTTTTATACTAACTTACCAATAACTTACCAAACCATACTTAGAAGGGTTATCAAGGAGATCTAAAACTTAAGGTCCACAAAGGAAACCACATTTAGCCATCAAATATCCAATTTTGCCTAATGAAGTCCAAAACCTATTTTTTTGTTTTAGTTGGGCCGATTGGGTTTTTAAGATGGCCATGGATTGCCTTTTATGTCTAGTGAATTTATTTCCACCCTAAACTATTAACCCATTCCTAATTGAATTACCATGATATTATAGGCCCTTAATTTCACTAAAAGATCCATTCTTTCCCAATTTTCCCCACTTAGCCGAATGGTTTTAACTTAGGGCAACTCCGAGTAGTGCATTTCTTTCCTTTCCAAATCATGCTCACCAAATCTAGTTTAGCTCTAACCAATTCGGTCCATACCCATTTCTTTTGTTCTTCTTTTCAAACCATCCACACATTTAAACACATCAAACAAATTTTCATCATAACACAAACACATAGATATATCACAGTTTATCAAACCCTAACACCAACACAAACAACCATAGCAATCCATTGCAATTATTACAAACCCAGGAAATAAAAACTTAAAAAGATCACTTAAAACATAAAATAAACTAAGAAAGGAACCTACTTACTTTGCTTTAATTTCCTAAAGGTCATTTAGGCTTTGCTTTTCTTTTTTTCTTTCTTCTTTCTTTTTCTTTTCCTTTCCTCCTTCTCTCTTTCCTTGTCGTTTTCTCTCCTTTTTGTGTAGCTATGGGATGCCTAAATTTTTTTTTCCATTTTCACTTATTCTATATATATAAATGCTTAAAATCTTAGTTCTAATTAAGTGTATAAATGTTTTAATTTAATTTGGGAGAGTGGAAAGTAATTGATGAGTCAAGAGAGAGAGAGTGGCGGGTTTGATGGGTTAGGGTGAGCTGGCCTTAATTCATTAATTAAGGGGGCTTATGTGTCCTAAATAATTGGTTAGACTAACTAAACACCCTAACTAATCTATTTCAAGTAACTAAACATCCCTCCCTCTCATAATTTTTGAAAATTCCTCACCTTAAACTCGGAATTCCTCCCCCTAAAAATATTCCAACAGTGATGCCTCTAAAGCAATATGTACTAAATTGGACATAATTCTTTATAAATAGGCCTAAAAATAACAAAATTTTACAGGAAGTTATTTGAAATATAGATAAACAACTTTTAGTCCTTAGGATTTACCCATAAATCACTCTAAGGTCCTTGAATAAATCACACAAAATTCGAATAGAATATAGTCCTCAAAACACTAATTTTGCATATTTGATTTCTTTAATAATTAAACCATCAATCTCAAGAAAAATAACTTTAATTTAACTTGAATCATACATTTCAATCATTAATTTCTCATGGTGTAATGATAATTATACTTACACTTAATATATGCATATATATAAATATTTTAATACATGTCGATTTACGAGTTAACGATTTTTTTTTTACGAGGGTTACAAAAGCTCTATAAGGATAAATACAAATCATTAATTTGTTAATGGTATGAAACATCATCAAATTTTGTTTTTATTATTGTTATTAGGGATTACAAATGAAGTTTATTATTTTTGTTTTTATTATTGTTATTAGGGATTACAAATGAAGTTTATTATTTTTTGTATTGTTGATTGTTCTTGTGTTTCTATTATTGTTGGTTTTGACGAAGTCACAACCAAGGGATCTACTTTTCAACCTCGAATCGGAGAGAGAATAGAGCAAATTGAGAAGAGAGTCTAGGTTAGCTTCAATAAAAAGAATTGATTCATCTAAAAGAGTGGTTTCATTGAGCATAACCACTATTCTTAAGGTTTTATCATCGAGTGACTCGAAGGAGAAATCATGGATATAAATAGGGCTAATCAAACTCTAAAGGAGCCGGCTACTCCTAACTTTCATCAACGACCCCTATGTATCGAATTCCTTAATTTCAAAGTGGCATTTGAACTCAAATCGAGACTTATACACTTCGTCGCTTAAATTTTGAGGTTTAGTTAGAGAAGACCCCCATAAGCATTTAAAGGAGTTTCATGTGGTTTGCTCAACCATGAGACTATAAGGAATATCAATAGTACAAATCAAATTGAGGGCATTACCTTTTTCATTTGATGTGGATGCCAAAGATTGGCTATATTATCTCCCCGTAGGATCAATTGACTTATGGAACGTAATGATGTAAGCCTTTTTGATGAAATATTTTCTTGCTTTAAGAGCTACGAGTATAAGGAAAGAAATCTATAAGATTAGAAAATTTACTTGAGCAATGTTATATGAGTATTGGGAGCGATTCAAGAAGTTATGTTTAAGTCGCCCACAACATTAAATTTTAGATCCATTATCGATAATGTACTTCTATTAGTGTTTGCTCCCTATGGAGAGGAGCATGATGGATGATGCTAGTAGAGGAGCACCGGTGGATAAAACACCCAATGTTGCCAAAACATTAATATCAAACATGGTTAATAATTCATAGCGAGTTTGGTGCGAAGATTGATCATGCACCAAAAAGGATAAATGAATTAAACATCTTTAGTTTAAAGAAACAAATGTCAAACTTGACTTCATTGATAAGGTAGATTGCTATCGGTAATCTACAAGTAGTTAAGGCTTATGGGATTTTTTTGATTACTAGACATATGATGAATGTGTATGTCCAACATTACAAGAGAGGCATACCGAACATGTAATATGGTTGGAAACTTTGGGGGTGGATAACCACAACCATATGACCCTTTCTCTAACACCTATAATCCTGATTGGAGAGACCACCCCAATTTGAGATATATGGACAATAGGTAAGGTAGGTAAAACTTCTACCAAGAAAGGCAATAAGGGTATCAACCCAAGCCTTATTAATAACAAGCCCCATAATATTTAGACAATTCTCTAGAAGAAATGGTAAAGTCTCTTGCTTTAGGCATAATACAATTTCGGTAAGAGATTAGGTCAAGCATTCGGAATCTCAACAACGAAATGAGTCAAATTACAACCACTATGAGTCATCTAGAGGCTTAAGCTAGACGAAAATTACCATTCTAAATAGTGATAAACCCTAAGGAAAATGTGAGTACAATGACCTTGAGAATTGATGCTCGGATGGAGCAATCAAGTACGAGAATGTCTAAATGAGTCGAAGAAGAAAGATTGGAGCTAGAGGAAGAGAAGGAGAGCATACCCATTTACAAGGTCGCATCAAGCCCTAAGGTCAATTTTGACCTTTTTACTCCTTTTTAACTAATCATGTACCATTTCTAATAGGTTAGAGAGGCCTAGGAAAGAGGAGTTAAAGAAGGAGAAGGAGAAGGAGAAAGAGATCTTTAAGCTATTCAATAAGATAAAGGTGAACGTACCTCTCTTAGAGGCTATTAAGCAAGTGTTTTGATATGTCAAGTTCTTGAAGGACTTATGGATCAACAAGAAGAAGTTGGACATGAATGAAAAAGTAAGGATGAGGGAGAATGTTTTTGTGGTATTACAATGAAAAATTCCTCCTAAATGCATGGATCCAAGTGTATTTACAATACCATGCAAAATTGGTAATAATAGGATCGATAAGGCTATGCTAGATTTAGGGGCATTGATTATTGTAATGCCATACTTTGTATATGTTGCACTAAATCTAAGTCTTTTGAAACATACAAATGTTATCATTAAACTAGTTGATAACACTAATGCCTACCCCGAAGTGATAGTAGAAGATATTCTTATGCAAGTAAACAAGTTTGTGTTCCTAGCTAATTTTTACGTCTTGAAGATGGGAGATGAATCTCCCTATAACCTTGCACGTCTCTTAGTGGGGAGGCCATTTCTCTAGATGGCAAGAACGAACATAAATGTCCATAAAGGAGCTCTCACCTTGGAAGTTGATGATAAGGTGATTCGGTTTAATATCCTCGATGAGATAATGCCAAGTAACAAGGAAAAGATCCCCCTTATTGGAGAAGGTAACATTGAGCTAATGATGTTAAACAAAAGTGCTTATTGGGAGGCAACATAATAAATTTTTATAAATTTTATGTTATAATTGAATTTTTAATTTACTTGTTTACTTTTGTTTTAAAGTTCACCTATACATGACTTGATCGAAAGGATGTTATAGCATAAGAATTTTTGTGTGCTAAGCAAAGAAAAAAACACACATACACATAAGTAGTGGAGTTTCACATGGTTTACATAATTAAATGGCACAATCATGTGTGTGTGTATTTGGCTAGAAATTCAAAGAAGAAGAGAGAGGCAACATGGGTAGTGGGGTTCTACATGGTTGTGCGAGCAAAAGGCACATAATCATGTGACTCAATTTGGATAATTCAGATTACAAAGGAGAAAAGGAGACATAGGTAGAATAATTTTCACATGGTCATTTAACATGACCGTGTGAGTTGAAAGGAGTTTTTAGATTCTAAGGGACATAGGTAGAATGTTTTCACATGGTTTGAAGAAAGAATTCCATATGATCATGTGGAATGTAAAAGGCTACATCTGGTTAGGAAGGAGAAAAGGCACACGAACAAAAAGGAAGAGACATAATTTACACATGGAATCCATATGGACGTGTCTCTCTCTAACCTAATAGTCACATGGCTTGACTCCCTAAAAACCTACTACTATATAAACTAAAACCCTAGCCACGTCACTTCATCTTCTTCAAAAATAAAATTACTATCGCCGACCTTTTCTTCTCCATCTCTTCGTCTCTTTCAAAACTACATCTCTCTCAAACATAAAGTCAGCCACCACACCATCCTACCTTCACAAATCAACACAACCCTCTATTACAAGCCACCAAAAAACCTCACCTTCACCATCTATAAACAACTAATGAACCCTCATCCTTTTCCACCTAAAGCTACCCAAAAGACAACAATGTTTACTTCTAGAGACAAGGGGAAATAAGTGGCATATAGAAGGGCACCCATTGAAAGGTGGTAGCTCAACAAGAAGGCTACCCATCCAAATCTTACCTTAGAATCGAATTTACGGATGAAGCTCAAGAATTCCACTATAATGTCTTAAAAAACTAAAGAACCCTCATTCTTTTCCACCCAAAGCTACCCAAAAGACAATAATTTTTGCTTCGAGGGATAAGGGGAAGCAAGTGGCATAACCAAAAAAGGCACCCATCAAAAGATGGCAGCTCAACGAGAAGGCTATCTCTCTTCCTTTGCCTCTCCCCCTCTCTCCCTTTCATTCCCTTTCTCCTTCTCTCTGTGTATCATTCCCTCTCTCTACTTCTCTCCTTCTCTCAACCTCTTTACCAATACCTCCCTATGTCCATCTCTTTCCCTCTCTCCTTCTCTCTCCCTCTCCCTCCTCTATCTCTCTTAATCTCACCATCTCTCTCTCCTAATCTCTTTCCCTCTCTTTCTCTATCCCTTTCTCTCTCCTACTCTCTCTCCCTTTCCCTCTCCCTTTCTCCCTCTTTATATCTCTCTCCTCCTTCATCTCTTCTGCTTTTGTCCCTCTTTGCCCTTCTCTCTCCTCTCTCACTTGTTTCCATCTCCCTCTCTCTCTCCCCCTTCCTTTCTCCCTCTTTCTACTTCTCTCTCTCCCTTCCAATCTCTATTTCCCTCACTCTCCCTCCCTCCTCCCTCCCGGTCTCCCTCTCCCCTTCTTCCCTCTCCCTTTCCCTCCCACTCCCCTAGTCATCCTCTCTCCCTCGCTCTTCTCCCTCTCACTCTCCTTTACCCCCTCTCTCTCCCTCCTTTTCCTTTCCCCCTCTCTCCTTTTCCTCTAATCTCCCTCTCTCTCCACCCACTCTCCTTTTCCTTTAATCTCCCTCTCTCTCCACCCACTCTCCTTTTTTTCTCTCTCTCTCTTGCTCTCCCTCTCTCTTTCCCTCTCTCTCCTTCTCCCTCTCCCTCTCCCTCTCCCTCTCGCTCTCTATCTCTCCCTCTCCGCACTCTCTCCCCTATCTCTCCCCTCTCCCTTAACTCTCTCTCTCCTTTTTTCTCTCTCTTCTTCCCCCACTCCTCTTACTCTCCCTCTCTCTTCTCTCTCTTTCTTTCTCTCTCTCATTTTTTCTCCCCTCTCTACCAATGTCTCCCCCTATCTCTCCCTCTCTACCAATCTCTCCCTCTCTTTCCCCCTCCTCCTCCCTTTTCCCTTTCTCCACCTCTCCATCTCCCTCTATCTCTCCCACCGTCTACCCTCTCGTTAAACTCTCTTCATCCTTCTTTCTCTCCTTCCTTCTCTTCATCCTTCCTTCTCTCCTTCCCTCTCTTTCTCTCCTCTCTCTATCTTCTATCCCTCTCTCTACCACTCTCTTTCTTTGTCTATTTCTCTCCCCTCTATCTTCCTCTATCTTCCTCTCCCCCTCTCCCTCTCTACCTCTCTCCATCTCTTTCCCTCTCCCCTTTCTCTCTTTTTCTCTCTCCTTTTCTCCATCTCAATTCCTCTCCCTTTTTCTCCCTCTTCCCCCTCTCTCTCTCTCTTCCTCTCCCTCTCACCCTCTCTCTCCCTCTTCTTCTCTCTCATCTTCTCTCTCTCTCTCTCTCCCCCTCTCTAGCCCCCACTCTCCTTCTCGTTCCCTCTCTCGCCCTCCTATTCTCTATTTTTGCATCTCACCCTCTTCCCACTTTATCCATAATCTCTCCCCCTCTTTCTTCCATCCACTCTCCTTCTTACAAGAGAAGGAAAAAGGGAAAAAGTGGGAGAGAGAGGAAAGGGAGAAAGGGAGAGAGGGAGATAAGGAAAGGAGGAGAGAGGTAGAGGAACGAGGAGACAAAGAGAGAGCGGGAAGAAGGAAAGAGGGTGATATGGAAGAGAGGGAGGAGTAAGAGAGAGGGAGATAGAGAGTGGAAGAGAGAGAGGAAGAGAGAGGGAAAAGAGAGAGATAGAGAGAAGTAGATAAATAGAGGAGGAGAGGGTTGGAGGAAGGGAGAGCGAGGGAGGGAGAGATAGAGAGGGGAGAGAGTGGGGGAAAAGAGAGAGGAAGAGTGAAAGAGAGGGTAGGTGGGAGGGATAAAGGGGAGAGAGAGGGAATAAAGAGAGGGAGGGACAAAGACTGGAAGGCATTGGGAGAGAAACGGAGCAACAGATTGAGAGAGAAGGAAAATGAGAGAGGGAGAAAGAAAAAGGAAAAGAGAGTGAGAGATGGAGAGAGAGAGAATGAGAGAAAGGGAGAGAGATAGAGGGAGAGAGGGAGTGAGAAAGAGAGAAGGAGGGAGAGAGAGAGGTAAAGAGCGAGACAAAGAGAGGGAGAGGGAGAAGGAGGAAGGAGGGAAGGGAGAAGATAAAAAGAGGGAGAGATAGGAGAAGAAAGATTGAAGGAAAGGGAGAGAAGTGGGAAAGAGGGTGAAATAGAGAGAGGGGAAGAGAGAGGGAGAAAAAGAGAGAAAGGGGGAGAGAGAGTCAAATAGAGAGAGAAATAGGGAAAGAGAGGGAGATGGAGGGATGGAGAATGAGGGAGAGAGATAGAGAAAAGGAAAGAGGGAGATGGAGAGATAGAGGGGGAGAGAGAGGGAGAGAGATATAGAGAAGAGGAGAGAGGGAGGAGGGATAGGGAAAGAGAGGGATAAAAGTAGGGAGAGAGGGATAAAGAAAAGATGAGATAAGAAAGGAGAGGGGGAGAGAGAGGGTGAGATAGAGGGAATTAGAGGGAGAATGAAAGAGCAAGAGAGGTGGAGAGAGAGAAAGGTAGAGGGAGGAAGAGAGAGAGGAACTAGTTGATAGAAATAGGGGAGGGAGAGAAAGGGAGATTAGGGAAAGGAAGAGTGGGAAGGAGAGTAAAGGAGAGTGGGAGAGAGATGGCGAGGGGGTGAGAGAGAAGGGAAGAGGGTGAAAGAGGGAGAGAGAGGGAGAGAAAGCAAGAGATACACATAGGGAAAGAGAGTGAAGGAGAGTGGGAGGGAGATGGCAAGGAGAAGAGAGAGAAGGAAAGATGGTGAAAGAGGGAGAGAGAGGGAGAGAAAGTAAGAGATACACATAGAGAGGATGAAGGAGGGAGGAATAGAGAGGGAGAGATAGGGGGAGAAAGGGTGAGAGAGAGAGGGAAGGGAGAGGGAAGAGAGAGAGGGAGAGAGGGTGAGAGAGAGAGAGGGGAAGGGAGAGGGAGAAGAAGATAGAAAGTGGGGGATAAAGTGAAAGAAAGAAAGAAATGGGGAAAGAGAGAGAGAGAGATGGAGAGAGTTAGATAGAGTGGGAAAGAGAGAAGATAGAAAGAGGAGGAGAAAGAGAGAAGAGGGAGAGAGAGGGGGAGATGGAGATGGAGAGAGGGAGAGAGAGATGATGAAGGGAGGGAGAGGAGAGATGGATGATGAGGAAGGGAGAGAGAAAGGGAAATAGGGAGAGTGAGAGATAGAATGGGAGAGAGAGGGAGAGAGATAGAGAGTAGGGAAGAGAGAGAAAAGGATAAAGACATGATGAGATAAGGAAGGAGAGGGGGAGAGAGAGGGTGAGATAGAGGGAACTAAAGGGAGAATGAAAGAGCAAGAGAGATAGGGAGAGAGAAGGGCAAGAGAGAAAAGGAGAGAGAGGGGGGAAAGAGAGGAACTAGTTGATAGAGAGAGCGAGAGGGAGAGGGAGAGAAAGGGAGATCGGGCGAGAGGAAGAGTGGGAGGGAGAGGCAAGAAGAGTGGGAGGGAGATGGCGAAAGGGAGAAATAGAGGGGAAGAGGGTGGAAGAGGGAGAGAAAGCAAGAGATACACATATAGAGCATGAAAGAGGAAGGAAGAGGGGTAATAGAGAGGGAGAGAGAGTGAGGAAGAGAGATAGAGAAGGAGAGAGGAATGGAGAGAGGAAGAGTGGAAGAGAGAGAGAGGAGGGAGAGAAACATTAAAGGGGAGGGAGAGATAAGGGAGAGAGGGCAATGGAGAGGGAAAAGGGGAGGGATAGAGGGAGAGATACCGATGGAGAGGAAAAAGGGGAGAGGAAGACAAGGAGTGGAAAAGAGAGAAGAAAAGGAAGGAAAAGAGAGGGAGGAAGAGAGAGGGAGACAGAGGGAGAGAGAGGAAAAAAGGGAGATAGAGAGGGAGAGTTGTAGGGACAGTAAAATACAGAGAGAGGGAGATAGAAAGGGAGAGAGGGGAGAGGGAGAGAGGTAGAAAGGGAGCTAGAGAGGGAGAGAGAGGGGGAGAAAAAGAAGGAGAGGGAGAGAGAGTTGGAGATAAAGATAGAGAGAAGTAAAGAGGAAGAGAGAAGGAGAGAGAGGGAGAGAGAAAGATAGGAAGAGTGAGGAAGGGACAGAGAGAGGGTGAGATAGAGGGAGAAAGAGAGGGGGTAGGAGAGGGGGAGAGAGAGGAAGAGTGAGGGAGGGAGGAAGAGAGAGATAGAGAGGGAGGGAGAGCTAGAGAGGATGGGAGAGCGGGAGGGAGAGGGAGAGAGGGACATGCATAGAAGGAGGGAGGGAGTGAGAGATGGATAGAGAGAGGAAGGGGAGAAGGGTGAGAGAGAGGGATATAGAGTATAAGAGAGAGAGAGAGGCGAAAAGAGAAAGAGAGAGTGAGAAAAGTGAGAGAAGGGAGAGAGGGAGAGGGTAGAGAAAGAGGGAGGGGAGAGAGAGATAAAGAGGGCGAGTGAGCAAAAGAGAGGGGAAGAGAGGAAGAGTGGTTGAGAGAGAAAAGGAGAGGGAGGTGGAGAGAGAGAGGGGGAGAAAAGGGGAGAGAGAGTGAGAGTGAGAGAGAGAAATGGGAAGAAAGAGGGAGAGAGTGAGAGTGAGAGGCAATGAGAGGGATAGAGAGGAAGAGGTAGATAGAGAGAGAGAGGGAGAGTGAGGGAGGAGAGAAGGGGATGGAGAGAGTTAGAGAGAGGGAGAGAGAAGCTAGAAAAAAGAAGAGAGAGGGGAGAGAGAAAAGGGGAGAGAAATGGAGAGGGGGAGGGAGGGAGCTAATGATGGAGAGAGATAAGGAAGAGAGAAAGAGAGGGAGAGATGGATAATGAGAGATAGAGGGGGAGAGAGAGTGAGAGAGAGATAGAGAGAAAGGGAGAGAGAGGAAGGAGAAAGAGAGAGGTATAGGGAGAAAGATAAGGATCAAAGTAGAGAAAGCAGGAGAGAGAGTAAGATAAGGAAGGAGTGGGAGAGAAGGAGAGAGGGTGAGATAGAGAGAGAGGGAAGGAGAGGGAGATTGAGAGATAAAGAAGAGGGAGGAAGAGAAAAAGGAACTAGTAGATAAAAAGAGAAGGAGAGTGAGAGAGAGAAAGGGAGACTAGGGGAGAGGGAGGGTAAGAGAGAGAGAGAGGGAAAGGAGCATCGGAATGAGAGGGTGATGGAGAGAGAGAAAGAGGAGGGGGAGAGAGAGGGAGGGAGAGAGAAAAAGTTAGAGAGAGTGAGAGGGAGAGAGATAGAGAGAAGAGGGTGAGGGAGATTGGGGGAGAGAGGCTGAGTAGGAGAGATTGGGGAAGAGAGAGAGGGAGAGAGGGTAAGAGAGAGAGAGGGAGGGAAGGGAGAGAGAGAGAGATAAAGATAGGGAGAAATAAAAAGGGAGATAAAGGTAGAGAGAAACAGAAAGAGAGAGGAAGTGGTAGATATAGAGAGGAAGTGGTAGATAGAGAGAGGGAGAGACGAAGGAAGAGAAAAAAGAAAAATGGAGAGAGGGAGAGGAAAGAGAAAGAAAGGGGAGAGTGATGGAGAGAGGGAAAGAGAGGGAGGGACGGGGAGAGATAAGAGGAAGAATGAGGGAGAGGGGGAGAGGGGAGGGATTAAGAGTGAGAGTGAGGGAAGACAAGGAGAGAGAAGGAGAGAGGGAGGGAGAGAGAGGGGGAGAGAGGGAAGGAGAGGGAGAGATAAAGGAGAGAGAGGAAGTGGGAGGGGAAGGAGGGGAGGGAAGGGAGAGGGAGAGAGAGAAGGTAAAAAGGTGTGAGAGAGATAGAGGGAGAGAGAAAGGGAGAGTGAGTGAGAGTGAGAGTGAGAGAGGAAGATGGGGAAGGAGTGGAGGGAGTGAGAGAGAGTGAGAGAGGAAGAGGGGGAAGGAGAGGAGGGAGTGAGAGAGAGTGAGAGGGGTAGTGGGAGTAAGAGTCGGGGAAGACGGGGAGAGAGATGGAGAGAGGGAGAGAGAGAGAGAGAGAAAAGGGAAAGGAGGGAGAGAGAGAAGCAAGGAGAGGAAAGGACAAAGAGGAAGCAAAGGTGACGAGAGAAAGAGAGAGATAGAGGAAGAGAGAAAAGGAGATGGACGAGAGAAAGGGAGGGAAAGGGAGAGAGAGTGTGAGAGAGAGAGAGGGACGGGAAGGGTTAAAGGGAGAGACAAAGAGAGGGAGAGGGAGAGAGAAAAAGAGGGAGATAGGGAAGAGAGAGGGAGTGGGAAGAAAGAGAGAGATGTAAGGGAAGAGGGAGAGGGAGAGGGAGAGAGCGAGAGAGAGGGAAAGAGAGTAAAAAAGGGAGAGGTGGAGAGAGAGGGAGGTAGAAGAGAAGGGAGAGAGTGAAGAAGGTAAAGAGGGAAGGAGAAGACGAGGGAAAGAGTGAAAAAGGGAGAGAGAGAAGCATAAAGATGGTAAGGGAGATAGAGGGGAGAGAGAGAGGGAGAGAGAGGAGCGAGAGAGGAGAGAGGGTAGAAGGAAAAGGGAGGGAAGGGAGATAGAAAGAGAGAGAGATAAGGAGAGGAGGGATAGAAGTAGATAGAGGGATAAAGGGGCGAGAGAGTAAGAAAAGGAAAAAGGGAGGTAGAGAGAGAAGAAAAGAAAAGGAAAGAAAAGGGAGAGAGGAGAGGGAAAAGAGAGAGGGAGCGAGGGAAAGAGAGACAGAAACGAAGAGTGGGATAAAAAGAAAGAGTGGTAGAGGGAGAGAGAGGGAGGGAGTAAGAGAGAGAGAGGGAGGAGGAGGGATAAAAAGAGGAAGAAAGATAGAAATAGAGAGGAAAAAGGGAGAGGGAGAGAGGGAGATAGAGTGAGATTGAGATAAGGAGAGGGGTGAGGAAGAGAGTGGGGGAAAGGGAGAGAAAGAGTACATGATAGAAAGGGAGAGGGAGTGAGAAAAACCGGGGGTGAGGGAGAGAGGGGGAGAGAGAGAGGAATAGAGGGTGAGAGAAGGAGAAAGAGAGAGGGAGAGAGGGAGAGGAAGAGCTGGAAGAGGGGTTAAATAAGAAAGAGGGAGAAAGTAGGAGAGAGAATGAGGAAGAGAGAGGAAGAGAGGGAGATAGAAGGAAAAAGAGTGAAAAAGAGGAAGGAGAGAGCAAGGGGGAGAGATAAAGAGGGAGAGAGGAAGAGAGAGGTAGGGAGAGATAGAAGGAAATGGAAAGAGGAAGGGAGAGAGAGAGATAGAGGGAGATGGGAAGAGAGAGGGAAGGAGGGAGTGAGGGAAAAGAAGGGAGAGAAAGAGGGAGAGGGAGAGAGAAGAAGAGACGGAGAGAAGGAGAAGGGAAAGTAAGGGAGGGAGGTAGTGAGAGAGGGAATGGGAGAGAAAGAGGGAGAAGGAGGGATGGAGAGTGAGGGAGAGATATGGAGAGAGAGCGAGGGAGAGGGAATGAGGGAAAGAGGAAGAGAAAGATGTTTAGAGAGAAGGAGAGAGAGAGAGAGGGAGAAAGGGAGAGAGAGAAGGAGGGAGAGGGGGTGAGATAGGGAGAGAGAAAGAGGGAGAGAATGGGAAAGAGAAAGAAAGAGATAAAAAGGAAGAGGAAGGGAGAGAGAGATAAAGAGAGGGAGATATAGAGGAGGAGAGGGAGTGGGTAGAGAGAGAAGAAAAGGGAGAGACAGGGAGAGAGGGAGTGGGAAAGAGGGAGAGAAAGAGAGAAGGAGAGAGAGAGAGAGGAAGAAAGGGAGAGAGGGAAAGGGACAAGAGCGGGGAGAGGAAGATAGGGAGAGAAAGTGAGGAAGATGGAAAGAGAAAAAGGGAGAGAGGGAGGGAGAGGGAGGGAGGGAGAGATAAAGAGAGAAGGACATATATGAGGAGAAGGAGTGGATAGAGGGAGAAGAAAAGGAGAGAGAAGGAGGGAGAAGGAGAGAGTGGAGGGAGAGGAAGAGAGAGTGAGAGGGGGAGAGTAGGAGGGATAGGGGGAGAGAGAGGAAGAAAAGGGGGAAGAGAGAGAAAGAGGGAGAGAGGTAGAGAGGGGGTAAGAAAGGGAGAGAGAGGGAATGAAAGGGAAAGAAAGTAGAGATTAAGATATATAGAGGTAAAAAGAGAAGCGAGAAAGGAGAGAGGGAGAGAGAAAGAGAGGGAGATAGGGAGAGTGAGGGAGTGGGGAGAGAGGGTGGATAGAGGGAGAAAGAGAGAAGGGGAGAGAGGGAGAGAGAGAGGAAGAGGGAGGGAGGGAGAGCTAGATAGGCTAGGAGAGAGTGAGAGAGGGAGAAGGAGGGAGGGAGTGAGAGGTGGAGAGAGAGGGGAAGGGGGAGAAGGGAGAGAAAGAGGTGGAAAGAGTGTAAGAGAAGGAGAGAGAGGGAAAGAGAAAGAGAGAGGAGAGCGATGAAGAGAGGGAGCGAGGTAGAGAAAGAGAGAGGGAGGTAGAGAGGGAAGAGAGATATAGAGAGGGTGAGAGAGCGAAGGAGTGGGAGAGAGAAAGAGAAAGGGTATGAGAGATAGAAAGAGGGAGACGGAGAGAGAGAAAGGAAAGGAAAGGAGGAGAGAGGGATAAAGGGTGAAAGAGAGAGAGAGAGAGGCGAGAAAAAAGGCAAGAGAGTGAGGGAGAGAGAGAGAAATGGGAAGAAAGATGGAGAGAGTTGGTGCACCCAAATATGTACTATAAATTAACGAGCAATACTCATAAGTATACGAGGTAATTATAGTACTAGTGAGTCACCCAAGGTCGTATTCTCAAGGAGATGTTATTGGGCATAAAATAATTCAATTCCAATTGCAAACATAAACAATAAAGTAAAATCCTAAACACTCTAACCAGATTATGTTGTGAAAATATTAAAATAAAAAAATATGAAAAGTAAGCTGCTATAATTGTAACAACTAAATAACTAATTTAATTAATCATAGTTAATAACGGGATCCGTTAATTCTTAAGACAAAATTTAGCTCATAATTGAAAGATAAACATCTACTCGATTTAATCAAAATAAATTCCATGTTTACACAATCAAGAATTGAAAGCAATAAAATCGAGAGATTTAGAAATAATCTAGGTTGTCTCGCTTCAGTCGAGGTTGGTCTCCGTTCCGGCTTAAACATAAATCCTTGCCCGGTCTCTATAGTCCGTCTTCAATGGCTAAAAACAATTTGGTCATTGGAAAGTCTCCATTTTTTTTATAGAGAATTTCCCTATGATAGAGAGAATGGTTCATATCTCCACAGGTGGCCGAATACCCCAAACACCTCGCTTCGTTTTCTATTTATAACTCTTATTTCTCAAAATTAAATTTGCTCAAAATCTACACAATCTTCGCTTTCCGTTCGTTAAAACTTTGTAAAATTCACCCATAATCCTAAAGAATAGGAAATTAGTTGTCATACCCGTGTGAATGAAGCCACCTGCCGTGACTTGATGGAAGGTCACGCCGTGTGAATCAAGCCACTGCCGTGACTTGATGGAAGGTCACGCCCCGTGACTAATTGGTCATGGCCGTGAGCTTTTCTTCCCCTCAAAAGTCATGGTTGTGACTTCTTTTAATCACTTTCCTTATCGCGATTTCTAATTTGATCCCGAACCTAAATAAAACATAATTTAAGGATAAAAACATACATATAACTAAAAATAATGATAATGTAAAAATAATAGGCAAATGAAATAAAAACTTACTATAAACCTAGAATTATTCTATAAAAATTAAAGTAAAAGATCCTAAAACACTATGTAAATAATAGACATAACAAGAGTGAGAGTGGGACGAGGGAGGGAGAGGGATAGAAAGGAAGAGGTAGATAGAGAGAGAGGGATGGAGAGGGAAAGAGGGAGATAGAAAGAGTTAGAAAGGGAGAGGGAGAGAGAGAGGAGAAGAGAGAAAAAAGAGGAGAGAGATAGAAAGGAAGGGAGGAGCAAGTGATGGAGAGAGAGGGAGGAGTAGAGGGAGAGGGAGAAAGGGAGAGAGGGAGAAAAAGACAAGGAGAGAGGGTAAGGAAGAGAGTGGGGGAAAGAGAGAGAAAGAGCGAGGGAGAAAAAAGGGGAGGGAGAGAAAGGAAGAGGGGGAGAGAGAGAGTTGGGGAGAGGGAGAGAAGGTGAGAGGAATAGGGGGTGAGAGAAGGAGAGAGAGAGAGGGAGAAAGGGAGAGGGAGACTGGAAGAGGTGTTAGGGAAGATAAAGAGAGAGGAAGAGAGAGAAGGGGGAGAGAGAGTGAGAAAGAGAAGGAAAGAGCAAGGGGGAGAGATAAAGAGGGAGAGAGGAAGAGAGAGAGAGAGAAAGAGAGATGGAGGGGCGAGAAAGAAAGAGAAAGGGAGAGGGAGAGAGGGAGAAAGCAAGAGAGTGCGAGAAATAGAGAGGGAGAGAGGGAGAGAGGGAGAAGGAGGAGAGTGAGGGAGGAAGGCGAGTGAGAGAGGGAAAGGGAGAGAAAGAGGAAAAAGGAGGGATGGAGGGAGGGAGAGCGAGGGAGAGAGATAGAGAGAGAAAGAGAAGGAGAGGGAAGGAGGGAGGGACATAAAGAGAGATGTTTAGAGAGAGGGAGAGGGAGAGAGAGGGAGAAAGTGAGGGAGAGAAAGAGGGAGAGAGGGTGAGAGAGGGAGAGAAAAAGACAGAGAGAATGGGAGAGAGAAAGAAAGAGATAAAGAGGAAGAGGAAGGGAGAGAGAGATAAAGAGAGGGGGAATAGAGGAGGAAAGGGAGTGGGTAAAGGGATAAGAAAAGGGAGAGAAAGGGAAGGAGTGGGAGAAAGGGAGTGGGAGAGAGAAAGGGAGGTAGAGGGAGAGAGAGGCGGGGAGAAGGGGAGAGAGAGGGAGAGAAATAAAGAGAAAGAGAGAGAGAGAATGAGGGAGAGAGAGGTAGGGAGAAAGAGAGAGAGGGAGAGAAATAGAGAGAAGGAGAGAGAGAGAGAATGAGGGAGAGGGGGAGAAAGAGAAAGAAAGAGAAGGAGAGAGAGAGATGGAGACTGGAAGAGGGGTTACAAAAGAAAGAAGGAGAGAGTAGGATAGAGAGTGAGGAAGATAGAGGAAGAGAGGGAGAGAGGGGAGAGAGAGTGAGAAAGAGAGAAGGAGAGAGCAAGGGGAAAGATAAAGAGGGTAAGAGGGAGAGAAAGGGAGATAACTAACTCAACCACTTTGATTCTAACTTACAATCATGCTTTCTATGCTTTTTTTTTTTTTTTGAAATTGAAAATGGAGATAACTAACTTGCTTTTATTCTCCACTCAATCACTTTGATTCTAACTTACAATGATAGTTTAACCTTCAGATTTCCCCACACTTTTTATGTGCATATCCTTCCAAACATGACTCGACTATAATTCAATTGCTCTACGAACCCTAAGGTTGATGAAGTGGATGAATTAAGAGAAAGTCTCGAGGCTAATATTCAGGTTTTGCAAAGAAAAGGATTTCATAAGGCTCAAAGGAGCTTTCTCAAGGTTAAAATAGGGTTGGCTCTTTAAGTCAAGTGGTTAATTCCTAATGTGCCTTCATCATAGTTAAACAAACATGTGATCATATGTGATTCGAAAGGTATTCATAAGTAAGTTCTAGAGCATACTAAGCATAAATGAACTCTCTCTTTAAAGCAAACTAGAGATTGTCAAAAGACAATAAAAAGATTTTTGGCTCAAAAAAAAATAAACTTACAATTGATTTTTTCTAGCACAAGAAATTGATGCTCGTAGAATTACAAGTCAAAGCTTTAAAATTTTAAGCATGTAAGACCATTCATTCAATTATTTTATAATCCTCTCTTCTCAATTTAATTTATCATGAGGCCTAAGGACTTAACATTTTATAAGGAAGTACGATTTATTTATTTATTTATTATTTATTTATTTAATTTTTTTTTACTAGTTCGTGTCGTTCCCCCCACATAAAATCACATATTTTTCTCAATGGAAACAATAAGATAAAGAGAAAAAAATAGAACTCACCTAAGCTTTAAGATGGTGGCGGTTGTTGCGAAGGGCCGGGCAAGTTTGTGTCGAGGCAAGCGTCCAAGTTAGCCATGAACACTTGCGGTTGTTCCATACCGGTCCGTAGGCATTGAAATCGAGTATCCACATTGTGTTGAAAGTCACGAAAGTGGGTGTCATGTTCTTCAAAGTATCTTTCAAAAGAATCAAGATGGGCCATGATAGATGGAGCTTCAAATGGAGCGATAAGAGCATCCGCACCATGCACATCCTCCGCTTGACTCGTAGTAGTATTATGAGAAGTACTGGCCTCGTTGGTGTGTAACCATTTGTTGGTTGTTCGAGTATCATATGTGGGGCCAAGTATGACATATACACCATCCTATTTTTTTATGATTTTAGAAGACAAAAGAAAATGTAAATCCAAAAGACGAGTTACCCCTACTTGGTGTAATAGGAGATGAGGCCCGGTAAGTATTCCTAAATATTCCGTAATGGCGGTGACAAAAGTAACGACTACAATCATACCTAATTTGGCTTTGGCAACATCGTTAAGATGTAAGCCTAACCAAACGCCGATAGGCATCGCATTAACCATACACCATAAAAAGAATAATTATGCCTTAGAAATAGAGCCATTACTTTGTCCTCTACCAAAAATAGTAAATGAAAGAAAACGATGAAGATATCAAATGGCGGGATCGGTGAAATTACTAGCTTTGGATTTATCGGCCACAAAATCTATCTCGGTACTAATTACCTATCTCTAAAATTCTTTAGCATGAAAATTCTCATGAAACCCAATTAATTCATTATGTGTAAATCCAAAAATAGAATTAAGATGCTCGAGAGAAATTAAGCGAGCCTTGCCAAATAACATGAAAGCTATGCTCCCTAATTCATCGTTCATGGTTTTACCCGAGACAACATCAAGAATGGATAAAAATTCAAGTGCAAGTTCCACATAAGTATTCTTTTTGAATGCAACAAAGTTGGTCCACCCTATTTCGCATAGCAAATGGTGCACTCGTTCTATGATGCCTAGTTCATTCATGTCTTCTAAATCCAAGAAATGATTAGGGATAATTTTTTGTTCGGAGAGTACTACGTACCTTACCGCATAAGGGGGATGAGAAAATTGTAGTGGTACACTATTAGGGTGTGTGCTAGGTGCTGGTGGTGGGATTTGTGTACCTTGCACACGAGAGGAATGAGAGAGGGAGTGAGAGGATGAGCCCACCTCCGGCTTCCTTGTCCATGAAGGCATGATGATGGGCGTGGAGCGGGCGAACGGGTGGGAAGGCAAGGTGTGAGCTGCGGCGTTGCTACTCGCCGGGCGGGATGCTGCTATGCTGAAGCTGCGGGTGTGATTGCTCGAGTCCCACGCATGAGGTACTTGTTGAATTTATTCAACAAGGGAGTGAAGGCTGGTAGAGTCACGGGTAGTCTTCCTCTCTAGTCAAGAAGTGCTCGCATTTCTCTTTTTGGTTGACGAGTACTTAGTCCCAACTTTTGACTAAGTCATGGTTATTTTTTCTTCAATTCTCCTCCTACATCTTTTTTTTCATCCCCATGAAAAAGTTAGTCATGGGCGTGATTTTTAATGAGTGCTTAATTCACGTCCATGACAACTCGGTCGATCCGGGCGTGACCCTTCTTTCTTTCCTGCACAACTCGCATAACTATTGTAAGAGATAAGGAAGTCTGTAAAACAAAATAGGAAGGAAATGAAAGATTGGGGAGCATAAACTGGGATAAAATAAAATATAAAATATAAAATAAAATAACAATAATTAAAGTAGAAAAACTAAAATAAGTTGTAACGGGTTGACTCTTGTCTAGTGCTTCTTTAACGCAGTTAGCTAGGCGCGATAAGCTTCAAGTTTGATGTGGCTCAAACAATAGCACATTCTCCATTGTTTTCTACGTAGTTGCTTCCTCTAAGTATGGCTTGACTCTGTGCCCATTGACCTTGAATGTTTATGGAGTTTTTGAATTTAGTAATTCAATAACTCCATATGGAAACACTTTCACAATTTCGAAAGGGCCCATCCATCTTGATTTTAGCTCTCCCGGAAACAAACGTAACCAAGAATTAAATAAAAGAACTTTCATGCCGGGGTTGAGAGTTTTACTAACGAGCTTTCGTCATGGAGGTACTTCGTTCATTCCTTATAGATTTTTGAATTCTCGTAAGCCTCATTTCGTAGTTCATCCAATTCGACAATTGAAGGAATCGCTCTTCACCGACTTTATGAAGATCCGGATTTATTTCTTTAATTGCCCAATAGGACTTATGCTCAACTTCCATCGGCAAATGGGAAGCTTTCCCATACATAAGTCTATACGGACTCATACTTAAGGGAGCCTTGTAAGTGATTTTGTATGCTCATAAAGCATCATTTAGCTTTAATGCCCAATCCTTTCCGGAAGGTCGCGCGATCTTCTCTAAAATCTCCTTGATTTGTTTGTTACTTGTTTCAACTTGTCTTGATGTTTGTGGGTGATACGGAGTAGCCACCTTGTAAGTTATGCCATATTTCATCATAAGCTTTTCAAAAAGCTTATTACAAAAATGATTACCTCCATCATCGATTATTATTCATGGGATGTCAAACCTGCTAACAATATTGTCCTTTGCTTGTAGTCTTTCATCCTCTAAAATGTCCTTCACAATGGAGTTCATGGCAAAATGTTAACACACTCAATTGCTCCTCTTCGGGCACACATCGACGTATTATCTCATCCTTACAAATACAAAAGAGATACGGATCATCCCAAAAATAATACCTACTCAAATGAAGAAATCTCCTCTTTTCTTGAAACGACATGTTAGGCCTTAAAATACCACAAGCAAGATAATTCATAAAATTAGCATACCATGGTACTTTACTAATAGTAAACAATTGCTCATCGAGAAACGTTTTAGAGATGATTTCCTTATTACGTCGCTTAAGCAATTCAATATTACGGGTGAGTCTTGACAAATGGTTTGCTAAAACATTCTCACTTCCTTTTTTATCTTTAATTTCTATATCAAACTCTTGTAACATAATAACCCACCAATGAGTCGTGGCTTTGCTTTAACCATGGTTAAAAGATATCTTGATGCAACATGATCGGAATGAATGATGACTTTCAAGCCTAACAAGTATGATCTAAATTTTTCCAAAGCAAAGTTCATAGCCAAAAACTCTTTTTCGATAGTTGTGTAATTTATTTGTGTATCATGTAACATGAGACTAGCATAATAAATTACACGTAAGGACTTCTCAACTTTTTACCCTAAAACCGCCCCATAGCATAATCGAAGGCATCACACATAATTTCAAATGGCAAAGACCAATCAAGGTCCAACAACGACAAGTGCGGTGGTCAATTTCTTTTTAAGGGTGTTAAAGGCAATAAGGCATTCTTTATTGAAATCAAAAATGACATCCTTACCTAATAATCGACTCAAAGGAAGACTTATTTGAGAAAAATCCTTTATAAATCTCCTATAAAATCTAGCATGTCTAAGAAAACTCCTAATCCTTTTTACGAAGTAGGTCGTGGTAGTTTTTCAATGACCTCAATTTTAGCCTTATCTACTTAAATACCCTAACTAGAGACGACATGACCTAAAATGATGCCTTGTTTTACCATAAAGTGACTCTTTTCCCAACTTAATGTGAGATTATATTCAATGCATCTTCCAAGCACACAAGTCAATTTAGGCAAACAATCATCAAAAGAGTTACCAAAGATAGAGAAATCATCCATGAACACCTCTATAAAGTCTTCTATCATGTCGAAAAAGATGGATAGCATGCACCTTTGAAATGTAGGCGGCGCGTTGTAAAGTCCAAATGGCATTCATCGAAATGCAAATGTCCCAAAAGGACATGTGAACATCGACTTTGCTTGGTCTTTGAGAGCTATTACCACTTGGTAGTAACCTAAAAGGCCATCTAAAAAAGAATAAAATTCATGTCCAAGCAAGTTTATCGAACATTTGATCAATAAAAGGGAGAGGAAAATGGTCCATTTTCATAGCCGCATTCAATTTTTTGTAGTCAATGCACATCCTTTATCCTGTGATAGTTCGAGTAGGTACTAACTCATTTTTCTCATTTCTTACCACGAGTAATGCCGGACTTCTTAGGGACTACATGAACGGGGCTTACCCACTTATTATCATACACCGGGTATATCACTCCCTCATCAAGTAGCCTAAGGAATTCCTTTTTAACGACTTCCATCATGTTGGGGTTAAGTCTCCTTTGGACCTCCCCACGGGTTTTGCTCCCTCTTCTAAGGTAATCGTGTGCATGCATGTTGAGGGACTAATTCCCTTAATGTCACTCAAACCCCAAGCTATGGCCTTCCTTAATTGTTTAAGTTTCCTCACAGTCTTTTCTTCCTCTTCCTTACTCAATTTGGCGGAAATAATTACAGGAAATGTCTCCTCTTTTCCTAAAAATACATATTTAAGATGCTGAGGCAACTCCTTTAGTTCTAGTGTAGGAGAGGCAATTTCCTCTTTTTAAAGGTTTGGTGTTAACTCGTGATTTTGCAAAGTTCCTCACTTTCTATGCCATTATCAAGTGTGAGTGCTAGCTCCATTCTATCATCCTTACTATCCTAAAGAAACACATCGAAACTACGGAATCAATACGATCAATTAAACATTCTTCATATAAAGCGAGTGGTTGGAATTAGTGTAGTGTCAAAAATAGAAAATCCTACTCGTTTCACCTAAGACAGTCATAGTTAATTTTCCATTTTTTACATCAATGAAAGTATTGGTGGTGGCCATGAAGGGCCTACCAAGAAGTATAGTGTGTTCTCTCTCTTGTGTATTAACCTTACCCATATTCAAAACCATAAAATCCACAGGAACAATTAATCTTCCAACTTGTACTAAAACATCTTCAATTATTCCAAGAAGTATAGGGCCTACTAACACATTTTGTTAGGTTGTAATCTTTCCAAGTCTAATTGCAAATAAGCAAAATAAGGCATCAAATTAATACTGGCCGTTAAATCCAACATACCTCGAAACTCATTGCCATTACGCATAGAAACGGTTAGAATGAAACTACCTGGATCCTTCATTTTTTATGGTAATTTATGTTGCAAAATTGCATCGGCCACCTCCGAGACAATAACTTTTTCATTAGGTTCAAATTTCCTTTTCTTGGTGCTCGGATCCTTGAAGAACTTGACATACGCGAGTATGTTCTCGATAACATCGAACAAAGGTAAGTTAATATTTACCTTAGATAGCATAATATATAAGTCAAAAAATTGCTCATCCTGTTTAGCGTCTCCGAGTCGGCGTGGATATGGAATTGGTGGCTTGTAAGGGTTCGTTGCTTTGTGAAGTCTAGGGATAGAAGCTACCTTCTTCTCTTGGGTGTCTCGATGGGGGAATAAATTGTCTCCGACGTGAGTCGTTGGTGAACCATGAGGCGGCCTATTGATGGGTCATGCTAGGGAGTAGAGTCCTCTCGAGTGTGACTCGTCGGTGTGTCACGTTGGTAAGCGAAATCCTCGTGGGCGTGACTTGTTGGTGTGTCATGCCTGGTAAGCGAAATCCTCACGAGCATGACCCCTCGGAGTGTCACGGTGATGAGCTCAATCATCACGGGCGTGACTCGTCGGGTCTTCTCCATCCTTGGTTCTAAAGTCTTGGCCATGTTGATTTCCTTCATCCGATGCCATGCACTACTCATATTCTACTTCTTCATTCATTTTTTCTTTACGTTTTCCTCCATGAATACCTACATCCCGTAACATTTTATGAGTTTTACTATCTTCTAATTTTTTATTGATTACCTTACTACTTCTCAAGATTGTGATGGATTTGGCTTGCTCCGACTAGCTAGGCAATTTGCTTTTTGTTGAGACTGCATATGTGTTACCAATTGCCCCACTTGGGTCTCCACCCTCCTCGAGGATGCTTCCAGTGAATCAAATCTTTTATTATTAGCCTTTTGATTTTGAGTACTTGCTTGAATAAACACTTGCGGGGTATCTTCCACTAGGGGCTTTTTCATTAAATTTTGATTCGATGATTGCCCTTGGAATTGGTTAGGCTTTTAGTAGCTTTGGTAGTATGGATGTTGTTGTGGTTGTGCTTGATGGGTTGTTCTTCCATGCAAAATTTGGATGATTTCTCCAACCGGGGTTATATGTATTAGAAAAAGGGTCATTCCTAACCTTTTGATGGAAACCATCCATTGCAAAGGCTTGTTCTTCATCACCTATATAAGAGTCACTAGAGAAAGAACAAATGTTAGCTCCATGACCATATACTCCACATAAACCACATGCCTCCAAATTTGGTCCGCCTTGAGGTCCTCGCGTGGTAAACAACTTAACTTGCTTAGTTAATTTTGCCAATTGTGTAGCCATTTCATAATTTGCACCAACCTCATGGGTAGTTGCTTTCTTTCCTCCGACACTCTTTTGTTGAGAATTAGCTCCCAACATTTCAAACAGATCTCATAAGTGTCTTATGCTATTTTCTCTCCCATTGCACCTCCTACTGCATTATCGATAGTGTATTGACATTGTTGTGTCAATCCATCATAGAAAAATTGATTTAAGAGTTGTAATGGATAACGATGATGCGAGCATTGGACCAACAAGAGCTTGAATCACTCCCAAGTTTCATGGAATGGCTCTCCTTCCATTTGCATAAATATGGCAATCTTTGTTCTCAATTCGAAGTCTTTTGATGGGAATAGAATTTACTCATGAACTTCTTATACACTTATTCCCACGTGGCTAGTGAATTAGGTGGAATAGTCATGAGCCATGCCTTGGCTCTGTCTTTCGACGTGTAGGGAAAACATCTCATCCAAAGCTAGTTTTCGTTCAAGCCTTGCAGTGGAAAAGTTTCAAGTGTAGAATAAATTCCCTTATGAAGTTCAAGGGATCCTCATTAGGGACTCCGTAGAATGACGGCAGCATGTTATAATGAATGTTCTTCGATTCATAATTTCTTACGACCTCACCCAAACGGATGCACGAAGTAGTCGTGCCAATGATTGGTCTAGCATATTCCTTCATCACAACCGGTCGGTCCCCCATGACTTCGATTTCCATTGGTGCATCCTCCTCTCGCTTCTTCTTTAATCTATTCTTCTATATCACTTCCTCTCTCTCCAAGTCCTTGGTTCTTTTGAATTCATTGTGTATTATCGATCAAAGGAGCCAATGTGTTCCCTAGAGAGTGCTCGCTGTGCATGCAAAGGAAGAAAAGGGAATAAAGAAATCGAGAAAACTTAATTAATCTAAAGATGCTTAGGCCATAAATGTTGATGATTTTTTTTCAAACAATAAGCAAACAAAAAGTATACTGATGATCGAATAAAATATCATAGTAATTAGAATTAAATTAAACAATAGCGCATTACACCTCCCCGGCAACGACGCCAAAAACTTGATGCGCCCAAATATGTAGTAAAAATTAACGAGGCCATACTCGTAAGTATACGAGGTAATTATAGTACTAGTGAGTCACCCAAGGTCGTATTCTCAAGGAGATGTTATTGGGCATAAAATAATTCGATTCCAATTGCAAATAGAAACAATAAAGTGAAATCCTAAACACTCTAACCAGATTGTGTTGTGAAAATATTAAAAATAAAAAAATATGAAAAGTAACTATTGTAATTGTAACAAAACGGAGAACTGAAATCAAGGAGAGAACATTCTAGTTATTCTTGAAATTGGGAGGGAGAGCTAAATGCAAGAAGGTCTAAATACCTTCTTGCAAATATTAGTAATTGGACATCAATTGAATTAACTAAATACCTTCGTAACTTTCATATTCGGAAGGTCTAAAACTCGATTAAATTAATTAATCCTTTTACTAATCTTTCTTCACCAGATTATTGGATTTCTCATTGATAACCTAGTGTCTATAGTCCTTTAGTCTAGTATTGAGTTTTATCGATCGTTCTCAACTCAATACCACGGATACTAATAATTGTTGGCCAAACACTCACATATAAATAGTTTCGAATCATAGAGCTAAATGCAAGAACAACTAAATAACCAATTTAATTAAACATAGTCAATAACGGGATCCGTTAATTCTCAAGATGAAAGTTAGTTCATAATTGAAAGATAAATGTCTACCGATTTAATCAAAATAAATTCCATGTTTTTACAATCAAGAATTGAAAGCAATAAAATCAACGATTTAGAAGTAATTTGGGTTGTCTCTGCTTCAGTCGAGGTTGGTCTCCATTTTGGCTTAAACACAATTCCTTGCCCGGTCTCTATCGTCCGTCTTCAATGGCTAAAAACAATCAGCTACTTGGAAAGTCTTCGGGTTTTCTTTTAGAGAATTTCCCTATGATAGAGAGAATGGTTCATATCTCTACAAGTGGCCGAATATCCCAAACACCCCGCTTCGCTTTTTATTTATAGCTCTTATTTCCCAAAATTAAATTTGCTCAAAATCCGCAAAATCTTCGCTTTTTGTTCGCTAAAACTCGCAATGTTCACTTGTAATCTTAAAGAATAAGAAATCAATTGTCATGCCTATGTGAATCAAGCCGGTGTCATGACTTGATGAAACGTCACGCCCATGTGAATCAAGCCACTATCGTGACTTAATGGAAGGTCACGCCCGTGACTAATTGGTCATGGCCATGAGCTTTTCTTCCCCTCGAAGTCATGGCGTGACTTCTTTTAATCACTTTCCTTACTCGCGATTTCCAGTTTGATCCCGAACCTAAATAAAGCATAATTTAAGGATAAAAAATATATATATAACTAAAAATAACAATAATGTAAAAAATAATAGGCAAATGAAATAAAAACTTACTATAAACCTAGAATTATTCTATAAAAATTAAAGTAAAAGATACTAAAACACTATGTAAATATAGACATAACAAGAGTGAGAGTGGAACAGGGAGGGAGAGGGATAGAGAAGAAGAGGTAGACGAGAGAGAGAGGGAGGGAGAGGGAAAGAGGGAGATAAAGGAGGGAGAGGGAAAGATGGAAAGAGTTAGAAAGAGAGGGAGTGAGAGAGGAGAAGAGAGAAAAAGGGGAGAGAGATAAAAAGGAAGGGAGAAGCGAGTGATGGAGAGAGAGGGAGGAGTAGAGGGAGAGGGAGAAAGAGACAAGGAGAGAGGGTAAGAAAGAGAGTGGGGGAAAGAGAGAGAAAGAGTGAGGGAGAGAAAGTGGGAGGGAGAGAAAGGAAGAGGGAGAGAGAGAGTTAGGGAAAGGAAGAGGGAGGAAGGTGAGAGAGAGGAATAGAGGGTGAGAGAAGGAGAAAGAGAGAAAGAGGGACGGAGGGATAGGGAGACTAGAAGAGGGGTTAGGGAAGATAGAGAGAGTGAGGAAGAGAGAGGAGGAGAGAAAAGGGGGAGAGAATGTGAGAAAGAGAGAAGGAAATAGCAAGAGGGAGAGATAAAAAGGGAGAGAGGGAAAGAGAGATAGAGGGGAAGAAAGAAAGAGAAAGAGAGAGGGAAAGAGGGAGAAAAGGAGAGAGTGTGGGAAATAGAGAGGGAGAGAGGGAGAACGAGGAGAGTGAGGAAGGGAGGTAGTGAGAGAAGGAAGGGGAGAGAAAGAGGAAAATGAGGGATGGAGGGAGGGAGAGCGAGGGAGAGAAATGGAGAGAGAAAGAGAAGGAGAGGGAAGGAGGGAGGGATGCAAGAGAGATGTTTAGGGAGAGGGAGAGAGAGGGATAAAGTGAGGGAGAGGAAAAGGGAGAGAGGGTGAGAGAGGGAGAGAGAAATAGGGAGAGAATGGGAGAGAGAGAGAAAGAGATAGAGAGGAAGAGGAAGGGAGAGAGAGAGAGAAAGAGAGGAGGAATAGAGGAGGAAAGGGAGTGGGTAAAGGGATAAGAAAAGGGAGAGAGAGGGAAGGATTGGGAGAAGGGGAATGAGAGAGAGAGGTAGGCAAAGGAGGGAGAGAAATAAAGAGAAGGAGAGAGAGAAAATGAGGGAGAGGGGGAGAGAAGGAGAAAGAGAGAGAGGGAGAGAGGGAAAGGGAGGTCTGGAAGAGGGGTTACGGAAGAAAGAGGGAGAGAGGGGGAGAGAGAGAAGGAGAGAGTAAGGGAGAGATAAAATGGGTGAGAGGGAGAGAAAGGGAGAGATGGTGGGGGAGAGAGGAATAGAGAGGGAGGGAGAGACATAAGGAAATGAAAAGATGAGCAGAGAGAGATATTGGGGGAGTCAGGGAGAGAGAAGGAAGAAAAGAGGGATGGGGAGGGAGGGAGAAGGAGAGAGGGAGATAGAAAGGGAAAGAGAGAGGTAAAGAGGGAGAGATAGATAATGGGGAGAGTGAGGGAGGGAGGTAGCAAGAGAGAGAAGAGGAGAGAAAGAGGGAGAGAGGGGGAATGAGTGGGAGAGGGGGAGAGAGATGGAGAGAGAGAGAGAGAGAGAGAGGGATAGGGAAGGAGGGAGAGAGGCAGAGAGAGATAGGGAGAAAGGGAGGAAGGGTACTAAATAGGCTTTTTGGGCTTGTAATTAATTATTTCCTAATGTGGGTCTCATAAAATATCTAACTCAATTAAGTTAGATAGTCCAAATTAATTTGTAATTAATTGGACCAAAAGAGTTTGGGACAATAGGTTTAATTTAAAAGCTTGTAAGATATTTTGGTTAAAGGATAAACATAAACCTTATTTGATAAGGATCAAGCTTTTAAGGGTAAGATCAAAAAGCCAATGTGTATTATAACTCCTATTCCATGGATGACTAGGAATTGACAAACTAAAGTCCTTTTACGGCTTTATTGCTGCCACTTCTTTTCCTAGGAGGACAAGCAAGCAACTCCCCTTATAAATAGAAGGAGAGGTGCAACAAGGAGAGTAATCTTTAGGGCATGTCTTAGATAAAAATAAGAAGAAAATAGTATTCTCTTCCCTAAAAAACAATTACTCACTCCCTCTCTCTTAGGGTTGCTATAAAATATCACCGAATAGATTTCTAAAGAGAAAAATAAAACAAAATTAGAAAATGGTAGAGCTAACCCTCTATAACTTCTAATAGCTTCTTGTGTCGGTGCTTGGAATTCATGGATTATCGATAGAGGTCGAGCACTTGGGCATTTCCTTTTCTCCGAGGGCTAAATCTGTGCTACAAGAGGTAATCCTTTACCTATACTTTAATTTATGTATGTATGATTAATTGATTAAATGACTTGATCTTAGGGGCCTTAAATGGAGAAAAATTTTTATTTTATTTCACACCTCCATAGGATACATGATCCTTCAGCGAGAGGGAGAGAGAGGGAAGGAGAGAGAATCGGAGAGGTACGGAGAGGGAGCAAGGGGAGGGAAAGAAATAAGGAGAGAGAGAGAGGGAGAGAGGAAGGCAAAGGTAGAGAAAGGAAGGGAGGGAGAGCAAGAGAGGAAGAAAGAGGGGAGGGGAAAGAAATAGGGAGAGAGAGAGAGAGAGAGAGAGGTAGAGGGAGAGAGAGAGAGAGAGGTAGAGGTAGAGAGAGGGAGGGAGAGAGAGTAATAAAAGGAAGGAGAGGGCGAGAGAAAGAGGGAGATAGAGAGAAGGATAAAGAGACGAAGAGAGGGAAGGATAGAGGGGAGAGAGAAAGGAAGGGAGAGAGAGGGTAAGAGAGAGACGAGAGGAATGAAGGGAGATGAAGATAGAGAGGGGGAGAGAGAGAGAGGGAGTGAGAGGGAGGGAGAGGGAGGAAGGGAGAGAAAGAGTGAGAGAAATGGAGGAGAAGAGAGAGAAGGTGAGAAGGAGGAAGAGCAAAGGGGAGAGAAAGAGAGGGAGAAAGGGAGGAGAATAGAGAGAAGGTGAGAGGGAGGGAGAGAGAGGGTGATGAGAGAGAGAGGGAGACAAGGTGAAAGGGAGGGAGAGGGAGAGGGAGAGAGAGGGAGGGAGGGAGAGTAAGGGAGAAAGAGGAAAAGGGGAGAGAGAGAAAGAGAGAGGGAGAGAAATGAGGGAGAGGATTAGAGAAAGATAGAGAGAGAGAGAGAAAGAGAGAGAAAATGAGAGGATAAGGAGTGAGAGGGATATGGAGGGAGAGTCGGAGAAATGGATAGAGAATAAAAGAGAGATAAAGGGGGAGAGAGGGAAAGTAAGAAGGGAGAAAGAGAGATAGAGGGGAAGAGAAAAGGGAAGGAAGAGAGAGAGAGTATAAGGAAGAGAGGGAGGAGAGGGAGGGAGGGAGGGAAAGGGAATGAGGAAGAGTGCAAGAGAGAGGGAGTTAGAAGGAGAGGGTGAGATGGAGAGAGATGAAAAGGGAAAAGGTGAGAGAGAGGGAGAGGAAGAGATGTAGAGTGGAAAAAGTGAGGGAGCAAAAGAGGGAGAAAAGAAAAGGGAAAGTGGGTGAGAGAGAAGAAGTGAGAGAAGGAGAGAGAGACATGGAGAGTGTAAGAAAGAGGGAGGGGGAGAGGGAGGGAGTGAGCGAGATGAGAGGGCATAAAAGAGAGGGTAGCGATAAAAAGGGAAGAAGAGAGACAAAGAGAGAGAGGGAGAGGAAGAATGAGAGGATGACAGAGGGAGATAAAGAGAGAGAGAGAGGGAGGGAGGGAGAGGGAGAGAGGGAGAGAAAGAGAGAGTGAGAAAAGGGAAAAAGGAGTGAGAGAGAGAGGGAGAGATGGGGGAAGAGAAAGGTAAGAAGAGGGACGGAGGGAGGAGAGGGAGGGCGAGGGAGGGAGAGAGAGGGAAAAAGAGGATAAGAGATATAGAAAGGAAGAGAAGGAGGGAGAGGGAGAGTGGGAAGTGAAAGGGAGAGAGAGAAAGAGGGGGAGAGAGTAAGAGAAAGAGAGAGGCACGGAGATAAAAAGAGAAAGAGAAAGGGAAAGAAGGGAGAATGAGGGGAACAGAGAGAGAGAGAGGGAGACATGGTGAGTGGGAGAGAGAGAGGAGGGATAGAGAGTAAGAGAGGGATAAAGAGGAAAAAGGGAGATAAATAGAGAAACAGAGAGAGAGAGAGAGAGAGGGTGGTATAGAGGGGAAAGTGGGATGGTGAGAGAAAGGGAAGGACGGAGGGAGAGGGGAAAGAGGGAAAGGGATAGAGGGGAAGTGGCAGAGAGGTAGAGAGAAGGAGAGAGATGGAGAGATAGGGAGTAAGAGAGGGAGGGAGAGGGAAAGGTAGAGGGAAAGTGGTAGAGAGGGAGAGGGAGAGGGTGGGAGAGAGAGAAGGAGAGGAATAGGGAGAAAGGGAGGGACGAGAGGGAGATAAAAGGAGAGGGAGAGAAAGGGAGAGGAAGAGAGAGAGATCAAGGGAGGGTGACATAGGGGGAGAAGGAGAGAGGGAGAGAGAGTGTAATGGAGAGGGAGGGAAAGAGAGAGTGAGAGACTAATAGGGAGAGAAGGAGAAAGAGACAATGAGCAAGAGGGAGATAGATGGAGATAGAAGGAAAAGAGGGAGAGAGAGATAGAGGTGAAGTGAGAGAAAAGGAGAGAGTGGGAGTAGGGGGAAGAGACAGGGAGAGAGGGAGGGTGGAGGAGAGAAGGAAGAGGGAGAGAGAGAGAAAGAGGAAGAGAAAGAGAGAATGAGAGAGGGAGCTAGAGGGAGAGGGAGAGATGGAGAGAGAGGTGAAGAGAAAAAGGATGTTGAGACAGAAGGGAGTGATGTAGAGAGGAAAGAGCGAGGGAGTGAGAGAGGGGAAAAGAAGAGGCATAGTGGGGGAGAGAGAATAAGTGAGAGAAGGAGATGGGAAAAGGAAAAGTGTGAGAGAGAGGGAGAAGGAGAGAGGGAGAGGGAGGGAGGAAAGGGGAGAGAGAGAGGGAGAGGTTAGAAGAGAGAGGGGGAGAAAGAGAAAGAGGGAGAGAGAGAAGGAAATGAGAGTGGTAGGAAGAAAGAGGGAGATAAAGAGCGAGGGAGCGAGAGGGAGAAATATAATGGGAGGGAGAGAAAGAGAAAGAGAGAGGGGAGAGGGAGGGAGAGGGATAAAGAGAGAGGGCTGAGGGAAGGAGAGAAAGTGGGAAGGAGAGAGTGAGAGGGAGAGAGGGTGGAAGAGAGAGGGGAGGGAATGAGAGGGTGAGAAAGAGAAAGAGGGAGAGAGAGAGAGAAGGAGAGGGAGATAAAGAGCGAGGGAGAAGGAGGGATGAAGAGAATGGGAGGGAGAGAAATAGCAAAAGAGAGGGGGAAAAGAGGGAGAAGGATAAAGAGAGGAGGTAGAGGGAGGGAGAAAAAGGGGAAGAAGAGAGAGAAAGTGTATGGGGAGAGAGAGAGAGAGAGAGAGAGGGAGAAATGAAGGGAGAGATTGAGAGGAAAGGAGAGGGATAGAGAGGGATCGAGGGTAGAGAAGGAGTGAGAGGGAAGGCAAGAGAGGGAGAGAGATAGAGAGGGGGAGAGAAGGGGGAAGGAGAGAGAGATGGAGAGAAAGGGAAGGAGAGAGAGGTAGAGAGGGAGAAAAGGAGAGGAATGGACATAAGGAAAGAAAGAAAAAAGAAGAAGGGAGGGAGAGAAAGTATGGGAGAGAGGGAGAGAGGGAGAGGGAGGAAGAAATATAGAGAGATAGAGAGAGGGGGAGAGAGCATGAGAGAGAGGGAAAGAGAGGGAGAGGGAGAAAGTGGGGGATAGAGAGAGGGAGGGAGGGAGAGAGAGAAATAGAGTGAGAGGGATTGAGAGGGGGAGAGAGATGGATAGACAAAGAGAGAGAGAGAGTAAGAGAGAAAAGGAGAGAAATAGTGAGGGAAGGGGAGATAGAGAAAAAGGGAGAAAGGGATAGAGAGAGAGAGAGAGGGAGAGAGAGATAGAGGGGGAGGAGGACACAAAGAAGAGGAGATGAGGGATAGAGAGAGAGAGAAATAGAGAGAGAGGGAGATTAAGAGAGATTGATTGAGAGAGAATAAGGTAGGGAGAGAGAGAGTGAGTGAGAAGGAGAGAGAGAAAAGGAGATAGAGAGGGAGAGAGAAAGAAAGAGAGGGAGAGAGAGGTAAAGAGGGAGTGAGAGATAGGGAAGGGAGGGAGTGTGAAAAAAGAGAGAGAGTGTGCGAGAGAGGAAGAGAAAGGTGAAAAAGGATGGAGAGAGAAGGAGGGGGAGAGACTAAGAGACCGAGAGGAAGAGGAAGGGAGGGTGAGAGAGTGATAGGGAGAGTACGAGAGGATGGGAGGGGAGGAGGAGATAGAGAGGGAGAAAGGGGGAAGGGAGAGATAGAAAGAGGGATAGAGTGGGAGAGAGAGAGAAGGAGGGAGGGAGAGGTTAAGAGAGAGAGAAAAAAAGGAGAAATAAGGAGAAATTGACAAGGATAGAGAGAAAAAGAAAGAAGGGAGAGAGGGAGAGTGTGAGAGAGAGAGGGAGGGAGGGAGAGAGAGGGAGAGGGAGGGAGGGGCAAGGAGAGAGGGAGAGGAAGGAGAGAAGGAGGGAAAGATAGAGAGAATAGGAGGGAGGGAGAGGGAGAATAGAAAAGGGAGAGGGAGAAAGAGAGAGAAAGAGTGAGAGAGTGAGAGAGAAGGGCGAGAGAGAGGGAGAGAGAAAGAGGGAGAGAGGGAAAGGGAGAGGGAGAGGAAGAGAGAGGAAGAGGGAGAGGGGGAGAGATTAGGACGAGAGATGAAAGGAGGGAGGGAGGGAGAGAGAGTGAGAGAGAGGGAGAGAGTAAGGGAATAGGGGAGACAGGGAGAAGGGATAAGGGGAGAGACGGATGGTGAGAGAGGGAGGGGTAGGGAGAGGGAAAGGGAGTGAGAAAGAGAGAGTGATAGGGAGATAGAGGAAAAGAGAGACAGATAGGGGAAAGAGAGAGAAAAAGAGTGAGCTAAAGGAGGAGAAAGAGGGATAAAAAGAGGGAGGGTGAATAGGGGAGAGAGAGGGAATGAGAGAGAGGAAGAGAGATGGAGAGAGGGAGCAAGATAGGGAGAGAGAGTGGGAGAGAATGTGAAGGACATAAGAGTAAGAGGAAGAGAGAAAAAGTGAAGGGGAAGACATGGAGATGGAGAGAGGGAGAAAGAGAGGAGGAGAGAAGGAGAGTGGAGGAGCGAGAGAGGGAGGGAGACGGAGAAAGAAAGGAGGAGAGAGAGAAGAAGAGAAAGGGAGAGGAGAGAGGACGATAGAGGGAGAGGGACGGGGAGGGAAAGAGAGGGAAAAGGATAGAAAGGGAGGGAGATAGAGAGATGATAGAAGAGGAAGAAAGGGAGAGCAAGAAGGAGAGGGAGAGGGAGAGGGAGAGGGAGGGGGATAGAGATGGGGAGATCGAGATAGAAAGGAGAGAGATGGGAGAGAGGGAGTGAGAGGGGAGAGATAGAGGAAGAGAGAAGGAGGGAGATTGAAAGACGAGAGGGAGGGAGAGAGAGAAAGAGGGAGAGAGAGGAAGAGGTAGAGAGAGGGAGATAGGGAGATATATAGGGAATGGGGGAGAGAAAGGGAGAAGAAAAGATATAGAGTGGGAGAGAGGGAGAAAGGAAGAGAGAATGAGAGAATGAGAGGGAGATAGAGAGAGGGAGAGAGACGAGGGAGGGGGAGGGATAGGAGAAGACAAAGATAAGGAGGGAGAGGGAAAAAAGGAGAAAAATTAGAGAGAGGGAGAAGAGAGAATTAGAGAGAGGTAAGAGAGAGAATTAAAGAGAAAAGTAGGAGAGAATTAGAGAAAGGGAGGGAGAAAGGGAAAGAGAGGGAGACCGGGAGAAGGGAAGAGAGAGAGTGAGTGAGAGGGTGAGAGAGAGGAAGGGAGGGAGGGAGGGAGATAGAGAAAAGGAGATAGAGAGAGTGAGAGAGAGAGAAAGGAAGAGGGAGAGATAGGGAAAGGGATAAGTGGCAAGAGAGAGAGAGAGAGAGAATGAGTAGGGGAGAGTGTAGAGGAGGGAAAGGGAGAAGGAGTGAAGTAGATATATAGGGAGAGAGGGATAGAAGGCAAGAGAGAGTGGGGGAGAGTGTAAGGGAGGGAAAGGGAGAGGGTGAGCGAAAGGAGGGACAGTAGGAGAGGGAGGGAGAGATAGAGAGATAAAGAGAGGAGGGATAAAGAGAGAGAGAGATAGGGATAGGGATGGAGGGGGAGGGAGGACTTAGAGGGAGAGATGGAGAGAGGGATAAAGAGATGGAAAGAGAAGGAGAGGGAGAGGGAGAGGGAGAGAGGGAAAAAAGAGAGGGGGAGAGGAAGGGAGGGAGAGAGAGTGTGTGAGAGAGGGAGATGGGGATATATAAAGGGGGAAGGGAGAGAGAGGGTGAGATGAGTGGGTGGAGAGAAAGGGTGAGGGTAAGGGAGAGAGGGAGAGTAGGAGAGGGTAGGAGAGCTAGTAAGAGAGGGGAGAGAGATAAAGATAGAGGGTGAGAGAGAGGGAAAGATAGAGGGAGAGGGAGGGAGAGGGAGAGAGGGACATAGAGAGGGTGAGAGAGAGGGAGGGAGCAACGGATAAGGAGAGTAAAGGAGTATGTGAAAGAGAAAGGGATGAGAGAGAGAGAGAGAGAAAGGAAGAAAGAGGGAGAGGGAGAGAGAGAAAGAGAGAGGGAGAGAGAGAAAGAGAGAGATAATAAGGAAAAGAGATAGAGAGATAACAAGGAAAAGAGATAGAGAGAGATAATAAGGAAAAGAGAGAGAGAGGGAGAGAGGGAAGAGCAAAAGAGAAAGGGAGGGAGGATGAGAGAGGAATAGAGAGAGGAGGAAAGGGAGAGAGATGGAGAGGGAGAGAGAGATTCAAAAAAAAAGAGGGGGAGAGAGGGAGAGAGAGAGAGGAATCGGAGAGAAAGGGAGAGAGGAAGAGTGGGAGAGAGGGGAGGGTAGAGGAAGGAGAATAACAGAGAGAGGGAGAGAGAGTTAGAGAGAGAAAAAGAAAGAGGGAAAGAGAGGAAGAAAGGGAGGAAAAGAGAGGGATATAGATAAAGGAAGAGAGAGATATATAAGGAGAGAAAGAAGGAAAGTAGGGAGAAGGATAGGGGAGAGAGAGAGAGGGAGAGAGAGGAAGAGGAAGATGGAGAAATAGAGAGACAAGTAAAGAGGGAGTGGGAGAGAGAAAGATAGGTAAAGAGAGAGAGGGAGAGATGGAAGGGTGAGAGGAAGGGAGGGAGAGAGAGGGGAAGAGGGAGAGTGAGAGAGGGAAAGGGAGAAAGTGGGAGTGAGAGAGAGAAAGAGAGTGAGAGAGGGAGGGAGAGAAACGGTGAGCAAGGGGGAGGAGAGATAGAGAGAGGGAGGGAATGGTCAATGTTCATTCTTGACAATCTTATGACTTAAGATATTTAATAATATTATTTAAATAAATTAATGTTTGTCTCACACCAATTGATGAATCATTAATACAATGCTTATTATATAGACTATTATCTAATTCCATCAAATTGTAAACAACAATAATTAATAAAAAGATTTATTATTAATAAATAAAAATGCAACATTATAATAAATCAAATCATCCAAACAATCTTCTACTTACATTAGAGCCAACTAGTCATGTCTCTTATGCCTAATGATCGAACAAGGGTCATGTTTTTAGTATGAAAAAGGCTTAAGGGGCCAGCTATGTTTTCATTAGTGTGAACTTTTTCTATCCTTCTATTATCACAATCGATAATCTCTCCGATTAGGTGGTATCATTATAGTGCATGCTTGGACCATTAATCGGACCTTCATTCCATATCCTGCGTTATGGATCCTTTGTAGTTGACCTCAAGTCAAATGACATTGGAAGAAAACCTTTCTTTGATTCTTTCATACTAAACCTTTTAGTATCATATCAATATATCTCGCTCTAAGAGAGTTCTCACTTTTTATGTGATCTATCTTTATAGATCTCCACTCCTAGAATGTAGGTCGCTCTCCCATGTCATACATGAAGAAATTCTTAAATACCCAATCCTTTATAGATTGCAACTTGATAATGTTATAGCCAATAAGTAATTTGTCTTCATATAGAGCAATAAAGACTACTAAGCTCCTACTAACCTTTTGTATACACAAAGTTCATCTATGTTTTTTTTATGAAAAAGTCAAACCCTTTGATTATTTCATCAAAACATTGATTCTCATTCCTAGAGGCTTGCATAAGTCTAGAAATGGACCTTTATAATTTGTAAATCGTATTTGCATGTTCTTTGGTGAAAAAGCCATCAACGTGTGTCATCTACATGTCCTTTATTCAATTTTCATAAAGGAAAATGGGTTTTTTCATCCATTTTTCATATCTAGGATTCAATGTCTAACATTGTCTTTTCATAGGTAATAGCTTCATCATCCTATATAGGATACACATCACCATGAGTCGAGATAAAAGCATTATACCTTTTTTATTTGTTAATGAAATTTCTTAGACTTTGGAATTTCTTATTTACCTATTTGTGGGGTAGTTAAAACACTTTGTAATCTATCTACTTAGAATTCCACTAGTGGAGTGTCAATTTACGAGTCTACTAAAATCTCATTAAGTTTTGCCACCTGGTTCTAGCATCTAAAATTCTTTATCAAGGAATATAGCATACCTAGTCATGAACAACACTTTGTTATAGTAGGAGGAAAATGATTTCCATTTATTTTTTTGAATATCTCATAAATTTACGATTTGTTGATTTGGGCTCTAGTTTGTCTCCATCAATGTTTGACATATGCTTCATAGCCCCAAATCTTAAGAAAAGATAAATGTACTTTCTTTCATTTTCATATCTCATATGGAGTTTGATCAATAGAATTTATTGGAACCCTATTCAAAATATAGGTTGCGGTAAGGAGTGTATATTCCAAAATGAAATGGGGATATCAATCCAACTCATTATGGATCGGACCATATATAATAGCATCCTATTCCTCTTTTCAAACACTCCATTCAATTATGGTGCTCCGGTGGAGTCCATTGATAGAAAATCTCACTCTCTTATAAGTGATCCAAAAAATTCACTATCTAAGTCTTCATCACCTCGATCTAATTGAAATGCCTTAATACTTTTTCCAATTCATTTCTCGACTTTAAATCTAAATTCTTTAAACTATTCAAATGCTTTAGATCTCGTGTCTCATTTACATAACCAAAACATGATCTATCATCGGTAAAGGTTATGAAATAATCATACTCTCTTTTTAATAGGCTAGAATCGGACCTATATACATCTTTATGTGTAAGGCCTAGTTAAATAAGTATATATTTCTCCTTTTCCACTAAAAAGGGAATTCTTGTCATTTTTTCAAGCAAACAAGATTCGTAGACATCATCAAATGATTCTATGTATCGATTTATAAGTAGTTTGGATATACAATTCTTGTTTATATGGCCAAGTTGACAATATTACAAATATATGAGAGTTTTATTATGTTCAAAACATGCAAACTATTTTCAATCAAAACGTTTCCATATAATAATTCATCTTTAAAAAGAATAACTATTATTCTTAAATAAAATGAAAAATATCTTATTCCATATAAGAAATAGAAATAATATTCATAGTCTAAGCACAAGCCCACTTGGTAGCGATAACTCTAAGACGCTTACAATTAATGATCCAACTTTTTATCCATTGTTGTTATGTAGGTCATCCTCCCTTGAAGCAATCTTCCTTCTCTTTTTAAGCTCCTACACATTTATATAAATATGAGCACAACATTTAGTATCATGTGCCTAGGAGGTAGGATAAAAATAGAAAACTTAGCTTTAATAACATAAATACCTAAGGTGGTTATAGAATCCTTCTTTTTTTGCCTCTTCAAGGTACTCCTTTTAGTTGTGCCTCTAATGTCGTTTCTTATTGTAATGAAAGGAGAATGTATCATTTTGAATGTTCTAAACCTCATGCTTTTTCACCCTCTAGTAGGCATAGTAGAAGATTTCTTCTTTTGGTGCTTAGGCCTTTTCTTACCCTTTACCACACATTTCCACTTTGTTGATAAGAAGTATAGAACTCTTATTCTTCTTATTAATCTTAAGTTAAGCTTCCCTTAGTATGGATAGCAACTTTCCAAAAGTCTTTTCCATGTGCACCATGTTCAAGTTCATGATGAACTATTCAAAGTTGTTGGGCAACGATTGCAATATTAGGTCAATGGATAATTCTGCACCCATTCTAACTTAAAGCTCAACTAGCCTATTGATATAGCCTATCACCTCGGTGATATGCTTTTTGATGTTGTATTCTTCATCCATTGTAGCTCTAAAGAGCTTTACGCCTATCTCATAGCACTCATGCCTAATATTCTCATCAAATAAGCTCTTAAGCTTTGCTATGATATTAAAGGTGCTTGTGCCTTTATGGTTATGCTTATGCTCCAACATCATAGCTATCAATATGATACTTTGAGAGATGATCACATTATCCTTATGTTTGACTCATATCGCATAAGCTTTAACTTGATCTTGAGGAGGCTCGGTTGGGAGAGGTGTCTTTATCGTATAGAGAACCTTCTTATGTTGTAGGACTATCCTCATATTCATTTCCCGATCAAAGAAGCTTATGCCATTGAAGGTATTACTTTCATCAATAATTGATTCTATTGATGTGTTACCAATCATCCTATGCAATCTAATAGGATAAAAAAGCATACGGTTTGGTTAATTGAATTACATTAGTAAAAAAAAGCATAAATTAAGAAGTAAAATCTATGTTCATTTCTATTATTCTTTTTTTAAGTTCTATAACCTTTAATATAAGATGTGAGAAAACTTTTTGATTTATTTTTCTTAGTGGATTAGGATCCCATCCTCAAACATGAATTAATCTTGAGTTATTTCAATAAGTAATATATAAAGGATTAAGTAGGTAACTCCTTACCAATTGCATCCAATGTAATTCCTAATCTCATTAGCATGACAACTCTTTGTCATCTCACAATTTATGTGAATACCAATCTTTACCTATAAATTCGATGAGCCTCGAGCTATCTCAACAAACCTAATAATTCATCTCAAGTTAGATCCAAATATTTATGGACATGGTATGGCTCATGATTTGATTTCCTCAAAGAAGAAGTGACCTTGTGTTATCTCAACAAGCCAACAATGAACAAGAGAGTTCTCTCCTTATCACATTAGAAGGAAATTTCCTTTATATTAATTTGAAGGATTTAATATTATAGGTCTCATCATTTTTAATACTAGCATGCATATTAGATATCATTCTCGTTAATCATATCATGCATACTATCAATCACACAATAATCACATATATCTCATACAAGACTCGAGGATCAATGAATGGTAATGGATCTCTACTACTAGTCCTCTCGAGCCATAAGGAGACTAGTGGATCAAATACCTAGATAAAATATTATTACAAATTCTTTGAGATTATCTTTTCTTCTTAGTTTATTCTCCTTGCATCTATTCCGATATTCTATCTTCTACTTTTACTTTTCTTTGAATAAAAAACCTCAAGTTACGTTCTAGGAAGTAAGGTGAGAAGAGAAATACATCAACCTAATAGAAAAGGCAAGACACACATGCCCTATTTAACCAAAAAATTACAAATACACATTTTCATAAACTAGGTCGACTCATCTATACCATTCATCCATGCTTTAATCACATTGATACATGGCATACATGTAAATGAAATGCATCTCATTTTGAACATAATTATAAATCCATGACTTTGGTCATTTGATAAAACATTAAAATTTCCTAAATTTTAATTTTTTAGACTTTTTAAGCCTTGGACCTAACTTGGGCCCGTGGGCTTTTGGGCCTAAAAGTGGCATGCTTACATGCACCAAGCCTAGCATTGGCTAGTGGTTAGTGCACGGTACTAGTCTCGCTTGTTAATGCCTTGCCCCGGCCTAGCTAGCCACGAGGCCAATACTAGTGTCAACAAGTCCGGCACATGCCTAATGCATGCTTGGCATGTACGAGGCATGCCTACCTTGGCATGTATCCAATGTGTTCCTAGGCTAGCGTGCACACTAGCATGCTTAGTCCGCTAATGGCACGGCATGCTTGCACATTCTTGGCTTAGGCATGCCTACCCTAGCGCACACATGCTTGGCCGTGCCATAGGCACGGCATGTGTAAGGCATGCCTAGCCTATCGTGCACCCAATGCATGATTGGCCAACCTTGAAGGCCTAGCGTGTACAAGGCACACTTGGCTTATTGTGTGACTACCTAACCAATAGGCACCGTGTCTATGGCAACATGCAACATTGGTCTCACATGTGCCTAGTATTTTCTTACCTTAGAATTATTTTTAAATCTTTATAAAATACCAAAAACCTTAGATTTATAATCAAAAAGCAACAATTCATGCGATTAATCATAATTAATAAAACATATAATTGTAAATTTAATGGAGGCTCGATATCAAATAAAAGGATCATGCATCCTATGGAGGTGAAAGTAGAACAAAAAATTTCCTCCATCCATGGTTCTCAAGATCATGTTATTGAATCAACTAATTATATATTAATATAAATATTAATGTGGGTGAAAGATTACCTCTTTTAGCATAAAAAACAATTAAGCGAAAAGGGAACCATCCAAGTGTCTAGCCTCTATTGACTATCCATGCAACTTCAACATCCATAAAAGAAGCTAGCAAAATTATAGAGTGCGAGCTCCAATCATTTTATATATTTAATTTGCTTTGTAAAGAAATAGTAAGAGATCTCACACCTATTAGCATGATGATGCTAAAAGCAAGTACTTAGATGATTAATATTAGAGAACATATTATTGGATTTGACTCACTATGAGAATCCATTTGGTTTAGTCTATATGAATCTCATATGAGATGGGTACAATCTGGTCCATTGACTTGAAGTCATCATGGTTATCTCACTAGAGGATTTATTTAATTTGACACTCATTTTAATGGACCTAATAAAGGGTTGCATATGGATGATTCATTGGGTACGGTAAGAATCTAATGGAGATAGATGAATGACTAAGAAAGGACAATCATTCCTTGTATGCTAAAAGAGTTATCACATTATACTTTGATATATGTCCGCTCAAGAAATCTATGGCCATAATAGGAGAAAAACAATAGAGCATAATTAGTTTATTCTAGAGCTAAGATCTTTCAAAATTGAAGAACACTTGTGTGGTCATAATCAAACAGACTAATAACTAAGTTTATGATCAAGTTGTGATAAACATGAGGACCGAATTATATGATAACCATGCTTGTGAAAAGTAATTACAGATTAATTAATCCTCCTAGAGAATTGGGTAGTCATGATGCCTTGCTAGAGGCCAATCTTGATTTATGTATGAAGACATAAAAGAGAGTCTTTTATTCTTGATTCATTGCCAATATATCTAGAAGCCTATTAAGTCACACACATAAGTTTAAGCGTTCACATAATAAAAGAGAAGTAGATTTTGGAAAAGGTTTTTAAGTTTTGAAAGTTTCCTATATTGAAAAAAGTTTCCTATTTTGAAAAAACAATTTCTAAAATGGAAATTTTTCTATTTTAGAAATTAGTTTTCTAATTTAGATGTCAATTTTAAATTTGAAAGGAAGGTACCTAAAAGGGAAATTAGTTTCCTAATTCGAGGTTTAAAGGTAATTTAGGAAATTATTTTCTAATGGGCCTCTTAAAATATCTAACTCAATTTATTTAAATATTCTAAATTAATTAGTAATTAATTAAGCCAAAAGAGTTTAGGCCAATAGGTTTAATTTAAAAGCATTCAAAATATTTTGACGGGAGGATAACATGAACTTTATTGGATAAGGATCAAGGTTTAAATGGATAAGATCAAAAGTCCACATGTATTATAACCTCTAATCCTTAGAGGACTTGAAAGCAACAACCTAGAGTCCATTGTTGACTTGTTACCACCACTTCCTTGTCCTTGGAGGACAAGGAAGCTACTCCCGTATAAATAGAAGGTGAGGTGCAACAAGGAGAGAGTTAGAGCTAGGGCATACACGGTATCATAAGAAAAAGAGAGAAAATATTTTTCTCCCTCCCAAAAAGCATGTCTCCTCTCTCCCTTTCAATTAAGGTCCGAATAGATTTCTAAAGAGAAAAACATAAAACAAGTTAGAAAAGGGTGGAGCTAGCACTCTACAACTTCGAGTGCTTTTTGCATGGGCACTTGGACTATATGGATTATTAATAGAGGTTGAAAATAGCTCCTTTTCTATAAAGGTTAAATCTGCACTACAAAAGGTAATCCCTACTCACACTTTAATTCATATATGTATGATTAGTTGAATCAATTTCCCGATCTTAAGAGCCTTAAATGGAGGAATTTTTTTCTATTTTGTACCTCTATAGGATGCATGATCCTTCATCTCTCTCCCTTCCTCTATATCTCTCTCTCCCTCTCTTCCTCTCTCTTTCTCTCACCCTCTCTCCCTCTCTCCCTCTCTCCCTTTCTCTCTCCACATCACTCTTTCTCTCCCCCTCTCCCTCCCTCTCCCCACCCTTCTCCCTTTATCAATCTTTTCCTCTCTCTATCTCTTTCTCTTTCTCTTCCTCCCTCACTCTCTCTCACCCTTTCTCCCTCCCTCCTAATCTCTCTCCCCCTCCCTCTCTCCCTCTCTCTCTCCCCTTCTCTTTCCCTCCCTCTCCTTTTCTCTATCCCTCTCTCCCTCTCTCTCTCCCTTCCCTTTCCCTCCCTCTCCCTCTCTCTATCCCTCTCTCCCTTCCTTCATCTCTCCCTCGCTATCTCCCTATCTCTCCTAATTTGTTTCTCTCCCTCCCTTTTTATCTACCTCTCTCCCCTCTCTTCCTCTTCTCCCTCTACCTCTCTCCTTCTCTTCCTCTCTCTTCCCCCTCTCTCTCACTATCTCCCTTTCTCTCCCTTTTTCTCTCTCTTTCCCCTTTTTTCCATCTTATTCTCCCTCTCTCTATCTCTTTTTCTCCCTTTCTTTTTACCTCCAATAGTTTCTCTATTTCTCTCTCCTCTCTCTTTCTCCTTCTCTCTTACCTCTCTCTCATTTTTCCTCTATCTCTCCATTGCCCTCTCTCCCTCCCTCTCTCCCCCTCTCTCCCCCTCTCTCCCTAACCTTCTCTCACCCTCTCCTTCTATTTTTCTCTCTCCATCTCTCCTTCTATCATTCTCCCTCTCTCTCACTCTAACTCTCTCTCATTCTCTCTCTAATTCTCTATCTTTCCCTCTCTCATTCTATCTTTAATCCTCTATCTTTCCATCTCTCATTCTCTCCATTTCCCTGTCTCTTTCCATCTCTCCCTCTCTCTCTTTCTCCCTCTTTTCTCTCTATCTCTCTCCCTCTCTCTCTTTCTTCCTCTCTCCCTCTTCCTCTCCCTCTCTCCCTTTCTCTCCATCTCTCATTCCCTCCCTCTCTCCCTCTCACACTCCTATTTTCTCTCTATCTCCCTCTCTCCTTCTCCCTCTCACCTTCTCACTCTCTTTCTTCTCTTTATATCTCCCTCTCCCCCTCTGTCTCCCTCCCTCTTTCCTTCTCTCTAACCTGTCTCTTCCTCTTTCCCCCTCCCATCCACCCTCTCTCTTCCTCACCCTCGATCTCTCTCCCTCCCTCTCGTCCCTCTTTGTCTCCCTATGTCTCACTCTCTCTTGCTCTCTCTCCCTATCCCTCTCTCTTTCTCCCTCTCTTCCTTACCTTCTCTCTCTATCTCCCTTTGTCTCACTCTCTCCTTCTCTCTCTCCCTCTCACTCTCTCTTGCCCTCTCCCTCCCTTTCTCCCTCCTCCCTTTCCCTCTTTCTACCCTTCTCCCTCCCTCCCCTCCCTCTCCCCTTCATATCTCTCTCTCTCCCTCTCTCCCATCTTTCTCTATCTCTCTCTATCACTCTTTCTCCCTCTCTCCCTCTCCCTCTCTCTCACTCTCTCCTTCTATCCCTTTATCTCTCTTCCCTCTCTATCTTTCGCTCTTTCTCTCCCTTTCTCTCCCTCTATCTCTATATCCCTCTCCCTTCCTCTCTCTCCCTCGCTCTGTCTCTCTCCCTCTCTCTTTCTCCCTCATTCCCTCTCCCTCTCCCCATTTCCCTCTCTCTTCCTCTCTCTACCCATTGCTCTCTCCTTATCCCTCTCTCTTCCCTTTCTCGCTCTCTCCGATATTTCTCACCCTCTTGCTCTCTCCCTCTCTCTTTTACTCTCTCTCCCTCTCTCCTTCCCTTTTTCTCTCTCTCTCCTTGTCCCTCTTATTCTCTGTCCCCCTCTCTCCCATTTTCTCCCTCACTCCCTCTCTACTTCTCCTTTTTCCTCTATCTCTCCCTCTCTCTCCCTCTCTCTTTGTCTACCTCTTTCCCTCTCTCTATCCCACTCTTCCTCTATATCCCTACCTCTCTCTATTTCACCCTCTCTCTCCCCTTCTTCCTTTCTGTACCTTCTTCTCTCTCCAACTCTCTCCCATTCTCCTTCTTCTTCTCCCAATCTCTATCTCTCTTCCCCTCTCACTCTCTCTCTCCAAGTCACTCTCTCCCTCCCTCTCCCTCTCTCTCTCCCTCTTCCCCTCCCTCTCTCTTCCTTTCTCTTTCCCTCTCTCCTTCCCCCTTACTTCTCTCCCTCTCTCTCTCGCTTTTCTATCCTTATGTTCCTCACTCCCACCTTCTTCCTCTATCCCTCTCTCCCCCTCTCTCTCGCTTCATCTCTCTCTCTCCCTACCTCTCTCTTTCTTTCTCTCCTTTATATCCCCCTCTTTATCTCTCGTAACCCATATTTCTCTACCTCCGTAACCATTTCCCTCTCTCTCCCTCTCCCTGTCACCCCCTCTCCCTCTCTCCCTATCCCTGTCTTTGTTTCCCTCTCCCTCTTTCACTCCCTCCCTTCCTCAATCCCTCCCTTTCTCTCTCTCTCCCTCTCTTCCTCTCTCCCTCCTTCCCTCTCTCCCTCTCTCCCTCGCTCTTACTCTACCTCTCTCTCCCTTTCTCCCTCCCTCTCTCCCTCTCTCTCCTTTCATCCCTACCACTCATTCCCTCTCTCTCGGTCTACCTCACTCCCTACCTCCATCTCCCTCTCTCTCCTCCATCTTCCTTTCGTTGTCTCTCTCCTTCTCCCTCTTTCTCCATCTATCTCTCCCTTTATTTGCCCATTGCTCTCTCTTTATCCCTCTATCTCTCTCTATCTTTCCTTCTATCTCTCTCCCTGCTATCTCTATCTCCCTCTCTGTTTCTTTTTCTCTCCTTCTCCCTCTCTCTCCATCTATCTCTCCCTCTCACTCTCTCCCCTCCTCTCCCCTCTCTCTCCCACTCTCTCCTTCTCTCACTCTTCTTTTATCTCCACCTCTCTCTTCCTCTATGTCTCTTTTTTATTCTCTCCATCTCCCCCACATTTCTCCCTCTTTTTGCCCTTCTATCCCTCTCTCGACCTTTCTCTCCCTCTTGCCCTCTCCCTCTCTCTTTTTCTCTCCCTTCCCTCCCTCTTTCCCTTTGTAGCTCTCTCCTTATCTCTCTCTCGTTCTTCTTCTCTCACTCCTCTTGTCCTTTTCCCTCTCTATCTTTCCTTCTTTCACTCTCCCTTCCTCTCTCTCCCCCTCACTCCCTCTCCTCCCTCTCCTTTTCTTCGACTCCCTCTCCCTCTCTCCCTCACCCATTAACTCACACTCCCTCTCCCTCTACCTTTCCCTCTCTCACTCTCTCTCGCCTCTATCCCCTTCTCTCTCGACCTCCCTTAATCTCTCTAACTCTCTCTCTCTCTTCTTCTTCTTCTCTCTCTCTCATTATCTATCCCTCTCCCTCTTTCCCTCCCTCTTCCATCTATTTCCCTCTCCCTCCCCCTCCCTTTCTCTCCCTCTCTCCCTCCCTCTTCCCTCTCTTTCCTTCTCCCCGCCTTTCTCTCTCCCTCTCCCTCCTATTCTCTCCCTCACTCCCTCTCTACCTCTCCTTTTCTCTCTACCTCTTCCTCTTTCTCCCCCTCCCACTCTCTCTCCCTCTCTCCTTGTCTACCCCTCTCTTTCTCTCCATCCCACTCCCCTCTCTATCTCTACCTATCTCTATCTCGCCCTCTCTCTCCCACTCTCCCCCGACTTTTTCTCTCTCTCTACCTCTCCCTCTCTATATCTTTTTCTCTCTTTGTCTCTCTCCCTCTCTTTCCTTTTCCTTACCTTTCTCTCTCTCCCTCTCCCTCCCATTCTCTCTCTCCCTTTCTCCTTCTCTCTCTCACTCCCTCTCTACCTCTCCTTTTTTCTCTATCTCTTCCTCTCTGTCCCCTTCCCACTCTCTCTCCCTCTCTCCTTCTCTACCTCTTTCTCTCTCCCACTATCTCCCTCACTTTTTCTCTCTCTCCCCTCTCCCTCTCTATATCTTTTTCTCTCTCCATCTCTCCCTCTTCTTCTCCCACTCTCTGTCTCTTTCTTCCCCATCACTCTCTCTCTCTAAGTTGCTCTCTCCCTCCCTCACCCCCTCCCCCTCCCCTCCCTTCCTCTCCCTTTCTCTTTCCCTCTCTCCCTCCCTCTCTCTCTCTCTTTCTCTATCCCTCTCTCCCTCACTCCCTCCTTTTTCCTCTGTCCATCTCTCTCCCTTTCTATTTCACTTCATCTCTCTCTCTCTCCCTACCTCTCTCCCACTTTCTCTCCTTTATCTCCCCCTCTTTGTCTCTCCTTAACCCCATTTCTCTACTGCCCTAACCATTTACCTCTTTCTCCCTCTCCCTCTTACCCCCTCTCCCTCTCTCATATCTCCCTATCCCTGTCTCTCTTTCCCTCTCCCTCCTTCACTCCCTCCTTTTCTCTCTCTCTCCCTCTCTCCCTTTCTTTATCCCTCTCTCCCTCCCTCCTTCTCTCCCTTTCTCCATCTCTCTCATTCTACCTCTCTCTTTCTTTCTCCCTCCCTCTCTCCTTCTCCCTCCCTCCATCCGTACCACTCACTACCTCTCTCCCTCCCACTCTCTCTCACTCTACCTCCCTCCCTACCTCCCACTCCCTCTCTCTCTCTCCCCTCCATCTTCCCCTTATTGCCTCTCTCCCTCCCTCTCTACCTCATTCATACTTTTTTCTCTCTCTCCCTCTCTCCCCCTCCCTCTCCCCTTCCATGTCTATCTCTCTCACTCTTTCTCCATATCATTCTTTCTCTCCCTCTTCCTCTCTCTCTATCTCACCCCTCCCTCTCTCTCCCTTTCTTCCTCTCTCTCTCATTCTTCTTCTATCCCTCCCTCCCTCCCTCTTTCTCTCTCCCTCTCACTCCTAATTTCTTTCTCCCTTCCTCCTATCTTCTTCCCTCCCTCTCCCTCACTCTCTCCCTCTCTTCATATCTCTCTCCCTCACTCTCTCTTTCTCCCTCCCTCTCTCTCCCTCTTAATGTGTCTCCTTCCTTCCTACCTCTCCCCTCTATCTCTCTATCTCTCTCCCTCACACATTCTATCTCTCCACCTCTCTCCCTCCCAATCCCTTTCCCTCTTTCTTCCCTTCTCCCTCCCTCTCTCTCTCCCTCCTCTTTCTCTACCTCCCCTCTCTCCCTCCCTCCCTCTTCCCTCATTCTCTCTCCTCCCTCTCCCATCTTTATCTCTCTCCCCCTTATTCTCTCTATCACTCTCTCCCTCCCACCTCTTTATCTCTCCTCTCCTTCCCTTTCTCTATCTCTCACCCTCTACCCTCTCTCCCCTTTTCATTTCTCTCTTTCTCTCTCTCTCTCTCATTCTCTCTATCTCTCCATGTCACTCTCTCTATCCATCCCTCCCTCCGCCTCCCTCTCTCCCTCACTCTCTTCTTCTCTCTCTCCCACTCTCTCTCCCCTTCTCCCTCTCCCTCTCTAAATCCCATTCCTTCTCGCTCTCCCACTCTCAATCTCTTACTCTCCTTCTCTCATCGTCTCACTTCATCTTTCTTTCTCTCCCTCAATATCCGTTGCCCTTTCCCTCTTTCTCCCTCTCCATCTCTCCCTCCCTCCTTCTCTCTCCTTCTTTCTCTCCTTTTGACCCTTCCTCTCTCTCCCTCTCCCTTTTCTCTCCCTCTCCCTCTTTATCTCTCTCTCAGCCTCTCTCTCCTCTTTTATGTCTCTTTCTATCCCTCTCATTCTCTCTCTCTCCAAGTCGCTCTCTCCCTCCCTCTCCCTCTCTCCCTATTTGCCTCTCCCCCACTCTCTCTCCATCCCTCCCTTCCTCCCACTCTCCCCTCTCTCTCTTTCTCCTTCTCTCACTCCCTCCCATTACCTCTCTCCCTCTCTCACTCCCTCTCTCCTCCTCATGCTCCCTCCCTCTTTCTCCCCCTCTCTATCCCAATCTTTCTCTCTATCCTTATCTTTCCCTCTCTCCCTCTCTCACCCTCCATATCCCTTTCCCTCTCTCTCCCCTCCCTCTTCCTATCTCCCCTCTCCCCCTCTCTCTCCCCTCCCTCTTCCTATCTCCCCCTCTCTCCCTCTCCCTTCCTTCTCTCCCTCTCCCTCTCCCCTTTATGTCTCTCTCTCCCTCTCACTCTCTCCCTTTTCATGTCATTCTGTCCCTCTTTCTCCTCTCCCACTTTCTCCTCTTTCCCTCTTTCTTTCCCCCTCTCTCCCTCCTTCCCTTTTCCTCTCTTACTCTCCCTTCCTCTCACTCCCCCTATTTCCCTCTCTCTCCCTCTCACTCTATCCTTCCTTCCTTCCCTCCCTTTTTCTCTCTCTCCTCTATCTCCCTCTCTTTAACCCTTTCTCCTTCCCTTCCTCTCACTCTCTTTGTCCCTCTTACTCTATCTCCCTCTCCCAATCTCTCTCCCTCCCTCCCACCCTCTATTCCTCTCTCTTCCCCCTCTTTACTCCCTTTCTCTCTCCCTCTCCCTCTCCTTCTCTCCCTCTCCCTCTCCCCTTTATGTCTCTCTCTCCCTCTCACTCTCTCCCATCCCATGTCATTCTCTCCCTGCTTCTCCTCTCCCACTTTCTCGCTCTTTCCCTCTTTCTCTCCCCTCTCTCCCTCCTTCCCTTTTCCTCTCTTACTCTCCCTTCCTCTCACTCCCCTTTCTTTCCCTCTCTCTCCCTCTCACTCTATCCTTCCTTCCCTCCCTCCCTCTTTCTCTCTCTCTCTCCTCCATCTCCCTCTCTTTACCCCTTTCTCCTTCCCTTCCTCTCACTCTATTTGTCCCTCTTACTCTATCTCCCTCTCCCAATCTCTCTCCCTCCCTCCCACCCGCTATTCCTCTCTCTTCCCCCTCTTTACTCCCTTTCTCTCTCCCTCTCCCTCTCCTTCTCTCCCTCTCCCTCTCCCCCTTTATGTCTCTCTCTCCCTCTCACTCTCTCCCATTCAATGTCATTCTCTCCCTCCTTCTCCTCTCCCACTTTCTCGCTCTTTCCCTCTTTCTCTCCCCTCTCTCCCTCCTTCCCTCTTCCTCTCTTGCTCTCCCTTCCTCTCACTCCCCCTCTTTCCCTCTCTCCCCCTCTCACTCTATGCTTTCTTCCCTCCCTCCCTCTTTCTCTCTCTCTCTCCTCCATCTCCCTCTCTTTACCCCTTTCTCCTTCCCTTCCTCTCACTCTATTTGTCCCTCTTACTCTATCTCCCTCTCCCAATCTCTCTCCCTCCCTCCCACCCTCTATTCCTCTCTCTCCCCTCTTTTACTCCCTCTCTTCCCCTCTTTTACTCCTTTTCTCTCCCCTCCCTCCCCGTCTCTCTTTCTCTCTCATGTTCCTCTTTGCTTCTCTATCTCTCCCTCTGTCTCTCCCTCTCTCCCTATTTCCCTCCTTATCCTTCTCCCTCTCTCCCTCCCTCCCTCCCTCTCCCTCTCACTCCCTCTCCCCTTGCATCCCTCCCCTCCCTCTCTCTCGCCCTCTGTACCTTTCTCTTCCACTTACTCTTTATAATTCTTTCTCTCTCCCTCTCCTTCCCCCTCTCCCCTCTGCCATTACTCTCTCCCTCTCTCCCTCCTCTCTCTCTTTTCCCTCCCTCTCTCTCATTTTCTCTCTCCTCCCCCTCCCCTCTCTCTTTCTGCCTCTCTCCCTCTCTCTTTTACCTCTCTCCCTCTCTCTATATCGCCCTCCCTCTCTCTCTCCCCCTCTTACTCTCTCTCTCCCCCTCTCTCCCTCTCTCCTCCCCTCATCTCTCTCCCTCTTTGCCTCCCTCTCCATCCTTTAATCTCCCTCCCTCTTCATTTCTATCTCCCACTACCTATATCTCTCTCTTCATCTCTTTCCCTCTCACTCTCTCACCCTCTCTCCCTCTCTCCCCTCTCTCCCCTTCTCTCTCCCTCTAACCCTCTCCCTCTCTTTCCCTCTCTCTCCCCCACTCCCTCTCCTTCTTTCTCCCTCTCTCTCCTCTCTCTCTCACTCCTCCCTACCTCCCGCTCCTCGCTCCCTTTCTATCTCTCTATTTCTAACTCTCTCTTTCCCTCTCCCTCTCACTTTCTCTTTCCCTCTTCCTTTCCCTCTCTCCCATTCTTTCTTTCTCTCTCTCCATTTCTAACTCTCCCTCTCTCCTTTTCTAACTCTCCCTATTTCCCTTTTCCTCTCTCTTTCTTTTTCCCTCTCTTCCTCTCTCATAATCTCTCACCCTCTCTCTCTCCCTCTCTTTATATCTCTTTCTCTCTCATCTTTTCTCCCTATCTCTTAATCTATCTACCTTTCTCTTCCTCTATGTCTACCCTTCTCTCTCATCCCCTTCATCTATCTCTCCCTCTCTCTTTCCTTCTCTCTCTCTCCCTCTCTCTTTACCCCTCTCTCTCCCCTCTTCCTCCCTCTCCCTCTCTCTCCCCCTCTCCCTATCCCTCTCCCTCACTCTTCCTTTCTCCTTTTCTCTCTCATGCTCTCTCCCTCTATCTTTCTCTCTCTCCCTCTCCAACGCACGCTCTCTGTCCCTCTCCTTCTCCCTCTCCATTTTCCTCTATCGCTTACCCTCTCTCTCTCTCCCTCTCCCTTTATCTTTCTCTCTCTTATGCTATCTCCCTCCATTCTTTTCTCTCTCCCTCTCCCTTCCCTCCCATTCCCTCTCCCTCCCTCTCTTTTCTTCATCTCTCTTTCCCTCCCTTCCTCTCCCTCTCCCTCTCCATCCTTCCTCCTTTCCATTGCTATCCCTCTCTTCCTCTCTCTCTCTCTCTCCCCTCTCATCCTCTCTCTCTCCCTCTATCTTCCTTCATCAAGCTCTCTCTCTCTCCCTTCTCTCTTTGTCCCTCCTCCTTGCTATCTCCCTCCCTCTCTCCTACCTACCATCTCCCTCACTCCTTTTCTCCTTTTTCTCTCTCTCCCTTTCCTTTTCTCTCCCTCTCACTCTCTCCCTCTTTCTCCCCATCTCTCTCTTTCTATATCTCTAACTTTGCCTCTCTCTCTATCTCTCTCTACCCCTCTCTCTCCCTCTTTTGTTCTCTCTCCCTCTCTTTCTCTTTCCCTCGCTCTCTCTCTCTCTATGTTTCCCTCTATCCCTTTCCCTTAATCTCTCCCTCTCTCATTTTCCTTCAATCTCTCCTTCTTCCTCTCTCTCCCTCACTTGTTTCCCTCTCTCCATCTCTCTATCTTCGTCCCTTTCTCCCTCTACCTATCTGCATCCCCATCTCTCCCTCTCCCTCTTCATCTCCCTCTCTTAAGCTTTCTCCCTTAATCCTTCTCTTTCTCTCCCTCCCTCCCTTCTCTCTCTATAACTCTCTACTCCCCCTCCTTCCCAATTCCTCCCCTCCATCTCTATGTCTCTCTCTCCCCCTCCCTTCCCCTCTCCCTATCTCACTTTCCCTCGCTCCCTCTATCTCCCTCTCTCCCTCCATCTCCCTTTCTCCATCTTTTTCTCGCTCCCTCCCCCTTCCTCTCTCTTCCCTCTCGCTCTTACTCTCTCTCGTCCTCTCTCCCTCTCTCTCTCCCACTCTCTCCCTCCCCTCTCCCTCTTTCTCTCTCCCCCTCACTTACTCTATCTCCTATCTCTCTCTCCTTTATTCTTTTATTTCTCTCCCCTCTCCATCTCCCTCTATCAATCTCTCCCCTTCTTTCATTTCTCCTAATGTTTCTCTCTCCCTATCCCTCCCTCCCTCTCCCACTCACCCTCCTCCCCCTCTCTCTCTCCCTCTCTTCCTTTCTTTCTCCCTCTCTCCCACCCTCTAGCTCCCCTACTTTTCATCCTTCCCACTCCCTCCATCCCTCTTCCACTCTCCTTCTCCCTCCCTCTCTCTGTCTCTATCTCTTTCGCTCTCCTTTCCTCCCTCTCTCCGCCTCTCCCTCCGTCCCTCTCCCTATCTCCTCCTTCGCTCTCCCTCTCTCCTTCCCTCTCCCTCTCTCTCTCATTCCCCCTCTCTCCCTTTCCCCCTCTCTCCCTTTCCCTCTCCCCCTTTCTCTCCCTCCCTCCTTCTCTCCTTTCCCTCTATTCCCTCCTTCTCTCCATCTGTCTACCCCTCCCTCTTTCCTTTTCTCCCTCCCTCTCCACATCTCCTTCTTACATTTTTCTCCCTTTCTCCCTCTCCCCTCTATCCCTCTCTTTCTGCCCCTCCGTCTCTCCCCTCCCTCGCCCTCTTCCCATGTCCCTCCTTCTTTCTCCCTCTCTTCCTTTCTCCCTCTCTATCATTCTCCTTCTCTCACTCCCTTTAGTACCTCACTCTCCCTCCCTCTCTCCCCTTCTCTCCCCTCTCTCCCACTCTCCTACCTTCTCCCTCTATCCCCCATTCCTCATATCTCTCTCTCCTCCTCTTTTCACTCCCTCCTTCTTCCTCTCCCTCTCCCTTTCCCCCTCTCTCTCATGCTCTCCCTATTTCTCCTACCACTTTTCTCACACTCTTTCTCTATCTCTCTCTTCATCTCCCTCTCCCTTTCTCTTTTCCCTCCCTCCCTCTCTTTCCCCCTCTCTCCCACCCTCTTCCCTACCTCTCCCCCTTCCCTCATCCTCTCTCTTCCCTTTTCTCTTCCTTTCTCCCTCTCCTTCTACCCCTCTCTACCACTCTCTCCCTCTCTCTTTCTCCCTCTCTTCCTCTTCCCCCTCTCTCGATTTCTTTCTCTTTTTCTCTCTCTTTTTATCTTTCCTTCTCTCTTTATCTCTCATCCTTTCTCTCCTTCTCTCTCTATCTCCCTCTATTCCTCTCTCTCTCAAACTCCTCTTTCCCTTTCTCTCCTTCCTCATTCCCTTTCCCTTTTTCCTCCCTCTATCCCTATCTCTCTTTATCTCTCAATCTCTTTTTTCACTTTCTCTCTCCCTCTCTCTCTTTCTCTCTCTCCCTCTCTCTCCCTCTCCCTCTCCCTCTTCTTCTCTCTCTCTTTCTCCCTCTTTTTGCCTCCCTCTCTCCCTCTCCCACTCCCTCTCTCTCTCCCTCCTCCCTCTCAATGTCTCCCTTTTTATCTCTCTATCTCTCCCTTTCCTTTTCTATTCCTCTCTCTTCCTATCTCCCTCTCCCCCTTTCCCTCCCTCCCACTCCCTCTCTCTCACTCACTCTCCCTCGCTCTCCCTTCCTCTCTCCCTCCCTCTCTCCCCTTCCTTCCTCGCTATCCCTCCCTCTCTCCTTCTCTCTCCTACCTCTCTCTCTCTCTTTATCCCTCTCCCCTCTCTCCCTCTCTCTCCTCCTCTCTCTCCCTCTCTCTTCCCTCTCTCCCTCTCCCTCTTCTTCCTTCCTTCTCACCCTTTTCCTCTCCCTCTCTCTACCCCTCTCTTGCTCTCTATCACTCTATCTCTCCCTTCCTCTCTCTCTCCCCCTCTCTATCTCCATCTATTTCTTTCATTCTCTCTCCCTTTTCCTCCTGTTCCCCCTCTCCCTCTCCCTCTTCCTCTCTCCCTCCCTCACTCCACCTCTCTCTCTCTCCCTCCTTCCCTCTCTCTACCATTTCCTTATCCCTCTCTCCCTCTCTCTCTCTTTTTCTTTCTAACTCTTTCCCTCTCTCTATCTCCCTTTTTCTCCCTCCCTCTTCCCTTCATTCTCTCTCTCTCCCCTCTCTCTATATTTCCTTTTCTCTCACTCTCTCTCCCCCTTTCTCTATTTCCTTCTCTCTCACTCTCTCTCCCTCTCTTCATTTCCTTCTCTATCGCACTCTCTCCCACTCACCCTCTCTATCTCTCTTCCTCTCTTTCTTTCCCCCTCTCTACCTCCCTTTCTCTTCCTTCCTGTCTCTCTTTCTTTATCTCCCTCCATCCTTCTATCTTTATCCTTTATGCCCCCATTCCTATCTCTCCATCTCTGCCCCTTACTCTCCCCTTCTCTCTACCCCTCTCTCTCTCCTCCTCTCTCTATCTAGCTCTCTCTCTTTCTCTCTCTCTTTATTACTTTCCCTCTCTCACCATCCTCTTTCTCCCTCACTACCTCTTTTTCTCCCTTACTCTTTCTCTTTCTCCCCTATCTTTATCTCTCACTATCTCTCCTTCTCGCTTTTACTCCTCCTCCCTACTTATCTCTCCCTCTCTTTCTCTTCCTCTTTTTCTCTCTCTTTTCCTTTTCCCTCTCCACCTCTCTCTTCCTCTCTCCCTCTCTCACCATTTCTCTCTCTTCCTCTCTCTATACCTCTCTCTCTTCCCTCCTCTCTCCCTCTCTCCCTCTCTCTCCTTCTCTCACCCTCTCCCTCTCTTTATCTCTCTCTTCTTCCCTCTCTCTTTCTCTCCCTCCCTCTCCCTTTCTCTTCCACTCTCTCCCTCTCTCCCTCTCTTTTCCTTTCTCTCTCCCTCTCCCTCTCACTCTCTTTCTCCCTCTTTTTCTCCCTCTCTCTTTATCTCTCTCACACTTTCTCCCTCCATCCTTCTCTCTCCCTTCCTCTCCCTCTCCCTCTCCCTCTCCCTCTCTCCCTCTCATCATCTCTCTTTCTTCTTCATATCTCTCTTTCCCTCCTTACCTCTCCCTCTCCCTCTTCATCCCTCTCTTCCTCTCTTCCTCTCTCTCCCTCCTCACTCTCATACTCCCCGCCCTTCTCTCCTTCTTACTCTCTCCCTCTCTCTTCCTCCATCTAGCTCTCTCTCTCTCCACTCTCCCTCTCTCCCTACTCCTTCCTATCTCTCAATCTCTCTCCCACTACCTCCCACCCTCCAAATCTTTATCTCTCTCACCCCTTCTTTCACGCTCTCCTCTCTCCCTCTTTTCCCTCTCTCTCCCTCTCTCTCTTCCCCTCCCTTTGTCCCGCTCTCTCTTTCTTCCATCTCTCTCTCTATTTCCTTATCTCTCTCTTCATCTCTCTCTCCACTCTCTCTCCCTCTCTCTGCCTCCTCTTTTTCTCTCTCCCCCTCTCTCCCTCTTTCTCATTCTTCTTCACTCTCTCCCTTTCTCTCCCTTTTTGTTTCCCTCTCTTCGTTTTCTCTTCTTCCTCTCCCTCTCTCTCTTCCTACCTCCCTCTACCTCTATATTTCCCTCTTCCACTCTGCCTTTCCCTTAATCTCTCCCTCTCTTCCTCTCCTTCACACTCTCCCTCTCTTTCATTCTCTCCCTCTACCTCTCTACTTCTCCTTTTCTTTCCCCCTCTCTCGCTCTCTCTCTTACTCTCTCTTACGCTCTCTCCCCCATGCTTCTCTCTCTCCCCCTTTCCCTCCCTCTCCCATCCCAATCTATCTCTCTCTTTCCCCTTCCTTCCTCTCCTTTCCCTCTCTCTCAACATCTCTCTCTCCCCATCCTTCTCCCTCCCCTTGCCTTCCCTTTTCCCACTCTTTCCCTCCCTTTCTCCCTCTCCCTCCCTCCTTCACTCCCTCTATCTCCCTCTCTCCGTTCCTCTCTCTATCTCTTCTCCTTCCTTTCTTTTCCCCTCCCTCTTTCTCCTTTGTCCTCTCTCCCTCCCCCTCCCTCATTCTCCCTTTGTCCTCTCTCACTCTCCCTCCCTCTCTCTTTTCTCTCCCTCCTCCACACTTTCAACCTGTCTCTCCCACTCTCTTTCTCTCTCCCCCTCCCTTCCTTTCCCTCTCGCTCCCTCCCACTCTCTCTCCCTCTTTCTCCCTCTCTCTCCCTCTCTCTCTCCCTCACTCCCTCTCTCCTTTTCCCTCTCCCTCTCTCCCTTCTCCTCACTCCCTCACTTTCCATCCCTCCCACTCCCTCTCTCCCTCCCTCTATCTCCCTCTCTCTTTCTCCCTCCCTCTCTCTGTCTCCTTCTCTCTCACTCTCCTTCACTCTCCCTCTTTCTCCCTCTCTCCCTCTCCCTCTCTCCTTTACCCTCCCTCCCGTTGTCTCTATCTCCCTCACTCTCCCTCCCTCTCTCCACCTCCCTCCCTTCGTTTCTCTCTCTCCCTCCCTCTCTCTCTCTCTCCCTCCCTCTCTCTCTCTCTCTCTCTCTCTTCCCTCTATCTCTTCCTTCCTCTCTATCCCTCTCTCCTTCTTTCTCTCCCTCCCCTCTCTTCCTCCCTCTCTCCCTCTCTACCCCTTACTATCTCACCCTCCCTCTCTCTCTCTCCCTCTCTCCCTTTGTCCTACCTTCTCACTCTCTCCCTCATTCTCCCTTTCTCTCTCTCTTCCCTTTTCTCACCCTCTCCCTCTCCCTTTTCCTCTCCTTTTTCCTCCCCCTCCCTCTCTCTCTCTCATGCTCTCTCCATCTTTTATACTCCATCTCTTTTTACCCCCTCTCTCATGCTCTCTCTTAATATCTCTCTGTCTTTATATCCCTTTCCCTCTCCCTCTCCCTCTCCCTCGCTCTTTCCCTCTCTCTTTTTTAAATTAATTTAATATTATTTCTCATGCTCTCTCCATCTTTTATACTCCATCTCTTTTTACCCCCTCTCTCATGCTCTCTCTTAATATCTCTCTGTCTTTATATCCCTTTCCCTCTCCCTCTCCCTCTCCCTCGCTCTTTCCCTCTCTCTTTTTTAAATTAATTTAATATTATTTCTCTATTTTTAATTCTTTTTTAAATTATCTATTTGTTAAATTTATAATTATATTTAAAAATATATAAATTATGAAGTTGTATATTATGTTTTGCAAAACCAATTAACTATTTTCAATTATTTCTCATTTTTTAACCATAATTAAATTAATATTATTTTCCTATTTACCTATTTATTAAATTTAATATCTTTTTCCAATTTTTTAAACTATCTATTTATAAATAAATTACAAACCCTTATGTTTAGGTTTGAAAAACCAATTAATTATTTTCAATTACTTTATTTCTAAAATATATTTATAAATAAATTTTGCAACCCCAATTAAATATTTTCAATTATTCCTCATTTTTTAACCACAATTAATTTAACATTATTTTCTATTTTTATTTTTTTTAATTATCTATTTATTAAGTTTAATATTATTTTACTTTTCCAAATAATCGATTTATCAATATTTCAAATAGGTTTAAAATTATATAAATTATAAAACCTTATCTTTATTTTGCAAAAACCAAAATTAATTTAATATTATTTTCCTTTTTAAAATATTTTTTAAATTATCTATTTCTTAAATTTGCAAATAGATTTAAAAATATATAAATTATGAACTTGTATCTTTAGTTTTTCAAAACCAATTAATATTTTCAATTATTTTATTTCTAAAATATATTCATAAATTAGTTTGACAAAACCAATTAACTATTTCATATTATTTCCCATTTTTTTAACCATATTTAATTTAATGTTGTTTACCTATTTTTATTTTTTAAAATTATCCATGTATTAACTTTAATATTATTTTCCTCTTTTCTAAATCGTCTATTAATTAATTTTTCAAGTAGATTTAAAAATGTATAAATTATGAACCTTTATATTTAATTTTACAACATAATAATTAATTTATTTTTATTTTTCTTATTTTTAATTACTTTTTAAATTATCTATTGTCTAATTCCACAAATAGATTTTAAAGTATATAAATTATAAACACTGAATCTTTAGTTTTCCAAAACCAATTAAGTATTTTCAATTATTTTATTTCTAAAATATATTTATAAATTAGTTTGGCATAATCAAGTAACTATTTCCAATTATTTCTCATTTTTTAACCATATTTAATTTACTATTATTTTCCTATTTTTAATTATTTTAAAATTATCTATTTTAAAAATTTAATATTATTTTCCTTTTTTCTAAATAATCTATTATAAAAATTTATCTTTAATTTTGCAACACCATAATTAATTTATTATTATTATTATTCTTATTTTTAATAATTTTTTTTAAAATTATCTATTTTCTAAATTTGCAAATAGACTTAAAAATATATAAATTATGAACTTGAATCTTTAGTTTTCCAAAACCAATTAATTTTTTTCAATTATTTTATTTCCAAAATATATTTATAAATTAGGTTTGCTAAACTAATTAACTATTTTAAATTATTTCTCATTTTTTACCATAATTAATTTAATATTATTCTTCTATTTCTAATATTATTTTCCTATTTATCTATTTATTAAATTTTAAATTATTTTTAAAATTATCGATTTATTAAATTTTTAAATAGATTTAAACATATATATAAACCCTTATTTTTAGTTTTGCAAAACCAATTAACTATTTTCAATTATTTTATTTCTAAAATATATTCATAAATTAGTTTTCTAAAACCAATTAAATATTTTCAATTATTTCTGATTTTTAACCATACTAATTTAATATTATTTTCCTATTTTAAATAATTTTTAAATTTCTACTTATTAAATTTAATCTTATTTTCCTATGTTTTAATTATTTTTTAGATTATCTTTTTATTAAATTTTCAAATAGATTCAAAAATATATAAATTCTAAACCTTTATCTTTAGTTTTAAAAAACAATAATTAAGTTAATACTAGTTCCCCATTTTTTAATTATTTTTTAAATTTGCAAATAGATTAAAAAATATATAAATTATAAACTTGTATCCTTAGTTTTGCAAAACCAATGAACTATTTCAAATTGATTCAATTATTTTATTTCTAAAATATATATTTTTCAAACGTTCTAATGATATTTTTGTAAAACCGTATTTAAGTTAATATAATTTTCTTATTTTTAAAATATTTTTTTATTTAATTACCTATAATTAATTTAATATTATTTTCTGATTTCTAATTATATTTAAATTATCTATTTATTAAATTTTCAAGAAAATTCAAAAATATATAAATTGTATTCCCTTATCTTTAGTTTTACAAAAAAATAATAATTAATTTTATGTTATTTTCCTATTTTTAAATATTTTTTACTTTATCTATTTATTAAATTTGCAAATAGATTTAAAAATATATAAATTACAAACTTATGTCTTTAGTTTTGCAAAACCATTTAACTATTTTCAATTATTTCCCATTTTTTAAAAATAATTAATTTAATATTATTTTCCGATTTTTAATTATGTTTTAAATTATCAATTTATTGACTTTTCAAATAGATTTTAAACATATATAAATTATAAACCCTTATATTTAGTTTTGCAAAGTCAATTAATTATTTTCAATTATTTTATTTGTAAAATATATTTATAAATTATTTCTACAAAACCAATGAACTATTTTCAATTATTTTAGATTTTTTAGCCTTGATGAATTTAATATTATTTTCTTATTTATGTATTTATTAAATTTAAATATTATTTTCAAAATTTTTATTTGTTTTTTAAAATTATCTATTTATTAAAATTTCAAATATATTTAAACATATATAAATTATAAACCCTTAATTTTTTATTATAATTTTTTTTTTTTGCTAAACCAATTAACTATTTTCAATTATTTTATTTCTAAAATATATTTATAAATTAGTTTTGCAAAACCAATTAACTATTTTAAATTGTTTCTCATTTTTATCCATAATTAGTTGAATATTATTTTCCTATTTTTGATTTTTTTAATTATTTATTTATTAAATTTAATATTATTTTCTTATTTTTTACATTATCTATTTATTACTTTTCCAAATAGATTTAAAAATATATTATCTTTAATTTTGCAAAACCATAATTAATTTAATATTATTTTTTTATTTTTATTTTTTTAAATTATCGTTTTATTAATTTTCTAATAGATTAAAAATATGTAAATTATAAACTTGTATCTTTAGTTTTGCGGAACCAATTAGCTATTTTCAATTATTTTATTTCTACAATATATAAATTAGTTTTGGAAAACCAATAAACTTTTTCAATTATTTTATTTCTAAATTATATAAATTAATTTTGAACAACCAATTAACTATGTTCAATTATTTGTCAATTTTAATCATATTAATTTAATATTATATTCCTATTTTTAATTATTTTTAAATCATCTATTTATTAAATTGAAGATTATTTTCCTATTTTAATTATTTTTTCAATTATTGTATTTAACAATTTTTCAAATAGATTTAAAAATATATAAATTATAAATCCTTATCTTTAGTTTTGCAAAATCATAATTAAATTATAAATCCTCTCTCCTTCCCTCTCTCTTATACTCTCTCATTTTCTTTCTTCTTCGTTTGTATCTCTCTCTCCCTCTCTCTCCCCCTTACTATCTCCCTTCCTCCCTTTCCTTATCTCTCTCTCCCCCTCTCTCCCTCCCCCTCACCCTCTCTCTCACTCCTCTTCTCTTTCTTCCCCTCCATCTTATTGTCTCTCCTCTTCCCTTTCCCGCCTCCCTCCTTCTCTCTCTCCCCCTCTCTCACCTCCCTCTCCCCCTCTTTGTCTCTTTCTCCCTTTTCCTCCCTCCCTTCCTTTCTCTTTCCCTCTCTCTCCCTCACCCTCCCTCCGCCTCCCTCCCTCTCTCTTTCCCAGTCTCTCTCCCTTTCTCCCCCTCCCTCCCTTCATCTTTCCGTGCCTCTCTCCCTCTCTCTCACACTCCCTACCTCCCCTCTCTCTCCCTTCCTCTCTCTTTCTTGCCCTTTCTCTCCTCCCCTCTCCCTCCCTCGCTCTCACTCCTTCTCCCTCCCTCTCTCCCTCTCCCCCTCCGTCTCCCTCTCTATTCCTTCCTTTCTCTCCCTTTCTCTCTTGCTCTTTCTCTCCCCCTTTCATTCCCTCCATCTCTCTCTCCCTTTATCTCCTCCCCACTCTCTTCTTACCTCTCTCTCTCCCTCTCTCTCTCTATATACCTCTCTCCCCTCTCTCTCTCCTTCCATCTTACTTTTTCCCTCTCCCTCCCTCTCTCCCTTCCCTCTCTCCCTCTCTACCACTCTCTCTCCCTCTCTCCCACACTCTATCCCTCTTTCTCTCCCCTTATCCCTCCCCTTCTCTTTCTCTCTCCCTCTTCCCCTCTCTCTCTCTCCCTCTCTCTAACTTCTATCTCTAACTCCCTCCCTCTCTCTCTCCCACACTCTCTCCCCTCTCTCTTTACTCTCTATCCTTTTCACTCCCTCTCTCTCCCACACTCTCTCTCCCTCTCTCTTACTCTTTATCCCTTTCACTCCCTCTCTCTCCCACACTCTCTCTCCCTCTTCCCCTCTCCCTTCCTCCCTCCCCCTCTCTCCCTCTCTCTAACTTCTCTCTCTAACTCCTCTCTCACTTTTACTCTCTCTCCCTCTCCCTCGCTCTCCCCTTTTCTTCCTCTATCTCTACCTTCTTCTCTCCTTATCCGTCCCTCCTTCACCCTTCTCCCTCTCTCTCTCCCTCTCTCACTCCTTCTCTCTCCCTCTTTCTCCATCCCTCTCGGTCTCTCCCTCCTTCTCATTTCTTTCGTCTCTCTTGCTCCCTATCTCCTCTTCTCTCTCTATCCTTACTTCTCCTCTTCTCTTCCTATCCTTCTCTCTCTCCTTACTTCATCTCCCTTTCTCCTTCTCTCGTCTCTCTCCCTCCCCCTCCCTCTTTCTCTCACTCTCTCCCTCCCCCTCCCTCTTTCTCTCACTCTCTCCCTCTCCCTCTTTCTCCCACTCTCTCCCCTTTCTCATCTCCCCTTTTCTCTCCTTCCCCTTCACTTTTCCCCTCTCCCTCCCTCGCTCCCTCTTATTTAGAGCTTTTTCAATTATTTTTTTAACCAAAATCAATCATAGGTCGTGGCTTATAGCAATGATATTTTTGTCATTGGCTCAATTCGCATCGAACTAGGTCCAAAAAGCTCTAAATTAAGCCGATAGTTTTTCTTCGCTTTTATTGCTCTCACACGGTTTTACAAATTCTAAAATCGGTTAGCCTACATCTTATTTAAAAATGATGAAAGTTGATTTTGAGGGTATAAACTAAAATTTTTGACCAAAACCACTCATAGGCCATGGCTTATAGTGATGAGTGTTAATCGTTGGCCCGTTTAGCATCAAACTAGGTCCAAGTAGCTCAAAACTAGGTTGATAGTTTTGCTTTAGTTTTTATCTCTCTCATATAGTTCTATATAATCCAAAACCAGGTTGGGCCATATCTTTTTGAAAAAACATGAAATCTAATTTTGAGGGCTTCAACTATATTTTTCCGCCAAAATCACTCATAGGTCATGGCTTATAGTAATGAGTTTTGATTATTGGCTCGTTTCACATCGAACTAGGTCCAAACAGACTCAAAACTAAGCCAATAGTTTTTCTTTAGTTTTTATCGCTCTCACATACTTCTATGTAATCCAAAATCAGTTGGCCCGTATCTTCTTGAAAAAATATGAAGGCTAATTTTGAGGGCCTCAACTATATTTTTCTCGCCAAAATCACTCATAGGTCATGCCTTGTAGCAATGAGTTTTGATTGTTGACTTATTTTGCATCAAACTAGGTCCAAAAAGCTCAAAACTAGGCCGACAAGTTTTGCTTCATTTTTTACGGCTCTTACACCGTTACACATATTCTAAATCTAGTTGGCTCGTATCGTATTAAAAATTCTTGAATGCTAATTTTAAGCACCTAAACTAGATTTTTTTTTTATCAAAATCACTTATAGGTCGTGGCTTATAGCAACGAATTTTGATTATTGGCCCATTTCACATCGAACTATGTCCAAACAGACTTCAAAATTGGACCAACTGTTTTTCTTCAACTTTTATTGCTCTCACACGATTCTATGTGTTTTAAAACTAGTTAGCCTACATGTTCTTGAAAAACCGAGAAGGCTTATTTTGAGGTGCTAAAATATATTTTTTGACCAAAGTCACTTATATGTCATGGCTTATAGCGATGAGTTTTGATCGTTGGCCCATTACACATCGAACTAGGTCCAAATAGCTAAAATCTAGGCCGATAATTTTGCTTCAGCTTTTATCGCTCCGATATCGTTCTATATATTCCAAATGGAGTTGGCTTGTTTTTTCTTGAAAAACCGTGAAAGCGAATTTTTGAGCCTAAACTACATTTTTAAACCAAAATCACTCGTAGGTCATGGCTTATAGCGATCCGTTTTGATCCTTGGCTCGTTTCGCATAGAATTAGGTCTAAATAGCTAAAAAATGGGCCAATAATTTTTCTTCGACTTTTATTGCACTCATACCATTTGACATATTCTAAAAATAGTTGGCCGGGATCTTTATAGAAAACGATGAAAGCTAGTTTTGAGGGCCTAAACTATATTTTTTTTGCCAAAGCCGGTCATCGATCCCGCCTTATAGTGGTGAGTTTTGATCGCTAGCCCGTTTAGCTTCAAACTAGGTCCAAACAGACTCAAAACTAGGTCGATAGTTTTGCTTCGGCTTTTATCGCTCTCACATTACTCTAAATATTCCAAAACAGTTAGCCCGTATCTTTTTGAGAAGCCCTAAAGGTCGATTTTGAGGACCTAAACTATATTTTTTTACCAAAATCACTCATAGGTCATGGCTTATTGTAATTAGTTTTCTTTGTTAGCCCGTTTTGTATCGAACTAGGGCCAAATAGCTGAAAACTAGGCCAATAGTTTTTCTTCGGCTTTTATCGCTCTCACACTCGTTCAACGTATTCCAAAACCAGTTGGTTTGTACCTTCTTGAAAACTCGTTAAGGTTGAATTTAAGGGCTTAAATTATATTTTTTTTACCAAAATCACTCATGAGTCGTGGCTTATAACAACAAATTTTTATCATTGGCTCGTTTCGTATCAAACTAGGTCCAAACAGACTTTAAATTAGGTTGACGAGTTTTTTGTTTAGTTTTTATCGTTCTCACATGGTTTTATAGTTCTAAAATCGGTTACCCTGCATGTTATTTAAAAATCATGAAGGTTGATTTTGAAGACCGAAACTAAATTGTTTAACCAAAGTCATTCATAGGTCATGCCTTATGGCGATGAGTTTTGATCGTTGGCCCATTTAGCATCAAACTAGGTCCAAATAGCTCAAAACTAGGTCGATAATTTTGTTTTAGTTTTTATCGCTCTCATATAGTTCTATATAATCCAAAACCAGGTTAGCTCGTATCTTCTTAAAAAACATGATGGCTAATTTTGAGGGCCTCAACTATATTTTTTCGCCAAAATCACTCATAAGTCGTGGCTTATAGCAATGAGTTTTGATTGTTGGCTTATTTCGCATCAAACTAAGTCCGAAAAACTAAAAACCGGCCGACAGTTTCTCTTCGCTTTTATTGCTCTCACACTATTACATGTATTCCAAATCTAGTTGGCCCGTATCTTATTAAAAAAATCTTGAATGGTGATTTTAAGGGCCTAAACTAGATTTCTTTTTCAAAAATCACTCATGGGTCATGGCTTATAGCAACGAATTTTGATCATTGGCCCATTTCGCATCGAACTAGGTCCAAATAGCTCAAAACTAGGCTGATATTTTTGCTTCAGCTTTTATCGCTCTCATACCATTTGACGTATTCCAAAACCAATTGGCTTGTATCTTTTTGAAAACCCATGAAGTTTCAATTTGAGGGCCTAAACGACATTTTTTACCAAAATCACTAATAGGTTGTGGCTTATAGCAATGATTATTTATCATTGGCTCGTTTTGTACCGAACTAGGTCCAAAAAGCTCTAAATTGGGCCAACAGTTTTTCTTCGGCTTTTATCGCTCTCACACGGTTCTACGTATTCTAAAATCATTTAACTCGCATCTTATTTGAAAACCGTGAAGGTTGATTTTGAGGGCCTAAACTATTTTTTTTTTTTTACCAAAGTCACTCATATGTCATGGCTTATAGCAATGAGTTTTGATCGTTGGCCCATTACACATCAAACTAAGTCTAAATAGCTCAAAACTAGGCCGATAGTTTTGCTTCAATTTTTATCGCTCCGACATCATTCTACGTATTCTAAACCAAGTTGGCTCATTTTTTCTTAAAAAATCGTGAAAGCAGATTTCTTGGGCCAAAACTACATTTTGTAACCAAAATCACTTATAGGTTATGGCTTATAGCGATCGGTTTTGATTCTTGGCCCGTTTCACATAGAACTAGGTCCAAACGACTCAAACCGAGCCGATAATTTTTCTTCGGCTTTTATCACACTCATACGATTCGACATATTCTAAAACCAGGTTGGCTCATGTCTTCTTGAAAAACCATAAAGGTTTGTTTTGGGGGCATAAACTATATTTTTTTTATTAAAAACTCTAATAGGTCGCGACTTAGAGCAACAAATTCGATCATTAGGCCGTTTTCCATCGAATAAGGTCTAGACGAGTTGAAAATTGGGCCGATAGTTTGTTTTTCAGCTTTTATCGCTCTCACATAATTCTACGTATTCTAAAATCATTTGGCCTACATCTTCATGAAAAATCATGAAAACTGGTTTTGAGGGCCTCAACTACATTTTGTTTACCAAAGTCCATCATAGGTTCTCGCCTTATAGTGGTGAGTTTTGATCATTGGCTCGTTTACCTTCAATATAGGTCCAAACGACTCAAAACTAGGTCGATAATTTTGCTTTAGTTTTTATCGCTCTAACATCATTCTACGAATTCCAAAACGAGTTGGCCCGTTTCTTCTTGAGAAACCCCGAAGGCTGATTTTGAGGGCCTAAACTATATTTTTTTTACCAAAATCACTCATAGGTCATTGCTTATAGGAATGAGTTTTGATCGTTGGCCTATTTCGTATCGAACTAGGTCCAAACTCGTTGAAAACTAAGCCAATAGTTTTTTTTTAGTTTTTATCGCTCTCATATCGTTTGACATATTCCAAAACCAGTTGGCCCATAACTTCTTGAAAATCCATAAAGGTTGAATTTAAGGGACTAAACTATAATTTTTTACCAAAATACTCATAGGTTGTGGCTTATAGCAACAAATTTTGATCATTGGCTCGTTTCGCATCAAACTAGGTCCAAATAGCTCTAAATTAGGCCGATAGTTTTTCTTCGGCTTTTATCGCTCTCACACAATTTTATAGATTCTAAAATTAGTTAGCCTCGCATCTTATTCAAAAATGGTGAAGGTTGATTTTGAGGGTAAAAAGTAAAATTTTTGACCAAAGTCACTCATAGGTAATGGCTTATAGTGTTGAGTTTTGATCATTGGCCCGTTTTGTATCAAACTATGTCAAAACGATCTCAAAACTAGGTCGATAGTTTTGCTTTAGTTTTTATCGCTCTCACATAATTCTATGTAATCTAAAACCAGTTGGCCCGTATCTTTTTGAAAAAACATGAAGGCTAATTTTAGTGGCCTCAATCGTATTTTTACGCCAAAATCACTCATAGGTCATGGCTTATAGTAATGAGTTTTGATCGTTGGCTTGTTTCGCATCGAACTAGGTCCAAATAGCTCAAAACTAGGCCAATAGTTTTTCTTTAGTTTTTATCGCTCTCACATAGCTCTATGTAATCCAAAATTAGTTGGCTCGTATCTTCTTGAAAAAACGTGAAGGCTAATTTTGAGGGCCTCAACTACATTTTTCATCCAAAATCACTCATAGTTCATGGCTTGTAGCAATGAGTTTTGATTGTTGCTTTGTTTCGCATCAAACTAGGTCTAAAAGGTTCAAAACTAGGCTTACGGTTTCTTTTTAGTTTTTATGGCTCTCACACCGTTACACGTATTCTAAATCTAGTTGGCATGTGTCTTATTGAAAAATCTTGAATGCCGATTTTGAGGGCCTAAACTAGATTTTTTTTTACCAAAATCACTCATAGGTCGTGGCTTATAGCAACGAATTTTGATCATTGGCCCATTTCGCATCGAACTAGATCCAAACAACTCAAAATTGGGCTGATAATTTTTCTTCAACTTTTATCGCTCTCACACGATTCTATGTATTTTAAAACCGGTTAGCTTCGTAATTTTTAGAAAAATCGAGAAGGCTAATTTTGAGGGTCTAAGCTATATTTTTTTACCAAAGTCATTTATATGTCATGGCTTATAGCGATGAGTTTTGATCATTGGCCCATTACGCATTAAACTAGGTCCAAATAGCTCAAAACTAGGTCGACAGTTTTGCTTAAGTTTTTATCGCTCCGACATCGTTCTACATATTCTAAAATGATTTGGCTCGTTTTTCCTTGAAAAATCATAAAAGTAGATTTTTTGGGCCTAAACTACATTTTTAAACCAAAATCACTCATAGGTCACGGCTTATAGCGATCAATTTTGATCCTTAGCCCATTTCGCATAGAACTAGGTTCAAACGACTCAAAACTAGGTCGATAATTTTTCTTTTATTTTTATTGCAATCATACCATTTGACGTATTCGAAGACCGGTTGGCTCGTGTCTTCTTAAAAAACTATAAAGGTTTATTTTGAGGGCCTAAACTATATTTTTTCATTAAAATCACTCATAAGTCGCGACTTAGAGCAACAAATTTTGATCATTGGCCCGTTTCGCATCGAATTAGGTCCGAACGACTCAAAATTAGGCCAATGGTTTGTTTTTAGCTTTTATCGCTCTCACACGGTTCTAAATATTCTAAAAATAGTTGACCTGGATCTTCATGAAAAACTCGTGAAAGTTAGTTTTAAGGGCCTAAACTATATATTTTTTACCAAAGTCACTTATAGGTCATGGGTTATAGCGGCAAGTTTTGATCATTGGCCCGTTTAGCATCGAACTAGGTCCAAACGACTCAAAACTAGGTCGATAGTTTTGCTTTATTTTTTATCGCTCTTAAATCGTTCTACATATTCTAAAACAAGTTGGCTCGTATCTTCTTGAGAAATCGTGAAGGTTGATTTTGAGGGCCTAAACTATATTTTTTTACCAAAATAACTCATAGGTCATGGCTTATAGTAATGATTTTTCATCTTTGGCCCGTTTTATATTGAACTAAGTCCAAGTAACTCAAAACTAGGCCAATAGTTTTTCTTCGGTTTTATCGTTCTCACATCGTTCGACGTATTCCAAAACCAAGTTGGCCAATATCTTCTTGAAAACTCGTGAAGGTTTAATTTGAGGGCCTAAACTATATTTTTTTTACCAAAATCACTCATGAGTCATGGCTTATAGCAATAAATTTTTATCATTGGCTCGTTTCGCATCGAACTAGGTCCAAACAGACTAAAAATTGGGCTGATAATTTTTCTTCAACTTTTATCGCTCTCACACGATTCTAAGTATTTTAAAACCAGTTGGCCTATAAATTCTTGAAAAAATCGAGAAGGCCGATTTTAAGAGCCTAAACTATATTTTTTTTATCAAAGTCACTCATATGTCATGGCTTATAGCATTGAGTTTTGATCATTGGCCCATTACGCATTGAACTAGGTCCAAATAGCTCAAAACTCGATCGACGGTTTTGCTTCAATTTTTATCGCTATGACATCGTTCTACGTATTCCAAAACAAGTTGGCCTCTTTTTTCTTGAAAAACCGTGATAGTAGATTTTTTTTGCCTAAACTACATTTTTAAACCAAAATCACTCATAGGTCATGGCTTTAGCGATCACTTTTGATCCCCGGCCCGTTTCGCATAGAACTAGGTCCAAAAAGCTCAAAATTAGGCCAATAATTTTTCTTCAAATTTTTATCGCACTCATACCGTTTGACGTATTCCAAAACCGAGTTGGCCCATATCTTCTTCAAAAATCATGAAGGTTTATTTTGAGGGCTTAAACTATATTTTTTTTATTAAAATCACTCATAAGTCATGACTTAGAGCAACAAATTTTGATCATTGGCCCGTTTCGCGTAAAAATTAGGTCTAAATAGCTCAAAATTGGGTCGACGAGTTTATTTTTAGTTTTTATCGCTCTCACACGGTTCTACGTATTCTAAAAACGAGTTGACTCGGATCTTCATGAAAAATCATGAAAGCTACTTTTGAGGGCCTAAACTATGTTTTTTAACAAAAGTCACTCATCGATCATGGCTTATAGCGCCGAGTTTTGATCGTTGGCCCGTTTAGCATCGAACTAGCTCCAAACAGACTCAAAACTCGATCGATAGTTTTGCTTTAGTTTTTATCGCTCTCACATCGTTCTACGTGTTCCAAAACAGATTAGCCCGTAACTTCTGGGAAACCCCGAAAGCTGATTTTGAGGGCCTAAACTATATTTTTTTACCAAAATAACTCATAGGTCATGGCTTATAGTAATGATTTTTCATCTTTGGCCCGTTTCATATTAAACTAAGTCCAAATAGCTCAAAACTAGGCAAATAGTTTTTCTTCGGCTTTTATCGCTCTCACACCATTCGACGTATTCCAAAATCAGTTGGCTCGTATTTTCTTAAAAACCCATGAAGGTTGAATTTGAGGGCCTAAACTATTTTTTTTACCAAAATCACTCATGGGTCGAGGGTTATAGTAACAAATTTTTATCATTGGCTCGTTTCGCATCGAACTAGGTCCAAACAGCTCTAAGTTAGGTCGATAGTTTTTCTTTAGTTTTTATCGCCCTCATACCGTTCGATGTATTTCAAAACCAGGTTGGCCGTATCTTCTTGAAAACCCATGAAGGTTCAATTTAAGGGTTAAAAGCTGTAACCTCCGTAAAAACCTTTATACGTAACGCAACGTGTATTGAAATTATTCTATATATATGTATATTAAGAGTAAGTATAATTCTCATTTCATCATGAGAAATTAATGCTTGAAATATGTGATTTATGTTAAATTAAAGTTATTGTGCTATGCAAAATCGGTGTTTTAAGGACTATATTCCGCATTAGTTTTGTGTGAATTATTTGAGGACTTTAGGGTGATGTTTGGGTAAACCTTAAAGAATGAAAATTTTTCATCTATGTGTTGAATAAACCTGTATAAAATTTTATAATTTTTAGACCTATACATTAAGCGTTATATCCATTATGGTGAGGGTTGTTTCGAAATGCATTCTCGCTGGAATTTCGAAAGAAGAATCTGCCCGAATCTTGTGAGATTTATTTGATGATGTTAGATTTATTTTTGGGACAATATTAAAGCATAAAATTTATTCATCTATGTTTCTACTAGCTCTCTATAACAGTTCATGATTTTTGGATATATATAGAAAGAGTTATGTATATTTTAGTATAGATGAGTTAGAAGGTAACATTGCTAGAATTTTAGGAAAAAAGAAATTCCGAATTTTAAAAATGGAAATTTTCGAATTTTTTATAAAAGAAAGTAGGTTTAGTTACTTGAATTAATTTAATTAGTGAGTTTAATTAGTCTAAATTTTATGTAGACACCTAAGCAAATGCAATAAATGAATTTAAGGCCAACTCATCCATTATGGTCCCAAAGTAGCCACCTTTCCTCATGACTCACCCATAACTTTTACACCTTATCCCATTAATTTCTAACACTTGTAACTCGAAGGGAAGTAAGTATATATATATATATATAGCAAGTGTTAAAATGGTTAGAAAAATTTTAGCAACCCGTAGGTACCAAAAATTTAGAGAGAAAAGGCAAGAAAGAAAAGAAAGGAAAAAAAACATGAGGAGAGAAAGGAAGGGAAAGGAAAAAAAAGCCGAGGAAACCGAACCACATCTAAGCTAGGTAAGTGGGTTTTACTTCATGCTTGTTCTTTCTATGAATTTAATTTATGTATTTAATTAAGCTATTGCTTGTATGGTTATGGTTTGATTTGTATTGGCTTGGTGTGGATGGCTTGGTTTGAATTTATTGGTTATATTTTCTCTATGTGCTCCTTGAAGTCTATCATGCCTAGTGTATATTTTATCATGTGTTGATGATTGTGGGATAAAAAAAAATTGAAGGACTTGGATAAAAAATGGGGATGAAGAAATTAGAAGAGAAATAAAGGAATGCTTAGGGCTTTCTTAAAAGCCCATTTGGCCTACGAATCCCAAAGTGAGTACAATTGGATTTCTTTTATGAACTTTAAGGCCTACAACCACTAGCAATTCAATTAAGTGCAAAATAATAAGCTATAGTGGAAGAGATTTAATAAAAATGGAAGGGAAACCTTAGGCTATTTTTAGGACTTTAGGACTTTCCAAACTTGTGATTAAGAGTTAAATTACATTTAAACAAGTGTAGAATAAAATACTAAGAGGTAAGAATTCAAGAGTAAAATCGAATTCATGACCTAGGTTCATTGGGGATAAAATTCGGCTATAAATACCCAATCTAGGGTTAGGAAAGAAATCCTAATTTGGTGTGTACAAATTAGTTATTTTCAACCATCCAGATCTTATGAGTAATGATTTAATAGTACCTAGAATAGAATTTTACCTTGGTATGCCACAAAGCAACCCTTAAAATCAATGGCCACATAAATGAAATGAAATGATGAATCAAATAAAAAATAATCGAGAAAGCGTGCCCACGCATAAAAGAAAATTGGTGGCTAGACTATTACTAGTCGGCGAGTGATGGGCCATCCTTGAAGCAATACGAGTGTAGGAATGGTATGAAAATGTATGAAAACCTTGTGTGGGTTGGACCTAATGACACCCCGTGTGGGTTAAACCTACGAGAACCCTATGTGGGTTAGACCGATGAAAATATCTAGAACCGAACCCCGTATGGAGAAATAATTTATAGTGTAAGGTTGGTGCCCCTAGTACGTTTAACACGATAAATATAACATCACATGCATCATGTGCATAGTGCGTGGTTTAAGATAAGTCAATTGATTGAGAAATGATTTATATATCTAGGTTTGATAACCTAACTGGAATAAATGGGTATTAGTAGTCCAAGTACTCTAGGTCGTGTGCCTACACTATTAGATGATGGATTCCCGCTAATAATAGTTACAACAAGGGATAATTCCATTGTAGCGAGAAGATGATCCGAGGATCATCTAGATGAAATCAAGTCTGTGTGCTTGTACTCGTTAGATGATAGATTCCCACTAACAGTAGTTACAACAAGGGATAATTCCGTTGTAGTAGAAGGTGATCTCGCGGACCACTCGGATGATAAATAGAGTAGACTAGCTAATACCCGTGGTACCCGAGATTAAAATTTATGAGTATGGTGGGAAGTCAAAACAACATTGCATATTACGTACATCACCCCACTTACCGAGCTTCGGCTCACCCCGTTGTTATTTTTATGTCGTGATAGGAAAATGACAAGTTGGTACGGATGCAGCTGGCACCTCCTAACCGGCTTATGTGAGGCACCATATATTAGTTTTATTTTATCCGTAAATTTGGGGTATGGAGTTCGTGAGAAATTAAATATTGCCTATAATTTTTTATTAATGTATTTAATTATGTTATAAAAATTTTATCTTAAGGAGTTATATACATAATGTCTTGTTAAGGTTTTAAGAATATCATAAGTGAACTACTTAGAGTTTAGGATATGTTAGCATAACTTGCTTCGTCCGAGTACCCTACTTGGGTAGTAGAAATATGATCAGGGCGGGGCCTCACGGTATGGTATCGGAGCAATGGTTTAGGGAGTTGGGTAGAACCGTAAGTGCCACATGAGCCCGAGCATCGGTCTTCTCTTGGATGGGTAATTTTAAATTTTTGATTCTCTTAAACTATGTATATTTTTATTGTGTAATGTGTATAAAATTTCTTTTAAAATTATTATTAACAACAAACTCTATCACGGTAGATGCCAACTTTGTATCGAGTACCAAGCGTGCCTAAAACGCAATGGCAACGGGCGGCGCTAGTCGCATTTAGAGGCCGAGCTAAATAACCTTACTATGGTTCTAGAACAGGACTCGGTGGCACATATTGTGTGATTTCATGACCTACTTCAACGAATCGCATTCGTCGATGCCTCCTTTAATTGGTATTTTAGCTCGGACTTCTTTCGGACAACTCTACGTCGGACTCTCCCACCGGGAGACTAACGATTGTTAGACGAAGTTTGGGAAGACATGATAGACCAATACTCTTATCGGGCTCTAATTTTGACCTTTCTACCAACCCGAGGCCATACGATCCCTCATTCGGCTGATGTATGAATGGGGACTACCCTTACCCATTGCCCGTGAGATAGTCTATGCGACAATGGAAAACCACATTGATCGGTGGTTACTAGAGGGTTCTTTTCCTCGACGTATTTGATAAATAAGTTAATAGGGATCTCATCACATGACGTGATGTCTTTTGTATGTTCTATAATATAAATAGGAGTGCTTTTAATTGTAAATATAACATGAAAACCTAGTAAAGGCTGTATGAGATCCTTACTATGTATAAAAATGTATAATTTCATACGAGCATGAAAGATTAGCATTAAATGCTAAAATCCATACTAAAACTAATGTGAACTTAATGTGTATATAAAGATAAACTATGCCGCCAAGAAAGAACCCTATACGAGCTAGAGGTGAAGGGACCTCCAACGATAATAGCCGAACCAAGAAGAAATGCTAAATTAAATGATGGAAATAATGCAACGAAGCATCAAACTCTACAAGCAACAACGAGTTTACACCGAATAGATGAGGCGACTTTTAGCTACACAACAACAACCTCCACCCCGACACATGAATGATGCGGTAGAAAGGTTCCGCAAGATGAACCCTCGAGAGTCTACCGGGGAGTGAACCCAATGATAGCCGAGGAGTGGATTAAGTCTCTAGAGGCAATATTCGAATATCTATAGTTTGTCAACCGAAGTGAGTGTCGTGCACTATTTTCTTGCTAACTAAGGATACCCGCACATGATGGCAGAGTGCACGACTAACCGTAGACATACCGAGTTTAACTTGGAAAGGATTTAAGGAGGTCTTCTATAATAAATACTTTACCGCAGACATGAGGGCCAAGAAGATTCAAGACTTTCTAGAGTTAAAGCAAGATGGGATGTCGATCTGTGAATATGCACGAAAGTTTGAACAAGGTCTGTAGATTCATCCCATTTATTACTGCGGACGAAAATCTAAAAGGGAACAGATTCTTGATAGGGTTAAACCCAAGATTGCAAAATATGGTGCGGATGTCGACTGCGAATACCTTCTCGAAATGGTGGATAAGGCGATGATAACCGACGAAGATCAAAAGGAGATTTTGAGGGACTTACAAGAAAAGAGGTGAGGGTTTAGATTTGGAACCTCTTTATTGGGGCCGATGAGATGAGTTTCACCTAGGAATTTCAACCAAAGTGGTGGTTCGAGAAACTCTCAAGCCACCGGACCGGTACCATATGTTCCAAGACCACCGTCGAGTAGCCAATCGGAGGTTAATGATGGGCAATCCGCCTCGGTGTGGAAGGTTCCATGTCCGGGAATGCAAATCGGACAGTCGGGTATGCTACGTGTGTCAAAAGCCGGGGCATATGTCCTACAATTGCCCATAAGTATAGAAACCAAGACCGGGAAGAGTACACTGGTCGGGTGTACACTATGACCCAAAAAGGCGGATCGAGCGATACAACCGTAATTCACGATAATGTCTCAATCCTTAGCTTAATTGCATATGTTTTGATTGATTTCGGTGCCACGCATTCTTTTATATCAAACACATTAGTGAAAAGCCTAAGAGTCAAACCGGAGACATTAGCTATAGGATATCTTATAGCGGTTCCTTCGGTGACACTATGGAATCGTCAAGTGTGGTTAAAAAGTGTCCGATACATATTGAAGATAGGAGATTAGAATCCGATCCGATAGTCGCTGGACCTACGGGATTTTGATTTGATCCTAGGGATGAAACTTTCGTAGTTTATACGGACGCCTCCAAACATGGATCGGGAGCGGTGTTGATGCAAAATGAGAGAGTAATAGCCTATGCATCACGGCAATTAAAGGAGTACGAGCGAAACTACCCGACACATGACCTAGAATTAGCAGTAGTAGTCTTTGCCTAAAAAATCCGGAGACATTATTTGTATGGGGTAAAGTGTGAGATATACATAGATCATAAGAGCTTACGATACATTTTCACACAAAAGGAGCTGAACATGAGACAAAGAAGGTGGTTAGAGCTGGTAAAGGATTATGACCGTATAATCAACTACCACCCGGATAAAGCCAATGTTGTTGTCGATGCCTTGAGCAGGAAATCGATCGCTAGGATGTGGGTGACCCGGACACCGATAATGAAGGGCCTATAAGCACCGGAACTAGAAATAGTTCCTATAGGCCATATGAGCGTGTTATCGGCACTATTAATTTAGCCGATGCTACAAGAAAGAATTCAAATTGAGCAGCGAAAAGGATGAAAAGATGAAGGAATTGAAGAAAGGTATAGAGGCCGGAGCAGCAGTCCGATTTTACGATGGATGATAAAGGAATGATTAGATTCAAAGGAAGGCTATGTGTTGCCGCAATGGAGGACATAAAAGATGAGATACCGAAGGAAGCATACACAACCCCATATTCAATACACTCGAGGAGTACGAAAATGTATCGGGATTTACGATAATATTATTGGTGGCCTGGAATGAAGAAAGATGTAGTTGACTTTGTGGCAAGGTAACAAACTTGCCAACAAGTGAAGGCAGAGCACCAAAGACCTCGGGAACGTTAAAGCCACTAGCAATTCTAGAATGGAAGTGGAAGCATATAACTATGGACTCCGTCATGGGATTGTCAAGATCGGATAGAGGGTCAAATGCCATCTAGGTAGTCATAGATAGGTTGACCAAATCAGTACACTTTCTTTCCGTCAAAACCACCTATGATCTAAACCAATATGCCCAATTGTATCCGGACAAAATCATGAGACTACATGGGATTTTGATCTCAATTGTGTCGATTGAGATCCTAGATTCACTTCTATATTTTTACATGGCTTATCATCCATAAACCAACGGATAATCCGAACATGTAATCCAGATTCTTGAAGATATACTACGAGCATGCGTTTTACATTTATGTATAACAATAACTACCAAGCTTCAATTGGGATGGCTCCTTATGAGGCTTTGTATGGATGACGATGTAAATCTCCCATGCATTGGGATGAAATAGGAGAAAGAAGGTTGCTAGGACCGAATTAGTACGATAGATAACCGAAGTAGTAGACCGGATCCGCCAACGGATGAAAGCAGACTCAAAGCGGACAAAAAAGTTACGTGGACAAATGAAGGAAGGATCTAGAGTTCGTGGTCGGTGATTACATATTTTTAAAGGTCTCATCAATGAAGGGCATACTATGATTTGGCAAAAAGGGAAAGTTACACCCGTGGTATATAGGACCGTTTGAGATACTAGAGCGAGTAAGAGATAAAGCGTATCGCATATTGCTACTACCATCCTTAACAAGAGTACATAATGTATTTCATGTGTCTATGCTAAGGAAGTGCATTGGAGAGTCGAGTCAAATTTTGATATAAAGCCACCGAATCTTACTTTAGATTTAACATACGAAGAGAGACCAGTCCGGATTCTCAATCGACGAGTCGAACGAGTTGAAAAATAAGGAGATCGAGGCTAGTTAAAGTTTTATGGGAAAACCATAACCTTGAAGAAATGACTTAGGAACGTGAGCAAGAAATGAAAGATAAATACCCCGAGTTATTCAAGTGAATCAATTTTGAGAATGAAATTTCTTTTAAGGAGGGAGAATTGTAACCCCCGTAAAAACTCTTATTCATAATGCGACGTGTATTAGAATAATTCAATATATATGTATATTAAGGGTAAGTATAATTCTCATTTCATCATGAGAAATTAATGCTTGAAATATGTGATTTATGTTAAATCAAAGTTATTGTGCTATCCAAAATTAGTGTTTTAAGGACTATATTCTGCCCGAGTTTTGTGTGAATTATTTGAGGACTTTAGGGTGATTTTTGGATAAGCCTTAAAGAATTAGAGTTGTTCATTTATGTGTTGAATAAACCTGTATAAAATGTTATAATTTTTAGACGTATACATTAAGAGTTATATCCATTATGGTGAGGGTTGTTTCGAAATGCATTCTGCTGGAATTTCGAAGAAGAATCTACCCGAATCTTGTGAGATTTATTTGATGATGGTAGATTGATTTTTAAGAAAACCTTAAAGAATAAACATTGTTTGTCTATGTATCTACTAGCTCTATATAAAATTTCATAATTTTTGGATATATATAGAAAGCGTTATGAACATGTTAGTATAGATGGGTTAGGAGGTAACACTTACGGAATTTTGAGGAAAAAGAAATTTCGAATTTTAAAAATGAAAATTTCCAAACTTTTTATGAAAGAAAGTAGGTTTAGTTACTTGAATTAAGTTAATTTGTGAGTTTAGTTAGTCTAAATTTTAGACACCTAAGCAAATGCAATAAATGAATTTAAGGCCAACTCACCCATTATGGTCCTAAAGCGACCACCTTTCCCCATGACTCACCCATAACTTTTACACCTTATCCCATTAATTTCTAACACTTGTAGCTGAAGGGAAGTAAGTATATATATATATATATATATATATAGCAAGTGTTAAAATGGTTAGAAAAATTTTAGCAACCCGTAGGTACCAAAAATTTGGAGAGAAAAGGCAAGAAAGAAAAGAAAGGAAAAAAAAACATGAGGAGAGAAAGGAAGGGAAAGGAAAAAAAAAGGCTGAGGAAACCGAACCACATCTAAGCTAGGTAAGTGGGTTTTACTTCATGCTTGTTCTTTCTATGAATTTAATTCATGTATTTAATTAAGTTATTGCTTGTATTGTTATGGTTTGATTTGTATTGGCTTGGTGTGGATGGCTTGGTTTGAATTTATTGGTTATATTTTCTATATGTGTGCCTTGAAGTCTATCATGCCTAGTGTATATTTTATCATGTGTTGATGATTGTGGGATAAAAAAATTGAAGGACTTGGATTGAAAATGACGATGAAGAAATTGGAAGAGAAATAAAGGAATGCTTAAGGCTTTCTTAAAAACCCATTCGACCTAGGAATCCCAAAGTGAGTACAATTGGATTTCTTTTATGAACTTTAAGGCCTACAACCACTAACAATCTAATTAAGTGCAAAATAATAAGCTAGATTGAAAGAGATTTAATAAAAATGGAAGGGAAACCTTAGGCTATTTTTAGGACTTTATGACCTTCCAACCTTGTGATTAAGAGTTAAATTACATTTAAACAAGTGTAGAATAATATACTAAGAGGTAAGAATTCAAGAATAAAATCAAATTCATGACCTAGGCGCATTGGGATAAAATTCGGCTATAAATACCCAAGCTAGGGTTAGGAAAGAAATCCTAATTTGGTACATACGGATTAGTTAGTCCCAACCATCCGAGTCTTATGAGTAATGATTTAATAGTACCTAGAATAGAATTTTACCTTGGTATGCCATAAAGCAACCCTTAAAATCGGTGGCCACATAAATCAAGTGAAATGAAGAATCTCATCAAAAATAACTAAGAAAGCGTGCCCACGTGCAAAAGAAAATTAGTGGCCGGACTATTACTCGTCAACAGGTGATGGGCCCTCCTTGAAGGAATACGAGTGTAGGAATGGTATGAAAAAGTATGAAAACCCCGTGTGGGTTGGACCTAAGGAGACCATGTGTGGGTCGGACCTATGAGAACTCTATATGGGTTAGATTGATGAAAATATCTAGAACCGAACCCCGTATAGGGAAAGAATTTATAGTGCCCCTAGTACGTTTAACATAATAAACATAACATCACGTGCATCACGTGCATAGTGGGTGGTTTAAGACAAGTCAATTGATTGAGAAATGGTTTATACATCTAGGTTTGATAACCTAACTAGAATAAATGGGTATTAGTAGTCCAAGTACTCTAGGCTATGTGCTCGCACTATTAAACGATGGATTCCCACTAATAGTAGTTACAACGAGGGATAATTTTGTTATAGCGAGAAGATGATCCAAGGATCATCTAGATGAAATCAAGCTATGTGCTTGCACTCGTTAGATGATGGATTCTCGTAACGGTATTTACAACGAGGGATAATTCGGTTGTAGCGAGAAGGTGATCTACGGATCACCCGGATGATAAATAAAGTAGACCGACTAATACCTAGGGTATCCGAGATTAAAATTTATGAGTATGGTGGGAAGTCAAAACAACATTGCATATCACGTGCATCACCCTACTTACCGAGCTTTGGCTCACCCCGTTGTTATTTTTATGTCGTGACAAGAAAAGGACAAGTTTGTACGGATGCGGCTGGCTCCTCCTAACCGGCTCATGTGAGGCACCATGTAGTAGTTTTATTTTGTCTATAAATTTTGGGTATGGAGTTCCCGAGAAATTGAATATTGTCCGTAATGTTTTATTAATATATTTAATTATGTTATGTAAATTTTATCTTAAGGAGTTATATACGTAATGTGCTTTTAAAGTTTTAAGAATATCATAAGAGAACTACTTAGAGTTTAGGGTATGTCGGCGTAACGTGCTTCGTCCAGTACTCTACTTGGGTAGTAGAAATATGATCAGGGCGGGGGTGTCACAAAAACTATATTTCTTTACCAAAATCCCTTATAGGTCATGGCTTATACCAACAAATTATGATCATTGGCATGTTTCGCATCGAACCGGGTCCAAATAACTCAAAACTAGGCCAATAGTTTTGCTTCGGCTTTTATCGCTCCGACATCGTTCTACGTATTCTAAAACGAGTTAGCCTCGCTTTTTCTTGAAAAACCATAAAAGTAGATTTTTTGGGCCTAAACTACATTTTTAAACCAAAATCACTCATAGGTCATGGCTTATAGCGATCGGCTTTGATCCTTGGCCCGTTTCCCATAGAACTAGGTCCAAGCAACTCAAAACTAGGCCGAGAGTTTTTCTTCGGCTTTTATTACTCTCACATAGTTCTATGTAATCCAAAACCAGTTGGCCCGTATCTTCTTAAAAAACTTAAAGGTGATTTTGAGGGTCTCAACTACATTGTTACGCCAAAATCACTCATAGGTCATGACTTGTAGCATTGAGTTTTGAATTTGGCTTATTTCGCATCAAACTAGGTCCAAAAAGCTCAAAATTGGGCTAACGGTTTCTCTTCGCTTTTATTGCTCTCACACCGTTGCACGTATTCTAAATCTAGTTGGCCCGTATCTTGTTGAAAAAATCTTGAATGCTAATTTTGAGGGCCTAAACTAGATTTTTTTTTACCAAAATCACTCATAAGTCATGGCTTATAGCAACGACTTTTGATAATTACCCAATTTCGCATCGAACTAGGTCCAAACAACTCAAAATTAGGTTGATAGTTTTTCTTCCATTTTATCGCTCTCATACCGTTCGACCTATTCCAACACCAATTGGCCCTTATCTTCTTGAAAACCCATGAAGGTTCAATTTGAGGGCCTAAACTATATTTTTTTACCAAAATCCCTCTAGGTCGTGGCTTATAGCAACGAATTGTGATCATTGGCATGTTTCTCATTGAATGAGGTTCAAATAGCTCAAAACTAGGTTGATAGTTTTGCTTTAGTTTTTATTGTTTTGACATCGTTCAACGTATTCCAAAACGAGTTGGCTCATTTTTTCTTGAAAAACCATGAAAGCCGATTTTTGGGCCTAAACTACATTTTTTTTACCAAAATCGCTCATAGGTCTTGGGTTATGGTGATCGAGTTTTGATCCTTGGACTCGTTTTGCATCAAGCTAGGTCTAAAACGTTCAAAACCGGGTCGATAGTTTTTTTCAGCTTTTATCGCACTCATAACGCTCGACGTATTCCAAAACTTCTTGGGTCGTGTCTTCTTGAAAAACCATGAAGGTTTATTTTGAGGGCCTAAACTATATTTTTTCATTACAATCACTCATAGGTCGCGGCTTAGAGCAACTAATTTTGATCAATAGCCGGTTTTGCATCGAATTAGGTCTAAGCGACTCAAAATTGAGTCGACGGTTTGTTTTTAGTTTTTATCGCTCTCACACGATTCTATATATTCTAAAACCAGTTGGCTCGCATCTTCATGAAAAAACGAGAAGGGTGATTTTGAGGGCCTAAACTACATTTTTCTTACCAAAGTCACTTATAGGTCATGGCTTAATGTGATGAGTTTTGACCGTTGGCCCGTTTAGCATCAAACTAGGTCCAAACAACTCAAAACTAGGCCGACAGCTTTTGCTTTAGTTTTTATCACTCTCACATAGTTCTATGTGATGCAAAACTAGTTGGCTTGTAACTTCTTGAAAAAACATGAAGGCTAATTTTGAGGGCCTCAACTACATTTTTCTCGCCAAAATCACTCATAGGTCATGGCTTATAGTAATCAATTGTGATCGTTGGCCCGTTTCGCATCGAACTAGGTCAAAACGAGCTCAAAACTAGGTCAATAGTTTGTCTTGAGTTTTTATCGCTCTCATATACTTCTATGTAATCCAAAATCAGTTCACTCGTATCTTCTTAAAAAAATATGATGGCTAATTTTGAGGGCCTCAACTACATTTTTTTGTAAAAATCACTCATAGGTCATGGGTTGTAGCAATGAGTTTTGATTGTTGGCTTGTTTCGCATCAAACTAGGCCAAAAAGCTCAAAGCTGGGCGACAGTTTCTCTTTAGCTTTTATGGATCTCACACCATTACACATATTCTAAATCTAATTGACCCGTATCTTATTAAAAAAATCTTGAATGCAAATTTTGAGGGCTTAAACTAGATTTTTTTTTTACCAAAATAACTCATAGGTCGTGGCTTATAGCAACGAATTTTGATTATTGGCCCATTTCCCATTGAAGTAGGTCCAAACAACTCTAAATTGGGCCAATAGTTTTTCTTCTATTTTTATCGCTCTCACACGGTTCTACGTATTCTAAAATCGGTTAGCTTGCATCTTATTTAAAAACTATGAAGGTTGATTTTGAGGACTAAACTAAATTTTTTGACCAAAGTCACTCAAAAAACATGACTTTTGATCATTGGCCCGTTTAGCACCAAACTAGGTCCAAACAGACTCAAAACTAGACCGATAGTTTTGCTTCGGCTTTTATCGCTCTCACATAGTTCAATGTAACCTAAAACCAGGTTAGTCCGTATCTTCTTGAAAAAATATAAAGGCTGATTTTGAGGGCCTCAATTATATTTTTCCGCCAAAATCACTTATAGGTCATCGCTTATAGCAACGAATTTTGATCATTGGCCTGTTTCACATCGAACTAGGTCCAAACAGACTCAAAATTAGGTCGATAATTTTTCTTCAACTTTTATCACCCTCACACGGTTCTACGTATTTTAAAACCAATTGGCCTACATCTTCTTGAAAAATAAAAAAGGCTGATTTTAAAGGCCTAAACTACCTTTTTTGACCAAAGTCACTCATATGTCATGGCTTATAGCGATGAGTTTTGATCGTTTGCACATTACACATCGAACTAGGTCCAAATAGCTCAAAAATAGGCCGATATTTTTGCTTCGGCTTTCATCACTTTGACATCGCTTTACCTATTCCAAAATGAGTTGGTCCATTTTTTCTTAAAAAATCGTGAAAGCAGATTTCTTAGGCCTAAACTACATTTTTTAACCAAAATCACTCATAGGTCATGGCTTATAGTGATCATTTTTTATCCTTGGCACGTTTCGCATAGAACTAGGTCTAAACCGCTCAAAACTCGGATCGATAATTTTTTTTAGTTTTTATCACACTTATACCGTTCGATGTATTCCAAAACCAATTGGCCCGTGTCCTTTTAAAAAACCATTAAGGTTTATTTTGAGTGTCTAAACTATATTTATTTTATTAAAATCGCTCATAGGTCGCGACTTAGAGCAACAAATTTTGATCATTGGCCCGTTTCGGATCGAATTAGATCTAGACGGCTCAAACTTGGGCCAACGGTTTGTTTTCGGCTTTTATTGCTCTCTAATTGGCATGCATCTTCATGGAAAACTATGAAAGGCTGGTTTTGAGGGCCTAAACTATTTTTTTTTACCGAGTCACTCATAGGTGATGGCTTATAGTGTTGAGTTTTGATTGTTAGCCCATTTAGCATCGAACTAGGTCCTAATAGTTCAAAACTAGGCTAATAGTTTTTCTTTAATTTTTATCGCTCTTATACTCGTTCGACGTATTCCAAAACCGATTGGCTCATATCTTCTCAAAAACCGAGTGAAGGTTGAATTTGAGGGCTTAAACTACATTTTTTTTATCAAAATCACTCATAGGTTGTGGCTTATAGTAACGAATTTTGATTATTGGCTTGTTTCGCATCGAACTACGTTCAAATAGCTCTAAATTAGGTTGACGAGTTTTTCTTCGGCTTTTATCGCTCTCACATGGTTCTACGTATTCAAAAATCGGTTAGCTCGCATCTTCTTTAAAAAACTTGAAGGTTGATTTTGAGGGCCTAAGCTAAATTTTTTGACTAAAGTCATCATAGGTCATGGCCTATAACGATGAGTTTTGATCGTTAGCCCGTTTAGCATCAAACTAGGTCCAAACAACTCAAAACTAGGCCGAAAGTTTTTCTTTAGTTTTTATCACTCTCACATAGTTCTATGTAATCCAAAATCGGTTAGCCCGTATCTTTTTGAAAAAACGTGAAGGCTAATTTTGAGGGTCTTTAAATATATTTTTACGCCAAAATCACTCATAGGTCATGGCTTATAGCAATAAGTTTTGATTGTTGGCTTGTTTCGCATCAAACTAGGTTTAAAAAGCTCAAAACTAGGACGACGTTTCTCTTTAGTTTTTATTGCTCTCTCATCGTTACACATATTCCGGATCTAGTTGGCCCGTATCTTATTGAAAAATCTTAAATACTAATTTTGAGGGCCTAAACTAGATATTTTTTTACCAAAATCACTCATATGTCGTGGGTTATAGTAAAGAATTTTGATCATTGGTCCATTTTGCATCGACCTAGGTCCAAACGACTCAAAATTAGACCGATAGTTTTTCTTCGGTCTTTATCGCTCTCATACCATTCGACGTATTCTAAAACCAGATTGGCTTGTATCTTCTTAAAAACTCGTGAAGGTTCAACTTAAGGCTAAACTATATTTTTTTTACCAAAATCACTCATAGGTCGTGGGTTATAACAATGAATTGGGATTATTGGCCCATTTCGCTTTGAACTAGGTCCAAATAGCTCAAAACTAGGCCGACGGGTTTGCTTCGGCTTTTATCTCTTTGACATCGTTCTACGTATTCCAAAACGAATTGGCCTATTTTTTGGGCCTAAACTATATTTATTTACCAAAATCGCTCATTGGTCATGGCTTATAGTGATTAGTTTTGATCCTTGGCCCACTTCGCATCGAACTAGGTCCAAACGACTCAAAGCTGGGCCGATAGTTTTTCTTCGGCTTTTATCGCACTCATAGCATTCGACGTATTCCAAAGCTAGTTGGCTCGTGTCTTCTTAAAAAACCATGAAGGTTTATTTTGAGGGCCTAAACCATATTTTTGATTAAAATCACTCATAAGTCGCGGCTTAGAGCAATTAATTTTGATCATTGGCTCGTTTTGCATCGAATTAGGTCCAAATAGCTCAAAATTGAACCGATAGTTTGTTTTTAGTTTGTATCACTCTCACATGATTCTACGTATTCTAAAACCAGTTGGCCAACATCCTTATGAAAAACCAAGAAGGTTGATTTTGAGGGCCTAAACTACGGTTTTCTTATCAAAACCACTCATATGTCATGACTTATAGCGGTGAGTTTTGATTGTTAACCCGTTTAGCATCGAATATGTTCAAACGACTCAAAACTAGGCCGATAGATTTGCTTCGGCTTTTATCACCCTCACATCCTTCTACGTATTCCAAAACAATTGGCTTGTATACTGTTTTAAAAACCCTAAAAGCTGATTTTAAGGGCCTAAACTATATTTTTTTACCAAAATCACTCATAGGTCATGGCTTATAATAATAAGTTTTGATCGTTGGCTCGTTTCGCATCGAACTAGGTCAAAACGACTCAAAACTAGGCCAATAGTTTTTATTCGGCTTTTATCGCTCTCATACCGCTCGATGTATTCCAAAACCAATTGGCCCGTATCTTTTTGAAAACCCATGAAGGTTCAATTTGAGGGCCTAAACTATATTTTTTTACCAAAATCACTCATAGGTCGTGGCTTATAGCAATGATTCGTTTTGCATGAAACTAGGTCTAAAAAGCTCTAAATTGGGTCGAATTTTTTTTTGTTTTTATTGCTCTCACACGGTTCTACATATTCTAAAATCAATTAGCCTCGCACCTTATTTAAAAGCTGTGAAGGTTGATTTTGAGGGCCTAAACTAAATTTTTTGACCAAAGTCACTCATAGGACATGACTTATAGCAATGAGTTTTGATCATTAGTTGGTTTAGCATCAAACTAGGTCCAAATACTCAAAACTAGGTCGACAGTTTTGCTTCAATTTTTATCGCCCTCACATAGTTTTATTTAATCCAAAACTAGTTGGCCCATATCTTCTTAAAAAATATGAAGGCTGATTTTGAGGGCCTCAACTATATTTTTCTTCCAAAATCACTCATAGGTCATCGCTTATAGCAACAAATTTTGATCATTGGTCCGTTTCACATCAAACTAGGTCTAAAAAGCTCAAAATTTGATCGATAATTTTTCTTCGACTTTTATCGCCCTCACACGATTCTACGTATTTTAAAACCGAGTTGGCTTGTATCTCTTGAAAAATCAAAAAGGCTGATTTTAAGGGCCTAAACTATTTTTTTTACCAAAGTCACTCATATGTCATGGCTTATAGCGATGAGTTTTGATCGTTCGTCAATTACACATCGAACTAGGTCTAAATAGCTCAAAACAAGGCCGATAGTTTTGCTTCGGTTTTTATCGCTATGATATCATTCTACCTATTCCAAAACGAGTTGGCTAATTTTTTCTTGAACAATCGTTAAAGCAGATTTTTTAGCTTTAAACTACATTTTTTAATTAAAATCACTCATAGGCCATGGCTTATAGCGATCGGTTTTGATCATTGGCTCATTTCACATTGAACTAGGTCCAAACAGACTTAAAGCTGGGTCGATAATGTTTTTTAAGTTTTTATCACACTCATACCGCTCGACGTATTCCAAAACGAGTTGGCCCATGTCTTCTTGGAAAACCATTAAGGTTTATCTTGAGGGCCTAAACTATATTTTTTTTATTAAAATCACTCATAGGTCGCGACTTAGAGCAACAAATTTTAATCATTGGCCCGTTTGGTCTAAACAACTCAAAATTTAGCCAACAATTTGTTTTCGGCTTTTATTACTCTCACATGGTTCTACATATTCTAAAACCGAGTTGGCATGCATCTTCATGAAAAACCGTAAAAGTTGATTTTGAAGGCCTAAAGTACATTTTTTTTTACCAAAGTCACTCATAGGTCTTGGCTTGTAGCGGTGAGTTTTAATCGTTGGCTCGTTTAGCAATGAACTAGGTCCAAATAGCTCAAAACTAGGCCAATAGTTTTTCTTCGACTTTTATCGCTCTTATACCGTTCGACCTCTTCCAAAACCAGGTTGGCCTATATCTTCTTGAAAACCCATGAAGGTTAAATTTGAGGACTTAAACTATATTTTTTTACCAAAATTACTCATAGGTCATGGATTATAACAACAAATTTTGATCATTGGCTCGTTTCGCATCAAATTATGTCCAAACGACTCTAAATTAGGTCAATAGTTTTTCTTCGGTATTTCTCACTCGACACGGTTCTACGTATTCAACAATCGGTTAGCCTACATCTTATTTAAAAACCATGCTGGTTTATTTTGAGAGCCTAAACTAAATTTTTTGACCAAAGTCACTCATAGGTCGTGGCCTATAGCGATGAGTTTTGATCGTTAACCCGTTTAGCATTAAACTAGGTCCAAATAACTCAAAACTAGGTCGAAAGTTTTACTTCGGCTTTTATCGCTCTCACATAGTTTTATGTAATCCAAAATCGATTGGCCCGTATCATCTTGAAAAAACGTGATGGCTAATTTTGAGAGCCTCAACTACATTTTTTCGCCAAAATTACTCATAGGTCATGGCTTGTAGCAATGAGTTTTAATTGTTGGCTTATTTCGCATCAAACTAGGTCCAAAAAGCTCCAAACTGGGTCGATAGTTTCTTTTCGGCTTTTATTACTCTCACATCGTTACACGTATTCCAAATCTAGTTGGCCCGTATCTTATTGAAAAATCTTAAATGCTAATTTTGAGGGCCTAAACTAGTTTTTTTTATTCAAAATGACTCATAGGTCGTGGCTTATAGCAACGAATTTTGATCATTGGCACGTTTTGCATCAAACTAGGTCCAAACGACTCAAAATTGGGTGATAGTTTTTCTTTAGTTTTTATCGCTCTCATACCATTCAATGTATTCCAAAACTAGTTGGCTCGTATCTTCCGAAAACCCATGAAGGTTCAATTTGAGGGCCTAAACTATATTTTTTACCAAAATCACTCATAGGTCGTGGGTTATAGCAACGAATTGTGATCATTGGCCGGCTTCGCATTGAACTAGGTCCAAATAGCTCAAAACTAGGTCGATAGATTTGCTTCGACTTATATCTCTCCGACCTCATTCTACGTATTCCAAAATGAGTTGGCCCTTTTTTCTTAAAAAATCATGAAAGCTGATTTTTGGGCCTAAACTACATTTTTTTACCAAAATCGCTTATTGGTCATGGCTTATAGTGATCGGCTTTGATCCTTGGCTCGTTTCGCATTGAGCTAGGTCCAAGCAGCCTCAAAATTGAACCGATAGTTTATTTTCGGCTTTTATCGCTCTCACATGATCCTACATATTCTAAAATCAATTGGCCTACATCCTCATGAAAAACCAAGAAGGTTGATTTTGAGGGCCTAAACTACATTTTTCTTACCAAAATAACTCATATGTCATGGCTTACAATTATGAGTTTTGATTGTTAGCCCGTTTAGCATCGAACTAGGTCCAAATAGCTCAAAACTAGGTCGATAGTTTTGCTTTAGTGTTTATCACTCTCACATCATTCTATGTATTCCAAAACAGTTGGCTTGTATCTTATTTAAAAACCCCGAAGGTCGATTTTGAGAGCCTAAACTATATTTTTTTACCAAAATCACTCATAAGTCATGGCTTATAGTAATGATTTTTTATCGTTAGCCCGTTTTGCATCAAACTAGGTCAAAATGATCTCAAAACTAAGCCAATAGTTTTTCTTTAGTTTTTATCGCCCTCATACCTTTCGATTTATTCAAAAACTAATTGGCTTGTATCTTCTTGAAAACCCATGAAGGTTCAATTTGATGGCCTAAACTATATATATATATTTTTAACCAAAATCACTATAGGTCATGGCTTATAGTAATGATTTTTTATCATTGGCTCATTTCGCACCAAACGGATCCAAAAAGCTCTAAATTGGGCCGAAAGTTTTTCTTCAATTTTTATTGCTCTCACACAGCTTTACTGATTCTAAAATCAGTTGGCTCGTATCTTATTCAAAAATCATGAAGGTTGATTTTGAGGGCGGACACTAAAATTTCTTAGCAAAGTCACTTATAGGTCATGGCTTATAGTGATGAGTTTTTATCATTTGCCCGTTTACCATCAAACTAGGTCCAAACTGACTTAAAACTAGGCCACCAGCTTTGCTTTGACTTTTATTGCTCTCACATAGTTCTATATAATCGAAAACCATGACGACTTAAATGTCATGGCTTAAAGCGATGAGTTTTGATTGTTTGCCCGTTCGCATTGAACTAGGTTTAAACAGACTCAAAACTAGGTCGATAGTTTTTCTTTAATTTTAATCACTCTCATACCATTCGATGTATTCCAAAACCAATTACCCGTATCTTCTTGAAAAACTATGAAGGCTGATTTTAAGGGTCTAAACTATATTTTTTTAAAAAAAATTGCTCATAAGTCATAGCTTATAGAAATGAGATCCGATCGTTGGCCAATTTCACATCGAACTAGGTCCAAACAGACTCTAAACCGGGTCGATCGTTTTTCTTCATTTTTTCTTGCTCTCACACCATTCCACGTATTCTAAATTCGGATTGCTCGCATCTTCTTGAAAAATCATGAATGCTGATTTTGAGTGCCTCAACTACATTTTTTTTACAAAATCACTCATAAATCGTGGCTTATAGCGATGAGTCTTGATCGTTGGCCCGTTTCGCATTGAACTAAGTCCAAACATCTCCAAACCGGTCGGTACTTTTTCTTTAGTTTTTATCGGTCTCACACCATTCTACGTATTCCAAATTCAGTTTCCCGTATCATTTTAAAAAACCATGAATTCCGTTCGAGGGCCTTAACTATATTTTTTTACCAAAATCACTCATACGTCATGGCTTATAGCAATAAGTTTTAATCGTCCGCCCTTTTCGCATCGAACTAGGCCCAAAAAGCTCAAAATTGGGTCGATAATTTTTCTTTAGTTTTAATCACTCTCATACCATTCGATGTATTCCAAAATCGAGTTGCCCGTATCTTCTTAAAAATCTTGAAGACCGATTTTGAGGGCCTAAACTACTTTTTTTCACCAAAATCACCGATAGGCCATAGCTTATAGCAATGAGTTTTGATCATTAGCTTGTTTCACATCGAACCGAGTCCAAACAACTCCAAACTAGGCCTATCATTTTTCTTTATTTTTTATCTCTTTCACATCGTTTCACGTATTCCAAATTTAGATTGCCCACATCTTCTTCAAAAACCATGAATGTTGATTTTGAGAGACTAAACTATATTTTTTTTTTACCAAAATCACTCATAGGTTAGGGCTTATAGCTATAAGTTTTGATCGTCGACCCGTTTCGTATTGAACTAGGTCTAAATAGCTCAAAATTGGGTCGATAGTTTTTCTTCGCTTTTATCGCTCTCAAATCATTCTACGTATTCCCAAACCAATTGGCTCATATCTTCTTGAAAAAACGTGAAGGCGGATCTTAGGGCCCTAAACTACATTTTTTGACCAAAATCACTCATAGGTCCCGGCTTATAGCAATGAGTTTTAATTATTTTCTCGTTTCACATCGAACTAGGTCCAAATAGCTCAAAACTAGGCCGATAGTTTTTCTTCGGCTTTAATCGCTCTCACATCGCTCTACATATTCCTAAACCAATTGGCCCGTATGTTCTTGAAAACCGTGAAGGCCGATTTCGAGGGCCCATAGTTTTTCTTCGGTTGTAATCGCTCCATATCATTCGACGTATTAATAAGCCTCGTTGTTTGTATCTTCTTGAAAAATCGTGAAGGCTGATTTTGAGGGCCTAAACTACTTTTTTGGGAAAAATTACTCATAAGCCATGGCTTATAGCAATGAGTTTTGATCATTGGCCTATTTCGCATCGAACTAGGTCCAAACAACTCCAAACTAGGCCTACCATTTTTTTTATTTTTTATCGCTCTCACATCGTTCCACGTATTGCAAATCCAATTCGCTTGTATCTTCTTAAAAAACCATGAATGCTAATTTTGAGGGCATAAACTATATTTTTTTTTACAAAAATCACGTGGCTTATAGCAATGAGTTTTTATCGTTAGCACGTTTCGTATCGAACTAGTTCCAAAAAGCTCAAAACAAGGCCAAAAGTTTTTCTTTCAGCTTTTATCACTCTCATACCATTCGATGTATTTCAAAACCAGAGTTGTCCTCATCTTTTTAAAAAATCATGAAGTTTGATTTTTAGAGCCTTAATTACATTGTTTTACCAAAATTACTCATAAGTCATGGTTGATAGCAATGAGTCTTGATCGTTGGCTCGTTTTGCATTGAACTAGGTCCAAACAACTCAAAATCGAATCGAAAGTTTTTTTCGGCTTTTATCGCTCTCACATCGTTTTACGTATTCCAAAACCAAGTTGGCTTGTATCTCCTTGAAAAATCGTGAAGGCTAATTTTGATGGCCTAAACTATATTTTTTTGACCAAAATCACCTAAATGTCATGGCTTAATACGATGAGTTTTAATTGTTTGCCCGTTCGCATCGAACTAGGTCTAAACAGACTCAAAACTAGGCCGATAGTTTTTCTTCAATTTTAATCATTCATATACCATTCGACGTATTCCAAAACCGAGTTACTCGTATCTTCTTGAAAAACCATGAAGGCTGATTTTGAGGGTCTAAACTATATTGTTTTTTTTATAAAAATTGCTCATAGGTCATAACTTATAGAAATGAGATTTGATCGTTGGCCAATTTCACATCGAACTAGGTCCAAATAGCTCTAAACTGGGTCAAACGTTTTTCTTCATTTTTTATTGCTCTCACACCATTCCACGTATTCCAAATTCGGATTGCTTGCATCTTTTTGAAAAATTATGAATGCTGATTTTGAGGGCCTCAACTACATTTTTTTTACAAAATTATCACTTCACACCGTTCCACGTATTCCAAATCTAGTTGGCGCGTACCTTCTTGAAAAACCAAAAATGTTTATTTTAAGGGCATAAACAACTTTTGTTTTCACCAAAATCACTCATAGGTTGTGGCTTATAGTAATGAGCTTTGCTTGTTGGCTTGTTTCACATCAAATTAGGTCGAAAAAGCTCAAAACGGGATCGATAGTTTCTCTTCGGCTTTTATCGCTCTCACACCGTTACGCGTATTTCAAATCTAGTTACCCCGCATCTTATTGAGAAATCCCGAATGCCGATTTTGAGGGCCTAAACTAGACTTTTTTGAGCATTGGCTCGTTGCGTATCGAACTAGATCCAAACAGGTAAAAATTAGACCAACAATTTTTCTTCGATTTTATCGTTCTCATACGGTTCTACATATTTTAAAACCAGCTTGGCTTACATATTTTTGAAAAATCAAGAATGCTGATTTTAAGGGCCTAAATTGCATTTTTTGACCAAAGTCACTCCTATGTCATGGCTTATAACGATGAGCTTTGATCATTGGCCTCGTTTCGTATCGAACTAGGTCCAAATATCTTAAAACTAGGTCGACAGCTTTGCTTCGGCTTTTATCGCTCTCACATCGTTCTACATATTCCAAAACGAGCGGGCCCATTTTTTCTTGAAAAATCGTGAAAGCTAATTTTTTGGGCCTAAATTGAATTTTTTTACCAAAATCACTCATAGGTCATGGCTTATAGCGATTAGTTTTGATCCTTGGCCCATTTCGTGTCGAATTATATCCAAACATATCAAAATCAAGATGATAGTTTGTTTTCAATTTTTATCGGTCTCACACGGTTCAACGTATTTTAAAATCGAGTTGGCCTCCATCTTCATGAAAAACCATGAAAGCTGATTTTTAGGGTCTAAACTAATTTTTTTTACCAAAGTCACTCATAGGTCATGGCTTGTAGTGGTAGGTTTTGATCGTTGGTCCGTTAAGCATCGAACTAGGTTCAAACATGACTCAAAACTAGGTCAACAGCTTTTCTTCGGCTTTTATCACTCCCACATCGTTCTATGTATTCTAAAACAATTGGCTCGTATTTTCTTGAAAAACTATAGAGGCTGATTTTGAAGGCCTAAAAATGAATTTTTTTACCAAAATCACTCATACCTCATGGCTTATAGTAATTATTTTGATCGTTGACCCGTTTCGCATCGAATTAGGTCTAAACGACTAAAAATTAAGCCGATATTTTTTTTTGTATTTTTATCGCACTCATACCGTTCGACATATTCCAAAACCAGTTGGCCCATATCTTGAAAACCTATAAAGGTTGAATTTTAAGGCCTAAACTATATTTTTTTACTAAAATCACTCATAGGTCGTGGCTTATAGCAACAAATTTTGATGATTGGCTCTTTTCACATCGAACTAGGTTCAAACAACTCTAGCTTGGGCCGACAGTTTTTCTTAAGTTTTTATCGCTCTCACACGGTTCTACTTATTCTAAAATCAGTTAGCATGCACCTTATTGAAAAACCGTAAAGGTTGATTTTTAGGGCCTCAACTATATTTTTTGACCAAAGTCACTCATAGGTCATGGTCGTTAGATATGTATGCTCAAGAGCCATATATATTATGTGATATGTAAATAATAATCCCTATATGGTAATAAAAGATATATTCATTATATGAAGTTGTTTTTATTTTGAATATAGTCCCTAAGTATATTGTTAGAATATCTATTCTAAAAGATGTTTGGAATATGAATGATAGATATTTCCGGAACAAAATACATTAAAGAGTTCATAGTCACAGGATACCCGATTGGGCATCAATTCTCCGGAAGACTATCACCTCTATTTGTTTATGATAGTGAGTCTCATGCTATAAGATATGTGATATCGAACAAATATGTGGACACTCATCATGGGTAGGATGAACGAGTGACATTAGAGTATGATAACATGAAGTTCTAACTACTTGTCAATAATTCATCATCTAGATTATAATAGTGCATATAATCCCTTGACTTAAGGTGACACTCGTTATCTCACACATAGGTGATTAGGGTTTGTTACCGCTTACATATCTATACTAGTCATGTATGGGCATATGGCGTGTGATGGCCTTAATTAGTTAAGTGTAGGAGGTAAGTGTTTAGCCAAGAGAAATTCGTTACCTTGAGTAGACAAGGATAAGATCCTATGCTATTTGGTTATTCTTGAAAAATAAAGTTCCCGGCCAAGATAGAAAGATTCACTAGAAAAGAGTTTCTAGTAGGAGTCTTATAATATCAAGAAATAAAACCGAGTGAGGACATAGCATTTAAGCAATTAGGGTTTGACATTAATATGACCCTAGCTCAAATCGAGATCTTGTAATGAAGGGATTCGAGTGCATGGTAATTATGATCATTGGTTTCATGGAATGTAATTAATCAATTTAATACATTCATTTCTAATTAGGTAGTCATGATATGCAATGCTAGGCATTGCTCATGACTTATGGGACTAAGGACATATTGAAAGATCCTTGAATTAAGAAAAGAGTTTTCTCATAATATCAAAGAGTTGATATCATGTTCACATTGCTAATTGGACATGAACCAAGAAAGTCACACACAATAGAGATTTTATCGAATGAGCAATTATTGTTTTAATTATTAATTGAAGTGTTTAATTAGTTAATTAAAAACAATAGGATTAAACTTATAATTAAATTTACAAGGTCTTTAAGCATGTCCTGAAGTTTAATCCAACTAAGGGTAAATTAAAATATGACTTAATTTATATGAGATATAAATGACAAGTCATTGAGCTTAAGTCAATTAATGAATTAATCAAAATAATCTTAGTGGAAGATTATGTGTTTTGATTGATGCATGCATGCAAACTCCTCCACTCAAGATATGTTAGTGGAAAGTGTAGAGAATTTATGCATGCATTAGTTACATGTGTAATAAAAAAGTTTCTTGATTGTTTCATGCATGAATGACATATGTCATGAAGGATGCATGCATGATTGACAAATTTCTTTATGAAAGACATTTTTTATATCTCATGCATGCAAGTCTCTCCATCCAACATAAGTTAGTGGAGAGTGTAGAAAATTAAAAACATGCATGATTGACATTTGTCATGGAGGTTGCATGCATGATTGACAAATGTCTTTGTGAAAGACATTTTTTATCTCTCATGCATGCAAGTCTCTCTACTCAACATAAGTTAGTGGAGAGTGTAGAGAATGAAAAGAAGAAGAAAAAGATGAGAGAATGGAGATAGTCTTGTATGGTTACTCATCTTAAACACTAAAAAGTGTTAGACACTTGACTTAAGCACAAATAAAGATTAACTCTTAGACTACTTCAAGCTAGATTACTTAGTGAGCTAAACATTAATTCTGGACATTTGAGAGACAAGATCATACTAGCAAACCAAGTCATAGATCGAAGGCTCAATCGTGTAAAGCTCGTGTGGATCGACTAGAGGCTTCACAATTGGGGAGCTATAGGTTGAGAACAATCTTTGTGCAGCACTTCAAGAGGTATGAATTTAATTTTATGTTTTTATACCTTGCATGTGTGTTCTAAATATCCTTTAGTTGATTCTTGAGTTATGGGCTATGACACATCTACTTGTGATGTGATGAGATCACACCAATTATCTTGTTTTTTGTAATTTTTGAAATTCCACACACTTTCGTTGCTCCCCCTTCTCATTCCTTTCAAGTGGTATCAGAGCCACCTAAATGATATTTAGAATCCATGTTTGTGTTTTCTAGATTGTGATTATTGTTATGGCTAATGGTTATATTGATTGTTGTTTAATTGGATAAAAAACGTGCATGTTGTTTTTCAAGTCGATTGGATTGTGGCGACTTGTGGTAAAAATATCATAAATTTTAAATGGCTATTCCAAATCAAGTGAAATGGTTTTAAATGAAACTAGACTTCTGTATCTTTCTATCACAACTTGAATTGCTTAAAAATGAATTTCTATGGAGAGTTATGCTAGTTCTAACTCACGGCCTAGGCAACACTCGATTCCGGATGACTTCTCTTTTCAACAATTTTGATTTTTTAAGAGTTCTATTCAAGTTTTAAGCATGAATCAAACATATTTTATTTTTTTGATCTTCTCTAGAATATATGATATTCCAGAATATTTATTTTAATTATTCCATAATTAGAATAATCACAATTAGTGTAAGTTTACTTGAATATGTGATATTTGAGTAGTTTATGGAATTGTTCCATAGTTAACACAAACTATAATATGTTTGCATGAGTTTTTTAAATTTATACTTTGTGTTGAATGAATGAATGGATTGATGGATGATCATGGACTTAGGAAACCAATTTGTGATTATACTAAGTGGGAATGTAATAATTAATTTTAAGGTGTTGTTATATTTTCTATTGAGCCTATTGAGCTCTTTGATTTGTAATCTCGTCTTGGTATGCCAAGGATGTTTATGTACTTATGAAGACATGGACAAACAAGATCAAAGGAGGTTCAACCCATCATAATGCCTAGTGGGAGCATGAAGTTCAAGAGTTGAAGAGCATGTTTGGGAAATTAACCCTAAGCCCCACCCTATTCCTTGTGGCTAGGAATTGGATCCATAGATAGTCCATGATCATACCTTTTACATTATGTATGCATATATGTGATGTATGTGATGTGTATGAGATGCTTATGATAAAATGGATAATGTGCAAAGTGAGACCTAATAATAATAAGTAAAAAAAAAAAAATCTTCCAACAAAGAATTAAGTCTAGGCTCTCCATTAAAATAATAATTTTAGAAGTTTAAACAAAATGTTTAAGAGATCTTCTAGTCATTATTGTTAAGCATGAGATGTAGTAGACATATGGATGCATTATTTACCAAGAACGACATTACGAACCCGAGGTTTCTAATGTTCAAATCCATTTATTTACTAGTTCAATGGTTAATGGACTTAACTAGTGTAAAGGGCCAATAACGACATTATGAACCCGAGGTCCATAGCATTAAGAGCCGATTGATTAAACCTCATATGAGATGTGATGAAAAAGAGTTGTTCACTTATAAGATATTAATTTCTAAGAATGGCATTGTGAACTCGCGGGAGTTTAATATTTTTATGAGAATATTAATCACTTACTAGAAGTTCTCTAACGGATCTTTCGTTTTCTACTTGGAAGTGTAGAATTCGCCAAATTAGTGAGAGGACCATATTTGATTAAAGACTAGATCATTATGGTAATTACTTATCACGTAAACTAATTTATCTTGTTAATTTCTGTAGATTATCTCTCGAAAATGAAACCCACCAACCCACTCGTGAGCATACTTGATGCTAACCGGCTCATCGGGCCTAACTTTTTGGACTGGTTAAGAAACCTTAAAATAGTCCTTGCTTCGAAGCGCATATCATATGTGCTCGACATACTAATTCCCGGCCCTTTACCCGAAGGGGCCTCCGATGAGGAATGGGCTACACTTGAGAAATGGAAGCTTGATGATTTGCAAGCAAAGTGCTACATGCTTGCTTCTATGACCATTGAGTTACGGAGGCAACATGAAAAGATGAATGATTCCTATTCTATTCTTCTTCACTTATAAGAGTTGTATGGTGAGCACAAAAGAATTGCTAGATATGAGATATCAAAGTAGTTATTTCGTTCAAAGATGCATGAGGGTACCGATGTTGGAGTTCATGTCCATAAGATGATAATTGCTATTGAGAAACTAGATGGTCTAGACATAATTATTGACCACAACCTTCAAACAGATTTGATCCTTCGAGTCCTTTCCCGAATCTTTCTCTCAATTCATTGTGAATTTTCATATGAATAAATTGGAATGCACGATTACCGAGTTATTAAACATGTTAATAACGACTCAAAAATCTATGACAAAAGGGAAAGAGGTTGTTGTTGTTGCCTCTTCTTCTAGTAAGACTAAGAAGAAGAAAAGCAAAGAAAAGGCTTCCAACCTCAAGCCCAAAGGTAAGGTATCCAAGGACAAGGCCAAAAAGAAGGTGGATGAGGGCAAAGGAAATTGTTTCCATTGTCAACAAGTTGGACATTGAAAGCGTAATTGCCCAAAGTACTTAAAGTCTTTAAATGGTAAGGCGAAGGACAAGCCTTCTAAAGGTATGTCTTTATCATGTTACGTAAGTTCCATTAGTTCAAGTGGTTCATCAAATGCTTGGATTCTTGATACGGGTGCAAGTTCTCATATTTGTTCCTCTATACGAGAACTAGCAAGTAGTGAGAGCTTGGAGAAGGATGAGGTAACCCTAAAGCTTGGAGATGGAGCAAGTGTTGTCGCCAAGGCTATTGGATCAATCTCTATTGATCTTAATTATCATGTTTTGCTATTAAAAGATATTTTGTATTTACCTAATGCTTTTAAGAACATTATCTCTCGTTTCTAGTATGACTAAGAGGTGTTATGAATTCCTCTTTAAAAGAGATATTTTTTTAATATATTATGATGATAATATTATTGGCAAAGGTTATATGCTTGATGGTCTTTATTAATTGGATAATAAAAATAACAAAAAAACTCCAAGTGGATATGAAGTAAATGCTATGATAATGAATGATTATAATCAAAAACATCTTTGGCACTTGAGACTAGGTCATATTGCAGAAGAAAGAATCACTAAGTTAAAGAAAATAGGGATTTTGAATCCTTTTGGTAATATACCAACTCCAACATGTGAATCTTGTCTACAAGGTAAAATGACTAGATCACCTTTTATTGGACAAGGGGTAAGAGCTAAAGAAGTTTTAGAAATTATACATAGTGATGTATGTGGTCCATTTACTATAATGGCTAGAGGTGGTTTTTCCTATTACATTACATTTACCGATGATCAATCAAGGTATGGATATGTATATGTAATGAGACATAAGAATCAATCCTTTGAAAAGTTCAAAGAATTCAAATGTGAAGTGGAAAAACAAAAAGGGAAAAGTATTAAAGCTCTTTGATTCGATCGAGGAGGTGAATACTTAAGTACCGAGTTCCTTAAATTTTTAAAGAACATGGCATAATTTCACAACTCACCCCTCCTAGAACACCACAGTTGAATGGTGTATTAGAAAGGAGAAACCACACCTTATTAGATATGGTGAGATCTATGATGAACTACACCGATTTGTCGATTTTCTTATGTGCATTTGCACTTCGGATCGCTTGTTATATCCTTAATAGAGTTCCTTCCAAATCTGTCCCAACTACCCCATATGAGATATAGAGTAACAAGACACCAAGCCTTAAACATGTTAAGATTTAGGGTTGTCCAACTTTTTTAAAAGGTTAAAAATTGATAAGTTGGAAGCTAAATCTATAAAGGGTAGGTTTATTGGATACCCTAAAGGTTGTTCGGGGTATTATCTCTATCTTCCTATAGAACAAACAATTATTGTTAGTAGGGACATCATTTTTCTTGAAAAAGAGTTTATTCAAGAAGGTAGAAAAGGAAGGACGATAGAATTGGATGAAGGGTCATCCAAAGTGATCTAACAAGATGATCAAATGGAAATTGATCAACCCCGTGATAACTTGATACTATTGATGAAGTCACCATAATAAAGCCTCAAAGTTCTAGTAGAATATCTTACCCACCAGAGAGATATAGTTTTCTTCATCACAAACAAGAGTTGTTTGTTATTGGAGAGACTAATCATGGAGATGATCCTAGTACATATGAGGAAGCTATATCAAATATAGATTCTTCAAAATGGCTAGAAGCTATGAAATCTAAAATGGATTCCATGTATGCTAACCAAGTTTAGGAACTTGTTGATCCACCTAAAGGTATTGTACCTATAGGGAACAAATGGATTTTTAAGAGAAAGATTGGTGCAAATGGAAAGGTAGAGACTTTTAAAGCAAGGCTAGTAGCTAAAGGTTTTAGCCAAAGACAAGGGGTTCACTATGAGGAAACCTTCTCACAAGTAGCCATGCTTAAATCCATTAGGACATTATTAGCTTTAGGTGCACAATATGATTATGAAATTTGGCAAATGGATGTCAAAACTGCCTTCCTTAATGGTTCCCTTGAGGAAACTATTTTCATGGTACAACCTAAGGGTTTTGAATCCAAAGATGGTACCAAGGTGTTCAAACTTAAGAGATCCATTTATGGTCTTAAGTAAGCTTTAAGGATTTGGAATCATCATTTTGATGAAGCCATTAAGTCTTTTAGATTTATCAAAAATGAAGATGAGCCCTGCGTTTATAAGAAGGTTAGTCGGAGTGCACTCACTTTCCTTGTCTTGTATGTGGATGATATTTTATTGATAGGAAATGACATTGGTATGCTAACCATTGTAAAAGTCTCGGTTATTTGGTACTTTCTATATGAAAGATTTAAGAGATGCAACCTATATTCTTGGTATTCGTATCTATAGAGATAGATTGAAGAGAATAATAGAACTCTCTCAAAGTCTATACTTGGAAAAGGTGTTGAAGAGGTTCAACATGCTTGATTCCAAGAAAGGATTGTTGCCTGTGAGGCACGGTATTCATTTATCTAAATGGATGTCTCCATAAACACCCGAAGATAGAGACAAAATGGCAAAGATTCCTTATGCTTTGGCTATTGGAAGTCTTATGTATGCCATGTTGTGTACTAGGCCGGATATCGCATATGCTCGTTAGTATGACTAGCGATTTCAATCCAATCCAGGTTTGGAACACTAGAATGCGAGTCAAAGCCATCCTAAAGTACTTGAGAAGAACTACGGATCTTATTTTGACATATGGAGGAGGTGACTTAAGATTGGATAGTTTTATAGATTCCGATTTTCAATTAGATATTGATGATAGAAAGTAAATCTCCGGGTTTGTGTTTGTTTGTAATGGAGTTACGGTATGTTGGAAGAGTTCCAAACAGAGTACTAATGTAGACTCTACTACCGAGGTCGAGTACATTGCTACATCGGATGTTGCAAAAGAAGTCGTTTGGATTAAAAAGTTTATGACGGAACTTGGGGTGGTTCCTACCATTAAGTTACCAGTTTCTCTCTATCGTGACAACGCCGGTGCTATAGCTCAAGCAAAGGAACCAAGGTCCGACTAGAAATCCAAACACATAGAAAGGCATTATCATATTATCGGAGAGATTGTTGGAAGAGGCGATGTAGTCTTACAAAAAATAGCATCGATTGAAAACGTCGCCGATCCACCGACAAAGGCCATGGCACAACGAGCAGTTAGACTATCATCTTGATAAGATGGGTCTTAGATACTTTAGTGAATGAGTCTAGTGCAATTGGGAGATTGTTAGATATGTATGCCTAAAGCAATATATATATTGTGATATGTAAATAATAATCCCTATATGGCAATAAAAGATATATTCATTATATGAAGTTGTTTTTATTTTGAATATAGTCCTTAAGTATATTGTTAGAATATCTATTCTAAAAGATGCTTAGAATATGAATGACAGATATTTCTAGAACAAAATACATTAAAGAGTTCATAGTCATAGGATACCGGATTGGGCATCAATTATCCAGAAGACTATCACCTCTATTTGTTTATGATAGTGAGTCTCATGCTATAAGACATGTGATATCGTAACAAATATGTGGACACTCATCATGGGTAAGTTGAATAGTGACATTAGATTATGATAACATGAAGTTCTAACTACTTGTCAATAATTCATCATCTAGATTATAATAGTGCATATAATCCCTTGACCTAAGGTGACATTGTTATCTCACACATAGGTGATTAGGGTTTGTTACTGCTTACATATCTATACTAGTCATGTATGGGCATATGGCGTGTGATGGCCTTAATTAGTTAAGTGTAGGAGGTAAGTGTTTAGCCAAGAGGAATTCGTTACCTTGAGTAGACAAGGATAAGATCCTATACTATTTGGTTATTCTTGAAAAATAAAGTTCCCGGCCAAGATAGAAAGATTCACTAGAAAAGAGTTTCTAGTAGGAGTCTTATAATATCAAGAAATAAAACCGAGATGAGGACATAGCATTTAAGCAATTAGGGTTTGACATTAACATGACCCTAGCTCAAATCGGGATCTTGTAATGAAGGGATTCGGGTGCATGGTAATTATGATCATTGGTTTCATGGAATGTAATTAATCGAGTTTAATACATTCATTTCTAATTAGGTGGTCATGATATGTAATGCTAGGCGTCGCTCATGACTTATGGGACTAAGGACATATTGAAAGATCCTTGAATTAAGAAAAGAGTTTTCTCATAATATCAAAGAGTTGATGTCATGTTCCCATTGCTAATTGGACATGAACCTAGAAAGTCACACACAATAGAGATTTTATCGAATGAGCAATTATTATTTTAATTATTAATTAAAGTGTTTAATTAGTTAATTAAAAACAATAGGATTAAACTTGTAATTAAATTTACAAGGTCTTTAGCATGTCCCGAAGTTTAATCCAACTAAGGATAAATTAAAAAATGACTTAATTTATATGAGATATAAATGACAAGTCATTGAGCTTAAGTCAATTAATGAATTAATCAAAATAATCTTAGTAGAATATTAACATAATCTCAATGGAAGATTATGTGTTTTGATTAATACATGCATGCAAACTCCTCCACTCAAGATATGTTATTGGAAAATGTAGAGAATTTATGAATGCATTATGTACATGTTTAATCAAAAAGTGTCTTGATTGTTTCATGCATGAATGACATATGTCATGAAGGATGCATGCATGATTGAAAAATGTCTTTATGAAAGAAATTTGTTATCTCTCATCCATGCAAGTCTCTCCACCCAACATAACTTAGTGGAGAGTGTAGAGAATTAAAAACATGCATGATTGACATTTGTCATGTAGGTTGCATGGATGATTGACAAATGTCTTTATGAAAGACATTTGTTATCTCTCATACATGCAAGTCCCTCCTCCCAACATAAGTTAGTGGAGAGTGTGGAGTGATAAGAAGAAGAAAAAGATGAGAGAATGGAGATAGTCTTGTATGGTTACTCATCTTAAACACTAAAAAGTGTTAGACACTTGACTTAAGCAAAAATAAAGATTAACTTTTAGACTACTTCAAGCTAGATTACTTGGTGAGCTAAACATTAATTCTAAACATTTGAGAGACAAGATCATACTAGCAAACCAAGTCATAGACCAGAAGGCTCAATCGGGTCAAGCCCGTGTGGATGGACTAGAGGCTTCACAATTGGGGAGCTATAGGTCGAGAACAATCTTTGTGCTACACTTCAAGAGGTATGAATTTAATTTTATGTTTTTATGCCTTGCATGTGTGTTCTAAATATCCTTTAGCCGATTCTTGAGTTATGGGCTATGAGACATCTACTTGTGATTTGATGAGATCACGGTAATTATCTTTGTTTTTGTAATTTTTGAAATTCCACACACTTCGTTACGCCCCCTTCCCATTCCTTCTAGTGGCTTATAGCAATGTTTTTTTAATTTTGGCATATTTCGTATCGAACTAGCTACAAATTCGATCGATAGGCTTTCTTCGATTTTTATCGCTCTCATACCGTTTGACGTATTCCAAAATCGGTTGGCCCGTATCTTCTTGGAAAACCATGAAGGTATATTTTGGGGGCGTAAACTACATTTTTTGATTAAAATCACCAATAGGTCATGGCTTATAGAAACGAATTTTGATCATTGGCTCGTTTCGCATCAAATGAGGTCCAAACTGACTCAAAATTAGGCCGACAGTTTGTTTTTAGTTTTTATCGCTCTCACATGGTTCTACGTATTCTAAAACTAGTTGGCTCGCATCTTATTTGAAAATCATAAAGGTTGATTTTGAGGACCTAAACTAAATTTTTGGCCAAAGTCACTCATAGGCCATTGCTTATAGCGATGAGTTTTGATCGTTGGGCCATTTAGCATCAAATTAGGTCCAAATAGCTCAAAACATGGCTAATATTTTTGCTTCGGCTTTTATCGCTCTCACATCGTTTCACGTATTCCAAAACCAGGTTAGCTCGTATCTTCATGAAAAACCATGAACGCCGATTTGAGGGCCTAAACTACATTTTGTTACAAAAATCACTCATAGGTCATGGCTTATAGCAATGATTTTTTATCGTTGGCTCGTTTCGCATCGAACTAGGTCCAAACAGACTCCAAACTAGGTCGATAGTTTTTCTTCATTTTTTACCACTCTCACATTATTCTATGTATTCCAAATCCAATTGGCCTACATCTTCTTGAAAAACCATGAATGCTAATTTTGAGAGCCTAAACTATATTTGTTTACCAAAATCACTCATAGGTCGTGGCTTGTAGCATCGAATTTTGATCATTGGCCATTTTTGAATCGAACTAGGCCCAAACAGACTCTAAATTGGGCAATAATTTTCTTTAATTTTTATCGCACTCATACCATTCGACGTATTCAAAATCCATTTTCCCATATCTTTTTGAAAAACCATGAATACTAATTTTGAGGGCCTAAACTATATTTTTCTTTTTTACCAAAATCACTCATAGGCCATTGCTTATAGCAATGAGATTTGATCGTTAGCCCGTTTCGCATCAAACTAGGTCCAAACATGACTCCAAACTAGGTCGATAGGTTTTGCTTCGGTTTTCATCGTTGTCATACCATTTGATGTATTCCAAAACCGAGTTACCCATATCTTCTTGAAAACCATGAATGCTAATTTTGAGGGCCTAAACCGTATTGTTTTACCAAAATCGCTCATAGGTCATGGCTTATAACAACGAATTTTGATCATTGGCCCGTTTCTTATCGAACTAAGTCCAAACAACTCTAAATTAGGTCGATAGTTTTTCTTCAATTTTTATCCCACTCATACCATCCAACGTATTCCAAAACCAATTACCCATATCTTTTTGAAAAACCATGATTGCTGATTTTGAGGGCCTAAACTATATTTTTTTTTACCAAAATCACTCATAGGTCATGGCTTATAACAATGAGTTTTGATTGTTGGCCCGTTTCGCATCAAACTAGGTCCAAATAGCTCCAAACTAGGCCGACAGCTTTTTCTTCATTTTTTATTACTCTCACATCATTCCACATATTCGAAATCTAGTTGGCCTACATCTTCTTAAAAAACCATGAAGGCTGATTTTGAGAGCCTAAACTATATTTATTTATCAAAATTACTCATAGGTCATGGTCGATAGTAATGAGTTTTGATCGTTGGCTCATTTCGCATTGAACTAGGTCCAAACAACTCCAAATTGGGTCGATCGTTTTTTATTTATTTTTTATCGCTTTCACATTGTTTCCTGTATTCTAATTAAAGATTGCCCTAATCTTCTTAAAAAATCATGAATGTTGATTTTAAGGGCCCAAATTATTTTGTTGACAAAAATCACTCATAGGCCATGGCTTCTAGAAATGAGATTTGATCATTGGCTCGCTTTGCATCGAACTAGGTCCAAACAACTCCAAACTAGGTCGATCATTTTTCTTCATTTTTTATTGTTCTCACACCATTCCATGTATTCCAAATTCGAGTGCCCGCCTCTTTTTGAAAAATCATAAATGCTGATTTTGAGGGCTTAAACTACATTTTTTTTATCAAAATCACTCATAGGACATGGCTATAGCAATGAGATTTGATCATTGGCCCGTTTCACATCCAACTATGTCTAAAAAGCTCTAAACTATGTCCAAACAACTCCAAACTCGGGTCGATTATTTTTTTATATTTTTTATTACTCTCGCACCATTCCATGTATTTCAAATTCGGATTGCCCTCATTCTTTTGAAAAACCATGAATGCCGATTTTGAGGGCCTAAACTATATTTTTTCCGCCAAAATCACTCATATGTCGTGGCTTATAGCGATTAGTTTTTATCTTCTTAAAAAACCATGAATGTTTATTTTGAGGGCATAAAAAAAAATTTAACCAAAATAACTCATAGGTTATGGCTTATAGCAATGAGTTTTGATCGTTTGCACATTTCGTATCGAACTAGGTCAAAAAGCTCAAAACTAGGTCGTCAGCTTTTTTTTCATTTTTTATCACTCTCATACCGTTCGATGTATTCCAAAACTTGTTCGCTCGTATCTTCTTGAAAAACCATGAAGGTTGATTTTGAGAGCCTAAACTACTTTTTTGGACCAAAATCACTCATAGGCCATGGCTTATAGCAATGAGTTTTAGTCGTTGTTCAATGTCACATCAAACTAGGTACAAATAGCTCCAAACTAGGCCAATAGTTTTTCTTCGCTTTTTTGCTCTCAAACCATTCCACGTATTCCAAATCCAGTTGGCCCGTATCTTCTTGAAAAATCATGAATGCTGATTTTGAGGGCATAAACTATATTCTTTTCACCACTATCACTTATAGATCATGGCTTATAGAATTGAGTTTTGATCGTTGGCATATTTCGTATCGAACTATGTTCAAAAGGCTCAAAACTAGGCTAGCAGCTTTTTTCATTTTTTATCGCTATCATACCGTTCGACATATTCCAAAACCAGTTGGCCCGTATCTTCTTAAAATACCATAAAGGCTGATTTTGAGGGCCTAAACTACTTGTTTATGACCAAAATCACTCATAGGTCATGGCTTATAGCAATGTGTTTTTATTCAAAAAACATGTATTCCAAAACTAGTTCGCCCGTATCTTCTTGAAAAACCATGAAGATTCACTTTGAGGGCCAATTTTTGGACCAAAATCACTCATAGGCCATGGTTTATAGCAATACGTTTTGGTCGTTTTTCGATGTCGCATCGAACTAGGTACAAATAGCTCCAAACTAGATCGATAGTTTTTCTTCAATTGTTTTTGCTCTCACACTCGTTCTATGTATTCCAATTTCAGTTGGCCCGCATCTTCTTCAAAAACCATTAATGCCGATTTTGAGGGCATAAACTATATTTTTTTCATCATAATCACTCATAGTTCATAGCTTATAGAATTGAGTTTTGATCGTTGGCATGCTTCGTATCAAACTAGGTCCAAAAAGCTCAAAACTAGGTCGTGAGCTTTTTTCATTTTTTATCGCTCTCATACCGTTTGACGTATTCCAAACCCAATTGGTCCTCATCTTCTTAAAAAACAATGATCGCCGATTTTAAGGGCCTAAACTATATTTTTTTACCAAAATTACTCATATGTCATGGCCGATGGTAATGAGTTTTGATCATTGGCCCATTTCACATCAAACTAGTTCCAAAAAGCTCAAAATTGGATCGATACTTTTTCTTTAGTTTTTATTGCTCTCTCACCGTTTCATGTATTCCAAACAAATTTGGCTCGCATCTTCTTAAAAAATCATGAATCCCGATTTTAAGGGCCTAAACTACATTTATTTTTTTCTAAAATCACTCATAGGTCGTGGTTGATAGAGATGAGTTTTGATCATAGGCCCATTTCACATAGAATTAGGTCCAAATAGCTTAAAACTATAATGACATTTTTTCTTCGAGTTTTAATTACTCACATACCGTTCGACGTATGCCAAAACCGAGTTGGCCCAAATTTTCTTGAAAAACCATGAAGGCTGATTTTGAGGGCCTAAACTACTTGTTTATGACCAAAATTACTCATAGGTCATGGCTTATAGCAATTTGTTTTGATCATTGGCTTGTTTCGCATCGAACAAGGTCCAAAAAGCTCTAAACTCGGGTCGATTGTTTTTTTCATTTTTTATTGTTCTCCCACTCGTTCCATGTATTGCAAATTAAGTTGACGTACATCTTCTTACAAAACCATGAATTCTTATTTTGAGGGCATAAATTAAATTTTTTTACCAAAATCACTCATAGGTCGTGGCTTATAGTGATGAGTTTTTATCATTGTCCCATTTCGCATCGAACTAGGTCCAATCGGCTCAAAACTAGGCCGATAGGTTTTCTTTAGTTTCAATCACTCTTATACCATTCGACATATAACAAAACCGTGAATGCCGATTTCGAGGGCCTAAATTATATTTTTTTACCAAAATTACTCATAGGTCATGGCTAATGGTAATGAGTTTTGATCATTGGCCCGTTTCGCATCAATCTAGGTCTAAAAGCTCAAAATTGGGTCGATTGTTTTTCTTTAGTTTTTATCGCTCTCTCACCGATCCACGTATTCTAAACAAAGTCGGCTCACATCTTATTAAAAAATCATGAATGTTGATTTTGAGGGCCTAAACTATATTGTTCTTCTACCAAAATCACTCATAGGTCATGGCTTATAGTTATGAGTTTTGATCGTTGGCTCGTTTCACATCAAACTAGGTCCAAACAGACTTAAAACTAAAACAATATTTTTTCTTTAGTTTTAATCGCTCTCATACCATTTGACGTATTTCAAAACCAGTTAGCTCGTATCTTCTGAAAAACCATGAAGGCTAATTTTTAGGGCCTAAACTACTTGTTTTTGACCAAAATCACTCATAGGTCATGGCTTATAGCAATGAGTTTTGATCGTTAGCCCGTTTTGCATCAAACTAGGTCCAAAAAACTCTAAACTAGGTCGATTGTTTTTATTCAATTTTTATCGCTCTCCCAATGTTCCACGTATTGCAAATCAAGTTGGTGTACATCTTCTTAAAAAACCATGAAGACCGATTTTGACAAGCATAAATTAAATTTTCTTACCAAAATCACTCATAGGTCGTGGCTTATAGCGATGAGTTTTAATCGTTGCCCGGTTTCACATCAAACTAAGTCCAATCAACTCAAAACTCGGGTTAATAGTTTTTCTTTAGTTTTAATCAATCTCATACCATTCGACATAATCCAAAACTAGTTTGCCCGTATCTTTTTAAAAAATCATGAAAGCTGATTTTGAGGGCGTAAACTACTTTTTTGGACCAAAATCACTCATAGGCCATGGCTTCTAGCAATGAGTTTTGATCGTAAGTCGATGTCATATCGAACTAGGTCAAAACGACTCCAAACTAGGTCGACAGCTTTTCTTCGTTTTCATCACTCTCACACCGTTCCACGTTTTCCAAATCCAGTTGGCCTAAATCTTTTGGAAAAATCGTGAAAGCTCATTTTGAGGGCATAAACTATATTTTTTCTAACCAAAATCACTCATAGGTTGTGGCTTATAGAATTGGGTTTTGATAGTTGTCACGTTTCGTATCAAAATAAGTCCAAAAAACTCAAAACTAGGATGAAAGTTGTTCTTTAATTTTTATCGCTCTCACATCGTTCTACGTATTCCAAAATTAGTTGGCTTCGTATCTTCCGAAAAACCGTGAAGGCCGATTCGAGGGCATAAACTATATTTTTTGACCAAAATCACCCATAAGATATGGCTTATAGCAATGAGTTTTGATCGTTGGCCCATTTCGTATCGAACTAGGTCCAAGCAGACTTCAAAACTAGACGGATAGTTTTTCTTCATTTTTTATCGCTCTCACACCATTCCACGTATTCCAAATCCAGCTTGGATTGTAACTTTTTGAAAAATCATGAATGCTGATTTTGATGGCCTAAACTATTTTTTTTTTACCAAAATCACTCATATGTCATGTCTTATAGTGATGAGTTTTGATCGTTGGCCCATTTCGCATCGAACATGTCCAAACAGACTCAAAACTCGGGTCGATAGTTTTTCTTCGGCTTTAGTCGCTCTCATACTCGTTCGACGTATTCCAAAACCAGCTTGGCTCAAATCTTTTTAAAAAATCATGAAGGCTAATTTTAAGGATCTAAACTACTTTTTTGGACCAAAATCACTCATAGGCCATGGCTTATAGAGATGAATTTTGATCATTGGCCTATTTCACATCGAACTAGGTACAAACTGACTCCAAACTAGGTCGATTGCTTTTCTTTATTTTTTATCGCTCTCACATCGTTCCACGCATTGAAAATCAAGTTGGCTCGAATCTTTTTGAAAAATCATAAATGCTAATTTTGAGGGCCTAAACTATATTTTTTTTTTACCAAAATCACTCATATGTTATGGCTTATAGCGATGATTTTTTATCGTTGGCCCATTTCACATTGAACTAGGTCCAAACATCTCCAAACTCGATCGATAGTTTTTCTTCGCTTTTTTTGCTCTCACACCGTTCCATATATTCCAAATCTAGCCGGCCAACATCTTCTTAAAAAACTATGAATGTTTATTTTGAGGGCATCAACAAATTTTTTTAACCAAAATAACTCATACGTTATGGCGTATAACAATGAGTTTTGATCATTGGCACGTTTCGTATTGAACTAGGTCGAAAAAGCTCAAAACTAGATCGATAATTTTTTTTAATTTTTTATCGCTCTCATACCGTTCGATGTAATTCAAAACTAGTTTGCCCCGTATCTTCCCGAAAAACCATGAAAGTTGATTTTGAGGCTCTAAACTACTTTTTTGGACCAAAATCACTCATAAGCCATGGCTTATAGCAATGATTTTGATCATTGGCCGATGTCGCATCGAACTAGGTCAAAACAGACTCAAAATTAGGCAAATAGTTTTTCTTTAGTTTTTATCGCTCTCTCACCGTTTCATGTATTCCAAATAAAGTCGACTTGCATATTCTTGAAAAATGATGAATACCGATTTTGAGAGCCTAAAGTACATTTGTTTTTACTAAAATCACTTATAGGTTTGGCTTATAGCGATGAGTTTTGATCATTAGCCCGTTTCACATCGAACTATGTCCAAACAGACTTAAAACTAGAATGACATTTTTTTTTCGGCTTTAATCGCTCTCATACCATTCGACGTATTCGAAAATCAATTGGCTCGTATCTTCCGAAAAAACCATGAAGGCTAATTTTGAGGGCCTAAACTACTTGTTTTTGACCAAAATCACTCATAGATCATGGCTTATAGCAATGAGTTTTGCTCGTTGGCTCGTTTCACATCGAATTAGGTCCAACCAACTCAAAACTCGGGTCGATCATTTTTTTCATTTTTTATTGCTCTAACGTCGTTCCACATATTCTAAATTCAAATTGCCCGTATCTTCTTGAAAAATCATGAATGCCGATTTTGAGGGCCTAAACTATATATTTTTTAACCAAAATCACTTATAGGCCATGGCTTATAGCAATGAGTTTTGAGTGTTGGTCGATTTTCCATCGAACGAGGTACAAAAAGCTCAAAACTAGACTAATAGTTTTTCTTCGCTTTTATCGCTCTCACACCGTTCAACGTATTGCAAATCAAGTTGGCCCACATCCTCTTGAAAAATTATGAATACCGATTTTGAGAGCCTAAACTACATTGTTTTTACCAAAATCACTCATAAGTCGTGGCTTATAGCAATAAGTTTTGACCGTTGGCCCATTTCGCATCGAACTAGGTCCAAACATCTCCTGACCTTGGCCAATAGTTTTTCTTCGGCTTTTATCACTTTCATACCGTTCCATGCATTCCAAAACCAGGTTGCCCGTATCTTCTTGAAAAATCATGAATACCGACTTTGAGGGCCTAAACTATATATTTTTTTAACCGAATCACTCATAGGTCATGGTTTATAGCAATGAGTTTTGATCCTTGGCCCGTTTCACATTGAACTAGGTCCAAACAGCTTGAAAGATGGGCCGACAGCTTTTCTTTAGTTCTTATCGCTCTCACACTATTTCACGTATTCTAAATCCAGCTTGGCCTCCATCTTCTTGAAAAACCATGAATGCTGATTTTTAGGGCCTAAACTACATTTTTTGACCAAAATCACTCATAGGTCGTGGCTTATAGCATTGAGTTTTGATCGTTGGCACGTTTCGCATCGAAATAAGCCCAAAAAGGTCAAAAATAGGCCGACAATTTTGCTTCAGCTTTTATCACTCTCACGTGGTTGTATATTTTCCAAAACCTATTGGCCCGTATCTTCTCAAAAAAACCCGATTTTGAGGGCCTAAACTACTTTTTTGAAAAAAAATCACTCATAGGTCAAGGCTTGTAGTAATGAGTTTTGATCATTAGCCCTTTTCGCATCAAACTAGGTGTAAATAGCTCTAAACTAGGTCGGCTATTTTTCTTCGCTTTTATCGTTGTCATACCATTCAACGTATTCAAAATCAAGTTGATGCGTATCTTTTTTAAAAACCGTGAATGCTGATTTTAAGGGCCTAAACCATAATTTTTTACCAAAATCACTCATAAGTCCGGCTTATTGCGATGGGTTTTAATCGTTGGCCCGTTTTGCATCGAACAAGGTCCAAAAAGCACAAAATTGGGTCAATAGTTTTACTTCAATTTTTATCGTTCCCATACCCTTTTACGTATTCCAAAACCAAGCTTGGCTCGTATCTTTTTAAAAATCATGAAGTCCGATTTTGAGGACCTAAACTATATTTTTTGACCAAAATCACTCATAGGTCATGGCTTATAGCGATGAGTTTTGATCATTGGCCCGTTTCGCATCGAACTAGTTCCGAACAACTCCAAACTAAACCAATGCTTTTTCTTTAGTTTTTATCCCTCTCATATCGTTCTACATATTCCAAAACTATTGGTCGTATCTTCTTGAAAAACCATGAAGGCTAATTTTGAGGGCCTAAACTATATTTTTTGACCAAAATCACCTATAAGACATGGCTTATAGCAATGAGTTTTGATTGTTGGCCCATTTCACCTCGAACTAGGTCCAAGTAGCTCAATATTGGGCCGATAGTTTTTCTTTAGTTTTTATCACTCTCACACCATTCGCCATATTCCAAATCCAGCTTGGCCCATAACTTTTTAAAAAATCATGAACACCGATTTTGAGGGTCTAAATTATATATATATATATATATATATATATATATATATATATATATATATATATATATATATATATATATATATATATATATATATATATATATATATATATATATATATATATATATATATATTACTAAAATCACTCATAGGTCATGGCTTATAGCGATGAGTTTTGATCGTTGGCCGTTTCGCATCGAACTAGGTCCAAACACCTCAAAACTAGGTTGACGAGCTTTTTTTCAATTTTAATCGCTCTCATACTCGTTTAACCTATTCCAAAACCAGTTAGCATGTATTGTTTTAAAAAATCGTGAAGGCTGATTTTGAGGGCCTAAACTACCTTTTTTACCCAAATCACATATAGGCCATTGCTTATAGCAATGACTTTTGATCGTTGGCCTGTTTCACATCGAACTTGTTACAAATAGCTACAAACTTGGTTGATTGCTTTTTTTCATTTTTCATCGCTCTCACATCGTTCCATGCATTCAAAATCAAGTTGGCCCTCATCTTTTTGAAAAATCATGAATGCTAATTTTGAGGGCTTAAACTATACTTTTTTCACCATAATTACTCATAGGTCGTGGCTTATAACGATGAGTTTTGATCGTTAGCCCATTTCGCATCAAACTAGGTCCAAATATCATAAAACTAAGCCGATAGTTTTTCTTTAGTTTTTGCCACTCATATCGTTCGACGTATTCCAAAACCAGTTGGCACGTATCTTCTTTAAAAGTCATGAAGGCTGATTTTGAGGGCCTAAACTACTTTTTGTTTTTTACTAAAATCACTCATAGGTCATGGCTTATAGCGATGAGTTTTGATCGTTGGCCGCTTTCGCATCGAACTAGGTCCAAACAACTCAAAACTAGGTTGACGCTTTTTTCGGCTTTAATTGCTCTCATACTCGTTCGACCTATTCGAAAACCAGCTTAGCTCGTATCATTTTAAAAAATCGTGAAGGCCGATTTTGAGGACTTAAAAAACTTTATTTTACCCAAATCACATATGCGTCATTGCTTATAGCAATGATTTTTTATCGTTGGCCTCGTTTCACATCGAACTTGGTACAAATGGCTCCAAACTTGGTTGATTGTTTTTTTTTTCATTTTTTATCACTCTCACATCGTTCCATGCATTCAAAATCAAGTTGGCCCTCATCTTTTTGAAAAATCATGAATGCTAATTTTGAGGGCCTAAACTATATTTTTTTCACCATAATCACTCATAGGTCGTGGCTTATAGCGATGAGTTTTGATCGTTAGCCCATTTCGCATCGGACTAGGTCCAAACGAAGCACAAAACTAAGCCGATAGTTTTTTTTCAATTTTTACCGCCTATATCGTTTGATGTATTCCAAAACCAGCTTGGCACGTATCTTCTTTAAAAATCATGAAGGCTGATTTTGAGGGCCTAAACTACTTGTTTTTTTTACCAAAATCACTCATAGGTCATGGCATATAGTAATAAGTTTTGATCGTTGCCCGTTTCGTATTGAGCTAGGTCCAAATAGCTTTAAAATGGATCGATTATTTTTCTTCAATTTTTATCGCTTTCATACCGTTCCACGTATTCCAATCAAGTTGGCGCACATTTCTTGAAAAACCATGAATGTCGAATTTAAGGGTCATGGCATATAGTTTTTATCGCTCTTATATCGTTCAACGTATTCCAAAACCAGCTTGGCCCATATCATTTTGAAAAACTATGAAGGTTTATTTTGAAGGCCTAGACTACATTTTTTGACCAAAATCCATCATAGGTCATGGCTTATAGCAATGAATTTTAATTGCCGACCCGTTTCACATTGAGTTAGGTACAAACGAGTCAAAACCGGGTCAATAATTTTTCTTTAGTTTTTATCACTCTCACACTATTCTACGTATTCTTAAACCAGCTTGGCCTTCATGTTCTTCAAAAATTGTGAAGCCTAATTGTGAGGACCTAAACTACATTTGTTAACCAAAATCACTTATAGGTCATGGCTTATAGCGATGCGTTTTGATTGTTGGCTCATTTCGATCGAACTAGGTCTAAACAACTCAAAACTTGATTGATAGTTTTTCTTTAGTTTTTATCGCTCTCACATTGTTATGTGTATTCTAGAACCAACTAGCGTATCTTCTTAAAATACCATGAAGGCTAATTTTAAGGGTGTAAACTATAATTTTTGACTAAAATCACTTATAGGTCGTGGCTTATAGCAATGAGTTTTGATCGTTGGCACGTTTCGTATCGACCTAGGTCAAAAAAGCTCAAAACTAGGCTGAAATTTTTTTTTTAGTTTTTATCGTTCTCATATCATTTGATGTATTCCAAAACGAGTTGACCCTTATCTTCTTGAAAAATCATGAAGGCTGATTTTAAGGGCCAAAACTACATTGTTTTACCAAAATTACTCATATGTCATGGCCGATAGCAATAAGTTTTGATCGTTGATCCTTTTTGCATCGAACTAAGTCTAACCGAGTTCAAAACTATGCCAAAACGTTTTTTTCAATTTTCATCACTCTCACATCATTCTACGTTTTCCAAAACTAGTTGGCCTATATCTTTTTGAAAGACAAGTGAATACCGATTTTGAGGGCCTAAACTACATTTTTTGACAAAAATCACCCATAGGTAAAGGCTTGTAGCAATGAGTTTTGATCTCTAGCCCGTTTCGTATCGAACTAGATCCAAGCAGACTCAAAACTCGGGATGATAGTTTTTCTTAAGTTTTTATCGTTCTCACACCATTCCACATTTTCCAAATCCAATTGGCCCTCATCTTCTTGAAAAATCGTAAAGGCCGATTTTGAGGGTCTAAACTAAATTGTTTACAAAAATTACTTATAAGCCATGGTCGATAGCAATGAGTTTTGATAGTTGGCCCATTTTACATCAAATTAGGTCCAAACAACTCAAAACCGGGATGAAAGTTGTTATTCAATTTTTATCGCTCTCACATCGTTCTACGTATTCCAAAACCAGTTAGCTCGTATCTTTTAGAAAAATCGTGAACATTGATTTTGAGGGCCTAAACTATATTTTTTGGCAAAAATCACCCATGAGACATGACTTATAGCAATGAGTTTTGATCGTTGGCCCATTTCGCATCGAACTAGGTACAAGCGACTCAAAGCCGAGCGGATAGTTTTTCTTCGGCTTTTATCGCTCGCACACCATTCTATGTATTCCAAATCTAGTTGGCTTGTAAATTTTTGAAAAATTGTGAATGCTGATTTTGAGGGCCTAAACTATATTTATTTCACCAAAATCACCGATAAGTCATGGCTTATAGCGATGAGTTTTGATCGTTGGCCCGTTTCGCATCGAACTAGGTCCAAACGACTCAAAACTTGGTAGACATTTTTTCTTTAGTTTTAGTCGCTCTCATACCGTTCGACATATTCCAAAAAAATTGGCATGCATCTTTTTTAAAAATCATAAAGGATGATTATGAGGGCCTAAACTATTTTTTTTGACCAAAATCACACATACACCATTACTTATAGCAATGATTTTTTATCGTTGGCCTATTTCACATCGAACTAGGTACAAATAGCTCCAAACTCGGGTCGATTGCTTTTCTTCATTTTTTATCTCTCTCACATCATTCCACGAATTCAAAATCAAGTTGGCTCGTATCTTTTTGAAAAATCATGAATGCTAATTTTGAGGGCCTAAACTATATTCTTTTTTACCAAAATCACTTATATGTCATGGCTTATAGCGATAAGTTTTGATCGTTGGCCCGTTTCGCATCAAACTAGGTCCAAACACCATAAAACTAGGCCGATAGTTTTTCTTCGGTTTTCATCGCTCTTATATCGTTCGACGTATTCCAAAACCATTTGGATTGTATCGTCTTTAAAAACCAAGAAGTCTAATTTTGAGGGCTTAAACTACTTGTTTTTTTACCAAAATCACTCATAAGTCATGGCTTATAGCAATAAGTTTTGATCCTTTACCCGTTTCGCATTGAGCTAGGTCCAAACAACTCTAAGCTAGATTGACTATTTTTCTTCGCTTTTATCGCTCTCATATTGTTTGACGTATTCCAAAACCACTAACCCGTATCTTCTTCAAAAATCATGAAGGATAATTTCGAGGGCCTAAACTACATTTTGTTTTAACAATATCACTCAAAGGTCATGGCTTATAGCGATGAGTTTTGATCATTGGCTCGTTCGCATCGAACTAGGTCCAATTCATCGAAAAATTGGCCAATAGCTTTTCTTTAGTTTTTATCCCTCTCATACCATTCAACGTATGCCAAAATCGGTTGGCCCATATCATCTTGAAAAACCGTAAAGGATGATTTTGAGGGTCTAGATCGCATTTTTTTGACCAAAATCACTTGTAGGTCGTGGTTTATAGCAACGAATTTTAATTGTCGGCTCGTTTCTTATCGAATTAGGTCCAAACATGTCAAAATTAGGTCGATAATTTTTCTTCGCTTTTATCACTCTCACACTATTCTACGTATTCTTAAACCAATTGGCTCGCATGTTCTTCAAAAATCGTGAAGGCTGATTTTGATGGCCTAAACTACATTGTTTTACTAAAATTACTCATCTATCAAGGTCGATAGCAATAAGTTTTGATCGTTAGCCCATTTTGCATCGAACTAGGTCCAAACAGACTTAAAACTAGGCTAAAAGTTTTTCTTCAATTTTTATCGCTCTCACACATTCTAGGTATTCCAAAACCAGGTTGCCCCGTATCTTCTGAAAGACCGTGAAGGCTGATTTTGAGAGACTAGACTATATTGTTTGACAAAAATCACCTATAGGTCACCAAAATCGCTCATAGGTCATGGCTTATAGTGACGAGCTTTGATTGTTGTCCCATTTCGCATCTAACTAAGTCCAAACAGACTCAAAACTTGGTTGATAGTTTTTCTTCGGCTTTTATCGATCTCACATCGTTCTACATATTCTAAAACTAGTTGGCCAGTTGTCTCCTTGAAATACCATGAAGGCTGATTTTGAGGGCATAACTATAATTTTTGACCAAAATCACTCATAGGCCATGGCTTATAGCAATGAGTTTTGATCGTTGGCACGTTTTATATCGAACTAGGTCAAAAAAGCTCAAAACTCGGGTTGAAAGTTTTTTTGAGTTTTTATCGCTCTCATATCGTTCGATATATTCCAAAACGAGTTGGCCCTCATCTTCTTGACAAACCGTGAAGGCTAATTTTAAGGGCCTAAACTATATTGTTTTACTAAAATTACTCATATGTCAAGGTTGATACCAATAAGTTTTGATCATTAGCCCGTTTTGCATCGAATTAGGTCCAAACGAACTCAAAACTAGGCCAAAAGTTTTTCTTCAATTTTTATCGCTTTCATATCGTTCTACGCATTCTAAAACCAGTTAGCTCGTATCTTTTTGAAAGACCGTGAAGGCTGATTTGGAGGGCCTAAACTATATTTTTTGACAAAAATACCCATAAGTTAAGGTTTATAGCAATGAGTTTTGATCTCTAGCCCGTTTCATATCAAACTAGGTCTAAATGACTCAAAACTGGCCTAATAGTTTTTCTTCGGCTTTTATCGCAATCACACCGTTCCGGATATTCCAAATCCAGTTAGCCCTCATCTTTTTGAAAAATCATGAAGGTTGATTTTGAAAGCCTAAACTACATTGTTTTACCAAAATTACTAATAGGTCATGGCCGATAACAATGAGTTTTGATTGTTGGCCCTTTTTGCATCAAACTAGGTCAAAACTGACTTAAAACCGGGAGATAGGTTTTTTTAGCTTTTATCGCTCTCACATCATTGCACGTATTCCAAATCCAGCTTGCCTTGCATTTTCATGAGGCACTCGTGAAGCTGAATTTGAGGGCCTAAACTATTTTTTTTTTACCAAAATCACCGATAGGATATGGCTTATAGCAATGAGTTTTAATTGTTGACCCGTTTCACATCGAACTAGGTCCAAGTAGCTCAAAACTAGGTTGATCTGTTTTTCTTTAGTTTTTATCGCTTTTACACCGTTCCACATATCCCAAATCCAGGTGGCCCGTAACTTTTTGAAAAATCATGAATGCTGATTTTGAGGGCCTAAACTATATTCTTTTTATAAAAAATACTCATAGGTCCGGCTTATAGCGATGAGTTTTGATCATTGGCTCGTTTCGCATTAAATTAGGTCCAAACGACTCAAAGTCGGGCCAACAGCTTTTTCTTCGGTATTTATCGCTCCCACATCATTCCACGTATTCCAAATTCGGTTGACCTCGATCTTCTTGAAAAACCATAAATGCTGATTTTTAAGCCTCGAACTAGATTTTGTTTTACCAAAATCACTCATATGTCGTGGCTTATAGCAATGATTTTGATCGTTGGCATGTTCCGTACCAAAATAAGCCTAAACGACTCTAAACTAAGTATATAGTTTTGCTTCGGTTTTTATCACTCTCACATCGTTCTATGTATTTCAAAACCAGTTAGCTCGTATCTTCTTGTAAAATAGTGAAGGTAGATTTTGGGGGCCTAAACTATATTTTGTGACTAAAATCACTCATAGGTCATGGCTAATAGCGATGAGTTTTGAGCGTTGGTCGTTTTTTCATCGAATGAGGTCTAAAAAGCTCAAAACTTGGTCAACGCTTTTTTTAGTTTTTATCGCTCTCACACCGTTCAAGGTATTCCAAATCAAGTTGACCCGTATATTTTAAAAAATTATGAATGCTGATTTTGAGAGCCTAAACTATATTTTTTTACTAAAATCACTCATATGTCGTGGCTTATAGCAATGAGTTTTGATCGTTGACTCGTTTCGCATCAAACTAGGTCCAAATAGATCCAAGCTTGTCCGATAGTTTTTCATCGGCTTTTATCGCTTTCATATCGTTCCATGTATTCCAAAATCGAGGTTGCCCGCATCTTCTTGAAAAACCGTGAATGCCGACTTTGAGGACCTAAACTATATTTTTTAAACTAGAATCACTCATAGGTCATGGCGTATAGCAATGAGTTTTGATCGTTGGCCCGTTTTGCATCGAACTAGGTCCAAACAGTCGAAAGCTGGGCCGACAGTTTTTCTTTAGTTCTTAACGCTCTCACACCGTTCCACGTATTCCAAATCCAGTTGACTCGCGTCTTCTTAAAAAATCATGAATGCTAATTTTTAGGGCTTAAACTACATTTTTTGACCAAAATCCCTCATAGTTATGGCTTATAGCAGTGAGTTTTGACGAGTTGACACATTTCGCATCGAAATAAATCCAAACAGACTCAAAACTAAGCTAACATTTTTACTTCGGCTTTTATCGCTCTCACATTGTTTTATGTATTCTAAAACTCGTTGGCTCGTATCTTCTTAAAAAAACAAGAAGGCTGATTTTGAGGGCCTAAATTACTTTTTTGACAAAAATCACTCATAGGTTATGGCTTTGTAGTAATGAGTTTTGATCGTTGGCCCGTTTCGTATCAAACTAGGTGCAAACAGACTCCAAACTAGATCGACCATTTTTCTTTAGTTTTTATCGCTGTCACACTCGGTTAACGTATTCAAAATCAAGTTGACGCACATCTTTTTTAAAAATCATGAATCATGAATTTTAGGGCCTAAACTATAATTTTTTACCAAAATCACTAATAGGTTGTGGCTTATTGCGATTTGTTTTAATCATTGGCCCGTTTGGCATCGAACAATGTCCAAAAAGCACAAAACTAGGTCGACAGCTTTTGCTTCAATTTTTATCGCTCTCACACCATTCTGTGTATTCCAAAACCGAGTTGGCTCGTATCTTCTTTAAAAATCATGAAGCTCGATTTTAAGGGCCTAAAATATATTTTTTGACCAAAATCAATTATACGTCATCACTTTTAGCGATGAGTTTTGATCGTTAGCCCGTTTCGCATCGAACTAGGTCTAAAAATATCAAAACTAGACCAGTATTTTTTCTTCGGCTTTTATCCCTCTCATATCGTTCAAAGTATTCCAAAACTCGTTGGCTCGAATCTTCTTGAAAAACCATGAATGCTGATTTTGAGGGCCTAAACTACATTTTTTGACCAAAATCACCAAAAGAACATGGCTTATAGCAATGAGTTTTGATTGCTATCTCATTTCACATCGAAGTAGGTCCAAGCTGACTCAAAGCTGGGCTAACAGCTTTTCTTCGGTCTTTATCGCTCTTACATCGTTCGACGTATTCTAAATGTTGTTCGCCCATAACTTTTTGAAAAAACATTAATGCTAATTTTGAGGGCCTAAACTCGTATTTTTTTTACTAAAATCACTCACGAGTCATGGCTTGTAGCGATGAGTTTTGATCGTTGGGCCGTTTCGCATCAAACTAGGTCCAAGCAGACTCAAAACTCGACCGACATATTTCGTTAAATTTTTATCGCTCTCACACCGTTCCATGTATTTCAAATCGTTGGCTAGTTTCGTATCGAACTAGGTCAAAAAAGCTCAAAAATAGGTCGAAAGTTTATTTTTAGTTTTTATCGCTCTCATATCATTCGATGTATTCCAAAACGAGTTGGCCCTCATCTTCTTGAAAAATTATGAAGGCTGATTTTAAGGACCTAAACCGCATTGTTTTAACAAAATTACTCATATGTCATGGTCGATAGCAATAAGTTTTGATCGTTGGTCCGTTTTGCATAGAACTAGGTCTAAACTGACTCAAAATTAGGCCAAAAGTTTATATTCAATTTTTATCGCTCTCACATCATTCTACGTCTTCCAAAACTAGTTGGCTTCGTATCTTCTTGTAAAAACGTTAAGGTTGATTTTGAGGGCCTAAACAACATATTTTGATAAAAATCACCCATAGGTCAAAGCTTGTAGCAATGAGTTTTGATCGCTAGCCCATTTTGTATCGAACTAGGTCCAAACAGACTTAAAATTAGGGTGACGAGTTTTTCTTGAGTTTTGATCGCTCTCACACCGTTCCATATTTTCCAAATCCAGCTTGGCCCTCATCTTCTTGAAAAACTATGAAAGTTGACTTTGAGAGCCTAAACTATATTTTTTTACAAAAATCACTCACGAGTCATGGCTTATAGCGATGAGTTTTGATCGTTGGCTCGTTTCACATCGAACTAAGCCCAAGCGACTCAAAACTCGGTTGACGATTTCCTTAAATTTTTATCACTCTTACAACAATCTATGTATTCTAAAACCAGTTGGTCCGTATTTTCTTGAAAAAATGTTAAGGCTGATTTTGAGGGCCTAAACTATATTTTTTGACAAAAATCACCTATAGGTCAAGGCTTGTAGCAATGAGTTTTGATCGCTAGCCCGTTTCGTACCAAACTAGGTCCAAAAGCTTAAAACTAGACTCGATAGTTTTTCTTGAGTTTTTATCGCCCTTATATCGTTCCACGTATTTAAAATTCGAGTTGGCTCGCATCTTCATAAAAAACTATGAAGGCTAATTTTGAGGGCCTAAACTACATGTTTTTTTACCAAAATCACCTATAGGACACGGCTTATAGAAATAAGTTTTGATCGTTGGCACGTTTCATATCGAACTAGGTCCAAGCGACTTAAAACTAGGCGGACAGTTTTCCTTTAAATTTTATCGCTCTTACACGTTTCACGTATCCCAAATCCAATTGACTCCGTAAGTTTTTGAAAAATCATAAATACTGATTTTGAGGGCCTTAACTATATTTTTTTTACGAAAATCATTCATAGGTCATGGCTTGTAGTGATGCGTTTTGATCGTTGGCCCGTTTCGCATAAAACTAAGTCTAAACAGATTAAAGGCTGGACAATAGTTTTCCTTTAGTTTTCATCGCTCTCACATCGTTTGACGTATTTCAAAACCAGCTTGGCCCATATCATCCCGAAAAACCATGAAAGTTTATTTTGAGGGTCTAGACTATAATTTTTGACCAAAATCCATCGTAGGTCGTGGCTTATAGCATCTAATTTTAATTGCTGGCCCATTTTGCATCAATTAGGTACAAATAGGTCAAAATTGGGCTGAAAATTTTTCTTAAGTTTTTAATGCTCTCACATTGTTTTATGCATCCTTGAACCGGTTGGCCTACGTGTTCTTCAAAAATCATGAAGACTAATTTTGAGGGCTAAAACTACATTTGTTAACCAAAATCATTCATAGGTTATGGCTTATAGCGATGAGCTTTGATTTTTGTTCCATTTCACATCGAACTAGGTCCAAACGACTCAAAACATGATCGATAGTTTTTCTTCGCTTTTATCGCTCTCACATCGTTCTACGTATTCTAGAACCAGACTTGCCAGTATCTTCTTCAAATACTATGAATGTTGATTTTGAGGCGTAAACTATAATTTTTGACCAAAATCACTCATAGGTAATAGCTCATAGCAATGAGTTTTGATTGTTGGCACGTTTCGTATCGAACTAGGTCAAAAAAGCTCAAAACTCGGGTTAAATGTTTTTTTCGGCTTTTATCACTCTCATATCGTTCGATGTATTCCAAAACAAGTTGGCCCTCATCTTCTTGAAAAATCGTGAAAGCTCGTTTTAAGGGCCTAAATTACATTATTTTGCCAAAATTACTCGTATGTCATGGTCGATAACAATAAGTTTTGATTCTTGATCCGTTTTGCATTAAACTAGGTCCAAACAGGTTCAAAACTAGGCCAAAAATTTTTATTCATTTTTTATCACTCTCACATCATTCTATGCATTCCAAAACCAGGTTAGCTCGTATCTTCTTGAAAAAACGTTAAGGATGATTTTTAAGGCCTAAACTATATTTTTTGACAAAAATCACCCGTAAGTCAAGGCTTGTAGCAATGAGTTTTGATCGCTAGCCCGTTTCGTATCGAACTAGGTCCAAGCAGACTCAAAACTAGGCCGACATTTTTTCTTGAGTTTTTATCGCTCCCATACCGTTCCACGTATTCCAAATCCAAGTTGGCCCTCATCTTCTTGAAAAATTGTGAAAGTTGATTTTGAGAGCCTAAACTATATTTTTTTACCAAAATCACTCACGAGTCATGGCTTATAGCGATGAGTTTTGATCGTTGGCTCGTTCCGCATCGAACTAGGTCCAAGTAGCTCAAAACTCGACCGACGAATTTCCTTAAATTTTTATCGCTCTCACACCGTTCCATGTATTCCAAATCTAGTTGGCCCTCATCTTCTTGAAAAACCATGAAGGTTGATTTTGAGAGCCTAAACTACATTGTTTTACCAAAATTACTCATAGCTCATGGTCGATAGGAATGAGTTTTGATTGTTGGCCCATTTTACATCGAATTAGGTCCAAACGACTCAAAACTGGGCCGACAGCTTTTTTTAGTTTTCATGACTCTCACATCATTCTAGGTATTCCAAATTCGGTGGGATCGCATCTTCATGAAAAACCATGAAGACCGATTTTGAGGGTCTAAACTACATTTTTTACAAAAATCACCTATAGGACATGACTTATAGAAATGAGTTTTGATCGTTGGCACATTTCACATCGAACTAGGTCTAAGCAACTCAAAACTCGGGTTTATAGTTTTCCTTTAATTTTTATCGCTCTTACACCGTTCCGTGTATCCCAAATCCAAGTTAGCTCGTAAACTTTTTAAAAAATCATAAATACTAATTTTGAGAGCCTAAACTATATATATATTTTTTTTTACGAAAATCACTCATAGGTCATGGCTTATAGCGATGAGTTTTGATCGTTGGCCCGTTTCGCATCGAACTAGGTCAAAACGACTTAAAGTTGGCCAATAGTTTTTCTTTATTTTTCATCGCTCTCATACCATTCAATGTATTCCAAAACCGAGTTGGCCTATATCATCTTGAAAAACCATGAAAGTTTATTTTGATGGCCTAGACTATAGTTTTTGACCAAAATCCATCATAGGTCCCGGCTTACAGCAACGAATTTTAATTATCGGCCCATTTTGCATCGAATTAGGTACAAACGAGTCAAAATTGGGTCAAAATTTTTTCTTCAATTTTTTTTCGCTCTCACACTATTCTACGTATTCTTAAACCCGTTGGCCTGCGGGTTCTTCAAAAATCATGAAAACCGATTTTGAGGGCATAAATTACATTTGTTAACCAAAATCACTCTAGGCCATGGCTTATGGCAATGAGTTTTGACTTTTGTTCCATTTCGCATCGGACTAGGTCCAAACAACTCAAAACTTGGCGATAGTTTTTCCTTAGTTTTTATTGCTCTCATATCATTCCACATATTCTAGAACCAACTGGCCCTTATCTTCTTGAAATATTATGAATGCTGATTTTGAGGGCGTAAACTATAATTTTTGACCAAAATCGCTCATAGGTCGTGGCTCATAGCAATGAGTTTTGATCGATGGCACGTTTCGTATCGAACTAGGTCAAAAAAGCTCATTACTCGGGTCGAAAGTTTTTTTCGGCTTTTATCGCTCTCATATCGTTTGATGTATTCCAAAACAAGTTGGCCCTCATCTTCTTAAAAAATGTGAAGGCTGATTTTAAGGGCCTAAACTATATTGTTTTACCAAAATTACTCATATGTCATGGTCGATAGTAATAAGTTTTGATCGTTAATCTGTTTTGCATAGAACTAGGTCCAAACAACTCAAAACTAGGCCAAAACTTTTTATTCAATTTTTATCGCTCTCACATCATTCTACATATTCAAAACCCAGCTTGGCCTATATCTTCTTGAAAAAACGTTAAGGCTGATTTTGAGAGCCTAAACTATATTTTTTTGACAAAAATCACCTATAGGTCAAGGCTTGTAGCAATGAGTTTTGATCGCTAACCCATTTCGTATCGAACTAGCTTCAAGCAGCTTAAAACTAAGCCGTACTTTTTCTTGAGTTTTTATCGCTTTCACACCATTCCACGTATTCCAAATCCAGTTGGCCCTCATCTTCTTGAAAAACTCGTGAAAGTTGATTTTGAGAGCCTAAACTATATTATTTTACCAAAATTACTCATACCTCATGGTCGATAGCGATGAGTTTTGATCGTTGGCTCGTTTCGCATCGAACTAAGTCCAAGCAACTCAAAACTCGATGGATAGATTTTCTTAAATTTTTATCGGTCTCGCAACATTCTATGTTTTCTAAAACCCGTTAGCTTCGTATTTTTTTGAAAAATCGTTAAGGCTAATTTTGAGGGCCTAAACTATATTTTTTGACAAAAATCACCTATAGGTCAAGGCTTGTAGCAATGAGTTTTAATTGCTAGCCCGTTTCGTATCGAACTCGGTCCAAGCAGCTCAAAACTAGGCCGATAGTTTTCGTTGAGTTTTTATCGCTCTCATACCATTCCATGTATTTCAAATTCGGCTTGGCTCGCATCCGAATGAAAAACCATGAAGGCCGATTTTGAGTGCCTAAACTACATTTTTTTTTACCAAAATCACCTATAGGACATGGCTTATAGAAATGAGTTTTGATCGTTGGCACGTTTCACATCAAACTAGGTCCAAGCGACTCAAAACTAGGCCGACAATTTTCCTTTAAATTGTATCGCTCTTACACCGTTCCACGTATCCCAAATCCACTTGGACCGTAACTTTTTGAAAAATCATAAATACTAATTTTGAGGGCCTTAACTATATTTTTTTTTATGAAAATTATTCATAGGTCATTGCTTATAGCGATGCGTTTTGATCGTTGGCTCGTTTCGCATCGAACTAGGTCCAAACAGCCTTAAAGCTAGATGACAGCTTTTCTTTAGTTTTCATCGTTCTCATACCGTTTGACGTATTCCAAAGCCGGTTGGCCCATATCGTATTAAAAAACCATGAAAGTTTATTTTAAGGGTCTAGACTACAGCTTTTGACCAAAATCCATCGTAGGTCGTGGCTTATAGCAACGAATTTTAATTGTTAGCCCATTTTGCATCGAATTAGGTACAAATAGGTCAAAATTAGGTCAAAAATTTTTCTTTAGTTTTTATCGCTTTCACACTCGTTCTATGTATTCTTAAGCCGGTTGGCCTACGTGTTCTTAAAAAATCATGAAGACCGATTTTGAGGGCTTAACCAAAATCACTCATAGGTCATGGCTTATAGCGATGAGTTTTGACTTTTGTTCCATTTCGCATCGAACTAGGTTAAAACAGATCTCAAAACATGGCCGATAGTTTTTCTTCAATTTTCGTCGCTCTCACATCGTTCTATGTATTCTAGAACTAGCCGGCGATATCTTCTTGAAATACTAAGAATGTTGATTTTGAGGGCGTAAACTATAATTTTTGACCAAAATCACTCATTGGTCATGGCTCATAGCAATGAGTTTTGATTGTTGGCACGTTTCGTATCGAACTAGGTCAAAAAAGCTCAACATTGGGTCGAAAGTTTTTTTTTCGGCTTTTATCGCTCTCATATCGTTCGATGTATTCTAAAATGAGTTGGCCCTCATCTTCTTGAAAAACCATGAAGGCCGATTTTAAGGGCCTAAACTACATTGTTTTACCAAAATTACTTGTATGTCATGGCCGATACTAATAAGTTTTGATTCTTGATCCGTTTTGCATAGAACTAGGTCCACACGACTTAAAACTAGGCCAAAACTTTTTATTCAATTTTTATCGCTCTCATACAATTCTACGTATTAAAAAACCAATTGGCTCCGTATCTTCTTGAAAAAACATTAAGGCCGATTTTGAGGGCCTAAACTATATTTTTTGACAAAAATCACCCATAAGTCAAGGCTTGTAGCAATGAGTTTTGATCGCTAGCTCGTTTCGTATCGAACTAGGTCTAAGTAGCTCAAAACTAGGTGATAATTTTTCTTGAGTTTTTATCGGTCCCATATCGTTTCACGTATTCCAAATCCAGCTTGGCCCTCATCTTCTTCAAAAATGGTGAAAGTTGATTTTGAGAGCCTAAACTATATTTTTTTACCAAAATCACTCATAGGTCATGGCTTATAGCGATGAGCTTTGAACGTTGGCTCGTTTCACATCGAACTAGGTCTAACCAGACTTCAAAACTCGACCGACGATTTCCTTAAATTTTTATCGCTCTCACACCGTTCCATGTATTCCAAATCCAGTTGGCTCTCATCTTCTTGAAAAACCATAGAGGTTGATTTTGAGATCCTAAACTACATTGTTTTACTAAAATTACTCATAGCTCATGGCCGATAGTAATGAGTTTTGATTGTTGGCCTATTTTACATCGAATTAGGTCCAAACAGCAAAAAACTAGGCCGATAGTTTTTTTTAGTTTTTATGACTCTCACATCATTTTAGGTATTTCAAATTCAGTTGGCTCGCATCTTCATGAAAAATCGTGAAGGCCGATTTTGAGTGTCTAAACTACATTTTTTACCAAAATCACCTATAGGTCATGGCTTATAGAAATGAGTCTTGATCGTTGGCACGTTTCACGTCGAACTAGATCTAAGCAGACTTAAACCGGGTTTACGGTTTTCCTTTAATTTTTATTGTTCTTACACCGTTCCATGTATCCCAAATCCAAGTTGGCCCATAAACTTTTTAAAAAATCATAAATACCGATTTTGAGAGCCTAAACTATATATTTTTTTGTTTTATGAAAATCACTCATAGGTCATGGCTTATAGCGATGAGTTTTGATCGTTGGCCCGTTTCGCATCGAACTAGGTCCAAACAGACTTAAAGTTGGCCGACAGCTTTTCTTTAGTTTTCATCGCTCTCATACCGTTCGATGTATTCCAAAACCAGCTTGGCCCATATCATCTTGAAAAATCATGAAAGTTTATTTTGAGGGCCTAGACTATAGTTTTTGACCAAAACCATCTAGGTCGTGGCTTATAGCAACAAATTTTAATTGCTGGCCCATTTTGCATCGAATTAGGTACAAACAAGTCAAAATTAGGTCAAAAATGTTTCTTCAATTTTTATCGCTCTCACACTCGTTCTACGTATTCTTAAACCCATTGAGCTGCGTGTTCTTCAAAAATCATGAAGACCGATTTTGAGGTCCTAAATTACATTTATTAACCAAAATCACTCATATGTCATGGCTTATAGCGATGAGTTTTGATTGTTGTCCCATTTCACATCTCATATCGTTCTACGTATTCTAGAACTAGTCGCCGTATCTTCTGAAATGCCATGAAGGTTGATTTTGAGGGCGTAAACTATAATTTTTTTACCAAAATGATTCATAAGTCGTGGCTTATAGCCATGAGTTTTGATCGTTCGCACGTTTCGTATCGAACTAGGTCAAAAAATCTCAAAACTAGGTCAAAAGGTTTCTTTTAGCTTTTATCGCTCTCATATTTTTCAATGTATTCACCAATGAGTTGGCCTCATCTTCTTGAAAAACCGTGAAAGCTGATTTTAAGGGCCTAAACTATATTGTTTTACCAAAATTACTTATATGTCATGGTCGATAGCAATAAGTTTTAATCGTTGGTTTGTTTTTCATAGAAATAGGTCCAAACAATTCAAAACTAGGCCAAAAGTTTTTATTCAATTTTTATCACTTTCACATCATTCTATGTATTCTAAAACTAGTTGGCCTATATCTTCTTGAAAAACGTTAAGGCTGATTTTGAGAGCCTAAACTACATTTTTTGACAAAAATCACCCATAGGTTAAGGCTTGTAGCAATGAGTTTTGATTGCTAGCCCGTTTCTTATCGAACTAGGTTCAAGCGATCTCAAAGCTGGGCTGATAGTTTTTCTTGAGTTTTTATCGCTCTCACACCATTCCACATATTCCAAATCCAGCTTTGCCCTCATCTTCTTGAAAAACCATGAAAGTTTATTTTGAGAGCCTAAACTACATTGTGTTACCAAAATTACTCATACCTCATGGTTGATAGCGATGAGTTTTGATCATTAGCTCGTTTCGCATCAAACTAGGTCTAAGCGACTCAAAACTCGACTAATAGATTTCCTTAAATTTTTATCGCTCTCACAATATTCTATGAACTCTAAAACCAGTTAGCTCGTATTTTCTTGAAAAAACATTAAGGCCGATTTTGAGGGCCCAAACTAAATTTTTTTTGACAAAAATGACCCATAGGTCAAGGCTTGTAGCAATGCATTTTGATCGCTAGCTCGTTTCGTATCGAACTAAGTCCAAGCAGACTCAAAACTAGGCCGATAGTTTTTCTTGAGTTTTTATCGCTCTCATATCGTTCTACGTATTCCAAATTCAGCTTGGCTCGGATCTTCATGAAAACCAGTGAAGGTTGATTTTGAGGGCCTAAACTATATTTTTTTTTTACCAAAATCACCTTTAAGACATGGCTTATAGAAATGAGTTTTGATCGTTGGCACGTTTCACATCGAACTAGGTCCAAGCAGACTTAAAACTAGGTCGACGAGTTTTCTTTTAATTTTTTTTGCTCTTACACCGTTCCACGTATCCCAAATCCAATTGGCCCGTATACTTTTGAAAAATCATAAATACTAATTTTGAGGGCCTTAACTATATTTTTTTTACAAAAATCATTCATATGTCATGCCTTATAGCGATGCGTTTTGATCGTTGGCTAGTTTCGCATCGAACTACGTCTAAACGAGTCAAAGCCGGTCGACAGCTTTGTTAACCAAACTCACTCATAGGTCATGGCTTATAGCGATGAGTTTTAACTCGTTGTTCCATTTCACATCGAATTACGTCCAAATAGCTCAAAACTTGGTTGATAGTTTTTCTTCGGCTTTTATCGCTATCATTGTTCTATGTATTCTAGAACCAGCTCGCCGATATCTTCTTGAAATACTATGAAAGTTGATTTTGAGGGCGTAAACTATAATTTTGGACCAAAATCACTCATAGGTCGTGGCTTATAGCAATGAGTTTTGATTGTTGCCACGTTTCGTATCGAACTAGGTCAAAAAAGCTCAAAACTAGGTCGATAATTTTTTTCGCTTTTATCTCTCTCATATCGTTCGATGTATTCCAAAACGAGTTGGCCCTCATCTTCCGGAAAAACCGTGAAGGCTGATTTTAAGGGCCTAAACTACATTGTTTTATCAAAATTACTCATATGTCATGGTCGATAGCAATAAGTTTTGATCGTTAGTCCTTTTGCATAGAACTAGGTCCAAACGACTCAAAACTAGGCCAAAAGCTTTTATTCAATTTTTATCGCTCTCACATCATTCTACGTCTTCCAAAACTAGTTGGCTCCGTATCTTCTTGAAAAAACGTTAAGGTCGATTTGGAGGGCCCAAACTACATTTTTTGGACAAAAATCACCCATATGTCAAGGCTTGTAGCAATGAGTTTTGATCACTAGCCCGTTTCATATTGAACTAGTTCCAAGTAGCTCAAAACTAGGTCGACAACTTTTTTTGAGTTTTTATCGCTCTCACATCGTTCTACGTATTCCAAAACCAGTTGGCATGTATCTTCTAGAAAAACCTTGAATGCTTGTTTTAAGGGCCTAAACTATATTTTTTGACCAAAATCACCCATAAGACATGGCTTATAGCAATGAGTTTTGATCGTTGGCCTATTTCGCATTGAATTAGGTCCAAGTAGTTCAAAACTAGATGGATAGTTTTTCTTCGGCTTTTATCGCTCTCACACCATTCCACGTATTCCAAATCCTATTGGCCCGTAACTTTTTGAAAAATCGTGAATGCTGATTTTGAGGGCCTAAATTATATTTTTTTACCAAAATCACCTATAAGTCATGGCTTATAGCGATGAGTTTTAATCGTTGGCCTATTCCGCATCGAACTAGGTCTAAAAACCTCAAAACTCGACCAATAGTTTTTCTTCGGTTTTTATCCCTCTCATATCGTTCCACATATTCCAAAACCCGTTGGCTTCGTATCTTCTTGAAAAACCATTAAGGCTGATTTTGAGGGCCTAAAATATATTTTTTGACCAAAATCACCCATAAGACATGGCTTATAGCAATGAGTTTTGATTGTTGGCCCGTTTTGCATCCAAGTAGATCCAAGCGACTCAAAGCCGAGTTGATAGTTTTTCTTCGGCTTTTATCACTCTCACACCATTCGACGTATTCCAAATCCAATTGGCCCGTAACTTCTTGAAAAATCGTGAATGCTGATTTTGAGGGTCTAAACTACATTTAGTTTTACCAAAATCACTCATAAGTCAAACTTATAGCGATGAGTTTTAATCGTTGATATGTTTCGCATCGAACTAGGTCCAAACAACTAAAAGCTAAGCTAACGAGTTTTTCTTTAGTTTTTATCGCTCTCACACCGTTCTACGTATTCCAAATCCGAGTTGGCTTGCATCTTCTTGAAAAATCATGAATGTTGATTTTTAGGACCTAAACTATATTTTTTTGACGAAAATCACTCATAAATCGTGGCTTATATCAATGACTTTTGATCGTTGGCACGTTTTGCATTGAAATAAGCCCAAACGACTCAAAACTACGTCGATAATTTTGCTTCGGCTTTTATCGCTCTCACATCATTTTACGTATTCCAAAACCTATTAGCCCGTATCTTCTTGAAAAAATAAGAAGGCTGATTTTGAGGGCCCAAACTACTTTTTTGACAAAAATCACTCATAGGTCATGGCTTTGTAGTAATGAGTATTGATCGTTCGCCGTTTCATATCAAACTAGGTGCAAACACCTTCAAACTAGGTCGATCATTTTTCTTCAATTTTTATTGTTGTCACATCGATTAACGTATTTAAAATTAAGTTGGCGTGCATCTTTTTTAAAAGCTGTGAATGCTGATTTTGAGGGCCTAAACTCTAATTTTTTACCAAAATCACTCATAGGTCGTGGCTTATAGCGATGAGTTTTAACCATTGGCCCGTTTTACATCGAACAAGGTCTAAAAAGCACAAAACTCGATAGATAGTTTTGCTTCAATTTTTATCGCTCTCACACTCGTTCAACGTACTCCAAAACCGAGTAGGCTCTTATCTTCTTTAAAAATCATGAACCCGATTTTGAGGGCCTAAACTATATTTTTTGACCAAAATCACTCATAGGTCATGGCTTATAGCGATGTATTTTGATTGTTGGCTCGATTCGCATCAAACTAAGTTCAAAAACCTCAAAACTAGACCAACGAGTTTCTCTTCAATTTTTATCCCTCTCATATCATTCCACGAATTCCAAAACCTATTGGCTCGTATCTTCTTGAAAAACCATGAAGCTTGATTTTGAGGGCCTAAACTACATTTTTTGTCTAAAATCACCCATAGGACATGGCTTATAGCAATGAGTTTTAATTGTTGGCCCGTTTCGCATCGAAGTAGGTCCAAGCAGACTCAACACTAGGTCGACAGCTTTTCTTCGGCTTTTATCGCTCTCATACAATTCGACGAATTCCAAATCCAGTTAGTCACGTAACTTTTTGAAAAATCATCAATGCTGATTTTGAGGGCCTAAACTATATATTTTTTACCAAAATCTCTCATAGGTCATGGCTTATAGTGATGAGTTTTTGATCATTAGCCCGTTTCGCTTCGAACTAGGCCAAACCAGTCTCAAAGCCGAGCTGACAGATTTTCTTAAGTTGTTATCGCTCTCACACTCGTTCCATGTATTCCAAATTCAGTTGGCCCTTATCTTCTTAAAAAACCATGAAGGTTGATTTTGAAAGCCTAAACTACATTGTTTTACCAAAATTACTCATAGCTCATAGTCGATAGGAACGAGTTTTGATTGTTGGCACGTTTTACATCGAACAAGGTCCAAACGGATCAAAACTTGGATTGATTGTTTTTTTTTACTTTTTATCGCTCTCATATCATTCCACGTATTCCAAATCCAGTTGGCTCGCATCTTCATGAAAAACTATGAAGGCTGATTTTGATGGCCTAAACTATATTTCTTTTACCAAAACCACCCATAGGACATGGCTTATAGCAATGAGTTTTGGTCGTTGGCACGTTTCACATCAAACTAGGTCAAAGTAGCTCAAAACTCGGGCTAACATTTTCCTTTTAATTTTTATCGCTCTTACATCATTCCACGTATCCCAAATCCAATTGGCCCATAACTTTTTGAAAAATCATAAATACCGATTTTGAGGGCCTAAACTACATTTGTTAACCAAACTCACTCATAGGTCATGGCTTATAGCGATGAGTTTTAACTGTTGTTCCATTTCGCATCGAACTAGATCAAAATAGCTCAAAACTTGATTGATAGTTTTTCTTTAGTTTTTATCGCTATCACATTGTTCTACGTATTTTAGAACCAGCTAGCCATATCTTCTTGAAATACTATGAAGGTTGATTTTGAAGGCATAAACTATAATTATTAACCAAAATCGCTCATAGGTCATGGCGGCTTATAGCAATGAGTTTTGATCGTTGACACGTTTCGTATCGAACTAGGTCAAAAAAGCTCAAAACTAGGTCGAAAGGTTATTTTCGGCTTTTATAGCTCACATATCGTTGGATCTATTCCAAAATGAGTTGGCCCTCATCTTCTTGAAAAACCGTGAAGGTTGATTTTAAGGGCCTAAACTAAATTGTTTTACCAAAATTACTCATATGTCATGGTCGATAACAATAAGTTTTGATTGTTGGTCCATTTTGCATAGAACTAGGTCCAAACAGACTCAAAACTAGGTAAAAAGTTTTTATTCAATTTTTATCGCTCTCACATCATTCTACGTATTCCAAAACCAGGTTGGCTCGTATCGTCTTGAAAAAATGTTAAGGCTGATTTAGAGGGCCTAAACTACATTTTTTTTTACAAAAATCACCCATAGGTCCGAGCTTGTAGAATGAGTTTTGATCGCTAACTTTGTTTCGTATCGAACCGGTCCAAGCGGCTCAAAACTAGGTTGATACTTTTTCTTGATTTTTATCACTCTCACACCGTTCCACATATTCCAAATCCAATTGGCCCTCATCTTCTTGAAAAATCATGAAAGTTGATTTTGAGAGCCTAAACTACATTGTTTTATGAAAATTACTCATAACTTATGGCCGATAGCAATGAGTTTGGATCGTTGGCCCGTTTCGCATCGAACTAGGTCCAAGCGACTCAAAACTCGACCGATAGATTTCCTTAAATCTTTATCGCTCTCACACCGTTCCATGTATTCCAAATCCAATTGGCCATCATCTTCTCGAAAAACCATGAAGGTTGATTTTGAGAGCCTAAACTACATTTGTTTACCAAAATTACTCATAGCTCATGGCCGATATCAATGAGTTTTGATTGTTGGCCCGTTTTACATCGAATTAGGTTCAAACAGACTCAAAAGCTGGACCAATAGTTTTTTTTTTAGTTTTTATCGCTATCACATCATTCCATGTATTCCAAATCCGGTTAGTCGGCATCTTCATGAAAAACCATGAAGGCTGATTTTGAGGGCCTAAACTATTTTTTTTTTTACCAAAATCACCTATAGGACATGGCTTATAGAAATGAGTTTTGATCGTTGGCACGTTTCACATCGAACTAGGTTTAAGCGACTCAAAGCCGGGTTAACGGTTTTCCTTTAATTTGTATCGCTCTTACACCATTCCACGTATCCCAAATCCAATTGGCTCGTAACTTTTTGAAAAATCATAAATACCGATTTTGAGGGCCTAAACTAAATATTTTTTTTTACAAATATCACTCATAGGTCATGGCTTATAGCATGAGTTTTGATCGTTGGCCCGTTTCGTATTGAACTAGGTTAAAATAGCTTAAAGTTGGCCTATAGTTTTCCTTAGTTTTCATCGCTCTCATACCGTTCGATGTATTCCAAAACCAGATTGGCCCATAACATCTTGAAAAACTATGAAGGTTTATTTTGAGGGCCTAGACTACGCTTTTTTTTATCAAAATCCATCATAGGTCGTGGCTTATAGCAATGAATTTTAATTGCTAGCCCATTTTGCATCGAATTACGTACAAACAGATCAAAATTGGGTCAAAATTTTTTCTTCAATTTTTATCGCTCTCACACTCGTTTTATGTATTCTTAAACTAGTTGGCTCGCATGTTCTTCAAAAATCGTGAAGACCGATTTTGAGGGCCTAAACTACATTTGTTAACCAAAATCACTCATAGGTTATGGCTTATAGTGATGTGTTTTAACTCGTTGTTCCATTTCACATCGAACTAGGTCCAAATAGCTCAAAACATGGCTAATAGTTTTTCTTCGGCTTTTATCGCTCTCACATCGTTCTACGTATTCTAGAACCAGTTGGCCAGTATCTTCTTGAAATACTATGAAGGTTGATTTTGAGGGTGTAAACTATAATTTTTTACAATAATCACTCATAGGTCATGGCTTATAGCAATGAGTTTTGATTGTTTGCACGTTTTGTATCGAACTAGGTCGAAAGTTTTTTTTTTTAGTTTTTATCGCTCTCATATCGTTCAATGTAATCCAAAACGAGTTGGCCTTCATCTTCTTAAAAAGCCATGAAGGTTGATTTTAAGGGCCTAAATTACATTGTTTTACCAAAATTACTCATATGTCATGGCCGATTGTAATAAATTTTGATCGTTGGTCCGTTTTGCATTGAACAAGGTCCAAACGACTCAAAACTAGGCCAAAAGTGTTTATTTAATTTTTATCGCTCTCACATCATTCTATGTATTCTAAAACCAGGTTGGCTTGTATTTTTTTGAAAAAACGTTAAGGCTAATTTTGAGGGCCTAAACTACATTGTTTTACCAAAATTACTCATATGTTATGGCCGATAGTAATAAGTTTTGATCCCCGGCCCGTTTTGCATTGAACTAGGTCCAAACAACTCAAAACTAGGCTAAAAGTTTTTCTTAAATTTTTATCACTCTCACATCATTCTACGTATTCAAAACTAGTTGTCTTGTATCTTCATAAAAAATCGTTAAGGCTGATTTTGAGGGCCTAAATTACATTTTTTGACAAAAATCACCCATAGGTCAAGGCTTGTAGCAATAGTTTTGATCACTAGCCCGTTTCGTATCGAACTAGGTCCAAACAGACTCAAAACTAGGCTAATGGTTTTTCTTGAGTTTTTATCGCTCTCACACCATTCCACGTATTCCAAATTCGAGTTGGCCCTCATCTTTTTGAAAAATCATGAAGGTTGATTTTGAGAGCCTAAACTCCATTGTTTTACCAAAATTACTCATAACTCATGGTCGATAGCAATGAGTTTTGATTGTTGGCCCGTTTTGCATCGAACTAGGTTCAAACAACTCAAAACCGAGTCGATGATTTTTTTTAGTTTTTATCGCTCTCACACCATTCTACGTATTCCAAATCTAGTTAGCCTCGCAAATTCTTAAAAAATCATGAATGTTGATTTTGAGGGCATAAACTATATTTTTTTTTACCAAAATCACTCATAGGTCGTGGTCTATAGCAATGAGTTTTGATCGTTGGCACGGTTGTATCGAACTAAGCCAAAAAAGCTCAAAACTAGGCCAAAAGTTTTGTATCGCTCTCATACCGTTCGATGTATTCTAAAACCAATTGGCATTCATCTTCTTCAAAAATCGTGAAGGCTGATTTTGAGGACCTAAACTACATTGTTTTACCAAAATTACTCACGAGTCATGGTCGGTAGCAATGAGTTTTGATTGTTGGCCCATTTTGCATCAAACTAGGGCCAAATAGCTCAAAACTAGATTGAAATTTTTTCTTTAATTTTTATCTCTCTCATACCGTTCTACATATTCCAAAACCAGGTTGCCTCGTATCTTCTTGAAAAACCATGAAGGCTGATTTTTAAGGCATATACTATATTTTTTGTCCAAAATCACTTATAAGTCATGGCTTATAGCAATAAGTTTTAACTCGTTAGCCCTTTTCGTATCGAACTAGGTCCAAACGACTCAAAACTAAGCTAACGAGCTTTTATTCGGTTTTTATTGGTCTCACATCGTTTTACGTATTCAAAATCAAGTTGGCTCGTAACTTTTTGAAAAATCGAGAATATGCATTTCTAAGGTCTAAACTTTATTTTTTTTTCCAAAATCACTCATAGGTCATGACTTATAGCGATGATTTTTGATCGTTTGTCCATTTCGCATTGAACTACATCCAAATAGCTAAAAGCTCGGGTCGATAGGATTTCTTTAGTTTTAATCGTTCTCATACCGTTCGATGTATTCCAAAACCAATTGCCTTTATCTTATTGAAAAAACGTGAAGGTTGATTTTGAGGGCCTAGACTATAATTTTTTAACCAAAATCCATCATAGGTCATGGCTTATAGCAATGAATTTTAATTGCTGGCTCTGTTTCGCATCGAATTAGGTACAAACGAGTCAAAGTTGGGTCGATAGTTTTTCTTCGGCTTTTTATCGCTCTCATAATGTTTTATGTATTCTTAAACCAGATTGCTTGCATGTTCTTCAAAAATCATGAATGCTGATTTTAAGGGCCTTAACTACATTTGTTAACCAAAATCACTCATAGGTCATGGCTTGTAGCGATGAGTTTTGATTGTTGTCCCATTTTGCATCGAACTAGGTCTAAACGAGTTAAAAACTTGGCCGATAGGTTTTGTTCGGCTTTTAACGCTCTCACATCGTTCTACGTATTCTCGAACCAGTTGGCCAATATCTTCTTGAAATATCATGAAGGCTGATTTTGAGGGCGTAAACTATAATTTTTGACCACAATCACTCATAGATTGTGGCTCATAGCAATGAGTTTTGATCCATTAGACATTTCATATCGAACTAGGTCAAAAAACCTCAAAATCGGGCCAAAAGTTTTTTTAGTTTTTATCACTCTCATGTCGTTCGATGTATTCCAAAACGAGTTGGCCCTTATCTTCCCGAAAAACCATAAAGGGTGATTTTTAGGGCCTAAACTACATTGTTTTATCAAAATTACTCATATGTCATGGTCGATAGCAATAAGTTTTGATCGTTAGGCCTTTTTGCATCGAACTAGATCCAAACATCTCAAAACTAAGCCAAAATGTTTTCTTCAATTTTTATCGCTCTCACATCATCCTACATATTCCAAAACCAGTTGACTTGTATCTTCTTGAAAAATGGTGAAGGTTGATTTTTAAGGCCTAAATTACATTTTTTTTGACAAAAATCACCCATAGGTCAAGGCTTATAGCAATGAGTTTTGATCGCTAGCACTGTTTCGTATCAAACTAGGTCCAAACAGACTCAAAACTAGGCCGATAGTTTTTCTTCAATTTTTATCGCTCACACCGTTTCATGTCGAACTAGGTCCAAACAGACTCAAAACAAGGTCTATTGTTTTTGTTCAATTTTTATTGCTCACACCGTTCCATGGATTCTAAATCCAGATTGCCCGCATCTTCTTGCAAAACCATGAATGCTGATTTTGAGGGATTAAACTATATTGTTTTACCAAAATCACTCATAGGTCGTGGCTTATAGCGATGAGTTTTAATTGTCGGCCCATTTTGCATCGAACTAGGTCTAAACAGACTCAAAATTAGGATCACAGCTTTTTTTCCAGCTTTTATTGCTCTCATACCGTTCGACATATTCCAAAACAAGTTGGCCCTCATTTTCTTGAAAAACCATAAAGGCTTATTTTGATGGCCTAAATTATATTTTTTTACCAAAATCACTTATAGGTCCCGGTCGATAGCAATGAGTTTGGATCGCTGGCCCGTTTCATTTTGAGTCGACGAGTTTTCTTTCGGCTTTTATTGCTCTCACACCATTCCACATATTCCAAATCAAGTTGGCTCACATATTCTTGGAAAATCGTAAAGACCGATTTTAAGGGTCAAAACTATTTTTTTTTTTTTTGCCACAATCACTCATATGCCATGACTTATAGCAAAGAGTTTTGATCGTTGACCCATTTCGCATCGAACTAGGTCGAAACGAGTCAAAACTAGCCTGGATAGTTTTTTTTTTCGCTTTTATTGCTCTCATACCGTTCGACGTATTCCTAAACTAGTTGGCTCGTATCTTTTTGAAAAATCATGAAAGTCGATTTCAAGGTCCTAAACTACCTTTTTGGACCAAAATCACTTATAGGCCATGGCTTATAGAAATGAGTTTTGATTGTTGGCCGGTGTCACATCGAACTAGGTTAAAATAACTCCAAACCGGGTCGTTAGTTTTTCTTCCGTTTTTATCACTCTCACACCATTCCATGTATTCCAAATCCGATTGGCCCGCATCTTCTTGAAAAACCATGAATGTTGATTTTGAGGGCATAAACTATATATTTTTTTTTACCAAAATCACTCATAGGTCATGGCTTATAGAATTATGTTTTGATCGTTGTCATATTTCGTATCGAACGAGGTCTAAAAAGCTCAAAACGAGGTCGATAGTTTTTTTTTATTTTTTATTGCTCTCATACCGTTCGACGTATTCCAAAACCAGTTGGCCCTCATCTTTTTGAAAAACCATGAAGGCTAATTTTAAGGACCAAAACTACATTGTTTTACCAAAATTACTCATACGCCATGCTCGATAGCAATGAGTTTTGATCATTGGCCCGTTTTGCATCAAACTAAACCCAAACAACTCAAAAATGGGACGAAAGTTTTTCTTTAATTTTTATCGCCTCTACATCGTTCTAAGTATTCCAAAACTAGTTGGCCAGTATCTTCTTGAAAAACCATGAAGGCTGAAAATGAGGGCCTAAACTACTTTTTTTCTTTTTGTCAAAATCACTCATAGGCCATAGCTTATAGCAATGAGATTTGATCATTGGTTGATTTCTCATCGAACTAGGTCCAAACAACTCCAAATTGGGTCGATCATTTTTTTTTATTTTTCATTGCTCTCACATTTTTCCATGTATTCCAAATTCGATTTCTCGCTTCTTCTTGAAAAACCATGAATGCCGATTTTGAGGACCTAAACTACTTTTTTGACCAAAATCACTCATAGGCCATGGCTTATAGCAATGAGATTTGATTGTTGGCCTATTTCGCATCCAACTAGGTATAAACGACTCCAAACTCAGCTCGATAGTTTTTCTTTAGTTTTTATCACTCTCACACCGTTCCATGTATTCCAAGTCCAGCTTGGTCCCCATCTTCTTGAAAAACAGTGAATCCCGATTTTAAGGGCATAAACTATATTTTTTTTACCAAAATCACTCATAGCTCGTGGCTTATAGCAATGAGTTTTGATAGTTGGCACATTTGTATCGAACTAGCTCCAAAAAGCTCAAAACTAGGCTGAAAGGTTCTTTTTAAGTTTTTATCGCTCACATACCGTTCGACGTATTCCAAAACTAGTTGGCCCTTATCTTCTTGTAAACTCGTGAAGATTGATTTTGATGGCCAAAACTATATTATTTTACAAAAATTACTCATAGTTCAAGGCTGATAGCAATGAGTTTTGATCATTGGCTTATTTTACATCGAACTAGGTCTAAACAGACTTAAAACCGAGCCAAAAGTTGTTCTTCAATTTTTATTGCTCTCACATCTTCCACGTATTCCAAAACCTCGTTGGGCTATATATTCTTGAAAAACCATGAAGGCTGATTTTGAGGGCCTAAATTATATTTTTTATACCAAAATCACCCATAGGACATGGCTTATAGCAATGAGTTTTGATCGTTGGCTCATTTCGCATTGAACTAGGTCCAAACGACTCAAAACTTGGCGTAAAAGTTTTCTTAAGTTTTTATCGCTCTCAAATTGTTCTACGTATTCCAAATCCAAGCTTGGCTTGCATCTTCTTGAAAAACCATAAGTGTTTGTTTTTAGGGCTTAAACTATATGTTTTGACCAAAATCACTCATAGGTCATGGCTTATAGCAATAAATTTTGATTGTTGGCTCATTTCGCATCGAGCTAGGTGAAAACAACTCCAAAATTGATCGACTTTTTTCTTCGGTTCTTATCACTCTTATATCGTTCCACGTATTCCAAACCAAGTTGGCACACATCTTCTTAAAAAACCATGAATACCAAGTTTTGATCGTTACCACGTTTCACATCCAAATAAGCCCAAACAACTCAAAATGGGTCAATACTTTTGTTTTAGTTTTTATCGCCCTCACATCATTTTACGTATTCCAAAACCAGGTTAGTCCGTATCTTCTTGAAAAATCATGAAGGCGGATTTTGGGGCTTAAACTACATTTTTTTACCAAAATCACTCATAGGTCATGGCTAATAGCGATGAGTGTTGATCATTGGTCGATTTTCTATCAAAACTAGGTCGACAGCTTTTCTTTAGTTTTTATCGCTCTTACATCATTCAACGTATTCCAAATCAAGTTGGTCGACATCTTCCTAAAAAATTATGAATGTTGATTTTGAGAGCCTAAACTATATGTTTGTTTACCAAAATCACTCGTAGGTCATGGCTTATAGCAATGAGTTTTGATCGTTTGCCCGTTTCGCATCAAACTAGGTCCAAATAGCTCTAAGCTTGGTCGACGGTTTTTCTTCGCTTTTATCGCTTTCATACCATTCCATGTATTCCAAAACTAGTTGGCTCGCATCTTCTTGAAAAACCATGAATGCCGACTTTGAGAGCCTAGACTACGTTTTTTGACTAAAATCACTTATAGGCCATGGCTTATAGTAATGAGTTTTGATCATTAGCACGTTTCACATCGATCTAGGTCTAAACGACTCAAAACTAGGTCGAAAGTTTTTCTTCGCTTTTATTGCTCCTACACCGTTCGACGTATTCTAAAACTAATTGGCCCATATTTCTTGAAAAGCCGAGAAGGTCGATTTTAAGGGCCTAAACTACTTTTTTGACAAAAATCACTCATAGGTTATGGCTTGTAGCAATATGTTTTTATCATTGGCCCGTTTCGCATCAAACTAGGTCTAAATAGCTCCAAACCTGGCCGATCGTTTTTCTTCGGCTTTTATTGCTCTCACCATTCAACGTATTCAAAATTGACTTGGCGTGCATCTTTTTAAAAAATCATAAATGCCGATTTTGAGGGTCTAAACTATAATATTTTACCAAAATCACTCATATGGCATGGCTTATTGCAATAAGTTTTAATCGTTCGCCCATTTCGCATCGAACAACGTCTAAAAAACTCAAAACTCGGGTTGATAGTTTTGCTTCAATTTTTATCGCTCTCACACCGTTCTACGTATTCCAAAACTAATTGGCTCGTATCTTCTTGAAAAATCATGAAGTCCGATTTTGAGGGCCTAAACTACATTTTTTGACAAAAATCACTCATAAGTCATGGCTTATAGCGATGAGTTTTGATCGTTGGCTCATTTCACATCGAACTAGGTCCAAACAACTTCAAACTGGACCAATAGTTTTTCTTTAGTTTTTATCGCTCTCATATCGTTCCACGTATTCCAAAACCTATTGGCCCAAACCTTTTTGAAAAACCTTGAATGCTGATTTTGAGAGCCTAAACTATAGTTTTTGATCGAATCATTCATAGGCCGGGGCTTATAAAAATGAGTTTTGATCGTGGCACGTTTTATAGTGAACTAGGTCCAAACAACTCAAAATTGGATCGACAGAGTTTTCTTCGGCTTTTATCGCTCCCATAGTGTTCAAGATATTCTAAAACCAATTGGCCCGTATCTTCATGAAAAACCATGAAAGCTCGATTTTTTTACAAAAATCACTCATAGGTCATGGCTTATAGCAATGAGTTTTGATCGTTGGCACGTTTCGCATTGAACTAGGTCAAAACAGATCTCAAAACTAGGCCGATAGTTTTTCTTCAATTTTAATCGCTCTCATACCGTTCGACGTATTCCGAAACCAGCTTGGCCTATATGCTTTTAAAAAATCATGAAGGCTGATTTTGAGGGCTTTTTGACCAAAATCACACATACACCATTATTTATAGCAATGAGTTTTGATCGTTGGCTCGTTTCGCATCGAACTAGGTATGAACAACTCCAAACTAGGTCCACTCGCTTTTTTATTTTTTATCGCTCTCACATCGTTCCACATATTAAAAATCAAGTTGGCCCGTATCTTTTTAAAAAATCATGAATGCTAATTTTTAGGGCCTAAACTATAATTTTTTTTTTACCAAAATCACTCGTAGGTCATGACTTATAGCAATGAGTTTTTATTGTTGGCCATTTCGCATCAAACTAGGTCTTAACGAAGACAAAACTAGGTCGAAAGTTTTTCTTCGCTTTTATCGTTCTCATACCGTTTGACATGTTCAAAAACTAGTTGGCTCGTGTCTTCTTGAAAAACCATGAAGGTCGATTTTGAGGGCCTAAACTACTTGTTTTTCACCATAATCACTTATAGGTCATGGCTTAAAGCAATAAGTTTTGATCGTTGGCCCATTTTGCATCGAGCTAGGTGCAAACGAGCTCCAAAATTGATCGACTATTTTTCTTTGATTCTTATCGCTCTCATACCGTTCCATATATTCCAAACCAAGTTGGCACACATCTTCTTAAAAAACCATGAACACCGAATTTGAGGGCCTAAACTATATTTTTTTAATCAAAATCACTCATAGGTCGTGGCTCATGGTGATGAGTTTTGATCGTTGGCTCGTTCCGCATCGAACTAGGTCTAATACGCTCAAAACTAGGTCGACAGCTTTTTTTAATTTTTATCGTTCTCATACTCGTTCGACATATTCCAAAACCAGCTTGGCTCATATCTTCTTGAAAAACCGTGAAGGTTGATTTTGAGGGCCTAGACTACATTTTTTGACCAAAATCACTCGTAGGTCATGGCTTATAACAATGACTTTTAATTGCCGGCCCGTTTCGTATCGAATTAGGTCCAAACATGTCAAAATTGGGTTGATATTTTTTCTTCAGCTTTTGTCACTCTCACACTCGTTCTACGTATTCTTAAACCGAGCTTGGCCTACATGTTCTTCAAAAATCGTGAGTTTGATTTTGAGGTCCTAAACTACATTTGTTAACCAAAATCACTCATAGCTAATGGCTTATAGCGATAAGTTTTGATTGTTAACCCATTTCGCATCGAACTAGCTCCAAATAGCTCAAAACTTGGCCGATAGTTTTTCTTCGCTTTTATCGCTCTCACATCGTTCTACGTATTCTAGAACCAGTTGGCCAGTATCTTCTTGAAAAATCATGAAAGCTGATTTTGATGGCCAAAACTATAATTGTTGATCAAAATCACTTATAAATCGTGGCTTATAGCAATGAGTTTTGATCGTTGGCATGTTTCATATCGAACCGGGTCCAAAGAGCTCAAAAATCAACCAAAAGTTTTTTCGGCTTCGATCGATCTCATACCGTTTGATGTATTTCAAAACCAATTGGCCCTCATCTTCTTGAAAAACCGTGAAGGCTGATTTTGAGGGCCTAAACTATATTATTTTACCAAAATTACTCATATGTCATGGTTGATAGCAATAATTTTGATCGTTGGCTCGTTTTGCATTGAATTAGGTCTAAATAGCTCAAAACTAGGCCAAAAGTTTTCCTTCAATGTTTATCGCTCTCACATCCTTCTACGTATTTCTAAACCAGTTGGCTCGTACCTTCTTGAAAAACCGTGAAGGCTGATTTTGAGGGCTTAAACTATACCTTTTTACCAAAATCACTCATAGTTTGTGGCTTATAGAATTGATTTTTGATCGTTGTTACATTTCATATCGAACTAGGTCCAAAAAGATCAAAATTAGGCGATGGTTTGTTTTTATTTTTTATCGCTATCATACTCGTTTGACGTATTCCAAAATCGATTAGCCCTTATCTTCTTGAAAAATCATGACGGCTGATTTTGAGGGCTTAAACTACATTTTTTTTTAACAAAAATTACTCATAGGTCATGGCTTAGTAATGAGTTTTGATTGTTGGCTCGTTTCGCATCGAACTAGGTCTAAATAGCTCAAACTCAGGTCGACAGCTTTTCTTCGGCTTTTATTGCTCGACACTATTTAACGTATTCCAAATTAAGTTGGTCCGTATCTTCTTGAAAAATTATGAAAGCTCGATTTTGAGATCCTAAACTATATTTTTTTTAACTAAAATCATTCATAGGTTGTGGCTTATAGCAATGAGTTTTGATCATTGACCCATTTTGTATCGAACTAGGTCTAAACGACTCCAAACTAGGCCGATAGTTTCTCTTTAGTTTTTATTGCTTTCATACTCGTTCTACGTATTCCAAAATAGTTGGCCCACGTCTTTTTGAAAAATCGTGAATGCTGAATTTAAGGGCCTAAACTACATTTTTTTGACCAAAATCACTCATAGCCATGGCTTATAGTAATGAGTTTTGATCATTGGCACGTTTTGCATTGAACTAGCTCCAATCAACTCAAAACGAGACTAACAGCTTTTCTTTAATTCTAATCGCTTTTACACCGTTTAATGTATTTTAAAACCAATTGGCTCGTATCTTCTTGAAAAAGCATGAAGGATGATTTTGAGGACGTGAACTATATTTTTTTTACAAAAATCACCTATAGGTCACAACTTGTAGCAATGAGTTTTGATCGTTGGCACGTTTTGCATCGAACTAGCCCCAACCAACTCAAAATAAGGCCAATAGTTTTTTTTCAATTTTTATTGCTCACAAACCATTCAACGTATTTTAAAAAAAAATTGGTCCATATCTTCTTGAAAAACCATGAAGGCTAATTTTGAGGACGTAAACTATATTTTTTTGACAAAAATCCTTCATAGGTGATGGTTGATAGGAATGAGTTTTGATCGTTGATCCGTTTCGCATCGAACTAGGTCCAAACAACTCAAAATTTGGCTCATAATTTTTTTTTAGTTTTTATTGATCTCACATCGTTCCACATATTCCAAATCCAATTGGCTTGTAACTTCTTGAAAAACCATGAATGCCGACATTAAGGGCCTAAACTATATTTTTTTGACAAAAATCACTCATAAGCCATGGCTTATAGCAATGAGTTTTGATCGTTGGCACTTTTCGTATTGAACTAGGTCCAAACAGACTCAAAACAAGGCCGATAGTTTTTCTTCGGCTTTTTATCGCTCTCATACTCGTTTGATCTATTCCAAAGCCGGTTGGCTTCGTATCTTGTTGAAAGACTATGAATGTTGAGTTTGAGGGCCTAAACTATATTTTTTTGACAAAAATCACTCATATGTCATGGCTTATAGGAATAAGTTTTGATAGTTGGCCCGTTTCACATCGAACGAGGTTCGAACGTACTCAAAACCGGGTCGAGAGTTTTTTTCAGCTTTTATCGCTCTCACACTATTCTACGTATTCCAAAGCTAGTTAGCTCGCATCTTCTTAAAAAATCATGAAGGCTGATTTGGAGGACCTAAATTGCATTTTTTTTACAAAAATCACTCATAGGTCACGGCTTATAGCGATGAGTTTTGATCGTTGACTCGTTTCGCATAAAATTAGGTCCAAACAGACTCAAAACTAAGCCCACACTTTTTCTTTAATTTTTATCACTCTCATACCGTTACATGTATTCCAAATCCAGTTGGCCCGCATCTTATAAAACTCGTGCATGCTAATTTTAAGGGCTTAAACTACATTTGTTTCAAAAATCCCTAATAGGTCATGGCTTATAGCGATGAGTTTTGATCGTTAGCCCATTTCGCATCGAACTAGGTCCAAATAACTCAAAACTAGGTCGATAGTTTTTCTTCAGCTTTTCTCACTCTCATACCATTTGAAGTATTTTAAATTCGGTTAGGTCGCATCTTCTTGAATAACCGTGGATGCTAATTTTGAGGGACTAAGCTATATTTTTTTTTACAAAAATCACTCGTAGGTCATGGCCGATAGCAATGAGTTTTGATCATTGGCCCGTTTTGCATCGAATTAGGTTTAAGTCACTCAAAACTTGGTCGATAGGTTATCTTCGGTTCTTATCGCTCTCACACCGTTTCACTATTCCAAATCCAGGTGGCTCACATCTTCTAGAAAAATCATAAAGGAAAATTTTGAGGGCCACAAAAATCACTCATAGGTCATGGTTTATAGCGATGAGTTTTGATCGTTAGCTAGTTTCACATTGAACTAGGTCCAAACGACTCGAAGTTGGGCCAATAGTTTTTTTTAGCTTTTATCGCTCTCACACTCGTTCTACGTATTCAAAATCCAGTTGGCTCGCATCTTCTTGAAAAAACAAGAAAGCTAATTTTGAGGCCGTAACTATATTTTTTAACCAAAATCACTCATAGTTCATGCAATGAGTTTAGATCGTTGACACGTTTCGTATTGAAATAAGCCTAAATAGCTCAAAACGAGGTCGACGAGTTTTGCTTCGGTTTTATCGCTCTCATATCGTTCTACGTATTTCGAAACCGAGTTAGCCCTTATCTTCTTGAAAAATAATGAAGCCGGATTTGAGGGCCTAAACTACATTTTGTTGACCAAAATCACTCATAGGTCATGGCTAATAGCGATGAGTTTTGATCGTTGGTCGGTTTTCCATCAAACGCTTTTTCTTCAATTTTTATTGCCCTCACACCGTTCAACGTATTCCAAATCAAGTCGGCCCGCATCTTCATGAAAAATTATGAATGCTAATTTTGAGAGCCTAAACTATATTTTTTTTTACCAAAATCACTCATAGGTCATGGCTTATAGCAATCGGTTTTGATCGTTGGCACGTTTCACATCAAATTAGGTCCAAACAGACTCCAAGCTAGGCTAAAAGTTTTTCTTCGGCTTTTATCGCTCTTACACCGTTCAACATATTCCAAATCCAATTGGCTCCGTATCTTCTTGAAAAACCATGAAGGCTGATTTTGAGAACCTAAACTACATTTTTTGAAAAAAATCAATCATAAGTCATGGCTTGTAGCAATGAGTTTTGATCGTTGGTCCATTTCGCATCGAACTAGGTGCAAACGGCTCAAAACTGGGCTGAATTTCTTTTTCGGCTTTTATCGCTCTCACTATTTTACGTTTTCCAAAGCCGGTTAGCCTACATCTTTTTGAAAAATCATGAAGGCTGATTTTGAGGACTTAAATTACATTTTCTTTACAAAAATCACCCATAGGTCAAAGCGATGAGTTTTGATCATTGCATGTTTCGTATCAAACTAGGTCCAAACGTACCCAAAACTAGGCCCATAGCTTTTCTTTATTTTTTATCGCTCTCATACCGTTAAACGTATTCCAAACCTAGTTGGCTAGCATCTTCTTGAAAAACCATGAATGCTGATTTTGAGGGCCTAAACTACATTTGTTATAAAAATCCCTCATAGGTCATGGCTTATAGCAATGAGTTTTGATCGTTAACACGTTTCGCATCGAACTAAGTCCAAACGAAGCACAAAACTAGACTGATAGTTTTTCTTTAGTTTTTATTGCTCTCATACTTGTTTGACGTATTCTAAAACTAGTTGGCTTGCTTGTTCTTCAAAAATCGTGAATGCAATTTTAAGGGCCTAAACTACGTTTTTTTACAAAAATACTCATACATCATGTCTAATAGCAATGAGTTTTGATCATTCGCCCGTTTGGCATCAAATTATGTCCAAATCGCTCTCACATTGTTTAACTATTCCAAATCCAGTTGACTCGCATCTTCTTAAAAACTCGTAAAAGTAGATTTTGAGGGCCTAAATTATAATTTTTTACACCAAAATTACTCATAGGTCATGGTTTATAGCGATGAGTTTTGATCGTTGGCTCATTTCGAATCGAATGAGGTCTAAGCGACTCAAAGCTACATCGATAGTTTTTCTTTAGTTTTTATCGCTCTCACACCGTTTCATGTATTCTAAATCCAGTTGGCTGCATCGTCTTGAAAAACCATGAATGCTAATTTTTAGGGCTCTAAACTATATTTTTTTTACCACAATCACTCATAGATCGTGGCTTATAGCAATGAGTTTTGATCGTTGGCCCGCTTCGCATTGATCTTAGTTCAAATAGCTCAAAACTAGGTCGACATTTTTTGTTCGGCTTTTATCGCTCTCACATCATTTTACGTATTCCAAAACCAGGTTGTCTCGTATCTTTTTGAAAAATCGTGAAGGTGGATTTTAAGGGCCTAAACTATATTTTTTGACCAATATCACTCATAGGTCATAGCTAATAGCAATGAGTTTCGATCATTTGCTAGTTTTCCATTGAACGAGGTCCATAAAGCTCAAAACTAGGCCCTTAGTTTTTCTTCGGCTTTTATTGCTCTCATACCGTTCAACGTATTCCAAATCAAATTAGTCGCATCTTCTTAAAAAATTATAAATGCTAATTTTGATAGTCTAAACTATATTTTTTTACCAAAATCACTCATAGGTTGTGGCTTATAGCAATGAGTTTTGATCGTTGGCCCGTTTCACATCAAACTAGGTCCAAACCGCTCAAAACTAGGCCTACGATTTTTCTTCGATTTTTATCGCTCTCATATCGTTACACGTATTCCAAATCCAGTTGGCTCGCATCTTCTTGAAAAATCGTGAATGTTGATTTTGAGGGCCTAAACTATATTTTTTGGGCAAAATTACTCATAGGTCACGGCTTATAGCGATGAGTTTTAATCGTCGGCTCGTTTCACATCGAACTAGATCCAAATATCTCAAAACTGGGTCGATATTTTTATCCCCCTTACATTGTTCTATGTATTCCAAAATTAGTTAGCCCGTATCTTCTTGAAAGACCATAAAGGTTGATTTTGATGGTCGAAAAAGAGAGAGAAAGAGGGAGAGAGAGGGAAAAGAGGATAGGGAGAGAGAGTGAGAGAGGAAGAGGAGAGGGAGAGCGAGGAAAGGGAAAGTGATAGAGTGGGAGAGAGAGAGAAGGAGGGAGAGCGAGGGCAAGAGAGGCAACAAGAGATTGAGAGAAAGGGAGAGGGAAAAAGAAAAAGAAAGAGGGGGAGATTGGGGAAGATAGAGTGGGAGAGAGAGCGAGGGAGGGTAGGAGAGGAGGAGGGAAAGAGAGAGAGATATGGAGAGAGAGGGTAAGAGGGTTAGAGAGGGAGTGGGAGAGTGTGTGTGTGAAAGAGAGGAAGAGAAAGATAGAGTGAGAAAGAGAGAGAAGGAGAGAGAAGGAGGGAAATGGGGAGAGAGAGAGAGAGGAATTAGGTGAAAGGGAGAGAGGGAGGGAGAGAGAGGAAAGAAGGGTGAGAGAGAAAGGGAGAGAGAAATATGGAGTGAGGGAAAGAGAGGGAGTGAGAGAAAGAGTGAGGATCAATGAGGAAAGGTGAGAGAGATAGTCGAAGGGTGGGAGGGAGAGAAAGAGAGAGAGGGGGAGAGAGGGAGAAAGAAGGAGAGGGAGAGGGAGAGAGGAAGAGATGGAGATAAGGAGAAGGAGAGAGGGAGAGGGAGAGAGAGGGAGTGGAAATGAGAGGGGGAGGGAGGGAGGAAAGGAGCGAGGAGTGAAAAAAGAAAAAGGTAGAGAAAAGAAGGAAGAGGAAGAGAGAGGAAGAAAAAGAGAGAGAGGGATTGAGAGTATTAGTGTTAGTGCCTAAGATCCAACCATGCATGGATAGGCTTGAGTTAATGTATCATTGCATTATTTATTTTGATAATAATAAAGAAGTCATTCTATTAATTCTTTTGTTTACATGTTCGAGTAAGATAGAATTCCTTATGATATGCATTTGCAATATTGATTGATCGAAAGATGTGAGATAAACACTAATGCACATAAATGATATCATTAAATATCCCAAGTTGTAGCATTGTCAAGAATGGACATTGACAATATACGGATAGACTTGTGAGTGCTATGCTCATGGTCTATGATTATAGTAATAAATCTCACACATATTGGCATGGTGATTCCAAAGCAAGGGCTTAGGTGATTTATGTTAGAGAACATGTCACTAGATTTAACTCGCCATGAGAACCCATTTAGTTTTAGTCTATGGGAATGTCATACGAGATGGGTACAAATGGTCCTTAGACTTGAAGTCATCACGGTTATCTCATTAAAGGACTTATGTACTTTGACACTCATTTTGGTGGACCCACTAATGGGTTACACATAAATGATTTGTTGGGTGCACTAGGAATCTAATGGAGGTAGGTATATGACTAAGATAGGACATGTAATTCTTTGTATGCTAAAGGAGTTATCACATTACACTTTGATAAATGTCTCGCTAAGAAATCTATGGCCATGGTAGGAGTGCACCAATAAAGCATAGTTGGTTTACCCTAGGAGTTAAGACATTTGGGAATCGAAGAAAACTTATGTGATCATAATCAAAGAAGACTAATAACCAAGTTTGAGATTATACTTGATAAGTTGATATAAGGAATGAATTATATGGTAACCATGCTCGTAAAAGGTAATAATGGATTAACTAATCCTCTTGGAAAATTAGGTAGTCATGATGCCTTGCTAGAGACCAATCTTGATTTATGTATCAAGAGATTAAACGAGTAGTCTTTTATTCTTGATACATTGTCAATATATCTAGAAGCCTATTGAGTCATGGACATAAGTTTAAGTATTCACATTGTAAATGAGTAGAAAAGATATTAGAAAAGTGTTTCCAGTTATAAAAGTTTCCTAAAATGGAAAGTTTTGTATTTTAGAAATTGGTTTCCTAATTTGAAAGTTAGTTTCAAACTTGGAAATAAAATAAAAGGAGTTTTCTAATTTAGGCTAAAGGGTATTTTGAGAAATTGTTTCCTAATGTGGACCTCACAAAAATAGTCGAAGAATATTTATTTGGATAAGTGCAAATAAATTAATTGGGTTAAAATAGTTTTGACCCATTAGGTTGAATTAAAAGCCTTAAGATAATTTTGGTGGTAGGATAAACATTAACCTTACTAGATAAGGATGAATTTCTTAAAGATAAACATTAACCTTATTGGATAAGAATGAATGTTTTAAAAGATAATAATCAAGTATTCCACATATAAAATAACTCATCATCCTAGGAGAATAAGGAAGGAACAACCTAGAAGTCCTTTATGGACTCATAACAGACCCTCTCCTTGTCCATGGAGGACAAGGAAACTCTCCCTATATAAATAGGAGGAGAAGTGCGACATAAATGAGTTTTAATCAAGCATAGAGTATTTCAGCCAAGTTGAAACAAAATAGAGTAATTCAGCCAAAGGAATAAAAAAGGGAGTGAGGATTTTGGCTAGCCCTTAAAAATATCCTAGGGCACATAGCCAAGAAAGAAAAAAAGGAGAAAATAGTTTTCTCCTAACCCCTAGCAAGAAATACTCTTTCTTTCTCCTTTAAGGTTGTCACGGGATTGATTTCTAAAGGAAATACTTAATAAAAAAAGATGGAGCTAGCACCCCATTAATTTTGAGTGCTTCTTTGTGGTATTTAGACTGCATGGATCATCAATAGAGGTCATACATTTCGATAGCTTTGTTTAAAAAGAATTTAGATCTACACTATAAGAGGTAATCTTTACTTATAGCTTATTATTCATGTATGTATGGTTAGTAGTTTCAATGGCTTGATCTTGGGGCCTTAGATGGAGGAAAAATTTTATTTATTTCGCATCTCTATAGGATGCATGATCCTTCGGAGAGAGGGATAGAGAGGGAGAGAAGGAGATAAAGAGAGAGATAGAGGGAGATAAAGAGAGGGAGAGAGAGGGAGATAATGAGGGTGGGAGAGCGAGAGAGTGAGGAAATGAAGAGGGTGAAAGAGTGAGGAAATGGTGAGAGTGGCAAAGAGGGAGAGAGGGAGAGGGAAAGGGTGAGAGTGGCGGATAGAAAGAGGGGAGAGGAAGAGGGGGAGACGGGTGGAAAAGAGAGTAAGAGAGGAGAGGGAGGGAGAAAGAGGGAAAGGGAGAGAGAGGAAGAGAGGGAGAGAGAAAGAGAGAGGGGGAGAGAGGTAGTGAAAGAGAGAGAGGTAGAGAGTAGGAGAGGGAGAGAGGGAGAGAAAGAGAGAGACATGGGAAATGGAGGGAGGAATAAAGGGAGATAGGGGAGACGAGTGAGGGAGATGGAAGGAGGAAGGGATGGAGATAGGGAGACAGAGTGAGAGAGAGGGAATGAGGAAGATAGAGAGAGAAAGGGTAAGAGATTGGGAGAGATGGAAAGAGAGACCGAGGGTGAGAGAGAGAGAGGGAGAGGAAGAGAGGGAGGGAGAGAAAAGGAGAGAGTGGGGAAGAAGGGGAGAGATAGAGAGAGAAATAAAGGCAAAAGAGAAGGGAGAGGGGGAGAGAGGAAGAGGGAAAGAGAGGTAAAGAAAGAGATAGAGAGGGGGAGAAAGAGAGGGAGTAGGATAGAAAGAGTGAGTGTGAGAGAGAAAGGGGGAGAGAAAGGGAGAGATGGATAGAGAGAGTGAGGGTGAGATAGAAAGAGGAGAGGAAGAGAGGGAGGGAGAGGAAGGGAGAGAGTGGGGAAGCGATAGAGAGAGAAAGAGAGGAAGAGAATGAGGGAGAGGAAGGGAGAGAATGGGGAAGAGATATAGAGAGGATGAGAGGTAGAAAGGGAGGGAGAGGGAGAGAAGGAGAGAGTGTAACCCCCATGAAAATCCTTAATTATATATATATTATGGAATGAAATTTTGGATAATTATACCATGAAAAATTAATACATGAAATGTATGATTTGTGTTAAATTAAAGCAAATTTACTTGATATTAATGGTTTAATTATTAGAGGAATCTAGTATGTAAAATCGGTGTTTTGAGAATTAGATACTATCTGAATCTTGTGTGGCTTATTAATGGCCTTTAGAGTGATTTATGGGTGAATCTTAAAGAATAAATTTTTTTATATATATCTTCACTAACATTCTGTAAAATGTTTCGATTATTAGGTTTATATATAAAAATATATGCCTATTTTAGTACACACTTGTTCTAGACGCAATATTCGTTGGAGAAATTGATCCTCAAACTTTAAAATTTCATTGTGACTTGTGTGTTGGGTATTTTAACCTTAATATTTTTAGTTTCTCATATAAAAAGCATAGGATTTAATGCTGACCAGAAGGGGGACGTTGCTTTTTGATAAGAGGTCGCCCTATCATGTATGTGGTACAACCAGATTTAATGTGTAAGTTTGTTACTTGAACTAAACTATCTTAAGAAACTTTTTCAATGGAACTAAAATATTTTAAGGGTATTAGTTAGGTTAATTATCTATTTAGTACCTAGTTAGGATACCTAAGCACCCTAACTAATGAGTTAAAAGCCAAGCACACACCTTGACTAGCCAAACCAGCCATTTGCACCCTTTTTGTCACCCCTCACTTTACACCTTGCCACATTATTTTGGGACACTTGTATACCTATTAACTACAAGGAAATGAAGTATATATATACATATATATAGAAGTGGAGTATATGGCTGCTATTTTCTAGTCCAAATCATAGCTTACAAAAAAAGAGAGAAAATCAAAGTGAGAAAGAACACGACAAAAGAGGAAAGGAAAAAAGGAAAGAAGAAAGAAACGAAAAAAAAAGGGGAAAGCCTAAAAAATCTTTAAGAAGTTAAAGAAAAGTAAGTAGGTTTCATTTTTATTTTATTTTATATTTTAACTTATCTTTTTAAGTTTTTATTTCACGGGTTTGTAATAATTTTTGTAATGGGTTGCTATGGTTGTTTGTGTTGGTGTTAGGGTTTGATAAATTATGATAGATCTATGTGTTTGTGTTGTAATGCAAAGTTTGTTTGATGTGTTTAAATGTATGGATGGTTTGGAAAGAAAAAGAAAAAGAAAAAAAGAAAAAGGGTATGGATCGAATTGATTGAAGCTAAACTAGATTTGATGAGCTTGACTTAGAAAGGAAAGAAATACACTTCTAGAGTTTACCTAGGCTAAAACCATTGACCAAGTAGGGAAAATTGGGAAAGAATGAATCTTTTTGGGAAATTAAGGGCCCGAGATATCATGGTGACCCAATTAGGTATGGGTTAATAGTTTAGGGTCAAAATAAATTTACTAAACATAAAAGGCAATCCATGGCAACCTTAAAACCCAATCGGCCCAACTAAAAGAAAAATAAGGTTTTGGACTTCATTAGGTAAATTGGATACTTGATGGCTAAATTTGGCTTCCTTTGTGGACCTTAAGGTTTAGATCTCCTTGGTAACCCTTCTAAGTATGGTTTGCTAAGTTAATATAAAAGGAATTGACCTTGAGATGGAAAAATAATTTCTTGCTCATTTTGGACCATTACATGCTAAGAGAGAAAATGACTAACATTGAGTCCTTTTGTGTAATTAAAGATCAAGAATTAAATGTGAACTAAAGTAGAAACCAATTAGTAAGTTAGAATAAATGGGGAAACCTTTAACCATTTAAGGACACATTCGACCTAGACTAATAAATTTTAGGGATTTAGTTTCTCACCTTCGATTTTATAACTAAGGGTAAAGTACATTTAAACAAATGTAAAATGAAATATTGAAGGGGTGAGGACCTAAGGAAAAACCAAAAAGAGACCTAGGCCCATTAAGAATTAAATTTGATCATGAATACTAAAAGTAGGGTTAGAAACTCAAGCATAAGGATTTAACTATACTACAATACATATAAATGAAGTAAGGGAAAAAGAGAATTCAAGAAAAACCAAAATTAAGACTTAGACCCATTATGAATCAACTTCGACTACTAAGATTAAAGGTTCATATTAAACAAATGTTTAGCTCAAGTATGTCACACATAAATCCTTAGGATTAACCGAGTCTTGTAAACTAAGTAATACACTAGAAATCCGAGCCTAGACTTGCTAGGTACACGAGAAAGAACACTCGTAACTAGGAAGTAGATTTATGAAATGAATAATACCAACGAATAAAATTTGTATTGTCATTTGGAATACTTTGAATGGTATATGAAACACTCGTGAAGTCCCGAGTGTGCGTCGGGACATGAGAATGGTCACGAGAGGAAAAGGTTGATAGCATAATTAGTTCAATGTGTTAAACATAATACCATGTGCATCATGTGCATTCGAGGGTGGTATGAAATCGAGAAAAATAATTGAGTCGTGAGATAATGCGATATGGTAACCGAATTGAATGAAATGGGTAACATCATGAAACCGTGTGTGTGCTCTATTACTAACATTGTTAATCGAGGGATAATTCCGCTAACTATGTGCTACAACGAGGGATAATTTCATTTTGAGCGGTAGGTGATAATGGGATCACCGAGAGGATAATGGAGCGATAGGTGATAAAACGATCATCGAGAGATATAACGGACGAGTCTTGCTAATACCTAGGGTACCTAGATTAAAATCGATGGATAGAATGGGAAAAAGAACTTCATTGCATATCATGTGTATCACCCTACTTACCGAGCTTCGACTCATGCCATTATTGCTTTCATGTTATGATATGAAAGGTCAAAGCGATAAGGATGCTATCGGGTCCTCCAAAAAGGGTCACGTGTGACACAAGTGTACCAAAATTTCTTTTGATTCTCATTTTAAGGTTGGGGTATCGATAAATATTCGATGGTATTGTAAATAGATTTTGTAATTTCTTCGACTATATTTGTTAATATTATGTAAATTATCTTGCATGCGCTTCATTATATGATAAGTCCTTAATGTTTGAGCACATACGTGTTGGGGTTGAGTTTGGAATTGGTCATGTCAACATGACACGCTCCTCGCCTAGCCACTCCTTTTTAGGTAATTAGCTAGTGAGCTAGGGAGGGGGTCGCACGGGGTGGTATCGAGCCTTGGTTTCATAGGTCGGGTAGTGTCTTAAGTGTCACATGAGCCTAAGGACTAGTATGCTCCTGGACAATAAAAGACTCGATTCATTATTTTTATTTGGTTAATATATGTATGTCATGGTTGTATGTTTTTGACTTGGTATTGATCATAACCTAGAAATTAATGACAATCGTAATTATTTTCATTGTACATTCCATATGTACGACATGTTTCCCAAGTTGCTAGGAACCGTTGACGAGAGGGCCTCTCTAGCCGCTTATTGGGTGGAACTAAATAACCTCACCATGATAACATATCGGGATATAGTGACTCATGTCACTAGAGCATATGACTCGATTCAGCAAATAGTATTTGGTCAAGCTACATTTGAGTAGTACCGCAACCTAGATTTTATGAGGACGACCATATGTCGGACTCTCCTGTCGAGGGACCGAGCGATTCTTGGATGAGGTCTAAGCGAGTAAAATAGATCACAATTCCTATCGAAACTTGATTTGAGCTTTCCTATCGATACAAGTTATATAGACCCTTACCCGACTCATGTATAATTGGGGTCTACCTATAGATATTGCTCGTGATATAGAACTTACCGCATTGATCAATGCTATCAACTAGTGGCGGGTAGAGGCGCCTTTCCACGATGCATCCAATACGTTAATGTGCCGAGTTAGACATACTACAAGGAAGATATAATGTGCAACATAGTAAGTTTCGTATGATTTTTTATGTTGGTTGTCAATATGTAAGAAAACCATTAAGAAGGAAAATGCTTGTAAATGCCTATTTTGTACGAATCGCTTAATATCTATGATACATATGTATAATCTCATACGTACCTAGATGATTTATTATATGTTGATTTTGATACCAAAACTAACATGATCATAACATGGCATGTACAAAGTCAAAGCATGCCAAGAAAGGAGCTAACATGAGCGAGGAGGTGAAGGGATCTACAATGATCATAATAGAAATCAATAGGACACTTTAAGTCATATGATAAACATGATGCGAGCAACAAAAACAAGCAATGTGATAAGAGCAACAAGACCATACAAAGTAAGTGAGACATCTCCTAGCTATGCATCAACGACCCCACCTCCACCACCCCAGAGCATAGGAATGATGCGGTGGAGAGGTTTCGTAAAATGAGTTCCTAAGAATTCTTTAGAGGTGTTAAGTCAATGATAACGAGAGGAGTGAATTAAGTCTTTAGAAGCGATATTCGAATACTTACAATTTAGCAACAATGAACGAGTATCGTGTGCTATTTTTATGCTGATTAAGGATGCTCGCATATGGTGGGAGAGCACACGATTAATAGTTGGCATGCCTACCTTAACTTGAGAAGGATTTACGAAGGTCTTCCGTAATAAATACTTTATGATAGACATGCGGGCTAAGAAAATCCAAGAATTCCTAGAACTAAAGCAAGATGGGATGCCCATAGGTGAATACATATGGAGATTTGAGCAAGGATGCCGATTCATTCCATTCATTGCAGGGAATGACAACTTGAAGAAGAATAAGTTTTTAATAGGGTTTAGCCCAAGAGTTCAAAGCATGGTATGAATGTCTACCGCTAACACCTTTTTAGAAATGGTAGCTAAAGCAATGTCTGGCAGATGAAGATCGAAGGAAATTACAAACGAAGTTCAATAGAGGAGACAATCATTTCAACCCTAAGCCTCTTCCTCCGGACCACAAAGATGAGCTTTGCCTAGAAATTTAAACCGAACTAGTGGTCTAAGAAATGCACGGGGTGCTAGACCATCACCTTATTCCCCAAGGCCACTATCGGGGAATCAATTGAGGCCAACATGGTAATCAATCTCGATGCAATAAATGTGGAAGATTCCACATAGGGGAGTGTCGACCGGATTTGAGGGTCTCGTTATGTTTATCACAATCAACGGCACATAGCCTCTAACTCGTCCTCGGATACAAAAACTAGGATCGAGAAGAGTACTTGCATGGGTTTATATAATGACCCAAGAGGAGGTCGACAAGAGGGATACAATAGTAATATACGGTAATGTCTACATCCTTGGCTTGATTACTTATGTTTTAATTGATTCCGGTGCCACACGTTCATTCATATCAAAAACATTAGTAGAAAGCCTAGGTGTGAAACTTGAGACATTGGTAATAGGATACCCGATAGTAGTCCCTTTTAGAGAATTTATGGAGTCAACGAGCTTAGTCAAGCATTGTCAAGTCCAGATTAAGGATAGGAGTTTAGAAGGCCGATTTGATCGTATTGGACCTCCAAGATTTTGATTTGATTCTAAATATGGATTAGTTAATGAGACATAGTGCCACCATCGATTGTCGAGGGAGGAGACCAATTTTGATCTACTTAGAGATCAACCGTTAGAGTTTAAGGCTAATATGAAGTTTTGAGCCATACCAATCATCTCGTCCATAAAGGCTCAAAGAATGCTAGGTAAAGGGTGTACGGGGTATCTAGCACACGTGATGGATAGCCAGGTAGAGCGAAAGTCGAAGCTAGATGATATAGAAGTCATACGAGAGTATCTAGATGTATTTTTGGAAAGTGTGGCTAGGTTGCCACCAAATAGGGAGATAGAATTTGAGATTGAGCTGGAGCCGGGCATGACTCCGATTTCTAAGGCCCCATATAGAATTGCCCCAGTTGAATTGAAAGAGTTGAAGGTGCTATAGGACTTACTAGATAAGGGATTTATACCCCTCTAGTTCCTCACCTTTGGGAGCTCCGGTATTGTTCATGAAAAAGAAAGACGAGTAGTTTGTGACTATGCATTGACTATCAAGAATTGAACCAAATGATGATTAAAAGTAAGTACTCGTTACCCTGGATTGATGATTTGTTCGATCAATTATAAGGTGTGATGGTATTCTCCAAGATAGATCTATAATCGGGATACCACTAGCCGAGGGTAAAATCAAAAAATGTGAAGAAGACGATGTTCGGGATAAGATACGGCCACTACGAATTCCTAGTAATGTCGTTTAGGTTGACTAACGCTCCGGTCGTTTTCATGGACTTGATGAATCGAGTCTTTAAATAATTCCTAGACAAGTTTATCATCGTATTCATCGATGATATCCCGGTTTACTCTTGAAGTAAGGAAGAGCATAAGGAGCATCTAAGAGCCACCTCTGCAGATGTTAAGGGAGCACCGACTTATGCCAAATTCAAGAAATGTGAATTTTGGCTAGAGCGAGTAGCTTTTCTAGGTCACGTGGTGAAAAAGGAAGGCATAGCGGTGGATCCAAAAGGTAGAGGCTATCCGGAACTAGCCTACCCTAAAGAATGTGATGGAGGTACAAAGCTTCTTAGGGTTAGTCGGTTACTATTGGAGATTTATGGAGGGCTTCTTTAAAATCACTAGGCCTCTTAGTAATTTGATGAAAAAAGCATTAAGTTCCAATGGACAAATGCTTGTGAGAAAACCTTCCAAAAATTGAAACAAAGGTTAATCACGGCACTAGTGCTAACTATTCCATCCAAAGATGGAGATTTCATGGTTTATAGTGATACTTCCAAGAATGGGCTAAGAGCGAGTATTGATGCAAAATAGAAGAGTAGTAGCTTATGCATTGTGGTAATTGAAGGAATATGAACATAATTATCCAACATATGATATAGAACTAGCAATGGTAGTTTTTACCTTAAAAATCTAGAGACATTACTTGTATGGAGCAAAGTGTGAGATATATATGGGTTATAAAAGCTTATGATATATCTTCACGCTGAAGGAGCTGAACATGAGACAAAAAAGGTGGTTAGAGTTGGTAAAGGACTACGATTGTATAATCAATTATCACCTAGAAAAAGCTAATGTTGTTGTCGATGCCTTAAGTAGATAATCGGTAGCAACAATGCCGTCGATAATAAGAGACCTACAAAAACTAGAACTGGAGATAATTCTAGTAGGCCACCATAGCATTTTATTAGCTTTATTAGTCTAGTCAACTCTACAGGAAAGAATTCGGATAGGGCGACAAGCGGATGAAAAGTTGAATAAATTAAAGAAAAACATAAAGGTGGAGAAGGAATTCGATTTTATGATGGATGATAAAGGCATCATTAGATTTAAAGGGAGGTTATGTATTCCCTCGTGGAGGATGTGAAGGAAGAGATCTTAAAAGAAGTGCATGTAACTCCTTATTCGATACACCCTAGAAGCATGAAGATGTACTAGGACCTACGAAAAAGTTATTGGTGGCCTGGAATGAAGAAATACATAGCTAATTTTATGGCAAGGTGTCAAGTCTCGTCAATAGGTGAAGGTGAAACACCAAAGACCAAGCAGGAATGTTAAAACCGTTGGTAATTCCGGAATGAAAGTGGGAGCATCTAACTATGGATTTCGTTATGGGATTGCCAAGATTCAAAAAGGGTTCGGATGCCATTTGGGTGATCATCGATAGACTAACCAAATTAGCACACTTTCTTCCCGTCAAAACCACCTATAATCTAAACCAATATGCCCAGTTGTATCTTGATAAAATTATAAGACTACATGGGATTTCGATCTCAATTGTGTCGGATCGAGATCCTAGGTTCACGTCCGGATTTTGGAAGAGTCCGTACAAGGCCATGGGAACAAAGCTAAACTTTAACGTCGCATATCATTCGTAAACCGATGGATAATCCGAGTGAGTAATCCACATTCTTGAAGATATGTTACAAGCATGCATTCTGGATTGGTCTAAAAAAGAGAGAAATACGTACATTTAGTTGAATTTGTGTATAATAATATTTATCAAGCTTCAATTGGGATGGCTCCCTATGAAGCCTTGTATGGGCGACGATGTAGATCTCTCATGCATTAGGATGACATAGGGGAAAGAAGTTGCTAGGACCAGAGCTGGTGCAACAAATGCCTTAAATGGTGGAAATGATCCGCCAACGAGATGAAAACAACTCAAAGCGGATAGAAAAGCTATGCCAATAAAAGGAGGAAGGATCTCGTAGTTTATAGTCGGTGACTATGTATTCTTAAAAGTTTCACCGATGAAGGGCATACTATGATTTGGGAGAAAGGGGAAGTAAAGTCTACGATACATTGGACCATTTGAAATACTAGATCGAGTATGCGATAAGGCCTATCGTCCGTTTCTCCCGTCATCTTTAGTAGGAGTGCATAATGTATTTCATGTGTTTATGTTAAGAAAGTGTGATGGAAAGCCTAGTCGAATTTTGGAGACAGAGCCGCCAAACCCGACCCCGGACTTAACCTATGAGGAAAGATTAGTTCGGATTCGGATAGATAGGTCGGACAACTAAGGAATAAGGAGATTAGTCTAGTTAAAGTTTTTTGGGAAAATCATGACCTCAAGGAAATGACTTGGGAGTGGGAGGAGAAAATGAGAGATAAATACCCGCAGTTATTCAAATGAGCTAATTTCGTGGATGAAATTTCTTTTAAGAGAGAGAAAAATGTGACCCTCGTGAAAATCCTTAATTATATATATTATGGAATGAAATTTTAGAAAATTACACCATGAGAAATTAATGCATGAAATGTATGATTTGTGTTAAATTAAAGCAATTTTATTTGATATTGATGGTTTAATTATTAGAGGAATCATGTATGCAAAATCAATGTTTTGAGAATTAGATTCTGTCCAAATCTTGTGTGGCTTATTAATGGACTTTAGGGTGATTTTTGGGTGAAACTTAAAGAATACAAGTTTTTTTTTTTTTTATCTATATCTTCACTAACACTCTATAAAATAGTTCGATTATTAGGTTTATATATAAAACGTTATGCCTAGTTTAGTACATATTGTTCTAGATGCACATCTGTCGAACGGAATGATCCATAAAATTTAAAATTTCGTTATGACTTGTGTGTTACGTATTTTAACCTAATTTTTGGATATTTTGTACCTTAATATGTTTAGTTTCTCATATAAAAAGCATAGGATTTAATGCTAACTAGAAGGGAGACGTTGCTCTTTGATAATAGGTTGCCTTGTCATGTATGTGGTACAACTAGATTTAATGTATAAGTTTGTTACTTGAACTAAACTACCTTAAGAGACTTTGTCAATGGAACTAAACTAGTTTAAGGGTATTTGTTAGGTTAATTATCTAGTTAGTACCTAGTTAAGATACCTAAGCACCCTAATTAATGAGTTAAAAGCCAACACACACCTTGACTAGCCAAAACCACCACTTACTCCCATTTTGTCACTCCTCACTTTACACTTTGCCGTATTACTTAGGACACTTGTATGCATATTAACTATATGGAAATGAAGTGTATATATATAGATATATAAGTGGAGTATATGGCTGCTATTTTTTAGTCTAAACCGTAGCTTACAAAACAAGAGGGAAAATCAAAGTGAGAAAGAGTGAACACGACAAAAGAGGAAAGGAAAAAGGGAAAAAAGAAAGAAAAGAAAAAAAAGGAGGAAAGCAAAAAAAATCTATAAGAAGTTAAAGCAAAGTAAGTAGGTTTCATTTTTATTTTATTTTATGTTTTAAGTTATCTTTTTAAGTGTTTATTTCATGGGTTTGTAATAATTTTTGCAATAGGTTGCTAAGGTTGTTTGTGTTGGTGTTAGGGTTTGATAAATTGTTATAGATCTATGTGTTTGTGTCGTGATGCAAAGTTTGTTTGATGTGTTTAAATGTGTGGATGGTTTGGAAAGAAAAAAAGAGAAGAAAGAAAAAGGGTATGGACTGAATTGATTGAAGTTAAACTAGATTTGATGAGCTTGACTTGGAAAGGAAAGAAATACACTTCTAGAGTTTCCCTAGGCTAAAACCATTCGACCAAGTGGGGAAAATTGGGAAAGAATGGATCATTTTGGGAAATTAAGGGCCTAAGATATCATGGGGACCCAATTAGGTATGGGTTAATAGTTTAGGATGGAAATAAATTTAGCGGACATAAAAGGCAATCCATGGCCACCTTAAAACCCAATTGGCCCAACTAAAAGAAAAATAGGGTGTAACCCTCATAAAAAAAAAAATCCTTAACCATAAAGCAATACGTATTAGAATATTTGTATATATGCATATATTAAGTGTAAGTATAATTCTCATTACACCATGAGAAATTAATGCTTGAAATGTGTGACTTATGTTAAATTAAAGTTATTGTGCTTGAGATTAATGGTTTAATTATTAAAGAAATCAAATATGCAAAATCGGTGTTTTGAGGACTATATTCTCATCCGAATTTTGTGTGATTTATTTGAAGACTTTGGAGTAATTTCAGGGTAAAACTTAAAGTCCAAACTTTGTTCATCTATGTGTCTACTAGCTCTCTATAACATTTCATGATTTTTAGATCTATGTATAAAGAGTTATGGCCATTTTAGTAAAGACTACTTTACGGTGCATCACTGCTGGAATATTTTTGGAGGAAGGAATTCGAGTTTAAGATGAGGAATTTTCAAAAATATTTTGAGAGGGAGGGATGTTAAGTTACTTAAACTAGATTAGTTAGAGTGTTTCATTATTCTAACCAATTATTTAGGACACATAAGCCCCCTTAATTAATGAATTAAGGCCGACTTACCCTAAACCCACCAAACCCGCCACTCTCTCTCTCTTGACCGAGCAATAGCTTTTCACTCTCCCAAATTAAATTAAGACATTTGTATAGTTAGTTATACTAAGATTTTAAGCATGGATATATATATATATATAGAGAGAGAGAGAGAGAGAGAGAGTAATTGAGAATGGAAGAAAATTTTAGGCGACCCGTAGCTACACAAAAGGGAGAGAAAAACGGCAAGGAAAGAGAGGAAGAGGAAAGGAAAAGAAAACAAAAAAAGAAAGAAAAGAAAGAAGCGGAAAGCCTAAACAACCTTTAGGAAATTTAAGCGAAGTAAGTAGGTTTCATTTATAGTTATTTTATGTGTTACGTTATTTTTTTTAAGTGTTTATTTCATGGGTTTGTAATAATTTTCAATGGTCTACTATGGTTGTTTGTGTTAGTGTTAGGGTTTGGCTCATTGTGATGGATCTATGTGTTTATATTATGATGCAAATTTTTTTTGATGTGTTTAAATGTGTGGATGGTTTGGAAAGAAAAACAAAAGAAAAGGGTATGGACCGAATTGGTTAGAGCCAAACCAGATTTGGTGAGCGTGACTTGAAAAGAAAAGGAATGCACTTCTAGAGTTGCCCTAGGTTAAAACCAATTGGCCAAGTGGGAAAAATTTGAAAAGAATGGATCTTTTGGGGAAATTAAGGGCCTATAATATCATGGTAACTCAATTAGGAATGGATTAATAGTTTAGGGTGGAAATAAATTCACTAGACGTAAAAGGCAATCCATGGCCATCTTAACAACCCATTTGGCCTAACTAAAAGAAAAATAGGGTTTTGGACTCATTAGAGAAATTGGATATTTGATGGCTAAATTTGGTTTCTTTTGTGGACCTTAAGATTTAGATCTCCTTGGTAACCCTTCTAAAGTATGGTTTGGTAAGTTATTGGCAAGTTAATATAAAAGGAATTGACATAGAAAGGGAAAAACAATTTCTTGCTCATTTTAGGACCAATCGGCCTAGAAAAGAAAATGATTAACAATGAATCCTTTTGTGTAATTAGCGATGAAGATTTAAAGATGGACTCAAATAGAGACCAATTATTATAAGACATATAAATGGAAAATGGAAAAAAAATAAAATTCAAGAAAAATCGAGATTAAGACCTAGACCCATTCCGAGTCATCCTTGACTACAAAGATTAAAGGTTTGATTAAACAAGAGTTTAGCTTAAGTATGTCACACATGAATCCTTAGGATTAACTAGGCTTGTAAACTAAGTAATACATCGAAAATCCGAGCTTAGACTTGCTAGGTACTCGAGAAGGAATACTCGTGAGTACGAAGCGGATTTATGCAATGAATGATACCAATGAATGGGATTTGTATTCTCGTTTTGAATACTTTGAATGGTACATGAAACACTTGTGAAGTCCCGAGTGTGCATTGAGACACGGGAATGGATCGAGAAGAAAATGCTGATAGAGCAATTAGTTGAATGTGTTAAACACAATACCTTGTGCATCACGTGCATTCGAGGGTGGTATGAAATTGAGAAAAATCATTGAGTCATGAGATAATGAGATTTGGTAATCGAATTGAATGGATTGGGTAACAACATAAAAACATGTGGTTACTCTATTACTAACATCGTTAAGCGAGGGATAATTTTGCTAACCGTGTGGTACAACGAGGGATAATTTCATTGTGAGCGGTAGGTGATAATGAGATCATTGAGATAGAGTAATAGAGCGAGTAGGTCATAATACGATCATCGAGGGATGCAACGCACGATCTTGCTAATACCTAGTGGTACCGGATTAAAATGAATGGGTAGAATGGGAAACAGAATTTCGTTGCATATCATGTGCATCACCCTACTTATTAAGCTTTGGCTCACCCCATTGTTGTTTTCATGTTATGACAGGAACGAGTCAAAGTGGTAGGGATGCTACCGGGTCCTCTAAAAAGGCTCACGTGTGACACAAGTGTACTAAAATTTCTTTTGATTATAATTTTGGGGTTGGGGTGTCGATAAACGAGTTTGATAGTATTGTAAATAAATTTTGTAATTTTTTCACTATATTGCTAATATTATGTAAATTGTCTTGTACGTGTTTCATTGTGTGATAAGTCCTTAATGTATGAGCACATATGTGTTTGAGGTTAATTTAAAAATTGGTCGTGTCGGCGTGACGCGCTCCTTGCCTAGCCACTCCTTATAGGTATTTAGCAAATGAGCCGGGGAGGGGTGTCACGGGGTGGTATAAGAGCTATCGTTTAGTTAACCGGTAGAACCTTAAGTGTCACCTAAGATTGAGGACCACCGTGCTACTCGACGGGTAACAATTTGATTTTGATTTTTTTTTTAAAATATGTATGATTATTATTATGTGATTTTCATATTGATATATAATTGTGTTCTAGAAAAATTAATATTGGTAATTATTATTTTTTTCGATGCCATATTTATTTCGTACAATCTACGTCGCTAGGACATGCCAACAACAAGCCACCCTAGCTACCTACTAGGTCGAACTAAACGTACCGACTACGACCCTGCATTAGGATATAGTAGCCCACATCACTCGGGTGCATGACCCGATTTAGTGAATAACATTCGCTAATTCTTCTTTCTAGTAGTACCGCGTTATGGATTTCCCGCATTTGACTCTTCAACGAACTCTTTTACGAGAGATCGGCTATTGCTCGATGAGGTTGGGGAAGGACTAATAGGTCGATTTTTTTATCGAGATTTGGTTCGAGCCTTCTTTCCAATATAGGTTAGGCGGATGGTTGATGTATAGCTAGGGTTTACCATTGCCCCTTACTCACGAAATAGTACGCATTGCATCGGATGATGTTATTGATCAGTGGAGAGTCAAGCACTCCTTCCCATGACGTATCCGATATGTTGGCTGGACATGATAGATACTAACGCTATCATGTAATGTAGTACTTGTTGTGTATTTCCTAATGTAAATAAGTATACTTTTGATTGTAAATAGAGTAAAAAAAAACTTTTAGTAGGTAGAAGTGCTTGTAAATACCGTTGTGTATGAAATCCTTCATATATAAATATCTATAATTTTGTGCATAAGTGGATGATTTACGGTATATATTGTTTTTACTACCAAAAATAACATGGGAATAACATGGCCTATACAAAGTCCAAGCATGCCAAGAAAGGAGCCAACACCAACGGGAGGTGAAGGGACCTCCAATGATCATAACAAGAATCAACAGGATGCTTTAAGTCGCATGATGGACATGATGCAACAACAATAACAAGCAATGCAATAATAGTAACAAGACCATGCAGAGAAAATGAGACAACTCCTAGCTATACATCAATAGCCTCCACCTCGCCACCCTAGAATAGGAATGACGTGGTGAAGAGGTTTCGTAAGATAAGTCCTTAGGAATTTTTCGAGGGCATTAACCTAATTATAGTGGAGGAATGGATTAAATTGTTAGAAGCAATATTCGAATACTTGCAATTTACCAATAATGAGTGAGTATCGTGTGCCATTTTTATGCCGACGAAGGATGCCCGCACATGATGGGAGAGCACACGATTGACAATGGACCTACCTACCTTAACTTAGAAAGAATTTAAGGAGGTCTTCTACAATAAATACTTTACGAAAGATGTAAGGGCTAAGAAAATTCAAGAATTTCTCGAGCTAAAGCAAGATGAAATGTTCGTAGGTGAATACGTACGGAGATTTGAGCAAGGATGTCGATTCGTCCCATTCGTTGCACGGGACGACAACTTGAAGAAGAATTGGTTTTTAACGAAGTCGAGCCTAAGGGTTTGAAGCATGGTATGAATGTCTACCGCCAACACGTTTCTAGAAATGGTAGATAAAGCAATGTTGGTAGATGAAGATCGAAGGAAATTGCAAAGGAAGTTCAGCGAGAGGAGGCAATCATTTCGACGCAAAGCCTCTTCCTTCGGACCACAAAGATGAGTTTTGCTAAGAAATTTCAACGAATCGGCGGTCTAGGAAATGCACGAGCTACCATACCATTACCTTATGCCACGAGGCCACTATCGTGGAGTCGCCGAGGCCGACGAATGGGTAATCAATCTTGGTGTAATAAATGTGGAAGATTCCATATAGGGGATGTTGATCGGATTTGAGGGTCCGTTATGTCTATCACAAGCAAAGGCATATAGCCTTTAATTATCCTCAAACATAGAAACCGGGACCAAGAAGAGTACTGTACGAGCTTATACAATGATCCAAGAGGAGGTTGACAAGAGGGACATGACAAGTAATATGTGAGAATGTCTACATCCTTGGTTTGATTGCTTATGTTTTAATTGATTCCGATGCCGCACATTCATTCATATTGAAAACATTAGTAGAGAGCCTAGGTGTGAAACCTAAGACATTGGCAATAAGCTATTTAATAGCGATCCCTTTTGAAGAAGTTATGGAGTCTAGTCAAGCGAGTTGTCTAATTCGAATTGAGGATAGGACTTTGGAGGTTGATTTGATCGTATAGGACCTCTAAGATTTTGATTTGATTCTAGGAATGGATTGGTTAACGAGGCATGGTGCCACCACCGATTATCGAGGGAGGAGAGTACTTTTTTATTGGTATGGTGTCACCATTGATTGTCGAGGGAGGAGAGTAGTTTTTGATCTACCTTGAGATCAATCATTAGAGTTTAAGGCCGATATGAAGTTCGAGCCATACCGATCATCTCGGCCATAAAGGCTCGAAGAAATCTAGGAAAAGGATGTACGAGATATCTAGCACACATAGTGGATAGCCGGTGTAGAGCGAAAGTCGAAGTGGATGATATAGAAGTCATGTAGGAGTATCTAGATGTATTTTTAGAAAATTTAACTACATTGCCACCGGAGAGGGAGATAGAATTTGAGATTGAGTCGGAGTCGAGCACAACTCGATTTCTAAGACTCCCTATAGAATGGCCCTAGTTGAATTGAAAGCGTTGAAGGTGTAGCTACGGGACTTACTAGATAAGGGATTTATACACCCTAGTTCCTCACCTTGGGGAGCTCCGGTATTGTTTGTGAAAAAGAAAGACGGTAGTCCGTCTGTTATGCATTGACTATCGGGAATTGAATCGAGTGACAATTTAAAATAAGTACTCGTTACTCCGGATTGACGATTTGCTCGATCAATTACAAGGTACGATGGTGTTCTCCAAAATAGATCCGCAATTGTGATACCACCAATTGATGGTAAAATTGGAGGATGAGAAGAAGACGACATTTAGGATAAGATACGGCCACTAGGAATTCCTAGTAATGTCGTTTGGATTAACTAACAACCTAGTCGCTTTCATAGACTTGATGAATCGAGTCTTTAAAGAATGCCTAGACAATTTTATCATCATATTCATCGATGATATCCTAGTTTACTCTCGAAGTAAGGAGGAGCATAGGGGGCATCTAAGAGCCACCTTATAGACGCTAAGGGAGTAACAACTATACACCAAATTCAAGAAATCTGAATTTTGGCTAGAGTAGGTAGTTTTTCTAGGTCACGTGGTGACAAAAGAAGGCATAATGGTAGATCCAAAAAGGTAGAGGCTATCCAGAATCGGCCTACCTTAAAGAATGTGATGGAGGTACGAAGCTTGTTGGGGCTAGCCGATTACTATCGAGAGATTTATGAAGAGCTTCTCTAAGATAGCTAGGCCTCTTACTAATTTGATGAAAAAGAGCATTAAGTTCCAATAGATGGATGCTTGTGAGAAAAACTTCCAAGAATTGAAGCAAAGTTAGTCATGGCCCTAGTGCTAACTATCCCATCTAAAGATGGAGATTTTATGGTTTACGAGTGATGCTTCGAAGAATGGGCTAGGAGCAAGTGTTGATGCGGAATGGGAAGGTAGTCGCCTATGCATCGCAACAATTAAAGGAATATGAATAAAATTATTCGACACATGATCTAGAACTAGTGATGGTAGTCTTTACCCTAAAAATCTAAAGACGCTATTTATATGGGGTCAAGTGTGAGATATATATGGATCATAAAAACTTATGATATATATTAACACAAAAGGAGCTAAACATGAGACAAAGAAGGTGGTTAGAGATGGTGAAGGATTATGACCGTATAATCAATTATCACTTAGGTAAAGCTAACGTCGTTGCCAATGCCTTAAATAGAAAATTGGTAGCAACGATGTGGGTAATCCGATCGTCGATAGTGAGAGACCTACAAAAGATGGACTTGGAGATAGTTTCGATGAGGCATAAGAATATTTTATCAATTTTATTAGTCCGATCGACTGCGGAGAAAGAATTCGGATAGGGCAATAAATGGATGAAAAACTAAATGAATTGAAGAAAAATATAGAGATGGAGAAAGGATCCGATTTTGTGATGGATGACAAAAGCATCATTAGATTTAAAGGGAGGTTATGTGTTCCCTCGGTAGAGGATCCGAAGGAAGAGATATTAAAATAAGCGCACTCAACTCCCCATTCAATACACCCGGCATGCACAAAGATGTACCGGGACCCGCAACAAAGTTATTGGTGCCTAGAATGAAGAAAGATATAGCTAATTTTATGATAAGGTGTTAAATCTATCAACGAGTGAAGGCGAACCACCAAAGACCTCGGGAATGTTAAAACCGTTGGCAATTCCAAAATGGAAGTGGGAGCATGTAACTATGGATTTCATCATCGGATTACCAAGATCAAAAAGGGGGTCGGATGCAATTTAGGTGATCATCGATAGATTGGCCAAATCGATGCACTTTCTTCGATCAAAACCACCTATAATTTGAACCGGTATGCCCGATTGTATCTTGATAAAATTGTAAGACTACATGGGATTCTAATCTCAATTGTGTCGATTGAGATCCTAGGTTCATGTTCACATTTTGGAAGAGTCTACACAAGGCTATGATGACAAAGCTAAACTTCGGTATCACATATCATCCGTAAATTGATGGATAATTTGAGCGAGTAATCCGATTCTTAAAGATATGTTCCGAGCATGTGTTCGATTGGTCCAAAAATTAGGAGAAATATATACGCTTAGCTGAATTTGCATATAACAATAGTTACCAAGCTTCAATTGGGATGACTCCCTATGAAGCCTTGTATGGCGGCATTGTAAATCTCCCATGAATTAGGATGAGATAGGGGAAAAGGAGTTGTTGCGACCGCAGTTGGTATAGCAAATGACCGAAGTGGTGGATAAGATCTCGCCAACGGATAAAAATAGCTCAAAGTAGATAGAAAAGCTAAGCCAATAAGAGGAGGAAGGATCCGGAGTTTATAGTCGGTGACTATGTATTCTTAAAATTTTCACCGATGAAGGGCGTACTCCGATTTGGGAAAAAGGAGAAGTTAAGTCCGCAATACATTGGACCATTTGAAATACTAGATCAAGTAAGCGATAAGGCATATCACCCGATGCCGCCACCATCCTTAGCAGGAGTGCATAATATGTTTCATATGTCTATGCTAAGAAAGTTTGCTGGAGAGCCTAGCCGAATTTTGGACATAGAGCTACCAAACTTGACCTCGGACTTCACCTATGAGGAAAGACCGGTTTAGATTCTCGATAGGCGGAGTTAGACAACTAAGGAATAAGGAGATTAGTCTAGTAAAAGTTTTATGGGAAAATCATGACCTCAAGGAAATGACTTAGGAACGGAAAGAGGAAATGAGAGACAAATACCCAAAACTATTTGTATGAGTCAATTTCGAGTATGAAATTTCTTTTAAAGAGGGGAGAATTATAGCCCTTGTAAAAAAAAAAACCTTAATTGTAAAGGGATACGCATTAGAATATTGATATATATGCATATATTAAGTGTAAGTATAATTTTCATTACACCATGATAAATTAATGCTTGAAATGTATGATTTATGTTAAATTAAAGTTGTTGTGCTTGAGATTAATGGTTTAATTATTAAAGAAATCAAATATGCAAAATCAATGTTTTGAGGACTATATTCTATCCGAATTTAGTGTGATTTATTTGAGTACTTTAGAGTGGTTTATGGGTAAACCATAAACAATAAACATTGTTCATCTATGTGTCTACTAGGTCTTTGTAAAATTTAGTGATTTTTAAATCTATGTATAAAGATTTATGGCCATTTTAGTACGTACTACTTTAGAGGCATCGTTGCTGGAATATTTTTGGGGGAAGGAATTCGAGTTTAAGGTGAGGAATTTCCAAAAAACTTGTGAGAGGGAGGGATGTTTAGTTACTTGAACTAGATTATTTAGAGTTTTTAGTTAGTCTAACCAATTAGTTAGGGCACATAAGCCCCCTTAATTAATGAATTAAGGCCAGCTCACCCTAAACCCATCAAACCCACCACGGTCTCTCTCTTGACTCATCAATAGCTTTCCACTCTCCCAAATTAAATTAAGATATTTGTACACTTAATTATACTAAGATTTTAAGCATCTATATATATATAGACTAAGTAAGAATGGAAGAAAATTTTAGGCAGCCCGTAGATACATAAAAGGGAGAGAAAAATGATAAAGAAAGAGAGGAAGAGGAAACGAAAAGAAAAAGAAAGAAGAAAGAAAAGAAAGAAGGGGAAAGCCTAAGAAACCTTTAGGAAATTCAACCAAAGTAAGTAGGTTCCTTTTATATTTATTTTATGTCTTAAGTTATTTTTTTTATGTTTTTATTTCATGGGTTTGTAATAATTTTCAATAGTTTCTTATGGTTGTTTGTGTTGGTGTTAGGGTTTGGCAAATTGTGATGTCTCTATGTGTTTGTGTTGTGATGCAAAGTTTGTTTGATGTGTTTAAATGTGTGGATGGTTTGGAAAGAAAAACAAAAGAAAAGGGTATGGACCGAATTGGTTAGAGCCAAACTATATTTGGCGAGCATGACTTGAAAAGGAAAGGAATGCATTTCTAAAGTTGCCCTAGGTTAAAACCATTAGGCCAAGTGGGGAAAATTGGGAAAGAATTGATATTTTGGGGAAATTAAGAGACTTTTTCAATCTCTCCCCCCCCCCACCTGCCCCTTTTGCTGCCTGCCTGCCTGCCTGCCTTCTGCCTGCCTGCCTGCCTTGCTGCCCCACACACCCACACACACTGCTCTACCACACACACACACACACACACACACACACACACACACACACACACACACACACACACACACACACACACACACACACACACACACACACACACACACACACACACACACACACACACACACACACACACACACACACACCGGGGGGGGGGGGGGGGGGGGGGGGGGGGGGGGGGGGGGGGGGGGGGGGGAAAAAAAAAAAAAAAAAAAAAAAAAAAAAAAAAAAAAAAAAAAAAAACACACACACACACACACACACACACACACACACACACGCGGGGGGGGGGGGGGGGGGGGGGGGGGGGGGGGGGGGGGGGGGGGGGGGGGGGGGGGGGGGGGGGGGGGGGGGGGGGGGGGGGGGGGGGGGGGGGGGGGGGGGGGGGCTTTGAAAGGGCAGGCAACTGTGTGCTGTGTTTGTTTGTACATTTAGTGCAGTTAAAATGGATGGGTAAAATAGAAAATAGAATTTCATTACATATCACGTGCATCACCCTACTTACCGAGCTTCGGCTTACCCCATTGTTGTTTTCATGTTATGACAGGAACGAGTTAAAGTAGTAAGGATGCTACCGGGTCCTCCAAAAAGGCTCATGTGTGACACAATTATATCGAAATTTCTTTTGATTGTAATTTTAGGGTTAGGGTATCGATAAATAATTTGATAGTATTATAAATAAATTTTGTAATTTCTTCCACTATATTGCTAATATTATGTAAATTTTCTTATACGTGTTTTATTGTATGATAAGTCCTTAATGTATAAGCACATATGTGTTTGAGGTTAATTTGGAAATTGTCATCTCTTCTTGCCTAGCCACTCCTTTTGGGTATTTAGCAAGTGGGCTAGGAAGGGGGTGTCACATAGGGTTTTGGACTTCATTAGGTAAATTGGATACTTGATGGCTAATTTTTTTTTCGTTTGTGGACCTTAATGTTTAGATCTTCTTGGTAACCCTTCTAAGTATGGTTTTGTAAGTTCGTATAAAAGGAATTGACCTAGAGATGGAAAAACAATTTTTTGCTCATCTTGGACCATTCGATCTAGGAGAGAAAATGACTAACGTTGAATCCTTTTGTGTAATTAAAGATCAAGAATTAAATGTGAACTCAAGTAGAAACTAATTAGTAAGTTAGATTAAATGGGGAAACCTTTAACCACTTAAGGACACATTCAGACCTAGACCCATAAATTTTAGGGATTAAGGTTCTCACCTTCGATTTTATAACTAAGGGTTAAAGTACATTTAAATAAATGTAAAATGAAATATTGAAGGGGTGACGACTCAAGGAAAAACAAAAAAGATAACTAGGCCCATTAAGAATTAAATTCGATCATGAATACCAAAACTAGGGTTAGAAACTCATGCATAAGGATTTAACCGTACTACAATACATATAAAGGAAGTAATGGAAAAAAGGAAGTCAAGAAAAATTCAAATTAAGACCTAGACCCATTATGAGCCAACGTCGACTACTAAGATTAAAGGTTTGGATTAAATAAGAGTTTAGCTCAAGTATGTCACACATAAATTCTTAGGATTAACCGGTCTTGTAAACTAGGTAATACATTAGAAATTCGAGCCTAGACTTGCTAGGTACACAAGAAAGGAAACTCGTAAGTATGAATTAGATTTATGAAATGAATAATACCAACGAATGGAATTTGTATTCTTGTTTTGAATACTTTGAATGGTATATGAAACACCCGTGAAGTCTCGAGTGTGCGTCCGGACACGAGAATGGTCCGAGAAGAAAAGGTTGATAGCATAATTAGTTGAATGTATTAAACATAATACCATATACATCACGTGCATTCGAGGGTGGTATGAAATCGAGGAAAATCATTAAGTCGTGAGATAATGCAGTTTGGTAACCGAATTGAATGGAATGGGTAACAACATGAAACCATATGTGTGCTTTATTACTAACACCGTTAAACAAGGGATAATTTTGCTAACTCGTTTGCTATAATGAGGGATAATTCCATTGTGAGTAGTAGGTGATAATGGGATCATTGAGAGGGTAATAGAATAGTAGGTGATAACATGATCACCGAGAGATATAACAAACGGTCTTGCTAATACTTAGGGTACCGGATTAAAATTGATGGATAGAATGGGAAATAGAGCTTCATTACATATCACGTGCATCACCCTACTTATTGAGCTTCGGTTCACACCATCGTTGTTTTCATGTTATGACAGGAAAGAGTTAAAAGAGTAAGGATGCTATCGGGTCCTCTAAAAAGGCTCACATGTGACACAAGTGTACGAAAATTTCTTTTGATTGTAATTTTGAGTTTGGGGTATTGATAAATATTCGATGGTATTGTAAATAAATTTTGTAATTTCTTCTATTGTATTTGTTAATATTATGTAAATTGTCTTATACACGCTTCATGATATGATAAGTCCTTAATGTATGAGGACATACGTGTTGGGGTTAAGTCAAGAATTGGTCTTGTCGACGTGAGATGCTCCTCGCCTAGCCACTCCATTTTGGGTAATTAGCTAGTAAGTCGGGGAGGGGATGCCATAGAGAGTAAGAGAGGGAGATAGGGGAGGGAGACAAAGAGAGGAAATGAGAGAGAGAAAAAGAGACAAAGAGACAAAAAGAGGGAGTAAGGAAGAAAGGGGGAAAGATGGGAAAGGAAAAGAGAGGAAGAGAAAGAAAGGGAGAGGGATAGAAAGGGATAGAGAGAGATGAAAGAGGAAGAGAGGGAGAGAGGGGATAAAGAGAGGGCAAGAGGGATATAAAGGGGGAGAGAGTGGGAGAAGGAGAGAGATAGAGAAAGGAAGAGAGGATGAGAGGGAGAGGGTGGAGAGAGAGTGAGGGGGAGAAAAAGGAGGGAAGAAGAGGGAGAGAGGGGGAAAGATATAGAGGAAGAGAAAGGGAGTGAGAGAAAGTGATAGAGAGGGAGAGAGAATGGGAAAGGGATAGAGAGAGAGAAGTAGAGGGAATAAGAGAAGGAGAGGGAGAGAGCAAGAAGAGAGAAGGAGAGAGGGAGAGAGAGGGAGAGAAAAAGAGGGAGAGAGGAAGATAGAATGGGAGAGGAAGAGTTAGAGATAGAGGAAGAAAGGGAGAGAAAAGGAGAGAGAATAAGAGAAATAGAGGGAAGGAGAAGGGGAGATAGGGTAAGGAGGGTGAGGGAAAGTGAGTGACAAAGGGAGGAGGAGAGATAAAGGGAGAGGAAGAGAGGTTGAGGGATAGGGATGAGAGAGATAGGGAGAAAGGGAGAGAGTGCGATAGAAAGATAGAGAAAGAGAGAAAGATAGGGAGAGAGATAAGGACAGAGGGAGAGGGAAGGGGAGAAGAGAAGGAAAGAGAGAGGGAAGGAGAGAGGGGGAGAGAGAGAGGGGAAAGGGCCAAAGGGATAAAAGGAGCGAATGAGAGAGGGGTGTAGGAGAGGGGAAAAGAGAAAGGGAGAGAGAGGGAGGGAGGGAGGGAGGGAGAGAGGGTGAGAGAGAGGAAAAGGAGGGAAGTGAAGGGGAGAGAGAGGGAGAAAGAGGATAGAGAGAGAGAGAGGATAGAGATGGAGAAAGAGAGAGACAAAAGAGGGAGAGGAATGAAGGAGAGAGGGAGAGAGAAGGAAGGAGACAGATGGAGAGATAGAGAGCAAGAGAGGGAGAGGGAGAAAGACAAAGAGTGAGAAAGGGAGAGGGAGAGAGGGAGATTGGGGATAGGGAGAGCGAGGAAGAGAGGGGGAGGGAGATGGAGAGGGAGAGAAGGACAGAGAGAGAGGGACGGAGGAAGGGAGAGAGAGGGAGAGAAAGAGAGAGAGGGAGAAAGGGGATGGGAGAGAAAGAGAGGGAAAGGTAAAGAGAGAGAGGGAGAGGGAGGGAGGGAGATAGAGATGGAGAGAGAAGGAGAGTGGGAAGGGAAGAGAGACAAAGAGAGATAAAGAGAAAGCGAGAGGAAGAGAGAAGGAGAGACAGAGAAAGAATCAAGAGAGAAAGAAAGGAAAAGAGAGATAGAGAGAGGAAAATGGAAGGAGAGAGGGATAGGGAGGGAGAGGGAGAGGGAGAGGGAGGAAGGAGTGGAGAAGAGAGGGATAGAAGGAGAATAGGGGAGAGAGAGGGAGAGGGAGAGAGATAGAGGGAAGAGAGAGGAAGAGAGGTAGAGAGGGAGAGGAAGGGAGGAAAGGGGGAGAGGGAGAGAGAGGGAGAGAGAGGGAGAGAGGGGGATAGGAAGAGAGAGAAGGAAAGAGAGGGATAGGAAGAGAGAGAGGGTGAGGGAGAGAGAGAGGGGGAGAGGGTGGGAGAAAAAGAGGGATAGATCTAGGAAGTGGGAGAGAGAAAGATGAAAAAGAAAGAAGGGAGAGGGAGAGAGAGGAAGAGAGAGATAGAGAGGGAGGGAGGGAGAGGGAGAAATGGAGGGAGAGGGAGAGGGAGAGGGAGGAAACAAGAGAGAGTGAGATAGAGAGGGAGAGAGATAAAGAGAAGAAGGAGTAGTGAGATCGAGAAGTGAGGGAAGGAGAGAGAGGGGTGAAAGTGGGAGGGGGAGAGGGATAGAGGGACATAAGGAGGGAAAGAAGGGGTAGGGAAAGAAGGGGAAGAAAGAGGAGTGAGACAAAGAGAAAAAGAGAGAGGAGAGTGTGGGATAGAGAGAGAAGGGGAGAGAAAGGGAGGGAGAGGGAAATTGAGGGAAGCAGGGAGAGAGAGAGGAAGGAGAAGAAAGAGGGGGAGAGAGAGGAGGGGAGGGATAGAGGGAGAGAAGGGGAGAAAGAGGGAGAGTGGAAAAGAGGTAGAGGGAGAGAGTAAGGGTGAGAAAAAGAGAGAGGGAGAGAGAGGGAGAGAGAAGAGGAGAGAGAAAAGAAAAGAGAGTAAGAGATAGAGAAAGAGCAAAAGGGAGAGAGGGAGAGAGAGGGGAAGGGAGGGAGAAAAGGGGAGGGAGAGAGGGAGAGAGAAGAATAGAGAAAGAGAGAGGAAGAAAGAGGAAGGGAGAGAGTGAGAGAGAGAGAAGAAGAGAGAGTGAGAAAGAGTGGGATAGGGAGGGAGAGGGAGGGGAGAGTGAGGTAGAGAGAGAAAGGGAGAGAGAAGGAGGAAGATACAGGGGAAGAGAGAGAGGAAGAGAGAGAAAATGTTAGTATAGGTGCCCTAGATTCAACCTTCTTTGTATAGGTTTGACTAATTATAATATTGTATTATCTATTTTATTAATAAAAGAACACTTTCTATTAATTCTTATTATTTATATTTATTGAATATAATTAGATAGAAGTTCATATGATATGCATTGCATTAATGATTGATCAACGGATGTGAGACAAACATTAATACACTTAAATGATATCATTAAATGTTCTAATTTATAGCTTTGTCAAGAATGGACATTGACTATATATAGTAAGACTTGTGAGTGCTATGCTTATCTTACAAGGTAGTAGTTGGAGATCTCAAACCTATTGGTATGGTGATGCCAAAACAAGCACATAGGTGATTAATGTTAAAGAATGTATCACTAAACTTGACTTGCCATGAGAACCTTTTTGGTTAAGTCTATGGGAATCTCATACGGATTGATACAACTAGTTCTTTGACTTGAAGTCATCATGATTATCTCATTAGAGGATTTTTATACTTTAACACTCGTTTCAATGGACCTAGTAAAGGGTTATAGGTGGGTGATTCATTGGGTACACTAGGAATCTAATGGAGATAGGCGGATGACTAAGATAGGACATGTCATTCCTTCTATGCTAAAGGAGTTATCACATTACACATTGATATATGTCTACTTGAGAAATCTATAACCATAGTACAATAGAGCATAGTTAGTTTACTCTAAGAGTTGAGACATTTGGGAATTAAAGAAAACTTGTATTATCATAATCGAATAGACTAATAACCAAGTTTGAGATCACACTATGATAAATTAACATGAAGACTGAATTATATCATAACCATGCTCGTGAAAGGTAATTGCAAATTAATTAATCCTCCTAGAGAATTGGATAGTCATGATGCCTTGCTAGAGGCTACTATTGATTTATATATCAAGATATAAAAGAGGCGTTTTTTTATTCTTGATACATTACCAACATATTTAGGAACTTATTAAGTCACATGCATAAGTTTAAGCATTAACGTAATAAAAGAGAAGCAAAGATTTTGAAAAACTTTTCCAATTTTGAATGTTTCCTATTTTGGAAAAAGTTTCCTAAAAAGTTATCTAAAAAGGAAATTAATTTCTTAATTTAGGTTTAAGAGTAATTTGAGAAATTATTTCCTAATGTGGGCATCTTAAAAATATCTTACTCAATTTATTTGGATAGTCCAAATTAATTGGTAATTAATTAGGCCAAAAGAGTTTGGAACAATAGGTTTAATTTAAAGGCCTATAAGATATTTTGGTGGGACGATAAATATGAATCTTATTGAATAAGGATCAAGGTTTAATTGGATAAGATCAAAAAGCCCATATGCATTGAAACTCCTAATCCTTGGAGGACTAGGTAGCAATAACCTAGAGTCCTTTTTGGACTTGTTGCTGCCACTTCCTTATCCTTAGAGACAAGAAAGACACTCCCTCCATAAATAATAGGAGAGGTGTGACAAAGAGGAGACTTTTGGCTAGGCATACATTACATTAAAGGAAAAAAAGAGAAAATAGTTTTCCCGCTCCAAAAAAAACACCACCTCTCTCCCTTTCAATTAGAGCTATCGTAAAATATCCCCGAATATATTTCTAAAGAGAAAATATTAAACAAGTTAGAAAAAGGTAGAGCTAGCACTCTATAACGTTTGAGTGCTCCTTGTGTAGGTGCTTAAATTGCATAGATTATTGATAGAGGTCGGATGTTTGGATGGTTATTTTCTACCAAGGCTAAATTTGTACTAAAAGAGATCATCCTTAACTCATGATTTAATTCATATATGCATAATTAGTTGATTCAACGATTTGAACTTGGAAGCCTTAGATGGAGGAAAATTTTTTGTTTTATTATACACCTCTATAGGATGCACAATCCTTCACGAGAGAGAGAGAGAGGGGAGAGGAAGAGAGAGGGAGAGAGAGAGTGTGAGAGGGAGGGTGAGAGGGAGGGGTGGGAGAGAGAGAGGGAATGAGAGAGGGAGGGAGAGGTAAGGGAGAGGGAAGGGAGAGGGAAAGAGAGGGGGAGAGGGAGAGGGAGAGAGGAAGGGAAAGAGAGGGAGAGGGAGAGAGTGAGAGGAAGGGAAAGAGAGGGAGAGAGGGAGGGAGAGGGAGCGAGAGAGCAAGAGAGGGAGAGAGTGGGAAAGGGAATAAAAAAAGAGAGAGAGAGAGAGAGGAAAAGAGGGTGAGAGAGAAAGAGACAGGGAGAGATAGGGACAGAGGAATAAAGGGATAAAGGGACGAGAGGGAGAGGGATAGAGAGGGAAGGAAAGAGGGGAAAGGAAAGAGTGGGAGAGATAAAGAGGGAGAGAGTAAGATGAAGATGGAGAGAGGGTGGGATAGGGATCGAGAGGGTGAGGGAGGAGAGACTAGGAGAGGGAGAAGGGAGAAAGAAAGAGGTATAGAGACGAAGGGAGAGAGATAGAGGAGAGAGAGGGATAGAAAAAGAGAAAAAGAGAGAGGGAGAGAGAGAGAGAGGGAGAGAGGGACGAAGAGGGAGAGAAAGGTAGAGAGAGGGAGTAGGAAGGAGAGACAAGGAGAGAAAAGGAGAGGGAGAGAGGGATATAGAGGGAGAGGGAGAGAGGGAAAGGGAGAGAAGAGAGAGATAGGGAAAGAGGAAAGAGAGAGATAGGGAGATGGGGAGAAAGAGAGAGAGAGAGGGAGAGATGGAGAGGAAGGGGGAGAGAGAGAGAAGGAGAGAGTTAGAGTGATTGAGAGTGGAAGAGAGGGAAGAAGACAGAGAGAGAAAGGAAGAGAGGGAGGGAGGGAGATCGCAAGAGAGAAAGAGAGGGAGACAGGGAGGTAGAGAGGAAGAGAGAGGGTGAAAGCAAAAGAGGGGGAGAGTGAGAGAGAGAATGGGAGAGAGGAAGAGAGAGGAAAGGGAAGGAAAAAAGGGAGGAGAGGGAGAGAGAGGGAGGGAGAGACAAAATGGGAGTAAGAGATGGAGAAGGAGATAAGAGAGGAAGAGAGAGTAGGAGAGAAAAAAAGGAGAGAGTGGGAGATAGGGAGTGCAAGAGAGAGTGGGAGAAAGGGAGAGGGAGATGGAGGGACACAAGGGGAAAGTAAGGGATGGAAAGAAAGAAAGAGTGAGAGAGAGAAGATAGGAGAGAGGAAAAGGAGAGAGAAAGGAAGGGAGAGAGGGAGGGAGAGAGGGAGGGAGGGAAGGAGGGAGAGAGGGAAGGATGAAGGGAGGGAGGAGAAGAGAAGGCAGAGAGAGAGAGGGGAGGGGAGAGAGGGAGTGGTAAAGAAAGAGAGAGATGAAGGAGGAAGGTAGAAAGGGAGAGAGAGAAAGAGAGAGAGAGATGGAGATGGAGGGAGGGAGAGGGGGAGAAGGAGAGAGTTAGAATGATTTAGAGTGGGAGAGAGGGAGGGAGTGGGAGAGAGAGGAAGAGAGGGAGGGAGGGAGATAGTAGAGAGAGGGAGAGGGAGAGAGGGAGGTAGAGAGATGATGTGCCCAAATATGTACTAAAAATTAACGGACAATACTCGCAAGTATACAAGGTAATTATAGTACTAGTGAGTCACCCAAGGTCGTATTCTCAAGGAGATGTTATTAGGTATAAAATAATTCAATTCCAATTTCAAATAGAAACAATAAAGTGAAATCCTAAACACTCTAACCAGATTGTGTTGTGAAAACATTAAAATAAAAAAATATGAAAAGTAACCACTCGTAATTGTAACAAAACGAAAAGCTGAAATCAAGGTGAGAACATTCTTGAGAAATAACTTCACCAATTAAATCCTATGTTTAATTGAAATTCCTTAAATAGTTATTCTTGTGAATATTAGTAATTGGACATCAATTTAATTAACTAAATACGTTCGTAACTTTCATATTCAAAAGGTCTAAAACTTGATTAAATTAATTAATCCTTTTACTAATCTTTCTTCACCAGATTATTGGATTTCTCATTGATAACCTAGTGTCTATAGTCCTTTAGTCTAGTATTGAGTTTTATCGATCGATCTTAACTTAATACCACATATACATATAATTGTTGGCCAAACACCCACGTATAAATAGTTTCGGAATCATAGAACTAAATGCAAGAACAACTAAATAACCAATTTAATTAAACATATTCAATAACAGGATCCGTTAACTCTCAAGATAGAATTTAGCTTATAATTGAAAGATAAACGTCTACCGATTTAATCAAAATAAATTCCATGTTTTCATAATCAAGAATTGAAAGCAATAAAATCGGACATTTAGAAGTAATCTGGGTTATCTCTCGCTTCGATTGAGGTTGGTCTCCATTCCGGCTTAAACACGAATCGTTGCCCGGTCTCTATCGTCCATCTTCAATGGCTAAAAACAATCCGTCTGCTAGAAAGTCTCCGGGTTTTTTTAGAGAATTTCCCTATGATAGAGAGAATGGTTCATATCTCTATAGGTGGCCGAATACCCCAAACACCCTACTTCGCTTTCTATTTATAGCTCTTATTTCCTAAAATTAAATTTGCTCAAAATTTGCACAATCTTCGCTTTTCATTCATTTAAACTATGCAAAATTCACCCATAATCCTAAAGAGTAGGAAATCGCTTGTCATGCTCGTATGAATCAAGCCACTATCGTGACTTGATGGAAGGTCACGCCCGTGTGAATCAAGCCACCGTCGTGACTTAATGGAAGGTCATGCCCGTGACTAATTGGTCATGTCCGTGAGCTTTTTTCCCCTCGAAGTCATGGCCATTACTTCTTTTAATCACTTGCCTTATCGCGATTTTCAATTTGATCCTAAACCTAAATAAAACATAATTTAAGGATAAAAACATACATATAACTAAAAATAACGATAATGTAAAAATAATAGGCAAATGAAATAAAAACTTACTATAAACCTAGAATTATTCTATAAAAATTAAAGTAAAAGCTACTAAAATACTATGTAAATAATAGACATATCAAAATTCTCCACACTTAAAGTTTGCTTACCCTCAAGCAAAGAAACATTGAAGATTAGAGATTATAGAGATAATTTACATACTTCCCATATAAAATGAAAAGAGTCCCTTAACATTGGCACAAATAGAAATGAGCTTTAAGTACTTTAAAATTTCATGAATAAGCAATCAATACGGACTCGAACTATAGAGATAAGATAGGTTAATTCGCAGAGCAATCAATTAATTGTACCGAAGTTCACTCATCTCACGAGTTCACTCAAGTGTTTAAGGGATAACGAGATTTCACTCAACGTTCGGTTTATGAGAGGAAGCTTCCATATGCTTGCTTATTCATCCAATCGCCACCACTCGTTATCACATACATGCAAAAATCGAAGGTCTTTATTCGGAGGTATAACGAGATTGGGTTAAAGGTAGGTCATTTGGGAGAAAAACTAAACCACAAAACTAGTAGAGCAATCAAAATTTAATTGAATCAAATGATTAAGTCACGTACAATGATGCACAACTCCCTCTAGATCTTGGATTTTTTAAGGTTTGATCATATGGCATGCTTTCTATTTTATTTTATTTGAAATTGAAAATGGAGATAACTATCTTGCTTTTATTCTCCACTCAACTACTCTAATTCTAACATACAATCATAGTTTAACCGGCATGCTTTCTATACTTTTTTTTTTTTTTGAAATTGAAAATGGAGATAACTAACTTGCTTTTATTCTCCACTCAACCACTTTGATTCTAACTTACAATGATAGTTTAACCTTCGATTTCCCCACACTTTTTATGTGCATATACTTCCAAACATGGCTCAACTATAATTCAATTGCTCTACAAACCCTAAGGTTGATGAAGCGAGATGAATTAAGAGAAAGTCTTGAGCTAATATTTGGGTTTTGCAAAGAAAAGGATTTCATAAGGCTCAAAGGGGCTTTCTAAAGGTTAAAATAGGGTTGGCTCTTTAAGTCAAGTGGTTAATTCCTAATGTGCCTTCATCATATTTAAACAAACATATGATCATATGTGATTCTAAAAGGTATTCATAAGCAAGTTCTACGAGCATACTAAGCATAAATGAACTCTCTCTTTCAAGCAAACTAGAGATTGTCAAAAGACAATAAACAGATTTTTGGCTAAAAAAAACTTACAATTGATTTTTTCTAGCACAAGAAATTGATGCTCATAGAATTACAAGTCAAAGCTTTAAAAGTTTAAGCATGTAAGACCATTCATTCAATTATTTTATAATCCTCTCTTCTCAATTTAATTTATCACAAGGCCTAAGGACTTAACATTTTATTGGGAAGTATGATTTATTTATTTAATTATTTTTACTAGTGCGTGTCGTCCCCCCACATAAAATCACACATTATCCTTAATGGAAACAATAAGATAAAGAGAAAAAAAAAGGGAACTCCCTTGAGCTTTAAGATGGTGGCGATTGTTGCGAAGGGCTAGGTAAGTTTGGGCCAAGGTGAGCGTCCAAGTTAGCCATGAACACTTGCAGTTGTTCCATACCAGTCTCTAGGTGTTGAAATCAAGTATCCACATTGTGTTTAAAGTGATGAAAGTGGGTGTCATGTTCTTCAAAGTATCTTTCAAGATGGGCCATGATAGATGGAGCTTCAAATGGAGCAAGAGGAGCATCCGCACCATGCACGTCCTCCTTTTGACCTACGGTAGTATTATGAGAAGTACCGGCCCCGTTGGTGCATGATCGTTTGTTGGTTGTTTGAGTATCATCCGTGGGGCCAAGTATGACATATCCACCATCCTTGCACCCGAGAGGAATAACGAAGGGACCGAGGGGATGAGCCTACCTCTAGATTCCTTATCCGTGGAGGCATGATGATGGGCATGGAGCGAGTAGAACGGGCGGGAAGGCAACGCGTGACTACAACACTACTCGCTCGCCGGGCGGGATCTGCTATGCTCGGAGTTGCGGCCATAATTGCTCGAGTCCCACGTGTGAGGTACTTGTTGAATTTATTCAACAAGGGAGTGAAGGCTAGCAGAGTCACGGGTAGTCTCCCTCTCTAGTCAAGAAGTGCTCTGCATTTCTCTTTTTGGTTGATAGGTACTTATTCCTAGCTTTTGACCAAGTCATGGTTATTTTGTCTTCATTGCTCCTCTTGCATCTTTTTTTTATTTTTTTCTCACACCTATGACAAACTTAGTCACGGGCGTGAACCCTTTTTTTCGCATGCCTATGAAAAACTTAGTCACGGGCGTGAACCATTTTTTTTTCATGCCCATGACAAACTTAGTCACGGGCGTGATTTTTAATGAGTGCTTAATTCACACCCATGCCAACTCGATCAATCAAGGGCATGACCCTTCTTTCTTTCCTGCATAACTCGCATAACTATTGTAAGAGATAAAGAAGTCAGTAAAACGAAACAGGAAGGAAATGAAAGATTGGGGAGCATAAACTAGGATAAAATAAAAAAATATATAAAATAAAATAACAGCAATTAAAGCAAAAAAAATTAAAATAAGTCAGTAACGAGTTACCTCCGTCTAGCGCTTCTTTAACGTCGTTAGCTAGACGCAATGAAGCTTCAAGTTTGGTGTGTTTGATGTGGCTCAAACAATAGCACATTCTCCATCGTTTTCCGCGCAGCTTGCTTCCTTTAAGTATGGCTTGACTCTGTGCCCATTGACCTTGAAGGTTTCTCGAGTTTTTAAATTTAGTAATTCAATAACTCCATAGGGAAACACTTTCACAATTTCAAAAAGACCCATCCATCTTGATTTTAGCTTTCCCGGAAACAAATGTAATCGAGAATTAAATAAAAGAACTTTCATGCCAAGGTAGAGAGTTTTACCAACGAGCTTTCTATCATGGAGGTAATTCATTCATTCCTTATAGATTTTTGAATTCTCGTAAGCCTCATTCCACAGTTCATCCAATTCTAACAATTCGGGAATTGTACTTCACCGACTTTATGAAGATCCAGATTTATTTCTTTGATTGCCCAATAGGACTTGTGCTCAACTTTCATTGGCAAATGGCAGGCTTTCCCATACACAAGTCTATACGGACTCACACCTAAGGGAGCCTTATAAGCGGCTTTGTATGCCCATAAGGCATCATTTAGCTTTAATGCCTAATCCTTTCTAAAAGGTCGCACAGCCTTCTCTAAAATCTCTTTGATTTGTTTGTTACTTGTTTCAACTTGTCCCGATGTTTGCGGGTGATACGGAGTAGCCACCTTGTGAGTTATGCCACATTTCATCATAAGCTTTTCAAAAAGCTTATTACAAAAATGACTACCTCCACCACTCGATTATTGTTCGTGGGATGCCAAACTTGCTAACAATATTTTCCTTCACAAATTTAAGCACAACATTAGCATCATTGGTTCGAGTGGGTATTCCTTCTACCCAATTTGACAAGTAATCAACAGCAACAAGAATGTATTGAAAATTGAGGGATTTAGGGAAAGGACCCATAAAATCTATGCCCCATACGTCAAACAATTCAACGACTAAATTATTAGTCAACGACATTTCATTTCTTTTACTAATATTACCACTCCATTGACACTTGTCACAAATTAAAAAAAGTGATGAGCATCTTTAAATAAAGTGGGCCAATAAAAACCACATTAGAGCACCTTGGCTGTAGTCTTTCGCCCTCCACAATGGAGTTCATGGCAACATGTTAACACACTCAATTATTCCTCTTTAGGCACGCATCAACGTATTATATCATCCTTACAAATACGAAAGAGATACGGATCATCCTAAAAATAATACCTACTCAAATGGAGAAATCTCTTCTTTTCTTGAAAAGACATGTTAGGCCTTAAAATACCACAAGCAAGATAATTCACAAAATCAGCATACCATGGTACTTTACTAACGAGTAAACAATTACTCATTGGGAAAAGTTTCGGAGATGATTTCCTTATTCGTCGCTCAAGCAATTCAATATTAGGGGTGAGTCTTTACAAATGGTCTGCTACAACATTCCCACTTCCTTTTTTATCTTTAATTTCTATATCAAACTCTTGCAACATAATAACCCACCGAATGAGTCATGGCTTTGCATTAGCCTTGGTTAAAAGATATCTTAATGCGAGCATCATCGGAATGAATGATGACTTTCGAGCCCAACAAGTATGATCTAAATTTTTCCAAAGCAAAGATCACAACCAAAAACTCTTTTTTGGTAGTTGTGTAATTTATTTGTGCATCATGTAATGTGAGACTAGCATAATAAATTACATGTAAGGACTTCTCAACTTTTTGCCCTAAAACCACCCTCATAGCATAATCGGAGGCATTACATATAATTTCAAATGGCAAAGACCAATCGAGTGCAACAACGACGAGTGCAATAGTCAATTTCTTTTTAAAGTTGTTTAAGGTAATAAGGCATTCTTCATTGAAATCAAAAAGGACATCCTTACCTAATAATAGACTCAAAGGAAGACTTATTTGAGAAAAATCCTTTATAAATCTCTAATAAAATCCAAGCATGTCTAAGAAAACTCCTAATCCCTTTTACGAAGTAGGTGGTGTTAGTTTTTCCATGACCTCAATTTTAGCCTTATCTACTTCAATACCCTTACTAGAGACAACATGACCTAAAATGATGTCTTGTTTTACCATAAAGTGACTCTTTTCCCAACTTAATGCGAGATTACATTCAATGCATCTTCCAAGCACATGAGTCAATTTAAGCAAACAATCATCAAAAGAGTTGCCAAAGATAGAGAAATCATCCATGAATACCTCTATAAAGTCTTATATCATGTCGGAAAAGATGGATAGCATGCACCTTTGAAATGTAGTTGGTGCATTGCAAAGTCCAAATGGAATTCATCGAAATGCAAATGTCCCAAAAGGACATGTGAACATTGTCTTTGCTTAGTCTTCGGGAGCTATTGCCACTTGGTAGTAACTTGAAACACCATCTAAAAAATAGTAAAATTGATGTCCAACGAAGTTTATCTAACATTTGATCAATAAAAGGGAGAGGAATGGTCCTTTTTTGTAGCCGCATTCAATTTTCTATAGTCAATGCACATCCTCCATCCCGTGGTAGTTCGAGTAGGTACTAACTCATTTTTCTCATTTCTTACCATAGTAATGCCCGACTTCTTAGTGGACTACATGAATAGGGCTTACCCACTCACTATCGGACACCGGGTATATCACTCCCTCATCAAGTAGCTTAAGGACTTTCTTTTAACTACTTCCATCATGTTGGGGTTAAGTCTCCTTTGGGCCTCCCTCACGGCTTTTGCTCCCTCTTCTAAGGTAATCGTGTGCATGCATGTTGAGGGACTAATTCCCTTAATGTCACTCAAACCCCAACCTATGGCCTTCCTTAATCATTTAAGTTCCCTCATAGTCTTCTCTTCCTCTTCCTTACTCAATTTGGTAGAAATAATTACAAGAAATGTCTCCCTTTTTCCTAAAAATACATATTTGAGATGCCGAGGCAACTCCTTTAGTTCTAGCGTAGGAAAGGCAATTTCCTCTTTTTCAAGGTTTGATGTTAACTTTGTGATTTGGCAAAGTTCCTCACTCTCTATGCTATTATCAAGTGTGAGTGCTAGCTCCATTCTTTCATCCTTACTATATTGGAGAAACACATGAGAAACTACAGAATCAATATAGTCAATTAAAGAACATTCTTCATATAAAGCAATGGTTGGAATTGATGTAGTGTCAAAAATAGAAAATCCTACTATTTCACCTAAGACAGTCATAGTTAATTTTCCATTTTTTACATTAATGAGAGTATTGGTGGTGGCCATGAAGGGCCTACCAAGAAGCATAGTGTGCTCTCTCTCTTGTGCATTAACCTCACCCATATCTAAAACCACAAAATCAACAGGAACAATTAATCTTCCAACTTGTACTAAAACATCTTCAATTATTCCTTTAGGGTATCGAATTGACCTATCTACTAATTGCAAACACATTTTGGTAGGTTGTAATCTTTCTAAGTCTAATTGGAAATAAATAGAATAAGGCATCAAATTGATACTAGCCCCTAAATCTAACATACCTTGAACCTCATTGCCATTACCCATAGAAACAGTTAGAATGAAACTACCTAGATCCTTCATTTTTAGTGGTAATTTATGTTGCAAAATTGCACTGGCCACCTCCGAGATAATAACCATTTCATTAGGTTCAAATTTCCTTTTCTTGGTGCTTAAATCCTTGAAGAAATTGACATATGCAGGTATGTTCCCGATAACATCTAACAAAGGTAAGTTAATATTTACCTTAGATAGCATCATATATAAGTCGAAAACTGCTCATCCTATTTAGCGCCTTTGAGCCGGCTTGGATATAGAATTGGTGGCTTGTAAGGGCTTACTACTTTGTGAAGTCTAGGGATAGAAGCTAACTTCTTCTCTTAGTTGTCTTGGTGGGGGACAAATTGTCTCTAGCGTAAGTCGTTGATGAACCATAAGGGCAACCTCGTTGGTGGGTCATGCTCGGGGAGTAGAGTCCTCCCGAGTGTGACTCGTCGGTGTGTCATGCTCGGTGAGCGAAATCCTCATGAGCGTGACTTGTTGGTGTGTGACGTTGGGGAGTGAAATCCTCATGGGCGTGACCCTTGGAGTGTCACGGTGGTGAGCTCAATCATCACGGGCATGACTCACTCGGGTCTTCTCCATCCTTGGTTCCGAAGTCTTTGCCATGTTGATTTCCTTCATCTAATGCCGTGCACTCGCCCATATTCTACTTCTCCGTTCATTTTTTCTTCATGTTTTCCTCCGTGAATACCGCATCCCGCAACATTTTATGTGTTTTACTATCTTCCAATTTTTTATTGATTACCTTACCACTTCTCAAGATTGTGATGGATTTGACTCGCTTCGGTTGGCTAGGCAATTTGCTTTTTTGTTGAGACTACATTTGTGTTGCCAATTGCCCCACTTGGGTCTCCACCTCCTTAAGGATGCTTCCAGTGAATCAAATCTTTTATTATTAGCCACTTGATTTTGAGTACTTGCTTGAATAAACACTTGCAGGGTATCTTCCACTAGGGGCTTTTTCATTTTGATTCGATGATTGCCCTTGGAATTGTTTAGGCTTTTGGTACCTTTGGTAGTATGGTTGTTGTTGTGGTCGTGTTGATGGGTTGTTCTTCCATGCAAAATTTAAATGATTTCTCCAACTAGGGTAATATGTATTAGAAAAAGGGTCATTCCTAACCCTTTGATGGAAACCATCCATTGAAAAGGCTTGTTCTTCATCACCCGTATACGAGTCACTAGAGAAAGAACAAATGTTAGCTCTATGACCATATACTCCACATAAACCACATACCTCCTAATTTGGTGTGCCTTGAGGTCCTCGCATGGGAAGCAACTTAACTTGCTTAGTTAATTCCGCCAATTGTGCAACCATTTCGTAATTTGCACCAACCTCGTAGGCGGTTGCTTTCCTTCCTCCGACACTCTTTTATTGAGAATTAGCTCCTAACATTTAAAACAGACTCATAAGTGTCTTGTCTTGTTTTCTCTCCCATTGCACCTCTTGCTGCATTATCCATAGTGTATTGACATTGTTGTCTCAATCCATCATAGAAAAATTGATTTAAGAGTTGTAATGGATAATGATGATGTGGGCATTGGACCAACAAGAGCTTGAATCGCTCCCAAGTTTGGAATGGCTCTCCCTCCATTTGCATAAATGTGGCAATCTTTGTTCTCAATTCGAAGTTTTTTGATGGGAATACAATTTACTCATGAACTTATCATACACTTCTTCCCACGTGGCTAGTGAATTGGGTGGAAGAGTCATGAGCCATGCCTTGGCTCGTCTTTCAACGTGTAGGGAAAACATCTCATCCGAAGTCTGGTTTTCGTTCAAGCCTTGCAATGGAAAAGTTTCAAGTGTAGAATAAAATTCCCTAATGAGGTTTAAGGGATCCTCATTAGGGACTCGTAGAATGATGGCAACATGTTATAATGAATTTTCTTGAGTTCATAATTTCTTTCGACCTCACCCAAACGGATGCATGAAGTAGTCGAGCTAATGATTGGTCCGGCATATTCCTTCATCACAACCGGTCGATCCCCCATGACTTCGATTTCCACCGGTACGTCCTCCTCTCGCTTCTTCATTAATCTATTCTTCTATATCACTTCCTCCCTCTCCAAGTCCTTGGTTCTTCCGAATTCATTGTATATTATCGATGAAAGGAGCCAACGCGTTCCTTAGAAAGCACCTATCATGCATGCGAAGGAAGAAAAGGGAATAAAGAAATCAGCAAACCGAATTAATCGAAAGATGCTTAAACCATAAATGTTGATGATTTTTTTTTCACATAGTAAGCAAACGAAAAGTATATTGAAGATCGAATAAAATACCACAACAATTAGAATTAAGTTAAACAATAGCGTATTACGACTCCTTGGCAATGACCCCAAAAAACTTGATGCGCCCAAATATGTACTAAAAATTAACAAGCAATACTTGCAAGTGTACAAGGTAATTATAGTACTAGTGAGTCACCCAATGTCGTATTCTCAAGGAGATGTTATTGGGCATAAAATAATTCAATTCCAATTGCAAACGAAATAATAAAGTGAAATCCTAAACACTCTAACCAAATTGTGTTGTGAAAATATTAAAATAAAAAAATATGAGAAGTAACTACTGTAATTGTAACAAAAATGGAGAACTAAAATCAAGGTGAGAACATTCTTAAGAAATAACTTCACCAATTAAATCCTATGTTTAATTGAAATTCCTTAAATAGTTATTCTTGCGAATATTAGTAAGTGGACATCAATTTAATTAACTAAATACCTTCATAACTTTCGTATTCGGAAGGTCTAAAATTCAATTAAATTAATTAATTCTTTTGCTAATCTTTCTTCACCGAGTTATTGGATTTCTCATTGATAACCTAGTGTCTATAGTCCTTTAGTCTAGTATTGAGTTTTATCGATCGATCTCAACTCAATACCACATATACATATAATTGTTGGCCAAACACTCACGTATAAATAGTTTTAGAATCATAGAACTAAATACAATAACAACTAAATAACCTATTTAATTAAACATATTCAATAACAGGATCCATTAATTCTCAATACAGAATTTAGCTCATAATTGAAAGATAAACGTCTACCGATTTAATCAAAATAAATTCCATGTTTTCACAATCAAGAATTGAAAGCAATAAAATCAGAGATTTAGAAGTAATTTGGGTTGTCTCTGCTTAGTCGAGGTTGGTCTCCATTCGGCTTAAACACAAATCCTTGCCCAGTCTCTATCCTCTATCTTCAATGGCTAAAAACAATCTAGCCGTTGGAAAGTCTCCGGGTTTTTTTAGAGAATTTCCCTATGATAGAGAGAATGCTTCATATCTCCACAAGTGGCTGAATACTCCAAACACCCCGCATCGCTTTTTATTTATAGCTCTTATTTCCCAAAATTAAATTCACTCAAAATCTACATAATCTTCGCTTTCCATTCGCTAAAAATCTATAAAATTCAACCGTAATCTTGAAGAATAGGAAATCGGTTGTCATGCCCGTGTGAATCAAGCCACTCGCCATGACTTGATGGAAGGTCACGCCCGTGTGAATCAAGCCGCTATCATGACTTAATGGAAGGTCACGCTCATGACTAATTGGTCATGGCCGTGAGCTTTTCTTCCCTAAGAAGTCATGGCCGTTACTTCTTTTAATCACTTTCCTTATTGCGATTTCCAATTTGATCCCGAACCTAAATAAAACATAATTTAAGGATAAAAACATATATATAACTAAAAATAACGATAATGTAAAAATAATAGGCAAATGAAATAAAAACATACTATAAACCTAGAATTATTCTATAAAAATTAAAGTAAAAGCTACTAAAATACTATGTAAATAATAGACATAAAAAGAGAGAAGAGAGAGGGTGAGAGTAAAAAAGAGAGTGAGAGAGAGAAAGAAGGGAAGAGAGGAAGAGAGAGGGAGAGGAAAGAAGAGAGGGAGATAGAGGGAGAGAAAGGGAGAGGAAGGAAGAAAGGGAGATAGAGGGGGAGAGAGGGGAGGGAGAGGCAAAAAGGGAGTAAGAGAGGAAGAAGGAGAGAGAGAAAGAATGAGGCGGTGGGAGAGGTAAAAAGGGAGAGAGTGGGAGGGAGCGAAAGAGAGTGAAAGGGAGAGAGAGATAAAGAAAGAGGGAGAGAGAGAAAGAGGGAGATAGAAAGAGTCGGAGGATAATGAGGGAGGGAGAGGAAGAGGGGGAGGGAGGGAGAGGGAGGGGGAGAGAAAAAGATAAAAAGGGAGGGAGGGAGAAGGAGAGAGAAAAGGAGAGTGCAAGAGAGAGGGAAGGAGAGAGAGAAGGAGAGTTAAAGGTAGGGTGAGGGAGAGGATGGGTGAGAGAGAGAGGGAGAGGGATAAACGGCGAGGGAGAGGGAGAGGGAGGGGAGAGAGAGAAGGAGAGATAAGGAATGGGAGAGAGGGGAAAGAGAAGAGAGAGGGAGAGAAAGGGAGTAGGAGAAAGAGGGAGAGAAGGGGGAGTAGGAGAAAGAGAGGGATAGAGAGGGAGACGGGGTTAGGGAGGAAAAGGGAAAGAGGGAGTAAGGGAGAGAGAGGGAGGTACACAGAGAGGTAGTGAGTGAGAGGGAGAGAGGAAGGTAGAGGGTGAGAGAGGTAGAGAGAGGGAGAAAGAGAAAGAGAGATAGAGATAGTGAAGGAGGGAGAGGGAGAGGGAGGGAGCGGAGGAAGTCAAAAGGAGGGAGGGGGAGGGGGAAAGAGGGAAGCGGATAGAGAGAGGAAGAAAGGGAGGGAATGAAAAGAGGGAGGAAGGGAGAGGGAAAGCGGGGAGGGAAAGTGGGGGAGACAGAGTGAGAGAGTTTGGGTGAAAAGGAGAGAGGGGAGAGAGGTTGAAAGAAAGGTTTAGAGAGAGAGGGAGAGGGTGAGGGTGGGGAAGATAGAGGGAGAGAGGGAGAGAGGGAGAGAGAGAGGTGGAAAGGGATAGAGAGAGAGATAGACGAAAGGGAGAGAGGGAGAGATAAAAGGAGAGAGAGGGAGAGACAAAGGAAGAGATTAAAGGAGAGAGAGGGACGGACAAAGGGAGAGATAAAGGGATAGAGTGGGAGAGAGAAGAAGAGAGAGGGAAAGAGAAGGAAAAGAGAGAGGGAGAGAGAGTGGGAGAGAGACGGAGGGAGAAAGAGGGAGACAGAGGAAAGAGAGTGGGAGAGGGAGTGGGAGAGAGAGGGAGGGAGAAAAAGAGGGAGATTGGGAATGGGAGAGAGAAGTAGAGGGAGATAAAAGGATTAAGGAAAAGACAGATGGGGAGAGGGAGATGGAGAGGGAGAAGGAGAGAGCGAGATAGAATGAGGTAGAGAGAGTTAGAGAGTGGGAGATGGATGGAGGGAGGGAGGGTCGGAGAGAGGAAGGGAGAGAGGGAGAGAGAGTGAATGTGGGAGAGAAAGAGGAAGAGAGTAAAAAAGATAAGAGAGGGAGGGGAGAAAAGGAGATAAAGAGGGAGACAGAGGTGAAGGGAAAGGAGAAGAGGGAGGGGGAGAAAAGGAGATAAAGGGGGAGAGAGAGGTGAAGGGGAGGAGAAGAGAGAGAGGGAGTTGGAGGGATGGAGAGAGAGGTTAAGAGAGAGAGGAGGAGGGGAGATGAAGATAGGGAATGGGAGATGGAGAGAGAGAGAGAGGGGGAGAGGGAGGTGGAGTGAGAGAAAATGGGTGGGAGAGAGTTGAAGAGAGAGGGAGGGAGCTAGAGAGAGGGAGAGAAGAGAGATGGAGAGAGGAGAGATAGAGAGAGTAGAGAGAGGGGAAGGGAGAGAGAGAAGGAGAGAGGAAGATAGAAAAAGGTATAGGGAGAGAGGGAGGATAGAGGAAGAGAGGTAGGGAGATGGGAGAAAGAGAAAGAGAGGGAGAGATATAGGGAGGGAGTAATAGAGAGGGAGAGAGAAAGAGAGTGGGAAGAAAGGATAGAAAGGGAGAGAGAGGGAGGGAGCGAGAGTGGGGGGAGAGAGGGATAAGGGAAAAAAGGGAGAGGGGGAGGCGAAAAGAAGGAGTGGGAGGGAGGGAGATTAAGAGAGAATGGAAGAGAGAGAGATAGAGGAAGAGGGAGAGAGAGAGATAAAAAGAGGGAATGGGAGAGAGAAGGAGAGAGGAAGGGATAAGGAATGGAGTAATAGAAAGAGGGAGAGAGAGGGAGAAAGGGAAGGAGAGGGAGTAAGAGAGGGGAAGGGAGAGAGGGAGAGGGATAAAGAGCAAAGGAGCAAAGAAGAGAGATGAAGAGAGAGGAGGGAGAGGAAGGGAGGAGATCGAGGGAGAGAAAGAGAAAGAGAGGTTGAGAGGAGAAAAAGGGATAAGGAAAGAGGGATAGAGGAGGGAGATAGAGGGTGAGAGAGAGAGAGATGTAAAGAGAGTGAGATAGAGAGAGAATTAGAGAGAGAAGGATAGAGAGGGAGGAAGGGGAGAGGGAAAGAGGGATGGAGAGAGGGAGAGAGAAAAGGAGGGGGAGAGGGGTAGAGGAAGGGAGAGAGATAAAGGAGGGAGAGAGGGATGGAGTGGAAGAGAAGTGAGAAAGAGGAATAGGAGCATAGGAGGAGAGAATGAGAGGTGGAGAGAGGGATAGAAGGAGGGAGGGAGGGAGAGGGAGAGGGAGATAGTGTAGGAGGGAGGGAGAGGGAGAGAGGTAGAGAGGGAGGGAGTGGTAGGGAGAGAGAGGTAGTGGTAGAGAGGGAGAGTGGAAGTGAGAGTGGGAGAAAGGAGAGAGTGAAAATATGAGAAGGAAAGAGGTGGAGAGAGGGAGAGATATGGGGAGAGGGAGGGAGATAGAGAGTGAGAGGGAGACCGAGAGAGATAGGGAGGGAGAGCAAGGGAGGAAGTGAGAGAAAGAGTGGGAGAGGCAGAGAGCATGGGAGAGGAAGGAATAAAGAGCGAAAGAGAGAGAGAATAAGAGGAAGAGAGAAGATTAAGAAAGATAGGGAGAGAGGGAGTAAGAGTGGAATAGAGGGAGAGGGAGAAGGAGGAGAGACATAGATACGAAGGTGGATTGAGGAAGAGAGAGGGAGAGGGAGAGTGACAAATAGCAAGGGAAAGATAGAGAGTAGGAAAAAGATAGAGTAAGAGAGGAAGACTAAAAAAAGGAGAGAGACAGAGTTATAGAGGGAAAGAGAGCAAGAGAGTGAGGGAAAGACGAAAGAGAGAGGGAGAGGGTGACGAGTGGAAATGAAAGAGAGAGAGGTAGAGAAAGAGAATGAGAGAGAAGGAGAGAGGGAGGGAGGAATAGAGGGAAAGAGAGAAGATGGGGGATGAAGAGAAGGAAATAGAAAGGATGGAGAGAGATGAAAGAGGAAGAGAGGGAGAGTGGGAGATAAAGAGAGGGAGAGAGAGGGAGGTAGAGAGGATGGGAGAGTGAGAGAGTGGGAAAGAGAGGGAGAGAGGGAGTAGGTGAGAGTAAGAGAGAGGGAAAGAGAGGAGGAGGGAGGGAGAGAGGGGGAAAGGAGGAGAGGGAGATAGGGGTGCAAGAGAGAGTGATAAAGAGTTAGAGAGGAAGAGAGGGATAGAGACGGAGAGATAAGGAGAGAGGGAGAGAGAGGTAGAGAAGAGGAGAGAGGGAGAGAGAGGGAGAGAGAGTGATTGGGAGAGAGGGAGAGAGGGAGAGAGGGAGGGAGAGGGTGGGATGATGGGAGATAGAGAGGGGGAGAGAGGGAGAAGGAGAAAGAAAAAGGGAGGGAGGGAGAGAGGCAGAGAGAGGAGGGAGAGAGGGAGGGAAGGAGAGTGAGTGCAAGAGAGGAAGATAGAAATTGGAATAGAGAGGGAGATAAAGATAGGGAGAGAGGAAGTAGGATAGAGGAAGAGGAGGAAAGAGGGGGAGAGAGGGGGAGACATAAGAGGGAGAGAGAGATGGAGGTGGATTAAGGGAGAGGGGGAAGAGTGAGAAAGGGAGAGGGGAGAGAGAGAGAGAGAGGGAGGGAGAGAGAGACAATAAGGCAAAGGGATAATGAGGGAGGGAGGGAGAGAGTGACGGAGAGAAAGAGATAATGAGAGAAAGAGAGGAAGAGAGGAGTGTGGGAGAGAGGGAGAGGGAGAGAGGGAGAATGGGATAATGAGAAGGAGGGATGGAGGGGGAGATAGAAATGAAAAGAGAGAGAGACAAAGAGAGAAGGATGGATAGGGAGAGAGGTAGAAAGAAAGGTAGAGAGAGAGAAAGAAGGGGAGAGAAAAGAAAAGGAAGAGATAGATAGAGGGAGATTGATGGAGATAAAGGGAGGGAGACGAGAGAAAAAATGAGAGAGAGGGGGAGGAAGAGAGGGGAAGCGTGAGAAAAAGAGAAGAAGAGAGGGAGAGAGTGAGAGGAAAGGACAAGTGGAGGAGAGGGAGAGGGGATGAGGGAGTGGAAAGGAGAGAAAGAGATAGAGGGACAGGTGGAGGATAGAAGAGGGAGTAGGAGAGAGAGGTAAAAAGGGAGAGAGTGAGTGAGAGGGAGAGAAGGGTAAAGAGAAAAGGAGAGAAGGAAAGAGAGAGAGGGGAGGGATGGAGTTTGGTATGGAGGGAGAGAGTGAGATAGATAGGTAGAGAAGGAGACCGAGAGGGAGACAAAAGGAGAGAGAAGGAGATGGAGAAAGAGTGAAAGACAGAGGGAGAGGGAGGAAAGGTGAGAGGGAGACAAATAGATAGGAAGGAAGGAGAGAGAGGGAGAGGGAGAGGAGGATAGGGAGAGAAGGAGAGGGAGAGGGAAGGAGAGAGAGGGAGAGGAAGAAGGTAGGAGAGAGAGAGGAATAGGGAGCGAGAGAGAAGGAAATAGAGATAGAGAAAGAGAGAAAGAGAGAGAGAGAAGGAAGAAGATAGAAAAGGAAAAAGGGAGGCAGAGAGAGAGCAAGGGAGAGAGTGAGCATGAGAGATGGAGAGAGGGGAAGAGAGAGAGCGAGGGAAGGGGGAAGGAGAGAGGAAGAGCAAGAGGGAATGGGAGAAGGAGATAGGGAGGGAGAGAGGGTGAGGGAAAGAGAAAGAGGAGAATGACAAAGAGGGAGAGAGAGAAGAGGGAGTGAGAGATAGTGAGAGGTAAAGGGAGAAAGAAAGAGAAAGGGAAAATGGAGACTGGGAAAGAGAGGGAGAGAGGGAGGAGGGAAAGGGAGAGAGGTAGAGAGAGAGGAGGGAGAGAGAGAAGAGAGAGGTAAAGAAGAGGTGAGAGAGGGAGAGAGGGAGAGCGGGAGAGGGGAGAGAGAGGGTGGGAGGAAGGGGGAAAGAGGGAGATAGAGAGGAGGAGAGAGGAAGGGAGTGAGAGATAGAGAATTCGAGAAAGAGAGGTCGAGAGAGAAAGAGAGGGAGAGAGATGACGAGAAAGAAAAAGAGAGAAACAGGGAAAAGGGAGAGAGGGAGGGAGTGAAAAGGATAGGGAAGGAGCAAAAAGGAAAGAGAGGGAGGAGAGAGAGAGTGAGGGAAGGAGGGAGGGAGAGAGGAATAAGGAGGGAGGGAAACAGAGAGAGGGCTAAAGGGTGAGGGAGAAAGAGATTGAGAGTGAGAGAGAGATAGAGAGACAATGAGATAGTGAGGGAGAGAGATAGATAAAGAGGGGTATAGCGAGGAAGAGAGAGATGGAGAGGGGTAGAGAGAGGGAGATGAAGGTAAAGGAAGTAAGGGAGACGTAGGATAAGGGAGAGAGGGAGAAAGAAAGAGGGAGAGAAAGAGAGAGTGGGAGAGATATTGTGATAAAGAGGGAGAGGGAGAGAGAGATAGAGATACAAAGAGAGAGATATAGAGATTGGAAGGGGGAGATAGAGAGAAGGAAGGAGGGAGAAAAGGGATAAATAAAAGAAGAAAGGGAGAGAGAGTGAGAGTGGGAGAGGGAAAGAGAGGGAGAGAGGGTAGGAGGGAAAACGAGGGAGGTAAAGGGAAGGGAGAGAGAGGGAGGGAAGGAGAGAGGGAGAAAGTGAAAGAGTGACAGAGGAGAGAAAGGGAGAGAGAGGTAGAAGGAGGCAGGAAGAGAGAGGGAGAGGGGGAGACAATGGGAGAGAGTAAGAGGAGAGAGGGAGAGTAAAGGAAGGAGGGAGGAAGACAGATTAGGAGGGAGGGAGGGAGGGAGGGAGGGAGAGAGAGATAAAAAGGTAGAGAGGGGGAGTAGGAGAGAGGGAGAGGAATAGGGAAAAGGAGAGAAATACAAAGAGAGAGCGAGTAGGAGAGGGAGAAAATGAGAGGGAGAGAGAGAGAGAGTGAGAGAGAGAGAAGGAGAGGGAGAGATAGTGAGGGTAAAGGAAGGGATTGAAAGAGTGTGAGAGTAAAAGACAGAGAGGGGGAGAGAGAGAGGGAGGGAGAGGAATAAGAGGAAGAGAGAGGAAGAGAGGGAGATAGAGAGAGGGAGAAGAACAGAGAGGGAGAGATAGTGGGAGATAGAGGGAGCGAGGGAAAGAATATGGGAGCAAAAAAGAGGGAGGAGGGAGAGAGAGAAAGAGAGGGATGAGAGAGGAGAGAGGGAAAGAGAGACAAAGAGAGGGATGAAGAGAAGGAGATGGAGAGAGGGAGATAGAGAGAGTTATAGAGGGTAGGAGAGAGAGACAAAGCAATGGTGGAAGAGAGAAAGATGGAGAGAGGGAGACAAAGGGAGATTGAGAGAGGTAGAGAGGGTGGAAGAGAGAGAAGGAGAGAGGGACGATAGAGAAATGGGGAGAGGGAGGGAGAGAGGGAGATAGAGAGGGAGAAAAGGGAATCGAGAGGGATGAAGGGAGGGAGAGAGAAAAAAGAGGGAAAGGGAGATAGAGAGAGGAAGAGGGAGAATGAGGGAAAGAGAGAGGAAGAGGGAGGAAGGCTGAGAGGGAGTCAAATAGAGAGGTAGGGAGGAGAGGGAGAGAGAGGGAGAGAGAGATAGAGAGAGAGTAAAAGAGTGGGAGTAGGAGAGAGAAGGAGAGGAATAAGGTGGGAGGGAGATGGAGAGGGAGCAAGAGAGAGTGAAAGAAAGAGGGAGAGAGGGAAGGAGGAAGGATGATGAGATAGAGAGAGAAGGAATAGGGAGAGAGAGGAAGATAGAGGAAGAGTTAAAGAGAATGGGAGGCGGAGAGGGAGAAAGGGCGAGGGAGAGAGAAGAAGGAGAATGACAAAGAGGGAGAGAGAGAAAAGGAGGGTGTGAGAGGTAGAGGAAGAGAGAAAGAGAATGAGAGAGAAATAGAGAGAGGGAGAGAGAGGGAAAGAGGGAGAGATAGGGGGAAAGAGAGGGAGAGAAACGGGGAGAGAGGGGGAGATAGAGAGGGAGTGAGGGGAAGAGGGAGAGTGGGATAGGGAGAGCGGGAGGTAGTGAGAGAAGGAGAGAGGGATAGAGAGAGGGAGTGAGAGAGGGAGATAGAGAATTAAGGAAAGAGATGTAGTAGTGAGGAAGAGAGGGAGAGAGATGGCAAGAGAGAAGGAGAGAGAAAGAGAGAAAAGTAGAGATGGAGGGATCGATAGGGAGAGGGAGGGAGCAAAAGAGAAAGAGGGAGGGGAGAAGGAATGTGAGAGGGAGTGAGTGAGGGGGAGAGGAAGAGGGATGAAGGGGAGGAGAGAGAGAGAGGGATAGAGAGATTGAGAGTGAGAGAGGGGTAGATATAGGGAGTTAGGGAGGGAGAGAGATAGATAGAGAGGGGGATAGAGGGGGGAGAGAGATGGAGAGGGGTAGAGAGAGCGAGAAAAGGGAGGTAAAGGAAGTGAAGGAGAGGAGGATAGAGAGGGAGAGGGAGATAGAGAGAGTAGGAGATATGGAGGGATAGAGAGGAAAAGAAGATAGAGATACGAGAGAGGGAGATAGAGAGATTAAGAGGGGGAGATGGAGAGAAGGATGGAGGAAGGGAGAGATAAAGTTAGCGGGAAGGAGAGAGAGATAGAAAGTTAGAGAGAGATAAAGAGGGAAGATAGAGAAAAGGAGAGGGAAAGAGTAAGGGAGGGGGAGAAAGAGATAAAGAGAGTGGGAGAGAGAGGGAGAGAGGGGGTAAAGGAGGGAGTAGAGACAAAGAGGTAGAGAGGGAGCAATGGAGAGAGAGTCAAAGCAAGAGAAAGGGTGATAGAGAAAGAGGGAGAGGGAGAGGGAGGAGAGAGAGGGGAGATAGGCGTGGGGGAGCAAGAGAAGGGGATAGGGAGAATGGGATAGAGAAGGAAAGAAGGAGAGGGAGTGAGAGGGAGAGAGAGTGAGAGAGGGAGGTGAAGATAGAGAGAGAAAGGGAGAGGAAGGGAGGGAAGGAAGAGGGAGAAGTGAGAGAGGGAGAGAGGGAGAGAGAGTGAGGGGAGAGAGGAAGAGTGAGGGGGAGAGAGGAAGAGTGAGGGAGGGAGGGAGGAAGAAATATTAGGAGGGAGGGAGGGAGGGAGGGAGAGAGAGATAAAGAGGTAGAGAGGGAGAGTGGGAGAGAAGGAGGGGGAGAGGGAAAGGAAGGGAAGGGAGAGAAAAAGGGAGTGAGAGATGAAGGGAGGGGGAGAGGGAGAAAAGGGGAGGGAAAGGGGAAGATAGGGAGGGATAGATAGGGAGAGAGAGAGAGAGAGGGATAGTGAGGGATAAAGGGAAGGAGGGAAAGATTGTGAGAGTTAAAAAGAGGGAAAGAGAGAGTGAGAGAGGGATACAAGAGAGAGAGAGGGAGAGAGAGGAATAGGGAGGGAGGGAAGGAGAGAGATAAGGATAAAGGGTGAGGGAGAAAGAGATTGAGAGTGAGAGAGGGATGGAGAGACAAAGAGATAGTGAGGGAGAGAGATAGATAGAGAGGGGTATGGAGAGGGAGAGAGAGATGGATAGAGGTAGAGAGAGGGAGAGGAAGGTAAAGGAAGTAAGGGAGATGGAGGATAAAGAGAGAGAGGGAGAAAGAAAGAGGGAGAGAAAGAGAGAGTGGGAGAGATGTTGTGACAAAGAGGGAGAGGGAGAGGGAGATACGGATACAAAGAGAGAGATATAGAGATTAGGAGGGGGAGATAGAGAGAAGGAGGGAGGGAGGGAGGGAGATAGTACGAGAGATAAAGCTAGAGCGAGAGAGAAATATAGAAAGGTAGAGAGAGATAAAGAGGGAGAGTGGAGAGAGGGAGAGATAGAGAGAGAGGAAGAGTAAGGGAGGGGGAGGAGGAGGGGGAGATAGAGAGTGGGAGAGAAGGGAAGAGAGAGGGAGCAATTGAGAGAGAGTTAGAGTGAGAGAGAGAGGGTGATAAAGAAGGAGGGAGAGGGAGAGGGAAGAGAGCAAAAGAGGGGGAGAGAGAGGAAAGGGAGCGAGCGAGAGGGAGAGAGAGGGAGAAGGGATAAATAAAAGAAGAGAGGGAGAGAGAGTGAGAGTGGGAGAGGGAAAGAGAGGGAGAGAGGGAAGGAGGGAGAGCGAGGGAGGTGAAGGGAAAAGGAGAGAAAAGGAGGGAAGGAGAGAGGGAGAAAGTGAAAGAGTGAGAGATGAGAGAAAGGGAGAGGGAGGTAGGGAGAGGAAGGAAGAGAGAGGGAGAGGGGGAGACAATGGGAGAGAGAGTAAGAGGAGAAAGGGAGAGTAAGGGAAAGAGGGAGGAAGAGAGATTAAGAGGGAGGGAGGGAGGGAGAGAGAGATAAAGAGGTAGGGAGGGGAGTGGGAGAGAGGAAGAGGAGTAGGGAAAAGGAGAGAAATAGAGAGAGAGCAAGTGGGAGAGGGAGAAAATGAAAACAAAAGAGAGAGAGTGAGAGAGAGAGAGAAAGAGAGGGAGAGATAGTGAGGGATAAAGGGAGGGAGGGAAAGAGTGTGAGAGTAAAAGATAGAGAGGGGGAGAGAGGGAGGGAGAGGAATGAGAGGAAGAGAGAGGAAGAGAGGGAGATGGACGGAGAGGGAGAGATAGTGGGAGATAGAGGGAGCGAGGGAAAGAATGTGGGAGCAAAAGAGAGGGATAAGAGGGAGAGAGGGAAAGAGAGACAAAGAGAGGGAGGAAGAGAGGGAGATAGAGAGAGGGAGATAGAGAGAGTTATAGAGGCTAGGAGAGAGAGACAAAGCAAGGGAGGAAGAGAGGGAGATGGAGAGAGGGAGACAAAGGGAGATTGAGAGAGGTAGAGAGGTTGGGAGAGAGAGAGAGGGATGATAGAGAAATGGGTAGAGAGAGGGAGAAAGGGAGATAGAGAGGGAGAAAGGGAAATGAGAGGAAGAGATGGAGAGGGATGGATGGAGGGAGAAAGAAAAAGAGGGGAAAGGGAGATGAGAGAGGAAGAGGGTGAAAGAAAGAGAGAGGAAGAGGGAGAATAAGGGAAAGAGAGAGGAAGAGGGAGGAAGGCTGAGAGGGAGTCAAATAGAGAGGAAGGGAGGAGAGGGAGGGAGAGGGAGTGAGGGATGGAGAGAGAGTAAGAGAGAGAAGGAGAGGAATAGGGTGGGAGAGAGATGGAGAGGGAGCAAGAGAGAGTGAAAGAAAGAGGGAGAGAGGGAAGGAGGAAGGATGATAGAGATAGAGAGAGAGGGAATAGGGAGATAGAGGAAGATAGAGGAAGAGTTAGAGGGAATAGGAGGTGGAGAGGGAGAGAGGGTGAGGGGGAGAGAAGAAGGAGAATGACAAAGAGGGAGAGAGAGAAAAGGAGGGTGTGAGAGGTAGTGAGAGGTAGAGGAAGAGAGAAAGAGAGTGAGGGAGAAATAGAGAGAAGGGCAAGGAGAGGGAAAGAGGGAGAGAGAGGGGGACAGAGAGGGAGAGAGAGGGGGAGAGAGGGGAGATAGAGAGGGAGTAAGGGGAAGAGAGGGGAGATAGAGAGGGAGTAAGGGGAAGAGAGAGTGTGGGATAGGGAGAGTGGGAGGTATGAGAGAAGGAGAGAGGGAGTGAGAGAGATAGAGAATTAAGGAAAGATATATAGTTGTGAGGAAGAGAGGGAGAGAGATGGCAGGAGAGAAGGAGAGAGAAAGAGAGAAAAGTGAGAAGGAGTGATCGATAGGGAGAGGGAGGGAGCAAAAGAGAAAGGGGGAGGAGAGAAGGAATGTGGGAGGAAGTGAGTGAGGGGGAGAGGAAGAGGGACAAAGGGAATGAGAGACGAGAGAGGGATAGAGGGTGAGGGAGAGAGAGATTGAGAGTGAGAGAGGGGTAGATGTAGGGAGTTAGGGAGGGAGAGAGATAGATGGAGAGGGGGATAGAGGGGGAGAGAGATGGAGAGGGGTAGAGAGGGAAAAGGAGATAGAGATACAGAGAGGGACATAGAGAGATTAGGAGGGGGAGATGGAGAGAAGGAGGAAGGAAGGGAGAGATAAAGTTAGCGGGGAAGGAGAGAGAGATAGAAAGTTAGAAAGAGTTAAAAAGGGGGAGATGGAGAGAAGGAGAGGGAAAGAGTAAGGGAGGGGGAGAAGGAGATAGAGAGAATGGGAGAGAGAGGGAGAAGCAGATGGAGATGGAGAGGGAGAGGGAGAAGGAGTGATGAAAATAGAGAGAGAGAGAGAGAGGAGGGAGGGAGAGAAACAAAGCGTGTGAGAGAGAGAGAAAGAGAGGAAACAAGAGGGCGAGAGAGAGGGAGAGAAAGGGAGAGGGTGAGAGAGGGAGCGATGGGAGGGAGGGAGGAAGAAAGAGGGAATGAGAGAAAAGGTGTGTGAGAAAAAGAGAAGAAAGAAGGAAAGAGAGGAAAAGAGTGAGGGGTACGAGAGGGATAGAGAGAGGACGAGAAATAGAGATAAAGTGAAGGTAAGAGAGAGAGATAAAGAGGGTAGGAGAGTGAGAGAGTGGGAGAGAGAAAGGAGAAGAGAGAAGAAGAGAGGTAGAGAATGAGAGAGAGAGATTAAGGAGAGGGAGAGATAGTGAATGAGAGAGAGAGGAAAAAGGAGAGAGAGGGAGACGAGAGAGAGGGAGAGGAAGGATCGAAGGAAGAGAGACAAGGAAACATAGAGAGAGAAAGGGAGGGTCGAAGGGAGAGAGACAGGGAAACATAAAGATGGAGAGCACAAAGAATAAGGGGACGGAGAGAGAGGGAGAGTGAGAGTGATAGAAGGGAGGCGATGAGAGAGAGGGTGGGAGAGAGAGAGAGAGAGCGAGGAAGAGGGGAAGATAGAAAGAATGAGAGAGATGGAGATAGCTATTATGAGATAAGGAGTGAGAGTGAGAAAGATAGAGATAGAGAGGGAGAAAAAGAGGGTAAGAGAGGAAGATAGAGAGAGGGAGAGAGATAGAGATAAAGAGCGAGGGGGGCAAGAGAGTGGGAGAGAGATAGAGAGAGGGAGAGGGAAGGAGGGAGGGAGAAAGAGGGAGAGGGAGATGGAGAGTGAGAGAGAAAGATGGAGAAAATGAGAGAGGAAGAGGGGAGAGGGGAAGAGGAAAAGAGTGAGGGAAATAAAGAGAGAGTGAGGGAGATAAAGAGGGAGAGGGAGAGAGAGAGTGAGGGATAGGGAGAGAGAGAGGAAGAAAGGGAGTGAGAGAAAGAGAGAGCGAGTGGAGACGGGAGAGATGGAGCGAGAAAGAGATAGAGAGCGAGGGGGAGCAAGAGAGTGAGAGAGAGATAGAGAGGGGGAGAGAAAGAGGGAGGGAGAGAGGGTGAGAGGGAGAGGGAGAGGCGGATAGTGAGAGAGAGGGAGATGGAGAGTGAGAGGGAAAGAGGGAGAAAAGAGAGAGGAAGAGGGGAGAGGAAAAGAGTGAGGGAAATAAAGATAGAGTGGGGGAGATAAAGAGGGAGAGGGAGGGAGAGAGAGTGAGGGAAAGATAGAAAGAGAGTGTGAGGGATAAAGAGAGGGAGAGGGAGAGGGAGAAAGGGAGTGAGGGATAGGGAGAGAGAGAGAAGAAAGGGAGTGAGAGAAAGAGAGAGCGAGTGAGACTGGGAGAGATGGAGCGAGAAAGAGATAGAGAGCGAGGGGAGCAAGAGAGTGAGAGAGAGATAGAGAGGGGGAGAGAAAGAGGGAGGGAGAGAGGGTGAGAGGGAGAGGGAGAGGCGGATAGTGAGAGAGAGGGAGATGGAGAGTGAGAGGGAAAGAGGGAGAAAAAGAGAGAGGAAGAGGGGGAGAGGAAAAGAGTGAGGGAAATAAAGAGAGAGTGGGGGAGATAAAGAGGGAGAGGGGGAGGGAGAGAGAGTGAGGGAAAGATAGAAAGAGAGTGTGAGGGATAAAGAGAGGGAGAGGGAGAAAGGGAGTGAGAGAAAGAGAGAGTAGTGGAGAATAGGAGAGATAGAGAGAAAAAGAGAAGGAGAGCGAGAAGGAGAGGGAGAGAGGAAGAATGATTGGGGAGGGAGAGAGGAAGAGAGGGAGAGAAGAATAAGGAGGGATGGAGAGGAAGAGGGAGAGAGAAAGAGAGGAAACAGGAGGAGGAGAGAGAGGGGGAGAGGGAGAGAGGGAGAGAGGGGGAGAGAAAAAATGGTATAAGAAGAGAGAGGGAGAGAAGAGAGGGATAGAGAGAGAGGAAGAGAGGGATAAAAGGAGATAAAGAGAGGGTGAGAGAGGGATATGGAGTGGGTAGGAGAGTGAGAGAGTGTGAGAGATAGGGAGAAAGGGAGAAGAGGGTGAGAGTAGGAGAGAGAGAGAGAGAAGGAGGAAGAGGGATGGAAGGAGAGAGAGGGAGAGGGAGAGGAGAGAGGGGTGGAAGGGATAGTAAGAGAATTAGAGAGAGGTAGTGAGGAAGAGAGGGGGAGAGAGGGATAGAGGGAGAGATAAAAGAGAGAGTTAATGTGAGAGAGAGAGGGAGAGGAGGAGAGGGAGGGAGTGAGAGGGAGAGAGATAGGGAAACATAAAGAAAGAGAGAGAGGGAGAGCTAAAAGAATTAGGGGAGGGAGAGAGTGGGAGTGAGAGTGGTAAGAGGGAGGGAGAGAGAGGGAGGGTGGGAGATTGAGAGAGAGAGGAAGATGGGAAGATAGAAAAAACGAGAGATATGGAGATAGGTATAAGGAGAAAAGAAGTGGGTGTGGGAGAGATAGAGATAGAGAGGGAGAGATAGAGAGAGGGAGAAAGATAGGGTAAGAGAGAAAGATAAAGAGAGGGAGAGAGGTAGAGGTAGAGAGGGAGAAGGAGCGTGAGAGTGTGAGAGAGATGAAGAGAGATGGAGAGGGTGAGAGATGGAGAGAGAGAGATGGAGGGAGAGAGATGGAGAGGGAGAGGGGGAGAGCAAAGGAGTAAGGGAAATGAAAAAAGAGAAGGGGAGACAAGGAGGGAGACGAAAAGAGAGAGAAAGTCGGTGTGTGTGAGAGAGAGAGAGGGAAGATGGAAAGAGAGTATGAGGGATAGAGAGAGGGAGAGGAAGAGAGGGAGCTAGAGAAAAAGAGAGTAGGGGAGAGTGGGAGAGATAAAGAGAGAGAAGGAGAGGGAGAGGGGGATAGTGAGAGAGAGGGAGATGGAGAGTGAGAGGGAGAGAGGGAGAAAAAGAGAGAGGAAGAGGGGGAGAGGAAAGAGTGAGGGAAATAAAGAGAGAGTGGGGGAGATAAAAAGGGAGAGGGGGAGGGAGAGAGAGTGAGGGAAAGATAGAAAGAGAGTGTGAGGGATAAAGAGAGGGAGAGGGAGAAAGGGAGTGAGAGAAAGAGAGAGTAGTGGAGAATAGGAGAGATAGAGAGAGAAAAAGAGAAGGAGAGTGAGAAGGAGAGGGAGAGGGAGAGGGAGAGAGGAAGAATGACTATGAAGGGAGAGAGTAAGAGAGCGAGAGAGGGAAAAGGAGGGGGAGAGAGAGCGAAAGGGTGAGAGAAAGATAGGAAATCGAAGGGGAGAGAGAGGGAGAGAGGGAGAGAGTAATTAGAGGGAGGAAGAGAATGGGAGAGAAAAGATGGGATAAAAAAAGAGAGGAAGATAAGAGAGGGATAAGGAGAGAGAAAGGAAGAGAGGAAGAGACGGATAAAAGGAGATAAAAAGTAGGAGAGTGAGAGAGTGGGAGGGAGAGGGAGAAAGAGGAAGGGAGGGGATAAGAGTAGGGGAGAGAGAGAGGGAGGAAGAGGGAGGGAGGGAGGGAGACAGAGGGAGAAGGGAACAGGAGAGAGGGGTGGAAGAGAGAGTGAGAGAATTAGAGAGAGGTAGCGAGGAAGAGAGAGAGAGAGGGAGAGAGGAGGAGAGAGGGATAGAGGGAGAGATAAAAAGAAAGAGTGATGGTGAGAGAGAGAGGGAGGGAGAGAAAGGGAGAGATTGGGGAAGAGAGGAATAGAGAGAGGTAAAGAGAGAGGTAAAGAGAGGGAGAGGGGAAGAGAGGGTGTGAGGGAGGAGGGAGGGTGAGAAAGAGATGAAACATGAGAGGGAGAGAGAGGAAGAGAAAAAGAGGGAGACAGGGAGAAAGGAAGAGCGAGGGAAAGAAAAAATTTGGGAGGAAGAGGAAGAGAAGGAAACAGAAAGGGATAGAGAGAGATAGAGAGAGGAAGAAAATGAGAAATGGAGATAAAGAGAGGGAGAGAAAGGTAGATAGAGAGGGTGGGAGAGTAGGAGAGTGGGAGAGAGAGGAAGAGGGAGAGGGTAAGAACGGGGAGAGAGCGAAAGAGAGGAGGAGTGAGGGAGAGAGAGGTGGAAGAGAAAGATAATGAGAGAGTGAGAGAGAGACGAGAGAGGAAAAGAGGGAAAGAGAGGGAGAGAAGAAGAGAGAGTAGGAGAGAGGTAGAGTAGGAGAGAGAGGGAGAGGCGAGCAAGATGGAAAGAAAGTGAATGATAGAGAGAGAGGAAGATAGGGAGAGGGGAGAGAAAGGGAAGGAGAGAGGGAGAGGGAGGGTGGAAGGGAGAGAGATAAAGAAATATAGAGAGGGAAAGTGAGAGTGGTAGAGAGGGAGGGGGATAGAGGGAGGGTGGGAGAGTGAGAGAGAGAGAGGAAAAAGGAAAGATAGAAAGAGTAAGATAGATTGAGATTGAGATAGGGAGAGAGGGAGTGCGAGTGGGAGAGATAGAGATAGAGAGAGAAAAAGTGAGTAAGAGAGAAAGATGGAGAGAAAGAAAGAGATACAGGTAGAGAGAGAGGGGGAGTAAGAGAGTGGGAGAGAGATAAAGAGAGAGGGAGAGGGTGAGAGATGGAAAAAGAGAGAGGGAGGGAGAGAAGGGGATAAAGGGAAAGAGGAAGAAAGAGATTCAAAGAGAGGAAGATAGAAAAAAGGAGAGAGAGTGGGAAAGAGAGTTAAGAGAGAGAGAGAGGTAGAAAAGGAGAGAGGAAGAGGGGGAGAGGAAAAGAGTGATTGAAATAAAGAAAGAGAGGGGAGACAAGGAGGGAGATGAAAAGAGAGAGAGAGTGTGAGTGTGTGTGAGAGAGAGAGGGAGGGAGAGAGGGAGAGATGGAAAGAGAGTATGAAGGATAGAGAGAGGGAAAGTAAGAGAGTGAGCGAGAGAAAGAGAGAGTAAGGGAGAGTGGGAGAGATGGAGAGAGAGAGAGAAGGAGAAGGAGAAGGAGAGCGAGAGCGAGAGAGGAAGAATGATTGGGAGAGGGAGAGAGGAAGAGAGATAGAGAGGGAGAAGGAGGGAGGGAGAGCGAGAGGGAGAGAGAAAGAGAGGAAATGGGAGGAGGAGAGAGAAAGGGAGAAAGGGAGAGAGTAATTAGAGTGAGGAAGAGAGCGGGAGAGAAAAGATGGGATAGGAAGAGAGAGGAAGAGAAGGGAGCAATAAGGAGAGAGAAAAGGAAAGAGCAAGTGAGGGAAAAAAAGAGATAAAGAGACGATGAGAGAGAGATATAGAGTGGGTGGGAGGGTGAATGAGTGGGAGAGAGAGGGAGGAAGGGGGAGAGGGTGAGAGATGAGGGAGAGGGTGAGAGATGAGGGAGAGGGAGGAGGGAGAAAGGGAGAGAGAGGTAGAGGGGAATGGGAGAGAGAGTGAGAGAATTAGAGAGAGGTAGTGATGAAGAGAGGGAGAGGGAGAGAGAAAAAGAGAGAGTGGGGGTGAGAGAGAAAGGGAGAGGAAGAAAGGGAGAGGGAGAGGGGAAGAGAGGGAGAGAGAAAGGGAGAGAATGAGAGCGAGGTAGGGAGGGAGGAAGAAAGGGGAGAGAAAAGATTTGAGAGGAAGAGGAAGAGAGGGGAGAGAAAAGATTTAAGAGGAAGAGGAAGAGAAGGAAAGAGAAAAGGATATAAAGAGATAGAGAGAGGAAGAAAATGAGAGAGAAAGATAAAGAGAGGGAGAGAGAGGAGATAGAGAGGGTGGGAGAGTGAGAGAGTGGGGGAGAGAGAGAGGGAGAAGGTAAAAATAGGAGAGAGGGAGAGAGAGGAGGAGGGAGGGAGAGCAGGGAGGAAGGAGGAAGGAGGAAAAGAGGGACTGGAAGAGAGAGTGAGAGAGAGCTAGAGAGGAAGAGAGGGAGAAAAAGGAGAGAGAGGAAGAGAGAGGAAGAGAGAGGGAGGGAGAGGGAGAGGGAGAGAAAGTGAATGAGATAGAGAGGAAGAGAGGGCGAGGGAGAGAAAAGGAAAGGGAGGGTGGACGGGAGTGAGACAAGGAAACATAAAATGGGAGAGAGAGTGAGAGAGAGAGGATGATAGAAAGAGGGAGCGAGAGAGAGATATAGATAGGAAGAGAGGGATAGAAGGAGAGACAAAGAGTGAGGGACATTCGGAGGGAGGGAGAGATGAAAAAGAGTGAGGGAGAGAGAGGGAGAGATAGAGGGAGAGGGAGAGGGAGAGAGGGAGAGAGGAATATTGAGAGATAAAAAGGAAGGGAGAATAAAAGACCGGGAGAGAGATAGAGAGGGAGGAGGGAGAGAGATGGAAATAAAAGGGAGGGAGAATAAGGGACTAGGAGAGAGATAAAGAGAGGGAAAGGGTGAGAGAGGGAGAGAGAGAGGAGGAAAGGGAGAGGGAGGGAGGTAGAGGGAGATGAAGGTAGATAGAAGGAGAGAGGAAGAGAGGAAGGTAGGAAGAGGGAGAGAGAGAGAGATAGAGAGTAAGAGTGAAAGAAAGGGAGAGGAAAAGTGGAAGAGGGGTACGGAGGGATAGGAAAATAGGGAGGGAAAGAAAAAGAGCTAGAGGGGGAGAAAAAGAGGGAGAGGGAGAGGGAGAGAGGGGAGTGGGAGAGGAAGAGGGAGAGGGAAAGAGGGAGAGAGGGAGGAGAAAGGATGGAGAGAAAGAAAGAGTGAGGGGAGAGAGAAAGGGAGGAAATGGGAAGGGGAGAGAGGGAAAGAAAGAGGGAGAGAGAGAAGGAGACGAAGGGAGGAAGAGAGAGAGACAATGAGATGGCAAGATGGAGAGAGAGGGAGAGGGAAAAGGAAAGGGTGAGGAGAGAGAGGGAAAGGGAAAGAGAGAGAGAGGAAGGGAGGGAGAGCAAGAGAGAGAGAGAGGAGGAGAGTGAGATAGAGGGAGAGAGGAACATAGGAAGAGGGAAAGAGAGGGAGTTAGAGATTGGAAGAAAGGGAGTGGGATAGAGGAAGAGAGGGACGCAAGGAAAGAGAGAGAGTGAGGGAGAGTGGGGATATGGAGAGAGAGCGAGAGAGAAAAAGTGGGAGATGGAGAGGGAGAGAGAGGGAGAAAGGGAAGGAGAGAAAGGGAGAGACGTAGGGAGGAAGAGAGAGAAAGGGAGAGAAAAGATGAGAGAAGAAGAGAGAGGAAGAGAAGGAAAGAGAGAGGGATATAGAGGTATAGAGAGAGAAGGAGAGAGGAAAAGATGAAGGGAGAGGGAGATAGAAAGAGTGGGAGAGTGAGAAAGTAGGGAGAGAGGGGGAGGAAAAAGGTGATAGCTAGAGAGAGGGAGAGAGGGAAGGAGGGAGGGAGAGAGGAGGAAGGAAGGGTGAGAGAGAGTTAGAGAGAGATAGAGAGAGGTAGAGAGTGAGAGAAGGAGAGAAAGGGAGAGAAAGAGAGAGAGAGGGAAAAAGGATGAGAGGGAGAGAGAGGGAGAGATAGAAAGATGGAGAGAGTGAAAGGGAGATAGGAAAGGAAGAAAATGAGAGGGGAGATTGAAGGAAGGCGAGGGAGAGAGAGGGAAGAGAGAGAGAGGGAGAGAGGAAGATAGAAAGAGGAAGGGAGAGAGAGGGAGATAGAGATAGGGATAAAGGGAGTGGAATAGAGGGAGAGGGGAGAAGGGGGAGACATAGAGAGGGAGGAGAGATGGAGAGGGAGTGAGGGAGGGAGGGAGAGAGGGAGAGATAGAGAGGGAAAGATGGAGAGATGGAGAAAAGGAGAGTAAGAGAGGAAGATAAAGAGAGAGAGATAAAGATAGAGAGTGAGGGAGAGCAAGAGAGTTGGAGAGAGATAGAGAGAGAGGAAGAGGGAAAGAGGAGGGGGAGTGGTAGAGGGAGAGGGGGACATAGAGAGGTGGAGAGAGGGAGAAAGATAGAGGAAGAGAGGAAGATAGAAGGTGGGGGAGAGAGGGAGATAGAGAGAGGGAGTAAAGGAGTGGGAGTGGGAAAGAGGGAGAGGAGGAGAGAGAGGGAGATAAAGAGGGATAGGAAGGAAGTGATAGAGGGAGAGAGGGGAGAGAGAGCGAGAAAGAGGGAGAGAGGGAAAAGGAGAGGTAGAAAGAGTGGGAGGGAGAGAGAGAAGGAGAGAGAGAGATCGAATGAGAGAGGGATGGAAAGGGTGAGGAAAGGAGAGAGAGGTGGGAAGACGTGGATGGAGAGAGAGAGGGAGAGAGGGTGATAAGGAAAGAGGGAGAAGGAGAGAGATACAAGGATAAAAGGCATGAGAGAAAGGGAGAGAGAGAGAGACAAAGAGAGAGATAGGGAGGGAAAGAGAGGGAGAGGGAGAAAAGGAGAGAGGGAGAGAGAGAAGGAGATTATGGAGAAGAAGGAGGGAGAGAGATAGACGGGTAGATAGAAAGGGAGAGAGATAGACGGAGAAAGCGATAAAAGAGAGAGGAAGAGGTAGAGAGGGTTAGAGAGAAAGGAGAGGGAAGGAGAGAGAGGGAGAGAGGAGAAAGAATGGGAGAGGGAAAGGGAGAGAGAGGATGAGAAAAAAGAGTGGAAGAAAGAGAGGGTGAGAGAGAAAGAGGGAGAGAGATGGATAAAAGCTTAGAGGGAGGGAGAGATAGAGAGAGGAGAGGGCAATAGAGAAAGAGAGGGTGAAGGAGAAAGATAAAGGGAGAGTGGAAGTGAGAGGGAAATGGAGAGAGGGAAAGAGAGAAAGGGAGTTATAGGGAGAAGGAGAAAGAGGGAGAGATTTTTAGAGTAAGGGAGAGTCGGGAGAGAGAGAAAGAAAGGTAGGAAGAGAAAGGGAGAGATGAGGATAGAAAGTGCGAGAGATAGGGGGAGTGAGAAAGGGAGAGGTAGAGGTATAGGGGAGAGAGAGATCTTAACCATTCTCTCTCTCTTTTCTCCCTCTCACTATCCCTCTCTTTCACCCTCTCTCTATCTCTCTCCCCTCTCTCTTCCTCTCTCCCTTCCTCTCTCTCTCTCCCTATCCTTCCTTTTCTCTCTCTCTTCCCTCTTGATATCTTTCCTTCTCTCTCTCTCCCCTTATTATCTCTCTCCCTCTATCGTTATCTCTCCCTCCCTCTCTCATTCCCACTCCCTCTCCCTCTCTCTCCCTCTCTCCCTTTCTCTTGTACTCTCTTACTCCCTCTCTCTCTTTCCCTCTCTCTTCCCCTCCCTCCCTCTCGCCATCCGTCTCCCCTTATCTCTCCCTCTCTTTCTCTCCCACTCTCTCCCTTTCTCTTTCTCTCTCCCTCCCTCTCTCTCTCCTTACCTCTTCCTCCTCCTTCTCTCTCTCTCTCATCCTTTTCTCACCCTCGCTCTCCTCACCCTATCCCACTCTCTCTAGTTTACCCTCTCTCCATCTCACTCCTCTTCTCCCTCTCTCTTTCTCTCTCTCCCTTCCCAAGTCTACATCTCTCTCCTTCTCTCTCTCCCCTCTGTTTCACTCACTCCCCTCTCTCCCTCTCTCTCTCTCTTTTCTCTCAACTGTTTCCCTCTCTCTCACTCACCCCACCTCTCTCACCCCCTCTCTCTATCTCCCTACCTCTCTCTCCATCCCTCTCTCACCCTCGCTCTCCTCTCCCTATACCTCTCTCTTTCTCCCTTTCACACCCCCTCTCTCTACCTCTCTCTTCCTCTTACTCTCTCCCTCCGGCTCTCTCCTCTTCTCCCTCTCTCTCCACTCTCCCTCTCTCTCTCCCTATCTTTATCTCTCTCCATCTCTCACTCCCTTTCTCTCACTCCTTCTCCCTCTCTCCTTTCCTTTCTCCCTCTCTCTCGCTCCCTTTCTCCCTCCCTTCCTCTATCTCTCTCTCTTTTACTCTCCCTTTCTTTCTCCTTCTCTCCCTCTCCCACTTTTCCAAACTCCCTCCCTTCATCTCTCTATGCACCTTTATTCCTCCATCTCTCCCTCTCCTTATCCTTCTCACTCCCTCTCTCTCTCTTACTCTCTTCCCTTCTCGGTCCCTCTCTCTCTCCCTCTATCTCTACCTCTCTCTCTCTTCTCTCCCTCTCTTCTTTTTTCTTTCTCTTTCTTCCTCTCTTAAATTCTCTCCCCTTATCCCTCTTTCTCTCCCCCTCTCCATCTCTCTCCCTCTCTCCTTCTCTCTCCCTCCTTTCCTATCTTCATCCTACTCTTCCTCCCCATCTCCCTCTCCCTCTCCCTCTATATCTCCCTCTTAATCTATCTTATCCTTTATCTAGCTTCCTGTCTTCTTCTTTATCTTCCTCCCTCTACCTTTCTATCTCCTTCTTTATCTTCCTCCCTCTACCTTTCTCTATCGTTCTCTCTTTTCATCTCTCTTTTCCTCCCTCTCTCTTTCACACTCCTTCTACTATTATCTCTCTCCCTTGATCTCCCTATTTATCGCTCACACTCTTGCTCTCCCATTTTCTCCCTCTCCTTCCTTCTCTCTCTCCCACTCTCTTGCTCCCTCTCCTTCCTTCTCTCTCTCCCACTCTCTTGCTTCCTCTCTATTTCTCTCTTCTTCCACTCTCCCTCTCTTCCCCTCTCTATCTCTCCCCATCTCTCTTTCTACCTCTCCTTGTATTTCTCCCTCACCCTCTCCCTCTCCTTCTCTCTCTCCCTCACCCTCTCTTGCTCTCTCTCATTCCCTCTCTTTCTCTTTCACCCTTTCCCTCCTTCTCTCTATCCTTCTCTCCCTCTCTCCCTCTCACAGTCTCTCTTCTTTGCTATTTCCCTATCTACCTCTCTCTCTCTCTCCCAACTCTTTCTATCTCACTCTCACTCCCCTCTCTCTCCCTATCCCTCATTCTCTCTCCCACTACCTCTCTCTCTCCCCCTCTTCCTCTTTCCTTATCTCTCACCCATCCGTACTCTCCATCCCCTTCTCTCTCCCTCTCTCTATCTCTCTCCCTCTCTTCCTCTATTCCTCTCTTACTTTCTCCCTCTCTCCCTCTCTTTCTCTCTCCCTTTTTTCCTCTATCTCTTCCTCTCACCCTCTCCCTCTCTCGCTTTCTATATGTATCCCTTGCTCTTCTTCTTTTTCTCCCTCTTTTTCTTTCTGTCTCCCACACACTCTCTCCCTTTCCCTCTCTCCATCTCTTCCCCCCTTTCTCCCAATCTCCCTCCCTCTTTCTCTGTATTCCTCTCACTTCCCCTCTCCTTCTCCCTCTCCCTCTTCCTCTCCTATTCCTTCTCTCTTTCTTTCTACCTCTCTCTCTCACTCTCTCCCTTTCTCTCTCTTATGCTCTCGCTCTATCTCCCTCTCTCTCCCTATCTTTTCCTCTCTCCCTCTCTTCGTCTCCCTCACCCTCTCTCTTTCTCTCTCACCCTACCTCCCTCAATCCCACTCCCTCTCCCCTCCCCCTCTCTCCCTCCATTTCTCTTTTTTCTCTCCTTCTCCCTCTCCCTTTTCTCCCTCTCCCTCTTTCCCTCCTCCTCCCTCTCTCTCACTCTCTCTCTTATTCTCTCTCCCCCTTTCCCTCTCTCTACCTCTTTCCCTCTCTCCCTCTCTCCATCTCTTTCTCCCTATCTCTCTCCCCCTCTCTTCCTCTCTCTCCCTCTCTCTTTTTCTCTCTCTCCCTTTCTCTCACTCCATTTTTATCTCTCTCATCCTTCATTTTGCTTCACCTCTCCCTCTCATTCTCTCTCCCTTTATCCCTCTCTCTTCCTCTCTCTCTCGTTTCCCCCTTTCTCCCTTTTCTTTCGCTTCCTCTCTCTCTCTTCCTCTCTCTCACTCCCTCCCTTTCACTCTTTTTCCCCTCCTCTCCCTCTCCCTCTCCTTCTCTCTCTCACCCCCACTCTCTCTCTCCTCTTTCTCCCTTCCTCCCTCTCTCCCTTTCTCTCTCCTTCTCTCTCTCCCACTCTCACTCTCACTTTCTCCCTCTCTCTCCCTCTCTTTCTCTTCGTATCCCTCTCCCTCTCTACTCTCTATGTCTCCCTCTCTTCATCTATCTTTCTCCCTTCATCTGTCTCCCTCTCTCCATCTCTCTCCCTCCCCTCCTCTCCCCCTCTCTCCATCTCTCTCCTCCCTTCCTCTCCCCCTCTCTCCATATCTCTCTCCCTCTCTCTCCCTCAATTTATCTCTTCATGTCCTCTCTCTCCCTTCTCCCTCTTCTTTTCTCTCTTTTTTCAATCTCTCTCTCCCTCTCCCTCTTTCTCTTCCTCCATCACACACTCTCTCCCTCTTTCCCTTTTTCCCTCCCTCTCCCCTCCCCTCTCTCTCTCTTACCTAATATCCCCCTCTCTTGCTCCTCTCTCCCCCTCGTGCTTCCTCTATGCCCCTCTCTCCTTCCCTATCTTTCTTAATCTCTATCACTCCTTCCCTCTCGTATTTTTTAGTCATCTCCCTCTCTCCTTTCTTTCTCTCCCTCTCTCTATCTTGCCCTGTCTCCCTCCACCTCTCTCCCTCTCCCTCTTCCTTTCTCTCTCCTTCTCTTCCTTCTCTCTCTCTCCTTCTCTCCCTCACCTCTCTCTCCCTCTCTCACTCTTACTCTCTCCTTCTCTTCCTCCTCTCTGTCTCTTTCTCTCCCTCACCTCTCCTCCCCCTCTCTCACTCTTACTCTCTCTCTCACTCTCTCCCTCTCACTCCCACTTTATCTCTCCCTCTCCTTCTCTCTATCTTTAACTTACTCTCTCTCTCTCTCTCCCTCTCCCTCTCTCTATCTTTCACTCCTCTCTTTTAATCTCCATCCTTCTCTCTCTCTATCCCTCTCTCTCCCCCTCTTCCTCTCCCTCTCTCTCACTTTCTCCCTCTCCCTCTCTTTCTGCCTCTCTCACTCTCTATTTGTCTCCATCCTTCTCTCTATCCCTCTCCATCCTTCTTCATCTCTCTTTTCCTCCTTCTTACTTTATCTCTATCCCTCCTTATCCCCCTTTCCCTCCCTTTCTCTTGCTCTCCCTCTCATTTTACCTTTCTCCCCCTCTCTCTTCCTCTCTCTTGCTCTTTTTCTCTTTCACTCCCTCTCCCTACTTATCTCTCTCCCCTCTATCCCTCCCTCTCTCCCCCACCCTATACCTTTCTATCTTTGCCTCTCTCTCTCTCTCCTAATCTCTCTCCCTCTCACTCTCTTTGCCTCTCTCCTTCTCTATCTCTCTCCCTCCCTCCCTCCCTCCCCCCTCCCCGTCTCTCTCACCTTCCCTCTCTCCTAATCTATCTCATCCCCTCTCCCCACTATCTCCCCTCTCCCTCTCCCTCTCTCCATCTATCCCTCCCTCTCGTTCTTCCTCTCCCTCATCCTCTCTCTCTCACTTTCTCTCTCCCTCTCCCTCTCTCTCGCCCCTTCTCATTCTCTATCTGTCTCCATCCTTCCCTCTATCCCTCTCCATATCTCCTTTCCTCACTCTTACTTTGTCTTTATCCCTCCATATTCCCTTTTCCCTTCCTCTCTCTTGCTCTCCCTCTCATTTTCCCTATCTCCCCCTTCCTCTCTCTCACTCTTTCTCTCTTCCACTTCCTCTCCCTCTCTTTAGTTATCTCTCTCCCCCTCTCTCCTTACCTCCCTCCCTCTCTCTCATACCCTACACCTTCCTATCTTTTCCTTTCTCTCTCTTCCTCCCAATCTCCCTCTCCCTCTCCCTCTCTCGCTCTCTCGTCCCTCTCACTCTTTTTGCCTCTCTCCCTCTCCATCTCTCTCCCTCCCTCCCTCTCCCCCTCCATCTCTCTCTCACCTTCTCTATCTCCCAATCTCTCTCTTTCCCTCTCCCCACTATCTCCCTCTCCCTCTCTCCATCTCTCCCTCCCAATCTCTCTCTTTCCCTCTCCCCACTATCTCCCTCTCCCTCTCTCCATCTCTCCCTCCCTCTCACTCTCCCTCTCCCTCTTCCTCTCTCTCTCTCTCATTTTCTCTCTCCTTCTCCCTCTCTCTCCCCCTCTCTCAATCTCTATTCATCTCCATCCTTTTCTCTATCTCTCTTTATCTCTCCCTTCCTCCCTCTTACTTTGTCTCTATCCCTCCCTACCTCCTTTCCCTCCCTCTCTCTCACTTTTTCTCTCTTCCACTCGCTCTCCCTCTCTACTTATCTCTTCTCCCCTCTCTCCCTCCCTCCCTCCCTTCCTCTCCCATTCTCCTTCCCCTTCTCCCTCTCTATTTCTCCCTTTCTCTCCCCTCTCTCCCTCTTTGCCTCCCTCCCTACTACTACTCTCTCTTTTTCAACTCCCTTTCCCCCTATCATTCTCTCCCTCTCTCCATCTTACCCTCTCTCTTTCCCTTTATACTCTCTCCCTCCTCTCCCTCCTCTCCCTCCCTCTCCTCTCTCTTTCTCCCTCTCCCTCTCTCATCTCTCTACCATCTCTCTCTTTCCTTCTCCATTATCTCTTTCTCTCTTCCTTACCTTCTCTCTTCTCTCCCTCTCTACCTCTCCCTCTCTCCTAGACCCTCTCCCTCTCTATCTCTCTCTTTCACTTCACTCCGTCCCTCCCCGCCTCCCTCCCTCCATCTCTCCATATCTCTCCCTCTACTTCCTTACTCCCCTTTCTCCCTACTCGCTCTCTCCCTATCTCTCTTTCTCCTTCCCTCTCCCTCTCCCTCTTCCTTATTACCTCTCTCTCTCCCCCTCCCTCCCTCTCCCTCCCTCTCCCTCTCCCTCCCTTCTCTCTCCTCTTCCTCTCCCTCCTAACTCTCTCCCTTCCTCTCTCTCTTCCTCTCTCCCTTTCACTCTCCCTCTCTTTGTCCTTTCCCACTCACTCTCTCACTCTCTCTCCCTCTTTTTCCTTTCCCTCTCACTCTCTCAATCTCTCTCCTTCTTTGTCCCTTCCTCTTTGCCTCTCTCATCACTTTACCCTCAAACTCTCACTCCCTCTACCTCTCCATCCCTCCTTCTCTCTCCCCTTATCTCCATTTTCCTCTCATGCTCTATGTCTTTACCTTTCTCTCTCTCATTCTCCCTCCTCCTCTCTTTCTCTCATTTCATCCGTTCCTCTCTCTCACTCTCTTTCTCTTTACCTCACACTCTCTCTACTCCCTTTCTCCCTCTCTCTCTCCCACTCGTCCACTTCCTCTCTCCCTCTCTACCTCTATCACTCTCTCTCTTACTCTCCATCTCTCTCTCATTCTTTATATATCTTTCTCTCCCCACTCTACCCCATCTCCCTCTCTCTACCATTCTCTCTCCCTCTCTCTTTCTCTATATCCCTCCCTCACTCTCTTTTTCCCTCTCTCCCCATCCCTTTCTATCTCACTCTCGCTCTCCCTCTCCTCTTTCTCTCTCCCTCTACCTCTCTCCCTCTCTTCCAATCTCTTACCTACCCTTCTCTATATCCTTTTCTCTTCTTTTCTTTCTTCGCTCTCTTTCTACCCCTCCCTCTATCTCTCCCCTCTCTTTTCACCTCTAACTCTCTCCCTCTCTCTCACTCCCTTTCTATCTTACCTTCCCTCTCACCCTCTCCTTCTCCCTCTTCCTCTCCCTCTATCTCTCCCTCTCTATCCCGATCTCTCTCGCCCTCTCATTCTCTCCCTCTCTCTCCCCCTCACTCCTTCTTTGTCTCTCCCTCTCTTTATCTATCCCTCGATCTCTTTTTTCTCTCCTTCTCTCTCCCATTCTCTCTTCCCCCTCTCTCACTCTATCTTTTCTCCCCTCTCTCCCAATCTCCCTCCCTCCCTCTTTCTATTCATCTCACTTCACCTCTTCCTATCCCACTCTCGTTCCTTCTCTCTTTCCTTCTACCTCTCTCACTCTCCCTCTCGTTTTCCTTATTTTTCCCTCTCCCTTCCCTCTCTCACTCCTTCTATCTCATTCTTCCTTTTTCTCTCTCTCTCTCTCTCTCCCTCTTCTTCTCTCTATCTCCCTCTTTCTCTCTCTCTCCTCCCTCTTCCTCCCTTCATCTTCTCCTTCTCCCTTCCTATCTCTCCCTCTCTCTCTCTTTCTCTTCCTCCGTCGCTCTCTCTCCCTCTTGCTCTCACTATCTAGCTCTCTCTCTACCCCTCACTCTCTTTATTTCTTTTCCTCTCCCTCCCTTTCTCACCTCCCTCTCTACCTCCCCCTCCCTCTCTCCTTCTCTCTCTCCCTTTCTCTCTTAATCTCTTTATCCCTCAACCTCTCTCTACCTGTTCCCCTCTCTCTCTTTCTCTCTATCTATCTCCCTCCCTTCATCTCTCTCTCCCTCTTCTCCCTATCTCTCCTTTTATCTATGTCTCTATCCCTCTCCCCTTCTCTCTCATTCTCATTCTCTCTCTCTCTCTCTCCATCTCTCTTCCTCTATCTCACTTTCTCTCTCCCTCTTTTGCTCCCTCTTTCTCCTTTTCTCCTTCTCTTCCTCCCTCTCCCTCTCCCTTTCTCCCTCTCCCCTTCTCCCTCTCTCTTGCTCCCTATCTCTCCCTCTCACTCCCTCTATGTCCCCCTCTCCCTTCCTAACTTTCTTCATCTCTATCTCCCCTCTCTTTTTCCCCCTCTCTCCCTCTACTTCTCTTCTTCTCCTTCTCCCTCTTTTCCTCTCTCTCCCTACTCTCCCTCGATTCCTTCTTCTTTCTCCCTCCTCTCCCTCTATTCCTTCTTCTCTCTCCCTACCTCTCCCCATCTGCCTCTCTCTCCCTCTCTCACCCTCTCTCCCTATCATTATTTCCCCCTTTCTTTCCCTCTTCCTCTCTCTCCCTCTCTCACCCTCTCTCCCTATCATTGTTTCCCTCTCTCTCTCCCTCTTGCTTTCTCCCTCTCTCCCTCTCTCTATCTCTACCTTACTCTCCCTCTCTCTCACCCTTTCTCTCTCCCTCTTTCTTTCCCCCTCTCTTCAAATCTCCTTCCCTCCTTTTCTTTACCCCTCTCTCTTCTCCTCTCCCTCTACCTCTCCCTCTCTCTCTCGCTCTCTACCTTTCTCCCTCTCCCCTTTTCTCTCCCCCTTTCACCCTCTCCCCTTCTCTTTCTCCCTCTCCATCTCTCATTTCCTACCTCTTAATTTTTCTCTATCCCTCCCTCTCTCTCCTTCTCTTGCTATCCCTCTTGTTATCCCTCTTTCTCCCTCTCCCTTCCTCTCTCTCTTCTTTTCTCTCATTCACTCCCTCCCTCTCTCTCTTTTTCTCTCTCACTCCCTACCTCTCACTCTTTCTCTCTCTTACCCTCCCTCTTCTTCTCTTTCTCTTTCTCTTTCTCTCCCTTTCTCTCTATTTTCTCTCCCTCCTCCCTCTCTCTCCCTCACTTTCCCTCCCTATCTCTCCCTCTCTCTCTCTTCCTCCTAACCTTTCCCTCCCTCTCTCCCTCTTACTCTCTTTCTCCCCCTCACTCTTTCTACCTCTCTCCCTATCTCCCTCACTCTCTCAATCTACCTCCTCTCCTTATCACTCTTTCTACCTCTCCCTCTCTCCATTTCTGCCTCCCTTCCTTTCTTCTTCTCCCTCTTCCTCTATTTCTCACTCTCTCTCCCTTTCTCTCCTCTTCTCTCTTTTCCTTCTCTCTCTCCCTTTCCATCTCTCTCTTTCAGTCTTTTGCTTTATCCCTCTATCTCCCTCTCTCCCTCTTTGTCTCTTTCTTTTACTCTGCCTCTAGTTTACCCTCTCTTCCCCTCCCTCTTCCTCCCTTCCTTTCTCTCCCTCTCTCTCCCTCCCTCCCTCTCTCTCTCACTCTCTATCTCCCTCTCCCTCCCTCCCTCTCTCTCTCACTCTCTATCTCCCTCTCCCTCCCTCCCTCTCTCTCTCACTCTCTATCTCCCTCTCTCTCCCTCTTCCTCTCTCCTTCTCTCATTCCCTCTCTCTTCCTCTCTCCCTTCCTCTCCCATTCTCTCTACCTCTCGCTTTCTCACTCTCTCAATCCCTCCCCTTTCTCACTCCCTTTTACCCTCTCCCTCTCTCTCCCCTTCTCTCTCTACCTCCATCCCTCTTTTTCCATCTCCCACTCTCTCCTTCTCTCTACCTCTTCCTCTCTCTTGCTCTCTTTCTCTCATTCTCTCTCTCTAACCCCCTCTCCCTCTCCTTCCCTACTTCTCCCTCTTGCCCTCTCCCTCTCCCTCTCTCTCCTCTCTTAGTCTCCTTCTCTCTCCCTCTCCTTCCCTCTCTATTTTTCTTTGTTCCTCTCCATCTTTCTCTCCCTCTCCCATTCTCCCTCTTACCCTCACTTCCTCTCCCTCTCTCCCTCTTTATCTTTCTCCCTCTCTATCTCTCTCTTACTCTCCCTCCTACTCTCCCCTTCTCTCTCCTCTCCCTCTCCCTCTCTTTCCCTTCCTCTTTATCTCCCTCTCTCTCCCTCTCTATTTTTCCCTTTATCCCTCTCTCAACCTCTCTCTCCTTATCCTTCCCTCTTTCTCCCTTTATCCCTCTCTCTTCCTCCCTCTCTCCCTCTCCCTCTCCTTATCACTCTTCCTCCCCATGTCCCTCTTCCTCTCTCTGGCTTTCTCTCCCTCTCTATCTCTCTATCTTCCTCCCTCTACCTATCTCTCTTTCTCTCTCTCTCCCTCTCCATTTCTCTCTTCCTCTTATTCACTTTCACACTCCCTCTCCCTCCCTCCCACTTCCTTCCCTCTTCCACTCTCTCTTTCCCCCTCTCCCTAAATCTCCCTCTCTCTCATTCTCTCTCTCTTTCTCTTCCTCTCCCTCTCTCCCTCTCTCTCTTTCTCATTCTTCCTCTCTCTCCCTTACTCCATCTCATTCTCTCTTCCTCTCTTTTTCTCTCTTTTTCTCCTCTCCCTCTTTCTCCCTCTCCCTCGCTCCTCTTCTCTCTCTCTCACTCCCTCTCTATCTCATTGTCTCTCCCTCTCTATCTCATTGTCTCTCCCTCTCTCTATTTTTCTCTCTTCCTCTCCCTTTGTTTCCCTCTCTCCCTCTCCCTCTCTCTCCATCTATCCCTCTCTCTTTCCCCTCTCTCTTTCGATCTCACTCTCGCCTTCCTTCTCTTATCCATGCCCTCTCTCTATCCTTTTCTCTTCCTTTCTCTCTATCTCTACCCCTCTCTCCCTCTCCATTCCTATCCCACACTCTCTCCCTCTCTCTCCCTTATTTACTCTCTCACTCACCCTCCCTCTATCCCACTCCCTCTATCTCTATCTCTCCTCCTCTCTCATCCTCACTCTTCCTCTCTCCAGCTCTCTTTCTCTCTTCATCTCTCTCCCTCTATCTCACCCTTTCACTATCTCCCTCTCTCACCCTCTCTTCCTCTCCCTCTCTCCTCCTCTCTCTTCCTATCTATCTCTTTATCTCTCTAGGCTCCCTCTCTCTCATTATCTCTATCTTCCTTTATCTCTCTCCCACTCTATTCCTCCTCTCCCTCTCCCCTCCTTCTCCCTCTCTCCCCTCTCTATCCCCTCTCCCTCCCTCCCTCTCTCCCTTACTCTTTCTTAATTTCTCTCTCCTTATCTCTCCCTCTCTATTTCGTTCTATACATCTCTTCTTCCCCCTCTTTACTCCCCTTTCTCTTTATCTCTTTCTCTCTCCCTCTATCACTCTTGATGTTTCTCTCCCTCTCTCCCCTAAATTCCCCCTCTCTCTCTTTCTCACCATCCTCTCTCCCACTCTCCTTCCTCTCCCTCTCTCCCTTTTCCCTCTCCATACATATAGAGACTAGGATAAAGAGATAAAGAGGGAGAGAGAGAGGGAGGGAGAGACAAAGGTTTGAGAGAGGGAGAGAAGGAAAGTGAGAGAGAAGGAGAGAAAGAGGGATAGTGGGAGAGAGGGAGATTGAAAGAAAGGGAGGGAGGAAGAGAGAAGAGCAAAGAGAGGGAGAGAGAGGGAAGAGAGGGAGAGGGGAGAGAGAGAGTAAGAGAGAGGGAGAGAGAAAGAGAGGGAGAGGGAGACGGAAGAGTGAGAGAAGAAGAATGAGAGAGAGAAAGAGGGAGAGAGGAAGAGAGAGGAGAGGAAGGAGGGAGAGAGGGAGTGAAGGAGAAGGAGAGGGAGGGAGAGAGAGGGAATGGTAGAGAGAGATAGAGGGATGAAGTGAGAGAGATAGAGAGGGATAGGATAAGAGGAAGAGGGGGAGAGAGAGAGAGAGGGATAGAGGAAGAGGGGAACAGAAAGAGAGAGAGAAGGGAGAGAGAGAGGGGGTGGGAGAGAGGGAGTGAGAGGAAAGGAAGAACAGAGGGGGAGAGAGAAAGTGAGAGATAAAGGGAGAGAGAGGGAGAGGAAGTGGGTAGGAGGGAGAGAGGGAGAGAGATAGAGAGAGTGGAAAGGGAGGGAAAGGGAGGGAGAATTACAAAGATAGAGGGAGAGTAAGGAAGGAGGGAGAGGGAGATGGAGGAAAGGAAAGAGAGGGAGACAGGGAAAAAAGAGGGAAAGATGAGAGAGAAGGAGGAAAAGAAAGGATAACGAAAATGAGGGGGAGAGAGAGGAAGGGAGAATGAGAGTGAGGGAGAGGAAGGGAAGGAGAAAGGGAGAGAGAAAAAGAGAGAGTAAGAGGAAAAGAGGGAGAGTGTAATGCCCCTAGCTCCCTTACCAATTTCCTAAGAGGTGTGGCTAGGTTCGTTACATTTTTAAGACTAATATCCTAACTCACTTCCATAATACATAACCATGGAGTGCGTACAATATAATTTACATATCCTTAATAAATACGAGTTCTAGGAAATTCTAAAATGTCTAAGATGCCCTTTATCCACTAATAGACATCGTACCCCCTAATTAGCAATCAAAAGAGAATCCTATATTTTCAACTAACACATGAGCCTCTTTTCGTGAGAACCAAGCAGCATCCTTGACCGAATTATCTTTGCCCTTACTCGTTACATCACACATTTACAATAACTGAATGAGCTAAAGCTCGATAAGTAGGGTGATGCATGTGATATGCGGTATTGTCCTATTACTCTACCTTTCCCCATCAATTTTAGTTCGGGTACCTTAGGTATTAGCAAGTTTGTTCTATTTCATCTCTCGGTGATTATCGAATCACCAACCATTAACAACGAAATTATCCCTCATTCTAGCACACGATTAGCGGGATTATTCATCGCCTAACAATGTAATCAATTAATAGCGCACGCACACAACTTCACTACTAATACCCATTTAATCTAGTTCGGTTATCAAACCTCATCAAATCTGAATCAAATATTCGTTTTTAATTCAATTCAATCCACCTCAAAATACATATGATGCACATGATGTTTTAATTATCATATTCATGCAATAATGGTTACCAAACCCTATCTTCTCAACCCATTCTTGGAATTCAATCTACGTATAAGATTTTAAATATAGTTTATATCGTTTACATAGTATTCATCCAAAGAGCAATTATCACCAATCTATTCATCCAAAGCTTTATGAGCTTGAACAATTCATCACATACACAAGTCTAATAAGTAGATCCACATCAAACCATTAACACATCATACCAACACAAGCAACTCATAACAATATAACCAATGTCTCAAGTTACTCACAAAAATTAAATACATAAAAACAACATTGGACGACATAAAAGAAAGTCTAATTACTTAGTTCAAAGTTAGGAGAAAATCCCTTAGTCTTTTCTTCTCCTTTCTCCTTTCGTTTTTTCCTCTTTTTCTTTTCCATTTCTCTCTCTCTCAATTCAATTTTCTCTTAATTTTTGGTGAGCTAAAACTTCTAAAGTGTGGTCAGCCATTAGGTCTCTCTTATATATATATATATATTTCTAACTTTCTCCCTTCACTAAATACAATAACAAGTGTCCTAAACTAAGTTGATAAGGTGTAAAGTGATGGGAGCTAATGGAAGGCTTAGTGGCGGGTTTGGAAGGCAAAATGATGACATGTAAGTCAAATGGAAGAATGGAGAAGCTTAGGTGCCACGTTGACTTTAAAGGATGGGTAATGGAATTAAACATAATCTTAAGGGTATTTTAGTCCACAAATTTTGGTAGTCCTCTAAAATTTCAGCCCTCTCCAATTATTTAGAAACTTTTTTCATTTCATAGCATATTCTTTGGAAGCCTTAAAGGAAATAAATAACTAGCTAACTTACCCGAAATTTATCCCCCTAAATTCTTACATACACACCAAAGTATTCCTATAACTACCATATATATTAATACCACAAAAATATTAAAATGTCATATAGATCACACCCATGCTTCATATATATATATATATATATATATATATATAAATATTTCGATACATATATTTTGATCAAGACTTTTCAAGGGGGTTACATTTCTCCCCTCCTTAAAAGAAATTTCATCCTCGAAATTGACTCAATCGAATAATTCTTGGTATTTATCTTTCATTTCTTCCTCTCATTCCCACGTCAACTCTTCAAGGTTGTTATTCTCCCATAGAATCTTGACTAAGGTGATTTCCTTTTTCCTTACTTGTTTGACTTATCAATCCAAAATATGGACTGGTCTTTCCTCATATGTTAAGTCTATGGTTAAATTCGATAGTGTTGTTTCTAAGACTTGGCTAGGCTCTCCAATGCATTTTCTTAGCATAGACACATGAAACACATTATGAACTTCCACAAAAGATAGCGATAGAACCATACGATACGCTTTATCGCCTACCGGATCAAGTATCTCGAATGGTCCAATGTATCATGGACTCAACTTCCCCTTGTTGCAAAATCACAATACACCTTTCATTGGTGCAACTTTTAAGAAAACATGATCACCGACTATAAATTCCAAATCCTTCCTTAGTTTGTCGGTGTAGCTTTTCCGTCTCGCTTTGAGCCATTTTCATTTGTTGGCGGATTTTATCGATTACCTCAACTCGTTTGCTACACTAGTTCATACAAGGCTTTCTTTCCCCTATTTCATCCTAGTGTATTGGGACCTACATGGTCATCCATACAAGGCTTCATAAGGAGCCATCCTAATTGATAATTGGTAGCTATTATTATACATAAACTCGGATAATCATACATATTTTTCCCATTTCTTGGACCAATCCAAGACGCATGCTCGTAACATGTCTTTGAGAATCCGAATGACTCATTCGGATTGTCCGTCGATCCGTAGATGGTAAGCCATGCTGAAGTTTAAGCTCGTACCCATGGCTCTATGTAAAATCTTCCGGAATCGTCGAGGTAAATCCGTGATTGTGATCCGATACAATTGAAACTAGAATCCCATGCAACCTTACAATTTCATCAATATACAATTGGGCGTACTTGGTTTAAGTTGTAAGTGGTCCCGACTAGGAGAAAATATGCCGACTTAGTTAACTAATTCACAATTACCCAGATTGCATATGTTCCCTTCTTGGATCTCGGTAATCCCATAACAAAATCAATAGTTATATGCTCCCACCTCCGTTCTAGAATTGCTAGTGGTTTTAATGTTCTCGTGAGTTTTTTATGCTCGACTTCACTCAAATCTAGCACTTTGCTACATACTTGGCCACGTCCTTCTTCATTCCCGGCCACTAATAACATCATCTCATATCACAATACATTTTCGTACTACCTAGATGTATCAAGTATAGAGTTGTGTGTGCCTCCCTTAGTATTTCCTCCTTCAAACTTTCACCGATGGGACACATAGCCTTTCCTTAAATCTAACTACCCCTTTGTTATCAACAACAAATTAGTGTATTGGGATCTACACTGTCGTCCATACAAGGCTTCATAAGGAGCCATCCTAATTGATGATTGATAGCTACTCGTTATACACAAATTAAGCTAAAAGTTGTAAGGTTTTAGGAAGATTGGAACTTATTTTTGAGAAAAGTTCGAATTGTTTAAAAGAAAATTTTTAAAATTTTAGGGGTGGAATATTCTGAACTTTGTGTGGTGTTTTTAGGCATCTTAGATTGATTTTTAGGTAAAATGAAAGAATAAAAGTTTTTCATCTATGTTTCTACTAATTCTTTGTGAAATTTCATAATTTTTAGATCTATATATATAAAGTTATGGTCGATTTGATACGGACCCTTTGGATGTACCACTTGCTAGAAATTTTAGGAAAGAAAATTCCAAGTTGAGGGGGAGGGATTTTCGAAATTTAATGGAAAGAAATGAGATTAGTTACTTAAAATCAGTTATTTAGGGTGTTTAGTTAGCCTAAGTACTTAGTTAGACATCTCGACCACCCTAATAAATAAATTAAGGCCAACTCACCTTCCTTTTGACTTTAAACCAGCCACTTGCTTCCTTAGTCACCAAGTACTTTCCACCTTGGCCAATTGATTCAAGCCAATTGTAAAGGGGGAAGAAAAGGGAAATATATAAGGGAGGGAGAGGGTTAAATGGCTAAAACTTTCAGCCAAAAATCATGGAGCACCAAGAAAGAAAAGAGAGACAACCATGAGAGGGAGAGAAGAAGGAAAAAAAAGGGGAAAGCCTAAACAATCTCTAGGAAGTTAAAGAAATGTAAGTAGGTTTTATTTATGCCTTTAATTTTTATTTTTATGCATTTGAGTTATGTATTGGTTGAGTTGTTTGTTGTATAGTTGAGCTTGGTTTGTGTTAGTGGATTTATGATGTACTCGGCTTGATCTACTTGTGAATGTTATATAGGTGATGAATTATCACGTTTATAATGCCTAGTGCATGTCCAGGTATGTGAAAATGAGTTGGATTGGACTTGGACTAAAATTTAATTGGACTAAAACATGGTTAATATGGGTTGGAATGAATGGCTAAATCGGTGTTATTAAGGAGTAGTTTCTATCCGACTTTGGTATTGCCTTTTCAAGGACCTTAGGTTGATTTCTGAGTGAATATTAAAGAATAAAAGTTATTTATCTATATCTTTAATAACTCCCTATAAAATATTTTTATTATTAGGTTTATATAGAAAAATTTATGCCCATTTTAGTACGTAATGTGCTAGGTGAACTACTAGCTGGACAGATTGAATCTTAAACTTCAAAATTGTGTTATGAATTGTGTGTTTAGTATTTAAACCTAATTTTTTATATGTTATGAATCAATATTTCTAGTTTCTAATAACAAAAGGATAGGATTTAATATGCTCACAAATTGGTACGTTGGTTACTTGATTAGTGGCTACTCTATAATAAACCACAAATTGGAAAGGAGGGGAAAATGAATTCCTAGGGTTTCACTCAAGAACCCTTTCGGCCTAAGTAAGAAAATGAATAAGATTGGACCCATTTTATGTAATTAAGGGCCTAGGACTTAAGTACAATTTAATTAGGTACATATTAGTAAGTTGAGATGAAAAAGTAATCCTTGGCCACTTTAAGGACCTATTCGGCTTAAATCCTAAACTGTGGGGATTTGGATTACAATCCTTCAATTCCATAATTAATGGTGTGAGTACATCCTAATATGTATAAGAGAACATTTAGATAGGAAAAATTACTAGGTAAACTAAAATTTTGACCTAGAAGATTTGAAAGCCCAATTCAGCCCAAAATGCCCCAATTTGGGTTCGGAGAGAAAATATCACCTTAGTATGTTTTAAACTCGGTTTAAAATGCTACTAATTACATATGTCAAGTGAAGGACAAATTGTACAATGAGACTTACTAAATTTAACAAGATAAAAATGTCTACGTGCAATATAAAGTTTATGACTTAACTAATATGAGTCAACGGTAATTGATTTTCCTTAAGGGAAATATTATGGAAGTGAGATGGGAGTATATCGAAAACCTTATGTGGGTTGGATCTCGAGAATGATTTGATAGTCTAGGGTCCGACACCTATAGGGTGTTTAATAGGGTAAATGTAACTTCACGTGCATCATATGCATTCGGAGATGGATTGAACCGATTGCTAAGGTTATTCGACGAGTAATTGATTGTCGAGGTTATTCGATAGTAAATGATTGTTGAGGTTATTCGTAGTAACCGATCACCGAGGTTATTTGATAGTAAATGATTACCGAGGTTATTCGACTATCACATAGAATATAGCGAGACTTACTAATACTCATAGTACCCTTAACATTTCAAATTGATGAGAATAGTTAGGGCAAGTAGAAACAAATGTTGCATAACACATCTATCACCCTACTTACCGAGCTTCGACTCACCTTATTTGTTATTGCTGCCATGAAAGGTAAAAACGATGGTAAAATTGATAAGGACGCTGCTAGATCCTCCAAAAAGGCTCATGTGTGACATAAATACACTAGAATATGTTTTTGTTCATAATTCAAGGGTTCGATGTCAATAAGGGATTAAATGACCTCTTAAATAGTCTATAAATTTATTTTTTTATTAGCAATATTTACTATCGATATGTAATTTTTTTTTACACTTTCCGTCCGTACTATGTTATTAATTTTTAAGCATGTACATAGAAGAGTTAAGTCGGAATTAGATTATGTCAATGTGATGTGCCTCGCCCGGCCACCCCTATTTGGGTAATAAAGAATGAACTAGGGCGGGGGTGCCACACAAACGGACACTTTCCCCGGTCCGAACTTATGCATCTAAGGGCGATTATAAGATACGTGCCCCGGTTGGTGACAAAAATAGTAAGTCCTCATGCCTCTTTGGTATGGAACCTCCCACACTTATTGCACGAAGGTTAATTACTCATCACTAGTCTTGGTTGATTGCTCGATAACGATCTAGGATCGTAGGATACCGATCCGGCTGATCGTGCATTTCCTTGACTACCACCTCAATTAAAATTCCTAGGTGGAACTCACCTTACTAGTCCGTATGAAGAAGTTCCGAATTTAAATGCTTGCCTCTTCTATCGTACTTCCTTTGCAATCTCCTTTTAATCCTCATCTCGCCAACATTGCTTTATCCACCATTTCTAGAAAAGTATTGGTGGTCAACATACACACCATACTTTGAACCCTCGAGTTTAACCCCGTTAGAAACCGATTCTTTTTCAAATTCTCATTCCCGCAATGAATGGGACAAATCTACATCCCTATTCAAATCTCCACACATATTCACCCACGGACATTCCATCTTGTTTCAATTCTAGGAATTTCTAAATCTTTCTAGCCTTTACATTTACGATGAAGTACTTGTTGTAAAAGACCTTCTTAAATCCTTCCTAGGTCAAAGTGGGCATGTTGACTCGTTAATTGTGCACTTTCCCACCATGTGCAAGCATCTTTGGTTAGCTTAAAGATAGCACATGACACACATTCATTATTGTTGAATTATAGGTTTTTGAATATTGCTTCTAGAACTTTAATTCATTCCTCGGCTATCATTGGATTAACACCCTCGGTAAACTCTTAAGGATTCATTTACTCCGTCCGGGTTTGTTGTTGTTGTTGTATTGCTTGTTGTTGTTGCTGCATTATCTTATCATATGATTCAAGGCTTCTTATTGATTATCACTATCATTTCCGGAGGTCCCTTCTCCTCCTACTCATACGGGATTTTTCCTTAGTATGGTTTCACTTTGTACATATCATGTTATATTCGAGTTAGTTTTGGTATCGAAATCCTTTCTTATCACATACGATGCATCATATAAAACATTCATGTACATATAACATTCCATAAACGTTTAGTAGATATCATACAAAACATGCATTCACATTGACAAGCACATTTACATCTAAAGGTTTCCATGCCATGTGTACAATAAAAAAGCACTCCTATTCACACCAAAAGGCACTCCTAGTAGTACACCTAAAGTAGTACATCTAATGCATTAGATTAATATATCGGACTTGACGGGGAATGCAATACTCTACGCTCCACTAATCAATGACGTCAATTGATGTGGACTATCCTGTCATATGAGCAAGACATAAAGGTAGACTCTAGTTATACATTAATCTAGTAAGGGTTTGCCTAACTCGTATCTATAAAAAGACCCAAATTAAGTCTTGATAAAATGATCGATCCATCGTATTCGCCCAAACTTATCCAATAATCGTTGATCCCTCCGGAGAATAGTTTGATTTAATGTCATCCTCATGAAATCTACATTATGTTATCGATCAAAAGAGGCATCGGGAAATGCTATTTGCTGGATTAGATCAAGTACTTTAAGAATGTGAGCCACCATATCCTAATCCAAAGTCATAGTCGGATTGCTTAATTCAACCCAATAAGTAGCTAGAGTGGCCCTCCGTCGATGAGTCCTAAGCGAGCACAAGGAACAAAAAATAGGTATAGCATCTACATTGATAACATTGACCATCAACACTATTTCGAGAAATGGCTATATACTATATAAAAGCACACAATAAACACACATTTATAATAAACAAAGAATCAAATTTTACCCATCAAGTAGGGTATCGGTCCCCGAGCTCATGTGACACTTAAGACTCGGTTCCCTAAACCAAGGCTCGATACCACCTTTATAACGCCCCTAGCTCCCTTACAAATTTCCTAAGAGGTGTGGCTAGGTTCATTACATTATTAAGACTAACATCCTAACTCACTTCCATAATACATAACCATAGAGTGCGTACAATACAATTTAAATATCATTAATAAATACAGTTATAAGAAATTCCAAAATATCTAAGGTGCCCTTTATCCACTAATAAACATTGTACCCCTTAATTGACAATCAAAAGAGAATCATATATTTTCGGATAACACATGAGCCTCTTTTAGTGAGAACCGAGTAACATCCTTGATTGAATTATCTTTGCCCTTACCTGTTACATCACACATTTACAACAATAGAATGAGCCAAAGCTCGGTAAGTAGGATGATGCACATGATATGCGATGCTTGTTCTATTACTCTACCTTTCCCTATCAATTTTAGTTTAAGTACCTTAGGTATTAGCAAGTTCGCTCTATTTTCATCTCTCGAATCACCTACCACTAACAATGGAATTATCCCTTGTTGTAGTATATGGTTAACATGATTATCCATCACCTAACGAGTGTAATTAATTAATAGAGCATGCACATAGCTTCATTGCTAATACCCATTTAATCCGAGTTCGATTACCAAACCTCATCAAATCTGAATCAAATGTTCGTTTTCAATTCAATTCAATTCAATCCACCCCCAAATGTATATGATGCACATGATGTTTTAATTATCACATTCATGCAATCATGATTACCAAACCCTATCTTCTCAACCCATTCTTGGAATTCAATCTATATATAAGATTTCGGATATAGTTCATATTGTTTATATAGTATTCATCCAAAGAACAATTATCACCAATTTTATTCGAGTCTAAACTTTTACTTCGTATGTAAGTGCCTTTCTTCATGTAATTAGTCAGTCTTCTCATTAAATTCGACCTACACTTATTTTACATAGATGTTAGCCTTACGGTCCAATTGAAATCACATCTAAGGTGGAATCTCTCTCTTAGTCCGTATTTTGGCATGGATGGTCGAATTTAGCTTCTAACCAATCTAATCGAAAATTCCATTTTCATTGAAGTCTAACCTTTCTACACTTCAATTTATATATATATTTAGGTCTAATTAAACCATTAATTATCCATTTGGATGAGTGAAACTCAAATCCCAAAAATTAGGGTTTAGGCCGAATGATTCCCAAAACGTGGCAAGGACTTTTTTGTCATTACAATGGAGTTTTGTTTCATCCTAGTGTATACCTAGGTGAGTGAAAATTAAGTCCTTGGTTATTAATTACATAAAAAGGTCCAATCTTTCCCTTTTTGACATTTAGGCCGAATGGGTTTCCTAAAAAATGGCCCTTGAAACTCATTCTTTCAAAGTCCATCTCAATCATAGTTTAATCCAAACAAATTTTGATCCAAGCCCCTTTGTTTATACCAGCCCTATCAACACATACTTGCACATAGACAAAGCTTTATAAGCTTCAACAATTCATCACATACACAAGTCCAACAAGTAGATCCACATCAAACCATCGACACATCATACCAACACAAGTAACTCATAACAACATAACCAATGTCTCAAGTTACTCACATAAATTAAATACATAAAAACAACATTGGAGAACATAAAAGAAAACCTACTTAATTATTTCAAAGTTAGGAGAAAATCCCTTAGTCTTTTCTTCTCCTTTCTCCTTTCTTTCTTTCCTCTTTTTCTTTTTCGTTTTTCTCTCTCAATTTGGTTTTCTCTTAATTTTTGGTGAGCTAAAACTTGAGCTAAAACTTCCAAAGTGTGGCCGGCCATTAGGTCTCTCATATATATATATATATTCAACTTTCTTCCTTCATTAATTACAATAACAAGTGTCCTAAACTAAATTGATAAGGTGTAAAGTGATGGGAGATAATGGAAGGCTAGGTGGCGAGTTTGGAAGGCTAAATGATGAGGTGTAAGTCAAATGGAAGAATGGAGAAGCTTAGGTGTTAAGTTAACTTTTAAGGATGAGTAATGGAATTAAACATAATCTTATGGGTATTTTAGCCTATAAATTTTGGTAGTCCTCCAAAATTTTAGCCCTCTCCAATTATTTAGAAATTTTTTTCATTTCATAGCATATTCTTGGTAAGCGTTAAAGGAAATATATAACTAGCTAACTTGAAATTTATCCCCCTAAATTCTTACATACACACCAAATTATTCCTATAACCACCATATATATTAATACAACAAAAAATATTAAAATGTCAAATAGATCACACCCATACTTAATATATATATATATATATATATATATATATATATATATAAACATTTCGGTACGTATATTTGTATGATTAAGACTTTTCAAGGGGGTTACGGAGAGAGTGGGGGAGAGGGAGAGGAAGGGAGGGTAGTAGAGAGGGGGAAAGAGAAAGAGAGAGGGAGAGAAAGAGAGGGAAGGAGGGAAAGTGAGAGAGAGAATGATAGAGAGGGGGAGAGAGGGAGGAAGAGAGTGATAGAAAGAGAAGGAGTGAGTGAGTGGGAGAGAGGAGGACGGAGTTGGAGAGAGAGATAGAGAGGGAGTCCGAGGGAGAGTGAGAAACAAAGGGGGAGAGAGGGAGAGGGAGAGAGAGATGGATAGGGAAAGAGAAGGAGAGGGAGAGAGGAAGAGAAAATGATAAAGATGGAAACCGAGAGAAGGAGAGAGAAATGAAGAGAAAGAGACGGGGAGAGAGGGAGAGGGGGAGGGGGAGAGAGATATTAAGAGAAGGAGGGGAAGAGAGAGATTAAAAGAGAGAGAGGGAGAGAGGAAGGGAGATAATTGGAGAGAGAGAGAAAAAGAGGGAGAGTGAAAAGGGGGAGAAAAACAAGAAGAGGGAAAGAGAGGGGAGCAAGGGAGAGTTAGAGAGAGAGATGGTGAGAGATAGAGGAGAAGGGAGGAAGATAGAGAGAAAGGGAGAGGGAGATAGAGAGAGAGAGAGGGAAAGGGAGAGAGGGAGATAAAGGGAGACCAAGAAGGTAAAAAAGTGAAGGGGAGGGAAAGAGAGGGAGAGGCAGTGAGAGAGGGAGGGAGAGCGAAGGAGAGGGAGCAATAGATAGAGGGAGGGTAAGAGTGAGAGATAGATAGGAAGAGGGGGAGAGAGAGGGAGAGGGAGAGGGAGAGTGAGAGAGTGGGAGAGAGTGAGAGAGAGGGGGATTGGTAAAGAGAAAAGAGAGAGAGAGAGAATGAGACATAAATAGAGAGAGAGTGAGAGAGGAGAGGAGAGAGGGAGAGGGTACGAAAGGGAGAGGGAGAGTGAGTGAGAGGGAAAGAGAGGGTGAGAGAGATGAAGAGGAAGGAGCGAGAGAGAGAGATGGAGAGAGTGAGTGGGAGAGAAGGAGGGAGTGGTGGAGAGCAAAAGAGAGAGAGAGGGAGAGGGAGGGAGGGTGGGTAGGAGCAAAAGGTAGAAGGAGAAGGGGAGAGAGAGAGAGTAAGGAGAGAGAGAGAGGGAGAGTGAGGGGATAAAGTGGGAGAGAGGGGGAGCAAAAGAGAGGGGAAGGGAGAGAGAGAAGGAAAGAGTGAGAGGGAGGGAGACGAGAGATAGAGAGAGTGGGAGCGAGAAGGAGAGGTGAAGGGAGAGAGGGAAAGGGAAAGGGAGTGAGAGGTAGAGAGGGTGAGAGAGAGAGAGGGAAAGAGATAGAGGGAGGTAGGAAGGGAGAGAGAGAGAGGGGGAAAGAGAGGGAGATAGAGAGTGAGATAGAGAAAAATAGAGTAGAGAGGGAAGGAGGGAGGGGGTGGAAGGATAGAGAAGGAGAAAGATAGAGGCCAAGAGAGAGGGGGAGAGAAAGGGAGTGGGAGAGTGAGAAATAAAAAGAGGGAGAGGGAGGAGAGAGGGAAGGAGTGGGAGTGGGAGAGGGAAAAAGAAAGGAGAGGGAAAAGGGAAGGGAGGGAGAGAGAGAAAAAGTAAGAGAGAGGGAAATAGAGAGAGGGAGGGAGACAAAGAGAGAAAGGAGAGAGAGGGGGAGACAAAGGGGGTGGAGAGAGAAGGAGAAGGAGAGGGAGAGATAAAGAAGGAGGGATATAGAGGGAGAGGGATGGTGGGAGAGGGGGAGAGAGGAGAGGGAAAGGGTAGGGGAGAGAGAGGGAGGGAAAGAGATGTAGAGCAAAGGTGCGAGATGGAGAGAGGGAGAGTGGAAGGGAGAGGGAGGGAGGGAGTGAGAGGGAAAGGGAGAGGGATGGAGAGAGAGAGAGGGAGAGGAAGTAAGAGGGAGAATATAGGTAGTGAGGGAGAGGGAGTAAGAAAGTGAGGGATAGAATGAGGGAGAGGGAGAATGAGAGAGGGAGAGAGGGAAAGAAAAAAGGGAAGGAAAGAGAGAGAAAGTAAGAGGGAGGTAGAGGGAGTAAGGAAGTGAGGGATAGAATGAGGGAGAGGGAGAATGAGAGAGGGAGAGAGGGAAAGAAAAAAAGGAAGGAAAGAGAGAGAAAGTAAGAGAGAGGTAGAGGGAGAGAGGGAGGGAGAGATGAGGAAGGTGAAAGGAGAAGGGAGAGAGGGAAAGGTAGAGAAGGATGAAGGGAGAGAGGAAGAGAAAGATAGGGAGGGAGGGAGGAATAGAGGGCTAGAGAGTGAGAGGGAGAGGAGAGATAGTGAGTGAGAGAGAGAAAGAGAAGCGAGAGATAGGGAGGTAGAGGGAGATATAAAGGATGGGAGATGGAGAGAGTGAGAGAGGTAGGGAGAGAGAGGGAGACAGGGAGATGAGGGAAGGAGAGAGGGAGAGAGAAGAGGGTGGGGAGAGAGAGATAAAGTTAAGGAGTAGGAGTAAGGGAGAGAGGTACAATGATAAGGAGAGGGAGAATGGTTGAGGGAGAGGGGCACAAAGACAAGGAGAGGGAGAATGGTTAAGGGGAGAGGTACAAAGACAAGGAGAGAGAGAATGGTTGAGGGAGAGAAACAGAAATAGAGAGAAAAAGAGGGAGAAAAAGAGAGAAAGAGAGGCGAGAGAGGAAGAAGGAGAGATGGTAATAATGGAAAAGGGTGAGAGAGAGGGAAGGGGAGAGAGAGACTAAGAGGGAGTGAGGGAGAGAGCGAGAGAGAAAGAGAGAGATGAGGTGGAAGAGGGGGAGAGAGAGAGCGAGAGTGGGGGAGTAAGGGTGGGAGAGAGGATAAGAGGGAGAGAGAGGAATAAAAGATTAGGAAAGAGGGATAGAGATAGAGAGAGAAGGAGAGAGAAAGAGATAGTGAGAAAAGAGAGAGAGAGAGGGAGAGAAAGAGAGATAGAGGAAGAGGGAGAATGAGATGGGAGAGAGAAAGAGATAAAGGAGGGAGAGAGAAGAGGTAGAGAGGGTGAGGGAGAGAGATGGATAAAGAAAGGGAGAGGGGGAGAGTGGAGAGGAAGAGGTAGAGGTAGAGGGAGAGATAGAGAGGGTGGAAGAGAGAGGGAGAGAGAAAGAGATAAAGGAGGGAGAGAGGTGGAGAGAGGGAGGAAGAGAGGCAAAGATAGGGGAGGGATGGAAAGAGGGATAGGAAGAGAGAGAATGAGATAGAGAGGGGGAGGCATAAAGAGATTGAGAGATAGGGAGAGGGGGAGGGAGAGTGAGAGAGAGAGAAAGGGAGAGAGGGAGAGGGAGTGGATGAAAGAGGGAGAAGAAGGAAGGAAGAAGAGAGAGAAAGGTCGAGGGAGAGAGAGAGGGACCGGGAGAGGGAGGGAGATAGAAGGAGAGAAGAAGAGAGAGAGGAAGATTAAGGGAGAGAAGGAAGGAGAGAGGGAGGGAGAGAGGAAGTGAGGAAGAGAAGGAGTGAGTGAGAGGAGAGTAATGAGAGAGGAGACAGAGAGGGGGATGGGAAATGAGAGGGGAGGGAGAGAAAGGGAGATAGGTAGTGAGGGAGAGATAGGAAGAGAGAGAGTGAGAAGGAGAAAGGAAGAGAGATATAGAGAGAGAGAAGATAGAAGTAAATAGAAACAAAGATAGAGAGAGTGAGAGTGAGAGTGAGAGTGAGAGTGAGAGAGAGTGTGAGAGAGAGAGAGAGGGAGGGAGGGAGATAGAGGGAGATGAGGGAGAGAGGCCGAGAGAGGGGTAGAGAGAGGTCGAGAGGGAGGGAGAGTGGAGGATGGAGTGTAGAATCTCTCTCTCTTCTCCTTTCACTCTCTCCCTCCCTCTCCCTCTCTCTCCTATTCTTTCTCTCACTCTCTCAATCATTCTCTCTCACACTCTCTCCCTCTTTCCCTCATCTCCCTCCCTCTACTTTCTCTCTCTCACTTCGCTTTCCCTCTCACTCTCTCTCTTACACTCTCACTCTTTTTCTCTCTCTCTCCCTTTTGTTTCCTCCCTCTCCCTCTCAACCCATCTTGCTCTCCCTCTCAACTAATCCCTCCCTCTATATCTCCTTCTCCCTCCCTCCCTCCCTCTCTCCCTCTCTCTCTTTTTCCTTTCTCTCCCTCCCTCCCTCTCTCCCTCTCTCTCTTTTTCCTTTCTCTCACTCTCTCCCTCTCTCCCCTATCTTCCCCACTCTCCCTCTCCTTCTCTTCATCTTTCTCTCCCCTCTCCCATTCTTTCTCAATCTATCTCCCACTTTTTCTCTCTCATGCTCCCTCTTTCCTTCTCTCTTTATTTCTCTCTCCCTCTCTTTCTATCCTCCATGTCTCTCCCTCTCTCTCCCTTTCTTTGTCCTTCCATCTTTCCCTCTCTTTCCCTCTCTCTCCCTCCCTCTATCCCTCTATCCCTCTCACCCTCTCTCTCTCTCCCTCTCCCTCTCACCCTCTCCTTCTCTCCCTCTCCCTCCCACCATCCCTTCTCTCTCCCTTCCATTCTCTCTCTCTTTCTTCTTCTTTCCCTCCCTCTACCTCACTCCCTTTCTCTTCCTCTCTTCATCTCCCATTCTAACCTCTCTTGCTCTATCTCGTTACCTCTCTCTCCCTCCCTCTTTCTCTCCCTCTATCTCTATCCTTCTTCGCTCTCTCTCTACATCTCACTCCTCTTTTCTCCTCTATCCCTCTCTCTCCCTCCCTCTCTCTTCCTCTCTCTCTATCCTCCCTCTCTCTCCCTTCATATCTAACTCCTCTTCGCCCCTCTCTCCATCCATCCCTCTCTGTCCTTCTCTCTCTCCCACTCTTCTTCTCTCATTCCTCCTTCTCTCTACCTTACTCTCCCTCCCTCTTTACCTCTTTCTCTTAAACTCTCTCCTCCTTTTTCCATCTTTCTTCCCATTTACTTCCTTCTCCCTCTCCCTCTCCCTTTCCCTCCCTTTCTCTCTCTCTCTTCTTCTCTCTCTCTCCCTCTATTCTCTTTCTCTCTCTTCCTTTCTCTCTTGTTCTCACTTCTTCTCTCCTACTCTCTCCCTCACTCTCATACATACTCTTTCCCTCTCTCCCTATCTCTCTCCCTCTCAATCCCTCTCACTCTATTTCTCTCTTGGTCTCCCTCTCTCCTTCCCTCTCACTCTCTCTCTTACCCTCTCCCACTCTCTTTTCCTCTCCCAACCTCCCTCCCCATCTATCTCTCCCCCTCTCCCTAATCTCCTTATCGCTCCTTCTCTTTAATTGTCTCCCTCTCACTCTCTCCTATCTCTCCCACTCTCCCCCTAATCTCTATCCCTTTCCCTCTCCTCCTCTCTCCCACCTTTTCCCTCTCTCTTCCTTTTTATCTCCCTCACTTTCTCTCCCCCTCTCTCCCTCCCTCCCTCTCCCCATCTCTCTCCCTCTACTCTCTCCCCTCTCTCACTCTTCCCCTCCTTACCTCTCTACCTCACTCCCTCTCGCTCTCACCCCTCTCTCTCACTTTTCCCCTCCTTTCCTCTCTATCTCACTCCCTCTACTCTCTCCCCCTCTCCTCACTCTCACCCTCTCTCTCTCTCCGCCCTCTCTCCCTCTCTCTCTCTTCCACCATTTCCCTATCTCCCCCTCCTTTTCTCCCCCTTCTCTCCCTCTCACCCTATATCTCTCACTCTCCCTCTCTTCCTCACTCTCTCTCTCCTTGTCCTTCTTTCTCCTTTTTTATCTCAATCTCTCTCTATCCCTCCCTTTCTCCTTCTATCTCTCTATGTCTCTTTCTCACTCTATCTCCTACTCTCTATCTTTATCTCCCTCTACCCTTCACTCCCTCTCTCTCCTTCTCTCTTATCTCTCTCTTCCACCTCCTCTTCCTCTCTCTTGTCTCTCTCTTCCCCTTTCTATCCCTTTCTCTCTCTATCTCCATCCCTTTTGCTCACCCTCTCTCCCCCTCTCCTACTCTCCATATCTCTATGTCCCTTTCACCCCTCTCTCCATCTCCTGTCTCCCTCCCTTTATGTCCCTTTCACTTCCTCTCTCTCTCCATCTCCCTATCTCCCTTACTCTCTCCCTCTCTCCCCCTCTATCTCTCTTTCTCTCTCACTCTCTCTTCCAATCTCCCTTTAACCCTAATTCTCTTCCAATCTATCTCCCCTACTCTCCCCACTCTCCCTCTCTTTCTCTCTCTCCCTCTCTCTCTCCCTCTCTCTTCCTCGCTATCTCTATCTATCTATCTCTCCCTCTAATCCTACTCTCTCACTCTCTTTCGATCCCTCTCTCTCCCTCCCTCTCTCTCTCTCTCTCCCCGTCCCTACCTCCCCCTCTACTTCTCTCCCTCACTATCTCTCCCTCACCTCTCCCTCTCTCCATTTCCCTCCTCTCTCCCCCATACTTCTTCCTCCCACCCTCTCTCTCCCTCTTCCTATCTCCCCTCCCTCCCTTTCTATCTCTCTCCATCTCTCCCTCAATCTCTGCCTCCTCCCTCTCCCTCTCCCTCTCTCCCCCTCCCCCTCTCTTCCCTCTCTCCCTCTCTCTCTTCCTTTCCTCCCTTTGTTCATGTTTCTCTCCACCTCTCCCACCCTTTCCCTCTCTCTCCCTCTCTATCTCCTTTCCCTTCTCTCCCCCTCTATCCTTCCCTCCCCGCCCTTACTCTATCTCTCTTTATCTCTCCTCTCTCCATTTCTCTCTCATTGCCTCTCCCTCTCACTCTCCATCTCTTTCATTCTCTCTCCCTCTCTCTTTTTTCTCCCATTCCTTCTTTAGCTCTATCTCTCTCCCTCTCTCCTTTTGCCTATTTGTCTTTGCACTCCTCTCTCCCTATCTCAGCCTTCCTCGAATGCCTTCTTTATTTATCTCTCTCCTACATTCACTCCCTCCATCCCTCACTCCCTCCCTTGCTCTATCTCCCTCTATCTCGCTACCTCTCATTTACTCTCTCCCTATCTCACCCTCCCTCTAACCCCTTCTTTATTTATCTCTCTCCTATATTCTCTCTCTCTCGTCCCTCACTCCCTCCTTTGCTCTCTCTCCCTCTGTCTCATTACCTCTAACTTACTCTCTCCCTTACTCTCACTCTATCTCCCTCCCTTCCTCTCTCTCCCTTTCTTTCACTCACTCCCACCTACTCTCTACCTCACTCTCACTCTATCTCCCACTCTTCCTCTCTCCCTTTCTTGCTCACTCCCTCTCATCAGCTCTCTCCTTCACTCTCACTCTATCTCCCTCCCTCCCTCCCTCTCCCTCTCTCTCTCACCCCCTATCTCTCCCTCTCTTCCATCATTTCCCTATCTCTCCCTCCTTTCCTCACTCTCTCTCCCTCCCACCCTCTCTCTGTCTCTTTCCTTTTTCTCTCTCCCTCTCTCCCTTACTCTCACCCCATCTCGCTCACTCTCTCTCTCTTCATCACTCTCTCCCTCCCTTTCTCTCCTCTCCTTTTTTATCTCAATCCATCTCTACCCCTCCCTCTATCTCTCCCACTCTATGCCTCCCTTTCTCCCTCTCTGTCTCTCTTTGTCTCTCTATCACTCTATATCCTACTCTCATCTTTATCTCCCTTTACCTTTCTTTCCCCTTCTCTCTCTTTCTCTCTTTCTCTCTCATCTCTCTCTCTTCCACCTTTTTCCCTCTATCTTATCGCTCTCTTCCTCTTTCTCTCCCTCTCTCTCACCCCTTTCTCTTACTCTTTCCCTCATTCTCATTCACTCATACTCTCCATCTCTCCCTTTCTATCCCTTTCTCTCTCCCTCTCTATCACTCTCGCTCACCCCTCTCTCTCCCCCCTACTATCTCTCACTCTCTGTCCCTCCCATTACCTCCCTCTCTCCCTCACCCTCTCTATAACTCCCTTACTCTCTATCTCTTTGTCTCCCCCTCTATCTCTCCCTCTCTCTTACTCTCTTCTAATCTCTCTCTCCCTCCTCCTCCCTCTCTCTCCCTTGCTCTCCCCCACTCTACCTCTCCTTCTCTCCCTCACCCCCTCTCTCCCTCTCTCTCTCTCACACCCTCAATATCGCTATCTCTCCCTCTCTCTCCCTCTCTCTCCCTATCTCTTTCTTCACACTCTCTCTTTTGCTCTCTCTTTCTCCCTCTTTCTCCCCCTCTCTACCTCCCCCTCCACTTCTCTCCCTTACTATCTCTCTATCTCTCCCTCACTCTCTCCCTCTTCCCTCTCCCTTCCCTCTCTCCCCTTCTCCCTCCTCCTTCTCTCTCTCTCCCTCTCCTTATCTCCCTCCCTATCTCCCTCTCTATATCTCTCCCTCACTCTCCCTCACTATCTCTTTCCCTTCTCTCCCTTTCTACTTCTTTCTCTCGCCTTCTCTCACTCCCTTTCCTTCTTTCCTCCTCTCCCTCTCCCTTCCTTTTTCTCCCTCCCTTCCTTTCTATTTCTCCCTCTCTCTTTACCTCTCTTCCTCTCTCTCCTCTCTTCATCTCTCCCCCTTCTACCTCTCCCTCTCTCATCTCTCTCTCCCTCCTTTCCACTTTCTCCCTCTTTCTCTCACACTATCACATCCTCTCTCTTACTCTCTCTCCTAATCTCACACTCTCTCTCTTTTCCTCTCTCTTTCTTTTTCCTTCTCTCTTTCCCTCTCCATCCCCTCATGCTAGCTCTCCCTCCCTTCCCTCTTTCCCTCTCCTTCTTTCCCTCCCCTTCTCTCATTCCCCCTCCCTCTCCCTCTCCATCTCTCCCTCCCTATCTCTCCCTCTCTTTCTCCCTCCCTCTCTCCCCTAATCTCTCCTACTCTCCCTGTCTCCCTCTCCCTCTTTATCTATATCTCTCCTAATCTCTCCCTCTCTTTCTCTATCCCCTCTCTCCTAACCTTTTCCTTCTCTCCCTCTATTCCTCCCTCCCTCTCTCTCCACTTCTCTCCCCTCTCTCTCCCTCTCCCTTTTTCCCTCTCCCTTTCTCTTCCTCTCTCTTTCGCCTTTCCCTCTCTCTCTCCCCTTCTCTCCCTCTTTCCCTCTCTCTATCTCTCCCTCTCCCTTGCTCTCTCTCCCTCTCTCACTCCATTTCCATCTTTCTCCCTCTCTCTCTCCTCTTTCCCTTCTCTATCTCTCTCTCTCCTTCCATCCTTCTCTCTCCCCCTCTCTCTCCCTCTACTATCTCTTATTTCCTCTCTCTCCCCCTCTCCCACCCATTTGCTCATCTCTCTCTCCCTCCTTTATTTTTTCTCTCTCCCTCTCTTTCTCTCTCACTTCCACTCTTTTGCTCTCTCGCTCGATCTTACTCTCTCTTTCCCTCTCTCCATCCCTCTTCCTTACCTCTCTCTCCCTCTCTCCATCCCTCTTCCTTACCTCTCTCTCCCTCTTTCCCTCCCTCTCTCTCCCTCCCTCTCCTTCTCTATATTCCTCTATATCCCTCTCTCTTCCCATTCATCTCTCTCTCTTTCCCTCTTAATCTTAACCTCTCTCCCTCTTTCTTTATCTACGTATCTATCTCTTACACTATCCCCATCTTTCTCCCTCTCCCCCTCTCTCCCACCCTTTCCCTCTCTCTTCCCCTCTTTAATCTCCCTCGCCTCTCTCCCTTTCTCTCCCTCCCTCCTTTTTCATTTCCCTCTCCCTCTCTCTCTCACCCTCGTCTCTTGCTCTCCTTTTTCATTCTCTCTCCCTCTCTATCCCTTATTCTCTCTCCCTCCCTCTTTCTCCCTAATCATCTTTCTCCCTCTCTATCCGTATCTCCCTTCCCTTCCCCTTCCCTGTCTATTTATCTCTCTCTCTCTTACTCTCTCCCTCTCTCTCCTCCTCCCTCTAACCCTCTTTCTATTTATCTCCTTCGTACACTCTTTCCCCTCTCTCTCTCCCCCTCCTCGCTCTCACTCTCTCTACTACTCTCCCCCTCTCACTCTAGCTCTCTCTCTCCCTATTTCTCCTACTCTCTATTTATCTCCCTCCTACACTTTTTCCCTCCCTCCCTCCTCTCCTCTCTCTCCCTCTTACCCTCCCTCTAACCTTCTCCCTATCTTTCTCCCTCTCCTTCTCTCTCCCTCTCTCTCCCCCTCTCACCCTTCCTCGTTCCCTTTCGCTCTCCCTCTTTCCTTTTCTCTCTCCTTCCCTCTCCTACTCTCTTTATGCCTCTCCTTTTCCTTATCAATCTCTCTCTTTCTCTCTCACTCCCTCCCTCCCTCTCTCCCTCCCTATCCCCCTCTCTCTCTCTTTCTCTCTACCACTCTCTCCTTCTCTCTCTACCTCTTTTTCTCACTCTATCACTCTCTCTTTTCCTCATTATCCCTTTTTTCCCTCTCACTCTCCCCATCTCTCCTTTACTCCTTCTCCCTCCCTCTTTCTTGCTCTTTCTCCAACTCTCTCTCTCTCCCTCTTGCACTTTCTCTCTCCCTCTCACTCTTTCTATCCCTCACCCTCTCTTCTCTCTCTTTCTCTCTCTCTCTCCCTCTCTCTCACTCTTCTTCCCTCTCTCTCTTTTCCTCTCTCTCTACAACTTTTTCTCTCTTCCTTTCTCTCTATCCCTTTCTCTTACTCCCTCTATTCCTCTCTTACTTCCTCCATTTCCCTTTCTCTCTCCCTCTATCCCATTTTCACTCTCTCTATCTTGCTCACCCTCGCACATCCTCTCTCTCCCTCCTCCTCTATCACTAATCCTCTCTCTCTTATCTCCCCTCTCCATCTCTAATTTATCCCTCTCTCCCTCTCTCTATCAATTTCTCTCCTACTATCTCTTTCCCTCTCTATCTCTTTCCTCTTACCCTTTCTCTCTCAATCCCTCTCTCACCCCTCTCTCACCCCTCTCTCCCTTTCCCTCCCCCTCTCTCCCTTAGCTCTTTCCTTCTCTCTCTTTTCCCACTCTCTACCTCTATCTCTTTTTCTCTCTTTTCTCTCCCTCTTTCTAGCTCCCTTACCTACTTTCTCCCTTTCTCTCTTGCCCTCACCCTCCCTCTATCTCCCTTACCTTCTCTCTCTATCTTCCCTTACTTACCTTTCTCCCTCTCCTTCTCTCTCCCTTTTTCCCTCCCTCTCTCCCTATTGCTCTCCCTTTATCCCCCTCCCTCCTTCTCGACTTATCTCTCTCCCTTTCTCTCCCTCCTCCTCTATCCCTCTCTTTTTCCCTCTATCTTTCTACCTCTCTCTCCCTCTATCCCTCTCTCCCCCTCTCTCACCATCTATTCCTCTACCTTCCTCTCTCTCACTCTATATCTTCTTCCCTCTCCCTCTCTCTCCCTCTCTCTCTTCTTCTCTCTTCCTCTCCCTCTCCCTCTCCCTCTCCCTCTCTCTCCCTCTCTCTCTTCTCTCTTCCTCTCCCTCTCCCACTCCCTTTCTCCCCCCTCAATTTCTCTCCCTTTGTCTCTCTCTCCCCCTCTCTCCCTCTTCCGACCTCCCTCTCTCATAATCTATCTCTTTCTAACTCTTTCTAACTCTCTCCCTCTCTTTACCCCTTTCTCTCTCATTCCTTCTCTCCTTCCCTCTCTCTTCCCATCTCTCCTCTCTCTCTCTCTCTTTCCCACTCTCTCTCTCCCTTCCCTCCCTCTCTCCCTTCCCTCTCCCTCCCTCTCCCTCCCTTTTTATCCCTCTCTTACTCTCTCTTTTTCCTCGCTCTTTCCCTCTCACTCTCTTCTCCCTTCTCTCACACTCTCTCCCTCCTCTCTCTCTCCCCTCTATATCCCACTTTCTCACTCTCCCTCTCTCTCTCTCTCTTTCTGTCTCTTTCTCTTTCCCTCTCCCTCTTTATCTTCTTTTTTCCCTCTCTCTCTTTTTCTCTCCCTTTCTCTCCCTTGACTCAGTATTTATGATGCCTTACTAGAGGCCAATCTTGATTTATGTATCAAAAGATAAAAGAGGTGTCATTTATTTTTGATACATTGCCAACACACCTAGGAGTCTATCGAGTCACGCGCATAAGTTTAAGCATTCACATAATAAAAGAGAACAAAGATTTTGCAAAAATTTTCCTAAAAAGAAAGTTTCCTATCTTGGAAAAGGTTTTTAAAAATAGAAGTTTCTTGTTTTGGAAAAATTTCCCTAAAATAGAAAGTTTCCTATTTTAGAAATCGGTTTCCTAATTTAGAAGTCGGTTCTAAATTTGGAAGTAAGTTACCTAAAAAGGAAATTAATTTCCTAATTTAAGTTTAAGAGTATTTTGAAAATTAATTAATTAATTCATAATTAAATAGGTCAAAAGAGTTTGAGCCAAAGGCTTAGTTTAAAAGCCTATAAGATATTTTGATGGTAAAATAAACTTAAGCATTGTTGGATAAGACTTAGGGTTTGTAAGGATAATATCAAACAAGCCCACACATGTTGCAACTCTTTATTCTTGAAGGACAAGGATAACGCCCCTCATATAAATAAAGGAAGAGAAGGGAAAAGGAGGGTTAAGAGAGAGACACACACATGAAAAATTGAAAAGAAAAAGAAAGTGAAAGTTTTTCTCTCCCAAAAGCCTCGAGTTATTGTATCCCTCCTTAAAAGCCTAAGTTGCTCAAAAACCCTAACTGATTTCTTTAAAAAGTAAATCAACTATACGGAAGGATTAAAGCCAATTCTCTATGATTTTTGTGGCTTCTTTAGTGGGTGTTTATACTACAAACATTATCAATAGAGACTAATCATTTAGATGACTCCTTTTTGTAAAGACTAAATCTACTCTACAAGAGGTAATCTTGTACTCACTCTTTTAACTTATGTATGTATGATAAGTTGATTCAATGGCTTGATCTTGGAAGACTTAGATGGAGGAAAATTTTTTTTTCTTTTGCACCACTACGGGATGCATGATCCTTCATGTATATCTCTTGTTCTTTCGCTCCCCTCTATCTCTCTCTCCCTTTGCCTAGTTCTCTCTCCCTCCTTCTCCCTCTCCCTTCCCTCGCCTCCCCTCTTTATCTCTCTATCCCTCTCCCTCCCTATCTCTCTCTCTCCTCTACTCTCTCATTCTTTCTTTATCTCTGTATCCCTTCCCTCTTTCTCCCTCCCTCTCCCTCCCTATTCTTTATCCCTCTCCCTCTCTCTCTCTCTCTTTCTCCTCTTCTCCCTTTCTCTCTTCCTCTCTCTATCACCCTCTCTCTATCTCTCCATCTCTCTTCCTCTCTCCCTTTTCTTTCTTTTTCTCTCTCCTTTCACCCTCTCTCCCTCTTTCTTCCTCTCTATCTCTCCCTTTATCTCCTCTCTCCCTCTTTCACTCTCTCCCTCCCTTTCTCTCTTCCTCTCTCGCTCCCTATCTCTATCTCTCTCTCTTTCTCTCCCAACCTCTCTTTTCCTCTCTCTATCTCTCTCCCTCTCCCTCTCTCACTCTCCTACTCCTTCTCTCACTCTCCTACTCCTTCTCTCTCTATCTCTCCTTCTCTCACTCCTCTCTACCCTTCTCTATCCCTTCCTTCTCCCTTCCTCTATCTTTTTATCTCTCTCTTTCTCTCTCCCTCTTTCTCCTTATTTCTTCCCCTCTATCCACCTCTCTCTCCTTCTATCCTTCTTTGTCCCTCTCTTCCTCTCTCCCTCCCTCTCTCTTTCTCTCTCAAGCTCCCTTTTGCTCCCTCTCTTCCTCTCTCTCCCTCTCTTTCCCTTCTCTCTCTCCTCTTCTCTCCCTCTTACTCCTTCCCTTTCTCTCTCTCTCCCACCCTCTCCTACCATCTCTTTCTCTCTCCCTCTCCCTTCCTCTCCCTCTACCTCTTTTTTCCCTTTCCAATCTCCCTCTCTCACTCCCTCTCTCTATACCTTCTTCTCTCTTAATATCCCCCTCCCTCTATCCCTCCCTTATACTATCTCCCTCTCTCTTGTACTATCTTTGTCTCCCTCTTCCTCTCTCTAGCCATCTCTCTCTTCCCCACTTTCTCTTTCTCTCTTCCTTCTCCCACTCTTCCTTTTCCTGCCTCTCCCTCTCCCTTTTTATCTCCCTCTCCCTCTTCCTTTCCTAATCTTTCTCTCTTTCTCTCTCCCCCTCCCTCCCTCCCACCCTCTCTACCTCTCTCCCTCTCTCTCTTTCACTTTCCCTCTCCTCCCCCTCTCTCCCTCTCCCTCTCCCTCACTCCTTCTAGCTCCTACTCTTTCTCCCTCTCTTCCTCTCTCCCCTCCCTCTCCCTGTATCCCTCTTGCTCCCTCCTCTCTCCCTTTCTCACCCTTCCTCTCCCTCTCCCTCTCACTCTCTCACTCTTTTTTCTCTCTCTCTCTCACTCTCCTTCTCTCTCTCACTCTCTCCCATCCTCTCTTTCTTACTCTAGCTTTCTCTCCCTCCCTCGCCCTCTCTCTCCCTTTCTCTTTCCCCTCCATCTCTCTCCCTCTCTCCCTTTCCTTATCTCTCTCTCTCTCTCTTTCCCTTTATCTTTCTCTCTCTCCCTCTTCCCTTCTTATCTCCTTCCTTCTCCCCCTCTCTCTTCCTCCCCATATCTCTCGATCTCTCTCTCTCTTCATCTCTCTCCCTCTCCCCTCCTTCACCCTCTTTATCTTTCTCTCCCTCCATCTCTCTTATTCTCTCCCTCTCACTCTCTCTTCTTCTCTCTCCCTCTCTCACCCTTCATCCTTCTCTCTCTTTTGCTTCTCTCCCTCTCTCTCCCACCCTCTCCCTATATCTCCCCTCTCTCCTTTTCTCTCTCCCACCTCTCCCTTTATCCCTCCTCTCCTTTTCTCTCTCCCTCACTCTCTATCTCTCTATCCCTCCCTTCCTCTCTTTATTCCTCTCTCTACCTCTCACTCTCCCTTTTTCTATCCCTTACTCTCTCTCCCTCCCTCCCTCCCTCCCTTCCTCTACCTCCCTCTCACTCTCCCTTTCACTATCCCTTACTCTCTCTCTCTCCCTCCCTCTTCTTTTCTCTCTCTCTCTCTCTCTCTTGTTCTCCTCTCCCTCTCCCTTTCTCTCTCCCTTACTCTCTCTCTCCCTCTCTCTCATTAGCTCTCCCTTTCTCTTTCCCCCTCCTTCCCCACCTCTCCCTCTTTCTACCTATCCCTCCCTCCCCATCTCTCTCTCCCTCACTCCCTCCCTATTTTTATCTACTCTCTCTCCTTCTTCCACCCTATCTCCCTCTCTCCCCCTCTCACTATCTCCCTCTCTCTCCCTTCCTCTCCTTTCCTTACTCTACCCCTTTCTCCCTCTCTCTCTACTTCTTTCCCTTTCTCTCTTTCTACCTCTCTCTCACTCTCTCCTTCACTTTCCTCGCTCTATCTCTCCCCCTCTCCCCCTCTTTCCCCCTCACTCTCTCCTTCTTTCCCTCTCTCTCCCTCTCTCCCCTCTGTTTTGCTCTTTACTTCGTCCCTCCCTCTCCTTCCACCTTTCTCTCACTCTCTCCTTCTCTTCCCTCGTTCTCTCTCCCCCTCTCTCCCTTGCCTCTCTCTCTCTCTCCTTCTTCCCCTCTCGCCATCTTTCTCCCTTACTCTCTCCCTCTTTGCCTCTCTCTCTCCCTTTCCATTCCTCTTACTCTCCCTCTCTCTCCCTCTCCTTCTCACTCCCTCTCTATCTCCTAATCTCCCTCTCCCTCGCCCTCTCTCTTTTCCTCTATCTCCCTATCTCCATATCCCTCCATCTCTATCTCCTCCTTTTTCTCTCCTCCTCTCGGTCCCTCTCTCCCCCTCGATCCCTATCTCCCACTCTCCCCCTCATTCTTTCCCTCTCCCCCTCTCTCTCCCTCTCTCTCTCCTTCCCCTCACTCTCTCCCTCCCTCCCTCTTTCTCTCTCATCATCTCCCTCTCTCCTTCTCTCTTTTTCTTTCTCTTCACCTTCCATCTCTCTCCCTCGCTCTCTCCCTCCTCTTCTCTTCCTCCGCCCCTTCCTCTCTCTACCTCTCGAGTAAATCGGCTATGCTTTATTGGTGTACTCCTACTAAAGCCATTGATTTCTTGACCAAACATTCATCAAAGTGCAATGTGATAACTTCTTTAGCATACAATGAATGACATGTCCTATCTTAGTCATACACCTACCTCTATTAGATTCCTAATGCACCTAACAAATCACCCTCATGCAACATTTTACTAAGTCCATTGAAACGAGTGTCAAAGTGTTTAAATTCTTTAACGAGATAACGGTGATAACTTTAAGTCTAAGGACCACTTGTACCAATCTCTTTCGTATGAGATTTTCATAGACTAAATCAAATGGATTCTCATGGTGAGTCAAGTCTAGTGATATGTTCTCTAACATAATTTACATAAGTGCTTACTTTTACATCATCATGCAAATAGGTGTGAGATCTCCTACTACTAACATATAGCATGAGCATAGTACCTGCAAGTCTAACCACATATAGTTAATGTCCATTCTTAGCAATGCTATGACTTGAAACATTTAATGATATTATTTATTCGTATTAGTGTTTATCCTGTATATTTTAATCAATAACTAATAATGTAAATGAATAGTATAAGTACTTCTATCTAATTCTACTGAATTAATAAACATAAAACATAAGAATCAATAGAAAGACTTCTTTATCATTATTAAAGTAAATGAAGTGATGATACAATAACTCAAGCCCATCCAAACGTGGTTGGATCTCGAGCACCTACACTATCATCTCCCTCACTATTTCTCTTTCTCTCTCCTTTTCTCCCTCTCCCCTCTTCCTTCCTCTCCCTTCCCCCCTTCATCTCCCTCTCTCTACCTCCCTCCCCCTCTCACTCCCTCTCTTTTTCTCTACCTATTTCTCTCCCTCTCTCCTTCTCTTTCTCTCTCCCCTAACCTCTCTCTTCCACTCTTTAACTCTCTCTTCCTCTCTCTTTCTCCCTCTCCTTTTCTCTCTCCCTTCCTCTCTTTCTCTCCCTCTTTCGGTCACTAGCTCTCCCTTTCTCTCTCCCCCTCCCTCCCTACCTTTCCCTCTTTCTCCCTATCTCTCTCTCCCTCACTCCCTCTCTATTTCTATCTACTCTCTCTCCCTTTTAATCTCCATCCCTCCCTCTCCCTCTCTCCCTCCTTTCTCAATATCTCCCTCTCTCACCTTTCTTCTTCTTTCCTTACCCTCCTCTTCTCTCCCTCTCTCTCCTCTTTTCTCTCTCTACTTCTTTCCCTCCCTCTTTTTCTACCTCTCTCTCACTCTCTCTCCTTCTCTTCCCTTACTTTAACTCTCTCCCCCTCTCTCTCTTCCCTCACTCTCTCCTTCTCTCCCACTCTCTCTCTCTATTTCCTTTATTTTTTCTCTTTACTTCTCTCCCTCCCTCTCTTTCTACCTCTCTCTCACTCTCTCGCCTTCTCTTTTCCGGTTCTCTCTCCCTTCCCTCTCTCTCTCTCTCTCTCTCTCTTCGTCCCCTCTCTCCATCTTTCTTCCTCTCTCTCTTTCCTTTTCCATTCCTCTTACTTTTTCTCTCTCCCCCTCTTCCTCTAACTCCTCTCTCTTTCCCTTTGTCTTCTTATCTTCCTCTCATTCGCACTCCCTCTCACTCTATCACTATCTCCCAATCTCCCTCCCCCTCTTTCCCCCTCTCCCTTTCCCTCTCCCTCTCCCTCTCTCTTTTCCTCTCTCTCCCTCCCTCCGTATCCCTCCCTCTCTAACACCCCCTCTTTCACTCTCCCTTCACTCTTTCCTTCTCCCTTTATCTCTCCCTCTGTCTCCCTTCCCCTCACTATCTCCCTCCCTTCCTCTTTATCTCTCATGATCTCCTTCTTCCTTTCCCTTTTTCTTTCTCCTTCTCTTCCATCTCTCTCTCCCTCTCTCTCTCTTTCCCTTATCTTTGTCCCATATCTCACCCTCTCGCTTTTTCCCTCTTTAACTCCCCCTCTCTCTCCCTCCCTCTACCTTCCAATCTCTCTCTGTCCCACTCTCCCTCTCTCTCCAATATCCATCAACCTCTCTCTCTATCTCTCCCTCTTTTTCCCTCTCTCTTGAAGGATCATGCATCCTATTGAGATGCAAAACAGAAAAAAATTTCCTCTATCTAAAGAGCCCAAGATTAGGCCATTAAATCAAATAACTATATATATATATATATATATATATATATATATATATATATATATATATATATATATATGTGAATTAAAGCAATGAATAAAGAATTACCTCTTCCAATGTAGATCTAAATTCTTTATCAAAAAAGCTATCGAGTGTTTGACCTCTAATGATGATCCATGCAATCCAAGCAACCATAAAGAAGCACTCAAAATTGATAGAGTGCTAGTTGTACCTTTTCTAATTTATGTAGTGTTTCCTATAGAAATCTAATCTAGGCAATCTTAAGACAACCAAAGAGAAGAGGGAGAGAGGGTGGCATGCCGGTGTTTTCAAGAAAAACTATTTTCTCTTTTTTCTTTCTTGGTTGTGTGCCTTCATCACTTTTTTTCTTTATTGGTTGAATTCTCTCTCCCCTAAAACTTCTCTCTTTATGTCGCACCTCTCCTTCTATTTATAGGGGGAAAGTTTCCTCGTCCTCCAAGGATAAGTAGAGTAGTGAAAAATAAGTCCTAATTGGGCTTATGGTTATTGCTTTCTAATCCTAAAAGGATTAGAAGTTATTTTACATGTGGGCTTTTGATCTTTAACTTTAAAACATTAATCGTTATAAAATAAGGTCGATGTTTATCCTCCCGCCAAAATATCTTAAACATTTTAATTAAACCAAATGGGCCAAAACCATTCTAGGCCTAATTTATTTATTTGAACTATCTAAATAAATAATCTTAGATAATTTTAGGCGGCCCATATTAGAAAGCACCTTCCTAAAATACCCTTTAACCTAAATTGAGAAACTCATTTCCATTTTAGGTTATTTACTTCTAAATTTGGAACCAGCTTCCAAATTAGGAAATTGATTTCTAAAATACTAAACTTTCAACTTTAAAAAGCTTCCATTTTAGGAAACTTCCATTTTAGGAAAACTTCCATTTATGGAAACCTTTTCCAAAATAAAAACTTCCGAATTTGAATCTTTTTCACTTATCTTAGCTTTTTTTTTTAATCATGTGAATGCTTAAACTTATATGTGTGGCTCAATAGGCTCCTAGATATATTAGTAATATATCAAGAATGAAAAACTCCTCTTTTATCTCTTGATGCATAAATCAAGATTGACCTATAGCAAGGCATCATGACTACCCAATTCTCTAGGAGGATTAATTAATCCATTATTACCTTTCATGAGCATTGTTACCATACAATTCAATCCTCATGTCAATTTACCATAGTGTGATCTCAAACTTGTTTATAAGTCTTATTCAATTATGTTCATATAAGTTTTCTTCGATTCTCAAATTTTTTAGCTCTTAGAGTCAACCAATTATGCTTTATTGGTGTAATCCTACTAAAGCCATAGATTTCTTGAGGAAACATTCATTGAAGCGCAATATGGTAACTCCTTTAGTATATAATGAATGACATGTCTTATCTTAGTCATACACCTACCTCTATTAGATTCCTAGTGCACCCAACAAATCACCCACGTGCAACCCTTTACCGAGTCCATCAAAACGAGTATCAAAGTGTATAAATTCTCTAATGAGATAATGGTGGTAACATCAAGGATAAGGACCACTTATACCCATCTCGTATCGATTCCTATAAACTAAACCAAATGGGTTCTTATGGTGAGTCAAGTCCATTGATGTGTTCTCTAACATAAATCACATAAGTGCTTGCTTTTACATCATTATGCCAATCGAGTGTGAGATCTCCTACTACTATTATATAGCATGAGCATAGCACTCACAAGTCTAACCATATACGAGTTAATGTCCATTCTTGACAATGCTATGACTTGGAACATTTAATGATATCATTTATACACATTAATGTTTGTCTCACATATTTCAACCCATAACTAATAATGCAAATGCATATTATAAGGACTTCTATCTAATTCTACTGAATTAATAAACATAAAACATAAGAATTAATAGAAACACTTCTTTATTATTATTAAGATAAGCGAAGTGATAACACAATAACTCAAGCTCATCCAAACGTGGTTGGATCTTGGGCACCTACACTAACATCTCTCTCCCCCGCTTTCTCTTTCTCTCTTCTTTTCTCCCTCTCCCCCCTTCGTTCCTCTCCCTCTGCCCCTTCATCTCCCTCTCTACCTCCCTCCCTCTCTCTCTCCCTCTACTTCTCGATGTCTATTTCTCTCCCTCTCTCCTTCTCTTTCTCTCTCCCCTAATGTCTCTTTTCCACTCCTTAACTCTTTCTTCCTCTCTCTCTCTCCCCCTTTCTCTCTCCCTTACTCCCTCTCTCTCCCTCTCTTTCTTTGGATCTCCCATCCCTTCCTACCTCTCCCTCTTTCTCTCTATCTCTCTCTCCCTCTCTATTTTTATCTACTCTCTCTCCCTTGTCCTCCCTATCTCACTCTCTCCCTTATAATCTCTAGCACTCCCTCTCCCTCTCTTCCCCCTCTCTCCCTCTCTCTCTTTTTTCTCTCTCTACTTCTTTCCCTTCCTCTCTTCCTACCTCTCTCTCACTCTTTCTCCTTCTCTTCCCTTGCTTTGTCTCTCCCCCTCTTCCCCTCCCTCTCCCTCATCACTCTCTCTTTCTCTCCCTTTCTCCCTCCCTCCTCTTTTTTCAATCTTTACTTCTCTCCTTCCCTCTCCTTCCACACATCACTCACTCTCTCCTTTTTTCCCTCATTCTCTCTCTTCTTTTCTCCCCCTCCCTTTCTCCATCTCTCTCCCTTATCTCTCCCTCTCTGCCTATCTCTTCCCTCCCTTTCTCCATCTATCTCCCTTATCTCTCCCTCTCTACCTCTCTCTTCCCTCCATTTCCATTCCTCTTACTCTTCCTCTCCCTCTAACTCCCTCTCTCTTTCCCTCTGTCTTTTTATCTTCCTATCCTACTTACTCCCTCTCACTCCCTCTCTATCTCCCTATATCCCTCTCCCTCTTCCCCTCTCCCTCTCCCTCTCCCTCTCCCTCTCCCTCTCTCTTTTCCTCACTCTCCCTCACTTTGTATCGCTCCCTCCCTAACACTCCCTCTTTCTCTCTTCCACTCTCCCCCTCGTTCCCCCTCTCTCTCCCTCTCTCTCCCTTCCCATCACTCCCTCCCTCCCTCCCTCTCTATTGATCTCCTTATCTCCTTAGCTCTTTTTCCTTCTCCTCCACTTCCATCTCTCTATCCTATTCTCTCCCTCCATTTCTCTTCTTTCCTCCCTCCCTCTCTCTACTTGTCTCTCTCCTTTTCTCTCTCTTTCCCTTATCTTTTCCAATCTCTCACCCTCTCTCCCTCTGTCCATCAACCTCCCTCTTCCTCCCTCTCTCTTGAAGGATCATGGATCCTATTGAGATGCAAAAACAGATAAAAAATTTTCTCCATCTAAAGGGCCCAAGATCATGCTATTGAATCAACTAACTAACTAACTATATATATATATATATATATATATATATATATATATATATATATATATATATATATATATATATATATATATGAATTAAAGCAATGACTAAAGAATTATCTCTACGGAGACCCCGCACCACCTTGTCGATTTCCTAAAAGGCGTGATCGGGTGCACCACATTTTAGAGATCGAAGTCTCAAATTTAATCCCATACACATACCTAATGTACCGAATATCACCACAAAAATTACAAAATGTAATTTATAAACAAAGATGATCCTATAATAATTTTTTTTTCGCGTCACACATGAGCCTTTTCTCGGGAGGAACCGACGACTTCATTATCGGCATTAGTATCACCTTTACCTATCAAAGCATGAAATAAACATAGAGTGAGCCGAAGCTTAGTAAGTAAGTCGATGCTCATGACATGCAATGATTTTCCGACTTCCCCCACTTCAACTCATCAAATTTTATTCCCGGTACCTTGGGTATTAGCAAGTCAACTCTATATTAATCCAGGTGAACCATAGCTCACCTTCTGCTAAAACGAAATTATCCCTCATTGTAGCCACTATTAGCGGGAATCCATCATCTAATAGTGCGGACACACGACTTAGAGTACGCACACAACCGGATTGCTAATACCTTTTTTATCCAAGTAGGTTAGCAAACTTATCCAATTTCCATTCGATTCGGTTACCAAACCTCATCATTTTTTACTCAATGGTTTTTCTCAATTTAATCTATCCCATATGCGTATGATGCACGTGATGTATCATGAACCACATTCTATCAAGTCATGGGTATTAAACCCATCGATTTTGTACCATTGAGTTCACATAAGGAATTCAAGACCCATCTAATAGGGTTAATCCATTTCATATATCATGAACCATATTTCATATCTCGGAGGCACCAAACTATTTATATCCATACCATTTTAGAAATTCAATCCACACTTGATTCTTTATCAATATTTTCATAGTATGGTCCAACTTAACCATTTTAGTACAAAGGTCCACTAAGCATTCTTAGGATATCCAAGTCCATTTATTTTCATCCAAACTCATTTTGTTTTTTTCAAAGCCCATTTATTTTAATCCAAGCCCAGGTTCATTTATTTTAATTTAATTCTATTTTATTTTAATCCAAGCTCATTTTATTTTAGTCCAATCCCATATTTTTAATCCAAGCCCAAGTCTATTTTTTTAATCCAATTCTATTTTATTTTAATCCAAGCCCATTTTTATTTTAACTCAAGTCCATTGATTGTAATCCAAACCCCTTTTTATTTTAGTCTAAGCCCACTTTGTTTTAGTCCAAGTCCATGTGTTTTATTTCAAGTCCACTTTACTTTAAGTCCAATCCCATTTATACATATCTTCCAAACCCATATGGTTATATTAGGGTGGTTTAGGTGTATAATTAAATACTTATTCGAACTAAACACCTTCACTAGTCAAGTTTAAGTACCTAAACGCATATCTTTCCTAAAACGTTTCCAGCAATGGTACATCTAAACAACCTATACTAAATTAGCCATACCTCATTATATATATATCTAAAAATTATGAAATTGTACAGAGAGCTAGTAGACATATAGATGAACAAATTTGATTCTTTGGGTTTTGCCCAAAAATCATTCTAAGATTCTTAAATAAATCACACAAAGTTTGGAACTAAAAAATGTTTCAGCATGTGGTACATCCAAATGATCCGTACCAAATCAGCCATAACTCTTTATATATAGATCTAAAAATCACTAAATGTTATAGAGAGACAGTAGAAATATAGGTAAACAACTTTCATGCTTTGCATTTTTCCCAAAAACGACTCTAGGATACCGAAATAAATCACACAAATTCGGAACTAAAAATTTTCCAGCATGTGGTACCTCCAAAATAAATCCACCATCAAAACATCATACATCCCTCACCAAACATCAAATTTTTAACATCAACACAAACTATCATAACCACATATTACATAGCTTAAACAAACTCATAAAACAAACATGAACATTTAAATTTTAAGGCATAAATAATGCTAAATGAAACCGACTTACAATGATGTGTGTTTGGTTAAGATTTGTTAGCCTTTTTCTTCTCTTTCTCCTTCCTTTCTTTCCTTTCTTTTTATCCTTTCTTTCTTCCCTTTCTTTCCTCACAAAACCATCACTCTCTCTCCCTTCTTTGCAAGATACATTTTTGACAAAAAAAGACAACAAGTCTTAAGCTTTCCTTCCATTTTTTTTTATATCACATCTTTTAATCCATTATTTCTTTCATATTTAATATGCCAAGTGTCCAATTTTTATGGTAAGAGAGGTCAATTGATGGAGACAAAAGAGAGGCTAGTTGGAGTTTTTAACCTTCCAAAATTAAGTGGGAAAGTACAATTAGAAGTATGGTGGAAGATTTTATGTCACATCACTAACTAAAGAAAAAAATTAAAAAGTGATTAAAATTAACCAACTTCCTAACCTTACCTAGCTCCAAACTTTCGACCATATCTCTTAAATGGGGCATATTTTTCACTTGCATGGTCATTTTAAATATACGTTATGAAAAAATAAATACTGATTAATTAATTTCCCAAAAAAGATATTCCTATGCACACTTCCATAAACGTTAACTATTTTCACACCACAAATATAAAAGAAATGACACATAATTTATGCTTACATAATTATGGATATTTCAAAAGATATTTGGGCTTGGGAATTAAATTTTGGAACATCAAAAATAATTTTTTTTACCCAAGCATCATAAACCCACCAAACACAACATGACATAAAAATCATAATTACAACTTAGTAGTTGTAGATAAAATAATTTATGTACATATTGCTACATTAAGTAAGTTCACGGGAGTTACATTTCTCCCCTCCTTAAAAGAAATTTCATCCTCAAAATTTTGTTTATACAAATAACTACGAGTATTTCTTTTTCATTTCCTCTTCTAGTTCCAAGGTCATTTCTTTGAGGTTATGATTCTCACATAAAACTTTAACTAAGACAATTTTTTTATTCCTTAAGTGTTTAAGTCATCGATCGAGAATCTAGATTGATCTTTCCTCATATGTTAAGTCTAGAATCAAGTTTGGTGTCACTGTCTCCGAACCCGACTAGGCTCTCCAATGTATTTTCTTAACTTAAACACGTGAAAGACATCATGTACTCCCGACAAGGTTGACGGTAGCAATAGGCGGTATGCCTTATCGCCTATACAATCTAGTATTTCAAACGAGTCCAATATATTGTGGACTCGGTTTTCCTTTAGTCCCCAAGTGCGGTATGCCTTTCGTCGATAAAACCCTTAAGAAAACATAGTCACCGACTACAAACTCTAGCTCCCTTCTCCTCCGATCGGCATAGCTTTTTTGTCGACTTTGGGTTGTCTTCATCCATTGATGAATCTTTTCCGCTACCTTGGTCGTTTGTTACACCAATTTGAGGCTCAATAATTTTCTTTCCCCTACTTCATCCTAGTGTATTGGGGATCGACATCGTCGTCCATACAAAGCCTCATAAGGAGCCATCTCGATGGATGCTTGATAGCTATTATTGTATGCAAACTCCGCAAGGCATACGTACTTCTCCCATTTTTTAGACCAATCAAGAACGCATGCTCATAGCATGTCTTCAAGAATCCGTATGATTCGTTATGATTGTCCATCGGTCTATGGATGGTAAGCCATGCTAAAGTTTAGCCTTATCCCCATGGCTCGATGCAAACTCTTATAGAAGGTTGCGAGTGAATCTAAGATCTCGATGAGACACGATGGAGACTCGGAACTCTATGTAGTCTCACGATTTCATCAAGATATAATTGGGCATACTAGCTTAGGCTATAAGTGGTCTTTACTTGGAAGAAAGTGTGTCAATTTAGTAGCCTATCCACATTCACCTAAATGGCATCCGATCCTTTTTTCGATCTTGGTAATCCCATGACGAAATCCATAGTGATGTGCTCCTATTTCCATTCCGGAATAGCTAGTGGTTGTAACATTCCCGTAGGTCATTGATGTTCTGCCTTCACTTATTAACAAATCGACACGTCACCATATAATTCACCACGTCTTTCTTCATCCCAAGCCACCAATAACTATGTCTCAAATCTCGATACATTTTAGTGCTTCTTGGATGTATCGAATACGAGGATGCGTGTGCCTCTTTAAGGATTTCTTCCTTTAAATGCGCTATCGTAGGGACACTCAATCTTCCCTTGAATCTAACCACTCCCTTTTCATCTATCATAAAGTCGGACTCCTTCCCGGTCTATACACCTTTCTTTCACTCTTTCAGCCTTTTATCTATTTGTTGCCCGAGCTTGAATACTTTCTTGTAAAGTCGGTTGGACTAACAAAGTCGACATGATGCTTCCATAGCTCATTGGGAGGATTTCTAACTCTAGCTTCTATAAGTCCCTTACGAGCGATAACTGGATTACGTGCATTGTTGCTATAGATTTTCTACTCAAGGCATCAACAACGACATTGGCTTTTCTTGGATGGTAGTTGATGATGCAATCATAGTTTTTTACCAACTCGAGCCATCTTCTTTGCATCATATTTAGCTCTTTTCCCATAAAGATGTACTCGTAAACTCTTATGGTCCGTATATATTTCATATTTGGCTCCATATAAATAATGTCATCAAATCTTCAAGGCAAAGATGACTACGGCTAAATCTAGATCATATGTCGGATAATTCCACTTGTATTCTTTCAATTATCGGGAAGCATAGGCCACCACCCTTTCATTTTGCATTAACACTACTCCTAGCCCATTTTTGGAAGCATCGGTATACACCACAAAGTTTCCATCCTCAAACGGAATGTTTAGTACTAGGGTTATGACTAACCTTCGTTTTAGCTCTTGGAAGCTCTCCTCGCAAGCATCCGTCCATTGAGACTTAACGCTCTTCTTCATCAAGTTGGTTAAAGGCCTTGTTATTTTAACGAAGTGTTTAACAAATCGTCAATAATAATCGACCGAGCCAAGGAAGTGTCATACCTCCGAAACGTTCTTCGGAGTAGGCCGGTTTTGAATTGCTTCTATCTTTTTTGGGTCCATGGCTATGCCTTCCTTCGTCACCACATGGCCTAGAAATGCAACTTATTCCAACCAAAACTCACACTTTGAAAATTTTGCATACAACCGATGCTCTCGTACCGTTTGCAAGATAGCTCACAAATGCCTCCTATGCTCTTCTTCATTCCTAGAATATACTAAGATGTCATCAATAAACATGATGATGAATTGATCCAAAAACTCTCTAAAGACTCGATTCATCGAGTCCATGAAAGCGGTTAGGGATTAGTCAATTCGAATGGCATCACTAGGAACTCATAGTGGCCATATCATGTTTTGAATGTCGTCTTCTTCACATCTTCGACCTTACCCTCCGTTGGTGATACCTCGATTGTAAATCAATTATAAAAAACATTATCGTGCCTCGTAATCGACTAAATAAATCATCTATTCGAGGTAACGGATACTTGTTTTTGATTGTCACCTAGTTTAATTCTCGATAGTCAATACACGGTCTCCGGCTCCCTTCCTTTTTCTTTACCAATAATACTAGAGCTCTCCAAGGTGAGGAACTAGGGCATATAAATCCCTTATCCGATAAATCCTACAACTATGTCTTCGACTCTTTTAACTCGACCGAGGCTATTCAATAGGGTGTCTTCAAAATTGGGGTCGTGCCCGGCTCTAGATCGATCTCAAATTCTATCTCTCTCTCGGGTGGCATCTTCGTTAACTTTTTAGGAAACATATCTAAAAATTCACGTACAACTTCGATCTCTTTCGATTTCAACTTTTTTCCCACTGGCAATCTCTCACATATGCTAGGTATCCTAGACAACCTTTTCCTAGCATCTTTCGAGCCTTTAATGTCGAGATGGTCGGTACAATTGTAAACTTTGAATCGGTTTAAACTCTAACTACCGATTTTCGGGTAAGTCAAAAGTTAGCCATCTACCTTGATAGTCTATTGTGGCACCATGCCTCATCAACCAATCCATTCCTAAGATCAAATCAAAATCTTGGAGGTCTAACACTACCAATTCAATCTCTAAGTCCCTATCTTAAATCAGTCTTGGACACTCCTTCACTATACTTGTTGACTTCATAAGTTCTCTAGAAGGGATAGCTATAAGATACCCTACAACTAATGTCTCATGTTTGACACCTAGCCTTTTTACTAATGTTTTATACATGAATGAATGATTAGCGCTAGAATCAATCAAAGCATGAGTAACAAAGCCAATGAGTGAGACATTACCATAAATCACCTGTCGCATCCCTTTGGTCGGCCTCCTCTTGCGTCTTCGTATACACTTGGGCTGGTACCCTTTCGGGTCCTCGCTTATACACTTGGGGGCGATTATATGATACGTGTCTTAGCCTATGAAATATATAGCATATTTTCACATTCGATCGACACTCCTTGGTGTGAAACCTCTCACACTTATTACATTGAGGTGGACTACTCATCATCTATCTTGATTGATTATCTAGTAGCGGCCTTGATGGATAAGGTGCTTGATCCGATCGCTCTAGTATTGCTTGAGCCACCACTTTGAGTAAACCTTCGAGGTGGAATTCATCTCATGGGTCCGGACGAAGAGGCTTCGAATTTAAATGCTCCCCTCTTCGTTGTATCTCCCTAGCAATCTCTCTACGATCTTCAATCGCCAGTATAGCCTTATCTACCATTTCTAGAAAAGTCCGGGCGGTGACATTCTCACCATACTCCAAACCCTTAGGCTTACCCCTCCTAGGAATCGATTCTTCTTCGATTCTCATCCCCTGCTATGAAAGAGACAAACCTACATCCTTGCTCAAACTTTTGCACATACTCCCCATAGATACACCATCTTGCTTCAATTCCAAGAATTCCTAGATTTTCTTGGCTTTCACATTAGCTGTGAAGTATTTATGGTAAAAGAGTTCTTTAAATCATTCCCAAGTTAAATGAGGCTTTTCTACCATTATTCATGCACTCTCCCACCAAGTGCGGGCATCTTTAGTCGGCATAAAGATAGTGCATGATACTCGCTCATTATCGATGAATTACAAGCACTTAAAGATCACTTTCAACGACTTAATCCATTCCTCCACTATCATTGGGTTGACATCTCTAGTAAACTCTTAGGGATTCATCTTTTGAAATCTCTCTACTACATCGTTTCTATGTCGAGGTGGAGGGGAGGCGGTTGATGCATAGTCATGAGTCTGTCTCATTTGCTTTGCATGGACTCGTTGTTATTCTTGCATAGCTTGTTGCTATTTTTGCATTACGTCTATCGGACGATTCAACCCGTCTTATGTATTCTCATTGTTTGTACGGGAGGTTCCTTCTCTTCCTACTCGAGTGGGATTTTGTCTCGAGATGCTTTTACTTTGTACATGTCACGTTACGTTTGGGTTAGTTTAATATCGCAATTCTTCATACCATACATCACATAATAGTAGATAGCCAAGAAAATAGATTTGATAACGGTTTATGGCATACATGCCAAACGGTCTTAGGGACATACACGAGTTACATTCTAAAAGATTACATGCCAAAGTTATGTGCCAAAAGGCGTCACTAATTCCAAAAAGGGCATGTCTAGTTACATTAAAAGATGCATAAAGATCTCAAAAAGGTATATAAGATACTAAGTTGTACAATAAGTTTTCTAGTCTAGCATCTACTATGACCAGTCCGGATAGTGAACGGGATGTGAAAGGAGGTCTCGACTCTCCATCGGTCTATAGCGTTAATCAACACGGCCTATGTGATTTTGTGGGCTAAAGGCAAGGGTAAACCCCGGCTACACATCAACCTCATGTAGGTCCACCTAACTCTGTATTGGCGGGAAGGCACGTATCACATGACGATAGGAATATCGCTCTATTGTGTTCTCCCTCACAATATCTAGTAATCGTTGGTCTCGTGGTCGTGGAGTTTGATGTAGGGTTAGTATCGGAGACCCGGTACTACGGTATAAATCACAAGAAGCATCGGTGAACACTATTGGCTGAATCAAGTCATGGAGTCGAAGCACATGGGCCACCAAATCTCGGTCCGGGGCCATGGTGAGGCCGTTTAGTTCAGCCTAATATGCGGTGAGAGCGACCCATCGTTGACGAGTCCTAAGGACACCGGGAACACGATAAATACTTAGAATCTATAATATAATTACTTCTCATTAACCATATGTCTAAGTAGAAACTGCATAATATAAATCATACCATAAACATTCACATGTACACGGAGTAAACACTTTAGAGTTATCAAAGACCAAGAAGTAGACTTTTCTTATTGAGTAGCGCACCGATCCTCGGGCTCATGTGACACTTAGGTTTCTACCCGAATAACTAAACCAAAGCTCGACACCACCTCTACAGCGACCCTATGCCACCTTGTCGATTACCTAAAAGGCATGGTTGGGTGCACCACGGTTTAGAGATCGAAGTCTTAAATTTAATCCCATACACATACCCAATGTACCGAATATCATTACAAAAATTACAAAACGTAATTTATAAACAAAGGTAGATCCTATAATAATTTTTTTTGCATCACACGTGAGCCTTTTTCGGGAGGAACCGATAGCTTCATTACGGCATTAGTATCACCTTTACCTATCAAGGCATGAAATAAACACGAGTGAGTCGAAGCTCGGTAAGTACGGTGATGCACGGATATGCAATGATTTTTCGACTTCCCCCACTTCGACTCAAATTTTATTTCCATGTACCTTGGGTATTAGCAAGTCTACTCTATATTTAATCTAGGTGAACTGTAGCTCACCTTCTGCTACAATGGAATTATCCCTCATTATAGCCACTTGTTAGTGAGAATCCATCGTCTAATAGTGCGGGCACACGACTTAGAATACGCACATAGCTGGACTAATAATACCCTTTTTATCCAGTAGGTTACCAAACCTATCCAATTTCCATTCGATTCGGTTACCAAACCTCATCATTTTTACTCAATCATTTTTCTCAATTTAATCCATCCCATATACGTATGATGCACGTGATGTATCATGAATCACATTCCATCAAGTCATGGGTACTAAACTCATCGATTCCACACCATTGAGTTCACACAAGGAATTCAAGACCCGTCTAATAGGGTTAATCCATTTCATATGTCATAAACCATATTTCGTATCTCATAGGCACCAAACTATTTATATCCATACCATTTTAGAAATTCAATCCACACTTGGGTCTTCATCAATATTTTCATAGTATGGTCCAACTTGACCATTTTAGTACCAAGGTCCATTAAGTGTTATGAAGATATCCAAGTCCATTTATTTTCATCCAAACTCATTTTGTTTTTGTCAAAGCTCATTTATTTTAATCCAAGCCCAAGTCCATTTATTTTAATTTAATTCTATTTTATTTTAATCCAAGCCCATTTTATTATAGTCCAATCCCATATTTTTAATCTAAGCCCAAGTCCATTTGTTTTAATCTAATTCTATTTTATTTTAATTCAAGCCCATTTTTATTTTAACTCAAGTCCATTGATTGTAATCCAAACCCCATTTTATTTTAGTCTAAGCCTACTTTGTTTTAGTCCAAGTCCATGTGTTTTATTTCAAGTCCACTTTATTTTAAGTCAAGCCCATTTATACATATCTTCTAAACCCATATGATTATATTAGGGTGGCTTAGGTGTATAATTAAATACTTATTCTAACTAAACACCTTAACTAATCAAGTTTAAGTACCTAAACTCGTATCTTTCCTAAAAATTTCCCAACGAGTGGTACATCTAAACAACCTACACCAAATCGGCCATAACTCCTTATATATATCTAAAAATTATGAAATTGTACAAAGAGCTATTAGACATATAGATGAAAAACTTTTTTTCTTTGAGTTTTGCCTAAAAATCACTCTAAGATTCCTAAACAAATCACACAAAGTTTGGGACTAAAAATGTTTCCAGCATATGGTACATCCAAACAATTCGTACCAAATCAGCTATAACTCTTTATATATAGATCTAAAAATCACGAAATGTTATAGAGAGATAGTAGACACATAGATAAACAATGAAAATCTAAAAATCTAGCATGTGGTACCTCTAAAATAAATCCATCATCAACACATCATACATCCCTCACCAAACATCAAATTTTTAACATCAACATAAACTACCATAACCACATAATACATATCCTAAACCAACTCATAAAATAAACATGAACATTTAAATTTTAAGGCATAAATAACGCTAAATGAAACCTACCTACTATGATGTGTGTTTGGTTAAGATTTCTTAGGCTATTTCTTCTCTTTCTCCTTCCTTTCTCTTTCTCCTTCCTTTCTCTTTCTCCTTCCTTCCTTTCCTTTCTTTTTCTCCTTTCTTTCTTCCCTTTCTTCCCTCACAAAACCATCACTTTCTCTCCCTTCTTTGCAAGATACGTTTTTGACAAAAAAAGATGGCAAGTCTTAAACTTTCCTTCCATTTTTTTTTATATCACATTTTTAAACCATTATTTCTTTCATATTTAATATGCCAAGTGTCCAATTTTTGTGGTAAGAGAGGTCAATTGATGGAGACAAAAGAGAGGCTAGTTAGAGTTTTTAACCTTCCAAAATTAAGTGGGAAAGTACAATTGGAAGTATGGTGGAAGATTTTATGTCACATCAATAACTAAAGAAAGAAATTAAAATGTGATTAAAATTAACCAACTTCCTAACCTTACCTAGCTCCAAAATTTCGACCATACCTCTTAAATAGGATATATTTTTCACTTGCATGGTCATTTTCTATATACATTATTGAAAAATAAATACTAACTAATTAATTTCTCAAAAAGGATATTCCCATGAACACTTTCATAAACCTTAACCATTTTCACTCCACAAATATAAAAGAAATGATACATAAATTATGCTTACATAATTATGGATATTTGAAAAGATATTTGGGCTTGGGAATTAAATATCAAAACACCAAAAATATTTTTTTCCCAAGCATCTTAAACCCACCAAAGACAACATGACACAAAAATCATAATTGTAATTAGTAGTTGTAGATAAAATTATTTACGTACGTATAGCTATGTTATGTAAGTTCACGGGAGATACAACCTTTTTCTAGTGCGGATCTAAATTCTTTAGCGGAAAAGCTATCCAAGTATTCGACCTTACAAATGATCCATGCAATCCAAGCAACCACAAAGAAGGACTTAAAATTGGTAGAGTGCTAGCTCCACCATTTCTAATTTATGTAGTGTTTCCTATAGAAATCTAATCTGGGCAATCTTACAATAGCCAAAGAGAAGAGGGAGAGAGGGTGGCATGCTAGTGTTTTTAGGAAAAACTATTTTACCTTTTTTCTTTCTTGGTTGTGTGCTTTTTCACCACTTTTCTTTTCTTTATTTGTCGAATTCTCTCTCCCTAAAAATTATCTCTTTATGCCCTTAAAAATTATCTCTTTATGCCACACCTCTTCTTCTATTTATAGGGGGAGAGTTTCCTTGTCCTCCAAGGATAAGTAGAGGGGTGAAAAATAAGTCCTAATTGGACCTATGGTTATTGCTTTCTAATTCTAAAAGGATTAGGAGTTATTTTACATGTGAGCTTTTTATCTTTATCTTTAAAACATTCATCCTTATCTAATAAGGCTAATGTTTATCCTCCCACCAAAATATCTTAAGGCTTTTTAATTAAACCAATAGGGCTAAAACCATTCTAGCCCCAATTAATTTATTTGAACTATCAAAATAAATAATCTTAGATAATGTTAGGTAGCCTACATCAAAAAGCAATTTTCTAAAATACCCTTTAGCCTAAATTAGGAAACTCATTTCCATTTTAGGTTATTTACTTCCAAATTTGGAACTAACTTCCAAATTAGAAAATTGATTTCTAAAATAGTAAACTTTCCACTTTGGGGAACTTCCATTTTAGGAAATATCCACTTTAGTAAAATTTCCATTTATGAAAACTTTTTCCAAAATAAAAGACTTTCGAATTGGAATCTTTTTCCAATATCTTTGCTTTTTTTTAACCATGTGAATGCTTAAACTTATACATGTGATGCAATAGGCTCCTAGATATATTGACAATATATCAAGAACGAAAGACTCCTCTTTTATCTCTTGATACATAAATCAAGATTGGCTTATGGCAAGGCATCATGACTACCTAATTCTCTACCAGGATTAATTAATCCATTGTTATATTTCATGAGTATTGTTACCATACAATTCAATCCTCATGTCAACTTATCACGAGTGTGATCTCAAACTTGGTTATAAGTCTTGTTCAATTATGATCACACAAGTTTTCTTCGATTCTCAAATTTCTTAGCTCTTAAAGTCAAACAACTATGCTTTATTGTTGTAATCCTACTAAAGCCATAGATTTCTTGAGCAAACATTCATCGAAGCGCAATGTGGTACCTCCTTTAGCATTTAATGAATGGTATGTCCTATTTTAGTCATACACCTACTCGTACTAGATTCCTAGTGCACCCAATGAATCACCCACATGCAATCCTTTACTGAGCCCATTGAAATGAGTGTCAAAGTGTATAAATTCTCTAATGAAATAATGGTGGTAACTTCGAGTCTAAGGACCACTTGTACCCATCTCATATCAGATTCCCATAGACTTAACCAAATGGGCTCTTATGGTGAGTCAAGTCCGGTGATGTGTTCTCTAACATAAATCACATAAGTGCTTTCTTTTATATCATCATGCCGGTAGGTGTGAGATCTCCTACTACTATCATATAGCATGAGCATAGCACTCGCAAGTCTAACCATATACGGTTAATTTCCATCCTTGATAATGCTTATGGCTTGGAACATTTAATGATATTATTTTTGCATATTAGTGTTTGTCTCACATATTTCAACCATAACTAATAATGCAAATGCATATTATAAGGACTTCTATCTAATTCTACTGAATTAATAAACATAAAACATAAGAATTAATAGAAAGGCTTCTTTATTGTTATTAAGACAAATGAAGTGATAATACAATAACTTAAGCTTATCCAAACGTGGTTGGATCTTGCACACCTACACTAACATCTCTCTTCCCCTCTTTCTCTTTCTCTCTCCTTTTCTCCCTCTCCCCCTTTATCTTCCTCTCTACCTCCTCCCTCTCTCTATCTCCCTCTCTTTCTCTCTATCTATTTCTCTCCCTTTCTCCTTCTCTTTCTTTCTCACCTAACCTATCTCTTCCACTCCTTAACTCTCTTTTCCTCTCTCTCTCTCCCTCTTCCTTTCTCTCTCCCTTGCTCTCTCTTTCTCTAGCTCTCCTTTTCTCTCTTCCCCTTCCACCTTACCTCTCCCTCTTTCTCCCTATCTCTATCCCTCGCTCCCTCTTTATCTCTATCTACTCTCTCCCTTGTCCTCCATATCTCACTCTCTCCCTTATAATCTCTATCCCTCCCTCTTTTTCTCTATTCCCCCTTCTCTCACTATCTCTCCTCTCTTTCTTCTTCTCCCTTCTTTGCTTTGCTCCTCTCTCCTTCTCTCTCCTCTTTTTCTCTCTCTACTTTTTTCCCTTTCTCTTGTTCTACTTCTCTTTCACTCTCTCTCCTTTTCTTCCTCGCTCTATCTCTTTCCCTCTCTCTCTTCTCTCTCGCCCCTCACTTGTCTCCTTCTCTCCCTCTCTCTCCCCCTCTCTTTCCTCTTTTTCGCTCTTTACTTCTCTCCCTCCCTCTTCTTCCACCTCTCTCTCACTCTTTCCTTCTCTTCCCTCATTCTCTCTTATCCTATCTCCCCCTCCCTCTCTCTCTTATCTCTCCCTCTTTGCCTCTCCCTCTCTTATCTCTCCCGCTTTGCCTCTTTCTCTCCTCCCTTTCCATTCCTCTTACTCTTCCACTCTCTCCCTTTCCCTCTATCTCCTTATCTTCCTATCTTTCTCACTTCCTCTCTATTTCCTAATATCCCTTTCCCTCTTTCCCCCTCCCCCTCTCCCTCTCCCTCTAAAGGATCATGCATCCTAAGGCGGTACGGAATAAATAAAAATTTTCCTCCATCCGAGAGCCCAAGATCATACCGTTGAATCTACTAATCATATATATATGAATAATAAGCTAAAAGTAAAGGATTACCCCTTGTAGTGTAAATCTAAATTCCTTTTCTTTTATTAGCCTTCCAAGTCTCCAACCTCTATTGATGATCCACGTAGCCCAAGTATCCATAAAAAAGCACTCAAAATTGATAGGGTGCTAGCTCTACCTTTTTGATTAAGTATTTCATTTAGAAATCAATCCCTACCTTTTCGATTAAGTATTTCATTTAGAAATCAATCCCGAGCAACTTTGCAACAACCTTAAAGGAGAAGGTAAGAGTATTTCTTGCTAGGGTTTTAGAAGAAAACTATTTTCTCCCTTTTTTCTCTCTTGGCCGTGTGCCCCGGATGATTTTAGGGGTTGGCCAAATGTTTTCCCTTTTTCTCTCTTTTATTGGCCGAATTTTATCTTATAATTTTACTTGGCCAAAAAATACTCTTTTAGGTCATCCTCATATTCCTTGCAGCATCTCTCTTCCTATATATAGGGGAGAGTTTTCTTGTACTCTAAGGATAAGGAGAGTGGCGACTTTGAGTCCATAAAGAACTCTAGGTTGTTGCTTCCTTATCCTCCAAAGATGAGGAATTATTTTATACATGGACTACTTGATTATTATCTTTAAAAATTTCAACCTTATCCAATAAGGTTAATGTTTATCCTTAAAACATTCATCCTTATCCTATAAGATTGATGTTGATCCTCCCACCAAAATTATCTTAAGGCTTTTACTTATACCTAATGGGCCAAAACTATTTTAGCCCAATTAATTTATTAGGACTATCCAAATAAATATTCTTAGATTATTTTGATGGGGTCCACATTAGGAAACAATTTTCTAAAACACCCTTTAACCTAAATTAGAAAACTCCTTTCCTTTTAGGTTCTTTATTTCAAAATTTGAAACTAATTCCAAATTAGGAAATCTATTTCTAAAATAGGAAACTTTCCATTTTAGGAAAATTTGTATTTTAGAAAACTTTTCATTTTAGAAAACTTTCCATTTTGAAAAACTCTTTCCAAAATAGCAAACTTTCATAATTGGAAACTTTTTCCAATATCTTTGCTTTCCATTTGTAACGTGAATACTTGAACTTATGAATGTGATTCAACGGGCTCCTATATATGTTGGCAATGTATCAAGAATAAAAGACTCCTCATTCATCTCTTGATACATAAATCAAGATTATCCTCTAGCAAGGCATCATGACTACCCAATTCTCTAGGAGGATTAGTTAATTATCTTTCATGAGCATGGTTACCATACAATTCGAGTCCTCATGTCAATTTCTCACAATGTGAACTCAAACTTGGTTATTAGTCTTTTTTAATTATGATCATGTAAGTTTTCTTCAATTCCTAAATTCCTTAGCTTTTTGAGTAAACCAACTATGCTCTATTGGTATACTCCTACTATGGCCACAGATTTCTTGAGCTGACATTTATTGAGTGCAATGTGATAACTCCTTTAGCATATAAGGAATGACATGCCCTATCTTAGTCATACACCTATCTCCATTGGATTCCTAGTGAACCTAATGAATCGCCCATGTGCAACCCATTAATGGGTCAATCGAAGCGAGTGTCAAAGTGTATAGGTCCTCCAATGAGATAATCATGACGACTTCAAGTCTAAGGACCATTTGTACCCATCTTGTATGAGATTCCTATAGGCTAAAACCAAATGGGTTCTCATGGTGAGTCAAGTGTAGTGATATATTCTCTAACATAAATCACCTAAGTGCTTACTTTGGCGTCACCATGCCAATAGGTGTGAGATCTTCTACTACCACCATATAGCATGAGCATAGCACTCACAAGTCTATTCGTAGATTGTCAATGTCCATTCTCGATAATGCTACAACTTGGAACATTTAATGATATCATTTATGTGCATTAGTGTTTATCTCACATCTTTTGATCAATCACTATTGAAAATGAATATCATAAGGACTTCTATCTAACTCTAATGAATTTATTAACATGCAAACATAAGAGTTAATAGAATGACTTATTTATTAAACGATGTAATAAAACATTAAATTGGGCTCATCCAAACATGGCTGGATCTTAGGTACCAATGCTAGCACCCTCTCTCTCTCTATCTCCTACTCTTTCTCTCTTCCTCTCACTCCCTCTCTCCCCTTCTCTCTCCCCTTCCCCTCACTCTCTCCCTCCCTCCCTCTCTCTCTCACAATCTCCCTCTCTCCTTCTTTTTTTCTTTCTCTTCCCCTTCCATCTCTCTCTTGCTCTCTCCCTCCACTTCTCTCCCTCCCTCCCTCCCTCCCTCTCTCTACCTATCTCTCTCTCTTTCTCTCTTTCTGTTATCTTTGTCCTATATCTCACCCTCTCTCTTTTTCCCTCTTTAACTTCCCTTTCTCCCCCTCCCTTCCAATCTCTCTCTCTCTCACTCTCCCTCTATCCATCAATCTCTCTCTCTCTCTCCCTCTATCTCTCATTCTCTTCCCTCTCTCTTGAAAGATCATGCATCCTTTTGAGATGCAAAATAGATAAAAAATTTCCTAAATCTAAAGGGCCCAAGATCATGCTATTGAATTAACTAACTATATATACTTGAATTAAAGCAATGAATAAAAAATTACCTCTTGTAATGCAGATCTAAATTCTTTAGTATAAAAGCCTTTCAAGTGTTCGACTTCTAAGGATGATCCACGCAGTTCAAACAACCATAAAGAAGCACTCAAAATGGTAGAGTGTTAGCTCCACCTTTTCTAATTTATGTAGTGTTTCCTATAGAAATATAATCCAAGTAATCTTAACACAACCAAAGAGAAGAGGGAGAGAGGGTGGCATGCTAGGGTTTTCAAGAAAAACTATTTTCCTTTTTTTATTTATTTCCTGGCTATATGCCTTCACAACTTTTTTTTTCTTTATTGGTCGAATTCTCTCTCCCTTAAAATTTCTCTCTTTACGCCGCACCTCTCCTTCTATTTATAAGGAAAGAGTTTCCTTGTCCTCCAAGGACAAGTAAAGGGGTGGAAAATAAGTCTTAATTGGACTTATGGTTATTGCTTTCTAATCCTAAAAGGATTATGAGTTATTTTACATGTGGGTTGTTCATCTTTATCTTTAAAACATTCATTCTTATCCAATAAGGTTGTTGTTTATTCTTCCACCAAAATATCTTAAGAATTTTTAATTAAACCTATTGGCCCAAAACCATTCTAGCCCCAATAAATTTATTTGAACTATCCAAATAAATAATGTTAGATAATGTTAGGCGGCTCACATTGAAAAGCAATTTCCTAAAATACCCTTTAACCTAAATTAGGAAACTCATTTCCATTTTAGGTTATTTACTTCTAAATTTGCAACCAACTTCCAAATTAGGAAATTGATTTCTAAAATAGAAAACTTTCCACTTTAGGAAACTTCCATTTTAGGAAAGTTTCCATTTTTCGAAACCTTTTCCAAAATAGGGAACTTTTAGAATTGGAATCTTTTTCCAATATCTTTGCTTTTTTTTTTTTAATCATGTGATTGCTTAAACTTATGCGTGTGACTTAATAGGCTTTTAGATATATTGGCAATGTATCAAGAACAAAAGACTCCTCTTTTATCTCTTAATACATAAATCAAGAATGGCTATAGCAAGGCATCATGACTACCTAATTCTCTAGGAGGATTAATTAATCCATTATTACCTTTTAGGAGCATTGTTACCATACAATTTAGTCCTCATGTCAATTTATCACGAGTGTGATCTCAAACTTGGTTATAAGTCTTACTCAATTAGGATCACACAAGTTTTCTTTGATTCTAAAATGTCTTAGCTCTTAGAGTAAACCAACTATGCTTTATTGGTGTACTCCTACTAAAGCCATAGATTTCTTAAGCAAACATTCATCGAAGTCCAATGTGAGAACTCCTTTAGCATATAATGAATGACATGTTTTATCTTCGTCATACACCTACATCCATTAGATTCCTAGTGCACCCAACTAATCACCCATATGCAACCCTTTACTAAGTCTAGCGAAACGAGTGTCAAAATGCATGAATTCTCCATTGAGATAAGAGTGATTACTTCAAGTCTAAGGACCACTTGTACTCATCTTGTATGAGATTCCCATAAACTAAACCAAATGGGTCTCATGGTGAGTCAAGTCTAGTGATATGTTGTTTAAAATAAATCACATAAGTGCTTGCTTTTACATCATCATGCCAACGAGTGTGAGATCTCCTCTTGTTATCATATAGCATCGGCATAGCACTCGAAAGTCTAATCATATACGGTTAATATCCATTTTTGATAATGCTATGACTTGAAACATTTAATGATATCATTTATGCACATTAGTGTTTATCTCATATATTTCAATCAAGAACTAATAATGCAAATGCATATTATGAGGACTTCTATCTAATTCTACTAAATTAATAAACATAAAACAGAAGAATTAATAGAAAGGCTTTTATTATTATTAAAATAAATGAAATGATAATATAATAACTCAAGTCCATCCAAACATGGTTGGATCTTGGTCACCTACACTAACATCTTTCTCTCACTCTTTTTGTTTCTCTCTCCTTTTCTCCCTCTCCCCCTCTTCCTTCCTCTCCCTCTCCCCCTTTATCTCCCTATCTCCCTCTCTCTCTCTTCCTTCCTCCCTCTCTCTCTCTCCCCCTCTCCTTCTTTTTATCTATCTCTCTCCCTCTCTCTTTCTCTTTCTCTCTCCCCTAACCTCTCTCTCCCTCTCTCCCTCCCTCTCTCCTTTTCTCTCTTTACCCCCTCTCCCTCCTACCCTCACTCTCTCTCTCTCCCTCCATTTGCCTCTCTCCCTTGCTCCTCTCGCCCTCTCCCTCCCTCGCCTTTCCCTCCTCTCTCTAATCAATGCATAATTTATACAAATTTTAGGGCATTTTATATTTAACTTACTTGTACTTATTGTATTATATTAAGATAATTAAGAACAAGATAACAATTTTTTTGTTTTATAGGAAAAATGATAAATCGGAGTGAATAAATCTAAGCCCTTAGATGTGTGAAACAATGAAGAAAACTATATGGATGTTCAATAATAAAGACATACGAGCGAGTAGCAATCAACATATCTCGAGCGGAAGAAATGAGATGCCCATTTATGTCAATGCTAAGATGTCTTCCAAGGGAGAAAAAATTACACATGAGTAGAAGCTATAGGATATGAAATGAGGAGTAAATGTGGCACAATCGTGTGCCACTAGCTATTTAAGGCTCCAAACCCTACATGCTCAAAGAGAAAACTATTTTTCTATGTTATATGAATATAGTTGTATGATTGATTGATTAGGGTGTATGCTAGCTAATTAATCTTTATAATATATTGCTATCTAAGAAATCAAGTCTATAAGTGCTTATCTAAACTTGCTTATGGTAGCGACTAGGGGTTAATGATTATAAATGGGTTTTTATTTAATCCCTTGAAAAACATAAAACTAGATTAAATTCTTCTTTATTTAGCTTTACCTATCTTTCTATCATTTGATATTTTTATTGGATTAAATTTAGATAGGTTTTACTAGGTTGTCCAATAGTTAGAGATTAATCATATAACTTTTATTGATTAACGAATCACTAAGGAAAGATTGGAGATAACATACAAGTTATTTTCCTATGGTGAATATTCATAATAAGAATGGGTTAATGTCTAAATCGATGATCAATGATTGAACTAGAAATGAAAACCAAACTTTAACAAAGGCTTTTATTAATATTATCATCTCCTTATTTACTTTAACTATACTTACTACTCTCAACACATAAAACCCTCCATTTACCTTCCTTTGTACTTGGGAACAATTAGATGGTAGAGAACATTAGACCTATTCTCTATAGGATCGAACCTTGCATGCCCTAATGACGAGTCTTGTGATTAGGTTAAGGAAATAGTAATTAAATTTGCTAGCAATAAGACACGACATCACTCTTTCCCTTTCTTCCTCCCTCCCACTCACTCTCTCCCCGTCTCTCTCTTTCCCTTTCTCCCTCCCTCCCACCTCTCCCTCTTCTTCTCTCCCTCCTTCTCTCTCTCCCTCTCCCCCTCCGTCCCTCTCCCTTCCTTCCACTCCCTCTCTTCTTCTCTCTTTGTATCTTTCTCTCTCCCTCCCTCTCTCTCATTCCCTCTTCATCTTTCTCCCCCTTCTCACCCTCCCTCTATCCCTCTCTCTCTTTCCCTATCTCCCATTTTCTCTCTCTCTCTCCTTTCCTATCTCTTTCTAACTCTCTTTCTATCAATCTTTTTCTCTCCCTCTCTCACTATCTCTTTCCCTTTCTCTCTCTCTCTCTCCCCCTCTATACCTCACCCTCCCTCTCTCTCTATACCTCTCCCACTCTCCCTCTCTATACCTCTCCCACTCTCCCTCTCTCTCTCCCTTTCTACCTCTCCCAATCTCCCTCTCCCTCTTTCTTTCTCTCCCTCTCCCTTTTCCTTCTCTCTTTCTTCCCTCATTCCCTTTCCCTCCCTCTCTTTCTTTAACTCTCCCTATCTCCCTCTATATACCTCTCCCACTCTTTCTCTCTCTCTCTCTTTCTACCTCTCCCAATCTGTCTCTCTTTATTTCCTTCTCTCTTTCTTCCCTCATTCCTCTTCCCTCCCTCTCCCTCTTTCCTTCTGTCTTTCTTCCCTTATTCCCTTTCCCTCCCTCTCCTTATCCCTCCCTCTCCTCCCTATTCCCTCCCCTATCTCTCTCTATCCCTTTCTCACCCTCTCCTCCTCTCTTTAGCCCCCTCCCTCCCCTTATCCCTCCTTCTCTCCCTCCCTCCCTCTCCCTCCTCTCTCCTTTTATCTCTCTCCCCCTCTCTCTCTCCCTCCCTCCCTTCACCCTCTCTCTCACTCTCACCCTCTTTCTCCCTCCCTCCCTCCCTCCCTCTCTCTTTCCTTTTCCCTATCTCTCTCTTTCACCTACTTTCTCCTACTATCCCTCTCTCCCTCTCCCTCCACCTCTCCTTCTCCCTCCCTTTATCTCTCCCTCTCTTTCTCCCTCCATCCCTCTTTCCCAGTCCCACCCTCCCTTCCTCTCTCACCTTACTCTTTATCTCCCTTCCTCCTCTTTCTCTCCCTCTCCCTCCCTCCCTCCCTCCTCTCTCTCCCCTCTCTATCCATTATCTATCATTTCTTATCCCTGTTTCTCCCTCTCTTGCTCTCTATTCTTCCTTCCTCTAAAGAGAAAGGGAGGGAAAGAGTGAAGGAGGAAGAAGAGGACGAAATAGAGTGAGGGGAGAGAGAGAAAAAGGGATCGAGAAGAAGAGGGATAAAGAGGGAGATATATAGTAAGAGAGAAAGGAGAGAAGTAGAGATAGAGTGGGGAGAGGGAGAGAAGTAGGGATAGAAGAAGAGAGCAAGATAGAGAGAGGGGGAGGAGAGGAAAAGTGAGAGAGAGGGAAGAAGGAGAGGGAGAAGGAGAGAAAGAGAGGCTAAGGGAGGGAGAGAGAGAAATAAATAAAGATAAGGGAAGGAGAGAGGGAAAGAAAGGGATAAAAGAAGATATATAGAGAGAGAAGGGGGAGAGAGAGAGGAAGTGAGAGAGAGAAATGGAGAGAGGGGAAGAGATAGAGAGGTAGAGAGAGAGAGGGAGGGAAAGGGAGATAGAGAGAGATATCGAGAGATGGAGATTGGGGAGAGAGGGGGAGAAAGAGGGAGAGAGTGTGTGTGAGAGATAGAGAGAGATATCGAGAGATGGAGATTGGGGAGAGAGGGGGAGAAAGAGGGGGAGAGTGTGTGTGAGAGATAGAGAGAGGAACGAGGGAGAGAGATAGGGGGAGGGAGGGAGGGAGAGGGAGATTAAGAGACAAAGTAGGGATGAAGGGAGAGAGAGAGGTAGAGAGATTAAAAGATGGAGAGGGAGAGAGATAAAGAGAGTGATAGAGCAAGAGAGGAGGGAGAGGGAAAGAGAGAGGGGAAAGAAAAGGGAAGGGAGGGAGGGAAAGGCAAGGGAGAAAGAGGGGGAGATAGAATGAAGGAGAATGAGGGAGAGAGAAAAAATGAAAGGGGATAGGGTAGGAGGGAGAGAGGGAGGGATGGGGAGAGAGAGAGGGAGAGGGAGAAAGAGAAAGAGGAAAGAGGGGGAGAGAGGGAGAGAGAGGAAGGGAGAGGGAAGGTGAGAGATCAAGAGAGGGAGAGGGAGGAAAAAGAAGATAGAGAGAGAGAGAAAGTAAGAGAGATAATGAAGGAGAGAGAGGGAGAAAGAGATAGGAGGGTGGAAGCTAGGGAGTGAGAGAGGGATAGAAAGACATAGAGAGGGACAAAGAGAAGAGGGTGGGGAGATAGAGATGATAAAGGGAGAGAGGGAGAGAGAAATAAGGACTAAGGGAGGGAGGTAGAGGGAGAGAGAAAGAGGAAGATAGGGAGGGGGAGATAGGGGGAGAGAGCAAGAGAGGGGGAGATAGAGGGAGAGAGGGAGATAGAGGGAGAGAGGGAGGGAGTGAGAGAGATAGAGAGAGATAATGGATAAGAGAGAGTGAGGGAGAGAGAAAGAAAGAGATAGATAAGGAGATAGAGAGGGAGAGAGATAAAGCGGGGAGAGAGAGGGTGAGGAAATGGGAGGATGAGAGAGATATATGAAGAAGATTGAGAGAGGGGGAGAGAGAGGGAGAGCAAAATAGAGGCAAGGGAGAGAGAAAGAGCAGATGGAGAGAGAAATGAAGGGTGAGGAAGGAAAGGAGGGGGAGGAGAGGGAGATATAAAGGGTGAGAGACAGGGAGGTAGAGAGAGAAAAAAGAGATAGAAGGGAGGAGAGACAGAGGAGAGAGATAAAGGGAGAGGGTATTGGAGAAAAAGAGTGATATATGAAGAAGATTGAGAGACATAGGGAGAGAGAGAGTGAGAGAGAAGAGAGAGAGAAAGGGAAAGAGAGGGAGAGAGGGAGGGACATTAGGAGAGGGAGAGGGAGAGAGAGGAGGGGAGATTAGGATAGGGAGAGGGAGAGAGAGAGGGATAGAAAGAGATAGAGGGATAGAAAGAGAGAGAGAAGGAAAGAAGGAGAGAGGGAGAAAGGTAGAGAGAGATAGATGGAGAGTGGGAGAGAGAGAAGGGATAGAGTGGGACAAATAGAGAGAGAAAGAAAAGAGAGGGAGAGTGAGAGAGAGAGATAAAATAAAAGATGGAGAGGGAGAGAGAGAATCGGGGAGATTAAGAGAGAGAAATAGAGGTGAGAAAGAGAGCGAGATGAGGGAGAAAGGCAAAGAGAGAGAGAGGGGGGAAGATAAAGAGAAAAGGAATGAGTAATGGAGGAAGAGAGTGAGAGAGATAAAAGGCGAGAGGGATAAGAGAATAGAGAGAAGGAAGAGAGAGAAAGAGATAGAGAGGGAGACGGGGTGAGAAGAATAGTAAGAGAGAGAGTGAAAGAGAGTAAGAGAGAGGCAGGGAGAGCGAGAGAGGGAGAGGGAGAGAGGTTAAGAGAGGGAGAGGGGAAGAGGGAGAGTGTGAGGGAGAGAGATAGAGAGATAGAGTGAGCGAGAGACCAAGAGATTCGAGAGAGGAAGGGGAGGGATATAATGAGAGCGAGTGAAAGAGAGGGAGAGGGAGAGTAAGAGAGGGACAAAGAGAGTGAGGGAGAGGGAAAGCGAGAGAGATTAGGAGAGGTTAGGAGAGATATTAGGAGAGGGGGAGAGAGTGATAAAGAGAGATAGAAAGAGAGAGATTGAGAGAGAAAGTGATGAAGAGAGAAGAAGAGAGAGGTTGGAGGAGGGAGGGGAGGGAGAGGATCGGGGGTGGGTGGGGGAGGGAGAGTGATAGAGAGGGAGAGAAAGGGAGAGAGGGTAAGAGGGAGAGAGGGAGAGGGAAATAAGGTAGAGGAAGGGATGGAGAGAGAGAGAGAGAAATAAAGACTAGAGGAGGGATGGAAAGGGAGGGATAGAGAGGGAGATATGGAAAGGAAGATAGGGAGGGAGATAGATAGGGAAAGGGAGGGATGATTGAGAGAGAGATAGAGAGGGAGAGAGGAGGGAAGAGGGAGGGAGAGAGATAGAGGGAGAGAGGGAGGGAGAGGGAGGATTAAGGAGAGATTGAGGGGGAAAGAGAGGGAGACAGAGAGAAATGAAGAAAGCGAGAGAGAGGGAGGGAGGAAGAGAGAAAGGGGAGGGAGAGAGGGAGAGGGAGGGAGAGAGGGATAAAGAGAGGGAGTAGGGGAAAAAGGATAGGTGTATGACTAAGATTGGAAATGTCATTCTCTATATGCTAAAGGAGTTATCACATTGCACTTCAATGAATGTCTCGCTCAAGAAATCTATAATTATAGTATAGTACACCAATAAAGCATAATTGGTTTACTTTAAGAGTTAAGACATTTGAGAATCGAAGAAAACATGTCCGATCATAATCGAACCAATTTCAAGATCTAATTATGATAATATGACATAAGGAAAAAATTATATGGTAACCATGCTTATGAAAGGTAATAATGGATTAATTAATCCTTTTAGAGAATTAGATAGTCATGATGTCTTACTAGAGGCCAATCTTGATTTATGCATCAAGAGACAAAAGAGAAGTCTTTTCCTATTGATGCATTACCAACATATCTAGGAGCCGATTGAGTCACATGCATTAGTTTAAGCATTAACATGATTAAAGAGAAGAAAACATATTGGAAAAAGTTTTCAATTTTGAAAGTTTCCTGTTTTGGAAAAGGTTTCCAAAAATGGAGTTTCCTAAAATGGAAAATTTCCTTAAATGGAAGTTTCCTAACATGGAAAGTTTTCAATTTTAGAAATCCATTTCCTTATTTGAAAGTTGGTTCCAAATTTGGAAGCAAATAACCTAAAAATTTAAATTAATTTTCTAATTTAGGTTAAAGGGTATTTTTGGAAATTGCTTCCTAATGTGAGCCACCTAAAATTATCTAAGATTATTTATTTGGATAGTCCAAATAAATTAATTAGGTTAGAATGGTTTTGCCCTAATAGGTTTAATTAAAATGCCTTAAGATATTTTGATGGGAGGATAAAGATCAACCTTATTAGATAAGAATTCCACCAAAAAATTTAGGTCTAGTGCTCCAAAAAAAGAGGCGTTAGGAAACCTCACGAAGAAGAAAGAGGCAACGAACATAGTAGCTCGACCACCGCCATTGCTAGGTCCCATGCCAAACGACTAGCTATAATGCAATCCTAGAAGTTAATGGATAAGACATAAAAGCAATCCGCATCTAGTATGGTTTCACGGAAGATACCAATCTTAGCCGATAATGCTATGGAGAAATCCTTTATAATTTCACAAAGGAAACTAGGTGTGGCCAACAACACTATTTAGAAACTTGAATCTTCTAGCACTCGATCATTGATATTCAAAATGAACTCGGTCCGAATAAACCAAGACAATCCTCATATGCTTGTGTTGTTGCTCAACTAGTAATAGTTCCGGAAAAACCAAACAAGGAAAAAGCATTCCCACTCATAGCTACCTTTGGCACCAAGAAAACCATGTTATATTAATATAGAACCAACATGTTTATTCACCTTTATAAAGATACAACAAGCTTCCACTCAATTCCAACACAAACTCATTCTAAAATTCAATTTAGAGAGGCCATCCTTCAACGATATATATGGACATATATAGTAGTGGTGGCACCTAAAGAAGGAACCAATTATAAACTTATTTGATCCTTGGCATGTAATGATTAGATTAGAATCTAAAGAGGACTTAGTTTTAGCCTTATCCCATGAAGATCACAAGATCCAAAATAGTATGTACCAAATGTTTAGATGGAGTGTAGAGTTCCGGTTCCGGAAAGACAATCCTGTTATTGTTGTATGGGTTAGGTTTCCACACCTACCTTTAATGTTCTTCAATCTATCCTTTCTAAAAATAATTAGGGAAGGGATAAGAAAATTCCTCAAGGCAAATGACGGATCTTTGGCTTTTACTTACCCAATATGTGCTAGATTTTGTTTGGAGGTAGATGTGTCCAAGACTCTTCCAAGATGAATTTGGGTAGAAAGCTCCAAAGAGAGTGGATTCTAGCAGAGGATTGAATATAAAGGAAATCTCAATTATTTTTTTTCTTATGGTTTAATATGTCATACGAGTAGCTAGTTCTCATAAAGCTTTACTGACCTCCACGACTAGAGAATGTACTGCTCAAGAGGGGCAATAGTTGCATGAGGATAAGTTGGCTATGCATAGGAACATAAATAAGAAATAATGTGTGCCCATGTAGAGATAGATAAGGAATATGTTGGGTTCTCATTTAGAGTACGTAGGGGAAGAGGACATAGGGTGAAATATGGACAAGATAGTAGATTGTGATGGAGGTTGGAGAGAGCGGTCCCCGGGGAATGTATGTAGGGGATAAGAACATGGCTAATGAGATGATGGGAAAAGACAAATTAAAAAGAGTTATAGATAAGGTAATGGGAGATAAACTAGCAATTTCGAAGCTAAATGAATTGGATGATAAAATGGTAGATCATAATACTGCACAATAAGAGTGCACTAGCAAAGAACATATGGAGGAAAATAACAAGCATGAGATACGGTATGTTTATGGTGGAAAAAAGACAAATGAAGAGGTGGATATCCCAATATTGATAAATCCTTTCTCTATGTTAGAATTGGTAAAGGAGTCTAAAGAACATGAAAAGGTAATAAATGGAGGACCAAAGCTGATGGATTTTGCTTTGTGGGAAGGAGATGCATCGAGCGGCACATGACAAGATACGGTTCAAGGTACATACTCTATAGTGGGAAAACATGGGTCTTTGTGTGCAATTATAAATGAAATGGTGGATACTTTCAAAGACTTAAATCCTTGCTCTATGGTGGAACTAGAGGAGGAATTCATAGAACGTGGAAAGAATATAGTTTGTAGACAAAAGCAACCTAGTTTGGTTGTATTGGAGAGGGATAATTTGGTTCACATGTAGCATGGAACTTTGTAGGCTACGGGGCTTGTAATCGGGAAACATGGGCTAAAGAGCTTGATGGGTGAGCCTCTTTTAGTGCAAGAACATAGGGAGAATTGTTTTCGGTAGTATTGAAAAACAAGGACAATGAAAAAGGAAATGGTTATGGAAAGATGGATTTGAATAGTACGTTTTCCCTTTAAGGGATGCAGAGTTTGAGGGGGGCAAGGGGTATTAAGTGGAAGGGCTTGATGTTGGATCATGAAAAGGAGAAAAAAAGATAAGGTGAATAGATTACTAATAAGTTCAATAGACTTCCGAGTGGGGATATGAGGAAAGTGAAGAAGGGTTTTGAACAATTTTAGAAGATAGCAAAAAACAAAAAACTTCAATTGCCAAATCATGGCGGGAACACTCATCAACTTATAAAGCATTTGGTATGACCTTTTCTAGCAATTTTTAATGTCAATTATCATTTAGAATGTTAGGGGTATTGGGAATACTAATACCAATAATTATATTAGGCTTTTGAGGAAACAACATAGACCAATTTTGGTCGCTATAATTGATCCGAAACTAGAAGGGGATAAAATATATGATATTGCCAAGTCTTTGAAGTTTAAATTTAGCATGCAATTTAACCAAGTAAACACTCATGTATGAATGTTTTGGACTCGAGGATGTAACTTTAATTTGTGAGGTGTTGCATAAATAAGTGGTCATTGTAAATATTTCGAGGGTCATTTTTGGTAAGTTGAGAGTGTTAATAGTCTATAGTAGTTGTAATAGGAGGGAGCGTCGGGCATTATGGTTTGAATTATTTGGGTTGGCTTTAATTAATCAAGACCCGTGGCTTATAGGGGGATTTTAATATTATAGCTTCTATAAATGAAAAAATTGAAGGAAATGATATTCAAGGTATGAATGAGTTTAATAATTGTTGCGATAGAATTGGATTGGTGGATGTGGGTTGTTAAGGTAGTAAATATATGTGGTGTAATAATCAATTAGGATTATCTTGGATTTGGGAATGGTTAGATAGGGTGTTAGCTAATGCCTCCTATGTAGCATCTAGACCAAATTTAATCGTGGATCATTTAGCCCAAACATTTTTTAGATCATTGTTCACTATTGATTAGTTTATAGGAATATCAAAAGAAACATACCATGTTTTGATTCCAACATATGTGGTTGGAACATACGGATTTTTAGGTTTTTGTCAAAAATAATTGGGATATTAGAGTGGAAGGTTTCCCGATTGAGGTGTTACATAAAAAACTTAAGCATCTTAGGAGCAAACTTAAAGAATGGAATTGGGAGGTTTTTGGGAATGTTACGAGGAAGATGGAAAGTTTACAAGATGAGATAATTAGATTGGATTTGTGATTATTACATGGTCGGGATGATCACATAGCTTGTCAATTAAAGGGTACAAAAATGAAGATGGATAAGGTAAATTGATGGGAATACAATACGTTAAGACATTAGGCTAGAGTAAACTAGGTTATAGAGAGGAATAGGAATATCGCATATTTTTATACTTGTATCAAAGATAATGCCAAGATAACTACTTTCGGATTGTGTCATGCGGATAGGTCTTTCATTGATGATGTGTCGACGAGTTAGGTATTTTCGGTTATTATTTTTGGTGTGGTTGATAGTAAGTCATGGTTCTTTGTTTATAGGAATTGATAAAAATATCATAGAGGAATTAAATGTTCGGTTAACTAGTGTGCCTTTAGAGAAGGAAATCTTGAATGCGGTAAATGGGTTAAATTCTTTTAGTGCTCCGGGATGGGATGGTTTCACAAGTCAATTTTTTAAAGGTTATTGAAATATAATACATGGGGAGGTAGTTGTATCTGTTCAAGATTTTTTTAGAGGAGGACATTTGCTAGAGGTATGTCATCTATAGTGTTAATGTTAATGCCAAAAATTGAGAATCCTTTTGGTCTCGGTGGCACACCATATGGAGGAGACAATGGTGCATCTATTTTTACATTCTTAGACCGCTATAAAGGTTTGGAGGTATTTTGGTTTGGTAATATTTTAAGGATTCATAATTTTAGCATGTCTTTAAATGAGTGTGCTAGTAATTGGTTTAGTTCGATATCTACTCAAACCGAGGTTGTGTTAGATTAGTATTTTGCTTTTCTCATTTGAGAAATTTGGAAGCGTAGATGTAAAGTTAAATATGAAAACATTCCAATGAATGTAGGTGACATTATTCGATGTGTTAGAGTGGATTTGAATGACATATGTATGCTCGTTTAAGCCAAAAACATCTCTAAATCTTATTGAATTATGAAAATTATAGGAATTGGGTATTATATCGATTCAACTAAAAATCTTAAGTGGGATGTGGCTAAAATTGAATGTGGATGGTTCAGCTAAGGATTGATTATGTGTAGGAGGAAGTTTAATCTAAGATACTACCGGCTATTTTATAGCGAGGTTTTGCAAAATATGATGGGGGAAGGTACTAATACCAAGGTAGAGATTTTGGCATTTTAGGATGGTTTATTACTTTGCAAATCTCTAAATTTGGTATCGGTCAATATTGAATTTGACTCTCCGATGGTGATTTGGTATCGGTCGATATTGAATCGACTCGTTGATGGTGATTAACATAATAAATAAGGTACCACTGGTCATGCACTTATGTTTTCGGGGAATGTCAAAAGTTGTTATGTAGTCATAGTAAGTAGAATATGGTGATGGATAGAATAACAAGTATAGCTCTACAACATAAGTTGGATTATAGTTTTAATCTATTTTTAGAGTTGTCTTTAGAGGTAAAATTAGCTAGTAGGTAGGATGATATTGGTTTGTATAATTATAAGACATAATCCTAACTATTTCTTAAGGGTTAGGTTTCCTTGTCCCCCTATCATGTTTAGGTATGGCTGGACTTGTCCCCCTTGTATTCTTATCATTTTTAATTTAATAAAATTACTAGGGTACCATCCTTATTCCAAAAAAAAATATTATTAGATATGAATGAATGTTTTAAATATAAAGATCAAAATTCACATGTAAAATAACTCCTAATCCTTCAAGGATTATGAAGCAACAAGCATAAGTCCAATTAGGACTTATTTGCCACCCTCTCCTTATCCTTGAAGGACAAAGAAACTCTCCCCTAATAAATAGGAGGAGAGGTGAGCATAAAGAAAGAATTTTGGAGAAAGAGAATTCAGCCAATAAAGAAGAAAACGATGAAGACATACTACTAAGAAAGAAAAAAGGAAAAAAATAGTTTTTCCCAAAACCCCTAGCATGCCACCCTCTCTCTCTCTCTCTTGGGTTGTCACAAAATTACCCAGATTAGATTTCTATATGAAACATTGCATAAATTAGAAAAAGTGGAGCTAGCACTCTATCAATTTTGAAGGCTTCTTTGTGGGTGCTTGAATTGTATGGATCATCAATAAAGGCCAAACACTTTGATGAATTTTTTTACTAAAGAATTTAGATCTACGCTATAAGATATAATTCTCTATACATTAATTTAATTCATAATTCATAATTCATACACACACACACACATATATGTATATATACTTGATTCAATGCATGATCTTGACCCTTTAAATGGAGGAAAATTTTTGCTTATTACGCACCTCCATAGGATGTATAATCCTTTAATTAGTATCGAGCCTCCATTAAATCTTTGATTGTATGTTATGTTGATTATGATTAACCACATGAGTTCACTATGCCTAATTCTAAATCTAGTGTTTTTGGTATTTTATATTAATTTAAAATAAAAAATTAGGCTAAAATTAGTGGGGCATGCGAGGTCGACATTAGACCCTAACACTTGTGCATAGAAAAAAAAACACATGTTGGTCACATGTAAGCACGCGACGAAGCCGAGGCCATGCATGAGACATGCAAGAAAAGCATGCTCGAACGAGGCGCAAAGGCCAAGCACAAGTTAGGTGTACAAGGCTACCGGTCAAGTGCTTGCTTGCCGAGCTACTAGCCATAGGTAGGCCCGCACGAGCATGCCAAGCCAAAGCCCCAGGCCCTCAAGGCCCAAAAGCCTATGGGCCTAAAGTGATCTAATGGGCCTAAGGCCTAAAAAGTTTTAAAATTAAAATTTAGATAAATTTTGATAAATTAATAAAATGATCAAAAACATAGATTTGTAATTGTTTTATGAATGAAATGTGTTTTATTAGTAAGCCATGTATCAATGTGATTAAAGCATGGATGGATGTATGGATGAGTCGACCTAGTTTTATGAAATGAATGTTTGTAATTTTTTTTTTATAAATTGGGCTTGCGTGTCCTACCTTATTTTATACTCTATTATATTTCTCCTCTCATCTTACTTCCCTCAAATGTAACTTGAGGTTTCATATTCAAATAATGTAAAAGTAGAAGATTGGAATTAGAATAGGTGCAAGGAGAAGATGCCAAGAAATGAAGACATTCTTATAGACTATGAAATAATTTTTTACCTAAGAATTTGACACACTAGCTCCTTGTAGCTCGAGGGGGCTAGTATTAGAGATCCATTACCATTCATCGATCCTTTATGTCATGCATGAGATTTATGTATATTATGTGATTAATATTAGTATTCATGTTAGGAATAATGTGATTAATATTAGTATTCATGTTAGGAATAATGTGATTATTGATTAGTATGCATGCTAGGATGAGACGAATCAAATTAAATCTTTCAAATAAAATATTAAGTTAATTACCTTCCAACGTTATGAGAAGGAAACTCTCTTGGTTGTTGTTGGCTGGTTGAGATAACTAAAGGTCACTTTTTTCTTAAAGGAAACAAATCATGGGCAATGCGACGTCCCATAATGTTGGGTTTAACTTAAATGAGTTGTTGGATTTGTTTAGATAATTCAAGGTCCAATGAATTTATAGGCAAGGATTGGTATTCACATAAGATGTGATATGATAAGGAGTTGTGATGCCAAAGAGATTGCAAATTACATTACATGTAATTGATAAGGAGTTGCCTACCTAATCCTTCATGTATGGCTTGTTAAGATAAGTCATGGTTAATGCATGTTAGAGGATGGGATCCTAACCCACTAAGAATACGAATTGAAAATTTTTCTTGAGTCTTATATTGAAGGTATAAAACTTGAAGAAAATAGTAGGAGTGAACATAGATTTTACTTCTTTGATTTATGCAATTTAATTAACCAAATCATACATTTTTCTATCCTGTCGGATTGCACGGTTTGACTAGTAACACATCGATATGATTGATAATTAACGAAAGTAATGTCTTCAATGGCATAAACTTTCTTGACTAGGAAATGAATTTGAGGATTATTCTTCAACATGAGAAAATTCTCAATACGATAAAGAAAGTTCTCCCAGTTGAGTGTCCTCTAGATCAAGTTGAAGCTCATATAAAATGGATCAAAAATAGAGATGATGTGATCATTGCTCAAAGCATCATGCTTGTTCCTATGATATTAGAGCATTAGCACCAAAATAGAAGCTCACAAGCTTTTGAGATCATAGCAAAGTTTAAAAGTTTATTTGAGGAGAATGCTAGGCCCGAGCACTATGAGATAGTGAGAAAGCTCTTTAAAGCCAAAATGGATAAGGGATCCAATGTTGAAAAGCATGTCACTAAAATGATAGGCTATATCAATAGGCTGGCTAAGCTTGAAGTTGGAATGGATGCTAACTTATCCATTGACCTAGTATTACAATCATTGCCTAATAGCTTTAGACAGTTCATCATAAACTTCAACATGATTCACATGAAAAAGACTCTTAGAGAGTTATTATCCATGTTAAGGGAAGCTCGATCCAAAATTAATAAAAAGAATAAGATTTCTATACTTCGGTTAATAAGGGAAAGGGTGCATTAAAAGCCAAGAAAAAGCCCAAGAAGAAGAATTCTTCAGCTATGTCTTTTAGAGGAGCAAAAACGTCCAAGGCTCAAAAGCCCAAAGCATGCGATCCGCTTTATTGCAACAAGAAATGACATTAAAAGCACAACCGCAAGGAATACCTAGAAGGGCTGTAAAAGAAGAGTTCTACCACCACCTCGGGTATTTATGTTATTAAAGTTGATTTTCTTATTTCTAAATTCCACCCCATAGGTATATGATACTATTTATGGTGCTCACATTTTTTGAAATGTGTAAGAGCTTAGAAAAGAGAGAAAAATAACTTCAAGAGTTGGACCATTAGATGTAGGTATTTATGAGCTAGCACTACCATATAGGAATGTGTTAATAATCAATTATTATTATTAGTAGAGACTAAAGATGTTATTTTCATTTCTTATTTTGAATAAATATTTCATTTGTAAGAATAATGGTTATTTTTAAAGATGCGTTTTATAAAAATATCATTATTATAAATATATGTTTTGAGCATAACTTCCATGTATGTAACATAAATACTAAACTACTCAAATGATATAAAATAACATAAATTTGTAGGAACTTCAACATGGCCATATAAATGAGAATCTTATATCCAATCTACTTATAAATGGATATCTAGAATCATTCAATGATGTCTAAAGAATCTTATTTACTTGGCAAAGAAACTTGAATCCCTTTTTAATTAAAAAAGAGAAAGAGTTACTAATTAACAAAGGCCCTACACATAGAGGTGTATGTGGGCTCATGTTCACCCAAGCAAGAGGAGAACATGCTTGTCAATAGAACATATTTTAGTTATAAGACATAAGTCTAAAGCATTTGAAAGGTTCAAAAGTTTGGACTTAAAAGTCAAATGACGAACTAGCAAAAGTGCTAAGGCATTTTAATTAGATCAAGGTGATAAATACTTGAACGCTAAAATTTAGATCACCTAAAAGAGAATGAGATTTTCTATGGACATCACATGTGAGACACGGCCGATCCATATTGATTCGAATCAATATCCTTATTTTATTTTGGGATAAATATTCTTTACTATAACCTTTACATTGAATTGTGTTCCAATTAAATCTATTTAAATAGACCTCATATGAGATATGAAAAAGAAAGAAAAGGAATTCATCTTTACTTAAGATTTAAGGCTATAAAGTATATATCAAAAGGTTTGATAAAGACAAAATAAAGCCTAAAATCAATAAAGTGCTAATTTGTGAGATATTTAAAGCAAACAAAAGAATGTCAATATCTTACCACTTAAACAAAGTGTTGTTCATGACTAGGCGTGCTATATTCCTTAGGAAGGAATTTATGGATGCTAGAAACGAGTGAGAGTGAATTTGAACTTAATAAGATTCGAGTAGACTCACAAATTGACACTTTACTAAAGGAACCCTAAGTAGAATGGTTATAAAATTATTGTAACTATCCCACAAAAAAAAATTAGAATTTCATAAGTTTAAAACAAATTCATCAAAAGACAAAAGATATGATCATCTTATCTCAACACATGGTGATGTGAGCCCTAAAAGGGATTACGAAGCTAACACTTATGAAATGACAAGGGTAGACATTGATTCCTAGAAAAGGCAAATGAAAAGGATGTTTAGATGACACACTCAATGGTTCTCAAGAACATACAAATAAGATTTAAAAAATGAAAAGATCCATTCATGGACTTGAGCATGTCGCTAGGAATAAGAGTCAACATTTTAATAAAATAATCAAAGAGTTTGATTATTCACCAAAAAAAAAAAAAAGACGAACCTTATGTATATAAGAAGTTAGTGAGAGCCTACTGATCATGGTTATTCAACATAAAAAATTAAACAAACTACTCTTCGACTACAATATTATTGTGTCACAAGCTATAAAAGATTAAGATATCTAAAAGCAATTCCCTAAGTCTAATATGGGAAAGCAACCTACAATCTAAGAGTATAGATTTCTAGAGAAAAATCACTTGGAATGTAAGGAGTCTCTCAAGGTAGATAAAATGACATGATACTAAAAGATTTAGAATGAAAAATCAAAGAAAAATTTATTCCAATGTAATAAAGCTTGATGGGCGACAATAAAGGATCCATAACGCATGCTAAGAAAATAAGGTCTCATCAACGATCCAAGCATATACTACATCCCTACCTCTTGATTATAGAGATAAATAGTCATGAAAACATAAGGATAGAAAAGGTCCACACCGATGGCAACATAGTTGACTCCTTGACTAAAGCATTTCTCACAACTAAAACATGAGAGCCTTACTCCATCATCGGGATTATGGAACATGGATGGTTGGCTCTAGTACAAGTGAGAGATTATTAGTGTAGGTTCCAAGATCCAACCATGTTTGGATGGGTTTGAGTTGTTGTATTATTGTATCATTTATTTTGATAATAATAAAGAACCATTTCTATTAATTATTATGTTTTACATTTATTAATTCAAGTATAATTAGATAGAAGACCTTATGATAAGCATTTGCATTAGTAATTGATTGAAAGATGTGAGAAAAACATTAATACACATAAATAATATCATTAAATATCCCAAATTGTAGCATTGTATAGAACAAACATTGACTAAATGTTGTTAGACTTATGAGTGCTATGCTAATAATAATAGATCTCACACCTATTGGCATGATAGTGTCAAAGTAAGCATTTAGGTGATTTATGTTAGAGAACATATCATTATACTTGACTCACCATGAAACTCATTTGTTTTGGTCTATGGGAATCTCATATGAGATTGGTAAAACTGATCCTTAGACTTGAAGTCATCATGGTTATCTCATTAGAGGAGGATTTATGCACTTTGACACTCATTTCAATGGATCCATTAAAGGGTTGCATGTGAGCAATTCGTTAGGTGCACTAGGAATCTAATGGAGGTAGGTGTATGACTAAGATAGGATATGTCATTCTTTGTATGCTAAAGGAGTTATCACATTGCACTTCGATGAATATCTGCTTAAGAAATCTATGGCCATAGTAGGAGCACACCAATAAAGCATAGTTGGTTTACTCTAAGAGCTAAGATATTTGGGAATCGAAGAAAACTTATGTGATCATAATCGGGCAAGACTTATAACTAAGTTCGAGGTCATACTCGTGCTAAGTTGACATGAGGACTAAATTATGTGGTACCCATGCTTGTGAAAGGTAATAATGGACGAGGTCACACTCGTGCTAAGTTGACATGAGGACTAAATTATGTGGTACCCATGCTTGTGAAAGGTAATAATGGATTAATTGATCCTCTTAGAGAATTTGATAGTTATGATGCCTTGTTAGAGGCCAATCTTGATTTATGTATAAGAGATAAAAGATGGGTCTTTTGTTCTTTATACATTGCCAATATATCTAAGAGCCTATTGAGTAACGTGCATAAGTTTAATTAGGACTTATTTACTTCTCGTCTCCTTATCCTTGGAGGACAAGGAAACTCTTCCCCTATAAATAGGAGGAGAGGTACGGTATAAAGAGAGAATTTGGACAATAATGAAAAAAAGGGTGAAGGCACACGACCAAGAAAGAAAAAAAGGGAAAATATTTTTCCTAGGAACCCTTACACTCCAACCTCTCTCCCTCTTCTCTAGGATTGTCATAAAATTATCTAGATTATATTTCTATAGAAAACACTACATAAATCGAAAAAAATGGGAGCTAGCACTCTATCAATTTTGAGTGCATCTTTATGGGTGCTTAGACTACATGGATCATCAACGAGAGGTCAAACAATTAGATGAACTTTCTACTAATGAATTTAGATCTATGCTATAAGATGTAATTCTTTATACATTGCTTTAATTCATGCATATGTATGTATAGTTAGTTGATTCAATGGCATGATCTTAGGCCCTTTACATGGAGCAAATTTTTTGTTTATTCCGTATTTTCATTGGATACATGATCCTTTAGAGAGATAAAGGCAAAATGAGAGGGAGTGAGACAAAGAGGGAGAGGGAGAGAGAGGGAGGGAGGAAGTTAGAGAGGGAGAGAGTGAAATAAGAAGTGAGAGGGAGGAGAAAGAAGGAGAGAGAGGGAGAGAGATAAAAGGAGTAAGGGAGAGAGAGAGAGAGAGATAGGGAGAGTGATTGGGATAAGGAGAGGGAGAGAAAGGGATATATAGAGAGATAAGGAGAGAGAGAGAGACAAAGAGGTAGAGAGATAGAGAGAGATTGGGAGGTAGGAAGTAAGAGTGAGATAGAGAGAGATAAAAAGATAGAGAGGGAAAGAGAGTGAGAGGGTAGAGAGAGAGTGAGAGAAAGGGAGGGTGAAAGACTCGGAGAGAGAAGGAGGGAGGGTATGGGGGAGAGAGAGAGAGGAAGATATGGAGAGAGGGAATCAACAAGGGAGGGAGAAAGTGAGAAAGATAGAGGGAGAGAGAGAGGGATAAGGGGAGAGAGAGGGAGAGATAAGGAGATAAAGAGGGAGATGGAGAGAGGGAGAGGGATAGGGGGAAGGAGAGAGCAAGAGAGGGAGGGAGAGAGAGAGAGGGAGAGGTAGAGAGGGAAAAAGAGTGGGAGAGAGCAAGAGAGGGAGAAAGTGAGGCGGGGAGAGTGAGATAGGGAGAGCGAGAACAAAGCAAGAAGGAGAAAATGAGAGAGGAGGAAAGGGAGTGAGAGGGGGAGAAAGGGGAAGAGAGAGTGAGAGGGAGAGAGATAGAGAGATAGAGTGGGAGTGATTTGAGAGAGGGAGAGGAGAGAGGGAGGGGAGAGAGAGAATGAGAGGGAAAGAGAGAGGGAAGGAGAGGGAGAGGGAGGAAGGGAGGTAGAGAGCGAGAGGGAGAGGGAGAAGGTGAGGGAGAAGAAAGGGAGATGGAGAAGGAGAGGGAGAAGGTGAGGGAGATGGAGAAGGAGAGGGAGAAGGAGAGAGAGTGAGGGAGAGGGATAGAGGGAGAGAAAGAGAAAGATTGAGTGAGGGAGAGGGATAGAGGGAGAGAAAGAGAAAGATTGAGATAAGAAGAGAGAGGAAGGGAGAAGGAGAGCGAGACAATGAGAGGTAGAAAAGGAAAGAGATTGAGAAAGAGAGAGAGTGAGAGAGATAAAGAGAGGAAGAGAGATTAAATGAGGGGGAGGGAGAGAGAGTGAGAGAGAGGGAGATAGGAAGAGGGATAGAAAAGGGAGAGAGGGTTTGGGGTAGAGAGGGAGTGGGAAATAGGGATTGGGAGAGGGATGGAGAGGGATAGAGAAACAAGGACTGGGTGAGGGAGAAGAGGGAGAGAGAGGGGAAAATAGGGAAGGAGATAGCAAGAGAGGAAGAGATAAAGAGAGAGAGATAGAGAGGTAGGGATTGAGAGAGAGAGAGAGATAGAAAGGGAGAGAGAAGTGGAAAAGAGAAAGGAAGAGAGATAGAGAGAGAGAGAGAGAGGGAGAGAGGGGGAGATAAGAAGAGAGAGGTAGAAGGAGAATGTGGCACCCCCAACTCCCTTGTCCATTACCTAAAAGGCGTGGTCGGGTGCACCACGGTTTAGAGATCGAAGTCTCAAATTTAATCCCATACACATACACAAGGTACCGAATATCATTACAAAAGTTACAAAATATAATTTACAATAAAAAATAGATCCTATAATTTTTGCGTCACCTATGAGCTTTTTTCTATGAGGAACCGACGACTTCATTTTCAGCATTATTATTGCCTCTTCCCGTCATGGCATGAAATAAACACGAGTGAGCCGAAGCTTAGTAAGTAGGGTGATACATATGATATGCAATGATTTTCCGACTTCCTTACCTTAACTCATCAAATTTTAATTCTTAGTATCCTAGGTATTAGCAGGTATACTCTATTTTTAATCCAGGTGATGATCGATCACCTTCTACTAATAATGGAATTATCCCTCATTGTAGCCACTCGTTAGCGGGAGTACATCATCTAACGAGTGCAGGCACATTGCTTAGAGTAGTCTACTCTATTTTTAATCTAGGTGATGATTGATTCACCTTCTGCTAACAATAGAATTATCCTCGTTATAGCCACTTGTTAGGGGAATTCATCATCTAATAGTGCGAGCACACGACTTAGAGTACACATATAGTTAGATCGCTAATATCCTTTTTATCCAATAGGTTACCAAACCTATCCAATTTTCATTCGATTCGATTAACAAACCTCATAGTTTTCGACTTAATGGTTTTCTTAATTTAATCTATTCCCTTATGCATATGATGTACGTGATGTATCATGAAACACATTCCATGATGTCATGGGTACTAAACCCATCGATTCCATACCATTGAGTTTACATAAGGAATTCAAGATCCGTCTAATAGGGTTAATCCATTTCATGTATCATGAGCCACATTCCATATCTCATAGGAACCAAACTATTTATGTCCATACCATTTTAGAAATTCAATCCACACTTGAGACTTCACCAATATTTTCATAGTAGTCTCGTACAAAATACATAACCCATCCATTAGGTTTACTTAAGTTCCATATTTTAGTCCTAGCATTAATGGTATTTAATTTGAGCCTTAATAGTCGACTTATAATTTTAGTGGATCCAGGTCTTAATTTTAGTTTTTCTTAAATTCTCTTCTTCTAATACTTCATTTTATCTCCCTTCGAATGCAATTAAACCTTTACTCCCGAATTTGGGTGGTGGGAACTCAATTTCCAAAAGTAAGGCGTAAGCCGAGTGTTTCCTAGTAAAAACCAAAATTTTCATTTTTCTTAGGATCTAACCTTTCTACACTTTATTTTATACTTATTTAGATATATTTAAACTATTGATTCGTAATTTGGGTGAATGATATTTAAAACTGGAATTCTAGGGTTTTTGCCGAATGGGTTAATTATGAGCAAAGGTTTGTCTTTTGTTCGTAAGTCGTTTCTTTTCATCTTAATGTACTAAATTCTACTTAAGTGGATTACCTTGGAAGTCTAGATCTTTAGATTCATGCTTGGCCATTTCAGTACCAAGGCCTAATAAGTGTTCTTAGGATATCCAAGCCCATTTTATTTTTAATCCAAGCCCATCTTGTTTTAAACCAAGTCCATTTGATTTAATCCAAGTCCTTTTGTTTTAATCCAAGCCCTATTTTATTTTTATCCAAGCCCATCTTATTTTAATTCATGTCCATTTTATTTTAACCCAAGCCCATTTTGTTTTAATCCAAGCCCATCTAGTTTTTAATCCAAGTCCCATGGTTTTAATCCAAGTCCAATTATTTTAATCCAAGTTCATTTATCTTAGTCCAAGCCCATTTTTATCTTAATCCAAGCCCATCCACACATACATCTTCCAACCCACATGATTATCATCAAACCAAACCCATCCACACATGCATAAACATCCATCACATATGGATCTCATAAAGATACATCAACTTGCTAACCATCCATCATCATACTTGTGCATCACAACATAAAGTCCACTATGAAATGCACATCAAAACAACCATATGAGATCCATCACAATACCAAAATATACATCATAACAAGACCATCATAATAACATATTACATGGATTAAAACAAAAACCCATAAATCAAACATGTAAAAGAGAACTTAAAGCATAAATAAAGCTAAAATGAAACCAAAAGAAACCTACTTACAATGATATAAGTTTGTTCAAGATTCCTAGATTTCTCCTTCTTTTTTCACCTTTCTTTCTTTCCTTCCTTTTTCTCCTTTCTTTTCTCTCTTTCTTTCCCTCAAAAAGCCGCCTCTCTCCTCTCATTATGGAAGCTATGGTTTTGCAAATAAAATGGCAAAGTTTTAAGCTTTCCTTCCATTTTTATATCACACCTTTTTTCCTTCATTTATTAACCTTCCAAGTGTCAAAATTTTATGGTAAATGAAGTCAAATGATGGGACGAAAAGGAAGAACAAGTTGATCATTTAAAACTTCAAGTGGGCTAGGTGTCACACTTTTAGAAAAAGTGGTAGGTTTGGTGTCAAATCAAGTACTAAAAATAGGAACTAGAAAGGTAACTAAACTAACTAAACTAACCAAGTTCCTTACCTCATTTGGTTCCTAAAATTCGACCATGCACCTTGTATGGGTAATTCTTTTACTTGCATGGTCATTTTAAATATAACATTATGGAAAAATAAATAATGGCTAGTTAAATTCTCAAAAAGGGTATTCCTACAAACACTTCCATAAATCTTAAATATTTTAACACCATAAATATAAGAGAAAATGACATATAAATTATACCCACGTAACTATGGATATTTCAAGAGATATTTTGGCTTGAGAATTAAAAATTACGACATGTCAAAATTTTATTTTTTTTGAATCCTATAACTCCTCACATAAGCACAAAGCATATTACTATCTCCAAATATTAATCGCACTTAATACTTTATATATATAGATATAATATATTAGTATGGATAGCTAGGTTAAGGAATTTCGCAGGGGTTACGGGGAAAGAGGGAAAGAGGGTAGGGGAGAGAGGGAGAGAGATGGAGGGATAGTGGGGGAGAGTGAGAGAGCGAGAGAGAGGGGAGGAGAGAGAGAGAGAATGAGAGGGAGAGAGAGGGAGAGGGAGGGAGGGATCGGAGAGATAGGTCAAGAGAGGGGAAGAGAGATTGGGAGAGGGAGGGAGAGGAGAGGGAGAGAAGGAGGCAAGGAGCAAGAAAGAGAGGGAGAGAAAAAGGTTGAGAGGGAGAGAGAGTGATATGGGGAATGGGGAGAGGGAAAGTGAGAGAGAGGAAGGGAAAGGAAGAGGGAGAGAGAGGGAGAAAAGAGAATGGGAGAGTAGGAGAGAGAGAGTGGAGGGAGACAGAGGGACGGAGTGAGTCAAAGATAGATAGATAGGGATAAGTGAGAGGGGAGAGATAAAGGGCGAGAGAGTAAGAGAGAGACATGGATGAGGAGAGAGAGTGATAGAGATAGAGGGGGAGAGGGATGGGAGTGAGAGAAAAATAGATATAGAGAGGGAAAGTGAGAGAGAAAGGGAGAGAGGGAGAGAGAAAGGAAGATAGAGGGAAATAGAGGGAGAGAGGGAGGGAGATTGGGAGAGGAAGAGGGAGAGAGATGGTAGGAGAGGAGAGAGAAGGAAAGAGGGGAAGAGAGAGGGCAAGAGAGATAGGTAGAGAAAGAGGGATGTAGTAAGGGAGACACTAAGAGAGAGAAGGACAGAGAGGAACAAAGAGAGAGAAAGGGAATAAGGGAGAGGGACATAGAGAGAGAGAGAGGGAGGGAGGGAGAGGGAGAGTAAGAGAGAGAAATGAAGAGAGGGAGAGAGAAGGAAATAGAGAGGGATAGATTAGGTATGGGAGAGGGAGAGAGAGAAAGGAAGAAATAGATAGATAGAGATAGATAGAGAAATATAGAGGGAGATAGAGATTAGGGGAGGGAGGGGGAGTGATTGGGCAAGGGAGGGGAAGGGAAAGGGAGGTAGGAAGAGGGAGAGAGAGGGAGAGAGATATAGGAAGAAATAGATAGATAGAGAGATAAAAAGGGAGATAGAGATTAGGGGAGGGACAGGGAGGGAGAGATTGGAAGGAAGGGGAAGGGGTAGGGAGGTAGGAAGAGGAAGAGATAGAGGAAGAGAGAAATAAAGATAGGGGAGGGATGGAGAGGGAGAAAGAAATAAAGACGAGAGGGAGGGATGGAGAGGGAGACATAGAGATGGAGATAGGGAAAGGAAGATTGGGAGGGAGATAAGGAAAGGAAGATTGGAAGGGAGATAGGGAAAGGAAAATTGGGAGGGAGATAGAGGGGAGAGAGAGAGGGTGGGATTAAGAGAGATTAAAAGGGAGAGAGAGGGAAAGGGATAGAGAGGGAGAAGGAGAGGGAGAGAAGGTGAGAGGAGGAGAGAGAGGAAGGGAGACAAAGAGAGGGAGAGAGGGATAAAGAGAGAAGGGAGGGAGACAAAGAGAAAGGGAGGGAAGGAGAGGGTGAGAGAGAGACAAAGGAAGGGAGAGAGGGAGAGAGATTGGGAGAGGGGGAGGGAGAGAGAGACAAAGGGAGAGAGAGAGAAGGAGAGAGAGGAATAAAAGGGAGAGATAGAGAGAGGGTGAGAGGAAGGGAAAGAAGGAGAGAGCAAAGAGAGAAGGAGAGAATGAGGGAGAGAGCAAAAGAGAGGGAGAAAAATAAGGAGAGAGAAAGCAAGAGAGGTAGATGGAGGGGGAGAAAGGGAGAAGGAGTGGGTGAGGAGAGGGAGAGAGAGGGAGAGGGAGGGTGAAAAGGAGAGAGGAGGAGAGTGAGATGGAGAGAGATAAAATATATAAAGAGAGGAAGAGTTGAGAGAATGAGAGGGAACGAGAGAGGGAAAGAGGGAGGGAGAAAGGGATAAAATTAGGGAGGTAGGAGGGAGGGAGAAAGGAGGGAGAGAGGAGTGAGAGGAAGAGAGGTAAGAAGATAGAGATATAATGATAGGATAGGGTGGGAGAAGGAGGAAAGGAGAGAGAGGGAGAGGCTTAGAGAGAGTGATGAAGGGAGAAAGGGTGAGAGAGGCAGAAAGAGAAAAAGGATAGAGGAAGGGAGAGGGAAAGGTCAAGGGAGCGAGAGAGGGAGAGGGAGGGAGATAGAGAGGGAAAGGGGGAGAGAGTGAGGGAGATGGAGGGAGAGAGGGAGAGGAAGAGAGAGAAAGGATAAGGAGAGACGAGAGGGAGGGAGATGGTTGGAGGAAGAGCATGGGAAAGAGAGGGAAAGAGAGAGAGGGAGAGGAAGAGGAATGTAAAAAGAGAGGGAGATAGAGGAAGGGGAGATAGAGGGAGAGAGAGAGGATGAGAGAAGGAGACAGAGAGAGAGGGTGAAGGAGAGATGAAGGGAGAGAGAGGAAGGGAGAGAGGGAGAAAGAGGGAGAGAGAAAGGAAGAGGGAGGAGAGGGAGAGAGAAAGGAAGAAGGAGGAGAGGGAGAGAGGGAGAAAAGGAGAGGAAAAGAGGGAGAGAGAGTGAGAGAAGAGAGAGATAAAAAGAGAAAAGAAGTGGGTGAGGGAGATAGTGGGAGAGATAGGATGTCAAAAGGAGAGAGAAAGATAGAGGCAGGAAAGAGAGATGGAGAGAGGGATGTAAGGAGGGAGAGAGAAAGAGGAGGAGAGAGAGGGAAAGGAAGAGTGAGAGGTGAGACGGAAAGAAAAAGGGACGAGAGAGATGGAGAGAAGAGAGAGAAGGAAACAGAGTGGTAGAGGGAAGAAAGAGAAAGAGGGAGAGGGAGAGAGAGGAACAAAAAGAGAGAGAAGAAGGGAGATAGTTAAGGAGTCAGAGAGGGAAGGGGAAAGAGAGAGGATGAGAAGGAGTGAGAGAGGGAAAGACATACCTTACAAAAGAGAAAGACGGAAGGGGAGGGGGAGAGAGAGAGTTTGAAAGGGGAAGAGTTTGAGAGAAGGGGAGCAAGAAAGGGGGAGAGAGGGAGGGATAGAGAGCGAGGGAGAGAAGGAGGGATAGGGAAAGAGGGAGGTGAGAGCTAGGGAGACAGAGTAAGAGAGGGAGAGAAAGAGAGAGACAGAGGGAGACATGGAGAAAGGAATGGAGAGGGAGAGGGAGAGTGAGAGAGAAAAAGAGAGAGAAGAAAAGAGATAGAGATAAAGAGGGAGAATAAAAGAGAGAAGTAAATAGGAGAGGAAAAGAGAGAGAATGGGACATATAGGTAGAGAGGAAAAGTGAGGGAAGAGGGAGAGGGAGAGATAGAGATGGAGAGAAACAGGACAAAGAGAGGAAAATAGTGGTGAAGGGAGAACGAGGGAGAGAAATAGAGAAGGAAAGTGAGAGAGGTAAAGGGAGAGAGAGGAGGGAAATAGGGAGAGAGATAGGGAGAGAAAGAGAGAAGGAGAGGGAGAGAGAGGGAGAGGGAGAGGGAGAGAGGAGGAGAGGGAGAAAGAGGGAGAGAGGGGGAGAGAGAGGATGAAAGAGAAAAAGGAAGAGAGAGGGAAAGAGAGGGTAGGGAGAGAGGGATAGAGAGAGGGAGAGATAAAGAGGGGGAGAGAGAGGTAAGAAGAGGGAGAGGGAGAGAGATGAAGGTGGAGGGAGAGGGAGAAAGAGAGGAAGGGAGAGGAAGATGGAGGGAGAGAGGGAGAGGGAGAGAGATAGAGATAAAATAGGAGAGAGGGAGAGGAAGTAAAAGAGAGGGAGAGTGGGAGAGATAGAGAAGGAGAGAAAGAGGGATAGAGAGATAGCAAGATAGAGAGAGAAAAGTAGAGAGTTTAAGGAATAAAAAGGAAGGGAGAGAGAGAGGGATAAAAGAAAGGGAGAGAGAGAGACCGAGAGAGAAAGAGGGAGAGAGACATAGACTGGGAGGGAGATAAGGAGAGATAAGAAGAGAGATTGAAATAGAGAAAGGTTACGGGAGAGAGAGGGAGAATGGGAGATAGAGGGAGAGAGGGAGGGAGAGAGAGAATGAGAAGGGGAGAGAGAGAGGATGGGAAAGGGACATGTATAGAAAGGGAGAGGGGGAAGAAGAAGAGGAGTGAGAGGGAGAAAAAGCAAGAGATAAAGGTAGAGGGAGAGTAAGGGTAAAGGAGAAAGGGTGAAAGAGTTATAGAAAGAGAGAGAGAGGTAGAGATGAAGGGAAAGCAAGAGAGAGTGAGAGAGAGTTAGATAGAGGCGGATGAAAGAGAAGGAGTGTAAAAGAGAGGGAGGTGGAGAGAGTGAATGGGAGAGATATGGGGAAAGAGAGAGTCGAGAGAGGGAGAGAGAGAAGTGATAGGAAGAGGGAGGGAGAGGAAGAGAGGGAAAGAGAGGAGGGAAAGTTAGAGGGAGAGAGTGAGAGGTAGAGAAGGAGTGAGAGAGGGAGAGAGGGGGACATGGAGAGGGAAATGGCATAAGACAAAGAAAGAGAGAGGGTGAAAGAGAGGGAGAGGTAAGGAGAGAAAGAAGGGAGAGGAAGAAGGAGGGAAAGAGAGAGGGAGAGTGTGAGAAAGAAAGAGGAAGTGGGAAGAAGATGGAGAGGGAGGGAGGAAAAAGAGAGGGATAGGGAGGAGATGGAGGGAGGAAGAAAGAGAGAGAGGGAGGGAGATATAGATAGAGTTGGAGAGAGGGAGAGGAAATAAGAGAGAAGGATAGAGGAAGAGAGGGAGTAGGGAGAGAGAGGGAGGGAGAGAGGGAGAGGGATAGAGAGGGGAAGGAGAGAGAGAGATAGGGAGAGAGGGAGAGAAAGAGAGAAGAAGGGAGAGAGGGAGAGAGAGGATGAAAGAAAGAGAGATAGGTATAAACGAGAGCGAGAGAGGGAGAAAGAGAGAGAAGAAGAGGGGGAAGAGGAAAGAGAGTTAGAAATAGAGATGGTGAGAGGGAGAAAAAGAGGGAAAGGGAGTGGGAGAGGGAGAGAGTGAGGGAGGTAGAGAAAAAGGGAGGGAGAGAAGGAGAGGGAGATAGAGGTAGAGGTAGAGGGATATAGATAGAGAGGGAGAGAGAGGGAAAAGAAGGGATAGAGGAAGGGAGAGAGGGAGAGATAACGGGAGAGAGTAAGAGGGATTTAGAGCGAGGGAGAGAGAAAGGGAGAAAGAAAAGGAGAGAGAGAGGGAGAGAGATGGGGAGATAAAGTAAAGGAGAGAGAGTTAGAGGGAGAAAGAGACAGAGAGGATGTGAGAGAGAGGGAGATAAAGAAATAGAGAGAGAAATGGTGATAGAGGGAGAAAGTGAGGGGATACGGATGTGGGGATTGGGAAAGGGAGGGAGAGGAAAAAAGAGGAAGAGTGGGAGAGGGTGAGAAAGGGAGAGGGAGAGGGAGGGAGGGGGAGAGGAAGAGGGAGAGGGAGAGGGAGAGAGAGGGAGAGAGAGGAGGAGAGGAAGGAAGAGGGAAAGAGTGGGAGACAAAGAGTGAGAGAGAGGTAGGGAGAGGGAGAGCAAATAAGAGGAAGAAATAAAGAAGGAGAGTGTGAGAGAGAGAGTTAGGAAGAGAGATAGTTAAAGAAGGAATGAGAGAGGGAGAGAGTAGGGATAGAGAGATTGTTAGAGAGAGAGAGAGGGAGGTGGAGAGAGAATGGTGAGAGGGAGAGGGAGTGGGATAGGTGAAAGAGAGGGAGGGAGATAAAGAAGGAGGGAGATGGGAGGGAGAGTGGTAAAGTGATAGAGACATAGTGGGAGAGAGAAAGAGGAAGTGAGAGAGAGGGTAGTGGGAGAGAGGGAGAGTTAGAGAGTGAGAGAGGGGGAAGAGAGAGTAGACGAGAGAGAAAGAGGGGAAAAGGAAGGTGGAAGGAGAGAGAGGAAGGGAGATGGGAGAGTGGGAGGGAGAGAGAGGAAAGGAGGGACTGAGGGAGAGAAAGAGAGAGAGGGGTAAAAAGAGAGAGGGGGAGGGAGAGGGAGAAATGGAAAGAGAAAAAAGGGAGAGAGAGGGAAGGGAGAGAGAAAGAGAGAGGGAGAGAGATAATAAGATAGAGAGAGAGGGAGGGAGAGAGGGAGATAAAAAAGGAAGAGAAAGCGGGAGAGAGAAGTAGATTGGGAATAAGATAAAGAGAGATAGGGAGAGAGAGTGAAATGGATAGAGGTTGGGAGAGAGAGAGGGAGAATGTGAAAGAGTGAAAGAGAGAAAGGGAGAATAGGAGAGAGGGAGAGAGGGAGAATATGAAATAGAGGGAGAGTACGAAATAGAGAGTGGGAGAGAGAGAGAGAATGAGAGGGGAGAGAGAGAGGATAGGAGAGGGATAAGGATATGAAGAGAGAAGGAGAAAAGGGAGAGAATAAGAAGGAATAAAAGAGAGAAAGAGCAAGAGATAGAGGCCGAGGGAGAGTGAGGTAGAAGGAGAGTAAGGGAGAAAGGGTGAGGGAGTAAGAGATGAAGGTAGATGGAAAGGGAGTGAGAGAGAGGGATAGGGAGTTAAAGAGAGGCAAATGGAAGAGAAAGAGTGTGGAAGAGAGAGAGATGGTGAGAGTGAATGGGAGAGACACTAGAGAGAGAGCGAGCGATAGAGAGGGAGAGAGAGAAAGGGATAAGGATAGGGAGGTAAAGGAAGAGGGAGAGAGAGGAAAAAGAGAGACGGAGTGAGAGAGGAAGAGAGGAGGAGAGGCAAAGGGAAATCACCTAAGAGAGAGAGAGAGAGAGAGAGAGGTAAAAAGGGGAGAGAGGTAGAGAGAGGGAGAGGGAGGGAGAGGAAGAGGGAGGGAGAGGGAGTAAGAGAGAGAGAGGGTGACTGTGAGAAAGGGAGAGAAAGTGGGAGGAAGATGGAGAGGGAGGGAAAGAGAAAAGAGGGAGAGGGAGGGAGATATAGACAGAGTGGGAGAGCGAAAAAAAGTAAGAGAGTAGGATAAAGAGAGAGAGTGAGAGAGGGAGAGAGAGAGAGAGGGAAGGAGAAATGAAGGGGGATAGAGAGAGGAAGGAGAGAGGGAGATAGGGAGAGTGGGAGAGAGAAAGAGAGAGGTAGAGAGAGTAAGAGAGAGAGAAAGGGAGAAGAGGTAGAAGGGGAGATGGAGAGAGAGAGAGTCAAAAAGAGAGATGATGAGATGGAGAGTGAGAGAGCGGAAGGGAATGGGAGAGGTAGAGGGAGGTAGAGGTAGAGGGAGATAGAGGTAGAGGTAGATGGATAAAGATTGAGAGGGGGAGAGAGGGAAAGGGAGGGATAGAGGGAGGGAAAAGGGGAGAGATAGTCGAAGAGAGCAAAAGAGAGTTAGAGTGAGGGAGAGAAAGGGAGAGAGAAAAAGAGAGAGATAGGGAGAGAGAGAGCATGGGAGAGATAGAGAGGGAAAGAGATGGAAAGGTAAAGTAAGAGAGGGAAAGAGATGGAAAGGTAAAGTAAGAGAGAGAAAGAGAATGGGAGAGGGAGTAGGAGAGAGTGAGGGGAATCGATAAAGAGGGAGAGGAAGAGGGAGGAGGATATAAGGATAGAAAGAGGGAGAGAGATGGAAAAGGAGGGAAAGATAGGGAGAGGGAGGAAAGGTGAGAAAGGGATAAAGGGAGAGTGAGGTTAAGAAGGAGAGGGAGAGAGGTAGTGAGATAGAGAGAGAGTGAGTGAGGGAGAGAGGAAGAGGGGGAGAGAGAGAAAGAGAGGAAAAGAGAGGGACGGATGGGGGATATAAAGTGAGAAAGATAAGAAGAAATTAAATGGGAAAGAGAGAGGGAGAGAGATAGAGAGGGGAAGAGCGAGGGATAGAGAGTGAGATAGAGGGAGAGAGAAAGAGGTAGGAGGGAGAGAGAGGGAAAAGGAGAGATGAAGAGAAAGGGAGAGAGGATGGGGAGAGAGATAGAGAGAAAAATAGAAGAAGAGGGGGACAGGGAGAGTTAGAGAGTGGGAGAGGGATAAAAAGGAAGATAGAGAGTGAGAGAGAGAAAGAAAGTGTGAGGGGGAGAGAAAGAGAGTCGGAGGGAGAAAGAGATAGAGAGGAAGTGAGAGAGGGGGAGATAAAGGGATAGAGAGAAATGGTGAGAGAGGGAGAGAGCGAGGGGATAGAGAGGTAGGGATAAGGAAAGGGAGGGAGAGGGAGAAAGAGGGAAGGGGAGAGGGAGAGGAAAGGAGAGGGAGAGGGAAAGGATGAGATAAAGAGGGAAATGAGAGGGAGAGAGGGGAGAGGAAGGAAGGGAGAGAGAGAGTGAGATAGAGAGTGAGAGAGAGGTGAAGAGAGGGAGAGCAAGAGAGAGAAAGAGAGGGAGAGAGAGAAAGAGAGTGAGAGAGAGAGAGTTAGGGAGAGAGAGAGGTAGATAGGGAGTGAGAGTGGGAGAGAAAGGGAGATAGAAGATTAAGGAAGGGAAAACTCAAGAGAGAGAAAGGTAGAGAGGGAGAGAGGGAGGTAGGGATAGTGAGAGGAAGTGGTAAGGAGAGGGTGAGGGAGAGAGGGTAAGTGAGAGAGAGAGTGAAGGGAGAGGGATCGGGGAAGGAGAGGGAGGGAGAGTGGAAAAGAGAGAGGGAAAGGGAGAGGGATAGGTGAAGGAGAGGGAGGGAGATAAAGAGGGAGGGAAATGGAGAGGGACAGGTGGTAAAGAGATAGAGACAGAGTGGGAGAGAGGGAGAGGTAGAGAGTGAGAGAAGGGAGAGAGAGAGAGTGGAGGAGAGGGAGGGAGGGAAAGAGGGAGGTAGAAGAAGAGAGGGAGAATAAGGGAGTTGGAGAGAGAGGAAGGGAGATGGGAAGAGTGGGAGGGAGAGAAAGGGAGGGAGGGAGAGAGGGAGAGAAGGAGTGAGAGGGGTAAAGAGATAGAGGGAGAGGGAGAGGGAAAAAGGGAAGGAGAGGGAGAGGGAGAGAGAAAGAGAGAGGGAGAGAGATAGTTAGACAAAGAGGGAGGGAGTGAGAGAGGTTAGGGGATAAAGAGGGAGGGAGAGAGAGGGAGAGTGGGAGAGAAAAAGGAGAGAGAAGAGATTAGGAATAAGATAAAGAGAGATAGGGAGAGAGAGTGAAATGGAGAGAGGTTGGGAGAATGAGAAAGGGGAAGAGGAAGAGAGAGGGAGAATAGGAGTGAGGGAGAGAGGAAGAATACGAGATAGAGGGAGAGAGGGAGAGAGAAAGGATGAGAGAGGGGAGAGAGAGGATGGGAGAGGGATAAGGATAGGAAAGGAGAGGGGAAGAGGGAGAGAAGAAGAAGGACTAGGATAGAGAAAGAGTAAAAGATAAAGGCGGAGGAAGGGTGAGGGAGAAGGAGAGTAAAGGAGAAAGGGTGAGGGAGTGAGAGAAGTAAAGGGAGTGAGAGATAAAGGGAGATAGAGAGGGAGTGAGAGAGAGGGAGATAAAAGAGAAAGAGTATGGAAGAGAGAGAGATGGTGAGAGTGAATGGGAGAGACACCGGGGAGAGAGAGAAAGGGATAGGGATAGGGAGTTAGAGAAAGCGAGAGAGAGAAAAAAGGAAGAGAGAGGGAGAGAGAGAGGTAAAATGGGAGTGAGAGAGGAAGAGAACGAGAGAGGCAGAGTGAAATCGCATAAGAAAGAGAGAGAAAGAGAAAGGGTGAAAAAGGGGGAGAGAGGTAGAGAGAGGGAGAAGGAGGGAGAGGAAAAGGGAGGGAGAAAGGGAGTGGGAGAGAGAGACGGTGAGTGTGAGAAAGGGAGAGAAAGTAGGAGGAAGATGGAGAGGGAGGGAGATAAAGACAAAGTGGGAGAGAGGAAAAGAAAGTAAGGGAGAAGGATTAAGGGAGAGAGATAAGGAGGGGGATAGAGAGAGGAAGAAGAGAGGGAGTTAGGGAGAGAGGGAGAGAGAAAGAGAGGGAGAGAGAGGTAGAGGGGGAGAGGGAGAGAGAGAGGGTCAAAAGAGAGATAATGAGAGGGACAGAGAGAGAGGGAAGGGAGAGGCAGAGGGAGAGGGGTAGAGGAAGAGGGAGATAGAGGTAGAGGTAGTGGTAGATGGATATAGATAGAGAGGGGAGAGATGAAAAGGGAGGGATAGAGGGAGGGAAAGGGGAGAGATAGTCGGAGAAAGCAAAAGAGAGTTAGAGCAAGGGAGAGAAGGGAGAGAGAAAAAGAGAGAGACGAGAGAGAGAGAGAGAGAGTAAGGGATAGAGAGGGAAAGAGATGGGAAGGTAAAGTAAAAGAGAGAAAGAGAGATGGAAAGGGAGTAGGAGAAAGGGAGAGGAATCGATAAAAAGGGAAAGGAAGAGGGAGATGGATATAAGGACAGAAAGAGGGAGAAAGAGGGAAAAGGAGGGAGAGATAGGGAGAGGGAGGAAAGGAGTGAGAAGGATAAAGGGAGAGTGAGCTTAAGAAGGAGAGGGAGAGAGGTAGTGAGATGGGGAGAGCGAGGGAGGGAGAGGGGAAGAGGGAGAGAGAGGGAGAGAAAGAGAGGAAGAGAGGGGGAGAGATGGGGGATACAAAGTGAGAAAGATCGAAGAAGATGAATGAGAGAGAGAGAGGGAGAGAGAGAGGATAAAGAGTGAGATAGAGGGAGAGAGAAAGAGGTAGAGAGGGAGACAGAGGAAGAATGAGAGAGAGGGAAAGAGAGAGATAAAGAGAGAGGGAGAGAGGATATGGGAGAAAGGGAAAGAGGATGGGGGAGTGAGAGATAGAAAGAAAATAGAGGGAGAGGGGAAGAGGGAGAAGGTGAGGTAGAGAGTGGGAGAGGGATAGAGAGGAAGATAGAGAGTGAGAGAAAGAGAAAGAAAGTGTGAGGGGAGAGAAAGAGAGTTAGAGGGAGAAAGAGATAGAGATGAAGTGAGAGAGAGGCAGATAAATGGATAGAGAGAAATGGTGACAAAGGGAGAGAGTGAGGGGTAGAGAGGCGGGGATAGGGAAAGGAAGGGAGAGTGAGAGAGAGGGAGAGATAGAGGAAGAGGGAGAAGGAAGGAGGGAGAGGGAGAGGAAAGGAGAGGGAGAGGGAAGGGATGAGATAAAGAGGGAAATGAGAGGGAGAGAGGGGGAGATAAAGGAAGGGGAGAGTGATTGAGACGAGAGAGTGAGAGAGAGGTGGAGAGAGGAAGAGTAAGAGAGAGAAAAAGAGGGAGAGAGAGAGGGGTAGAGAGGGAGTGAGAGTGGGAGAGAAAGGGAGATAGAAGATTATGGGAGGGAAATCTCAAAAGAGAGAGGTAGAGAGAGGGGAGAGAGGGAGGTAGGGAGAGGGAGAGGAAGTGGTAGTGAAAGAGTGAGGGAGAGAGGGCAAGTGAGAGAGAGAGTGAAAGGGAGAGGGATTGGGGAAGGAGAGGGAGGGAGATAGAGAGGGAGAATGGGAGAGAGATAGAGAGAATGGGAGAGAGGAAGTATAAGTGAGAGATAGGGATAATGAGAGAGAGGGAGAGGTAGGGAATGAGAGAGGGGGAAGAGGGAGAGTGGGGGTAGAGAGGGAGGGATGAGGAGGAGAGAGAGGGAAAGAGAGAGAGGGAGTGTAAGGGAGACCGGGAGATAGGAAGGGAGACAGGGGAGAGTTAGAGGGAGAGAAAAGGGAGAAGGGAGAGAAAAGGAGAGAGAGGCAAGGAGAGAGAGGGAGAAGGAGAGGGAGAGAGTGAGAGATAAAAGGAGAGAGAGAGGGAGGGAGAGAGAGAGAGAGGATGACAGGGGGAGAGAGAGGTCGAGAGTGAGGGAGGGAGAGTGGTGCAAAGGGAGAGAGGGAGGGAGGGAGGGAGAAAAGGAGTGAGATAGAGAGAGAAGGAGGGAGAGATGGAGTGAGATGGAGAGAGAGAGGGAGAGGGAGTGAAAGGGAGAGGGAAACAGGAAGACGAGGAGAGAGAAGGAGAGGAAGGGAGGGAGAGGGAGGGGGAGACAAAGAGAGAAAGGGAAGGAGAAGGTGTGGGAGAGAGGGAGGGAGAGGAGGGAGGAAGAGAGAGGGAATGAGGGATGGAGAGAGGGAGGGAGAAAGAGGGAGGGAGTAGGAGAGGGAGAAGGAGCAATAGAGGGGAAGAGGGACATATTGGTGAAAAAGAAAGATAGATAGAAAAGGAGAGGAATAGAGTGGGTGAGGGAGAGGGGGAGAGAGAGACATAGAGAGTGGGAGAGGGACAGAGAGGAAGAGAGGGAGATAGAGAGCTAGAGAGAGGCAAAGAGTGCAAGGAGGAGAGAAAGAGTTAGAGAGATAGATAGATAGGGAGTCATGGAGGGAGAGAGGGGAGATAAAGAGATGGAGAGAGAGAGGAAGGGAGAGAAAGAGAGGGAGTGAGGGGAGAGAGAGGTAGGGAATGGGAGAAAGAGGGGGAGGAAGAGGGATGGAAAGAGAGGGAGAGAGGGATAGTGGGATAGAGAGTGAGGAAGAGAGAAAGAAAGGGAGGAGGTGCATGAGGAGCGATGGAGAGGAAGAAAAAAGAGAAAGGGAAAAAAGAGAGTGAGGTTGAGAGGGAGTGAGAGAGAAAGAGGGAGAGAGAGGAGGGAGAGGGGGAGAGAGAGGGATAAAAGGAGTGAGATTGAGAGAAAGACAGGGAAGAGAGAAGGAGAGGGAAAAAGGAAGAGGGCATAGAGAGGGGAGAGAGAGGGAGACAAAAGGAGAAAGAGAAGGAGAAGGTGAGGGAGAGAGGGAAGGGAGGGAGGGAGAAAAGGAGAGGGAAAGAGGGATGGAAGAGGGAGAGAGTGAAGGATAAAAAGTGGAAGAGCAGGAGAGAAAATAAGGCAGAGTAAGGGAGAGAGAGAGGGAGATATAGTGGGAGAGAGAGAAAGATAGAGAGAAAAGGAGGGGGAGAGAGAGGCAAAAGTGGAGAGAGGGAGAGTAAGAGAGAAGAAGAGGGGGAAAGAGAGAGAGGTAGAAAGGGAGTAAGAGTGGGAGAGAATGGGAGATAGAATATTATGGGAGGGAAATCTCAAGAGAGAGAGAGGTAGAAGAGGAGAGAGGTAGGTAGGGAGAGGGAGAGGAAGTGGTAGAGAAAGAGTGAGGGAGAGAGGGCAAGTAAGAGAGAGAGTGAAAGGGAGAGGGATTGAGGAAGAAAGAGAGGGAGATAGAGAGAGAGTGGGAGAGAAAGAAATAGAGTGGGAGAGAGGGAGTAGAAGTGAGAGAGAGGGATAGTGGGAGGGAGGGAGAGGTAGGGAGTGAGAGAGGGGGAGAGGGAGAGTAGGGAAGAGAGAGGAAGGGAGGAGAAAGGAGAGAGAGAGGGAGATTGAGAGAGAGGAAGGGAGAAAAGGAGGGTGGAAGGGAGAGAAAGGGAGAGAAAGGCAAGGAGAGAGAGGGAGAGGGAGAGGGAGAGGGAGAGGGAGAGGGAGAGAGGGAGAGAGAAAATGAGGGAGAGAGGGAGAGAGAAAAGGAGAGAGAGAAGGAGGGAGAGAGAAAGGATTATAGGGGGAGAGAGAGGCCGAGAGTGAGGGAGGGAAAGGGGAGCAAAGGGAGAGAGGGATAAGGGAGAGGGGGAAGGAGGGAGAAAAAGAGTGAGATGGAGAGAGAGAGGGAGGGAGGGAGGGACCGAGATGGAGTGAGAGGGAGAGGGAGTGAAAGGGATAGGGAAACAAGAAGACGGAGAGAGAGAAAGAGAGGAAGAGAGGGAAAGAGAGGGGGAGACAAAGGGAGAAAGGGAAGGAGAAGGTGAGGGAGAGAAGGAGGAAGAGGGAGAGAGAGTGGGAGTTAGATGGAGAGACATTGAGAGAGAGGGAGAGAGGGAGTTAGAAGGGAAGAGAGAGAGACGGAGAGAAAAGGGTAGGGAAAAATGAAGAGGGCATAAAGAGGGAGATAAAGAGAGGGGGAGATAAAAGGAGAAAGAGATGGAGATGGTGAGGGAGAGAGGGAAGGGAGGGAGGGAGAAAAGGAGAGGGAAAGAGGGATACGGAAAGGGAGAGAGGGAAGGATAAAGAGTGGGAGAGGGAGAGAAAATGAGGCGGAATGAGGGAGAGAGAGAAAGATAGAGAGAAAAGGAAAGGGAGAGAGTAGGAGAGGGACAGGGGGAGAGAGAGGCAGAGAGCGAGAGAGGGAAAAAGAGGAAAAGAGGAGGATAGAGAGCTAGAGAGAAAAGAAAAGTGTGAGGGGAGAGAGAGTTAGGGAGAGAGATAGATAGGAAGTTAGAGAGGGAGAGAAGAGGAGATAAAGGGATGGAGGGAGAGAGAGGAAGGGAGAGAAAAAGAGATAAAGGGATGAAGGGAGAGAGAGGAAGGGAGAGAAGAGAGGGACCGATGGAAGAGAGAAAGGTAGGGAATGAGAAAGCGAGGGAGAGGAAGAAGTCGAGACAGATGGAAGCGTTAGAGGGGGAGATAGTGGGAGAAGGAGAGCGAGATGGAGAGATAAAGGGAGAGAGACGGATAAACCAAAAGATGGAGAGAGGAATAAAGAAGGAAAGGGAGGAAAGAGAGGGGAAGAGAGAGTGAGAGAGTGGAAAAGGGATGGTGAGAGAGGGAACGAGAGGAGGGAGAGAGGGAGAGGAGAGAGGAAGAGAGGGAGAGATAGAGATAGGAGAGAGAGGAAGAGAGAGGGAGAGGTAGAGAGATAGAAAGGGAGAGAAAGAGAAAGAGAGAGAGAGAGGGAGAGTGAGGCATGGATAAAAAGGGAGAGAGAGATAGAGAGAGGGGGAGAGAGAAAGAGGAAGAGAGGTAGAAAGAGGGAGAGGGGGAGAGTGAGAGAGAGAACAATATAGATGTGGAGAGAGGGAGAGTAAGGGGGAGAGGAGGGAAGGGGAGTGGAGAGAGAGGGGAGAGAGTGAGTGGGAGGGAGAGTGAGAGGAAAAGAAAAAAGAGGGAGGGAGAGTGGACAGGAGAGAAATATAGAGGAAGACAGAGCAAGGAGAGAAGGAGGAGGGAGGAGAGAGAGGGAGAGTGGATAGAAGAAATAGAGAGAGGAAGAGGGAAATATAGAGGAAGAAAGAGAGGGAGAGACAGAAAGGAGAAAGAGAGATAGAGGCCGGAAGGAAAATGGAGAGGGAGAGAGGGAGAAAGAAGGGAGGGAGAGAGAGAGGGGTGGGAAATAGGATGACGGGGGATGAGAGAGATGAAGGGAGTTGGGAGGGAGAGAGGGACAGAGAGATAGAGGTAGAAAGAGAGGGAGGGAGAAGAAGAAGGAGGGAGAGAGAGAGGAGGTAAGGATAGAGGAAGAGAGGGAGAGGGAGAGGAAGAAGAGGAGGTAGGGATAGAGGGAGAGAGGGAGAGAGAGTGAAAGAGAGTGAGAGGGAGTGAGAGAGAGATAGGAAAAGAGAGTAAGAGAGAGGGAGGGGGAAGACAAAGAGAGAGAGAGAAAGAGGGAGAGAGAGGGAATATAGGGAGAGAAAGAGGAAGAGAGAGGGAGAGTGGTAGAGAGAGTGAGGGAGCGGGAGGGAAAAGGGAATAGAGGCAAGGAGAGTAATGGAGAGGAAGAAAGGGATAAAGGGATAATGAGGTTAAGAGAGAGGGGGAGAGGAAGATGGGATATAAAGGGAGAGAGGGAAAAAGGAGAGGGAGAGAGGGAGTGAGATAGACAGAGACATAGAGAGAGAGAGCAAAGGTAGGAGTGAAGGAGTAAGTGAAGAGAGAGAGGGAGAGGGAGAGAAATGGAGAAGGAGAAAGGAAGAGGAGGGGAGAGAGAGAGTAAGAGAGGAAGAGAGGGCAAGAGAGGTAAAGACAAAGGGAGAAAGAGAAAGAGAAGGTGAGGGAAAGTTGAAAGGACAAAGAGAGAGGGAAAGAGGTATGGAGAGAAGGAGGGATAGAGAGTGGGAGAGAGGGTAAGAGAACGAGGAAGAGAGAGGGATGAAGTGGGAGAGGGAGAGAGTGGGGGAGTGGGATAGATAGAGATAAGGAGAGATGATGGGAGACAACGAAAGATGAAAAGACAAGGAGAGGGAGAGAGAGAGAGGAAGGGAAAGAAGAGAAGAGAGAGGAAGAGAAAGAGATAGAGAGTTAGAGAGAGTGAAGAAGAATATGAGGGGGAGAGAGAGATAAGGAGGAAGTTAGAGAGGAAGAGAGGGGGAGATAGAGAGATAGAGAGAGGGAGAGGGATAGAAGGAAGAGAGATAGAGAGTAAGGGGAGAGAGAGTTTGGAAAAAGGAGAGTAAGGTGGAGGAAGAAGGAGGGATAGTGGGAGAGGGAGAGGGAGAGGGAAGGAGAGTGGGAGAAATGAGGAGCGGGAGAGAGAGGCAATGGAGGAAAGAGAGAAGAGGGAGAGAGGGAGGGGGAAGATAGAGGGAGATAGAGAGACAAGGGGAGAGAGGGAGAGATAGAGGGAGAGAGAGGGAAAGAGGAAGTGAGGGAAAAGGAGAGGGAGGGAGAGGGAGAAGGAGATAAAGAGAAAGAGAGTAAGATAGGGGATAGAGAGGGGGAGAGAGAATAGGGATTAAAAGAAAGAAGTAGAGAGTGAAGAAGAGTGGGAGAGAAAGAGGGAGAGAGGGTGGTAGATAGAAGGGGAGAGAAGGGAGGGAGAGAGGGAGACAGAGAGAGATGGAAAGTGAGATATAGTGGGAGAGAGAGAGGTAAGGAGAGAGATAAAAGAAGAGTGAGAGAAAGAGAGGAAAAAGGAGAAAGATAGAGAGTGTGATGCCCTAGCTCCCTTACCTATTACCTAACCAATGTGGCCGAGCACGTCACATTATTGGAACTAAGTTCCCGACTAACTCCCATAACACATAGCAAAAAGAAATAAACAAGTAAATAAATAACGAAATACATACAAGTACAAGTACGGAGCATTAAGATAGGCAAAGTACAAAATTCTTGAAATGCCTAAAGTTCACATCTAGCCCCGTACCTTTTTTTAATAAAATCAAAGGATATTCTTATATTTATTGGTGACACATGAGCCTTTTTTAGCGAGAACTAGCAGCTTCCTCGATCGATTTGTTTTGCCTTTACCGCACACACATAATTACACTAACGGAATGAGCCGAGCTTAGTAAGTAGGGTGATCCACGTGATATGCAATAATGTTCTATTTCCCACTTTTCACATTCATTTTAATCTAACCTACGTATTAGCAAGACCATGCGTTCTATCTCTCGATGATCGTGTTATCACCTACTTCTCTATTACTCTCTCTTAGTGATCTCATTATCATTATCACCTATTGCTCGCAAATGGAATTATCCCTTATTGTAGCACATGGTTATTAGAATTATCCCTCGCTTAAGGGTGTTAGTAATAGAGCACGGACATGGTTTCTTGCTATTACCCATTCCATCCAATTCGGTTACCAAACCACATCACTCCTCGACTCAATGATTTTCTTAACTCATACCACCCCTAGATATACGTGATGCACATGATGTTGTGTATATACTTTGTTTGTATATAATATAGTGTAATTAAACCATTATGTATGAAGTTAGGTATATGCTTTAGTACTACGAACCCGTTTAAGCATTTTTTGACATAGGATTCCTTTCCTAACCCTAGTTTGGGTATTCATGACTAAATTATCATCTTAATGGGCCTAGGTCACACTTTTGATTTTTTCGTGGGTTCTTACCCTTTAATACTTCATTTTACACTTGTTTAGGTGTACATTAACCATTAGTCATAAAGTTGGAAGGATAGGTCCCAATGTCCCAAAAATTTCCTTTTCTAACCCAAATTAGGCATTTTAGGCCGTATTGGTTTCTTAATAGTTCTAAACTAAATTCGGCCTACCTTTAAATTTTACCTTTCTAAACTTCATTTTATACTTACTTAAGTGTAATTAAACCACTAATGATGAGGTTGGATGATTGGAATACAAAACCCCAAATTTAGTGAGCCTAGGTCGCATGGGCTTAAGGAATGTAAGTGATTTCTTTTAATCCCAACTTACTAATTTCCACCTAATTGAGTTCTAATTGTGTCTTAATTTTTGGTTACAAAAATAAATGTCTAATCTTGTTCATTTTGTCCCCTAGGCCGAATGGGTCTCATAAGAGAAAATCCTAAGAATTCATTTCCTTTTTCCCTTTTCAATTTATCCATTTTAGGTCCATTTCACCAAAGTTTGTACTAGCCCTAAATTTCGACGTAAGGCACTTGATTTCATCCAACCATCAACACATACATGAATATATAAATATACATATGACCTTCATCACTTTAGCTAATCACCCAAAATCACAACACCAATGCTCAATTCCACCCTAAGCCATCCATACATACATATCAACTAATACAAGCAACACTTAACCATATAACCCATAATACAAACCAACACATAACTTATGCATTTAAAAATGGAATCGAAAGCATAAATAAAACTTACTTACAATGATATGTGGTTGCTTAAGATTTTCCCTAGACTTTTCCTTCTTTTTTCTCTTTTCTTTCTTTCACGTTTTCTTTTCTTATTTTTGTAAGCTATGGGTTTCTAAAGAAAATGGCAGCCATTATCTCACTTTGGTGTATATATATATATATATATATATACAATCTTTTTTTCCCCATTTAATTAGTGTACAAGTGGCCTAAGCTTATTAGACAAGGTGTAAAGTAAATTGAATGAAATGGTGCAAAGTGGTGGGTTTCTTAGTCCAACTTCATGAGTTGGCTTCCATTGCATTAAATGATGAGGATTAGGTGTCTAATTAACAACTAACTAGGTAATTAAGCTAACTAAGTCCCTAAACTAGTTTGGTTCAAGTAACATACATACACATCAAATTTATTTGCGGTAGATGTGTTACGAGGCAACCTCTTATCAAGCAAGAACGACCCAACTTCTAGACACAAGTAAATCCTATACGTTTTAGATTAGAAACTAGATATATTAATTCAAAAAATATCAAAAAATTAGGTTAAAATACCAAACACATGATTAATAACATAATTTTGAACTTTGAGAACCAATTTGTCCGAGTAGTAGTTCATCCGAACAGTATGCACTAAAATGGACATAACTTTTATATATAACCTAATAAAAAAAATATTTTATAGAGGGATATTTAAGACATAGATAAACAACTTTTATTTTCTAAGATTCACCCAAAAATCAATCTAAGGTCCTTGAATAGGCCACACAAAATTCGGACAGAACCTAATTCTCAAGAACACCGATTTTGCATACTTGATTTCTCTAACGGATAAACCATCAATTTCAAGCAAAATAGCTTTAATTTAAAATAAATCATGCATTTCAAAGATTAAGTTCTTATAATTTAGTTCTCACTTGTATGATATATTCCAAACAATTAGATAAATTGTTCAAAATTTCATTCCATAAATCCTCACCGAAGCACCTAGCATGTTGTCATCCCAAACTGCTAACATGGCACACATACATAATCACACCTTCACTTAGTATATCTACATTTGAATATTCTAGCCTCAATATATATATATATATACACTAACGAATTTTCATGGTGGTTACATTTCTCTCCCCTTAAAAGAAATTTCATCCTTGAAATTGTCTTATTTGAATAGTTTTGGGTGTTGATCTCTCATTTCTTCCTCTCGCTCCCACGTGACTTCCTTTAAATTATGATTGTCCCACAAAACTTTAACTAAGGCAATCTCCTTATTCCTTAGCCGTCTAACTTGTCTATCTAGAATCCGAACCAGCCTTTCCTCATAGGTTAAGTCCAAGGTCGAGTTTGGTGGTTCTATCTCCAAAATCTAACTAGCCTCTCTAATGCACTTCCTTAACATGGAAACATGAAATACATTAAGTACTCCCGACAAAGTTGGCGGTAGCAATAGACAATATGCCTTATCACCTATTCGATCGAGTATTCGAATGGTCCAATATATCGCGGACTCAATTTTCCTTTCTTCCCAAATTGTAGTACGCCTTTCATCGAGTGAAACCCTTAAGAATACATAGTCACCGATGATAAATTATAGATCCTTCCTCCTTTTATTAGTGTAGCTTTTCTATCCGCTTTGACCTATTTTCATCCATTAGCGAATCTTATCTACCACTTCCACCATTTGTGGCACCAGCTCTAGTCCAAGCAACTTTTTTTCCCCTACTTCAACCCAATGCACAAGAGATCTACATCGATGTCCATACAAAGCATTATAAGGAGCCATCCTAATTGAAGCTTGGTAACTATTGTTATACATAAATTTAGCTAAGTGTATGTATTTCTCCTATTTCTCGGATCAATCCGAACGTATGCTCACAACATATCTTTAAGAATTTGGATAACTCACTCGGATTGTCTATCGGTTTATGGATGATAGGCCAGTCGGAATTTAACTTGGTACTTATGGCCTTGTGCGGATCGTTCCAAAATGTAAAGGTGAACCTAGGATCTCGATCTAACACTATTAAGATCAAAATCTCATGTAGCCTCATGATTTCATCAAGATACAACTGGGTGTATTGGTACAGATTGTAGGTGGTTCGATTGGGAAAAAATGGACTAATTTGGTTAACTCGTCCATAATCACCTAAATGGCGTCGACCCCTTCTTCAACCTTGGCAATCCCATGACAAAATCCATAATTACATGCTCCCATTTCCATTCCGGAATTACCAACGGTTTTAACATTCTCGAGGGTCTTTGGTACTTTGCCTTCACCTATTGACAAGTTTGAAATCTTGCCACATGATGAGCCATGTCTTTCTTCATTCTAGGCCACCAATAACATTTTCGTAAGTCCTCATACATTTTTGTCCCTATCGAGTGTATCGAGCATGGAGTTGTGTGTGCTTCTCTTAGTATTTATTCCATCAAGTTCTCCACCGAGGGGACACACAACCTTCCCTTGAATCTAAGTACTCCATGGTCACCATCGCAAAGTCAAACTCCTTCCCAACCTCTATATTTTTCTTTAATTGATTTAGCTTTGTATCCATTTGTTGCTCAATTTGAAGTCTTTGTTACCAAGTTGGTTGGACTAATAAAGCCGATACGATGCTCCCATGTCTTATAGGAATTATCTCTAGTTCTAGCTTTTGCGGATCTCTCACTATCAATAGCTAGATTGCTCGCATTATTGATATCGATTTTTCATTTAAAGCGTCGGCAACTCCATTAGCTTTGCTCAGGTGATAATTGATTACACAATCATAGTCCTTCACTAGCTTTAACCACCTTCTTTGCCTCATGTTTAACTCCTTTTGTGTGAAGATATATCGTAAGCTTTTATAGTCCATATATATCTCACACTTCGCTCCATACAAATAATGTCTCCAAATTTTTAAGGCAAAAACTACTATCGGTAGTTCCGGATCATGCATCGGATAATTTCATTCGTATTCTTTTAATTATCGTGATGCATAGGCTCCTACTCTTTCATTCCGTATCAACATCGCTCCTAGGCCATTTTTGGAAGCGTCACTATAAACCATGAAATCTCCATCTTCGGACGAAAAGGTTAGCACTCGGGGCCATGACTAACCTTCATTTCAATTCTTAGAAGCTTTTCTCACATGCATCCATCCACTAAAAGTTAATGCCCTTTTTCATCAAATTAGTAAGGTTCGGGCTATCTTAGGGAAGCCATCCATAAATCTTCAATAGTAATCGGCTAGTCCTAAAAAACTAAGTACCTTCATCACGTTCTTTAAGGTGGGCTAATTCTTGATAGACTCTACCTGTTTTAGATCCATCGTTATGCCTTCCTTTGTCATCATGTGACCTAGAAACGCTACTTACTCTAGCTAAAATTCACATTTCTAGAATTTGGCATACAACAATTGTTCCCTTAACATCCGTAAAGTAGCTCTTAGATGTCTTTTATGCTCCTCTTCACTCTTGGAATAAACTAGGATATCATCTATTATCACAATGATAAACTTGTCTAGGAATTCTTTAAAGACTCGATTCATCAAGTCCATAAAAGCCATAAGCATTAGTCAATCCAAATGACATTACTAAGAATTTATAGTCGTCGTATTTTATCCTAAATGCTATCTTCTTCACATCCTCCGATCTTACCCTCGGCAGGTGATATCCCGATTACAGATTGATCTTGAAGAACATCGTCGTACCTTGTAATTGATCGAATAAATCATCAATTTGAGGCAACGAGTACTTATTTTTAATCGTCACCCAATTCAATTCTCGATAGTCAATACATAGTCGTAGACTATCATCTTTCTTTTTCATGAACAATACTAGAGCTCCCTAAGATGAGGAACTAGGGCATATGAATCCCTTATCTAGTAAGCTCTGCAATTGCACCTTCAACTCTTTCAACTCAACTAGGGCCATCTTATGAGGAGTCTTACAAATTGGAGTCATTCCCAACTCTAGATCAATCTCAAATTCTATCTCTTTCTCCAGGTGGTAGCATAGTTAAAATCTTTAAGAATACGTCTAAATACTCCCGTACAACCTCTATATCTCCCGGTTTTGACCTTTGTTCCACCCGATTATTCACCACGTGTGCTAAGTATCCCATACACTCTTTTTCTAGCATTCTTTGAGCCTTTATAGCCGAGATGACCAATATGGCTTAGAAATTTGTATCGACCTTAAACTTTAAGAACCGATCTCCAAGTATCAAAAACTACCCTCTTACCTCAACAATCAATGATAGTACCATGCCTCGTTAACCAATCCATTCCCGGAATCAAATCAAAATCTTAGAGGTCCAATACTATCAAATCAACCTCCATACTTCTATTCTCAATCTATACTAGACATCGTTTGGCTAGACTCGTCTACTCCATAGATTCTCCACAAGGGACTACTATCAAATATCCTATTGTCAATGTCTTAAGTTTAACACCTAGGCTTTTTATTAATGTTTTTTGATTTGAATAAATGTGTGGCACTAGAATCAATCAAAACATAAGCGAGTCGAGCCAAGAATGGAGATATTACCACATATTACTACCGTGTCCCTCTTGTTAGCCTCATCGTAGGCCATTGTATAAACCGAGTAGGTACCCTTCTTGGTCCTAGTTTTTGTATCTAGGGATAGTTAGAGGTTATGTGCCCTTGCCTATGGCAAATATAACAAGTCCTCAAATCTGGTCGGCACTTCCTCATGCGGAATCTCCCACATTTATTGCACCGTTGGCCTTGGCTAATTCCACGATAGTGGCCTTGGGGCATATGGTGTTGGTCTAGTAGCCCATGCATTTCCTAGACCACTAGCTCGGTTGAAATTTTTAGATGAAGCTCGTCTTTATGGCCCGAAGGAAAAGGCTCTTGATCTAAATGATTACCTCTTTTCTTGGACTTCCTTTGCGATTTCCTTCTAATCCTTATCTGCTAACATAACTTTATCTATCATTTCTAGAACGGTGTTGGTGGTCAACATTCATACCATACTTTGAATTCTTAGGTTCAGCCTCGCTAGAAATTGATTCTTTTTCAACTTTTCATCCCCTGCAATGAATGGGATGAATCGACATCCTTGTTCAAATCTCCGTACGTATTCACCTACGGACATTCCATTTTGCTTCAATTCTAGGAATTCCTAGATCTTCTTAGCTTTTACATCCGTAGTGAAATACTTATTGTAAAGGACCTCCTTAAACCCTTCCTAGGTTAAAGTGGGTATGTTGATCGTTACTCTATGCTTTCCCACCATGTGCAAGCATCTTTGGTTCGTATAAAGATGGCATATGACACACGTTCATTATTATTGAAGTGTAGATACTCAAACATTGCTTCTAAGGATTTAATCCATTCCTCCACTATCATTGGGTCAACTCGTTAGTAAACTCTTGGGGATTCATTTTATGAAGCCTTTCTACCGTGTCGTTTCTATGTTAGGGTGGAGGCCGCAGATTACACGGCTAAAAGCTATCTCATTTGTTCCATATGAGTTTATTATTGTTGTTGTATTACTTACTCGTTGTTGCTGCATTATGTCTATCATACAACTAACGCCTCTTATTGATTTTCCATTATTCTCGTTTGAGGTTCCTTCTCCTCCTACTCATACTCGGGTTCTTTCTTGGCATGGTTCGACTTTGTATATGTCATGTTACATTCGAGTTAATTTTAAGATCGACATCCTTTCTTATCATGTACAATAGATAATGAAAGTCATCCAAATACACACGAGCTTATACATATGCAACACATATATTAAGCATTTTGTACAAAATAGGCATTTACAAGTACTTCCCCTCCTAAGGGTTTTTGTACCATAATTACAACCAAAAGAAATGTTCCTATCCGCCTCAAAAGGTGTACGCAAGCTACTACATTGTACATTATATCTTTCTTAGTAGTACATCTAATGTGTCGGATTAACATATCGGACACATCGTGAAAAGGTGCCCTTTACCCTCCACCGATTGATAACACCAATCGATGTGATAAGGGCTATCTTACGAGCAATACCTACATGTAGACCCCAATTATACATGAGTCGGGTAAGGGTTTGTATAACTTGTATCGATAGATAGGCTTGGATCAAGTTTTGATAGGACATACGATCTATTTTACCCTACCGGACCTCATCCCATAACTGCTTGGTCCCTCGATAGGAGAGTCCGGCGTAAGGTCATCGGCATAAAATTTAGGTTGTGGTACTACTCAAAGCTCGGAGTCAAAAAATACTATCAACCGAATTAGATCATGTACTCTAGTGATGTGAGCCACTATATCTTGATCTATCATCTTGGTGATATTATTTAGTTCCACCCTATAAGCGGCTAGAGAGGCCCTATGTCTATGGGTCCTAGCGACCTAGGGAAGATGTCTTACGTATGGCATCTACAATAAGAATATTTATAATCGTCATTATTTTTTAGGTTATGATCATATACTAATTTGAAAACATACAACAATCACATACATTTATTTAGCCTAAACAAAAATAATGAATCAAGTTTATACCGTCGAGGAGCATACTGGTCCTCGGCTCATTGACACTTAAGACTCTACTCGACTTAGTGAACTAGAGCTGCGATGCCACTAAATGTGACTTCCGGCTCCCTTACCTATTATCTAATCGGCGTGGCTAGGCACGACACATTATTGGAACCAAGTTCCCGACTAACTCCAATAACACATAGCAAAAAGAAATAAACAAGTAAATAAATAGTGGAATATGTACGAGTACGAGTTACAAAACATTAAGACGAGCAAAGTACAAAATTATCAAAATGCCCAAAGTTCACATCTAGCCCCATACCCCTTTTTAATATAGTTAAAGGATATTCCTATATTTACGAGTGACACATGAGCCTCTTTTAACGAGAACCAGCGACTTCCTCGATCGGATTGGTTTTTCCTTTACTCGCACACGGACAATTACACTAACGGAATGAGCTAGAGCTCGGTAAATAGGGTGATACAAGTGATATGTAATAATATTCCGTTTCCTCCTTTTCCCATTCATTTTAATCCAGGTACCCTAGGTATTAGCAAGATCATATGTTCCATCTCTCGATGATCGTGTTATCACCTACTACTCTATTACTCTCTCTCGGTGATCTCATTATCACCTACTACTCATAATAGAATTATCACTCATTATAGTACACGGTCTATGAAATTACCCTCGCTTAATGATGTTAGTAATAAAGCACGCACATGGTTTCTTGCTATTACCCATTCCATTCAATTCTATTACCACACTCGCATCATTTCTCGACTCAATGATTTTCTTAATTCATACCACCCCTAGATCTACGTGATGCATATGGTGTTTTGTATATACTTTATTTGTATTTAATGTAGCATAATTAAACCATTATGCATGAAGTTGGGTATATATTTTAGTAGTACGAACCCGTATAAGCATTTTTGACATAGGATTCCTTTCCTAACCTTAGTTTTGGTATTCATGACCGAATTGTCCTCTTAATGGGCCTAGGTCACACTTTTGATTTATCCTTAGGTTCTTACCCTTTAATACTTCATTTTATACTTGTTTAGGTGTACATTAGGCATTAATCATAAAGTTGGAAGGATAGGCCCCAAAGTCCCAAATTTTCCTTTTCTAACCTCGAATTTGGCATTTTAGGCTGAATTGGTTTCTTAATAGTTCTAAACTAAATTCGGCCGACCTTGAAATTTTATCTTTCTAAACTTCATTTTATACTTACTTAAGTGTAATTAAACTACTAATGATGAGGTTGGATGATTGGAATCCAAAACCCCAAATTTGGTGAGCCTAGGCCAAATGATTCCTTAAGGAATGGTAAGTGATTTCTTTTAATCCTAAGTTTTTGTTACAACAGTGAAAGTCTAATCTTGTTCATTTTATCCCCTAGGCTGAATGGGTCTCATAAGAGAAAATGCTAAGAATTCATTTCCTTTTTCCCTTTTCAATTTGTCCATTTTAGGTCCATCTCACCATAGTTTGTACTAGCCTTAAATTTCGGCCCAAGGCACTTGATTTCATCCAACCATCAAACATACATGAATATATATATATATCCACAACTTTAGCAAATCACCCAAAATCACAACACCAATGCTCAAATCCACCATAAGCCATCCATACATACATATCAACCAATACAAGCAACACTTAACCATATAACCAATAATACAAACCAACACATAACTTATACATTTAAAAATGGAATTGAAAGCATAAATAAAACCTACTTACAATGATATGTGGTTGCTTAAGATTTTCCCTAGACTTTTCCTTCTTTTTTTCTCTTTTCTTTCTTTCACGCTTTCTTTTCTTATTTTTGTAAGCTACGGGTTTCTAAAGAAAAAGGCAGCCATGATCTCACTTTGGTATATATATATATATATACAATCTTTTCTTCCCCATTTAATTAGTGTACAAGTGGCCTAAGCTTATTAGACAAGGTCTAAAGTAAATTGAATGAAATCGTGCAAAGTGGCGAGTTTCTTAGTCCAACTTGGTGAGTTGGCTTCCATTGCATTAAATGATGGGGCTTAGGTGTTTGATTAAGAAATAACTAGGTAATTATGCTAACTAAGTACCCAAACTAGTTTGGTTCAAGTAACATACATACACATCATATTTGTTTGCGGTAGATGTATTACGGGGCAACCTCTTATCAAGCAACAATAACCTAACTTCTAGAGACAAGTAAATCCTATACTTTTTAGATTAGAAACTAGATATATTGATTCAAAACATATCAAAAAATTAGGTTAAAATACCAAACACATGATTAATGACATAATTTTGAATTTTAAGAATCAATTTATGTAGCAATAATTCATCCAAAATAGTATGTACTAAAATAGGCATAACGTTTTATATATAAACCTAATAAAATAAATATTTTATAGAGGGTTATTCAAGACATAGATAAACAACGTTTATTCTTTAAAAATCACCCAAAAATCAATCATGGTCCTCGAATAGGCCACACAAAATCCGGACAAAACCTAATTCTCAAGAACACCGATTTTGCATACTTTAATATTCACCCGTAAATCAATCTATGGTCCTTGAATAGGCCACACAAAATCTAGAAAATACCTAATTCTCAAGAACACCGATTTTGCATACTTGATTCCTCAAACCGTTAAACCATCAATCTCAAGCAAAATAGCTTTAATTTAACACAAATCATACATTTCAAGCATTAAGTTCTTATGGTGTACACTTGTATGATATGTTCTAAACAATCAGATAAATTGTCCAAAATTTCATTCCATAAATCCTCACCTAAACACCTAGCACGTTGTCATCCCAAAATGCTAACATGGCACACATACACAATCACACCTTCACTTACTATATCTATATTTGAATATTTTAGCCTTTATATATATATATATATATATATATATATATATATATATATATATATATATATATATATATATATATCCGATGAATTTTCATCGAGATTACATTTCTCTCCCCCTTAAAAGAAATTTCATCCTCAAAATTAGTTTATTTGAATAGTTATGGGTATTTATCTCTTATTCCTTCCTCTCGCTTCCACTTGACTTTCTCTAAATTGTGATTCTCCCATGAAACTTTAACTAAGGCAATCTCTTTATTCCTTAGTCGTCTAACATGTCTATCTAGAATTTGAGCCGGCCTTTCCTCATAGGTTAAGTCCGGGGTCGGGTTTAGTGGTTCCGTCTCTAAAATTTGACTAGGCTCTCAAATGCACTTCCTTAATATGGACACATGAAATACATTATGTACTCTTGAAAAAGTTAGCGAGTAGTGATAGATGATATGCCTTATCACCTATTCGATTGAGTATCTCGAATGGTCTAATATATCACATACTTAATTTTCATTTGTTCCCAAGTCGCGAGTATGCCTTTCATCGATGAAACCCTAAGAATAGATAGTCATTGATGGTAAATTCTAGATCCTTCATCCTTTTATCGGCGTAGCTTTTCTATCTCGCTTTGAGCTATTTTCATCCGTTAGCGAATCTTATCTACCACTTCGTCATTTGTTGCACCGACTCTAGTCCCAGCAACATGCTTTCCCCTACTTCAACCCATTGCATGGGAGAGCTACATTGACGTCCATATAAAACTTCATAAGGAGTCATCCCAAGTGAAGCAAGGTAACTATTGTTATACACAAATTCAGCTAAGCTTTTGTATTTCTCCCATTTCTCGAACCAATCTAGAACACATTCTCGTAACATATCTTCAAGAATTTGAATAACTTGCTTAGATTGTTCGTTAGTTTATGGATAATAAGCCATGCTAAAATTTAACTTGGCACCCATGGCCTTGTGCGGACTCTTCCAAAACACGGAGGTGAACCTAGGATCTCAATCGACACAATTGAGATTGGAATCCCATGTAGCCTCATGATTTCATTAAGATACAATTAGGCATATTGATTCGGATTGTAGGGGTTCGAATGGGAGAAAATGGGCCAATTTGGTTAACTCTGTCCATAATCACCCAAATGGTGTCCGACCCCTTCTCCGACCTTCGCAATCCCATGACAAAATTCATACTTACATGCTCCCATTTCTATTCGAGAATCGCCAATGGTTTTAATGTTCCCGAGGGTCTTTGGTGCTCTGCCTTCACTTGTTGATAAGTTTGACATCTTGCCACATGATGAGCCATGTTTTTCTTCATTCTAGGTCATCCATAACATTGTCATAAGTCTTGATACATTTTCATCCCTCCCGAGTGTATCGAGTATGGAGTTGTGTGTGCTTCTCTTAGTACTTCCTTCAAGTTCTCCACCGAGGAGACACGGAACCTTCCTTTGAATCTTAGTACTCCATGGTAATCCACTGCAATGTCGGACTCCTTCCCGACCTAAATACTTTTCTTCAATTCATTCGACTTTGTATCCATTTGTTGCTCCATTTGAACTCGTTCTTGCTAAGTCGACTTGGACTAATAAAGCCGAAACGATGCCTCCGTGGCCTACGGGAATTATCTTTAGTTTTAGCTTTCGTAGATCTTTCCCTATCGATGGTTGGATTGCCTACCTTGTTGCTATCGATTTTCTACTTAAAGCATCGGTAACAACATTAGCTATGCTCGAGTGATAATTGATTACACAATCATAGTCCTTCACGATCTCTAACCACCTTTTTGCCTCATGTTTAACTCCTTTTATGTTAAGATATATTGTAAGCTTTTATGGTCCGTATATATCTCACACTTCGCTCCATACAAATAATGTCTCTAAATTTTTAAGGCAAAAACTACCATCGCTAGTTCCGGATCATGCGTTAGATAATTATGTTCGTATTCCTTCAATTTTTGCTATGCATAGGCTACTACTCTTTCATTCCGAATCAACACTTGCTCCTAGCCCATTTTCGAAGCATCACTATAAACTACAAAATCTCCATCTTCCGACGGAATGGTTAGCACTAGGGCCGTGACTAACCTTCGGTTCAATTCTTGGAAGCATTTCTCATTGGCATTCATCCATTTCAACTTAACATCCTTTTTCATCAAACTAGAAAGAGGTCGGGCTATGTTAGATAAGCCCTCCATAAATCTCCGATAATGTAACCGACCAACCCTAAGAAACTTCGTACCTTCATCACGTTCTTTAAGGTAGGCTAGTTTTAGATAGCATCTACCTTCTTTGGATCCACCGCTATGCCTCTTTTGTCACCACGTGACCTAGAAAAGCTACTTGCTCTAGCTAAAATTTGTATTTTTGGAATTTTACGTATAACGATTGTTCCCTTAACGCCTACAAAGTAGCTTTTAGATGTCTTTTATGCTCCTCTTTACTCCTAGAATAAACCGAGGATATAATTTATAAACATGATGATAAACTTGTCTAGGAATTCTTTAAATACTCAATTCATCAAGGGTATAAAAGCGAGTTGGGGCATTAGTCAATCCAAACGAGTATTACTAGGAATTCGTAGTAGCCATATCTCATCCTAAACGTTGTTTTCTTCACATCCATTGATCCAACCCTCAACCGGTGATATCCCAATTACGGATCTATCTTGGAGAACATCGGCGCACCTCGTAATTGATAGAATAGATTATCAATGCGGGACAACATATACTTATTTTTAATCGTCACCCGATTCGGTTCTCGATAGTCAATACATAGCCATAGAATACCATCCTTCTTTTTCACGAACAATACTTGGAGCTCTTTATGGTGAGGAACTAGGGCGTATGAATCCCGTAATTGCACCTTCAACTCTTTTAACTCAACTAGGGTCATCCTATAGGGAGTCCTAGAAATCGGAGTCGTGCCGGCTTCGGATCGATCTCAAATTCTATCTCCCTCTATAGTGGTAGCATAGTCAAACTCTTTGAGAATACACCTAAATACTCCCATACGACCTCTATATCTCCTAGTTTTGATCTTTGTTCCACCTAGTTATCCACGACGTGTGCTAGGTACCACTATACACCCTTTTTCTAGCATTCTTTGAGCCTTTATAGTCGAGATGATTGATACGACTGGGAACTTTGTATCGGCCTTAAACTCTAAGGCTGATCTTTAGGTAGATCAAAAACTACCCTCTTACCTCGATAATTAATGGTAGCACCATGCCTCATTAACCAATCCATTCCTAGAATCAAATTAAAATCATGGAGGTCCAATACTATCAAATTAGCCTCCATACTTCTATCCTCAATCCGTAATAGACACCTTTTAGCTAGGCTCATCGACTCCTTAGATTCTCCATAATGGACTACTATCAAATATCCTATTATCAACTTCTCGGGTTTAACACCTAGGCTTTTTATTAATGTTTTTTATATGAATGAATGTGTGGCACCAAAATCACTCAAAACATAAGTAGTCGAGCCAAAAATGGAGACATTACTACATATTACTATCGTGTCCCTCTTGTCACCCTCCTCCTAGGTCATTATATAAACCCGAGCGAGTATCCTTCTCGATCCTAGTTTACGTATTTGAGGATAGTTAGAGGCTATGTGCCCTTGCTTGTGGCAAACATAGCATGTCCTCAAATTTGGTTGCCACTCCCCATGTGGAATCTCCCATATTTATTGCACCAAAATTGGTTACCCATAGTTGGCCTTGGCTAATTCCACGACAATGCCCTTAGGGCATATGGTGCTTGGTCCGGCGGCTCATGCATTTCCTAGACCACTAGCTCGGTTGAACTTTCTAGATGAAGCTCGTATTTGAGGTCCGAAGGAAGAGGCTCGGATCTAAATGATTGCCTCTTTTGCTTGGACTTCCTTTGCAATTTCCTTATAATCCGCGTCCGCCAACATAAATTATCTACCATTTCTAGATAGGTTTTGGCGATCAACATTTATACCATACTCCAAATTCTCGGGTTCGGCCTTGCTAGGAATCGATTCTTTTTCAAATTTTCATCCCCTGTAATAAATGGGATGAATCGATATCCTTGTTTAAATCTCCTTATGTATTCATATACGGACATTCCATCTTGCTTTAATTCTAAGAATTCCTGGATCTTCTTAGCTTTTACATCCGTAGTGAAATACTTACCGTAAAAGACGTCTTTAAACCCTTCCTAGGTTAAAGTGGTACGTAAACCATTACTCCGTGCTTTCCTACCATGTGCGGGCATCTTTGGTTAGCATAAAGATGGCACATGACACATGTTCATTATTATTGAAGTGTAGATACTCAAATATTGCTTATGAGGATCTAATCCATTCATCCGCTATCAATGGGTTAACTCCACCGGTAATCTCTTGATGATTCATTTTATGAAACATTTCTAGTGCGTCATTTCTATGTTGTGGTGGAGGTGGATGTTGCATGGCTAGAAGTCTGTCTCATTTACTCCATATGAGTTTATTACTCGTTTTTGTATTACTTATTGTTGTTGCTATATTATCTCTATCATACGACTCAACGCCTCTTGTTGATTTCCATTATTCTCATTGGAGGTCCCTTCTCCTCCTACTCATATCGAGTTCTTTCTTGGCATGATTTGATTTTGTACATGTCATGTTACATTCAGAGTTAGTTTTAAGATCAACATCCTTTCTTATCATGTACAATATATGACGAAAGTAATCCAAATACACACGAGCTTATACATATGTAGCACATATATTAAGCATTTTGTACAAAATAGGTAGTTATAACTACTTCCATCCTAAGGGTTTTCGTACCATATTTACAACCAAAAGAAATGGTCTTATCTACCTCAAAAAGTGTACGAAACTCTTATGTTGTACATTATATCTTTCTTAGTAGAACGTCTAACATGTCGGATTAACATATCGGACGCGTCCTAGAAAGGCACTCTCTACCCTCTACTAGTGGATAACACCAACCGATACGATAAGTGCTATCTCGCAAGCAATACCTATAGGTAGACCCTAATTATACATGAGTCGGGTAAGGGTCCATATAACTTATACCGATAGAAAGGCTTGGATCAAGTTTCGGTAGGACTCGCGATCTATTTGACCCTCCCCGACCTCATCCAAGAATCGTTGGTCCCTCGGTAAGAGAGTTTGGCGTAAGGTCATCCCTTTAAAATCTCCACTCGCGGTATTGCTCAAAAATGGCATTAGCCCCGCACCCTTGTTTAACACGGTTAAAGGATATTTCTATATTTACGGGTGACACATGAGCCTCTTTTAGTGAGAACCGGTAGCTTCCTCGATTAGATTGGTTTTACCTTTACCTTCACACACACAATTACACTAATAAAATGAGACAGAGCTTAGTAAGTATGGTGATCCACATGATATGCAATAATATTCTATTTCCTACTTTTCCCATTCATTTTAATGCGGGTACCCTCGGTATTAGTAAGATCGTGAGTTCTATCTCTCGATGATCATGTTATCGATTCATCGCTCTATTACTCTCTCTCTCTAGTGATCTCATTACCACTTATCGCTTGTAACGAAATTATCCCTCATTGTAGCACACGATTAGCGAAATTATCCCTTACTTAATGGCGTTAGTAATAGAGCATGCACATGGTTTCTTGCTATTACCCATTCCATTCAATTCGGTTACCAAACCACATCATTCCTCGACTCAATGATTTTCTCAATTCATACCACCCCCGGATGTATGTGATGCACATGGTGTTATATACTGACTTTGTTTGTATTTAATATAGTGTAATTAAACCATTATGCATGAAGTTGGGTATATACTTTAGTACTACGAACTCGTTTAAGCATTTTTGATATAGGATTCCTTTCTTAACCCTAGTTTGGGTATCCATGATCGAATTGTCATCTTAATGGGCCTAGCTCACACTTTTGATTTGTCCTTGGGTTCTAACCCTTTAATACTTCATTTTACACTTGTTTAGGTATACATTAGCCATTAGTCATAAAGTTGGAAGGCTAGGTCCCAAAGTCCTAAATTTTCCTTTTCTAATCCGAATTAGGCATTTTAGGCCAAATTAGTTTCTTAATAGTTCTAAACTAAATTCGGTCTACCTTGAAATTTTACCTTTCTAAACTTCATTTTATACTTACTTAAGTGCAATTAAACCGCTAATGATGAGGTTGGATAATTGGAATCCAAAACCCCAAATTTGGTGAGCCTAGGCCGAATTGGTCCTTAAGGAATGGAAAATGATTTCTTTTAATCAAAACTTACTAATTTCCACCTATTTGAGTTCCAATTGTGTCCTATGTTTTGGTTACAACAATAAAAGTCTAATCTTGTTCAATTTTTCCCCTAGGTCGAATAGGTCTCATAAGAGAAAACCCTAGGAATTTATTTCCTTTTTCCCTTTTCAATTTGTCCATTTTTTGTCCGTCTCACCATAGTTTGTACTAGCCTTAAATTTCGGACCAAGGCATTTGATTTCATCCAACCATCAACACATACATAAATATATATATATATATAACCTTCACAACTTTAGCAAATCACCCAAAATCACAACACCAATGTTCAAATCCACCCTAAGCCATCCATACATAAATATCAACCAATACAAGCAACACTTAACCACATAACCAATAATACAAACCAATACATAACTTATAGATTTAAAAATGGAATTGAAAGCATAAATAAAACCTACTTAAAATGATATGTGGTTCCTTAAGACTTTGCCTAAACTTTTCCTTCTTTTTTTCTCTTTTCTTTCTTTCATGCTTTCTTTTCTTATTTTTGTAAGCTACGGGCTTCTACAGAAATGGCAGCCATGATCTCACTTTGGTATATGTATATACCATCTTTTCTTCCCCATTTAATTAGCGTACAAGTGGCCTAAGCTTATTAGACAAGGTGTAAAGTAAATGGAATGAAATGGTGCAAAGCGGCGGGTTTCTTAGTCCAACATGGTAAGTTGGCTTCAATTACATTAAATGATGGGGCTTAGGTGTCTAATTAAAAACTAAATAGGTAATTAAGCTAAATAAGTACCTAAACTAGTTTGGTTCAAGTAACATACATACACACCAAATATGTTTGCAATAGATGTATTATAGGGTAGGCTCTTATCAAGCAGACAATGACCCAACTTCTAGACATAAGTAAATCCTATATTTTTTAGATTAGAAACTAGATATATTGATTCAAAACATATCCAAAAATTAGGTTAAAATTCCAAACACACAATTAATAACTTAGTTTTGAATTTTAAAAATCAATATGTCCAATAGTAGTTCATCCAGAACAATATGTACTAAAATGGGAAGAACGTTTTATATATAAGCCTAATAAGAAAATTATTTTATAGAGGATTATTTAAGACATAGATAAACAACTTTTATTCCTTAATATTCACCCAGAAATCAACCTAAGCTATTTGAGTAGGCCATACAAAATCCGGATAGAACCTAATTGTCAAGAACACCGATTTTGCATACTTAATTCCTTTAACAGTTAAACCATCACTCTCAAGCAAAATAGCTTTAATTTAACACAAATCATACATTTTAAGCATTAAGTTCTTATGTTATAGTTCTCACTTATATGATATGTTCCAAACAATCGGATAAATTATCCAAAATTTCATTCCATAAATCCTCACCTAAACATCTAGCATGTTGTCATCCTAAAATACTAACATGGCACACATACACAATCAAACCTTCACTTCGTATATCTATAGTTGAATATTCTAGCCTCTCTCTGTCTCTGTCTCGTCTCTGTCTCTCTCTCTTTATATATATATATATATATATATATATATCGATGAATTTTCATGGGGGTTACATTTCTCTCCCCTTAAAAGAAATTCCATCCTTGAAATTGGCTTATTCGAATAGTTCTAGGAATTTATCACTCATTTCTTCCTCTCACGCCCACGTGACTTCCTCTAAATTGTGATTCTCCCAAAAAACTTTAACTAAGGAAATCTCCTTATTCCTTAGCTATCTAACCTCTCTATCTAGAATCCGAACTAGCCTTTCCTCATAGGTTAAGTCCAAGGTTAGGTTTGGCGGTTCTGTCTCCAAAATCCGACTAGGCTCTCCAATGCACTTCTTTAACATGGACACATGAAATACATTATGTACTCCCGAAAAAGTTAGCGATAGCGATAGAGGATATGCCTTATCACCTATTCGATCGAGTATCTCGAATGATTCAATATATCGTAGACTCAATTTTTTGTTCTTCCCAAATAACATTATGCCTTTCATCGGTGAACCCTTAAGAATGCATAGTCACCGATGGCAAATTCTAGATCCTTCCTCCCTTTATCGAGTAGCTTTTACGTCCGCTTTGAGTCGTTTTCATCCATTGGTAGATCTTATCTACCACTTCGTTGTTCGTTGCACCAAGACCTGGTCCTAGTAACTTTCTTTCCCCTACTTCAACCTAATGCATGGGAGATCTACATCAATGTCCATACAAAGCTTTATAAGGAGCCATCCCAATTGAAGCTTGGTAACTATTACTATACATTAATTCAGCTAAGCATATGTATTTCTAACATTTCTCGGACTAATCCGAATGCACTCTCATAACATATCTTCAAGAATTTGAATAACTCACTTTGATTTTCTTTTAGTTTATGGATGATATGCCATATTGAAATTTAACTTGGTACCCATGGCCTTGTGTAGACTCTTCCAAAACATAAAGGTGAACCTAGGATCTCAATCGACTCAATTGAGATCGGAATCCCATGTAGCCTTATGATTTCATCAAGATATAATTAGGCATATTGGTTCGGATTGTAGGTGATACCGATTGGGAGAAAATGGGCTGATTTGGTTAACCTATCCACAATCACCTAAATGGCGTCCGACCCCTTCTCCGACCTTGGCAATCCTGTTACAAAATTCGTAGTTACATGCTCCCATTTCCATTCCGGAATTGCCAATGCCTTTAACATTCCTAAGGGTCTTTGATGCTCCACTTTCACTTGTAGACAAGTTTGACATCTTGCCACATGATGAGCCATGTTTTTCTTCATTCTAGGCCACCAATAACATTGTCATAAGTCTTGATACATTTTCATCCCTCCTAGGTGTATCGAGTATGGAGTTGCATGTGCTTTTCTTAGTATTTCTTCCTTCAAGTTCTCCATCGAAGGGACACATAATCTTCCTTTGAATCTAAGTACTCCATGGTCATCCACCGCAATGTTAGACTCCTTCCCAGCCTCTATACTTTTCTTCAATTCATTCAGCTTTATATCCATTTGTTGCTCCATTTGAACTCTTTCTTGCTAAGTCGACTGGACTAATAAAGTTGACACAATGCTCCCGTGGCCTATAAGAATTATCTTCGAGTTTTAGCTTTTATAGATCTCTCACTATTGACAACTAGATTGCCCACATTGTTGTTATCAATTTTCTACTTAAAACGTCGAGTAACAACATTAGCTTTGCTTGAGTGATAATTGATTACACAATTATAGTCCTTCAACAGACTCTAACCAACTTCTTTGCCTCATGTTTAACTCCTTTTATGTGAAGATATATCGTAAGCTTTTATGATCCATATATATCTCACACTTCGCTCCATACAAATAATGTCACTAAATTTTTAAGGCAAAAACTACCATCACTAGTTCTAGATCATGCATCGGATAATTATGTTCTTATTCCTTCAATTGTCATGATGCATAGGCTACTACTCTTTTATTCCGCATCAACATCACTCTTAGCCTATTTTTGGAAGCATCATTATAAACCATCAAATCTCCATCTTCGGAGGGAATGGTTAGCATTAGGGTCGTGACTAACCTTTGCTTCAATTCTTGGAAGCTTTTCTCACAAGCATCCATCCACTGGAACTTAACACCCTTTTTCATCAAATTAGTAAGAGTTCAAGCTATGTTAGATAAGCCCTAGATAAATCTCCGATAGCAATCGGCTAGCCTAAATAAACTTCATACCTCTATCACATTCTTTAAGGTAGGCCAATTCTGGATAGCCTCTAGCTTCTTTGGATCCACCGCTATGCCTTCCTTTGTCATCATGTGACCTTGGAAAGCTACTTGCTCTAGCCAAAATTTATATTTCTTAAATTTTACATATAACGGTTGTTCCCTTAACGATTGCAAAGTAGCTCTTAGATGTCTTTTATTCTCCTCTTCACTCCTAGAATAAAACAGGATATCATTTATAAACATGATGACAAACTTGTCTAGGAATTCTTTAAAGACTAGATTCATCAAGTCAATAAAAGCAACTAGGGCGTTCGTCTATCCAAACGACATTACTAGGAATTCGTAGTGGCCATATCTCATCTTGAACGCTGTCTTCTTCACATCCATCTATCTTACTCTCAACTCGGTGATATCCCGATTATAAATCTATCTTAGAGAACACCGTCACACTTTATAATGGATCGAATAGATCATCAATCCAGGGTAACGGTACTCATTTTTAATCATCACCCAATTCAATTCCCGATAGTCAATACATAGCCATAGACTACCATCCTTCTTTTTCATGAACAATACCGGAGCTCCCTAACATGAGGAACTAGGGCATATGAATCCCTTATCCAATAAGTCCGAGTTATTGCACTTTCAACTCTTTCAACTTAACTAGGGTCATCCTATAGGGAGTCTTAGAAATTTGAGTCGTGCCTAGCTCCATATCGATCTTAAATTCTATCTCCCTCTCCGATGGTACCATAGTCAAACTCCTTGAGAATACGTCTAAATACTCCCATACGACCTCTATATCTCCTAGTTTCGACCTTTGTTCCACTTGATTATCCACCACGTGTGCTAGGTGGCCCATACACTCTTTTTCTAGAATTCTTTAAGTCTTTATGGTCGAGATGATCGAGTACGACTCGGAACTTTGTATCGACCTTAAACTCTAAGGGCCGATCTCTAGGTAGATAAAAAACTACCTCTTACCTCGACAATTAATGGTAGCACCATGCCTCGTTAACCAATCCATTCCTAGAATTAAATCAAAATCTTAGAGGTCCAATACTATCAAATCAGCCTCCATACCTCTATCTTCAATCCGTACTAGACACGATTTTGCTAGGCTCATCGACTCTAAATATTCTCCGAAGAAAATACTATCAAATATCCTATTCTCAATGTCTTAGGTTTAACATCTAGGCTTTTTATTAATGTTTTTGGTATGAATGAATGTGTGGCACCATAATCAATCAAAACATAAGCAATCAAGTAAAAAATGAAGACATTACCACATATTACTCGTCATGTCCCTCTTGTCGACCTCCTTCGGGTCATTGAATAAACCCGAACAAGTACCCTTTTCGATCCTAGTTTCTATATCCGAGGAATGTTAGAGGTTATATGCCTTTGCTAGTGGCAAACATAACAAGTCCTCAAATCTAGTCGGCACCCCCATGTGGAATCTCCCACATTTATTGCACCGACATTGGTTATCCATCGTTGGCCTTGGATGATTCCCTAATAGTGGCCTTGGGGCATAAGGTGCTGGTACTACGGCCCATGCATTTCCTAGACCACTAGGTCGGTTGAAATTTCTAGGCGAAGCTCGTATTTGAGGTTCGAAGGAAGAGGCTCTAGATCTAAATGATTGCCTCTTTTGTTGGACTTTTTTGCAGTTTTCTTCGATTCTCATATGCCAATATAGCTTTATTTGGTCTCTGGAAAGGTGTTGACAATCGACATTCATACCATACTTTGAATTCTAGGGTTCGACCTCGCTAGGAATCGATTTTTTTTTTTAATTTTCATCCTTCGTAATGAAGGTGATAAATCGACATCCTTGTTCAAATGTCCGTATGTATTCATCTACAAACATTCCATCTTGCTTCAATTCTAGGAATTCCCGGATCTTCTTAGCTTTTACATCCGCGAGTGAAAAACATGTTGTAAAAGACCTCCTTAAACCCTTGCCAAGTTAAAATGGGTACGTCGATCGTTACTCATGTGCTTTCCTACCATCTCGTGAGCATCTTTGGTTAGCATAAAGATGGCATATGACACACGTTCATTATTATTAAAGTGTAGATACTCAAATATTATTTTTGAGTATTTAATCCATTCCTCCGCTATCATTGGGTTAACTCCACTAGTAAACTCTTGATGATTCATTTTAAAAACCTTTCTACTACGTCATTTTTATGTTAGGGTGGAGGTGGTTGTTGCATGGCTGAAAGTCTGTCTCACTTGTTTCGTATGAGTTTGTTGTTGTATTACTTGTTATTATTGCTATATTATGTCTATCATATGACTCAACGCCTCTTGTTGGTTTATTCTTGTTGGAGGTCCCTTCTCCTCCTACTCATACGGGTTCTTTCTTGGCATGGTTCGACTTTGTACATATCATGTTACATTCGGGTTGTTTTAAGATCGACATCCTTTCTTATCATGTACAATATATAATGAAATTCATCCAAATACACACGAGCTTATACATATGTAGCACATATATTAAGCATTTTGTACAAAATAGGCATTTACAAGTACTTCCCTTCCTAAAGGTTTTCATACCATATTTACAACCAAAAGAAATGCTCCTATCTACCTCAAAAGGCATACGAAAGCTACTATGTTATACATTATATCTTTCTTAGTAATATGTCTAATATGTCGGATTAACATATCGAACACGTCATGGAAAGGCACCCTTTACCCTCCACCGATCGATAGCACCAACTAGTTCGATAAGGGCTATCACACTAGCAATACCTATAGGTAGACCCCAATTATACATGAGTTAGGTAAGGGCTCGTATAACTTATATGGGTAGAAAGGCTCATATCAAGTTTCGGTAAGACTCGCGATCTATTTGACCCTCCCGGACCTCATCCAAGAATCTGCTAGTCTCTCGGTAGAAGAGTCCGGCATAAGGTCATCCTTATAAAATCTAGGTTGCGATATCGCTCAAAATGGCATTAGTAAATACTATCTATTGAATCGGATCATGTATTCTAGTGATGTGAGCCACTATATCCCGATCCGTCATCATGATGAGGTTATTTAGTTCCACCCTATAAGCGACTAGAAAGGCCCTCTATCTACGGGTCCTAGCAACTCGGGGAACACGTCTTACGTATGGCATCTACAACTAGAGTATTTGCAATCATTATTATTTTCTAGGTTATTTTCATATACTAATTCAAAAACATACAACAATCACATACATTTATTTTACCAAAAACAAAAATAATGAATCAAGTTTTTACCATCAAGGAGCGTACTCGGTCCTCGGGCTCATGTGACACTTAAGACTCTACCCAACTTATTAAATTAGAGCTCCAATACCACTAAATGTGACGCCCCAGACTCCCTTATCTATTACCTAACCGACGTGGCTAGGCATGACATGTTATTGGAACTAAGTTCATGAATAACTCCCATAACATATAGCAAAAAGAAATGAACAAGTAAATAAATAGCGAAATACATACATGACAAGTTACGGAACATTAAGATAGGCAAAGTACAAAATTCTTAAAATGCCCAAAGTTCACATCTAGCCCCACACCTCTTTTTATTACGATCAAAGGATATTCCTATATTTATGGGTGAGACATGAGCCTCTTTTAGCAAGAACCAGTAGCTTCCTTTGATTAGATTGGTTTTACCTTTACTCGCACATACACGGTTACACTAACAAAATGAGCCGAGCTTAGTAAGTAGGGTGATGCACATGATATGTAATAATGTTCTATTTCTTAATTTTCCCATTCATTTTAATCCGGGTGACCGAGGTATTACCAAGATTGTGCATTCTATCTCTCGGTGATCGTGTTATCACCTACTACTCTATTACTCTCTCGGTGATCTCATTATCACCTACCGCTTGCAACATAATTATCCCTCGTTGTAGCACATAGTTAGTGGAATTATCGCTCGCTTAATAGTGTTAGTAATAGAGCACATATGTGGTTTTTTGCTATTACCCATTCCATTTAATTCAATTACCAAACCGCATCATTCCTTGACTCAATGATTTTCTCAATTCATACCACCTCGGATGTATGTGATGCAAATGGTGTTATGTATATACTTTGTTTGTATTTAATATAGTGTAATTAAACCATTATGCATGAAGTTGGATATATACTTTAGTACTATGAACCCGTATAAGTACTTTTGACATAGGATTCCTTTCCTAACCCTAGTTTGGGTATTCATGGCTTAATTGTCCCCTTAATAGGCCTAGGTCACACTTTCAATTTTTCCTTGGGTTCTTACCCTTTAATACTTCGTTTTACACTTTTTTAGGTATACATTAGTCATTAGTCATAAAGTTGGAAGGCTAGGTCCCAAAGTCCCAAATTTTCCTTTCTAACCCGAATTAGGCCTTTTAGGCCGAATTAGTTTCTTAATAGTTCGAAAATAAATTCGGCCTACCTTGAAATTTTATCTTTCCAAACTTCATTTTATACTTACTTAAGTGTAATTACACCACTAATGATGAGGTTGGATGATTGGAATCGAAAACCCAAATTTGGTGAGCCTAGGCCGAATGGGTCCTTCAGGAATGGTAAGTGATTTCTTTTAATCCCAACTTACTAATTTCCACCTAATTGAGTTCCAATTGTGTCCTAAGTTTTGGTTACAACAATAAAAGTCTAATCTTGTTCATTTTGTCCCCTAGGCCGAATGGGTCTCATAAGAGAAAACCCTAGGAATTCATTTCCTTTTTCCCTTTTCAATTTGTCCATTTTTGGTCCATCTCACCATAGTTTGTACTACCCTAAATTTTAGCCCACTGGCACTTGATTTCATCCAACCATCAACACATACATGAATATATATATATATATATATATATATGACCTTCACAACTTTAGGAAATCACCAAAATTACAACACCAATGCTCCAATCCACCCTAAGCCATCCATCCATACATATCAACCAATACAAGCAACACTTAACCACATAACCAATAATACAAACCAACATATAACTTACACATTTAAAAAAAAATTGAAAGCATAAATAAAACCTACTTACAATGATATGTGGTTACTTAAGATTTTCCCTAGACTTTTCCTTCTTTTTTTCTCTTTTCTTTCTTTCATGCTTTCTTTTCTTATTTTTGTATGCTATGCGTTTCTAAAGAAAATGGCAGCCATGATCTCACTTTGGTGTGTATATATATATATATACCATCTTTTCTTCCCCATTTAATTAGTGTACAAGTGGCCTAAGCTTATTAGACAAGGTGTAAAGTAAATGGAATGAAATGGTGCAAAGTGGTGGGTTTTTTAGTCCAACTTGGTGAGTTGGCTTCCATTGCATTAAATGATGGGGCTTAGATGTCTAATTAACAAATAACTAGGTAATTAACCTAACTAATTTTCTAAACTAATTTGGTTCAAGTAACATACATACACATCATATATGTTTGCGGTAGATGTATTACAAGGTAGCCTCTTATCAAGCAACGAACGACCTAACTTTTGGAAATAAGTAAATCCTGTACTTTTTAGATTAGAAACTAGATATATTAATTCAAAACATATCTAAAAATTAGGTTAAAATACCAAATACATGATTAATAACATAATTTTGAATTTTAAGAATCAATCTATTCGAGTAGTAGTTCATCCGAACAGTATGTACTAAAATGGGCCTAACGTTTTATGTATAAACCTAATAAAAATAATATTTTGCACAGGGTTATTCAAGACATAGATAAAAAACTTTTATTCTTTAAGATTCACCAAAAAATAAATCTAAAATCCTTGAACAGGCCACACAAAATCTGGAAAGAACCTAATTCTCAAGAATACCGATTTTGCATACTTGATTCCTCTAACAGCTTAAACCATCAATCTCAAGAAAAATAGCTTTAATTAAAAAAATCATACACTTCAAGCATTAAGTTCTTATGGTGTAACACTTGTATGATATGTTTCAAACAATCAGATAAATTGTCAAAAATTTCATTCCATAAATCCTCACCTAAACACCTAGCATGTTACAATCCCAAAATACTAACATGGCACACATACACAATCACACCTTCACTTAGTATATCCGTATTTGAATATTCCTACCTATATATATATATATACACTTATGAATTTTCATTGGGGTTACAGAGAGAGAAAAGGATGGGGAGAAAAAGAGATGGAATAAAAGAGAGGAAAGGAGATGGAGTGAGGAACGAAGGAGAGAGAAGGGGAGAGAAGGGGAGAGAGGGAGAGAGAGATATAGGAGGAGGGGTGAAGGAGGGTGAGAGAGAGGGAGAGGGAGAGAGGAAGGGAGAGAAATATAAAGGAAGAAAGAAAAGGAAAGACAGGGAGGGGGAGAGGAGAGAGAGAAAGGGAGAGTGGGAGGGAGGGAGATAGAGAGGGAGGGAGGAAGGAAGAAAGGGAGAGAGAAAGAGAGAAATATAGAGGATAAAAGAGAGGAGAGTTAAAGAGAGAAAGGGAGAGAGAGGCAAGAAAGGAAAGGGAGAGGAAGAGATGGAGAAAGAAAGGAAGGAAGAGTGAAAGAGGGAGGGAGAGAGAATGATGAGGGATGAGAGAGATGAAAGGAGTGGGGGAGGGAGAAGGAGGCAGAGGAAGAGGGAGGAAGAGAGTTAAGGGAGATAAAGGTAGAAGGAGAGGGAGGGAGAAGAAGAAGGAAGAGAGAGGGACAGGGAAAGAGAGAAAAGGAGAGAGAGATAGAGGGAGAGAGAGGGGGAGAGAGTGGGAGAGAGTGAGAGGGAATTAGAGAGAGATAGGAAGAGAGAATAAGAGAGAGGGAGAGAGGGAGTGGGGAAGACAAAGAGAGGAGAGGGAGAGAGAGAAGGATAAAGGGAGAGAAAGCAGAAGAGAAAGGAAGAGTGGTAAAGAGAGTGAGGGAGCGAGGAGGGAAAAGGGAATAGAGGCAGGGGATAGCAATGGTATGGAAGAAAGGGATAAAGGGATAATGAGGTTGAGAAGGAAAGGAGAAAGGGGAGTTTGGGTTATAAAGGCGAGAGAGGGAAAAAGGGGAGGGAGAGGTAGAGGGAGAGAGATGCTAGAGAGGGAGTGAGATGGAGAGAGAGTAAGAGTGAGAGTGACATAGAGAGAGGGGGAGAGGGATAGAAAGGGAGAAAGAGAAAGGAAGAGGAGGAGAGAGAGAGAGGAGGAGAAGAGAGGGCGAGAGAGGTAGAGACAATGAGAGAAGGAGAAAGAAAAGGTGAGGGAGAGTGGAAAGGATAAAGAGAGGGAGAGAGGGATGGAGAGAGGAAGAGAGAGAGGGATAGAGAGTGGGGGAGAGGGTAAGAGAACGAGGCAAAGAGAGGGAGGAACTGGGAAATGGAGAGGAGGAGAGAGACAAGGAGAGAGATGGGAGAGAGTGAAATATGAAGAGAAAATGAGAGGGGGAGAGGGGAAGGGAGAGGGAGAGGGGAAGGGAGAGGGAGGAAGAGAGGGAGATAGAGAGCTAGAGAGATAGAAGAAGAATATAAGGGGAGAGAGAGATAAGGAGGAAGTTAGAGAGAGAGAGAAGAGGAGATAAAGAGATGGAGAGAGAGAGAAAGGGAGAGAAAGAGAGGTAGAGAGATAGAGAGTGAGGGGAGGGAGAGGTTGGGAGAGGGAAAATGAGGGAGAGGAAGAAGGAGGGACAGGTGGTAGATGGAGAGAGAGAGGGAGAGGTAGAGGAAGGGAGGGAGGGGAAGGGAGAGGAAAGAAGAGTGGGAGAAATGGGGAGTGGGAGAGAGAGAGAGGGAGATAGAGAGACAAAGGGAGAGAGGGAGAGATAGAAGGAGAGAGAGGGAGAGAGAAAGTGAGGGAGAAGGAGATAAAGAGAAAGAGAGTGAGGTAAGGGGATATAGAGGGGGAGAGAGAAAGAGAGGGAAGGAGAGAGTGAGAAAGGGAGAGAGAGGGGGAGAGAGGAATGGGGATTAAAATAAAGAAGCGAGAGAGAGAAGTAGAGTGGGAGAGAAAGAGGGAGAGAGAGAGAGAGAGGGAGAGGGGAAGAGGGAGAGAGGGAGACAGAGGAGGAGGGGAAAAGGGAGATAGGAGGGAGAGAGATAGAATAAGAGTGAGGAAAAAGGAGAAAGATAGAGAGAGATAGGGATGGGGAGAGAGAGGTAGAGAGAAGGAGAAAGGGAGAGAGATTTAAAGAGGGAAGGAGAGGGAGTGAGGGAGAGAGGGAACGAGAAGGGGGAGAGAGAGGAAGAGGGGGAGAGAGAGATAGAGGAGGAGGGAGAGAGAGAGGGAGTGAGGGATAGGTAGAGAGAGGGAGATAGAGAGAGAGGGTAGTAGGAGAGGAAGGAACAAAGGAAGATAGAAAGAGAGGGAGTGGGAGAGGGAGAGGAAGGGTGAGGGGGAGAGAGAGTGTGAGAGTGTAAGAGAGGTCGAGAGAGATAAAGAAGGAGAGAGAGTGATAGAGAGAGGAAACAATTGAGAGAAAGAGAGAGGAAGATAGAGGAAACAATAGAGAGAAAGAGAGAGGCAGTGAGAGGGAGTTTGGGAGAGAGAGGGTGAGTGAGGGTAAGAGTTTTGAAGAGAAAGAGAGAGGGGGTGAGAGAGAGGAAGAGAGAGAGGAAGAGGTAAAGAGAGGGAGAGAGATAGAGATGGAGAAAGAGAAAAGGTAGAAAGAGAAAAAGAGAGAGAGGGAGAGAGAGAAAAAAGAGATAGAGGGAGAGAATATAGGAGAGAGGATAAGAATTGAAAGTGAAGAGAGAAAGAGAGAGAGGAAGAGAGATGGAGAGAAAATGAGAGGGAGAGAGTATATGTAATGCCCCAGACCCAGTCATATTTCTACTACCCAAGTAGAGTGCTGGACGAAGCGCATTACGCCGACATATCCAAAACTTTAAGTAGTTTTCTTATGATATTCTTAGGACTTTAACGACACATTACGTATATAACTCCTTAAGATAAAATTTACATTACATAATTAAATACATTAATAAAACATTACGAGCAATATTCAATTTCTCATGAACTCCATACCTAAAATTTACGGACAAAATAAAAACTAATATATGGTGTCTCACATTAGCCGGTTAGGAGGAGCCAGCCGCATCCGTACCAACTTGTCCTTTTTCCGTCAAGACATAAAAAAATAACAACGAGGTGAGCCGAAGCTCGATAAGCGGGGTGATGCGGGTGATATGCAATGTTATTTTGACTTCCCACCATACTCATAAATTTTAATATCGGGTACCTTGGGTATTAGCTAGTCTACTCTATTTATCATCCGGGTGGCCGCGAGATCACCTTTTGCTACAACGGAATTATCCCTCGTTGTAACTACTGTTAGCGAGAATCCATCGTCTAACAATGCAAGCACACGACTTGGTTTCATCCGAGATGATCCTCGGATCATCTTCCGCTACAATAGAATTATCCCTCGTTGTAACTCGCTATTAGCGAGAATCCATCATCTAATAGTGCGGGCACACGGCCTAAAGTACTTGGACTACTAATACCCATTTATTCTAGTTAGGTTATCAAACCTAGATGTATAAACCATTTCTCAATCAATTGACTTGTCTTAAACCACCCACTATGCACATGATGCATGTGATGACATATTTAATCACATTCAACCAAATTCGGGTACCAACCCTTCATTCTCATGCCATACTCATGGTCCAACCTACACTCAAAATTTATCTATTGCTCACATACCAATCATGATACCCATAACGGGAACACAATCTCCGCTCATTAATATTGTTCATTAGTTTCATTAATATTTAAAAGAAGGTCCAAGTCTATTTACTTTAATCCAAGCCCTTTAACTTTATCCTAGGTCCATTGACTCTATTTAATTCCATTTTATTTAGTCCAAGCTCATTTAGTTTATTCCAAAACTATTAATTTTGTCCAAGTCTAATTTTTTTTTTTTTTTGCTTTTAAGGTTTATTACCGGGTAACTCCTAATCGAGTAAATAATTTTTCAATTTTAGGACATAATTAAATCTTACCCATTTTATTTTATATACTAGACATATGTATTTATAATATATCCAAAAATTAGGTCTAAATACAAAGTACACAATTAATTACAAATTTTTGAAACTTAGGGAGCAATCTGCCTAATAGTAGTTTGTCTAGAGCTATCCATACTAAATCAGGTATAACTCTTTGTACATAAATCCAATGACCAAGAAATTATAAAGGGACTTATTTGAAACATAGATAAACAAATTTTATTGTTTAAGTTTCACCCAGAAAGTGACCTAAAAGCCTTGAACATGCACCCCAAAATTTGGACAGAATTTACTCCTTATCAACTCTAATTTATTAGTTCATTCCAAGCCAATTTTAAACATGTTTTAATTCACTTAAATTTAGTCCAAGTCCAATCCAACCCATCACCACATACTTGGAAATTTTTCAAAACATCATAACATCATAAATCACCACAACAACGCATCCATACATAGATTTATCCCAAGCATCAAGCATATAACCATGGAAGATTATTATAACCCATGAAATAAACACTAACAAAATAATTTTTAAAAAATAATTTAAGACATTAATCAGCCAAGAAATGAAACCTACTTACCTCTTTTAGATTTGATTAGAATTTCCTTGGCTCTTTTCCTCTTTTTTTTTTTCCCTTTCTCTTTTTCTTTCCTTTCCTTTCTCTCCTCACGTTTTTCTTCCTTTCTTTTCTTTCTTGCCTTTTCTCTCCCAATTTTTGGTACCTACGGGGTTACTAAATTTTTTTTCCCATTTTAACACTTGCTATATATATATATATACTTACTTTCATTCAGCTACAAGTGTTACAAATTAATGGGATAAGGTGTAAAAGTTATGGATGAGTCATGAGGAAAGTCAGTCGCTTTGGAATCCATAATGGGTGAGTTGGCATTAAATTCATTTATTGCATTTGCTTAGGTGTATATATAAAATTTAGACTAATTAAAATCATTAATTAACTTAATTCAAGTAACTAAAACTACTTTCTTTCATAAAAATTTGGAAATTTCCATTTTTAAAATTCGGAATTTCTTTTCCCCCAAAATTCCAGCAGTGTTTCCTCCTAACCCATCTATACTAAAATGTGTATAAATCTTTCTATATGTATCCAAAAATTACAAAACGTTATAGAGAGCTAGTACACACATAGAAAAACAACTTTTATACTTTAAGGTTTACTCAAAAATCAATCTAACAGCATCAAATAAATCTCAAAAGATTCGGGTAGATTCTTCTCCCAAAATTCCAGCAGAATGCATTTCGAAACAACCCTCACTATAATTGGTATAACGCTTAATGTATATGTCTACATATTATAAAATTTTATACAGATATATTAAACACATAGATGAACAACTTTCATTCTTTAAGGTTGACACAAACATTACCCTAAAGTCCTCAAATAATTCACACAAAACTCGGGCAGAATATAGTCCTTAAAACACCGATTTTGCATATTTAGTTTCTTTAACAATTAAACCATTAATCTTAAGCACAATAACTTTAATTTAACATAAATCACATATTTCAAGCATTAATTTCTCATGATGAAATGATAATTATACTTACTCTTAATATACATATATATAGAATTATTCTAATACATGTCGCATTACGGATAAGGGTTTTTACGGGGCTTACAATTCTTCCCTCCTTAAAAGAAATTTCATCCTCGAAATTGATTCACTTGAATAACTCGGGGTATTTATCTTTCATTTCTTGGTCACGTTCCTAAGTCATTTCTTCGAGGTTATGGTTTTCCCACAAAACCTTAACTAGCCCTATCTCCTTATTTTTCAAGCTTGTTTGACCGTCGATCGAGAATGCTGGACGAGTCTCTCTTCGTACGTTAAATGCGGAGTAAGATTCAATGGCTCTATATTCAAAATTTGACCCGGCTCTCCAATGCACTTCCTTAGCATAGACACATGAAATACATTGTGTATTCCTGCTAAGGATAGTGGTAGCAATATGCGATACGCTTTATCTCATACTCGCTCCGGTATCTCAAACGGTCCCATATACCGCGGGTTTAACTTTCCCCTTTTCCCAAATTGTAGTACGCCTTTTATTGGTGAGACTCTTAAAAATACGTAATCACCGACCACGAACTCTAGATCCTTCCTTCATTTTTCCGCGTAACTTTTACGTCTAGTTTGGGACTGCTTTCATCCGTTGGCGGATCCGGTCTACTACTTCGGTCGTCTCTTGTACCAATTCGGTCCTCACAATCTTCTTTCTCCTATTTCATCCTAATGCATCGGAGATCTACATCGTCGTCCATACAAAGCCTCATAGGGAACCATCCCAATTGAAGCTTGGTAGTTATTGTTATACGCAAATTCAACTAAGCGAATGTATTTCTCTCACATTCCGGACCAATCTAGGACGCACGCTCATAACATATCTTCGAGAATGCGGATTACACGTTCGGATTGTCCATCAATTTATGGATGATAAACCGTGCTGAAATTGAGCTTGGTGCCCATGGCCTTATGCGGACTTTTTCAAAATACGAAGGTGAATCTAGGATCTCGATCGACACAATTGAGATTGGAATCCAATGTAGTCTCACGATTTCGTCCGGATACAATTGGGCATATTGGTTTAAATCATAGGTGGTTTTGACGGGAAGAAAGTGTGCTTGATTTGGTCAACTTTGTCTACGACTACCTAGATGGCATTTGACCCTCTATCCGATCTTGGCAATCCCATGATGAAGTCCATAGTTACATGCTCCCACTTCCATTCCGGAATTGCTAGTGGCTTTAACGTTCTCGAGGGTCTTTAGTGCTCCGTCTTCACTTATTGGCAAGTTTGACACCTTGCCATAAAGTCGACTACATCTTTCTTCATTCCCGCCCACCAATAATACTATCGTAAATCTTGATACGTTTTCATACTCCCTAGGTGTATTGAATATGGGGTTGTGTGTGCTTCCTTCGGTATCTCATCTTTTATGTCCTTCACTTGCGGGAACACATAGTCTTCCTTTGAACCTAATCATTCCTTTATCATCCATCACAAAATCGGACTACTACTCGGCCTCTATACCTTTCTTCAATTCCTTCATCTTTTCATCCTTTTCGTTGCTCAATTTGAATTCTTTCTTGCAACATCGGTTGGATTAATAGTGCTGATAGCATGCTCTTGTGGCCTATAGGAACTATTTCTAGTTTTAGTGCTTGTTGGTCCTTCATTATCGACGTACGGGTCACCGTCTTGCGGCGATCGATTTTTTACTCAAGGCATCGACAATAACATTGGCTTTACCGGGTAGTAGTTGATTATACGGTCATAGTCCTTTACCGGCTCTAACCACCTTCTTTGTCTCATGTTCAGCTCTTTTTGTGTGAAGATGTATCGTAAGCTCTTATGATCTGTGCATATCTCACACTTTACCTCGTACAAATAATGTCTCCGGATTTTTAGGGTAAAGACTACTGTTGCTAATTCTAGGTCATGTGTCGGGTAGTTTCACTTGTACTCCTTTAATTGCCATGACGCATAAGCTATTACTCTCCCATTTTGCATCGGCACCGCTCCTAATCCATGTTTGGAGGCGTCCGTATAAACTACAAAAGTTCCATCCTCGAACGGAATGGTTAGCATCGAAGGCGTGACTAGCCGTCGTTTTAGCTCTTGGAAGCTCTCCTCACAAGCATCCATCCATTGGAATGCGGTGCTCTTTTTCATCAAGTTAGTAATAGGCCTAGCTATCTTCGAGAAGCCTTCGATAAATCTCCGATAATAACACTGCCAACCCTAAGAAGCTTCGTACCTCCGTTATGCTCTTTAGGGTAGGCCAATTCTGAATAGCCTCTACTTTCTTTGAGTCTACTACGATGCCTTCCTCGTCACCACATGGCCTAGAAAAGCCACTTGCTCTAGCCGAATTCGCACTTCTTGAATTTGGCATACAATTGTTGCTCCTTTAGCATATGCAAGGTGACCCTTAGATGTTCCCTATGCTCCTTCTCACTTTGAGAGTAAACCGGGATATCATCGATGAATACGATGATAAACTTGTCTAGAAACCCTTTGAAGACTTGATTCATCAAGTCCATGGAAGCGGTCGGGGTGTTCGTCGGCCTAAACGACATCACTAAAAACTCGTAGTGACCGTATCTCATTCGAACGTTGTCTTCTTCACGTCTTCTAGTCTCACCCTCGATTGGTGATATCCGGATTGTAAGTCTATTTTAGAGAATATCGTTGCCCCTTGTAATTGGTCAAATAAATCATCGATCCGGGGAAATGGGGACTTATTTTTAACGGTCACCCGAGTTTAGTTCCCGATAGTCGATACATAGCCTTAAACTTCCATCCTTCTTTTTCATGAATAGTACTTGGAGCTCCCCGAGGTGAGGAACTAGGACGTATAAAGTCCTTATCTAGTAAGTCCTGTAACTCGTACCTTAAACTCCTTTAGCTCGGTAGGAGCCATTCTATAGGGGGTTTTCGAAATCGAAGCCATACCTAGCTCTAGTTCAATCTCAAACTCTATTTCCGTCTCCGGTGGTAGCATGGTCAAACTCTCCGGAAACACATCTATATATTCTTCTACAATCTCTATATCTTCCGGTTTTAACTTTTGCTCCACCTAGCTATCTACCACATGCGCTAAGTACCCCATACATCCTTTTCCTAGCATTTTTTGAGCTTTAATAGCCAAAATGATCGATTTTTTTAAGCTTTGAATCGAGCCTTAAACTCTAGCTCGTCGACTTTCGGGTAGATCAAAAGTTACCCTTTTTCCTCGACGATCTATGTTGGCGCCATGCTTTGTCGGCCGAGTCCATCCCTAGGAACAAATCAAAATCCCGGAGGTTCGAGCACTATTAGATTGACTTCTAATCTCCTATCTCCAATATGTACCGGACACTTTTTAACCACACTTGATGATTACATAGTGTCACCGAAGGAACCGCTATAAGATATCTTACGGTTAATGTCTCCGGTTTGACTCCTAGGCTTTTCACTAATGTGTTTGATATAAAAGAATGCGTGGCACCGGAATCCATCAAAACATATGCAATTATTCCAAGGATTGAGACATTACCATGAATTACGGTTATATCCCTCGACTGTCTCTTCCTAGGTCATAGTATACACCCGAGCGAGTACTCTTCACGGTCCTGGTTTACGTACTTGTGAGCAATTGTAGGACATATGCCACGGCTTTTGACACACATAGCATACCCAGTGTATCGATCCGCATTCCCCGAGCATGGAACCTTCCACACTTTCTACACTGGGGTGGATCGCACGTCATTGATCTCGATTGGTCGCTTGACGATGGTCTCGGAACATATGGTGCTTGGTCCGGTGGCTCGAGAGTTTCTTGGACCACCACTTCGATTGAAATTCCTATGCGGAACTCATCTCACTTGGTCCCAATGAAGAGGCTCCAAATCTAAACCCTTGCCTCTTTTGCTGTAAGTCCATTGAAATCTCCTTTTGATCTTCGTCGGCTATCATCGCCTTATCCACCATTTCGACAAGGTATTGGCAGTGACATCCGCACCATACTTTGCACTCTTGGGTTTAATCCTATCGGAAATCTGTTCCTTTTTAGATTTTAATCCCCAATAATAAATGGGACGAATCTATAGCCTTGTTCAAACTTTCGTACATATTCACGGATCGACATCCCAATCTTTCTTTAACTCCGAGAAAGTCTTGAATCTTCTTGGCCCTCATGTCTACGGTAAAGTATTTATTATAGAAGCCCTCCTTAAATCCTTCCCAAGTTAAAATCGACACATCTACGATTAGTCGCACGCTCTCCCACCATGTGCGAGCATCCTTAGTTAATAGGAAAATAGCACACGACACTCGCTCCTGGTTGGCAAGCTGTAGATATTTGAATATTGCCTCCAGAGACTTAATCCACTCCTCGGCTATCATTGGATTCACTCCCCCGACAAACTCTTGAGGGTTCATCTTGTAGAACCTTTCTATTGCATCATTCCTGTGCGGGGGTGGAGAGTCTGTTGTTGTGTAGCTTAAAGGCTGCCTCATTTGTTTCGCGTGAACTTGTTGTTATTCTTTGTAGAGTTTGTTCTTCGTTGTTGCATTATTTCCATCATTTGATTCAACATTTCTTGCTTGGTTCAAGCTATTATCGTTGGAGGTCCCTTCACCTCCGGCTCGTATAGGGTTCTTTCTTGGCGGCATAGTTTATCTTTATGTACACATTAAGTTCACATTAGTTTAGTATGGATTTTAGCATTTAATGCTAATCATTCATGCTCGTATGAAATTATACATTTTTATACATAGTAAGCATCTCATACACACTTTTACTAGGTTTTCGTGCTATATTTATAATCAAAAGCACTCCTATTTATATTATAGAACATACAAAAGACACCACGACATATGGTGAGATCCCTATTAACTTATTTATCGAACACGTTGAGGAAAAGAACCCTCTAGTAACCACCGATCAATGCGGTTTTCCATTGCCGTATGGACTATCTCACGAGTAATGGGTAAGGGTAGTCCCCATCCAGTACATCAACCGAATGAGGGATCGTACGGCACGGGTTGGTAGAAAGGTCCGAATTAGAGCCCGATAAGAGTGTTGGTCTATCATGTCTTCCCAAACTTCGTCTAACAATCGTTGGTCTCCGGTGGAAGAGTCCGATATAAAGTTATCCGAAGGAAGTTCGAGCTAAAATACTAGTTAAAGGAGGCATCGGCGAATGCGATTTGTTGAAGTAGGTCATGAAATCGTATAATATGTGCCACCGAGTCCCGTTCGGAACCATAGTGAGGTTATTTAGCTAGCGCGCTGCCCATGCCATCGCGTTCTAGGCATGCTTGGTACTCGATACAAAGCCGACATCTACGGTGATAGGGTTTGTTGTTATTAATAATTTCAAACAAAATTTTATACACATTACACAATAAATAAATAAATAAACATACATAGTTTAAGAGAACCAGAAATTAAAATTACTCATCCGAGGAGCAAACCGGTCCTTAGGCTCATGTGGCACTTACGGTTTTACCCAACTCCCTAAACCATTGCTGCGATACCATACTTGTAACGCCCTCGCCCCGATCATATTTCTACTATCCAAGTAGAGTGTCTGGACGAAACGCGTTACGGCTGACATACCCTAAACTCTAAGTAGTTTTCTTATGATATTCTTAGGACTTTAACGGTACATTACGTATATAACTCCTTAAGATAAAATTTACATAACATAATTGAATACATTAATAAAACATTACGAGCAATATTCAATTTCTCAAAACTCCATACCCCAAATTTACGAGACAAAATAAAAACTAATACATGGTGCCTCACATGAGCCGGTTAGGAGGAGCCAACCGCATCCATACCAACTTGTCCTTTTTCGGTCAAGACATAAAAAAATAACAATAGGGTGAGCTGAAGCTCGGTTAGCGAGGTGATGCACGTGATATGCAATGTTATTTTGACTTCCCACCATACTCATAAATTTTAATCTAGGGTACCACAGGTATTAGCTAGTCTACTCTATTTATCATCCGGGTGGTCCGCGAGATCACCTTTTGCTACAACGGAATTATCTCTTGTTGTAACTACTATTAGCGAGAATCCATCGTCTAACGGTGCGAAGCACACGGCTTGGTTTCATCCGGATGATACTCGGATCATCTTCTGCGATAACGAAATTATCCCTCGTTGTAAGCTGCTATTAGTGGGAATCCATCGTCTAATAGTGTAGGCACACGGCCTAAAGTACTTGGACTACTAGTACCTATTTATTCTTGTTAGGTTATCAAACCTAGATGTATAAACCATTTCTCAATCAATTGACTTGTCTTAAACCACCCACTATACACATGATGCACGAGATGACATATTTAATCACATTCAACCAAATTCGGTACCAACCCTTCATTCTCATGCCATACTCATGGTCCAACCTACACTCGAAATTTATCCATTGCTCACATACCAATCATGATACCTACGGCGAGAACACAATCTCCGCTCATTAATATTGTTCATTAGTTTCATTAATATTTAAAAGAAGGTCCAAGTCCATTTACTTTAATCCGATCCCATTAACTTTATACTAGGTCCATTGACTCTATTTAATTCCATTTTATTTATTCCAAGCTCATTTAGTTTATTCCAAACCTATTAATTTTGTCCAAGTCTAATTTTTTTTGGTTTTAGGGTTTATTACCGGGTAACTCCTAATCGAGTAAATAATTTTCCAATTTCATAACATAATTAAATCTTACATATTTTATTTTAGATACTAGACATATGTATTTATAACATATCCAAAAATCCTTAAACATGCACCCCAAAATTCGGACGGAATTTACTCCTTATCAACTCTAATTTATTAGTTCATTCTAAGCCAATTTTAAACATGTTTTAATTCACTTAAATTTAGTCCAAGTCCAATACAACCCATCACCACATACTTGGACATTTTTCAAAACATCATAACATCATAAATCACCACAACAAGGCATCCATACATAGATTTATCCCAAGCATCAAGCATATAACCATGGAAGATTATTACAACCCATGAAATAAACACTAACAAAATAATTTAAAAAAATAATTTAAGACATTAATCAGCCAAGAAATGAAACCTACTTACCTGTTTTAGATTTGATTAGAATTTCCTTAGCTCTTTTCTTCTTCTTTTTTCCCTTTCTCTTTTTCTTTCCTTTCCTTTCTCCCCTCATGTTTTTCTTCCTTTCTTTTCTTTCTTGCCTTTTCTCTCCCAATTTTTGGTACCTACGGGTTAATAAAATTTTTTTCCCATTTTAACACTTGCTATATATATATATATATATATATATGTATATATACTTACTTACTTTCATTCAGCTACAAGTGTTAGAAATTAATGGGATAAGGTGTAAAAGTTATGGGTGAGTCATGAGGAAAGTCAGGTCGCTTTGGAATCCATAATGGGTGAGTTGGCATTAAATCCATTTATTGCATTTGCTTAGGTGTATATATAAAATTTAGACTAATTAAAATCATTAATTAACTTAATTCAAGTAACTAAAATACTTTCTTTCATGAAAATTCAGAAATTTCTATTTTTAAAATTCAGAATTTCTTTTCCCCCCAAAATTCCAGCGAGTGTTTCCTCCTAACCCATCTATACTAAAATGTGTATAACTCTTTCTATATGTATCCAAAAATTATGAACTTTTATAGAGAGCTAGTACAGACATAGAAAAACAAATTTTAGGCTTTATGTTTTGCTCAAAAATCAATCTAACGAGCATCAAATAAATCTCAAAAGATTCGGGCAAATTCTTCTCCCAAAATTTCAGCAGAATGCATTTCAAAACAACCCTCACTATAATTGGTATAACTCTTAATGTATACGTCGAAATATTAAAAACTTTTATATAGATCTAATCAACACATAGATGAACAACTTTCATTCTTTAAGGTTGACCCAAAAAGTACCCTAAAGTCAAATAATTCACACAAAACTCGGGCGAGAATATAGTCCTTAAAACACCGATTTTGCATATTTAATTTCTTTAATAATTAAACCATTAATCTTAAGCACAATAACTTTAATTTAACATACATCAAATATTTCAAGCGTTAATTTCTCATGATGAAATGATAATTATACTTACTCTTAATATACATATATATAGAATTATTCTAATACACGTCGCGTTATGGATAAGGGTTTTTACGGGGGTTATAGTATAGGAGGTGGTGAGAGCATAAGAGAGGGTGTGAGGAGAGAGAAAGAGAGAGGAGAGGAGAGGGAGGGAGAGAGTAAAGGAGAACTAGAGAGGAGTTAAATGAGAGAGGAAAAGAGGGAGGATGAGAGATAGAGGCGAGAGGGGGAAAAAGAGAGATGGAGAGGGAGAGATAGAAATAGAGAGAGTAGAGAGAGAGAGGAAGGTAGTGGGGGAGGAAGAGGGAGGGAGTGAAAGAGGGAGGGAAAGTGGGAGAGGGAGAAGAGGAGAGAGAGAGAAGGAGAGGAAGAGAAAGGAAGAGCGAGAGAGGCAAAGGGAGAGTGAGGGAGAGGGAAGGTGAGGGAGAGAGGATGAGGGAGTGAGATGGGAAGAGGGAGAGAGAGAGGGAAGGAGAGGGAGAGAGAGTGAGGGAGTAGGTGAGAGGGAGATAGAGTGAGAGAGGCACGTTGAGGGGGAGAGAGGGGGTAGAGAGAGGGAGAGAGGATGAAAAAATAAGGGAGAGAGGGTGAGGAAGAGGAAGGGAATGAGGGAGAGGGAGAGAGGGTGAGGCGAGAGGAAGAGGGAGAAGGAGAGAGAGAGATAGAGATATAATGAGAGAGAGGGAGAGTGAGAGACATGAAGGGAGAGAGATGGAGAGAGAGACAACAAGACAAAGAGAGTGGGAGCGAGAGAGGTTAGGGGATAAAGAGCAAAGGTAGAGAGAGGGAGATAGAAAAAGAAAGGCATAAAGAGAGGGACGGGGGAATGGAAAGAGGGAGAGAGAAGTAGATAGGGAGAGAAAAAAGAGAGTGAAATGGAGAGAGGTTGGGATAGAGTGAGGAAGAATGGGACATAGAGGAAGGGAGGGAGAGAGAGAGGATGAGATGGGGGAGAGAGAGAGGATGGAAGAGGGATAGAGATAGGAAGGGTGATGGGGAAGAAGGAGATAAGGATCGAGAGTGAGAGATAGTGGAGAGGGAGAGTGAGGGCGAAAGAGTGAGGGAGCGAGGGAAAGAGAGGGAGGGAGAAATGAAGGGTGAGGGAGGGAGAGTGAGAGAGAGGGAGAAGGGATTAGAGAGAGGGAGATTGGAAGAAAAGGAGAGTGGAAGAGAGGGAGATAGAGAGATAGAAAGGGAGAGACATAGGGAGAGATAGAGCAAGAGTGAGGGAGAGAGAGAAAGGAAGAGCAAAGAGGAGGGAGACAAAAAGGGAGAGAGAAAAAAAGAGGGAAAGAGAGAATTAGGGAGAGAGGTAAAGAGGGAGTGAGAGAGAGAGAGGGGAGATAGAGAGATTAAGGGTGGGAATTAGCATAAGAGAGAGATAGATGGAGAAAGAGAAGGGGCAAAGAGGTAGGGAGAGAAGAGTGGGAGAGAGAGGGCAAAAGAGAAAGAGGGAGAGGGAGTAGGATGTAGAAAGAGTGTTATAGAAAAAGAGGAAGTGGGAGAGAGGGATAGAGGAAGAGTGTGAGAGAGGGAGAGAGAGAGAGGGAGAGAGGGAGGGGGATAGAGAGGAAGGAGAGAGAGGGAGAGGGAGAGAGGGGGAGAGGGAGAGAAAGAGGAAGAGAGGGAGAGATAGCCATAGAGAGAGGGAGAGGGAAAAAGTGAGAGAGAGGGGGTGGAAAGAGAGTTTATGAGAGGAAGAGAATGAGAGGAAAGTACTAGAAGAGGGAGAGGGAGGTAGAGAAGGAGAGGGAGTTAGAGGTAGAGGTTGAGGGATAGAGGAAGAGTGTGAGAGAGGGAGGGAGAGAGAGAGAGAGAGGGAGAGAGGGAGAGAGAGAGGGAGAGAGGGAGGGAGGGAAGTAGAGGAAGATAGAGGTAGAGGTTGAGGGATAGAGAGAGAGAGAGGGAGAGAGAGGGTGTAACCCTCATGAAACTCCTCGATGCGGCTATACGTACTAAATCTTTTATATTTGCATCTACTAAGTTTAAATTATTATTTATGTTCATGTTCATGTTTGGTGAGATTAATATGCTTCGTGTTTATGTGAGGAGTTATGAAAAAGAAATAATAATAATTAAGGTATGTCAAAATTTTAAATCTCGAGAAGAATATCTCCTGGAATATCCATAATTATGTGGGTGTAATTTATGTGCCATTTCTTTTATATATTGTGGTGTTAAAATATCTAAGGTTTATGGAAGTGTTTATAGGAATAACGTTTTAGGAATTTAACTAGTCATTATTTATTTTTCCATAACATATATTTAAAAGACCATGGAAGTGAAAGAATTTTCCAAACATGGTGCATGGGCTAAAATTTTGGAACCAAGTGAAGTTAGGATGTTGGTTCATTTAGTTAGTTTAATTACCTTTTAGTTTCTATCTTTAGTTATTGATTTGACACCAAATCTACCACCTTGTTCTAAATTGTGACACCTAGCCTATTTTGATTTTTAAATTATCAACTTGCCTCTCACTTATTCTCCATCATTTGACCTCTTTTTATCATAAAATTTTGACACTTGGAATACTAATAAATGAAGGGAAAAAGTGTGATATAAAAATGTAATAAAGATTGAAACTTTGCCATTTTTGAAGGCAAAATCGTAGCTACCAAAAGAGAAGGAGAGAAACGACTTTGAGAGGGAGAGAGATGAAAAAAGAGAAGAAAAGAAAGAAAGGAGAAAAGAAAAAGGGAAAGCCTAGACAATCTTTGGGAAAGCCAAAGCAAGGTAAGTAGGTTTATGTTATTTTATTTTATGATTTAAATTTCTTGTATATGTGCTTAAATGAGGAGGTTAGTGGAGACTTCCCATTATATTGTCTATGTTGGTTTATGTGCATTATGGTTGTAATGTGTGTTAGATGGCATGATGTGCATTTAATGGTGAACTTTATGTTGGATTGTACAAGTATGATGATGGATGTTTGGCATGTCGATATATCCATGTGAGATCTGTGTGTGATGGATGTTTATACATGTGTGGATGGGTTTGGTTTGGTTACAATAATATGGGCTTGGAAAATATGTGTGGATGGGTTTGGATTAAAACAAAATGGGCTTGGATATCTTTAACAAAACCCATTCGGCTTAGGTACTAAAAAGCCAAGTTTGGATTTATTTTTATAGATCTAAAGATCTAGAACTCCATGGTAACCCATTGAAGTATAACTTAATGAGTTAGGATGAAAAGAAATTACATAGAAATAAAAGAAAATCCTTTGCCCTTAACGGACCTATTCGGCCTAAACCCAAAAAAAGTTGGGGATTTGACATATACACCTAAATAAGTATAAATTGAGGTATAGAAAAGTTAGATTTCAAGAAAAACAAAACTTTCGATTTAGACTAGGAAACACTTGACCTAAACCCTAGTTTTTAGAAATTAAGTTCCAATAATCCAACTTCATAAGTAATGGCCCAATGACATCTAAATAAGTATAAAATGAAGTGTGGGAAGGTAAGAGTGCAAGAGCATCAAAATTAAGACCTAGATCCATTAAAAATAAAGTTTGGCTTTTAAGGCTAAATTTTGGTAGAAAGGAAAACCCACCATAAATACAACCCAATGCATTCGGGACTCGGATACCGAAATGGATTAGAAGAGTCTTGTTTTCCTTGTGTGACCTCGATGGTATGGAATCAATAGATTTAGTACCCATGTTTTAGTGGAATGTGGTTAATGATACATCATATGTATCATATGCATATGGGGGAATGGATTAAATTAAGGAAAACAATTGAGTCGAAGTGATGAGGTTTTCTAACCGAATTGGATTGAATTGGATAGGTTTGGTAACCTAATTAGATTAAATAGGTATTAGCACCGAAGTCGTGTGCATGCTCTATTATGTGTGGCTAAGCTCGTATGACTACACCGGTAGGCGATGGATAATCCCGCTAACCGAGGCTATAACGAGGGGATTCCTTTGTTAGCCGTAGGTAATTCGAGCAATCATCGAGATATGAAAATAGAGCAGATTTGCTAATACCCAAGGACCCGAAGTAAAATTTGATGAGTCGAAGTAGAGGAGTTAGAAAATCATTACATATCACGTGCATCACCCTACTTACTAAGCTTTGGCTCACTCTGTATTTATTTCATGCTATGATAGGTAAAGGTGATAATAATGGTGATAATGAAGCCATCAGTTCCTCCCATAAAAGGGCTCATGTGTGACACGAAAAATATAAGAGTCCCTTGTGCTTGTAAATTATATTTTGCAACTTTTGTAATGATATTTAGTACATTGTGCATGTTATATGGGAGTAAATTTGAGACGTTAGTCTCTAAACCGTGACACACCTAGTCATGCCTTTTAGGTAATCGGTAAGGAAGCCGGGGGCACAACGGAGGGATAGAGAGAGGGGAGGGAGATGGAAAGAGAAAGTGGAAGAGAGTGAGAGGGAGTATAGTAAGGGAGAGAGGGGGAGAGAGAGAGAGAAGAGAGGGAGGGGGATAGGTAAAAAGGGAGGGGGAGTGCGAGGCGGATATAGGAGAGAAAAAGGGAGATAGAGGGAAGGGAGGGAGAGATAAGAAGAGCAATGGAGAGGGATAAAAGGAGAGAAAGGGACAAAGGGAAAGTAAGGTTAAAAGGGAGAGGGAGAGAGGGAGTAAGATAGAGAGAGAGCAAGGGAGGGAGAGAAAATGAGTGAGAGAGAGGATGGAGAGAGATGGAGAGGAGGAGAGGGAGATAGAGGGAGAAAAAGAAGGAGAAGGTGAGGGAGAGAGGAAGAACGAGGGAGGGAGAAAGAGAGAGGGATTGAGGGATGGAGAGAGGGAGGAGGAGGGAGGGAGAAAGAGAGAGGGATTAAAGGATGGAGAGAGTGAGAGAGGGAGGGATAGAGAGTGGGAATAGGGAAAGGAAATGAGCTATAAAGAGGGATAGAGGGGGAGAGGGAGATATGGTGAGTGAGAGAGAAAGATGGAGAGAAAAGAAGAGGGAGAGGGAGAGATAGATAGAGAGTGGGGGAGGGATAAAGGGGAAGAGACGGAGATAGAGAGCTAGAGAATGAGAAGAAGATTACGAGGGAGAGAGAGATAGAGGAAGTTAGAGAGGGAGAGATAGGGAGATAAAAAAATAGAAAAAGAGAGGAAGAGAGAGAAAGAGAGGGAGCGAGGGAGAGAGAGAGGTAGGGAGTAGCAAGTGGGAGGGAGAGTAAGAAGGTGAGACAGGTAGAAGAGAGAAAGAGGGAGATTAAGGGAAAGAGTGAAAGAGGGAGAGTGGGAATGAGAGATGGAGGAAGATAAATGGATAGGCCAAGAAAGGGAGAGAGGAATAGAGAAAGAGACAGAGAGGAAAAAAGGAGGAAAGAGAGGGAGAGAGTGGAAGAGGGATGGATAGAGAGGGAGAGAGAGGAGGGAGAGAGAGGGAGAGGGAGGGAGAGAGGGAGAGAGGAAGAGATAGAGAGGGGAGAGGAAGGGAGAGAGAGGAAGAGAGAGAAGGAGAGGTCGAGAGATAGAAAGGGAGAGAAAAAGAAGAAGAAGGAGAGAGAGAATGGGAGAGGGAGAGTGAGGAATAGATAGAAAGGGAGAGGGAGAGAGAGAGAGAAAGAGGACGAGAGGTAGAAAGAGGAAGAGGGAAGAGAGTGAGAGAGAGATAGGGAGAGAGAGAGAGAGAGGAAGATAGCAATGTGGAGAGAGGGAGAGTGATAGGGAGAGAAAAGGGCGAGAGAGAGAGGGAGGGTGAGAGGAGACAGGGAGGGAGGGAGAGGGGGAGAGAGGGAAATAGAGAGGGAGAGAGAAAGGGCGAAATGGATAAAGGAAAGGAGAGAAATATAAAGGAAGAAAGAGAGGGAGAGACTAGGAAAGAGAGGAAGAGAAATGGAGAGATAATGAGAGGGAGAAAGGAATAGAGAGAGAAAGGTAGGGAGAAAGAGAAAGGAAGAGAGAGAAAGAAAGGAAGAGAGAGAGAGAAAAGGAGAGGTTAAGAGAGATAGGGAGATAGTGAGGGGAGAGAGAGGTAGGGAGAGGGATAAAGAGGGAGAGGAAGGAGGAGAGTGAGAGAGAGAGGAGAAAGACAGAGAGGGAAATAGAGGGATAGAGAAAAATAAAGAAGGAGAGAGAGGGAGAGGTGGAGAGAGAGAGGGAGAGATAGGAAGGGAGGGAGAAAGAAGAAAGTGTGAACGAGAGAGAGAGAGAGTTAAGAGTGAGAGAGGGCGAGAGAAGGTGATAGAGAGATTAAGTGAGGGAAATGGTAAGAGAGAGGGGGAGAGAGAAAGAGAAGAAGATGTAGGGAGAGAGGGTGAGTGAGAGAGAAGGAAAGGGAAAGGGATGGGGTGGGGGAGGGAGAAGGAAAGGGAGGGAGGGGGAGAGAGATAGAGATAAAGTGGGAGAGAGGAAGAGGAAATGATAGAGAGAGATAGTGGGAGAGAGTGAGAAAAAGAGAGAGAGAGGGAGAGAGTGAGAGAGAGAGAGAGGGAGAGAGAGTAAGGGAGAGAAGGAGGGGGATAGAGAGAGGAAGGAAAGGGAGGGAGATAGGTCAAGAGGGAGAAAGAGGGAGAGAAAAAGGTAGAATAAGAGAGGGAGGGAGAGGGAGAGAGAGAGAGAAGGAGAGAGAGACAATGAGGGAAAAGGAGATGGAGAATGGGAGAGAGAGGTTAAGAGGGAGAGGGAAAAAGAAAGGGATGAAGAGAGAGAAGGGAGGGAGAGAGAGAGGGTTAGAGGGAAAAAGAGAGATGAAGGGAGTGGGGGAGGGAGAAGGAGGCAGAGGAAGAAGGGGGAGAGAGGGAGAGGGAGATAGAGGCAAAGGAAGAGGGGAAAGGAGAGGGAGGGAGAAAGAAAGAGGGAGAGGGAGGAGGGGAGGGACGGATAGAAAAGGAGAGGGATAGAGGGGGAGAGAGGGAGGGAGAGAAAGTGGGAGAGAGTGAGAGGGACTTAGAGAGAGATAAGGAGAGAGAGCAAGAGAGAGGGAGAGAGGGAGGGGTAATGTTAATGTAGGTTTTCAAGATCCAACCATATTTGAATAGGCTTGAGTTAGTATATTTTTGGATTATTTATTTTGATAATAATAAAGAAGTCATTCTATTAATTCTTGCATTTTATGTTGGTAAATTCTATAGAATTAAATAGAAGTCCTTATGATATACGTTTGCAATAATGATTGATCAAAAGATGTGAGATAAACCCTAATGCATATAAATGATATCATTAAATATCACAATTTATAGCATTTTCAAGAGTGGACATTGACTATATACGGATAGACTTATGAGTGCTATGCTCTTGCTATATGATAGCGATAAGAGATCTCACACCAATTGGCATGATGATGCTAAAGCAAGCATTAGGTGATTTATGTTAGAAACATATCACTGGACTTAACTTGCTATGAGAACCCATTTGGTTTTAGTCTATGGGATATCATACGAGATAGGTACAAATGGTCCTTAGACTTGAAGTCATCACGGTTGTCTCATTAAAGGACTTATGCACTTTGACACTCATTTTCATGGACCTATTAAAGGGTTGCATGTGGACAATTTGTTGGGTGCACTAGAAATCTAATGGAGATTGGTGTATGACTAAGATATGACATGTCATTCCTTGTATGCTAAAGGAGTTATTACATTGCACTTTGATAAATGTTCACTCGAGAAAATGTGGCCATTGTAGGAGTACACCAATAAAGCATAGTTGGTTTACTATAAGAGCAAAGACGTTTAGGAATCAAAGAAAACTTATGTGATCATAATCGAATAAGACTTATAACCAAATTTGAGATCCCATTGTGATAAGTTGACATGAAGACCGAATTGTATAGTAACCATATTCATGAAAGGTAATAATAAATTAATTAATCCTCCTAGAAAATTAATAGTCATGATGCCTTGATAGAGGCTAATCTTGATTTATGTATCAAGGGAAAAAAGAGGAGTCTTTTAAATCTTAATACATTGCCAACATATCTAGCGATCTATTGAGTCACACGCATAACTTTAAGCATTCACATTATAAATAAGAAGCAAAAAAATTAGAAAAGGTTTTCAATTATGAAATTTTCTTTTTTGGAAAGGGTTTCCAAAATGAAAAGTTTTCTTAAATAGGAAGTCTCTTAAAATGGAAAGTTTCTTTAATTAGAAAGTTTCCTAAAATAAAAAATTTTCTATTTTAGAAACCAGTTTCCTAATTTGGAAGTTAGTTCCTAATTTGGAAGTAACTAACCTAAAATGAAAATGAGTTTCCTAATTTAGGTTAAAGGGTATTTTGAAAAAAAAATTCCTAATGTGGACTTGCCTAAATAATCTAAGATTATCTATTTAGATAGTCCAAATAAATTAACTAGGCTCAAATGATTTTGGCCAATTAGGTTTAATTAAAAGGCTTAATATATTTTGGTGGGAGGATAAACATCAACCCTATTGGATAAGGATGAATGTTTTGAAGATAATGATCAAAAGTCGATATGTAGAAATAACTCCTCATCCTTGGAGGATAAAGAAGCAACAACCTATAGTCCTAAAGGGAGCTTAATGCCACCCCTCTCCCTATCCTTGGAGGACAAAGAAAAACTCCTATAAATATAAGGAAGAGAGAGAGTGTGGCAACTACGCAAAAGGAGAGAGCAAAAGGAAAAATTTGACCAGCCATAAAAACTAACTAGGGCACACGACAATGTGAAGAAAAAGAAGAAAATAGTTTTCTCCATAAAATCCTAGCACAAATATACTTTTTCCTTCTCTTTTAAGGTTGTCATAAAATTTTTTGAGATTGATTTCTATAGAAAACACTACACAAATTAGAAAAGGTAGAGCTAGCACCCTATCGATTTTGAGTGCTTATTTATGGATACTTAGACTATGTGGATCATCAATAAAGGTTGAACAATTGGATGGCTTTTCCGATAAAAGAATTTAGATTTATGCTACAAGAGGTATTCCTTTGTTTATTGCATTAAATTAATGCACATATGGTTAATCGATTCAACGTCTTGATCTTGGGCACTTAGATAGAGGAAAATTTTTGTTTATTCCACACCTCTATAGGATGCATGATCCTTTAATTGGTATCAAAGCCTCCATTGAATCTTTGATTGTATGATTTATTAATTATGATTAACTATAGAAATTACCTATGCTTGATTATAAATCTTGTATTTTTGGTATTTTATATAAATATAAAACTAAATTTTGCATCAAAATCGGTAGGGGCACATGAGGTCGGCTTTAGACATCAATGCTAGCATGCATAACAACCCTATTGATTGTCGTATGCTAGGCATACAATAGGCCGAATGCTAGCCTCCCGGGCCATACGCTAGGGGTGTAGGCCGTGTGCTAGGCACACATGCTAGGTTGTGCGCTAGGCGTGTGGCACAAGCACTACATGCTAAGCCACACCTAGGCGCACGAGCCGAGTGCGCTACACGTGTGCTAGTCACTACATGCTAGGCATGTTGGCATGCTAGCCTCCACACTAAATGCACAATAGGAAGGCTTCGTGTTGGACGCACAGGCTAGGAAACTAGCCACTAGCCAAGCATTTTCATGCTAAGGTGGTGGCCTTGAGAAGGCATACACAAGCATGCAAATCCAAGGGTTTAGGCTTTGAAGCTCATGAAACCTCGAGGCCCAAAAAGGTTTTAAAATTAAAATTTAGAGAAATTTTGATAAATTTATAAAATGACCAAAACCATAGATTTATAATTATTTTATGAATGAAATGTGTTTCATTAGTATAACATGTATCAATGTGATTAAAGCATGGGTGAATGGTATGGATAAGTCGACCTAGTTTTAAGGGTGAATGCTGGTAATTTTTTTTGGATAAGTAAGACCTATATGTCTTGCATTCTCTATTATTTTATTGTATTTCTCTTCTCATCTTACTCTTATCGAATATAACTCAAGGTTTTTTATTTTAAATAAATGTAAAAGCGAGAAGATTGGAATTAGAATAGATAATAAGGAGAAGACACTAAGGAACGAAGACATTCATGAAGAAAATTTTTCACCGAAGGATTGACCCACTAGTTTCCTTGTGGCTTGAGGGGGCTAGTACTAGAGATCCATTACCGTTCACTAATTTTTGTGTCATGCATGAGATGTATGTTTATTATGAGATAAAATATTAGTATGAATGTTAGGAATAATATGATTATTGTTTAGCATGCATACTAGGATAAGACCAACCATATTAAATCTTTCAAATTAAATATAAAGCTAATTGCTTTCCAACGTTATGAGAAAGGAACTCTCTTGGTCATTATTGACTTGTTGAGATAACTCAAGGTCACTTTTTCCTCGAGGGAAAGAAATCATGGGCCATGTGATGTCCCTAAATGTGAGTCTAACTTAAATGAGTTGTTGGGTTTGTTGAGATAACTTAAGGTCCAATAAACTTATAAGCAAGAATTTATATTCACATAAGATGTGATAAGACAAGGAGTTATCATACTAATGAAATTAGAAATTGCATTAGATATAATTGTCAAGGATTTACCTACCTAACCTTTCATGTATAGCTTGATGAGATAACTCAAGGCTAATGCATGTTAAAAGGTGGGATCCTAACCCACTAAGAAAACAAATCAAAAAATTTTTCTTCGATCCTATATTGAAGGTTATAGAACTTGAAGAAAATAGTGAAAGCGAGCATATATTTTACTTCTTTAATTTATGCTTTGTTTTATTTTATGCAATTTAATTAACCAAACTATATGCTTTTTTATCATGTCGATTGCATAATATGACTAGTAATACATCGATATGATCAATCATTGTGAAAATAATGACTTTAATGGCACAAACATCCTCGATTGGGAAATGAATTTGAGGATAGCCCTCCAACATGAGAAAATTCTCTATATAATAAAGAAAGCTTTCCCAGCTAAGCCTTCTCGGTTCAAGCTAAAGCTCATAAAGCATGGATCCAACATAGAGATAATGTGATCACTACTTAGTGCATCATACTTCCTGCTATGATGTTAGAGCATAGGCGCCAACAAAGAAGCTCATAAGCTTTTGACATCATAGTAAAGCTCAAAAACTTATTTGAGGAGAATACTAGGTATAAGAGCTATGAGATAGCAAGGAAACTTTTTAAAGCTAGAATGGATGAGGGATCCAACTTCCAAAAGCATGTCACCGAAATGATAGACTATACTTGACAAACTGGTTGAATGTGAAGTTCGAATGGACGTTGAATTATCCATTGACCTAATATTGCAATCATTGCCCAATAGCTTTGGATTATTCATCATGAACTTCAACATGATGCACCTACAAAAGACTTTTGGAGAGTTATTGTCTATGCTAAGGGAAGCTCAACCCAAAATTAACAAGAAGAACAAAATTTTTGTACTTCTAGTTAATAAGTGAAAGGGCATAGTAAAGGGGAAGAAAAAACCCAAAAAGAAAAAGTCTTCAACTGTGCCTACTTGGAGGAGTGAAAAAGGTTGAGGCTTAGAATAGCCAAAATGATGCAGTTTGTTTTCATTGCAACAAGAAAGGGCATTAGAAGCTCAATTGTAAGGAATACCTAGAAGGGTTGTAAAAGAAGAGTTTTACCACCACCTAAGGTATTTATGTTATTAATGCTAATCCTTTTATTTTTAAATTCCACCTCATGAGCATATGATACTAGATGTGGTACTTACATTTTTGAAATTTACAAGGGCTTAGAAAAGGGAAAGAAGATAGCAATAAGGGAGAATACCTACATGACTATAATGGATCAAGAGTTGGACCATTAGATGTAGGAATTAATTAAGCTAGCACTACCATGTAGAAATGTGCTAAGGTTTAATTATTATTATTTTAGTAAAGACTGAAGATCTTATTTTCATTTCTTATTTTGAATAAGTATTTTATTTTTAAGAATAATGGTTATTTTTAAAGATGAGTTTTTTATGAAAATATCTTGATAATAATTGTTTTGAACATAACTCTCAAGTGTATAACATAAATACTAAAAAGGACTTAAATGATCTAAGTAACATTTATTAGCAACAACATCAAACTTGTTCATATAGGCATGAATCCCATATCCAACCTATCTATATAAAGGATATTTAGAATCATTTGAAGATGTCTAAAGAATCTTGTTTACTTGGCAAAGAGACATGAATTCCTCTTCTAGTTGAAAAGGATAAAAAGTTACTAATTAATTAAAACTTTATACATAGAGATGTATATAGGCCAATGTTCACCCAAGTAAGAGGAGAACATGCTTGTCACATAAGCTTTAATGATAATGGATTATATTTTTAGTTATAAGACACAAGTCTAAAGCATTTGAAATGTTTAAATGTTCGGACTTGAAAAGTCATATGACAAACTAGCAAGAGTATTAAGGTATCTCAATTGGATAGGGGAAATGAATACTTGAATACTAAAATCATAGATCATCTAAAAGAGAATGAGATTATCTATGGACATCACATGTTAGACATGATCAGTCCATAATGAGTCAAATTAATATCCCTATTTATGGATAAGTATTCCTTGCTGTAACCTTGACATTGAATATGATTTCAAATAAATCTATTTAAATAGATCACATATGAGATATGAGAAGGGGAAGAAAATCAATTAATCTTCCCTTAAGAGAGGGGGATATAAGGATGAAGAGAGGGAGAGATATAGAATGGGAGAGAGGGTGAGAGACAAGGTAAAGAAAGGGAGAGAGTAGGAGAGGGAGAGATAGAGGGAGTGAGAGAGATAGAGAGAGGGAGAAAGGATGGGAGAGAGTTAAAGATGGAGAGAAAAGGAGAGGGAGAGGGAGAGGGAGAGAAGGAGGGTGAGAGGGAGAGAGAAAAAGATAAAGAGGAAAAAAGGGAGATAGAGAGCTAGAGAGAAAAGAAAGGTGTAAGGGGAGAAAGAGAGAGTCGAGGAGAGGCGGATGTAGAGGAATTTAGAGAGGGAGAGAAGGGGAGATAAGGAAATGGAGAGAGAGAGAGAGCAAGGGAGAGAAAGAGAGGGAGAGAGAAAGAGAGTGAGGGGAGAGAGAGGTTAGGAGAGGGAGAGGAAGAGGGAGGGATAGTAGAGAAACGAGAAAGAGAGGGAGAGGGAATGAGAGAGAGATGAAGGGAAGGGAAGAGAGAGTGGGAGTGGGAAGGAGAGAGGTAGAAATAGAGATTGGGAAAGAGAGAAAGAAGAGAGGAGAGAGGGATAGAGAGAGGGAGGGGGATAAAAAGAGAGAGATAGAGAGACAAAGGGAGAGAGATGGAGAGAGGAAGTAAGGGAGAGGGAAATGGAGGGAGAAAGGGTGAAGGGGAGAGATTAAAGGAGAGAAAGGAAGAGAGAGAGAGGTAGAGGGGGAGGGAGGGGGAGAGAGGAATAGGGATCAACATAGAGAAGAAGCGAGAGGAGAGTGAGAGAGAAATAAGGAGATAGAGGGAGAGAGGGTGGTAGAGAGAGGGGGAGAGAGGGGAAGAGGGGGAAGAAGGGGAAGGAGAGGATGAGGGGAGAGAGAGATAGGGAGAGGGATACAAGAAGAGTAAGAGAAAGAGTGATAAGGAAGGAGAAAGAGAGAGAAAGAGAAAAGGGATAAGGAAAGATAAAGGAAGAGAAGAGAGAAGGAGTGAGGGAGGGGGAATGAGAGAGGGAAGGAGAGGGATTGAGGGAGATAGGAGAGGGAGAGAGGAGAGGGAGAGAAAGGGAGGGAAATGGAAAGAGCAAGAGAGAGGGGGCGAGAGAGAGGGAGAGAAGGAGAGAGATGGAGAAAGAGGGAGTGAGGGAGGGTCGGAGAAAAGAAATGGAGAGAGAGATGGAGTGGGAGAGGGAGGGAGAGAGGGAGATGGAGAGAGAGAGGGAATGGGAGAGGAGAGAGAGAGGAATGTGAGGGAGAGACAAACTTGGAGTGAGAGGGATAGACAAGGGAGGAAGATGGGGAAAGAGAGAGAGAGAGAGAGAGAGCTAGAGTGAAAGAAAAGGATAAGGAGAGAGAGAGAGAAAGAGACGAGGGAGTGATGGAGAGAGGAAGCAATTGAGAGGAAGAACGAAAGAGATGGGGGAGGAAGGGTGTGAGAAGGAGGGAGAGAGAGACAGAGAGTAAGAGTTTGGGAGAGTAGGAGAGAGGGGTGAGAGAGAGAGGAGATAGAGAGGGAGAGAGAGAGAGATGGAGAAAGAGAGAGAGAAAAGAAGGGAGAGGCAGAGTGAGAGAAAGAGTAGGAGAGAGAGATGAGAGAGGATGAGAATTGAAAGGGGAGAGAGAGGGAGAGGGAGACAGTTTAGGAGGCAATCAAAGCATAGGAGAGGGTGAAAGGAGAGAGAAAGGGAGACAGAGAGGGAGAGGGAGATAGAGAGATGGAGAGAGAGGGAGTGGGAGAGAGAGGGAGAGTGAGAGAGAAAAGGAGAGAGAAATAATGAGAGAAAGAAAGAGGGATAACCAAATAGAAAGGTTAAATGGGAGAGGAAGAGAGGGAGAATAGGATATAGCGGTAGAGAGGGAAAGGGAGGGAAAGAGGGAGAGGGAGAGGAAGAGGGAGAGATAGAGATCGATAGATGAGAGAGAGAAAAGAAGGTAGTGGGGGAGGGAGAGGGAGAAGGAGAGAAGGAGAAGGAGAGAGGCAAAGGGAGAGTGGGGGAAACAGAGAGGGAGGGAGAAAGGGTGAGGGAGTGAGAGAGGGAGAGGGAGGGAGAGGGGTGGGAGTGAGAGAAGGGGAGAGGTAGTTAAAGAGAGGGAGAGTGGGCGAGAGGGGGTGGAGTAGAGAGACGTACATATAGGTAAGAGAGAGAAAAGGAGAGAGAGGTTAGAGAGAGGGAGAGGAAGAGAGGGAGAGAGGGAGGGGGAGAGAGAGGGAGAGAGGGAATCGGAAAGAGATGGGCAACGAGAAAGTGAGGTTAGGAGGGAAAGGGTGAGAGAGAGAGAGAGAATGGGAGATAGAGAGAGAGGGGAGATAGAGGAATGGAAGGAGAGAGAAAAGGAGAGAAATATAGAGAGGGAGAGAGAAAAAAGAGAGAAAGAGAGAAATATAGAGGAAGAAAGAGAGGGAGAGACAAGGAGAGAGAGGATGGTAAATGGAAAGACAACGAAAGGGAGAAAGGAATAAAGAAAGAAAGGTAGGGAAAGAGAGAAGGAGGGAGAGAGAGGGGGAGAGTGTGAGAGGGATAGAGAGATAAAGGAGGAGAGATTGAGAGAGATAGGTAGAGAACGATGGGAGATAGAGGTTGAGAGAGGTAGAGAGAGGGAGAGGAAGAAAGAGGGAGAGTGGAAGAGGGAGAGAGAGGGAGAAAAGGAGAGGAAGGGAGGTAGAGAGAGGGAAGGAGAGGGAGAGAGAAAGCAAAGAGAAGGGAGAGGGAAAGAGAGAAGAGGGAGAGAAAGGAGGAGGGAGAGAGAGAGGGAGAGGGAGAGAGGTAGATAGAGGGAAAGAGAGAAGGAGATTGTGAATGAGAGAGAGAAAGAGAGTTAGGAGTGAGAGAGGGAGAGAAAGGGTGATAGAGAGATTGAGGGAGAGAAATGGTAAAAGAGAGAGGGAGGGGGAGAGAGGCGAGAAAGAAGGGTAAGAGGGAGAGAGTGAGAAGGAGAATGAGGGAGAGAAGGCGAGTGAGAGAGAGACAGAAAGGGAGAGGGATGGCGAGGGATATGGAGAGGGAGGGAAAAGATAGAGAGGAAGAGGGAGAGAGATAGAGACAGAGTAGGAGAGAGGAAGAGAAAGTGAGAGAGAGGGATAATGGGAGGGAGTCAAAGGGAGAGAGTGAGAGAAAGAGAGAGAGATAGGTCAAAAGGGAGAGAGAGGGAGAGAAAGAGGGAGAGTGAGGGAGACAAAGAGAGAGGGAGGGAGAGAAAGAGTGAGAGATAAAAGGAGAGAGAAAAAAAGGAAATAGAGAGATAGAAAGGTAGAAAGAGGTAGAGAGGGAGAGAGGGAGAAAGAAAAGGAGGGAGAGAGAAAAAGAGGTGGAGAGAGAGAGAATGAGAGTGGGCGAGAGGGAGATGGAGCGAGAGAGTGGGTAGAGGGAGAGGGAGGGAGAAGGAGAGGGAGGGAGATAGGAAGAGGGAGAGAGAAAGGGGGAGGGAGGGGTAGAGAGTGGGAGATAGGAAGAGGGAGAGAGAAAGGGGGAGGGAGGGGTAGAGAGTGGGAGAGAGTGGGATGGACTTAAAGAGAGAGATAGGGAGAGAGAGAAAGAAAGAGGGGAGAGAGGGAGAGAGGGAAAGGGAAAGATAAAGAGATAGAGGGAGAGAAAGGGGGATAAAGGGAGAGAAAGAGAAAGAGAGAGGGTGAGTGGTAGGGAGAGTGAGGGAGATAGACGGAAAGGGGAAAAGAGGTAGGGAGAGTGATGGAGACGGATAAAAAGAGAGAATGGGAGAGAGTGAGAGAAGAGGAGAGAGGGATGGAGAGAGGGGGCTAGATAGAGGGAGAGATAGGGAGAGAGGAAGTGAGGGAGAGGGAAAGAGAGGGAGAGATAAAAGGAGATAAAGAGGGAGATAAAGGGTAAAGGAGAGAGATAAGAGGGACGGAGGGGAGAGGGATGGGGAATGAGATAGAGAAGGAGAGAGAGGGTTATAAAGAGGGGGTGAGAGAGGCGGGGAGGGGGAGGGGTGGAGAGAGAGAGAGAGGGAGAGGATTAGGGAGAAGGAGAGAAGGAGAAGAAGAGAGAGAGAGGGAGAGTGAGAGATAAAGGGGAGAGAGATAGAAGAAGAGTGAGAGAAAGAGTGAGGAAGAAGGAGAAAGAGAGAGACAGAGGGATGGGGAGAGAGAGTGGGAGAGAGGGAGAGAAAGAGAGAGGGAGGAAGAGCAAGAGAGGGAAAGAGATGGAGTGAGGGAGAGAGAGGGAGGGAAAAGGAAGGAGGGAGAGAGATAGAAGAGAGAGAAAGTGAGAGAAAGTGAGAGAGGTTGAGAGAAATGGAGGGGGAGAGAGTTAGAGAGATGGATAAAGAGAGGGAGAGAGAAAGATAGAGAGAGTGGTAGAGGGAATGAGAGAGCGAGTGGGAGAAAGAGAGAGAGAGAGAGGAAGGGTGAGGGAGATGGGGAGAGGAAGTAAGCGGGGAGAGGAAGAGAGGGAGTAAGAAGGAGAGAGAGAGTGAGAGTGAAAGAGAGAGATAGAGAGAAAAGGAGAGAGAGAGAGGAAGAGGGGGAGAGAGGGAGGAAATGGTGAGGAAGGGTGTGGGAGAGAGAGGGAGAGTAAGAGTTTAGGAGAGAAGGAGAGAGAGGGTGAGAGAGAGAGGAGGAGGAGATAGGTAGAGGGAGAGAAATGGAGATGGAGAAAGAGAGAGAGAGAAAGGAGAGAGGGTGAGAGGGAGAAATAATAGGAGAGAAAGAGAGAGGTGAGAGGATGAGAATTGGAGGGGGAGAGAGAGGGAGAGGAGGTAAAGAGATGGAGAGAGTGAGAGGGAGAGAGAGAGGGAGGGAATGTAGGAGGCAATGAGATTATAGGAGTGAAGGATCATGCATCCTATGGAGGTATAGAATAAAAAAATTTTCCTCCATCTAAGGGCCCAAGATCATGTCGTTGAATCTACTAATCATACATACATGAATAATAAGATAAAAGTAAAGGATTACCTCTTATAGCGTAGATCTAAATTTCTTTTTTTATTAATCATCCAAGTGTCTAGCCTCTATTGATGATCCACGCAACCCAAATATCCATAAAGAAGCACTCAAAATTGATGGGGTGCTAGCTCCACCTTTATTGATTAAGTGTTTCCTCTAGAAATCAATCTTGGACAACTTTGCATCAACTTTAAAGGAGAGGGTATGAGAATTTCTTGCTAGGGTTTTGGGAGAAAACTATTTTCTCCTCTTTTTCTCTCTTGGCAATGTGCCTCTTTTTTTGTTTGGAGGTTGGCCGAATTTTTTCCTACCTTTTTTTTTGGCCGAAATTCTCTATTGTTATCTCTGTCTTCTTTTTGCCACCCTCTCCTCCTATTTATAGGAGGAGAGTTTCCTTGTTCTCTAAAGATAAGGAAAGTAGCAGCCTTGAGTCCATAAAAGACTCTAAGTTGTTGCTTCCTTATCCTCTAAGGATAAAGAGTTATTTTATATGTGAACTACTTGATATTTATCTTTAAAACATTCATCCTTATCCAATAAGGTTGATGTTTATCCTTTCACCAAAATTATCTTAAGGCTTTTAATTAAACCTAATTGGCCAAAACTATTTTAGCCCAAATTAATTTATCCGGACTATCCAAATAAATATTCTTAGATTATTTTGGTGGGGTCCACATTAGGAAACAATTTTCCAAAAAACCTTTTTACTTAAATTAGGAAACTCTTTTCCTTTTAGGTTCTTTATTTCCAAATTTGAAACTAACTTCCAAATTAGGAAATCGATTTCTAAAATAGGAAACTTTTATTTTAGGAAACTTTCCATTTTGGAAACTCTTTCCAAAATAGGAAACTTTCGTAATATGAAACTTTTTCTAATATCTTTGCTTCTCATTTGTAATGTGAATACTTGAACTTATGTGTATGACTCAATGGGCTCCTAGATATGTTGGCAATGTATCAAGAATAAAAGACTCCTCTTTCATCTCTTAATACATAAATCAAGATTGGCCTTCGACGAAGGCATCATGACTACCTAATTCTCTAGGAGGATTAGTTAATCCATTATTACCTTTCACAAGCATGGTTATCATACAATTCAATACTCATGTCAACTTATCGAGTGTGATCTCAAACTTGGTTATTAGTCTTATTTGATTATGATCACATAAGTTTTCTTCGATTCTCAAATGTCTTAGCTCTTAGAGTAAACCAACTATGCTCTATTGGTGTACTCCTACTATAGCCATAGATTTTTTGAGTAGACATTCATCGAACTATAGTGTGACAACTCCTTTAGCATATAAGGAATGACATGTCCTATCTTAGCCATACACCTATCTCCATTAGATTCCTAGTGCACCCAATGAATCGCCCACATGCAACCTATTAATGGGTCTATTGAAATAAGTGTTAAAGTGCATAGGTCCTCTAATGAGATAACCATGATGACTTCAAGTCTAAGGACCATTTATACCTATCATGTATGAGATTCCTATAGACTAAAACCAAATGGGTTCTCATGGCGAGTCAAGTCTAGTGATATGTTCTCTAACATAAATCATCTAGGTTCTTGCTTTGGCATCCCATGCCAATAGATGTGAGATCTTTTACTGCTATCATATAGCATGAACATAGCACTCACAAGTTTATTCACATATTATCAATGTCTATTCTTAACGATGCTACGACTTAGGAGATTTAATGATATCATTTATGTGCATTAGTGCTTGTCTCACATCTTTCGATCAATCACTAATATAAATGTATATCATAAGGACTTCTATCTAATTTTACCGAATGTAAACATAAGAATTAATATAATGACTTTTTTATTATTATTAAAATAAATGATGTAATAACATATTAATATAAGCCCATCCAAATATGATTGGATCTTCAGCACCAACACTAACAATCTTCCACTTGTGCCAACTAGTCATGTCCCTTAATCTCGATGTTCAAGTGAGGGATCGATGTTTCGGCTACGATAAAGGCTTATTCTGGGTTAGTAGTGTTATCGTACGTGTGGTTCTTTTCTACCCTTATGTTACCATGACTCTTTTATATCTATATATAAGTGATAACATTGTAGTACTTGCTTGGACCATTGATGAGACCTTGGTTCCTTAACTTATGCTATGGATCCTTTGTTGTTGGTCATCAAGCTATATGACATTAGAAAAAAACCTTTTTTGATTGTTTTATACTAAACATTTTAGTATCATGTTATTGTAACTATCTTGGGAGACTCCTCACATTCTAATTGATCTATCTCTATAAATCTATACTCTTAGATTGTAGGTTCTCTCACATGCCATTTTAAGGAAATTTCTTCTAGATTCTCTAATCTCTTGTTTGCAACATGATGTTATGGTCGAGGTGTATTTTGTATCGAATAACCATGACTAGTAAACTCCCACTAACTTCTTATATACATAAGGTTTGTCTTTGTTTTGATGAATAATCAAACTCTTTGATCATTTCATAAAACATCAACTTAGATTCCTAAAGGCATGCTTAAGTCTATTAATAGACCTTAGCATTTTGCAAATCTTATTTGCATGTCCTTGGGAATAATTAGGGTGTGTCAACTACACATCCTTTTTATTTTCCTTTTATAGGAATCAATGTCTTAGATTGCCATTTCACAAGTATTAGCTTCGTCATCCCTTTTAAGGCTCACATCACCATGTGTCAAGACATGAAGATCACATCTCTTTTTGTCTTATGACGAATTTCTATTACACTCATGAAATTCTTGTGTTTTTTCTCGTGAGAGTGTCATAACTCTTTATGATTATTCTACTTTAGGATTCCTTTATTAAAGCGTTAATTTGTGAGTCTACTCAAATCTTATTGAGTTAAAATTTCCTCCCATCGTTTCTAGCATCCATAAATTCCTTGCCACTTTAGTCTAGTGGTTGGATATTTATATCCTAATCTTACTTTAGGGTATCTCATAATCTAATACTTCATTGATTTTAGGCTTTGTTTTGTCTTTATCAAATCCTTTGATGTACATTTTATAGCCTTAAATCTTTAAGGGAAGATTAATTTATTTTTCTTTCCCTTTCCATATCTCATATGTGATCTATAGCAATAGATTGGAATCCTCATTCAATTCAAAGGTCATAGTAAGGAGTATTCATTCATAACTAGGGATATTAATTCGACTCATCATGGACTGATCATGTCTAACATGTAATGTCCATAGAGAATCTCATTCTCCTTTAGGGATCTAATAATTTTTACATTTAAGTATTCAACTCCTTGATCTAATCGAGATGCTTTAAAAATCTTGCTAGTTCATCTCATGACTTTTCAAGTCTAAACTTTTAAACATTTTAAATGTTTTGGACTTGTGTCTTATAACCATAATATGATCCATTATCATTAATGGTTATGTGACATGTATGTTCTCCTCTTGCTTTGGTGAACATAGGCCCTATACATCTCTATGTATGAGGACTATATTTATTAGTAACTCTTTCTCCTTTTTAACTAAAAGAGGATACATGTCCCGACGTCAAGTAAGCAAGATTCCTAAGACATCATGTAATGATTCTAAATATCTTATTATTTGAGTAGATTGGATATAGGATTCTTTCTTTTGATGTTGGTTACCAATTAATGTTTATTTAGATCATTTGAGTCTTCTAGTACTTATGTTATACATTTGGGAGTTATGTTTAACGCATAAAATCATTATCAAAATATTTCCATAAAACTCATTCTTAAAAATAACTATTATTCTTAAAAATAAAATACTTATTCAAAATAAGAATTGAAAATAAAATCTTTAGTCTCTACTAAAATAATAATGATTGAGTCGTAGCACATCCAATATGGTAGTGCTAGCTCATTAATACCTACATCTAATGGTCCAACTCTTTGATCCATTATGGTTATGTAGATATTCTCTCTTGAAGCTATCTTCCTTCCTTTTCTAAGCTTCGTACATTTAAAAAATGTAAGCACTACATCTAGGATTATTTACTTATGAGGTGGAATTTAGAAATACAAGGATTAGCATTAATAACATAAATACCTAAGGTGGTGGTAGAACTCTTCTTTTGCACCCCTTCTAGGTACTCCTTGTAGTTGCACTTCCAATGCCCCTTCTTGTTACAATGAAAGCAAACTACATCCTTTGGGCTATTCTAAGCCTTGGCCTTTTTCACTCCTCCAAGTAGGTGCAGTTGAAGACTTCTTCTTCTTTTAGGCTTTTTCTTGCCCTTCATTGCACCTTTTCCTATATTAACTAGAAGTATAGAACTTTTTTCTTCTTGTTAATTTAGGGTTGAGCTTCCCTTAGCATGGACAATAACTCTCCATGAGTCTTTTGCATGTGCATCATGTTAAAGTTCATGATGAACTCGTCCATAGCTATTGGGCAAAGATTGCAATGCTAGGTCGATGGATAATTCAACATCCATTCTAACTTCAAGTTAGACTAGTCGATCAACATAGCCTATCATTTTTGTGACATGCTTTTTGACATTGGATCCCTCATCCATTCGGCTCTAAAAAGCTTTCTTACCGTCTTATAGCGCTTATGCCTAGTATTCTCCTCAAATAAGCTCTTGAGACTTGCTATGATATCAAAAGCTTATGAGCTTTTATGTTGGCACTTGTACTCCAACATCATAGTAGCAAGCATGATACTCGGAGTAGTGATCACATCATCTCTATGTTTGATCCATGCTTCATGAGCTTCAACTTGGACTAGAGGAGGCTCATCTAGAAGAGCTTTCTCTATCATATAGAGAATTTTCTCATGTTGGAAGACTATCCTCAAATTCATTTCCCGATTGAGGAAGTTTGTGCCATTAAAAGCATTACTTCCATTAATGATCGATCGTATCGATTTGTTGCCGATCATACTGGGTAATCGATAGGATAGAAAAGTATACGGTTTCATTAAATAAATTGCATAAAACAAAGCATAAATTAAAGAAGTAAAATCTATGTTCGCTCTCACTATTTTCTTCAATTTTTATAACTTTCAATATAGTACTCGAGAAAACTTTTTGATTTGTTTTCTTAGTGGTTTAGGATCCCATCCTCTCACATGCATTAGCCATTAGTTATCTCAACCAGCCATACATATAAGATTAGGTAGGTAACTCCTTACTAATTACATCTAATGTAATTCCTAATTCCGTTGGTATGACAACTCCTTGGCTTTATCACATCTTATATGGATACCAATCCTTGCTTACAAGTTTATTGGACCTTGACTTATCTCAACAAACTCAACAATTCATATAAGTTAGACCCAACGTTCGGGGTTATCGCATGGCCCATGATTTATTTCTCTCAAGGAAGAAGTGACCTTGAGTTATCTTAACAAGTCAACAAGGACCAAAAGAGTTCCCGCCTCATAACATTGGAAAGCGATTAACTTAATATTTTGTTTGAAGGATTTAATAAGTTGGTCTCATCCTAGCATGCATACTAAATAATAATCATATTATTCCTAATCATGCGTACTAATATTCATCACATTCATACATCTCATGCATGACTTAAGGATTGGTGAATGATGATGGATTTCTAGTACTAGTCCTTTGAGTCACAAGGAGACTAGTGGATCAATTCCTAGGTGAAAATTTATTACAAATTCTTCATTAACATCCTCATTCCTTGGCATCTTCTCCTTGTATCTATTCTAATCCCTATCTTCTACTTTTACATATATTAGAAATAAGAAACCTCGAGTTACATTTGAGAGGAGTGAGATGAGAAAAGAAATACAATAGAGTAATAGAGAAGGTAGGACACGTAGGTCCTATTTATCCAAAAAAATACCAAGCATTCATCAAACTAGGTCAACTCATCCATACCATTCACCCATGCTTTCAATCACATTGATATGTGGCATGCTCATGAAACAATTTCAATCTTAAAATTATTATAAATCTACAATTTTGGGCATTTTATAAATTTCTCTAAATTTCAATTTTAAAACTTTTGGGCCTTGGGCCCATATTAGGCCCATAGGCTTTTGGGCCTCGAGGGTTCATGGTTTTGAAGCACAAACCCTTGGTTCATGTGTGTTCACTCGCGGTGCCTAGCGAGGCCGGCCACTAGTGCGCGCACGGCATGAAGTGCACCTAGCACGCGCCCAGTAGGCCGTGCCCACTATCGCTTACCTATCGTGTGGTCCGGCCCATGCATGGCAGGCTAGTAGCCTACTTAGCATGTGCCAAGCTAGCTAGCGATCGCTTGCTGGCGGTAAGTCCGCCACGCATGCGATGTTGACGTCCAATGTCGACCTCGCGTGCTCCTACCGATTTTGACTTAAAATTTTAGTTTTATGCTAATATAAAATACCAAAACACAAGATTTATAATCAAGCGAGATCTTATTCATGTAGTTAGTTAATCATAATTAACCAATTATACAACCAAAGATTCAATGGAGGCTCGAAACTAATTGAAGAATCATGCACCCTATGGAGGTGCGGAATAAATAAAAATTTTCCTCCATCTAAGGGCCCAAGATCATGCCATTGAATCTACTAATCATACATACATGAATAATAAGATAAAAGTAAAGGATTACCTCTTATAGCGTAAATCTAACTTTCTTTTCTTTGATTAGTCGTCCAAGTGTTTGGTCTCTATTGATGATCCACGCAGTCCAAATATCCGTAAAGAAGCACTCAAAATTGATGGGGTGCTAGCTTCACCTTTTCCGATTAAGTATTTCCTTTAGAAATCAATCTCGGACAACTTTGCATCAACTTTAAAGGAGAGGGTATGAGAATTTCTTGCTAGGGTTTTGGGAGAAAACTATTTTCTCCCTTTTTTCTCTCTTGGCAATGTGCCCTTTTTTTTGTTTGGAGGTTGGCCGAATTTTTTCCCACCTTTTTTTTTGGTCGAAATTCTCTATTATTATCTCTCTTCTTTTTGCTGCCCCTTTCCTCCTATTTATAGGGTGAGAGTTTTCTTGTCCTCCAAGGATAAGGAAAGTGGGAGCCTTGAATCCATTAAAAACTCTAAGTTGTTGCTTCTTTATCCTCCAAGGATAAGGATATATTTTTTATGTGGATTACATGATGTTTATCTTTAAAACATTCATCCTTATCCAATAAGGTTAATGTTTATCCTCCCATCAAAATTATCTTAAGGCTTTTAATTAAACTTAATGGGCTAAAACTATTTTAGCCCAATTAATTTATTTGTATTATCCAAATAAATATTCTTAGATTATTTTGGCGAGGTCCACATTAGGAAATAATTTCCGAAAAACCTTTAACCTAAATTAGGAAACTCCTTTCCTTTTAGGTTCTTTATTTTCACATTTGAAACTAAGTTCTAAATTAGGAAACTAATTTCTAAAATAGGAAACTTTCATTTTAGGAAACTTTCCATTTGTGTAAACTTTTGCATTTTGGAAACTCTTTCTAAAATAGGAAACTTTCGTAATCGGAAACCTTTTCCAATATCTTTGCTTCGATTTGTAATGTGAATACTTGACCTTATGCGTATGACTCAATAGGCCCCTAGATATGTTGGCAATATATCAACAATAAAAGACTCATGTTTCATCTTTCGATACATAAATCAAGATTGGCCTCTAGCAAGACATCATACTACCCAATTCTCTAAGAGGATTAGTTAATTCATTATTACCTTTCACGAGCATGGTTACCATATAATTCAGTCCTCATGTCAACTTATCACAAGTGTGATCTCAATATTAGTTATTAGTCTTGTTTGATTATGATTACATAAGTTTTCTTCGATTCCCAAATGTCTTAGCTCTTAGAGTAAACCAACTATGCTCTATTGATGAACTCCTACTGTGGCCATAAATTTCTTGAGCGGACATTTATCGAAGTGCAGGTGTGACAACTTCTTTAGCATACAAAGAATCACATGTCTTGTCTTAGCCATAATCCATTGGATTCCTAGTGCACCCAATAAATCACCCACGTGTAACCTATCAATGGGTCAATCGAAATGAGTGTCAAAGTGCATAAGTCCTCCAATGAGATAATCGTGATGATTGCAAGTCTAAGGACCATTTGTACCCATCTCGTATAAGATTCCCATAGATTAAAACCAAATGGGTTCTCATGGTGAGTCAAGTCCGAGTGATATGTTCTCTAACATAAATCACCAAAGTGCTTGCTTTGGCATCACCATGCCAATAGGTGTGAGATCTCCTACTCGCTATCATATAGCATGAGCATAACACTCACAAGTCTATCCGTATATTGTCAACGTCCATTCTTGATGATGCTACGACTTGGGACATTTAATGATATCATTTATGTGGATTAGTGTTTGTCTCATATCTTTCAATCAATCACTATTGCAAATGTTTATCATAAGGACTTCTATCTAATTCTACCGAATATAAACATAAGAATTAATAGAATGACTTCTTTATTATTATTAAAATAAATGATGTAATAACTTATTAACATAAGCGCATCCAAATATGGTTGGATCTTGGGCACTAACACTAAAAAGGAGAGGGTGAGAGAAGAGCTACGAGAGATGGAGAGAGTGCGAGAGACATAGAGGAAGAAGGAGAAAGATAAGGAGAGGGAGAAACAAAGGGAGAGAGAAAGACAGGGAAGAGGGAGGAGAGAGGAAAAGAGTGAAAGAGGGAGAGAGAAAGAATGTGTGTGAGTGAGGAGATAGACAAAGAGAGGAGGAAGGAAGGAGATAGTGAGAGAGAGAAAGAGATAGAAAATGAGAGACATTAAAAGAGACTGGGAGAGGATAGAAGAGAGAAGGAGATAGAGGAAGGGCGAGAGAGAGATAAGGGAGGGAGAGAGGGAGAGATGGATAGAGGGAGAGAACGTACGAGAGGGAGAAAGAAAGTTAGAGTGGGTGAAAGAGAGGGAAAGGGAGAGAGAAAGAGAGGGAGAGTAGGGTAGATGGAGAGAGGGATAAGGGAAGAAACAAGGAGAAAAAGGTGAAAGAGAGTGTGGGAGAGCAAGAGGGAGAAAATGAGTGAGAGAGGAAGTAAGAGAGAGGGAGAGAATAAGAGGGAGGGAGAGAGAGAGAGAAAGGGAGTGAGAGAGTGGGAGGGAGAAGAAGAGAGAGAGGGAGGGAAGGAGAGTGGAAGAGAGAGAAAAGGATGGAAGGAGAGTGGGAGAGAGAGAAAAGGAGGGAAGGAGAGGGGGAGAGGGAGACAAAGAGATAGAGGGAGAAAGGGAGAGTTAGATTAGGAGAGAGAAGAAAAGAGAGCAAGGGGAGAGAGGGGGATAGAGGGTGAGGGAAAGAGAGAGTAGGGAGAGAGAGAGGTAGGAGAGGGAGAGAAGAGGAGGGAGGGAGGGAGGGAGATAAAGAGGGAGAAAATAGGATAGAGACGAAATGAGAGATGATGAGAGAGAAGGAAAAGGGAAGTGAAGGGGATAGCAAGAGAGAGGGGATCAAGAGAGAAAGGTGGGGGAGATTAGAAAAAAGGAGTGGGGGAGAAAGAGGAAGAGGAAGAGAGAGGGGGAGAGAGAGGGAGAAAGAGATGGAAAAACAGAAAGGGATATGAAGGGAGATAGAAGGAGATAGGGAGAGGAAGAAAGGGAGAGGGGAGTGAGGGAGATAGGGAGAGGCAAGGAGAGAGAGGGAGAGAAATATTAGCAGATGGAGATAAAGAGAGGTAAAGAGAGAAGAGAGAGAAGGAAAAAGATAGTGTAAGAGAGACCGAGAGAAGTAGAGAAGGATTAAGAGGAAAAAAGGGAAAGAAAAGGTAGAGAGAGTTAGAGAGAGATAGAAAGGGAGGGGGAGGAAGAGAGAAAGAGAGAGACGAGAGGGAGAGAGAGGGATAAAGGGAGTGTGAGAGGGAGGAGTGAGATAGAGAGGGGAGTGGGAGCGAGGGAGAGACGAAGAGGGAGAGAGGGAGAAAGAGGGAGAGAGGGAAAAGGGGAGAGAGGGAGAGAGAGTGAGCGAGGGGAAGAGAGTGAGTAAGGGGAGAGAGAGGGAGAGAGTGAGGGAGAGGGTGGAGGATAGAGAGAGAAAGAGTGAAAGGAAGAGAAAGGAAAAAAGAGAGGGAAAGGAGGAGAGGGAGGGAGATAGAGAGGGAGAGAGAGGAAGAGAGAGAGGGAAAGGGAAAGGAAGGGAGAGAGGGAGAGAAGAGGAGAGAGAGAGGGGAGAAAAAGCGAGGTAAAGGGAAAGGGATAAGGAGAAAGGGAAAGAGAAAGAGAGGAAGAGAAAGGTAGAGGGAGAGAGATAAAGATAAAGAGAAAAAGAGGGAATGAAAGATAGTGGGAGAGAGAAGGAGAGGGAAGGTGAGGGAGGGAGGAAGAGAGGAAGAGAGAGAAAGAGAGAAAGATAGAGAAAGAGAGAGATAAATAGAGAAAGCTATAGTAAGAGAGAGTGAGGGAGGGAGGCGAGAGAGAGGGATAGAATAAGAAAGAGAAAGAAAAGAGAGAGAGGGAGGGAGAGGGAGGGAGGGAGGGGATAAGAGAAGGATAAAGAGAGAGGGAGAGAGTAAGAAAGTGAGAAGAGGAGAGAGAAAGAGAGGGAGAGATGGGGAAAGATAGAGAAAGGGAGAGAGTTAGTGAGGGACTAAGAGGCGAAGAGAAAGGGAGGGAGGGAGAGAGGGAGGCGAGAGAAGGAGGGAGGGAGGGAGAGTGGTGGAGAGGGAAAGAGGAGGATAGAGAGGGTGAGAGAGTGAGGAAGAGATTAGGAGAGAGAAAGAGGATGAGAGAGAGGGAAAAGGGGGAATGAGGGGGAGAGAGCAAGAGTGAGAGAGAGAGAGTGAGCATGAGGATAGGGAGAAAAAGAGGGAAAGAGAGTGGGAGAGAAATATTCAAGGCAAGAGAGAGAGATGAAAATTAGGAAGGAGAGAGAGAGGGAGAGAGATTAATAGAGATATCGAGAGGGAGGGGAGAGAGAAGGAAAGGGAGAGAGGGTGAGAGTGGGGGAGAGGAAAAGTGAGAGTAAGAGGGAGAGAGTTATATATATATATATATATATATATATATATATATATATATAGAAGAGAGAGGGAGAGAGTGATATATATATATAGGAAGAGAGAGGGAGAGAGAGGTAAAGAGTGGGAAAGGGAGAGGGAGAGAGAGGAACTAAGGGTGAGGGAGGGAGGGGAAGAGATTAGGAGAACACGAGATAGAGAGGCAAAAGGAGAGAGGGAGAAAGGAGAGGGAGAGAGATAGGGAAAAAGAGAGAAGGTAAGGGAGAGAGTGAGGGCGAGATAGAGGGAGAGAAAGGGAAAGAGACATAGATGGGAGAGAGGGACGGGTACGAAGAGAGAGAGAGGGAGAAAAGGTGAGAGAGAAGAGGAAGAGAGAGCATGAGAAAGATAAATACAAAGAGAGGGAGCTAGAGGGGGAGAGTGAGAGATAGAAAAAGAGGGAGAGAGAGTAGGAGGGAGAGGGAGAGGTAAAGTGAGGGAGGCGAGAGAGATAGAGAGGGAGAGATGATGAGAAAGAGGGAGAGAGATTAGGAGAGAGAAAGATTAGGGGAGAGGAGAGAGAGAGTAAGAGAGTAAGAGAAAAGGAGAAGGGGAGAAAGAAATGAGAGAGAAGGAGAGAGAGATAGAGAGGGAGGTAGAAAGGGAAAGGGATATATGGAGAGAGAGGGAGGGAGAGAGAGGTAGAGAGAGGAGGAGAGGGAGATGGAAAGAGAGAGGGAGAAAGAGTTAGAGAGATATTGAGAGAGAGATATAAGGAGAGATAGGAAGAGGGAGAAAGAGTTAGAGAGATATTGAGAGAGAGAGATAGGGAGAGATAAGAAGAGGGGGCAAGAGAGTGGGAGTGAGAGGTAGAGTGAGAGTGATGGAGTAAGAGAAAGGAGAGAGAGTTAATAAGAGAGAGAGAGTAAGGAGGGAAAGAAAGAGGTAGAGAGTGGAAGTGAGAGAAAGAAAGAGGAGAGAAGTATAGAGAGAGAGTGAGGGAGAGAGAAAGAGAGAGGATGGGGGAGAAAGAAAGAGATGGGAAGGGATGGAGAGAGTGATGGAGAGAGAGGAGAGGGGGAGAGAGAGATAGGAAGGGAGAGAGGAAAGGAGATAAAAAGAGAGAGGTAGAGAGAGAGGGGGATAGAAGGAGAGGGTAGGAGAGGGAGAGAGAGGGAAGGAGAGATAAAGGGAGAGAGATGGATAGACCAAGAGAGTGAGAGAGAGGAAGAGAGTGGGAAAGGGATAGAGAAAAAGGTAGATAAGTGGAGAGAGAAAGAGAGGGAGAGGGAGATAGAAGGAAGAAAGGTAGGGAGATATAGAAAGAGGAAGGAGGAGAGAAAGAGGAAGAGAAAGGGAGAGGTGGAGAGATAGAAAGGGAGAGAAAGAAAGGGAGAGGGAGAGAGAGAGTGAGGAATGGATAGATAGGGAGAGGGGAAGAAAAATAGGAGTGAGAGGGAGAGGGAGAGTGAGGAATGGACATAGATGGAGAGAGATAGATAGAGAAAGAGAGAGTGTGACCGGAAGATGTGAAGAAAACAATGTTCGGAACAAGATACAAACACTATAAGTTCCTAGTAATGCCGTTTAGGTTGACCAATGCCCCAACCGCTTTTATGAACTTGATGGATCGAGTCTTCAAGGAGTTCTTGGACAAGTTTATCATCGTGTTCATTAGTGATATCCTAGTCTATTCTTAAAGCGAGAATGAGCATAAGGGACATTTGAGAACAACCTTACGGACGTTGAGGGAGCGAGTAGTTGTATGCCGAATTCAAGAAATGTAAATTTTTGCTAGAGCAAATGGCTTTTCTAGGCTATGTAGCAACGAAGGAGGGCATCGCGATAGATCCAAAGAAAGTAGAGGCTATCCAAAACTAACCTACCTTGAAAAACGTATCGAAGGTATGAAGCTTCTTAGGGTAGCCGGTTATTATTTAAGATTTGTGGAGTGCTTCTCTAAGATAGCTAGGCCTCTTACTAACTTGATGAAAAGTGCATTAAGTTACGGTGGATGGATGCTTGTGAGGAGAGCTTCTAAGAGCTAAAATGAAGGTTAGTCACGACTACTAGTGCTGATTGTTCCATTCTAGGCTGGAAACTTTATGGTATATAGTGATGCTTCTAAAAATGGGTTCGGAGTAGTGTTGATGTAGAATGAGAAGGTAGTCACCTATACGTTGTAGCAATTGAAGGAATATAAACAAAATTATCCAATGTATGATCTAGAACTAGTAGCGATAGTCTTTGCCCTAAAAATATGGAGACACTATATATATGGGGCCAAGTGTGAGATATATACGGATCATAAAAGCTTACGATATATCTTCACACAAAAGGAGCTGAACATGAGACAAAGAAGGTGGTTAGAGTCTGGTGAAGGGTTATGATCGTATCATCAATTATCACCTGAGTAAAGCTAATGTTGTTATCGATGCCTTAAGTAGAAAATCGATAACAACGATGTGGGTGATCCAACCATCAATAGTGAGAGATCTACAAAAGCTAGAACTAGAGATAATTCTAGTAGGTCATGAGAGCATTTTATTAGTTTTAGTAGTCCAACCCACTCGCAGGAAAGAATTAAGATGGGGTAGCAAATAGAAGAAAAGTTGAATGAATTGAAGGAAAATGTAAAGGCTGGAAAGGAATCCAATTTTATGGTAGATGACAAAGGCGTAATTAGATTTAAAGGGAGGTTGTGTGTTCCCTCGGTGGAGGATGTGAAGGAACGAGATATTAAAAGAAGTGAATGTAGCTCCCTATGTAATACACCCAAGAAGCACGAAGATGTATCGAGACTTGTAAAAAAGTTATTGGTGGCCTTGAATGAAAAAGGACGTAGCTAATTTTATGGCCAAGTGTTAGATTTGTCAACGAGTCAAGGAAGAACACCAAAGACCCTCGAGAACGTTAAAACCGTTAGCGATTCTTGAATGGAAATGGGAGCATATGATGATGGATTTCGTCATGGGATTGCCAAGGTTAGAAAGAGGGGCGAGATGCCATCTAGGTGATCGTAGATAGGCTAACCAAATCGGCACATTTTCTTCTAGTCAAAACGACCTACAATCTAAACTAGTACGCCCAGTTGTACCTTGATGAAATTATAAGATTATATGGAATTCCGATCTCAATTGTGTTAGATCGAGATCCCGCATTCACCTCTATATTTTGGAAGAGTTTGCATAAGGCCAAAGCTAAACTTTAGCATAACTTATCATCTATAAACCGATGGATAATCCAAACAAGTGATCTAGATTCCGAAAGATATGCTACGAGCATGCATTCGGATTGGTCTAGAAAATGAGAGAGATACATACACTTAGCTGAATTTGTGTATAAAAATGGCTACCAAGCATCAATTAGGATAGCTCCCTATGAAGCTTTGTATGGGTGACGATGTAGATCTCTTGTGTATTGGGATGAGATAGCGGAATAGAAGTTGCTAGGACCGAGCTAGTGTAGCAAACGGCTAAAGTGGTGGAAAAGATCTACCAACGGATGAAAATAGTGCAAGCGAGAAAAAAAGCTATGTCGATAAGAGGAAAAAGGATCTAGAGTTTATAGTTGGTAACTATGTATTCTTAAAAGTTTCATCGATGAAGGGCGTATTACGATTTAGAAAAAAAGGAAAGTTAAGTCCACGATACAATGGACCATTTAAAATACTAGATCGAGTAGGCGATAAGGCCTATCGTCTATTGCTACCATCATCATTAACGGGAGCATATAATGTATTTCATATGTCCATGCTAAGGAAGTGCATTAGAGAGCCTTGTTAGATTTTAGAGATAGAGCGCCAAACCCGACACCGAACTTAACCTATGAGGAAAGACCGATTTAGATTCTAGATAGATAGGTTAGACGGCTAAGGAATAAGAAGATTGCCTTAGTTAAAGTCTTATGGGAGAATCAAAATTTAGAGGAATTCACATGGGAGTGAGAGGAAGAAATGTGGGATAAATCCCCAAAACTCTTCGAATAAGATAATTTCGTGGATGAAATTTCTTTTAAGGGGGAGAAATGTAACCCCCGTAAAAATCCTTAATTATATATATATTATGGAATAAAATTTTAGATAATTAAACATGAGAAATTAATGACTAAAATGTATGATTTGTGTTAAATTAAAGTAATTTTACTTAAGATTGATGGTTTAATTATTAGAGGAATTAAGTATGAAAAATTATTGTTTTTGAGAATTAGACTTTTTTCGAATTTTATGTGGCTTATTCATGGACCTTAGAGTGATTTCTGAGTGAACCTTAAAGAATCTTAAATAAAAATCTATAAAATATTTTGATTATTAGGTTTATCTAGAAGAATTTATGCCTATTTTAGTACATACTATTCTAGACGCAATATTGTTGGACAAATTAATCTTTAAACTTCAAAATTATGTTATGACTCGTGTGTTTGGTATTTTAACTTAATGTTTGGATATTGTTTACCCTAATATCTCTAGTTTCTCATATAAAAAGTATAGGATTTAATTATGTCCAAAAGTGGGACGTTACTACTTAAGAAGAGGCTACCACGTAAGACGGCTCCTACAAACATATTTGAGGTGTGGGTGTGTAACTGGAACCAAACTAGTTTAAGGACTTAGTTAGCTTAATTACTACATGAACTAAGTTAGTTTAAGGGTTTAGTTAGCTTAAGTATTTAGTTAGGACACCTAGCAACTTCATTAAATGCATTAAGCCAACTCACCCATTTTTGCCACACAAACTCACAACCCCTCACCACGACTCACCCATTTAATTTATACTTGGTTCCATTAGGTTTAGACACTTGTAACCTAATTTGATGAAAAAGAAAAGTTAGTATATAAATTGAGAAAGTGAGAAGATGGAAAAAAATTTAGCAACCTGTAGCCACCAAATTTAGGAGAGAAAACCAATTGTGACAAATGGGAGAGAAAATCACGACAAGAAAGAAAGAAAGAAAGAAAAAGAAAGAAAAAGGAAGGGGAAGGGAGAAAAAGAAACCAAAGCTAAGGAAATCCTAATCACATCTAAGCTAACTAAGTGGGTTTCTTTGGTTATTTATGCTATTTATTTGGCTTTATGTAATTGGTTAAGCTTGTATTTGGGTTGTGATGTGTTGTTGTTGTGTTCTTGTTGGTTAGTTTGCTTTATGATTGATTATTTTTATACTTGGTTGTGATGGTTGGTTGTATGGTTCCTTGATTAAGCCTTGTATATAGCTTGAATGATGGGTAAATTGGTGTAATGAATGGAATTAGGATGACCAAAATTTGGGTTGATATGAACTCGGATTGGAATAAAATGGAAAGGAAGAAAAATGGAGTTTTTAGGGTTTTATCTAGGTAATTTTCGGTCAAGAATGGAAGAAAATGAAGTTCTTTTAATTTCTAAGATCTTACATTTTAATGGTAGGTAAATTGGGCTAATTGGTCTTTTAAAAATAAAAAAAAATGAAAATGAAGTTAGAAAGGTGAAATCGTTTGGCCAAGAAGCATCAAAATTTATTGACAAGGGAACATTGCACTTAGTATGTTTTAAACTAGCTCAAAGTGTTAAACACCATGTAAACCGAGCATAGAATGAATTAACAATTAGATGTACCCAATTAAACAAAAGAGAAGTCCCATGTACGAATTAAGTCTATAGCCGTCAAATATCGAGCGTCAACGTTTCCACCTAATTAGATGAACATTGCGATAGGGCATATGAAAACTTATGAACCATATGTGAAACCCTATGTGGGTCGGATATCGAGAGTTAAATAATGGTGTAGGGTTTGGTACTCCTAGTACCCTTAATGCAATAACCATGACATGACGTTCATCACATGCATTGGTAGGAACTTAATTGAGAAAGAATTAATTGATTGAGAATTGGTTCACATGGTTAAGTGTGATAACCTAATAGGAATAAATGGGTATTAGCAGTCTCGCTATGTGCGTACTCTAAGCTATGTGCACTGCACTTGTTAGACGAGGACTCCCGCTAATAGTGGCTACGGCGAGAGATCATTTCATTATTAGTAGAAGGTGATTCGGTAATCACCTAGATTAAAAATAGAGTAGACTTGCTAATACCTAAGGTATCCGGAATTAAAAATATGAGTATGATGGAAAGTCAAAAAAGCATTGCATATCATGTGCATCACCCCATTTATCCCTTTTTTCCCTTACTATCCCTCTTTCTCCTTTTATCTCTATCTCTCCCACTCTCTCTCTTCCTTCCTCTCACTCTCTCCCTATCTCTCTTCCCCTCTCCTTCTCTCTTGCTATTTCCATCTCTCTCTCCCTCTCTAACTTCCTCACTCACTCTTTTCTCTCTCCCCCTCTCTCCTCCTATCTTTCCCTCCTTCTCTCCATCACACTCTCTCTCCCTCTCTCTCCTTCTCTCTCTCTTCCTTTCTCGATCCCTCCCTCTCCCTCTCTCACCCTTTTGCCCTCTCTATATCTCTATCTCCCTCTCCCTCCCACTCTCTCTTTTTCCCCTATTCTCTCTCTCTCACCCTCTCTCCCCATCTCAATCTATCTCCCTCTCCCTTCCCCTCTCTATCTCTCCTTCTCTCTCCCTTCCTCCCTTCCTCTCTCTTCCTCCCTCTTCCTTCCTCACCTTCTCTCTCTCTCTTATTCCTTCTCTCTCCCTCTCTCTCTTTCTCTTCCCTCTCCCCCTCTCTCATTGTCTTTCTATTTCTCTCTCTCCTTCTCTAATGAGTGCATTATTAGGATGATTTTATGCTCTATTACGTTGAAATTTTTAGTGTTTATTGTCTTATATTATCTTATTTAAGAATAAGATGATGATTTAGGGTTTTGAAGGAAAAATGATGAACTCGAACAAGGAAAGGAGAAGTCACCAAAGAGGCTTGAAAAAGTCACATGGTCGTGTGAAATAACAAAGAAAGAAGCTACCGGCCATGTGACCTAAAAGAAAAAATTATGTGGATTGCTCAACAATACAAGCCACACAAACGAGTAGTGCCAAATGACCAAAGGAAGAAATCCCATAAGATCTCATGTGTATCCTAGCCTAGCACAACCTAAGGAAAGAAGAAGATCACATGGGTACAAGACATTGCACATGGTTTGAAGTACAAAGTCACATGCCTACGTCTCTAAGGTAAAATAAGTCTACACGAGCAAGAAGAGATTCAACACGGCTTGAAGCAAAAGTCTACACTAGCATAAGAGAAGCAACATGAAGTGATGAACAAAGGCACATGATCTGTGTGCCCTAGTTAGCAAACCATGTAATACTAATTTTTTAATGGTCCGAACCTTGTAACTTTATGTATTAAAGCTTGTATGGCTAAAGGGGTTGACACATACATGATGTAACCCTAGTTTTAGCTATAAATAGTGTGTTAGGGTATTATTTCAGAAGAACTAACTTCCTAGTAACCATCATTCATAAAAACTCTCTCTTTGTAACCCACTATGAGTAGCTAAACTTTATTCTTGGTTAAATCTAATTGAAGCTTTTGGGTAAATCACTATGAGATTATGATTTATATTTCTAAACTTATCTTTTTTGGGTATTTTATGTTTTTCTATATGATTGGTTTATAGTTGTACAATTAAATTGATTAGAATACATGCTAGTTGTTTGATCATATTGACCTACTACTAGCTAAGTATTCAAGTCCATATAATTGGTCGTCTAAACTTGCTTGAGGTAGTAATTAGGGGTTGATGATTATTTTTCAAGTTTGTTCAATCCTCTAGAAAAAATAGAACTAGATTACATCTTCTCTGGTGTTTAGGAAGGTGGCTTAGCTTCACTGTCTTTCTCTAATTAATGCTATTATTAGATTAAATCTATCTAACACTTATTAGGTTGTTCAATAGCTAGGGAATTAATCGAGTATCATATATTTGGTTAATGACTAAGTAAGAAAGACTAAGGACAACATACATGTTATTGTCTTATGATGAATATTTATGTTTAGGATGAGTTAATTATTTAATCAATGATTAGCAACAAAACTAAAAGTGGATACTAAAATTCAACTAAGGCTTCTTTAGTATTGTTATTTCTTATTACTTTAAATTGCTTTAAAACACTTCAAACACAAAAACCCTCTTTTATGCTACAAGAACAATCAATCAAAAGAAATGATTAATTAATCCTCTTTTCTTATGGGTTCGACCCTTACTTTCCCTAATTATATAATCATGATTAACGACTTCTATAAGGACAAATACAAATTACTAATTTGTTAATGGTACGAAACACCATCAAATTTTGGCATTGTTATTAGGGACAACAAGCTGAAGTTTATTATTTTTGGTATTGTTGACTATTCTTATGTTTCTATTATTTTTGGTTTATGATGATGTCACAACCAAGGGATCCGCTTTTCAACCTCAAATCGGAGAGACAATAGAGCAAATTGAGAAGAAAATCTAGGTTAGCTTTTATAAAAAGAATTGAGTCATCCGGAAGAGTGGTTTCATTAAGCATAACCATAGTTCTTAAGTTTTTATCATCGAGTGACTCAAAAGGAGAAATCATGGATATAAATAGGGCTAATCAAACTCTAAAGGAGCTGGCTACTCCGACTTTCATCAATGACCCGTATGCATCGAGTTTCCTAATCTCAAAGTGGCATTTAAACTCAAATCAAGACTCATACATTTGTTGCTCAAATTTTGAGGTCTAGTTAGAGAAGACCCCCATAAGAATTTAAAGGAGTTTCATGTGGTATGCTCAACCATGAGACTATAAGGAATATCAAAAGTGCAAATCAAATTGAGGGCATTCCCTTCTTTATTTGATGGGGATGCCAAAGATTGGCTATATGAACTCCCTGTAGGGTCAATTGACTCATGGAGCGAGAATGATGCAAGCCTTCTCGATGAAATATTTCTTTGCTTTAAGAGCTAGAGTATAAGGAAAGAAATCTATAGGATTAGACAATTCAATAGAGCAATGTTGTATGAGTATTGGAAGCGGTTCAAGTTGTGTTCTAGCAATAAATTTTAGATCAATTATCGATAGTGTATTTCTATTAGTGTTTGGTCCCTATAAAGAGGAGCATGATGGATAGTGCTAGTGGAGGAGCACTAGTGGATAAAAAACACAATGCTGAGAGAGCATTAATATCAAATATGGTTGCCAATTCATAGCATTTTGGTGCAAAGATTGATCATGCACTAAAAAGGATAAATGAATTTAACATCTCTAGTTTGAAGAAACAAATGTCTAACTTGACTTCATTGGTAAGGCAAATTGCTATCGGTAATCTACGGGTAGTTAAGGCTTATGGAATTTGTTCGATTACTAGACATATGATGAATGTATGCCCAACATTGCGGGGAGGCATACTAAACATGTAATGCGGTTGGAAACTTTTGGGGTGGACAACTAAGACCCTATGACCCTTTCTCCAACACCTATAATCTCGATTGGAGAGACCACCCTAATTTTATATACAAGGACAACATATGTGGTGGATAAAACTTCTACCAACAAAGGCAATAAGGGTATCAACCTAAACCTTATTAAGAACAAGACCTATAACATTTAGACAATTCTTTAGAAGAAATGGTAAAGTCTCTTACTCTAGATACAAAACAATTTCAATAAGAGATTAGGTCAACCATTCAGAATCTTAACAATCAAATGAGTCAAATGGCGACCACTATGAGTCATCTAGAGGCTTAAGCTAAAGGGAAATTACCATTCAAAATAGTGATAAACTCTAAGGCAAATGTGTAACCCCCTTAAAAACCCTTATCTATAACACGACGTGTATTAGAATAATTCTATATATATGTATATTAAGAGTAAGTATAATTCTCATTTCATCATGAGAAATTAATGCTTAAAATATTTGATTTATGTTAAATTAAATTTATTGTGCTTAAGATTAATGGTTTAATTATTAAAGAAATCAAATATGCAAAATCACCGTTTTAAGGACTATATTACGCCCGAGTTTTCTATGAATTGTTTAAGCACTTAAGAGTGATTTTTGGATAAATATTAAAGAATAAAAGTTGTTCATCTATATGTTGCATATACATGTATAAAGGTTTATAATTTTTGGACCATAAATTAAGAGTTATATCCATTATGGTGAGGGTTGTTCGAAATGCATTCTGCTGGAATTTCGGGAGAAGAATCTGCCCAAATCTTGTGGGATTTATTTGATGATGCTAGATTGATGGTTGAGAAAAACGTAAAGCATAAACATTGTTCATTTATATGTCTAATATCTTTATATAAAATTTTGTGATTTTTATATTTATATATAAAACTTTATACCCATATTAGTACATATCATTCTAGACACAATCCTGCTGGGCAGATTTATCCTTAAACTTTAAAAAATCATTGTGAGTCGTTTGTTGGGTATTTTGACCTAAATTTTGGATATGTGTTACCTTAATATTTCATGTTTATCATATAAAAATCATAGGATTTAATGGTATCTATAAGTGGAACGTTTCTGTTGGAGAAGAGGCTGTCTTGTGAGATAGCTTCTCCAAACAGACTTGAGATGTGTGTGTGTAATTGGGACCAAACGAATTTAGGGACTTAATTAGCTTAATTAATATATGAAATAAGATACTATAATGGTTTATTTAGCTTAATTAAAAGGGTGAGACACCTAGAAATTTCATTAAAGGCCCTAAGACAACTCACCATGCCAGCTCACTTGTAGCTACTATGCAAATCCGTCCATTGCTTCATGAAATATCCATTTACTTTACACCTTACCAAATACATTTAAGCCACATGTATCTATACTTAGGGAAAGGAAATGGGAGGTATATATATATAGAAAGAGTGGAAGTTGGCTGAAGGTTTAGGAAAAAAAGAAAGAAACCCGTAACACACAAGAGAGAAAAACATTGTAGTGAGGAGAGAAAGAAAAAGGAAAGGAAAGGAAAGAAAGAAGGGGAGAACCTAAACAACCTTAAGGAAAATAAAGCAAGCTAAGTAGGTTTCATTTTTTTGGCTGATTAATGTCTTAATTATTTTTTTAAGTTATTTTGTTAGTCTTTATTTCATGGGTTGTAATAATTTTCAATGGTTATATGCTTGATGCTTAGGATAAATCTATGTATGGATGCCTTGTTGTGATGATTTATGATGTTTATGATGTTTTGAAAATTTCCAAGTATGTGGTGATGGGTTGGATTGAACTTGGACTAAATTTAAGTGAACTAAACATGTTTAAAGTTGGATTAGAATGAACAAATAAATTAGTGTTAATGAAGAGTAAATTCTGTCCGAATTTTGGGGTGTATGTACAACGATTTTAGATCGATTTCTAGGGTGCAACTTAAAGCATAAAAGTTGTTCATATATGTTTCAACTAACTTCCTTTAAACGTTCTTGGTCATTGGATTTGTGTACAAAGAGTTATACCCGATTTAGTATGGATAGCTCTAGAAAAACTACTATTAGGCGGATTGCTCCCTAAGTTTCAAAAATTTATAATTAATTGTGTACTTGGTATTTAGAACTAATTTTTGGATATGTTATAAATAAATATGTATAGTATCTAAAATAAAATGAGTAAGATTTAATTATGTTCTGAAATTAGAAAATTATTTACTCGATTAGGAGTTGCCCGGTAATAAACCCTAAAACAAAAAAAAATTAGACTTGGACAAAATTAATAGGTTTGGAATAAACTAAATGCGCTTGAACTAAATAAAATGGAATTAAATAGAGTCAATAGACCTAGGATAAAGTTAATGGGCTCGGATTAAAGTAAATGGACTTAGACCTTCTTTTAATTATTAATGAAACTAATGAACAATATTAATGAGCGGAGATTATGTTCCCATTGTGGCTATCATGATTGGTATGTGAGCAATGGATAAATTCCGAGTGTGGGTTGGACCGTGAGTATGGCATGAGAATGAAGGGTTGGTACCCAAATTTGGTTAAATGTGATTAAATATGTCATCACGTGCATCATTTGCATAGTGGGTGGTTTAAGACAAGTCAATTGATTAAGAAATGATTTATACATCCAAGTTTGATAACCTAATTGGAATAAATGAGTATTAGTAGTCCGAGTACTCTAGGTCGTGTGCTCGCACTATTAGACAATGGATTTTCGCTAATAGTAGTTATAACGAGGGATAATTCCGTTATAGAAAAAGATGATCCGAGGATCATCTGGATGAAATCAAGTTGTGTGCTTGCACTCGTTAGACGATGGATTCTCGTTAACGGTAGTTACAACGAGGGATAATTCCGTTGTAGCAGAAGGTGATTTACGAACCACCCGGATGATAAATAGAGTAGACCGGCTAATACCCGTGGTACCCGAGATTAAAATTTATGAGTATGGTGGGAAGTCAAAACAACATTGCATATCATGTGCATCACCACCGCTTACCGAGCTTCGGCTCACCTCGTTGTTATTTTTCTATGTCTTGACGGAAAAAGGACAAGTTGGTACGGATGCGGTCGGCTCCTCCTAAGCGGCTCATGTGAGGCACCATGTATTAGTTTTTATTTTGTTTGTAAATTTAAGGTATGGAGTTCGTGAGAAATTGAATATCGCCCGTAATGTTTTATTAACGTATTTAATTATGTTATGTAAATTTTATCTTAAGGAGTTATATACGTAATGTACTATTAAAGTCCTAAGAATATCATAAGAAAACTACTTAGAGTTTAGGGTATGTCGGCATAACGTGCTTCATCCAATACCCTACTTGGGTAGTAGAAATATGATCAGGGCGGGGCGTTACAAAATGTGATTGCAATGACCTTGAGAATTAGTGCTCGGGTGGAGTGATCGAGTAAGAGAATGTCTAAATTAGGCGAGAAGAAAGATTGGAGGCTGGAGGAAGAGAAGGAGCACACCCATTTATGAGGCTACACCAAGCCCTAAGGTAAATTTTGACCCTTTTACTCCATTTTTTACTAATCGTGCACCATTTCTAGTAGGTTAGAGAGGCCTAGGAAAGAGGAGTTAAAGAAGGAGAAGGAGAAAGAGAACTTTTGAGTTGTTCAATAAGATAATCGTGAACATACCTCTCTTAGAGACCATTAAGTAAGTGTCTCGATATGCGAAGTTCTTGAAGGACTTATGTACCACTAAGAAGAAGCTACACATAAATGAAAAAGTAAGGATGAGGAAAATGTTTTTCATGGTATTAAATTGGAAAATTCCTCCTAAATCCCTCTCACCCTCTCTCCCTCCCTTTCCCCTCTCTCTCCCTCTTCTTCTCTCTCCCTCTCTCCCTCTCTCTCCCCATCCCTCTCTCCCTCCCTTTCTCTCTCTCCCCATCCTCCTTCTTATTCCCTCTCTCTCCCTCCCTCTCTCTCTCCCCCACTCTCCTTCTTATTCCCTCTCTCTCCCTTCCTCTCTCTCTTTCTCCATTTCACCCTTTTCCTATTCATTCGGTATCTCTCCCTCTCTCTCTCCTTCTCTCTTCATCCACTCTCCCTCTTAGAAGATAGGAAATAGGGCAAAATGGGAGAGAGAGGCAGATGGAGAGAGATGGAGAGAAGAGAAGGGGAGAGAGATAGAGAGAGGAAGAGAGGATGAGGAAGGAGGAGAGGTAGAGAGAAGGAAAGAAAGGGTGATATGAAAGAGAGGAAGGAGTGAGAGAGAGAGAGATAGAGAGAAGGAGTGGAAAAGAGAGAGGAAGAGAGAGAGGAAAAAGAGAGAGATAGAGAGAAGGGGAGAAAGAGAGGGAAAGAGGGTGGGAGGGGGAGAGATAGAGAGAGGGAGAGAATGGAAGAAAGAGAGAGAGGAAGAGTGAAGAGAGGGTAAGTGAGAGGGATAGAGGGAGAGAGAGAGGGAATACGAGAGAGGGATGGATAGATACTAGAAGGGATTGAGAGAGAAAGGGAGCAAGATATTAAAAGAGAAGGGAAGGGAGAGAGGGAGTGAGAGAGGGAGAGAGGGAGAATGGGAGAGAGAGGGAGAGATAGAGGGAGAGAGAAAAGAGAAAAATAGAGGGAAAAGAGGGAGAGAGAGGTGGAGAGAGGGAGAGAAAAAAGAGGGAGAGGGAGAATAAAAAGGAGAAGGAGGGAGGGAGAAGAAGACAAAAGATAGAAAGAGGGAAGAAGAGTGAGAGAGAGATGAAGCAAGAAAAAGAAAAGGGGAAAGAGAGTGAGATAGCAAAAGAGAAGGAGAAGAAGAGTGGTAGGAAGAGAGGGAGAGAGCAAGGGGGAGAGAGTGTGAGATAGCAAGAGAGGGGGAGAAGGAGAGTGCGAGAGAGAAAGAGGGATAAAAAGGGGAAGGGAAAAAGTGAGAGGAAGAGAGGGAGAGGAGCGGGAGGAAAGGAGAGAGAGGGAGGAAGATGGATATAAGGGGAGATAAAAGAAAAGAGGGGAGAGAGAGAGAGAGTGAGAGGGAAAGGAGGGAGAGGAGGAAGGAGGGACCATAGTTTTAAACAACTAATGTTACATTATAAATGGCCATTATGTAGCAGTTTTGGAGCATTGCATTATCATTATTTTAGTATTATCATAAACTATAATCCACGATAGTGACCGTAACTATTTTTTCAATCGTCCATAATTTAAAACTATGGGAGGGACAAAGAGAGGGAGGAAAGTTAAAGAGGAGAGGGAAGGAGGGAGATAGAAGAGGAGAGAGTGTGAGATGGAGAGAGGGGAAGAAGGAGAGAGAGGATACGAGGAGGACGAGAGGGAGAGAGATAGAAGAATAGAGAGGAGGAAAGAAAGGAGATGGTGATGGGAGAGAAAGATGAAGAGAGAAAGAGAGAGAGCAAATAGAGGGATAGGGGAGGAGAGGGAGGGGAGGGTGAGAATGAGGGAGGGAGAGATAGAGAGAGAGGAAGAGTGAGAGGGAGATAGGAATAGAAAGCAAGGAAGGAAAGTACAATTAGGGAGAGAGAGGAAGAGAGGAAGTGGGAGAACGAGAATGAGGGAGGGAGGGAGGGAAAGAATGAAAGAGAGAGGGCGAGAGGAGAGAGAGAGGGAGAGTGAGAGATAAAAGAGAGAGAGAAGGAGAGAGAGGGAGAGTATGAGGGGGAAGAGAAATAGGAAGAGAGGGAAAAAGGGAGAGAGAGAGGAAGGATAAAGAGGGAGAGGGATAGAGAGAGAAAGAGAGGAAGGGAAATAGAGATAGAGGGGGAGAAAGAGAGGAAGAGAGAGATACGAGAGAGATGGAGGAAGGGAGTGAAAGAAGAGGGGAGAGGAAAGGAAGAGAGGGAAAGAGAAAAAGGAGGAGAGAGAGGGAGAGAGAAGATAATAGAGAGAGTGAGAGAGAGGGAGAGAAAGGGAGAGAAAGGGGGAGGGAAAGAGGAAAAGGGATAGGGAGAGAAAGAGGGAGAGGTGGAGAGGGAGAGAGATAAAGGAAGAGGTGGAGAGAGTGGGAGATAAAGAGAGATGAAGTGAGAGGGAGAGTGAGATAGAGAGGGAGAGAGGGAGATAGAGAGAGGAAGAGTGGTAGATTAAGAGAAAGAGAGAACAAGAGAGAGAGAGAAAGGGAAGAGGAGGTAAAGAGGGAGATAGAGAGGGAGAGAGAGAGAGAGAGATAAAGAGCATGAGAGAGAGAGGGAGAGATAGAGAGGGATAGAGAGAAAGAGCATGAGAGGTTGAGAGGGAAAGGGATATAGAGAGGGATAGAGAGAAAGAGCATGAGAGGTTGAGAGGGAAAGGGATAAAGAGAGGGATAGAAAGCAAAAAAGGAAGATAAAGAGAGGTAAAGAAAAAGTAAAGAGATAAAGATAGAGGAGAAGAGGAACAAATAGAATGAGAGGGAGATAGAGAGTGAGCGAGGTAAGGGGAGAGATAAGGAGAGAGAGGGAAAGGGAGAGGTAAGGAGAGATAAAGGGAGAAAAAGGGAGGGAAGGAGAGAGAGAGGGAGAAAGAAAGAGGGAGAGAGGGAGGAAGGTAGGAAGAGAGAGAGGGAGAGGAAGGGAGAGGTAGAGAAGAAGGGAGAGATGGAGAGAGGGAGGGAAGGAGGGATATGAGAGAAAGGAAGAGGTGGAGAGAGAGGCAGAAAGAGGGAGGGAGAGGGAGAGGGAGAGAGTTGGAGAGTAGGAGAGGGAGAGAGGGAGAGAGTGAGAGATAGAGAGGGGATGAGAGTAAGAGGGGAGAGGTAGAGAGGGAGATGGAAAGAATGGGAATGAGAGGGAAATGGAGAGGGAATAGGAGAGAAAGATAGGGAGAGATAGAGAGAAGTGATAGAGGATGGAGAGAGATAGAGAGAGAGAGAGGGAGATAGGGAGATGGAGGAAGAGAGAGGGAGAGATAGAAGGAGAAAGAGAAAGGGAAGGGAGGGAAGGAGATAAGGAGGGAGAGGGGGAGAGAGAGAAAGAGAGAGGGCAAAGGAGGAAGAGTTGGAGAGGATGGGAGATAGGGAGAGGGGAAGAAGAAGGGAGGGAGCTAGAGATGGAGAGAGAGAGGGTGGGGGAAGAGGGAGAGTGATAGGTAGAGAGGGAGTGTAAAAGACAGAGGGATATAAAGAGGGAGGAGAGAGTGAGAGAATGAGAGATGAAAAAAGAGAAAGAGAGAGGGGAAGAGGTGGAGAGGTCGGGAAAGAGGGAGGGAGGTACGAGAGAGGGAAAAAGGGCGAGAAGGTGAAGAAAAGGGAGAGAGGGAGGGAGAAAGGATAAGAGAGATAGAGACGAGTGAGAGATAGGAGGAGAGAAAGAGATTGAAGGAAAGGCGGAGAGAGCGTGAGAAAGGGTCGGAGAGAGGGAGGGGACGGAAGAGGGAGAAGAGGAGAAAAGGCGGGAGAGAGAGAAAAGTAAGGAAAGAGAGGGAGAGAGAGAGAGAGAAAGGGAGCTTAGGGGAGAGAAAGAGTGGGAGGGAGATGGTGACGAGGAGAGAGAGAGAGAGGGAGAGAAAGCAAAGATATACATACAGAGCATGAAAGAGAGAGAGAGAGAGGGAAGAAGAGAGGGGGAGTGAAAGAGAGAGGAAGATAGGGAGGGAGAGAGTGAAAGAGAGGGAGAGACAAAGGGAGAGAGGGTGAGAGAGAAAGGGAGGGAAATGGAGAGGGAAACGATGAGAGAGAGAATAGGGAGATAGAAGGAGGGAGAAAGAGAGAGATAGGAAGGGAGAAAGAGAGATGATGTAGAAAGAAAGAGAGTGGGAGAGGAAGTGGGAGAGAAGGAGAGCATAAGAGAGAAGGAGAGGAGAGAGAAAGTGTAGGAGGGAGAGAGTTGGAGAGAAGGAGAGAGAGGGAAAGAGAATGTGAGGGAGAGGCGAAGAAAGAGAGAGAGGGAGAGAAAAAGAGGGATGGAGAGGGAAGGAGAGAGAGTGAAAGGAAGAAAGTAGAGGGATTGAGAGGGAGAAAAGGTGAGAGAGAGGGAGAGAGGGAGAGGGAACGAGAGGGTAAGAGAGAGTAAGAGATAGAGAAAGTGAAAAGGAGAATGAGAGAGGGAGGAATAAAGAGGGGGAGACAGGGAGAAGAAGAGAGGGGGAGAGAGTAAAAGATAGAGAGGAAAAGGGAGAGATGGAGGAATAAAAAAAGGGAGAGAGGGAGGAGTGGGAGAGAGTGAGAAGGGGAGTAAGAGTGAAAGAGGGGGAGTGATGAGGAGAGAGGGAAAGAGGGAAGGAGAGGAAAAGAGAGGGGAGAGAGAGGGAAGGGGGAGAGAGAGAGGGGGAGAGGGGAGAGAGAGGGAGAGGGAGGGAGAGAGGGAGTGAGGCTGAGAGAGATAGAGAGGGAGGGAGAGGGAGAGAGATAAGGTGAGAGCATGAGAGAGAGAGAGATGGAGGAAGAAATGGAAAAAAAGGAGAGAGAGTGAGAGAGAGAAAGGAAAGGTGGATAGAGAGAGTGAGAAAGAGGGAGAGAGGAAGAGAGAGTGAGAGGGTGAGAGAGTGAGAGGGTGGGAGGGAGAGAGGAAGAAAGCAAGAGGGAAAGAGAAAAGAGAGGGAGAGGGAGGGAGAGAGAGAAAAAATAGGATAGTGAGGGGGAGAGAGGGCAAGAGAGAGAGGGGGATGGAGAGGGAGGGAGGGAGGGAGATAGAGATAAGAGAGGAAGAATGAGAAAGTGAGGGAGGTAGAGATGGAGAGAGAGAGAGAGTAGCGGGTTAGAGAGGGAGAGGGAGAGAGTGAAAAGGAGAGTGAGAGATAAGGGGGAGAGAGAGGGAGAGTAGGAGAAGGAGAGAAAGATGGAGAGAGAAGGGGAAAAGGGAGAGAGGAAGAGGGTAAGGAGAAAGGGAGAGGGAGTGAGGAAGGGAGAGAGAGGGTGAGATAGAGGTAGAAAGAGAGGGTAAGAGAGGGAGAGAGAAAGGAAGAGTGAGGGAGAGAGGAAGAGAGAGATAAATAGCTAGGGAGAGCTGGAGAGGATGGGAGAGAAGGAGAGGGGGAGAAGGAGGAAGGGAGTGAGAGATGGATAGAGGGAGGGAAAGGGGAGAAAGGAGAGAGAAAAGGATAGAGGGAGAGTAAGAGAGAGAGAGGGAGAGAGAGTATAAACAAAAGAGAGAGGGGAAAGAAAAGAGAGAAAGGATAGAGGGAGAGAGGTAGAGAAAGAGGGAGGGAGGTAGAGAGAGGAAGAGAGAGAGATAGAGAAAGCAATAGAGTGGGGAGAGGGAGAGAGAAAGAGAAGGGGTGAGAGAGAGAGGAGAGGGAGAGTGAGAGAGAGAAATAGGAAGAAAGAGGGATAGAGTGAGAGTGGGAGAGGGATAGAGAGAGGGGGAAGGGGAGGGAAAGAGGGAAAGAGGGGGAGCGAGGGAGATGGAGAGAGTTAGAGAGAGGGAGAGAGAAGATAGAAAGAGGGAGAGAAAGAAAAAAGGGAGAGAAATACGGAGGGATGGAGGGAGCTACCGATGGAGAGAGAGGGAGGGTGAGAGAGAGTGGGATTGAGAGAGCGAGAGATGGATAAGGGGAGATAGAGGGAGAGAGAGATGGAAAGAAGAGGAGAGAAAGAGGAAGAACCAGAGAGGTAGAAGGAGAAAGAGAGGGATCAAAGTAGAGAGAGGAGGAGAGAGAGAGAGAGATAAGGAAGGAGAGAGAGAGAAGGAGAAAGGATGAGATAAAGAGAGGTAAGGAGAGGGAGATTGAGAGAGTAAGAAAGAGACGGGGAGAGAGAGAGAAGGGAGAGAGATAAAGAGAGAATGAGGAAGAGAAAGAGGAACTAGTAGATAAAGAGAGAAGGAGAGTGAAAGAGAGAGGGAAAGGGAGATGGAAGGATCTGTGAAAGGGAGAGGGTAATGGAGAGAGAGAAGAGAGAGAGAGAGAGGGAGAGAGAGCAGCAGATAGAGAGATTAAGAGGGAGAGATAGAGGAATAGAGAGGGAGAAAGGAGGGTGAGGGAGAGTGAGATAGATAGGGTAAGTAGGAGAGATAGGAGGAGAGACGGGGAGAAAGGGTGAGAGAGCGAAGGGAGGGAGGCTGGAGAGAGAGAGAGAGAGGGTGAGAGGGTGAGTGAGAGAGAGATAGGGAGATAAAGAGAGGGAGAAATAGAAAGGGAGATAAAGGTAGAGAGAAACAGAAAGAAAGAGGAAGTGCTAGATAGAGAGAGGGAGAGACAAAGGGATATAGAAAAGGAATAAGGGAGAGAGGAAGAGGAAAGAGAAAGAAAAGGGAGACCGATGGAGAGAGGGAGAGAGAGGGAGGGATATAGAGAGATGAGAGGAAGAGAGAGGGAGAGAGGGAGAGAGAGGAGGGAGTTGGAGAGAGTGAGAGGGAGAGTGGGAGTGAGAGTCAAGGAAGACAGGGATAATGGACAAAGGGAGGGGGAGAGAGGGGAAGGGAGGGGATAGAGGGAGAGAGGGAGAGATAAAGGAGAGAGTGAGAGAGGGAAGGAGTGGGGGAGAGGGAGAGGAGGAGTGGAAGTGAGAGTCAAGGAAGACAGGGAGAGAGAGGTGTGGAGGGAGGGAGAGAGATGGGGGAGAAAGAGGGAAGGAGAGGGAGAGGGAGAGAGAGAAGGTAAGAAGGTGTGAGAGAGAGAGAGAGAGAGATAGAGGGAGAGAAAGAGAGATGGAGGGAGAAAGGGAGGGAAAGGGAGAGAGAGTGAGAGAGAGAGGAAAGGTAGATAGAGAAATGAGAGAGAGGGAGATAAGGAGAGGGAAGAGAGAGGAGGGAGTGGGAGAGAGTGAGAGGGGAGAGGGAGTAAGAGTCAAGGAAGATAGGAAGAGATGGGGGAGCAAGAGGGAAGGAGAGGGAGATAGGGATTATAAAGGAGAGAGGGAGAGAGAAGGAACAAGAGGGAAGGAAAAGAGGAAGTGATGGTAAGAAAGTGAGAGGAAGGAAGAGTGAGAGAGAAGGTAGGAAGGTGAGAGAGAGAGATAGAGGGAGAGAGAAAGGGAGATGAAGGGAGAAAGGGATGAAAAGGGAGAGAGAGTGAGAGAGAGAGAGGAAAGGTAGGTAGAGAATGAGAGAGAAGGAGAGAGGAAGAGAGAGGGACTGTGTGAGAAGGAGAGGAAGGGGAAAGGTTAGAGGAAGAGAGGAAGAGAGCAAGAGGTTGAGAGAAAAGAGAGGGAGAGAGAGAGAGAGAGAATAGGTAGAAAGGGGGAGAGGGAGATAGATGGGGAGAGACAGGGAGAAAGGGAGAGAAGGAGAGGGAGATAGAGAGAGAGAGAGGGGAGTGAGAGAAAGGAAGGGAAAAGAGAGAGGGAAAAGGAGAGAGGCGGAGAGAGAAAGGGAGAGAAACATAGAATGGGGGAAAGAGAGGGAGATGGAATGAGAGAGGAAAACAGAAGGGGAAAGGGAGAGGGGAGAGAGAGAGGGAGAGAGAGAAGGAGAGGCAATGTGGCATAGAGAGGAGAGAGGGACAAAAAGTGGAAGAGAGAGAGGGAGAGAGGGAGAGGGAGTTTGAGTGAGAGAGTGATAGAGGGAAGGAAAGAGAGGAAGTTGAGGAAAGAGAGAGGAAGGAGAAAATGAGAGAGAGAATTGATAGGGAGGGAGAGGGGGAGAGAGAGATGGAGAGAAAGAGAGAGGGAGAGAGAGCGAGAGTGGTAATGGTAGGTGGAGCAAGAGATTACGAGAGATATAGCGAGAGAAAAAGATATAGATGGATCTCTCCCTCTCTCTCTCTCCCACCTCTCTCCCTTTATCTCTCCCTTTCTTTCTCTCCCTCTTCTTTTTCCCCTCCGTCCCCCTCACCCTCTCTTTAACTCCTCTCTCTTTCTCTCTCACTCTTTCTCTCTCTCTCGCTTTGCGTTTTTCTCCCCTCTCTTCCCTTTCTCTCTCACTCTCTCTCTCCCTCCCCCTCCACCTCTTTCCATCCCTTCCTCCCTCCCTCCCTCTCTTTCTCTCTTTCCCTTTCTCCCTTTTTCTATCCTCTCTCTCTCCCACTCTCTTCCTTTATCTCTTTCTCTTTCTCCCTTTTTCTCTCCTCTCTCTCTCCCACTCTCTTCCTTTATCTCTTTCTCTTTCTCCCTTTTTCTCTCCTCTCTCTCCCACTCTCTTGCTTTATCTCTCTCTCCCTCCTCCCTTCGTCTACTCCTTTCTCCCTCTCTATTTCTCTCTATCTCTCTCCCTCTCCCTCCCCCTCCCTCTCCAACCCTCTCTCCCTCCCTCTCCCTCCCTCTCTCTCTCCCTCTCCCTCTCCCTCTCCAACCCTCTCACCCTCTCTCCCTTCCTCTCTCTCCATCTCCCTCTCTCTCCCTTTCCTTCTCTCCCCTCTCCCTTCCCCACTCTCTTTTCATTCTCTCTCCCTCTCTCTCTTTCCCTCTTCCTCTCTTTCTCCATCTCACCCTCTTCCTACTCTCTCCACTATCTCTCCCCTATCTCTTCTGCCCACTCTCCCTCCTACTCTCCTCTCTCTCCCTCTAGCTCTCTCCCTATCCCTCTCTCTCCCTCCCTCTCCTTCTTACCCTTTCTCTCTCTATCTCCCTCTTCATGCCTCTATCTATATATATCTATCCCTTTCTCCCTCTCTCTCCCACTCTTTTTATCTCTCTCTCTTGCCTTTTTCCTTCTATCTCTCCCTCTTTCTTTCTCTATTCCTCTCCCTCACTCACTCCTCCCTCTCTCTTTTATCTCTCCCTCCTCTCTCCCTCTCTTCCTCTCCCTCTCTATCTCCCCCTCTCTCCTTCTCTCTCACTCTTTCCCTCTCTATGTCTCTCTCTCCCTCTCTCTCCCTCTCCTTCTCTCTCCCTCTCTCTCTCTCCCTTTCTCTCCCTCCCACTCTCCCTCTCTATCCCTTCCTCTTCCCCATTCTCCCTCTCATTCCCTCTCTCTCCTTCTCTCTACCTCTCTCTCTCTCCCTCTCTATCTCTCCCTCTCTCCCCCATTCTCCCTCTCATTCACTCTCTCTCCTTCTCTATCTCACCATCATCCCACTCTCTCTTCTATATCTCCCTTTCTCTCTCCCTCTCTCTCTTACACCCACTCTTCTCTATGCTATTTTCTCTCAACCTCTAGCTCTCTCCTTTTCCCCTTCTCTCCTTCTTCCACTCTCCTTCTCACCCTTTCTCTTTTCATATCCCTCACCATCCTTCTTTCCCCTATATATCTCCCACTCTCTCGCTCTCCCTCCCTCTACCCTCTCTCTCTCTCAATCTCTCTCTCCATCCCTCCCTCCCTCCCTCTCTCTTCTCTCTCCCTTTCTCTCTCCTCCTCTCCTCTTTCCCCTCTTCATCTTTGTTTTTCCTTCTATCCCTTTCTCACTTTAATTCCCTCTCTCTCCCTCTCTCCCCTCTCTCTTCCACTCTCTCCCTTTATCTCTCTTTTACTATCTTTCCCTCTCCCTCTCTCGTATCCCATACTCTCTCTACGTCTCTTTCTCTCTCCCTCTCACTCTCTCACTCTCTCTCTCTCTCGGTCTCCTATCTCTCTCCCCTTGCTCTCTCCCTCCTCTCTCCCTTTCTATGTTTCTCTCCCTCTCTCCTTCTTTCCTTTTCTCCCTCTCTCCCCTCTTTCACTCGAGATAGAGAAAGAGAGGGAGAGGGGAGAGATGGAGTGACCGAGTGAAAAAGAATAAGGGAGTGAGTGAAAGGTAGAAAACAAGAAAGAAGGAGTGGTAGAAGAGGGAGAGAGAGGAAGAGAGTGGGGGAGAAAGAGCTAGAGAGAGTGTGAGAAGGAGAGATAGATGGAGAGAGACCGAAAGGGGGAGAGAGTGTGATAGGGAGAGAGAAAGGGAGAAAGGGAATAGGAGATGGAGAGAGAGGAGGTAGGGAGAGGGAGAGGAGCTAGAGAGAGGGAGGGAGAGGGAGAAAGAGGAAGAGGGAAAGAAAGGGAAAGAGGGAGAGGAGGAGAGACGTGATAGAGAGAGGAGAGGGAGAAGGAGAAGGAAAGGGAGAAGAATAGAGAGGGAGTGAGATAGAGAGTTAGAGGGAGAAGGAGAGAAAGGGAGAGAGGAAGAGATAGAGGGAGGGAGAGGGACGAAGAGGGGGAGAAAGGGAAAAGAGAGGGAGATAGAGGGAGAGAGAGAGATATAGGGAGATGGAGAGAGGAAGAGAGGGAGAGGGAGAGGGGGAAGTGATAGAGAGGGACAGAGAGCAAAAAAGGGGAAGGGGGAGAGATAGAGGGAGGGAGAAGAGGGGGAGAGAGTGAAGAAGGGAAAGAGAGAAAGAGAGATAGGTTAAGGGAGAGAAAGAGAAAGTGGGAGAGGGATGAGAGAAAGGGAGATAGGGGAGGAGAGGGAAAGAGAAGAGGAGAGAGGGAGAAAGAGTAGGAGATATATAGAGGGATAGAGGGAGAAAGAGGGAGATGGAAGAGAGTGAGGAAGAGGGAGAGAGGGTGTGAGATAAAAGGACTAAGAAAAAAAGGGAAGAGAGGGAGAGAAAGACAAGTAGGAGACAGAAAGGGAGAGAGTGGTAGAGGGAGAGAGAGGGAGAAAGTCGGGAGAGAGGTAAGAGGATGGATAAAGAGAGGGAGAAAGATAGATAGAGATAGGGAGAGTGAGGGAGTAGGAGACAAGGAGAGGGGGTGAGGAACAGAGCGAGGGAAAAAGACAAAAAAAGGTGAGGGAGTGAAAGAGAGAGGGAGAAAGAGTGTGGTGGAGAGGGAGAGAAGGGGAGGAGAGAGGAACAAAGGGTGAGAAAGGAGAAAGAGAAAGAGGGAGAGAGGGAGAGAGTAGGAGAAAGAGTAAGAAAGAGAAAGGAAGAGTGATAGAGAATGGGAGAGATAGTGATAAAGAGGGAGAGAGGAAGAGAGAAGGAGAGAGAGACGAAGGAGCTAGAAAGAGAAAAGGAGAGAGAGATAGAGGGAGATAGGGAGGAAGGAAGAAGGAGGAGAGAGAGGGAGAGAGGGGGAGAAAGAGGGAAAGAGAGAGGAAGAGAGGGAGAAGGGGGAGATGAGGGAGAAAAAAGAAGGAGAGAGCACGAGGGAGAGATAAATAGGGAGATAGGAAGAAAGAGGGGGAGAGGGAGAGCGATGAAGAAGGAGAGAGGAAGATAGAAGGAGGGAAAGATAGAAGGAAATGAAAAGAGGAAGGGGAAGAGAGATATAGAGGGAGATGGGGGGAGAAAGAGAGAGAGGGAGAGATAGAGGGAAAGAGAGAGCAAGAGTCGGAGAGAGGGAGAAGAGGAGAGTGAGAAGGAGGGATAGAGAAAGAGGGATTAAATGGGAGAGAGAAACAAAGAGATAGATAGAAAAAGGAAGGGAGAGAAAGATAAAGAGAAGGGGACATAGAGGAGGAGAGGGAGTGGGTAGAGGGAGAAGAAAAAGGAGAGAGAGGGAGGGAGAGGGAGTGGAAAGAGAAAGAGAGAGAAAAGGAGGGAGGTAGAGGGAGAGAGAGGGGGAGAATGAGGGGAGAGAGAGAAAGAGGGAGAAGGAGAGAGAGAGAGGAAGTGAGGGAGATAGAGAGAAAGGGAGAGAGGGAGAGAGGGAAAGGGAGGGAAGGAGAGATAAAGAGAGTAGGACATAGAGGAGGGGAGGAGGGAGAAGAAAAGAGAGAGAGAGGGAAGGAAAAGGAAGAGAGAGGGAGCGAGAGGGGGAGAAAAAGAAGGAGAGTAGGAGGGAGAGGAGGGACAAAGAGAGGGAGAAAAGGGGGAGATAGAGAGGGGTAGAGAGAGAAGAGAGGGAGAGAGATGGAGAAAGGAGAAGAGGGAAACAGAGTAAGAGATTAAGATATGAAGAGGTAAAGAGAGAAGTAAAAAGAGAGAGAGGGAGAGAGAAAGAGAGGGAGATAGGGAGAGTGAAAGAGGGGGAGAGAGAGGGTGAGATAGAGGGAGAAAGAGAAAGGGAAGAGGAGAAAGGGAGAGAGATATGAAGAAAGAGGAAGGGAGGAAAAGAGAAATAGAGAGGGAGGGAGAGCTAGAGAGGATTAGAGAGAGGGAGAATGAGGGAAGGAGTGAGATGTGGAGAGAGAGAGGAAGGGGAGAAGGGAGAGAGAGATGGAGAGAGGGAGTTTGAGAGAGAGTGTAATAGAAGGAGAGTGGGGGAAAGAGAAAGAGGGAAGAGAGAAAGGATGAGAGGGAGAGAGGTAAAGAAAGAGGGAGCGAGGTAGAGAGGTAGAGAGACATATAGAGAGGGTGAGAGAGTGAAAGAGTGGGAGAGAGAAAGAGAAAGGGTACGAGAGACGAGAAAGAGGAAAAGAGAGAGGAAAGGAAAGGAGACAGAGTAATAGAAGGTGAAAGATAGAGGGAGAGGGAGGGAGAGGGAGAGGGGGAGAGAGGAAGATGGAAAGAGTTAGAAAGAGAGAGGGAGAGAGAGAAGATAGAGGGACGGAAGAAGGGAGGGAAGAGAGAAAAAGGGGAGAGAGATAGAGAGGAAGGGAGGGAGCGAGTGATGGAGAGAGAGGGGGAGAGGGAGAGGGAGAGGGAGAGGGAGATAGGGACAAAGGGAGAGGAAGAGAGGGAGAGAGAGATATGAAGAGGCCAAGAGAGCGAAGGAGTGGGAGAAAGAAAGAGAAAGGGTATGAGAGACGAGAAAGAGGGAAAGAGAGAGGGATAAAAGGTGAAAGAGAGAGGGAAAGGAAGGGAAAGGGGGAGAGAGAGTGAGAAAGAGAGAAGGAGAGAGCTAAGGGGAGAGATAAAAAGGGAAAGAGGAAGAGAGGGGGAGAGAAAGAGAGAGATGAAGAGATGAAGGGGGAGAAAGGAAGAGAGAGGAAGGGAGAGATAAAAGAAAATGGAAAAAGAAAGGGGGAAAGAGATAGAGGGAGATGGGGAAAGTGAGTGAGGGAGGGAGGGAGGGAGAGGGATAGAAGGAGAGAGAGGGAAAGAGAGAGGGAGAGAGGGAGAGAGTGTAGCACCCCCATCTCCTTTACCAATTACCTAAAAGGCGTGCTAGGTGCATTATAGTTTAGAGACAAAAGTTTCAAATTTACTCCCATAATATATGGCCAATAAATAATAACATTTTAAGTATAGAAAGATGTACAATAAAATTTACACAACTTCAATGAATACCGTTACGAAGTCTTAAAACATCTAAGGTATTATTTACACTTTGCTAGACACCGTACCCTATGTTACAATCAAAAGAGATTTCTATGTTTTTCGTGTTACACATGAGCCTTTTTTGGGAGGAACCAATGATTTCTTTATCAACATTACCATCACTTTTACCTATCATAACATGAAATAAAAACAAGGTGAGTTGAAGCTTAGCAAGTAGGGTGATGCATGTGATATGTAGTGTTTTCCTATGACTCTACCTTCTCCCATCAATTTTAATTCGGTTACCCTAGGTTTTAGCAAGTTTGCTCTATTCCCATCTCTTATTGATTATCGAATCACCTACTGCTAGCAATGGAATTATCCATCATTGTAGCACATAATTAACGAAATTTCCATCGCTTAATGGTGTATTCAATTAATAGAGCGTACACATAGCTTCATCGCTAATACCCATTTAATCTAGTTAGGTTACCAAACCCATCCAATTTCAATCCAATTTGGTTGCCAAACCTCATCATTTCTTGACTCAATTATTTTCTCAAGTCAATCCACCCCCAATGCATATGATGCACATGATGTTTCGTTTATCGTATTCCATCAATCATGGGTACCAAACCCTTCATTTTCGTATCACATTTGAAATCCAATCCACTCTTGGGATTTCATATATTTTTTACGAGTAATCATACAAAGACTACAAGACCCGACCATTTAGGTTATTCAATTTCTATATTTTAGTCTAGGAATGCGTTTGAACGCATTTAACGTGGAATTTCATTCCTAACCCGAAATTTAGCCTTACTAGCCGAATCTAGCTTCTAATAGGTCTAGGTCCTAATGTCAATTTTTCATGAAGTCTTACCTTCCAACACTTCATTTTATACTTATTCAAGTGTAATTGGATCACTAATTACGGAGTTGGCGATTGGAACTCAATTTCTAAAAATTAGGGTTTAGGTCAAATGTTTCCTAGTCTAAGCCAAATTTTTTATATTTCTTGGAATCTAACTTTCTATACTTTAATTTATACTTATTTAGGTGCATTTAAACCATTAATTATCAAGTGGGATGACTGGAACTCAAATCCCAAATTTTTAGGTTTAGCCAAATGGGTTCCAAAAAGTGGCAAGACCATTTCTTTTATTATTTAGGTTACAATTCAATCCTAGAGTATTAATTATATAAAAAGGTCCAATCTTTCCTCTTTTTGACATGTAGGCCAAATGGGTTTCCCTAAGAAACTCATCCTTTCAAGTCCATCTCAATCATGGTTTAAACCAACAAATTTCGAGTCCAAGTTCTTTTGTTTCTACCAAACCCATCAACATATATTTGAACATATACAAAGCTTTAAAAGCTTCAACAAATCATTACTTACACAAGTACAACAAATAAATCCACATCAAACATCCACACATTAAACCGACACAAGCAATTCATAATAACATAACCAAGTAACACAAGTGAACCACATCAATTAAAAACATAAAAACCAACTTTTAGGACATAAAATAAAACCTACTTACATTGATTTAAGCTTTCCTAAAGATTTCCTAGCTTTTCACTTTTTCCTTTCTTCTTTCTTTCTTTTTCTCTCTTTTTCGTTTTCTTCCTTCTTAATTTCATTTCTTTTTTTTCTTTGGTAAGCTACGGTTTTGCCTAAAAAAATGACTATGTTTTTACTCTCTCTTATACTTATATACTCCTCCTCTTTCTTCTCATTAATTAGTATAACATGTGTCTAAATCTTATGGTTACAGGGTGTAATGTGAGAGAGAAAAATGGAAGCAAGGTGGCGTGTTTGACTTTCAAAATGGTGAGGTGTCGGTAATTAGAACCCGGTCGAAGATTAAGTGTCCAATTAGTAACTAAAAAGGGATAACTAAGGGTAACTAAACTAACTAAATTTCTAAGGTAGCTTGGTTCTAAGAATTCTTTATTTCCACCATTTTTAAATGATTCTTTCACTTGCATGGCATATTTAGATATATGTTACCAAAAAATAAATAATGGCTAACTAAATACCCAAATGTTTATTCCCATAAACACTCCCATGAATATTAGGTATTTTAATATCACAAAATATAAAAGAAAATATCATATAAATTACACCCACATCCTCTATTTATGGATATTCCAAGATATTATTTTAGAAGCTTAAGAATTTTTCATAAGATTACATTTCTCCCCTCCTTAAAAGAAATTTTGTCATTGAAATTGGCTTACTCGAATAACTCCAAGTATTTATCTTTCAATTTCTTCCTCCCATTCCTAGGTCATTTCTTTGAGATTGTGATTCTCCCATAAAAATTTAACTAAGAAAATTTATTTATTCCTTAATTGTTTGACTTGCCTATCTAGAATTTGAATTGGTCTTTCCTCATATGTTAAGTCCGGGGTCGGGTTCGAGTGGTTCTATCTCTAGAATTTGGCTAGGTTCTCCAATACATTTTCGTAACATGGACATGTGAAACACATTATGTACTCCCGACAAGGATGGTGGTAGCATTAGTCAATACGCCTTATCGCCTATTCGATCAAGTATCTCAAACAGTCTAATATATCGGAAACTCAATTTTCCTTTCTTCCTAAATCATAGTATGCCTTTCATCGGTGAAACCCTTAAGAAAACATAGTCGCCAACCATAAACTCCGGATCCTTTCTCCTCTTGTTAGCGTAGCTTTTCTATCTACTTTAGGCCGTCTTCATTCATTGGTGAATCTTATCCACCACCTCGGTCGTTTGTTACACCAATTCGGCCCCAATAACTTTCTTTCCCCTACTTCATCCTAGTGTACTGGAGATCTACACCATCATCCATGCAAAACTTTATAAAGAGTCATCCCAATTAATGATTCATAGCTCGTTGTTAAATGCGGACTCGGCTAATCATAAATATTTCTCCCATTTTCCGAACCGATCTAGAACTCATGCTCGCAACATGTCTTTGAGAATCCGAATGACCTGTTCGGATTGTCCATCGATCCGTGAATGGTAAGCTATGTTAAAGTTTAGCCTTGTCCCCATGGCCCTATGTAAACTCTTTTAGAACATCGAGATGAATCTAGGATCTCGATCTAACACGATTGAGACTAGGACCCCATGTAGCCTCATAATTTCATCAATATACAACCGAGCATACCGGCTCGAGCTATAATTAGTCTTAATTGGAAGGAAATGTGCTGATTTAGTCAACTTGCCCATGATCACCCAAATGGCATGCGACCCCATTTTTTGATCTTGGCAACCCCATAACAAAATCCATAATGATATGCTCTCATTTCCATTCTAGAATTGCCAATGGTTTTAACACTTCGTGGGTCTTTGATGCTCCATCTTCACTTGTTAACGTGTCCGACACCTTGCCACATAGCTCATCATGTCTTTCTTCATTCCCGATCACCAATAACATTCTTTCAAATCATGATACATTTTAGTACTATTTGGATGTATCAATTATGGGGATACGTATGCCTCTCTCAATATTTCTTCCTTTAAGTTTGCTACCAAAGGAACACATAATCTTCCCCTAATTTTGGCTACTCCCTTATCATCAATAAGAAGGTTAGACTCCTTCCTAGCCTCTACACTTTTCTTTTATTCCTTCAACCTTTCATCCGTTTATTGCCCTACTTGAGTTCTTTCTTGCAACATCGATCGGACTAATAAAGATGACATAATGCACCCTTGGCCTATAGGGATTACCTCTAATTCTAGCTTTTATAAATCCCTCACAATCACTATCGACAACTAGATTACTTGCATCATTGCTACCATTTTTCTACATAAAGCATCGACAACGACATTGGCCTTTCCCCGAGTGGTAGTTGATTACGCAATCATAGTCTTTCACCAACTCTAACCACCTCCTTTGCCTCATGTTTAGCTCATTCTATGTGAAAATATACCATAAACTCTTATGTTCCATGTATATATCAATTTTGCTCCATATAAATAATATCTCCAAATTTTTAAGGCAAAGAGTACTTTCGCTAATTCAAGATATACGTTGGATAGTTTTGTTCGTATTCCTTTAATTGTCATGACGCATAGGCTATTACTCTTCCATTCAACATTAACACTCGCTCCTATTCTATTTCTAGAGGCATCACTATATACCGGGAAGTTTTTGGCTTCGGACGTAATGGTTAGTATTGGGGTCGTGACTAACCTCCGTTTCAATTCGGGAAGCTCTCCTTGCAAGCATCCATCCACTCGAAACTTGACATTCTTTCTCATCAAATTAATAAAAGGCATGGCTATCTTAGAGAAGCCCTCAACAAATCGCTAATAATAATCGACCGTGCCTAAGAAACTTCATACCTTCGACACATTCTTCAAGGCATGCTAGTTTTGAATAGCTTCTATCTTCTTGTTCTAGCCTTCCTTCATTACTATGTGGCCTAGAAAAGCTACTTGTTCTAGCCTTCTAGCCAAAACTCACACTTCTTGAATTTTACGTACAACTCGTTGTCCCTTTAGCGTTTGTAAAGTAGCTCTTAAATGCCTCTTATGCTCCTTTTTACTTCTAGAATAAACTAGGATGTCATCAATAAACATGATGATAAATTTATCCAAGCAACTCTCTAAAGACTCGATTCATCGAGTCCATAAAAGCGATTGGGGTATTAGTCAACCCAAACAAGCATTACTAGGAACTCAAAATGGTCGTATCTTGTTCGAATGTCATTTTGTTTACATCTTTCAACCTCACCCTCAGCTGGTGATACCCCGATTGCAAATCTATTTTAGAGAATATTTTCACGCCTTGTAATTGATGAAATAAATCATCAATCTAGGGCATCAAATACTTATTTTTTACTATCACCCGATTTAACTCCCGATAGTCAATTCATAGCCTCGGACTATCATCCTTCTTCTTTACAAACAATACCGGAGCTCCCTAGGGTGAAGAACTAGGACGTATGAATCCCTTATCCAAGTAAGTCTTGTAACTGCAACTTCAATTATTTCAACTCAGTTGGGGCCATTATGTAGAGAGTCTTAGAAATTGAAGTCGTGCCTAATTCTAGATCAATCTCAAATTTTATCTCCCTTTCCAATGATAATTTAGTTAAAGTTATCCGGGAATACATCTAGGCACTCCCGCACTACCTCTATATTTTCTGGTTTCGACTTTCGTTCTACCCGGTTATCCACCATGTGTGTTAGATATCCCGTACATCCTTTTTTTAGCATCTTTCAAGCCTTTAAAGTTGAGATGATCGGTACGACTCAAAACTTCAAGTCAACCTTAAATTCTAACTCGCTGATTCCTAGGTAGTTCAAAAATTACCCTTCTACCTCGACAATCTATAATGGCACCATGCCTTGTTAGTCAATCCATACCCAAGATCAAATCAAAATCTTAGAGATCCAACACTATCGAACAACCTCTAAACTTCTATCCTCAATCTACACTAGACACTCTTTAACTATGTCCGTCAACTCCATAAATTCTCCGAAAGGGATAGCTATAAGATATCCTACAGCCTAATGTTTCGAGTTTGGCACCTAGGCTTTTTACTAATGTTTTTGATATGAATGAATGTGTAGCATCAAAATCCATCAAAACACAAGTAATCAAGTCGACGATTGAGACATTACCATAAATCATTGCCATGTCTCTTCGATTAGCCTCCTCTTACATCATTGTATAAACCCGTACGGTACCCTTCCCGGTCCTAGTTTCTACATCCGAGGGCGATTATATAATACGTGCCCCGGCTTATGACATACATAGAAAGTCCTTACATCAAGTCGACACTCCCTAGTATGGAACCTCCCATACTTATTACACCAAGGTTGATTACTCGTCGTCAATCCCAGTTGATTACCCAATAGCGGTCTAGAAATGTATGGTACCGGTCTAGTAGCTCTTGTAGTTCCTGGACTACCACTTCGATTAAACTTCCCGGGTGGGACTTGTCTCATTGGTCCAAATGAAGAGGCTCCGGATTTAAATGCTTGCCTCTTCTACTATACCTCATTTGCGATCTTTTCCGATCCTCATCCGCTAACATTACCTTGTCTACCATTTCGGAAAGGAGTGGGTGGTTGACATTCGTACCATACTCTAGACTCTCGAGTTTAACCCAATTAGGAATCAATTTTATTTCAAATTTTTATCCCCTATAATGAATGGGATAAATCTATACCCCCGTTCGAACTTCGCACATACTCACCCATGCACATATCATCCTATTTCAATTCTAGAAATTCCTAAATTTTCCTAGCCCTCACATCCGTGGTAAAGTACTTCTTGTAAAAGATCTCCTTAAACTCTTCTCATGTTGAAGTAGGCACTTCTACTATTAATCGTGCGCTTTCCCACCATGTACAAGCATCCTTGGTCGGCATAAAGATAGTAGACAACACCCACTCATTATTGGTAAATTGTAGGTACTCAAATATTGCTTCTAGAGATTTAATCCATTCCTCAACTATCATTGTATTAGCACTCCCAAGCAAACTCTGGAGATTCATTTTGTGAAACCTCTCTACTGCATCATTCCTATGTTGAGACGAGGCGGAGGCTATTGATGCATAGCCAAAAGTCGTCTCATTTGCTCCGTATGGACTTATTATTATTGTTGCATTACTTATTGTTGTTGCTATATCATTTCCATCATACGATTTAAAGCTTCTTATTAATTTCTATTATCATCATTAGAGGTTCTTTCTCCTCCTACTTGTATGGGATTCTTTCGTGGCATGATTTGTCTTTGTACATGTTATGTTATGTTCGGATTAGTTTTGATATTGAAATTCTTTCCTTATCACATGCGATGCATCATAGGAAACATTCATGTACATATAGCATTCCATCAACGTTTAGTAGATATTACAAAAAACATGTAGTCATATTAACAAACATAGTTATTTCTAAAGATGGACATGCCATATTTACACCCAAAAGGCACACGAAAGGTACTTACCATGCAACACATTTCCTAATAACATTACTCCGTCGAGACATATCAAACATGTCATGGAAAGGATTACTCTACTCTCCACCGATCAATAGTGTTGACCGACGTGGTTTGTGCAATCTCATGAGCTAAGTGCAAAGGTAGACTTTAGTTTTACACTAACCTAGTAAAGGTCCGCCTAACCTATGTCGACGGGAAGGCTCGAATCATGTTTCGATATGAATAGTGATCTATCTCACTCTCTTAGACATTGTTCAATAACTACCGATCTCTCGATAAAAGAGTCTAGCACATGGTTAGCCTTAGAAAATCCACATTGCGATACTAGTCAAAAAAGGCATCGGCAAATATTATTCGCCGAATCGAGTCATGTACTCGGATAACATGTGCCACCATATCCCGGTCCGAGGCCATAGTAAGGCTGTTTAGCTTAGCCCGAGTATGCAACTAGGGTGGCCCGCTATCGATGTGTACTAGCGAAATGGAGGATATAGAATAGGCACAACATCTACAATGTCAATGCTTACCATTAACCATATTTCTAAGAAATGGTTATATATGACATAAAACACACATTAAACTCACATATTTATTAGAGACCAAAAAAGAGATTTTACTCATCGAGTAGCGCACCGATCCTTAGGCTCATGTGACACTTAGGTTTTAACTCGATTAACTAAACCAAAGCTCGATACCACCTCTATAGTACCCTCAGCTCCCCTATCAATTACCTAAAAGGTGTTGCTTGGTGCATTACGGTTTAGAGACTAAAGTCTCAAATTTACTCCCATAATACATGGCTAATAAATAATAACATATTAAGTATAAAAGGACGTACAATAAAATTTACACAACTTCAATGAATACTATTATAGAAGTCATAAAAAATCTAAGGTATTATTTACACTTTGCTAGACATCGTACCCTATGTTACAATCAAAAGATATTTCTATGTTTTTCGTGTCACTCATGAGCCCTTTTCCGGGAGGAATCGACGGCTTCTTTATTAGCACTACGATCACTTTTACCTGTCATGGCATAAAATAACAATAGGATGAGCCGAAGCTTAGTAAATAGGGTGATGCATGTGATATTTTGTACTTTCCTAGGACTCTATGTTCCTCCATCAATTTTAATTCGAGTACCTTAGGTATTAGCAAGCCTACTCTATTCCCATCTTTCGATGATTATCAAATCACCTACTACTAACAACGGAATTATCCATCATTGTAGCACACTATTAGTGGAATTATCTATCGCTTAAAGGTGTATTCAATTAATAGAGCACGCACACGGCTTCATTGCTAATACCCATTTAATCTAGTTAGGTTACCAAACTTATCCAATTTCAATCTAATTCGATTACTAAACCTCATCATCTCTCGACTCAATTTTTTTCTCAAGTTAATCCACCCTCAATGCATATGATGCACATGATGTTTTGTTTACCATATTCCACCAATCATGGGTACCAACCCTTTCATTTTCGTATCACATTCGGAATCCAATCCACGCTTGGGATTTCATATATTTTTTATAGTAATCATGCAAAGAATACAAGACCTTACCATTTGGGCTATTCAATTTCTATATTTTAGTCTAGGAATGCGTTTGAGCGCATTTAACATGGAATTTCATTCCTAACCTCGAAATTTGGCCTTACTAGTCGAATTTAGATTCTAGTAGGTCTAGGTCCTAATTTGGATTTTTCTAGAAGTCTTACCTTCCAAAACTTCATTTTAGACTTATTCAAGTGTAATCGGACCATTAATTATGGGGTTGGCGGATTGGAACTCAATTTCTAAAAATTAGGGTTTAGGTCGAATGTTTCCTAGTCTAAGCCAAAATTTTCATTTTTCTTGGAATCTAACCTTTCTATACTTCAATTTATACTTATTTAGGTGCATCTGAACCATTAATTATCAAGCGGGATGACTGGAACTCAAATCCTAAATTTTTGGTTTTAGGCCAAATGGGTTCCAAAAAGTGGCAAGACCATTTCTTTTATTGTAATGGGGTTTTGTTGCATCCAAATTTACTTATTTAGGTCAAAATTAAGTCCGAGAGTCTTAATTATATAAAAAGGTCCAACGTTTCCTTTTTTTGACATGTAGGCCGAATGGGTTTCCCTAAGAAACTCATCCTTTTAAGTCCATCTCAATCATGGTTTACAACAAGCAAATTTCAGTCCAAGTCCTTTTGTTTCTATCAAACCCATCAACACATATTTGAGGATATAAAAAGCTTTAAAAGCTTTAATAGATCATCACTTACACAAGTCCAACAAATAAATCCACATCAAACATCCATACATCAAACCAACACAAGCAATTCATAACAACATAACCAATAACACAAGTGAACCACATCAATTAAAAACATAAAAACCAACTTTTAAGGTATAAAATAAACCCTACTAACATTGATTTAAGCTTTCCTAAAGATTTTTTGGCTTTTCCCTTTTTCCTTTCTTCTTTCTTTCTTTTTCTCTCTTTTTCATTTTCTTCCCTCCCAATTTCGTTTCTTTTTCTTTCTTTGGTAAGCTACGGTTTTGCCTAAAAAAATGACTAAGTTTTTACTCTCTCTTATACTTATATACTCCTCTTTTTCTTCTCATTAATTAGTATAACATGTGTCTAAATCTTATGGTTACAAGGTGTAAAGTGAGAGAGAAAAATGGAAGCAAGGTGGTGTGTTTGACTTTCAAAATGGTGAGGTGTCATTAATTAGAACATGGTGGAAGATTTGGTGTCCAATTATTAACTAAAAAAGGATAACTTGGGGTAACTAAACTAACTAAAATTCTAAGGTAGTTTGGTCCTAAGAATTCGGCATTTCCACCATCTTTAAGTGATTCTTTCACTTGCATGGCATATTTATATATATGTTTCGGGAAAATAAATAATGGCTAACTAAATACCCAAATGTTTATTCCCATAAACACTCTCATGAATATTAGGCATTTTGATACTATAAAATATGAAAGAAAATATCACATAAATTACACCCACATCCAATATATCTATTTATGAATACTTCAGGATATTATTTTATAAGGTTAAGAATTTTTCATAGGAGTTATAGAGATGGAAAAAGGGGAGAGTGAGGGAGGGACAAAGTGAGAGAGGGAAGGGGAGCAAAAGAAGCGAGAGGGAGGAATGGAGGGAGGGAGGGAGGGAGAGAGTAAGGAAGAAGAGGAAGAGAGTGAGAGAGGGGAGAAAACAAGTGAGAAAGAGAGAAGGAGAGATAAAAAAGAGAGAGGAAGAGAGAGGGAGAGAGAAAGAAAGAGATGGAGGGGGAGAGAGAAAGAGAGAGATAGAGTGGGAGAGAGGAAGAGAGAGGGAGGAAGAGACAGAAGGAAATGGAAAAAGGAAGGTAGAGAGAGATAAAGGGAGATGGGGAGAGATAGTGAGGGAGGGAAGGAGAGAGAAGGGAGAGAAGGAGAGAGGGAGAGAGAGAGGGAAATGAGAGAGGGAGAAAGGAAGAGAGGGAGAAAGGTAGTAAGAGAGGGAAGGGGAGAGAAAGAGGGAGAGGGATGAAGGGAGGGAGAAGGGAGGGAGAGCCAAGGGGAGAGATAGGGAGAGAGAGAGAAGGAGAGGGAGAGAGGGAGGTAGAGTGAGGGGGAGAGATGGAGAGAGATAGAGAAGGAGAGGGAAGGAGGGTGAGAGATAGAGAGATGTTTAGAAAGATAGAGAGGGAGAGAGAGGAAGAAAGGGAGAGAGAGAAAGAGGGAGAGAGGGTGAGAGAGAGGGAGAGATAAAGAGGGAGAGAATCAAAGAGAGAAAGAAAGAGATAGAGAGGAAGAGGAAGGGAGAGAGAGATAAAGAGAGGGGACATAGAGGAGGGGAGGGAGTGGGTACGGGGAGAAGAAAAGGGTGGGAGAAAAAGGGAGACGTAGAGAGGGAGGGCGAAAAAGAGGGAAAGAGAGGGAGGGAGGGAGGTAGAGGGAGAGAGAGCAAGGAGAAGGAGGAAGAGTGGAAGAAAAAGAGAGAGAAGGAGAGAGAGGGAAAGGGATAAAGAGCAAGGACGTAATTAGAGAGAGGAAGGGAGGGAGGGATGGAGGGAGGGAGTGGGAGATAAAGGGAGGAGGATATAGAGGAGGAGAGGGAGTGGTAAAGGGAGAAAAAATAGAGAGAGAGGGAGGGAGAGGGGAGAGAGAGAGAGAGAAGAGGGAGAGTAGGAGGGAGATGGGGGATAAAGAGAGGAGAAAGAAGGGGAGACAAAGAAGGAGAGAGAGAGAGAGAGGAAGAGGGAAAGAGATAGAGAGGGAGTGGGAGAGGAAAACGGAGGGAGTGAGAGGGAGAAAGGGAGAAAGGAGGGAGAGGGAAAAAGGGAGAGAGAGGGAGATGGAAGAGTTAGAAAGTGAGAGGGAGAGAGAGAAAGAGAGTGGAGGAGAGCGAGGGGAGAGAGAAAAATGGGAGATAGATAAAGAGGAAGGGAGGGAACGAGTGAATGAGAGAGAGGGAGGGGGAGAGAGAGAGAAGGAGAGAAAGGGAGAAGTAGACAAGGAGAGAGGGTAAGGAAGAGAGAGGGGAAAGAGAGAGAAAGAGTAAGGGAGAGAAAGGAGAGGGAGAGAGAGAAGAATAGAGGGTGAAAGAAGGAGAAAGAGAGAGAAGGAGGGGGAGATTGGAAGAGGGGTTAGGGAAGAAAGTATGAGAGAGTAAGAGAGAGAGTAAGGAAGAGAGAGGAAGAAAAGGAGAGAGTGAGAAAGAGAGAAGAAGACAGAAATGGAAAAATGAAGGGGGAGAGAGAGATATAGGGAGTTAGGGGGAAAGAAAGGGAAGGAGGGAGAGTGAGGGAGAAGGAAAGAGAGAGGGAGAAAAGAGAAGGGGAGAGTGAGGGAGGGAAGGGGAGAGAAAGAGGGAGAGGGAAGGATGGAGGGAGGGAGAGTGAGGGAGAAAGATGGAGAGAGAGAAGGAAAAGTAAGGAGGGAGAGAGGAAGAGAGATGTTTAGAGAGAGGGAGAAAGGGAGTGAGAAAAAAAGGAGAGAAAGGGAGGGAGAGGGAGAGAATGGGAGAGAGAAAGAAAGAAATAGAGAGGAAGAGGAAGGGGGAGAGATAAAAAGAGGGGGACATCGAGAAGGAGATGGAGTAAGTAGAGGGAGAAGAAAAATGACAGAGAGGGAGGGAGTGGGAGAGAGGGAGTAGGATAGTAAGGGAGACAGAGGGAGTGAGGTAGAGGGAGAGAGAGGCAAGGAGACGAAGGAGAGAGGGAGAGAAAGAGAGAGAAAGAGAAAGAGAGTGGACAAAAGGGAGAGAGATAGGGAAAAGCATAAAGAGTAGGATAGGGAGATAGAGAGAGGAAGTGTGGGATATAAAGAGAATGGGAGAGAGGGAAAGGGAGAGGGAGAGGGAGAGAGATATAAAGAGAAGAGGACATAAAGTAGGAGAGGGAGTGGAAAAAGAGAGAGAGAGAGGGAGAAAGAGGGAGAGAGAGGGAGGGAGAGGGGGAGAGAGAAGGAAAGAGGGAGCGAGACGGGGAGAGGGAGGGAAGGATAGCAAGAGAGGGGGAGAGGGAGGGAGAAAGGAGGGAGAGGGAAAGAGGGAGAGATAGGAGGGAGAGAGGGAGATAGAAATAGTTAGAAAGAGAGAAGGGGTGAGAGAGGGGGAGAGAGATAGAGAGGTAGGGAGGGAGTGAGTGATGGAGAGAGAAGGAGAAAGAGACAAGGAGAGGGGGTGAGGAAGAGAGTGAGGAAAGAGAGAGTGAGAGTGAAGGAGAGAAAAAGAGAGGGGGAGAGAGAGTGGGGGAGAGGGAAAGAGGGGAGAGAGAGGAACAGAGGGTGAGAGATGGAGAAGGAGAGAATGAGAGAGAATGAGAGAGAATGAGAGGGAGACTGGAATAGAGGTTAGGGAATAGAGAGAGAGAGAAAGAGAAAGGAAGAGAGGGAGAGTAAGAGGAGAGAGAGTGAGAAAAAGAGAAGGATAGAGCAAGGAGGAGAGATAAAGAGAGAGGGAGATAGAAAGAGAGAGATGGAGTAGGAGAGAGGAAGAGAGAAGGAGGAAGAGATAGAAGGAAATTGAAAGAGGAAAGAGGAGATAGAGATAGAGGGCGATGGGAGAGAGAGAAAGAGGGAGGGAAAGAGAGAGAGGGAGAAGAGGAAGAGTGAGGGAGGGAGGCAATGAGAGAGGGAAGGGGAGAGAAAGAGGAAGAGGGAGGGATAGTGGAAGGGAGAGCAAGGGAGAGAGATGGAGAGGGAGAAGGAGAGGGAGAAGGAAGAGAGGCAGAAAGAGATGTTTAGAGAGAGGGAGAGGGAGAGAGAAAGGAGAAAGAGAGAGAGAGAGAAGGAGGGAGAGAGGTAGAGAAAGAGGGAGAGAATGGGAGATAGAAAGAAAGAGATAGAGAGGAAGAGGAAGGGAGAGAGAGATAAAGAGAGGGGGACATTGAGGAGGAGATGAAGTGGGTAGAGGGAGAAGAAAAAGGGGAGAGAGGGAGAGAAGGAGTGGGAAAGAGAGGTCGAGAGAGAGGGAGGGAGATAGAGGGAGATAGAGGCAGGGAGAGGAGGGTGAGAGGGAGAGAAATAGAGAGAGGGGGATAGAAAGAGGAAGAAAAGAGAGAGAGGGAAAAGGATAAAGTGTAGGAGAGGGAGATATGGAGAGAAAGTGAGGGAGATAAAGAGAAAAGGAGAGAGGGAGAGATGAAGGGAGAGGGAGAGCGAGGGAGGAAGAGATAAAGAGAGAAGGACATAGAGGAGGAGAGGGAGTGGATAGAAGAAGAAAAAATAGAGAGAGAGAGGGAAGGAGAGGGAGAGAGAGGAAAAATAGAGGGAGAAAGAGGGGGAGATAGAGAGGGGGAGGGAGAGAGAGGGAAGCAGGGGAGAGGTAGAGAGGGAGCACAGAGAGAGGAGGGAGAGGGAGGGAATGAGAGGGAGAGAGGGAGAAAGGAGGAAGAGGGAGAGAGAGAGAGAGGAGAGAGATGGAAAGAGTTAGAAAGAGAGAGGAAAAGAGAGAAGATAGAGAGGGAGAGAGAGGGAGGAGAGAGAAAAAGGGGAGCGAGATGGAGAGGAAGGGAGGGAGCGAGTGATGGAAAGAGAGGGAGTAAAGAGAGAGGAAAAGAGAGAAGATAGAGAGGGAGAGAGAGGGAGGAGAGAGAAAAAGGGGAGCGAGATGGAGAGGAAGGGAGGGAGCGAGTGATGGAAAGAGAGGGAGTAAAAGAGAGAGGGAGAGGGAGGGAAAAAGAGATAAAGAGAGGGGTGGGGAAGAGAGTTGGGGAAAGAGAGAGAAAGAGTGAGGGAGAGAAAGGGAGAGGGAGACAAAAAAGGTAGGGGAGAGGGAGAGAGAGGAACGAGAGGGTGAGAGAAGGAGAAAGGGAGAGAGGGAGAGAGAGGAACGAGAGGGTGAGAGAAGGAGAAAGGGAGAGAGGGGGAGAGAGGAACAAAGGGTCAAAGAAGGAGAGAGGGAGAGGGTGACTAAAAGAGGGGTTAAGAAGAAAGAAGGAGAGAGTAGGAAATAGAGTGAGGAAGAGAGGGAGAGAGAGGGGAGAAAGAGTGAGAAAGAGAGAAGGAGAGAGCAAGAGAGAGATAAAAAGGGAGAGCGAAAGAGAGAGGGAGAAAGAAAGAGAAATATTGATGGGGGAGAGGAAGAGGAAGGGATGGAGAGATAGAAAGAAATGGAAAGAGGAAGGGAGAGAGAGAGATAGATGGAGATGGAGAGGGAGAGAGAGGGAGGGAGAGCACGAGGAGAGAGATGGAGGGAGGGAGAGAGAGGGAAGGAGGGAGAGAGGTAGAGAGAGGTTTAGAGAGAGGGAGACACAGAAAGAGAGAGAGAAAGAGGGAGAGAAGGTAAGGGAGACAGAGAGAGAAAGAGGAAGAGAATGGGAGAGAGAAAGAAAGAAAGAGGAAGGGAGAGATATAAAAAGAGGGTGACACATAGGAAGAGAGGAAGTGGGAAAGTGAGGGGGAGAGAGAGGAAGGAGAGGTGGGAAAGGAGAAAGAGAGGGAGAAGGAGAGGGAGGGAGTAGGAGATAAAATGAGAAGAGAGGGAGAAAGAGGGGAGAGAGTGTGAGAAAGAGAGAAGGAGAGAGCAAGTGAGAGAGATAGAAAGGGAGAGTGAAAGAGAGAGGGAGAGAGAAAAAGAGAGATGGAGGGAGAGAGAGGAACAAAAAGGGAGGGAGAGATAGAAAGAAATGGAAAGAGGAAGGGAGAGAGAGATAGAGGGAGATGGGGAGAGAGAGGGAGGAAGATAGGGAGATGGAAGGAGGGAGAGAGAGGGAGAGAGAAGGAGAGAGGAAGTGAAAAAGGGAAAGAGAGAAGGAGGGAGATAATGGGAAAAAGAAAGCGAGAGAAAGAGAGAGAGGGAGGGATGAAGGGAAGGAGAGCAAGGGAGAGAGATGGAGAAAGAGAAAGAGAGGGAAAGAGGGAGAGAGGTAGAGAGAGATGTTTAGAGAGAAAGAGGAAAAGAGAAGGAGAAAGGGAGAGAGAGAAGGTGAGAAAGAGGGTGAGAGAGAGGGAGAGAGAGGGTGAGAGAGAGGGAGAGAGAAAGAGGGAGAGAATAAGAGAGAGAAAAAAGAGATAGAGAGGAAAAGGAAGGGAGAGAGATAAAAAGAAGGGGACATAGAGGAAGAGAGGGAGGGTAGAGGGAGAAAAAAGGAGAGAGAAGGAGGGAGATGGAGAGAGGGAGTGGGAAAGAGAGAGGGAAAGAGAGGGAGGGAGGTAGAGGGAGAGAGAGGTAGGGAGAAAGAGGGAGAGAGGGGGAGAGAGGGAAAGAGACAAAGAGTAAGAGAGGGATATAGAGAAATGAAGTGAAGGAGATAGAGAGAAAGGGAGAGAGAGTGAGAGGGAGGGTGAGGGAGAGGGAGGGAGAGACAAAGAGAGGAGGACATAAAGGAGGAGAGGGAGTGGGTAAGGGGAGAAGAAAAGGGAGAAAGGGGGAGGGAGAGGGAAAGATAGGGAGGGGAGGGAGAGAGAGAGATGGAGAGTAGGAGGGAGAAGAGAGATGGAGAGTAGGAGGGAGAAGGGAGAGAGAGAGGATGAGGGAGAGAGATAGAGAGGGAGAGGGAGGGAATGAGAGGGAGAGAGGGAGATAGAAAGGTAGAAAGGAAGAAAGGGAAAGAGAGTAAGAGATTAAGATATATAGAGGTAGAAAGAGAGAGAGGGAGAGAGAAATAAAAGGAGATAGGGAGAGAGAGGGAGGGGGAGAGAGAGGGTGAGATAGAGGGAGAAGTAGAGAGAAGAGGAGAGAGAGGGAGAGTGAAAGGAAGAGGGAGGGAGGAGGTAGCGAGAGAGGGAAGGGGAGAGAAAGAGGGAGAGGGAGGGATAGAGGGAGGGACAGTGAGAGAGAGAGAAGTAGAGAGAGAAGGAAATGGAAGGAGGGCGAGAGGCAAAGAGAGATATTTAGAGAGAGGGAGAGGAGGGAGAGGTAGAAAGGGAAAGAGAGAACGAGGGAGAGTGTGACACCCCCGCCCCGGTCCACTCTCTATTACCCAAGTAAGGTTAGCCAATCGAGGCGCGTCACGCTAACATAATATAATTCGACTTAACTCTTTATGTACATGCTCAAAAATTAATAACATAATACGGACGAAAAGTGTAAAAAAATTACATATCAGTAGCAAATATCGCTAACAAAAAAATAAATTTATAGACTATTTAAGAGGTCATTTAATCCGTATTGACATCATACCCCCGAATTACAAACAAAAATAGATTCCGAGTGTATTTGTGCCACACATGAGCCCTTTTGGAGGATTTGACAAGCATCACTATTAGTATTATCGTCACTTTTACTTGTCATGCCATGTAAGAACAAACGAGGTGAGCCGAAGCTCAATAAGTAGGGTGATGCATGTGTTATGGAATATTTTTCCGCTCGCCCCCACTATTCTCATCAATTTGAAATGTTAAGGGTACCTTGGGTATTAGTAAGTCTCGTTCTATGCTCGATGATTACTAAATAACCTTAGCAATCATTTACTACCGAATAACGTCAACAATCGATTACTATTGAATAACCTCGGTAATCATTTACTATCGAATAACCTCAACAATCGATTACTACCGAATAACCTTAGCAATCGGTTCAATCCATCTTTGAATTCATATGATGCACGTGAAGTTACGTTTACCCTATTAAACACCCTATAGGTGCCGGACCCTAGACTATCCAATCATTCTCGAGATCCAACCCACATAGGGTTTTCGATATATTCCCATATCACTTTCATCATATTTCCCCCAAGGAAAATCAATTACCATTGACTCATATTAGTCAAGTCATAAACTTTATGTTGCACGTAGGTACTCGTCCTCTCATTAAATTTAGTAAGTCTCGTCATAAAATTCTTCCCTCACTTGATTTATGTAATTAGTAGTATTTTAAACCAATTTAAAACTAAGGTGACATTTTCTTTCCGAACCCAAATTGGGGCATTTTGAGTCGAATTGGGCTTTTAAATGTTTTAGGTCAAAATTTTAGTTTACCTACCAATGTTTCCTATCTAAACACCCTCTTATACTTATTAGGGTGTACTCAAACCATTAATTATGGAATTGAAATATTGGAATCCAAATCCCCACATTTTAGGGTTTAAGCCGAATAGGTTCTTAAAATGGCCAAAGATTACTTTTTCATACCAACTTACTAATGTATACCTAAATAAATTATACTTAAGTCCTATGCCCTTAATTACATAAAATGGGTCCAATATTATTCATTTTCTTACTTAGGTCAAAAGGTTTCTTGAGTGAAACCCTAGGAACCTATTTTTCGCTCATTTCCAATTTGTGGTTTATTATAAGGCGACCTCTAATCAAGTAGACAACGTACCAACTTCCGAGCATAATTAAATCCCATCCTTTTTTATTAAAAACTACACATATTTATTCATAAAATTTCCAAAAATTAGGTTTAAATATCAAACACACGATTCATAACATAATTTTGAAGTTTAAGATTCAATCTATCCACATTAGTTCACCCAGACACGATCTGTACTAAAACAGGCATAAATTTTTCTATATAAACCTAATAATAAAAATATTTTACAAGAAGTTAGTAAAAAAATATATAAACAACTTTTATACTTTAAGATTCATTGAAAAATCAATCTATTGTCCTTGAACAGAGTAATACCAAAGTTGGACTGAAACTGCTCCTCAATAATACCGATTTAGCCATTCATTCTAACCCACATTAACCCTATTTTAGTCCAATTAAATTTCAGTCCAAGTCTAATCCAACTCAATTCCACATACTTGGACATGCACTAGGTATTATAAACATTACAATTCATCACCTACATAACATTCACAAGTAGATCACGCCAATACATCATAAATCCACCAACACAAACCAAGCTCAACAATACAACAAACAACTCAACTAATACATAATGCAAACACATAAAAATGGAAATTAAAACCGTAAATAAAACCTAATTACATCACTTTTAATTCCTAAAGATTTTTTAGGCTTTCCTTTTTTTTTTCCTTCTTCTTTCCTTTTCTTCCTTTCCTCTTTTGCCGTGTTTTCACTCTTTCTCACTTTGCTTTTCTCTCTTGTTTTGTAAGCTACGGTTTTGGACTAAAAATAGCAACCATATACTTCACTTATATATATATATAATTCATTTCCTTGTAGTTAATAGGTATACAAATGTCCCAAAGCAATATGGAAAAGTGTTAAGTGAGGGGTGACAAAAAGTAGCAAGTGGCGGGTTTGTGTGGATTTGGCTAGTCAAGGTGTGTGAGCTAGCTTTTAACTCCTTAATTAGGGTGCTTAGGTGTCCTAAATAAGTACTAACTAGATAATTAACCTAACTAATACCCTTAAACTAGTTTATTTCCATTGAAAAAGTCCCTTAAAGTAGTTTAGTTCAAGTAACAAACTTACACATTAAATCTGGTTGTACCACTGACATGATAGGGCAGCCTCTTATCAAAGAGCAACGTCCCACTTTTGGACACCATTAAATCCTATAATTTTGATATGTTAAAATAGACATATTGAGGTAAAACATATCTAAAAATTAGGTTATAATACGTAACACACGAGTCACAACATAATTTTGAAAGTTAAGGATCAATCTGTCTAGCAGTATTGCATCTAGAATAGTATGTACTACAATGGCATAACTTTTTATATATACACCTAATAATCAAAATATTTTATAGAGTGTTATTTAAGACATAGATATATAACTTTTATTCTTTAAGGTTTTCCTAGAAATCACTCTAAGATCCATGAATAAGTCACACAAAATTCGGACAGAATCTACTTCTCAAGAACACTCGATTTTGCATACTTGATTCTGCTAATAATTAAACCATCCATCTCAAGTAAAATTGCTTTAATTTAACACAAATCATACATTTCAATCATTAATTTTTCATGGTGTAATTTTTCAAAATTTCTATTCCATAAATCCTCACCTAAACACCTAGTATGTTGTCATTCCAAAATACTTGAATGGCACATATACACAATCACACCTTCACTTATTTGAAGATTCCAGCCTATATATATATATATATATATATATATATATATATAAGGATTTTCAAGGGGTTGACATTTTTCTCCCCCTTAAAAGAAATTTCATCCTCGAAATTGACTTATTCGAATCCTCAAAATTGACTTATTCGAATAACTCTACGTATTTATCTCTCATTTCCTCCTCCCGCTCCCAAGTCATTTCCTTGAGGTCATGATTTTTCATAAAACTTTAACTAGACTAATCTCCTTATTCCTTAGTTTCCTAACCTATCTATCTAGAATCTGAATCGATCTTTCCTCATAGGTTAAGTCTAGGGTCGGGTTTGGCGGTTCTGTCTCCAAAATTTGACTCGACTCTCCTATACACTTTCTTAGCTTGGACACATGAAATACATTATGTATTCCCACTAACGATGATGGTAGCATCTATCCTTATCAAGTTACTAAGAAGCCATGCTAATCTTCCCTATATCGCACCAAGTTTATCAAATGTCCCCCCTCCTAAAGGACGAGCTATAAGATATCCTACCACTAATGTCTCAAGTTTACCTTTTGATTAGGATAAATGTATAATACTAGATTCAGTCAAAACATAAGTAATCGAGGCTAAGATTAAGACCTTATCATAATTCACCACTAGATCCCTCCGAGTAGTCTCCTCTTGCATCATCGTGTAAACCCGAGCGGGTATCCTTCTCGCTCCTATTTTTGATGCTTGAGGGCAATTGTGGGTGATGTGTCCTTGCTTGTCACAAACATAGCAAGTTCTCTAATTTGGTCGGTACTCCCCTATATGAAACTTTCCACACTCATTGCATCGGGGTTGGTTACCCATTATCGGTCTCGACCGATGACCCGGTAGTAGCCTAGGAATGAATGGTACTAGTATGTCGGTTCGTACATTTCTTTGATCGCCATCTTAACTAAAATGCCTAGGCAAGGATCACCTTAATGGTTCGGAAAAAAGGCTTTTGACTTGAATGTTAACTTCTTCTGCCGCACTTCTTTCACGATTTCTTTTTGATTCTCGTCCGCTAACATCGCTTTATCTCGCCATTTCCAAAAAGTATTGGCGGCAGACATTCGTACCATGCTTCGAACTCTTGGGTTCAACCTCGCTAAGAATTGATTTTTTTTCAAATTTTCATCCCTAGCGATGAATGGGGCGAATCGACATCCTTGTTCAAATCTTCGTACGTATTCACCTACGGACATCCCATCTTGCTTTAGTTCTAGTAAATCTTGGATTTTCTTAACCCTCACATCTACGGTAAAGTATTTATTGTAGAAGACTTTCTTAAATCCTTCCCAAGTTAAGGTAAGCACGTCTATTGTTAGTCGTGCGCTCTTCCACCATGCGTGGATGCCTCTCCCACCATGTGCGGGCATCCTTACCCCGCATAAAGATAGCACATGACACTCGCTCATTATTAGTAAATTGCAAGTATTAAAATATCATCTCTAAGGACTTAATCCATTCCTCCGCTACCATTGAGTTAACACCCTTGATGAATTCCCGAGGATTCATCTTATAAAACCTCTCCACCGCATCATTCCTTTACCGAGGCGACGAAGGTGTGGGCCGTTGATGCATGGCCAATAGCCGTCTCATCTCGCTTCACATGGACTTCTTATTATTGTTCCATTACTTGTTGCTACTATCGTATCATATCCATCATACGATTTAAAGCATCCCGTTGATTACGATTAGTGTCATTGGAGCTTTCTTCACCTCCTCGTCCATATTGGATACTTTCTTGGCATGTTTCAACTTCGTACATGCCATGTTATGCTCGAGTTAGTTTTCATAATGAAAATCTTAATGTCATCCGTCACACATAATAGAAAGTAGCTAAAGATATATAGATAATGAATCATAGCATACATGCCCAATGTTCATAGTAACATACATGGTTACATAAAAAGGTTTAATGCTAGAGTACATACAAAACGGTATCGCTAGTTCCTAAAGAGCATGTATAGTTCCATTAATAGATGCACAAAGATCTCAAAAGGTGCATAGGGCACTAGGCGGTACGATATGTTTCTTAGACACATGTCTACTCCGTCCAAGTACCACAAACACTACGTGGAAAGAAGACCTTGACTCTCCACTAGTCTATAGCGCCAACCCATGCAATCCGTGTGATGTTGCGAGCTAAAGGCAAAGGTAGACCCCAATTATACATCAATCTTGTAAGGGTCCTCCTAACTTGTATTGGCAAGAAAGTTCGCATCATATGGCAATAGGAATATCGCTCTATCATGTTCTCCCATACGAGTATCCAATAACCGTTAATCCCGTGACAAAAAAGTCCGATGTATTATCGTTATCGGGAACCCGACACTATGATATAGGTCAAAGGAGGCATCGGCGTACACTATTTGCTGAATTAAGTCATGCACTTGAGTGACATGGGCTACTATATCCTAATCCGGGGTCATGGTCGTGGTGTTCAACTCAACCTAGTAGGTAGCTAGGGCGGCCCATTGTTAGCTTGTCCTAGCGAGTACAGGGTGTACGGACTAAATACGGCATCTACAACAACAATATTTATCGGCATTTTTTTTTCTAGGACACAATTATATATTGGTATAAAATCACATAAGAATAATCATACACATTTAAAAAGATCGGGAATCAAATTGTTAGCTCGTCGAGTAGCACATCGGTCCTCGGGCTCAAGTGACACTTAGGGTTCTACCTAGTTAACTAAACCATAGCTCCGATACCACCCTAGCTTTGATACCACCCGATGACGCCCTGACCCCGATCCACTATCTATTACCCAAATAGGGGTGGCCGGGCGAGGCACACCACACTAACATAATCTAATTCGACTTAACTCTTGTATGTATGTGCTTAAAAATTAATAACATAGTACGGATGGAAAGTGTAAAAAAATTATATATTAGTAGCAAATACCGCTAACAAAAAAATTAAATTTACAAACTATTGAAGAGGTCATTTAATCCCCTATTGACATCGTACCCCCGATTGCAAACAAAAATAGATTCCAGAGTGTATTTGTGTTAGACATGAGCCCTTTTAGAGTATCCAACGGTGTCCTTATCGGTATTATCGTCACTTTCACCTATAATGGTATGCAAGAACAAACGAGTGAGTCGAAGCTTAGTAAGTAGGGTGATGTATGTGTTATACAACATTTTTCATCCTTCCCCCACTATTCGATCAATTTGAAATGTTAAGGGTACCCTAGGTATTAGTAAGTCCGCTCTATTCTCGGTGATTGCTAAATAACCTCGGCAATCATTTACTATCGAATAACCTCGGCAATTGTTACTATCGAATAACCTCGGCAATCATTTACTACCGAATAACCTCGATAATTAGTTACTCGCCGAATAACCTCAACAATCGAGTTCAATCCATCTCTAAATGCATATGATGCACGTGAAGTTACGTTTACCCTATTAACCACCCTATAGATGCCGGACCCTATACTATCAAATCATTCTTGAGATCCAACCCACATAGGGTTTTCAATATATTCCCATATCACTTTCATAATATTTCTCCCAAGGAAAATCAATTACCGTTGACTCATATTAGTCAAGTTATAAACTTTATGTTGCACATAGGCACTTTCCTCTCCTTAAATTTAGTAACTCTCATCGTACAATTCATCCTTCACTTGATGTATATAATTAGTAGCATTTTAAACCAATTTAAAACATACTAAGGTAACATTTTCTCTCCGAACCCAAATTGGGGCATTTTGGGTCGAATTAGGCTTTTAAATGTTCAAGGTCCAAATTTTGATTTACCTAGCAATTTTTCCTATCTAAAAATCCTCTTCTAATTATTAGGGTTTACTCAAACCATTAATTATGTAATTGAAGGATTGCAATCCAAATCCCCATAGTTTAGGGCTTAAGCCAAATAGGTCCTTAAAGTAGCCAAAGATTACTTTTTCATCCCAACTTACTAATGTATACCTAAATAAATTTTACTTGAGTCCTATGCCCTTAATTACATAAAATGCGTCCAATCTTATTCATTTTATTACTTAGGCCAAAAGGGTTCTTGAGTGAAACCCTAGGAATTCATTTTTCCCTCCTTTCCAATTTGTGGTTTATTATAGGGTAGCCTCTAATCAAATAGGCAATGTACCAACTTCGAGCAAAAGTAAATCCTATCCTTCGTTATTAGAAACTAGACATATTTATTCATAAAAGATCCAAAAATTAAGTTTAAATACTAAACACATAATTCATAACATAATTTTGAAGTTTAAGATTCAATCTGTCTAGCAGTAGTTCACCTAGCACGGTTCGTACTAAAACGGGCATAACTTTTTCTATATAAACCTAATAATAAAAATATTTTACAGGGACTTATTCAAGACATAGATAAATAACTTTTATTCTTTAAGATTCATCCAAAAATCAACATAAGGTCCTTGAACGAGGCAATACCAAAGTCGGACGAAACTACTCCTCAATAACACCGATTTAGCCATTCATTCCAACCCACATTAATCTTGTTTTAGTCCAATTAAATTTCAATCCAAGTTCAATTCAACTCAATTCCATGTACTTGGATATGCACTAGGTATTATAAACATCACAATTCATGACCTACACAACATTCACAAGTAGATCAAGCCAATACAACATAAATCCACCAACACAAACCAAGCTCAACAATACAACAAACAACTCAACTAATACATAACTCAAACACATAAAAATGGAAATTACAAGCATAAATAAAACCTACTTACATTGTTTTAACTTTCTAAAAAATTTTAGGCTTTCCCTTTTTTTTCTCTTTCTTCTTTCCTTTTCTTCCTTTCCTCTTTTGTCGTGTTTTCACTCTTTCTCACTTTGTCTTTCTCTCTTGTTTTGTAAGCTACGGTTTTGGACTAAAAATAGCGACCATATACTTCATTTCTATATATATATATATATATATATATATATATATATATATATATATATATATATATATATATAACTTCATTTCCTTGTAGTTAATGGGTATAAAAATGTCCCAAAATAATATGGGAAAGTGTAAAGTGAGGGGTGACAAAAAGTAGCAAGTGGCGGGTTTGTGTGGATTTGGCTAGTCAAGGTGTGTGAGTCGGCTTTTAACTCATTAATTAGGGTGCTTAGGTGTCCTAACTAAGTACTAAATAGATAGTTAACCTAAATAATACCGTTAAAAAGTTTAGTTCGATTGAAATAGTTCCTTAAAGTAGTTTAGTTCAAGTAACAAACTTACACATTAAATCCGGCTAGACCACATACATGACGAGGCGACCTCTTATCAAAGAGCAACGTCTCACTTTTGGATACCATTAAATCCTATGCTTTTTATATAATAAACTAGACATATTGAGGTACAAAATATCCAAAAAATAGGTTAAAATACCAACACACGAGTCACAACATAATTTTGAAAGTTAAGAATCAATCTGTCTAGTAGTATTACGTCTAGAACAGTATGTACTACAATGGGCATAACGTTTCATTTATAAACCTAATAATCGAAATATTTTATAGAATGCTATTTAAGACATAGATAAACAACTTGTATTCTTTAATATTTTCCCGAAATCACTCTAAGGTCCATGAATAAGTCACACAAAATTCGGAAAGAATCTACTTTCAAAAACACCGATTTTGCATACTTGATTCTGCTAATAATTAAACCATCCATCTCAAGTAAAATTGCTTTAATTTAACACAAATCATACATTTCAATCATTAATTTCTCATGGTGTAATTTTCTAAAATTTCATTCCATAAATCCTCACCTAAACACCTAGTATGTTGTCATCCCAAAATACTCGAATGGCACATATACACAATCACCCTTTCCCTTGTTTGAAGATTTTGGCATATATATATATATAATTAAGGAATTTCACAAGGATTACAGAGAGAGGTAGAGAAAGAGGGAGAGAAAGAGAGATAGATAGGAAGAGGAAGGGAGAGAGAGATAAAGAGAGGGGGACATAGAGGAGGGCATGGAGTGGGTAGAGGGAGAAGAAAAGAGGGAGAGAGGGAGGGAGAGGGAGTGGGAAAGAGAGGGGAGAGAGAGGGAGGGAGGTAGAGGGAGAGAGAGGAAGGGAGGTAGAGGGTGAGAGGGAGAGAAATAGAGAGAGGGGGAGAGAGAGAGGAAGAAAGGGAGAGAAAGGGAAAAGGATAAAGCGCAGGAGAGGGAGATAGGGAGAGAAAGTGAGGGAGATATAGAGAAAGGGAGAGGGGAGAAAGGAAGGGAGAGAGGGAGGGAGGGAGGGAGGGATAAAGAGAGGAGGACATAGAGGAGGAGAGGGAGTGGATAGAGGGAGAAGAAAAAGGAGAGAGAGAGGGAGAGAGAGGGAGAGAGAGAGGGAGAGAGTAGAAGGGAGAAGGGGGAGAAAAAAAGGAGAAAGAGGGGAGATAGAGAGGGGTAGACAGAGAGGGGAAGAGGAGGAGAGCTCGAGAAGGAGCAAGAGAGGGAGTGAGAGGGAATGAGAGGGAGAGAGGGAGAGAGAGGGAGAAAGGAGGGAGAGGGAAAGGGAGGAAAGAGAGGAAGGAGAGAGGGAGATGGAAAGATTTAGAAAGAGAGGGGAAGAGAGAGAAGATAAAGAGGGAGAGGGAGAGGGGGAGAGAGAGAAAAGGGGTGTGAGATAGAGAGGAAGGGAGGGAGGGAGTTATGGAGAGTGAGGGAGATAGGGAGAGGGAGGGAGGGAGAGAGAGGCAAAAAGAGAAAAGGAGAGGGGTGGGGAAGAGAGTGGGAGAAAGAGAGAGAAAAGTGAGGGAGAGAAAGGGAGAGGGAGAGAAAGAGGGTGGGGGAGAGGGTGAGAGAAGCAGAGAGGGAAAGAGGGAGAGGGAGACTAGAAGAGGGGTTAAGGAAGAAAGAAGGAGAGAGTGGGAGAGAGAGTGAGGAAGAGAGGGAAAGAAAAGGGAGAAAGAGTGAGAAAGAGAGAAGGCGAGAGCAAGGGAGAGCGAAAGAGGGAGGGAGAGAGAAAGAGAGAGATGGAGGGGAGAGAGGAAGAGGAAGGGAGGGAGAGATAAAAGAAATGGAAAGAGGAAGGGAGAGAGAGCCTCTCCCTCTTTTCCTTTGTCCTCTCTCCCTCTCTCTCCCAACTCTCCCTCCCTTTCTCTCCCCTCTCCCTCTCTCTCCCTCTTTATCCCCTCTCCCTCTTTGTCCCTCTCTCCCTCTCTACCTCTCCCTCACTCTCTCTACTTCTCTCCCACCCTCTCTCACTTTCTCTCACTCTCCTTCTTCGCTCTCTCTCCCTTTCTCTCCCTCACTCCCTCCCCCTTCCCCCTCTATCTCTCCATCTCTCTCCCTCTCACTCCCTCGCTCTCTCTCCCCCAATCTCTTTCCCTCTCTCTCTATCTCTTTCTCCCTCCCTCTCTCTCGTCTCTCTATCTCTCCCACTCTTTTTCTCTCTCTTTCCCTCTCTCTTGTTCTTTCCCACCATCTTTCCCTCCCTCCATCTCCATCACTTCCTCTCCCACCCTCTCTCCCTATCTCTCTCTCACCATCTTTCCCTCCCTCCATCTCCATAACTTCCTCTCCCTCTTTCTCCCCCTCTCCCGCCCTCTATCCCTCTATTTTTCTCCCACCCTCTCTCCCTATCTCTCTCTCACCATCTTTCCCTCCCTCCATCTCCATCACTTCCTCTCCCTCTTTCTCCCCCTCTCCCGCCCTCTATCCCTCTATTTTTCTCTTTCACTCCCTCTCGTTTCTATTTCTCTCCCTCCCTCTCTCCTTTCATCACTCCTATCCGCCTCTCTCGCTTCATTTCTCTATCCCTCCCTCCCTCCCTCTTTCTCTCCTTCTATCTTTCCTACTCTCCCTATCTCTCTCTCTCCCCCTCTCTCCCTCCTTCCTCCTCCCTCTATCCCTCCCTCTCCCTTTCTCCCTCTTTATCTCTCTCTTTCTCTCTCCCTCTCTTTTTCTCTCCCTCTCCCCCTCTTTCTCTTTTTGTCTTCCTCGCTCTCTCCCTCACTCTTACCCTATCTCCCTTTCTCTCTCTCTCCCTCTTTATCTCTCCCATCCTCTCTCTTTCTCTCTCCCTTCTTCTTATTTTCTCTCCTTCTTTTCTCTCTCTCCATCTCTTGCCTTCACTCCTTCCCTCTTTCTCTCTCTCTAACTTTCTCTCCCTCCCTCCCTCAACCTCTCCCTCTCTTTCTCTCTCCCTCTATATCTCTCCCTCCCTCCCTTTCTCCCCCTCTCTCTCTTACTCTCTCTCTCTCCCAAGCTCTCTATCACTCCCTATTTCTCTCCCCCTCACTCTCTCTCCCTATCCCATCTCTTTTACTCTCACCCTCTCCCTCTCCCTCTCCCTCTCCCTCTATCCCTCCCCTCCCTATCTCCCTCCCTCTCTCCCCCCATTCTTTCACTCTCTCTCCCCTCTCTATCCCTCTACCTCTCTCTCATTATCCCTCTCCCTCTCTCTTTTTGTTCCTCTCTCTCCTTCTCATTCGCACCCCCTCTCTATCTCTCCCTCTCTCTCACACATTCTCTTATTTTCCCTCCCATCCTCTAGCCTTCTCTCCTTCCCTTTCTCCCTCTCCCTTTCTTGCCCTCACTCCCTCCCTCCCTCTCTCCCTCTCTCTTCTCTCCCACACTCGCTCCCTCTCCCGCTTTATCCCCCTCTCTCCCTTTCTCCTAAATCTCTCTCTCCCTCTCCATTTCTCCCATATCCCTTCCTCCCCGCCTTCCTCTCACTCTCGCTCCTAATCTCTCTATCACTCCCTATATCTCTCTCTCCCTCTCTCCCCCTCTCTCTCCCTCATACTCTCCATCCTCTCCCTCTCTCTATTCTATCCCTCTTTCCCTCCTCATGTCTCTCTTCTACTCTTTCTATCTCCCTCTCCATCTCTTTATCTCTCCCTCTCTTTTTTTATCCTCCTTTCATTATCTCCCTCTTCATCTCTGTCCCTCTCTCCCACTCCTCATCTCCCTCTCTCTCTCTCTCTCTTTCTTCCTCTATATCTTCCTCCCTTTCTCCCTCTTTCTCTTCTTCCTCCCTCTATCTCTCCCATTTTTCCTCTCTCTATCCCTCTCTATCCTACTCCCTACCTCTTAGTCTCTCTCTCTTTCACTCCCTCTCCCTCTCCCACTCTCTCCCTCTCTCTCTCTCCTAATCTCATTGCCTCCCCGTCTCTCCCTACCCCTCTTTCACCCTCTCCTCCCTCTCTTTCTATGTCCCCCTCTTTGTCTCACTCCCCTTCTCTCCCTCCCTCTTGCCGCCCCTCTTTCTTACTCCATTTCTCCATCACTCATCTCAATCTCCCTCTCTACACCATCCCTCTCTCTCCCTCTCACTCACTTTTCCTATCCCTCTATACCTCCTCTACCTCTCTCCCTCTCTCTATCTCCCACTCCCTCTCTCTCTCTCCCTCTCTCTCATCCTCTCTCCCTATCTCTTCCTTTCTCCCTCTATCTCCATTACTCTCTCTTCCCTCTCCCTCTCTCTCCTTATCTCTCTTCCACTCTCTCTCAGCTCACTCTCCCTCTCCCTATCTCTCTCTCCTTCCCTCTTCTTATCTCTTTCTCCCTCCTCTCTCTCTCTCTCTCTCTTTCCCTTTCTACTCACCCTCCTTTTCTCCATCTCTATTTCCCTCTCTCCCTCCCTCTCCCCCTCCTTCTCTTTCCCTTTTTCCTCCTCTCTCTTACTTCGTTTCCCCCTCTCTATCTCTCTTCCCACTCTCTCCCCTTCTCTCCTTCTCTCTCACTCGTCCCTCTCCCCTCATCTCTCCAACACTCTCAATTTCCCTCATTCCCCCTCATTCTCTTCCTCTCTCCCTCTCACTATTTCACCCTTCCTCTATTTTTTTCCTTCTCCCCCTCTATCCCTCACTCTCCCTCTCTTTCTTTCTCCATCCCCCTCTCTTTTTCCCCATCTTTGTCACCCTCTCTCTCCCTCTTTCTCTCTCCTCCTCTCTCACCTTATCTCCCTTTCTCTCTCCCTCTTTCTCTCTCCTCCTCTCTCACCTTATCTCCCTTTCTCTCTCCTCTCTCCCACCTTTTCTCTCTCCTAATATTTCTCCCCTCCTTTCTCCCTCTATCTCTCCCTCCCTCTCCCTCTCCCTCTCCCACTCACTCTCTCTTCCTCTCCTCTCTCATTCTCTCTCCCTCTCTATCTCCCCCTCTTTCTCCCTCTCTCTTCTTATCTCGCCTCTTATCATTCTCCCTCTCTCACTCTCCCTCCCTCTCCCTCTCTCTCACCTCTCTCTTCCTTTCTTTTCCTCTCTCTTATTATCTTACTCCCACTCTTTCTCCCTCTCTCACTCTCTTTCTCTCTCCCTTTCTCTTCCCTCTCTATCTCTCTCATTCCTCAATTTTCCCTTCCTCTCTCTCTCTTTCTTTCTCTCTCTCCCTCTCGTCTCCCTTCTTCTCTCTCACTCCCTCTTTTCTCTCTCTCCCTCTTTCTTTCTCCCTCTCTACCTCTCTTTTCTCTCTCTCTCTCCCTCTTTTTCTCCCTCTTTCCCCTTCTCTCCATCACTCTCTCCACCCTCTCTCTTTTTATCTCTCTCTCTCCCTCTCTCTCCATCTATCTCTCCCTCTCTCTCTCTTTCTCTCCCTCTTTTTCCCTTTTTTTTCTCTCTACTTTTTTGCTTTTTTCTCCCTCTTCCTTTATCTTTTTTACTACCTCTCCTTCTCTTTCCCTCCTTGTCCCTCTCTCCCTCCTACACCCTCTCCCTCCCCTCTCTCTCCCTCTCTCTCTCTCATTCTTTTCCTATCTCCCTCACCCTCTCTCTCCCTCTTACTCCCTCTCTCTCCCTCACTCTATATACCTCTCTCTTCCTCCCATTGTTCTCTCTCTCCCTCCCTCTCTCTTTCTCTCCTTCCCTCTCTCTCCTTTTTTCCCACGCTCTCTCTTTCGCTCTCTCCCTACCCTTCCCTCTCTCCCTCCTCTCCTTCTCCTTTTCTCCTTCTCTCTTCTCTCTCCCTTAGTCTCTCTCTCCCCTTCACCTTCTCTCTTTCTCCTTCTTTTTCCTCTCTCTTTTGTCTCTCTCCGTTGCTCTCTCTTCCTCGTCTCATACTATCTCTCCCTCTCCTTCCCTCTCCCACTCCCTTTGTTCCTCTTTTCCCATCCTTACCTCTAACTCTCCCTCTCTCTCCCTCTTTATCCCTTTCCCTCCCTCATCTCCCTCTCTTTTTCTCTCCCTCTCTCCCCTCCCTCTCTCCTACTCTCTCTTCCTCTTCCTCTTTCATTCTCTATCCTTTCGTCTCCCTCTCTCTCGCCCTCTCTCCCACTCTCTCTTCTCTCCCTCTTCCTTTTCTCTCTCCTTCCCTATCTCTTCATCTCCCCTTTATCTCTCTTTCCCTCGCCCCTCTCGCTCCTTATCTCTGTCTCCCTTTATCTCTCTCCTCCTTCTTCTCCCTCTCTCCCTCTCACTCTCTCCCTCTCACTCTTTCTACATTTCCCACTCTCCCTCTCTTTCCTCTCTCTCTCCCTCTCTTTCCCTCTCTCACTCCCTCTCTCTTTATCTATCCCCCTCTCACTCTCTCCCTCTCTCCTTCTATTTCTCCCACTCTCTCTCCCTTCCTCTCCCTATTTTTCTCCCAACGTCACTCTCCCTCTCTTCCTCCCTCTCTTCCTCTCTCACTCCCTCCCTCTTTGTCTCTCTCACCCTTTCTCCCTCTCTAGCTTCTTCTATCTCTCTATCTCATACTCTCCATCCTTCTCCCACTCTCTCTCTTTCCTTCTATCTTGCTTCCTCTCTCCCATTTTACTTCTCTCTCCTCTCACTCTCTCTCTTTTTACTACCTCTCCTTCTCTTTCCCTTCTTATCCCTCTCTCCCTCGCTGTACTCTCTCCCTCCCTCTCCTACCCTTTCTCCCTCTCTCTCCTCCTCTCTCTCCCTCCTTGTCTCCCTTTATCCCTCTCTCTCCCCTCCCTCCCCCTCCCTCTTCTCTCCCTCTCTTTCCCTCTCTCTTCCTCTCCTCTCCCTCTCTATATCCATTCCTCTCTCATTTCCTCTCTCTCCCTCCTCTCTCTCCCTCTCTATATCCCTTCCTCTATCTCCCTCCCTCTCTCCTTCTTCTCCCTTTCTTCCTCCCTTCCTCCCTCCCTTCCTCTCTTCCCTCTATCTCTCCCCTCTCACTCCCTCTCTCTTCTCTCTATCCCTCCCTCTCCTCCTATAATCTCTCCCTCTCTCTCCCATTCTCTCTCCCTCTCCCTCCCTTTTATCTCTCCCTTTCCTCTCCCTCTCTCTCACTCCATCTCCCTTCCTCTCTTCCTCTCCCTTTCTCTTTTCTCTCTTACTCTATCCTTTCCTCTCCCTCATCTCCCTCTCCCCTCCCCCTCTCTCCTTCTCCATCTCCCACACTTTCTCCTCCTTTCTCCTTCCTCTCTCTCTCTCTCTCTCCCTCTCCCTCTTAATCTCTCTCCTACTCTCTCCCTCTCTATCTCTCTTACTCCCTCTCTTTCTCCTTCCCTCCCTCATTTTCACTAACTTCCTCCCTTTCTCTCTTGTGAGGCAAAGGGGGAAAAGAGTAAGAGAGTAAGAGGGAAAGAAATACAAAGAGGGAAAGAGAGGGAGAGAAAGAAAGGGAGACCATGAGAGAGAGAAAGGGAGGGAGAGAGAGATGAAGCAAAAGAGAGGGAGAGGGGGAATATTAAGTAGAGAGGGAAAGGAGGAGAGAGAGGGAGAGGGGGAAAGAGGGAGGGAGAGAGAGAGGGAAAGAGAATGGGAGAGAGGGGAAAGGAGAGGGAGAGGGAAAGAGGGTGGGATAAAGAGAGGGAAAGGGAGAGAGAGCATGAGAGAGAAGGAAAGAGTGAGAGAGAGAAAAGGAGAGCAAGAGAGAGGGGTACAGAGATGGAGAGAGAAGGATAGGGGGAGAGAGGGAGTTAGAGTGAGAGACGGGTAGAGAGAAGGAGAGAGGGAGAGGGGGAGAGAGAAGGAGAGAGTAGAGAGGGAGAGCAAGGAAAAGAGAAAGAGAGAGAGTGTGTGGCAGATAGGGAGAGAGGCAAAGAGGGGGAGAGAGGGAGAGAAGTAAAGGGGGAAAGAGGGAGAGGGGTATAGATAGAGGGAGATAGAGAGAGAAAGGGTGAGAAGGATAAAGAGGGGAGAGAAAAAGAGAGAAAGTGAATGAGAGGGAGAATGGTGGAGAGGGAAAGGGAGAGGGAGGGAATGAGAGGGAGAATGAGGGAGACGGAAAGAGAGAGGGAGGGAACGAGAGGGAGAATGAGGGAGAGGGAAAGGGAGAGGAGGAGTGAGAGAGAGAGATGGAAGGAGTGAGAGAGGGAGAGAGAGAGTGGGAGGGAAAGAGATGAGGAGGGAGAGAGAAAGGGAGAGGGAGAAAGAAGAGGGAGAGTGTGTGGGAGATAGAGGGAGGGAGATAGAGAGAGGTAGAGAGCAAGGAAGGGATGTGAGAGAGAGAGAGTGAGATGGAGGAAGAGAGAGAGCAAGCATAAAAAGAGACCAAGAAAGAGAGTAGGAGAGAGAGGAGGAGAGAGAGGGAGAAAGAGAGGGATAAAAAGGGATAAGGAGAGAGAGACGGTGAGATGGAGAGAGGGAGAGGGGGAGAGATAGGGAGAGAAGGGAGAGAGAGAGAGGGATGGGAGTTAGAGAGGATGTGAGAAAGGGGGAGAGAGAGAGAGAGCGAGGAGAGGGAGGGGGAGGGGGAGAGAGAAAGGGAGAGAAAGGGGAGGGAGAGGGAGATGGACTAAGGGAGAGAGTGAGAGATAGGGTGAGAGAGGGTGAGAGAAAGAGAGAGAGGGGGAAAGAGTGAGAGAGAGAGAAGGAGATCGAAAGAGAGGGAGAGAGGGAGAGGGAGGGTGAGAAAGGAAGGAGGGAGAGAGAGAGGGAGAGGCAGAGGGAAGAGGGCGATATAAGGGGAGAGAGATGGAAAGAGAGAGGGGAGGGAGGCAGAGAGAGGGGGAGGAGATAAGGAGAGAGAGGGGGAGTGAAAGAGAAAGGGAGAGAGAAGGAGTGGAGAGAGGGAAAGAGAGAGAGGGAGAGGGATAATAAAAGAAGGGAAGCGAAGGGGAGAAAGGGATAGGGAAAGAGAGGGAGAGAGAGGGTGAGAAGGAAAGAGGATACGAGAGAGAGAGAGGGTGAGAAGGAAAGAGGATATGAGAGAGATAGAGGGAAGGAAAGAGAGAGTGGGAAGGAAAGATAGGGATAGAGATAGAGGGGCTAGGGAATGAGGGAGAGGGAGACATAATGGGAGAATATAAGAGATGGAGAGAGAGATAGGGAGGAAAAGGAGTGAGGAAGAGAGAAAGAGAGAGAAAGGGAGAGGAAAAGAGAGGAGGGAGAGAAAGGCAAAGAGAAAGAGGGAGAGAGAGGAAGTGAGAGTGAGAGAGAGAGAGAGGGCAAACGTGAGAGAGAATGAGAGAGAGTGGGAGAGAGAGGGGAGAGGGAGGGACAGAAAAGGAAAGATGGGGACAGAAAGGGAGAGGTAGAGGGGCGGACAGAGAGAGAGAGGGAAAGGGAGATAGAGGAAGTGAGAGGGATAGGGAAAGGGAGATAGAGGGAGGGCAAGAGCATGAGAGAGAAATGAAGATAAAAAGGGAGGGAGAGGTATAGAGAGGGAGTTAGAGAGAGAAGGAGAGACAACAACATTTTCTCACAAAAATAACTCATAGGTCATAGCTTTAGCTATGAGTTCTAGTCGTTAGTCCATTTCGCATCAAACTAGGTCTAAACAGACTCAAACCTAGCATGATAGTTTTTCATCAATTTTTATCGCACTCACACTCGTTTCACGTATTCCAAGTCCAGCTTGGCTCGAATCTTCTTGAAAAACCATGAAGGATGAGTTTGAGGGCCTAAACTATATTTTTTTTACCAAAATCACTCATAGGTTATGGCTTATAGCGATGAATTTTGATCGTTGGCCCGCGTCCCATCGAACTAGGTCCAAACAGACTTCAAACCTAGCTCGATAGTTTTTTCTCAATTTTTATCGCACTCACACCGTTTCACGTATTCCAAGTCTAGTTGGCCCCAATCTTTTTGAAAAACCATGAAAGATTATTTTAAGGGCTTAAACAATATTTTTTTTACCAAAATCACTCGCAAGTCATAGATTATAGCGATGAGTTTTGGTCAATGGCCCGTTTCGCATCAAACTAGGTCCAAATAGCTCAAACCTAGCCCGATAGTTTTTCATGAATTTTTATCACACTCACACCATTTCACGTATTCCAAGTCCAAGCTTGGCCCAAATCTTCTTGAAAAACCATGAAGGATGATTTTGAGGGCTTAAACTATATTTTTTTACCAAAATCACTCATAGATCGTGGCTTATAGCGATGAGTTTTGATGATTGGCCCGTTTCGCATCAAACTAGGTCCAAATCGCTCAAAACTCGGGTCAATAGTTTTTCATCGGTTCTTATCACTCTCACACCGTTCGACGTATTCCAAAACCAGCTTAGTCCGCATCTTCTTAAAAATCGTGCGAGCCGATTTTGAAGGCGTAATCTAAATTTTGTTACGAAAATCACTAATAGGTCATGGCTTATAGCAAGGATTTTTATCGTTGGCACGTTTCGCATCGAACTAGATGCAAACAAGTCTCAAAACTAGGCCGATAGTTTTCCTTCGGCTTTTATCGCTCTAATATCGTTCGACATATTCCAAAACTAGTTGGCTCATATCTACTTGAAAAAACATGAAGACCGATTCCGAGGGCTTAAACTATATTTTTTGACCAAAATCACTCATAGGTCATGGCTTATAGCCATAAGTTATGATCGTTGGCCTATTACATATCGAACTAGGTCCAAACAGTCTCAAACCTAGCCTCGATAGTTTTTTGTCGGCTTTTATCGAACTCATACCGTTTCACGTATTCCAAGTCCAAGCTTGACTCAAATCTTCTTGATAAAACATGAATGATGATTTTGAGCGCCTAAACTACATTATTTTACCAAAATCACTCATAGGTCATGGCTTATAGCGATGAATTTTGATCGTCGAATCATTTCACCTCAAACTAGATCCCAACGACTCAAACCTAGCCCAACTCGTTTGTCATCGCTTTTATCCCACTCACACCGTTTCACGTATTCCAAGTCCAAGCTTGGCCCATATCTCCTTGAAAAACTATGAAGGATGATTTTGAGAGCCTAAACAAAATTTTTTCACCAAAATAACTCATAGGTCATGGGTTATAGCTATGACTTTTGATCGTTGGCCCATTTCGCATCGAACTAGGTCCAAACAACTCAAACCTAGCCCGATAGTTTTTCATCGCTTTTATCGCACTCACACTCGCTCACGTATTCCAAGTCCAATTAGTCCGAATCTTCTTGAAAAATCATGAAGGGTGATTTTGAGGGCTTAAACTATATTTTTTCACCAAAATAACTCATAGCTTATGGCTTATAGCGATGAGTTTTGGTCGTTGGCCGCTTCGCATCGAACTAGGTCCAAACAGTCTCAAACCTAGCCCAACAAGCTTTTTGTCAATTTTTATCGCAGATCACACCGTTTGATGAATTCCAATTCCAGCTTGGCCCAAATCTTCTTGAAAAACCATTAAAGATGATTTTGAGGGCCTAAAGTACATTTTTTTTTAACAAAAATCACTTATAGGTCATCGCTTATAGCGATGAGTGTTGATCGTTGGCCCATTTCACATTGAACTAGGTCCAAATCGGCCAAAACTAGGTTGATAGTTTTTTATCCGTTTTTATTGCTCTCACACCATTTGACGTATTCCAACATTAGTCGGTCCGCATCTTCTTGAAAAACCATGGAGGCTAATTTTGAGGGCTTAAACTACATTTTGTTACGAAAATCACTCATAAGTCATGGCTTATAACAAGAATTTTCATTGTTGGCACGGTTCACATCGAATTAGGTTCAAACAGATCTCAAAACTAGGTTGATAGTTTTTCTTCGCTTTTTATCGCTCTCATATCGTTCGACGAATTCCAAAACCATTTGGCTCGTCTCTTGTAGAAAAACTATGAAGGTGAATTTGAGGGTTTTAACTACATTTTTGGACAAAAATAACTCATAGGTCATGGGTTATAGCTATGAGTTTTTGCCATTGACCCATTTCGCATCGAACTATGCCCAAACAACTCAAACCTAGCCCGATAGTTTTTCATCGGCTTTTATCACACTCGCACCGTTTCATGTAATCCAAGGCCAGTTGGCCCAAATCTTCTTAAAAAATCGTGAAGGATGATTTTGAGGGCCTAAACTATATTTTTTTATCAAAATCACACATAGGTCATTGCTTATAGCAAAGAGTTTTGATGGTCGGCCCGTTTCGCATCAAACTAGGTCCAAATCGCTCAAAACTAGGTCGATAGTTTTTCATCGGCTTTTAATGCTCTCATATTGTTCGACATATTCCAAAACTAGTTGGTCCGCATCTTCTTGAAAAATCGTAAAGGCCAATTTGGAAGGCCTAAACTACATTTTGTTACCAAACTCACTCATAGATCATGTCTTATAACAAGGATTTTTATGGTTGGCACATTTTGCATCAAACTAGGTGCAAATAGCTCAAAACTAGGCCGATAGTTTTTCTTCGCTTTTATTGCTCTAATATTGTTCGACGTATTCCAAAACCAGGTTAGCTCGTATTTTCTTAAAAACCGTGAAGGCTAATTTTGAGAGCTTAAACTACATTTTTTTACCAAAATAACTCATAGGTCATAGCTTATAGCTATGAGTTCGGTCGTTGGCTCATTTCGCATCGAATTAGGTCAAAACGACTCAACATAGCCCGATAGTTTTTTGTCAATTTTTATCGCACTCACACCGTTTCACATATTCGAAGTCCAGCTTGGCCCGAATCTTTTTGAAAAACCATAAAGGATGATTTTGAGGGCCTAAACTATATTTTTTTTACCAAAATCACTTATAGGTCATTGGTTATAGCTATGAGTTTTGGTCATTGGCTCGTTTTCCTTCGAACAAGGCCCAAACATGCTCAAACCTAGCCCGATAGTTTTTTATCACTTTTTATCGTACTCACACCATTTCATGTATTCCACGGCCAGTTGGCCCAAATCTTCTTGAAAAACCATGAAGGATGATTTTGAGGGCCTAAACTATATTTTTTTATCAAAATCACTTATCGATCATTGCTTATAACAAAGAGTTTTGATGGATGGCCCGTTTCGCCTCGAACTAGGTCCAAATCGTTCAAAATTGGGTCGATAGTTCTTCATCAATTTTTATCGATCTCACACCGTTTGACGTATTCCAAAACCAGTTGGTCCGCATGTCCTTGAAAAGTCGTAAAGGCTAGTTTTGAGGGCCTAAACTACATTTTGTTACCAAAATCACTCATAGTTCATGGCCTATATAGAGGATTTTCATGGTTCGCACATTTCTCATCGAACTAGGTTTAAATAGCTAAAAACTAGGTCGATAGTTTTTCTTTAGTTTTTATCGCTTTCATACCGTTCAACATATTCCAAAACCAGGTTGGCCCGTATCTTCTTGAAAAACCATGAAGGCTGATTTTAAGGGTTTAAACTATATTTTTTGGCCAAAATAACTCATAGGTCATGGGTTATAGCTATGAGTTTTGATCGTTGGCCCGTTTCGCATTGAACTAGGTCCAAACGACTCGAATCTAGCTCGACATTATTTCATCAATTTTTATCGCACTCACACTCGCGTATTCCAAGTTCGAGTTGGCCCAAATCTTCTTGAAAAACCATGAAAGATGATTTTAAAGGCCTAAACTACATTTTTTTTACCAAAATCACTCATAGGTCGTTGCTTATAGCGATGAGTTTTGTTCATCGGCCTATTTCGCATCGAACTAGGTCTAGATCGCTCAAAAATGGGTCGATTTATTTTCATCGGCTTTTATCGCTCTCACACCATTCGACGTATTCTAAAACTAGTTAATATGCATCTTCTTAAAAAACCATGAAGGCTAATTTTGAGGTCCTAAACTACATTTTGTTACCAAAATCACCCATAGGTCATGGCTTATAGTGAGGATTTTATTAGTTGACACGTTTCGCATCGAACTAGGTGCAAATAGCTCAAAACTAGGTTGATAGTTTTTTTCGGCTTTTATCGCTCTCATACTCGTTCGACGTATTTCAAAATTAGTTGGCTTGTATCTTCTTGAAAAACCGTAAAAGCAGATTTAGTGGGCTTAAACTATATTTTTTGACCAAAATAAGTCATAGATCATAGCTTATAGCTATGAGTTTTGGTCATTGGCCCGCTTCGCATCGAACTAGGTCCAAACAACTCAAACCTAGCATGATAATTTTTCGTCGCTTTTATCGCTCTAATATCGTTCAACGTATTCCAAAACTAGTTGGCCCGTATCTTCTTGAAAAACTATGAAGGTTGATTTTGAGGGCTTAAACTATATTTTTTCACCAAAATTACTCATAGGTCATGGCTTATAGCGATGAGTTTTGGTCGTTGGCCCGTTTTGCATCGAACTAGGTCCAAACAACTCAAACCTAGCCCAATAGTTTTTTGTCAATTTTTATCGCACTCACATTGTTTCACATATTCCAAGTCCATTTGGCCCAAATCTTCTTGAAAAACCATGAAGGATGATTTTGAGGGCCTATACTATAGTTTTTTACCAAAATCACTCATTGGTCATTGCTTATAGCAATGAGTTTGGATGGTTGGCCCGTTTTGCATCGAACTAGATCCAAATCGCTCAAAACCGGGTCGATAGTTTTTTATCGCTTTTATCGCTCTCACGTTGTTCGACGTAATCCAAAACTAGTTGGTCCGTATCTTTTTCAAAATCGTGAAGGCCGATTTTGAGGGCCTAATCTAAATTTTGTTACCAAAATCACTAATAGGTCAAGGCTTATAGTAAAGATTTTTATCGTTGGCACATTTCACATCAAAATAGGTGCAAATAGCTCAAAACTAGGCCGATAGTTTTTTTTCAGCTTTTATCGTTCTAATACCGTTCGACGTATTCCAAAACTAGTTGGCTCGTATCTACTTGAAAAACTATAAATACCGATTCCGAGGGCTTAAACTACATTTTTTGACTAAAATAATTCATAGGTCATGGCTTATAACCATGAGTTTTGGTCGTTCGCCCATTACGTATCGAACTAGGTCCAAACGACTCCAACCTAGCTTGACGAGCTTTTTCATCAATTTTAATCATACTCACATCGTTTCACGTATTCCAAGTCTAGTTGCTCGGAATCTTCTTGAAAAACCATGAAGGATGATTTTGAGGGCCTAAACTACATTTTTTTATCAAAATCACTCATAGGTCATGGCTTATAGCGATGAATTTTGATCGTCGGACCCTTTTGCATCAAACTAGGTCCAAATAGCTCAAACCTAGCCCTACAGCTTTGTCGTCGCTTTTATCACACTCACACCGTTTCACGTATTCCAACTCCAATTGGCTCGCTCCTTGAAAAACCGTGTAGGATGATTTTGAAGGCCTCAACAATATTTTTTTACCAAAATAACTCATAGGTTATGGGTTATAGCTATGAGTTTTGATCGTTGGCCCATTTCGCATCAAACTAGGTCCAAACAGACTTCAAACCTAGCCCAATAGTTTTTTGTCGGCTTTTATCACACTCGCATCGTTTCATGTAATCCAAGGCCGGTAGGCCCAAATCACTCATAGGTCCTTGCTTATAGCAAAGAGTTTTGATGGCTAGCACTGTTTCGCATCGAATTAGGTCCAAATCGCTCAAAACTAGGTCGATAGTTTTTCATCGCTTTTATCTCTCTCACACCATTTGACGTATTTCAAAACCAAGTTGGTCTATTTCTTCTTGGAAAACCATGAAGGCTAATTTTGAGGACCTAAACTACATTTTGTTACCAAAATCACTCGTGTCATGGCTTATAGCGAGGATTTTTATGGTTGGCACATTTCGCATCGAACTAAGAGCAAACGAACTCAAAACCGAGTCGATAGTTTTTCTTTAGTTTTTATCGCTCTCGTACCGTTTGACGTATTCCAAAACTAGTTGGCTCGTATCTTCTTGAAAAGCCGTGAAGGCTGATTTTGAGGGCTTAAACTACATTTTTTACCAAAATAACTCATAGGTCATAGCTTATAGCTATGAGTTTTGTTCATTGGCCCATGTCGCATCGAACTAGGTCAAAACGTACTCAAACCTAGCCCGATTATTTTTCATCAATTTTTATCGCACTCACACCGTTTCACATATTCCAAGTCTAGTTGGTCCAAATCTTCTTGAAAAACCATAAAGGATGATTTTGAGCGCCTAAACTATATTTTTTTACCAAAATCACTCATAGGTCATGGGTTATAGCTATGAGTTTTGGTCGTTGGCTCGTTTTGGTCGTTGGCTCGTTTTTCATCGAACAAGGCCCACACGACTCAAACCTAGCCCGATAGTTTTTCATCATTTTTATCATGCTCGCACCGTTTCACATATTCCAAGGCCAGTTGGCTCGAATATTCTTGAAAAACCATGAAGGATGATTTTGAGGGCCTAAACTATATTTTTTTTATCAAAATCACTTATGAGGCATTGCTTATAACAAAGAGTTTTGATGGTCGGCCCGTTTCGCATCCAACTAGGTTCAAATCACTCAACATTGGGTCAATAGTTTTTCATCGGCTTTTATCAACTCACACCGTTCGACGTATTCTAAAATCGGTTGGTCCGCATATTCTTGAAAAATCATAAAAGCCAATTTTGAGGGCCTAAACTACATTTTGTTACCAAAATCACTCATAGGTCATGACTTATATAGAGGATTTTTTGGCTTCGCACATTTCACATCGAACTAGGTTCAAACAACTCAAAACTAGGTCGATAGTTTTTTTTTAGTTTTTATCACTCTAATACCGTTCGACGTATTCCAAAACCAGCTTGGCTTGTATCTTGTTGGAAAACCATCAAGGCTGATTTTGAGGGCTTAAACTACATTTTTTCATCAAAATAACTCATAGGTCATAGTCTATAGCTATGAGTTTTGGTCGTTGGCTCGTTTCGCATCGAACTAGGTCCAAACAACTCAAACCGAGCTTGATAGTTTTTCATCAATTTTCATCGCAGATTCAACCGTTTCACGTATTCCAAGTCCAATTCTTCAAAAACCATGAAAGATGATTTTGAGGACCTAAATTACATTTTTTTACCAAAGTCACTTATAGGTCATGGCTATAGCGATGAGTTTTGATCATTGGTCCGTTTCCCATCGAACTAGGCCCAAACAGACTCAAACCTAGCTTGACAGCTTTTCATCATTTTTTATCACACTCGCACCTTTTCAAGTATTCCAAAGCTAGTTGGCCCAAATCTTCTTGGAAAACCATGAAGGATGATTTTGAGGGCCTAAACTATATATATATATATTTTTTTTATCAAAATCACTCATAGGTTATTACTTATAACAAAGAGTTTTGATGGTCGGCTCGTTTCGCATCGAATTAGGTCCAAATCGCTCAAAACTCGGTTGATAGTTTTTCATAAGTTTTTATTGCTCTCACACCATTCGACGTATTCCAAAACCAGGTTAGTCCGCATCTTCTTGAAAAGCTCGTGAAGGCTAATTTTGAGGGCCTAAACTATATTTTTTTACCAAAATCACTTATAAGTCATGGCTTATAGCGAGGATTTTTATGGTTGGTACATTTCGTATCGAACTATGTTCAAACGAACTTCAAAACTAGGTCCATACTTTTTCTTTAGTTTTTATCGCTCTCATACCGTTCGACGTATTCCAAAACCAAGTTGGCCAATATCTTCTTGAAAAATCGTGAAGGTCGATTTTGAGGGCTTAAACTACATTTTTTGACCAAAATAAGTCATAGGTCATAGCTTGTAGCTATGGGTTTTAATCGTTGGCTCATTTTGCATCGAACTAGGTCCAAATAGCTCAAACCTAGCCCGATAGATTTTTATTAATTTTTATCGTACTCACACCGTTTCACGTATTCCAAGTCCAAGTTAGCTCGAATCTTCTTGAAAAACCATGAAAGATGATTTTGAGGGCCTATATTTTTTTTTTTTACCAAAGTCACTCATAGGTCATGACTTATAGCAATGAGTTTTGATCATTCGCCCGTTTCACATCGAACAACACCTAAATAGCTCAAACCTAGCCCGATAGTTTTTCATCATTTTTTATCACACTCACACTCGTTTCAAGTATTCCAAGGCCAGTTGGCCCGAATCTTCTTGAAAAACCATGAAGTATGATTTTAAAGGCCTAAACTACAGCTTTTTTTTTTTTATCAAAATCACTCATAGGTCATTACTTATAACAAAGAGTTTTGATGGCTAGCCCGTTTCGCACGAACTAGGTCCAAATCACTCAAAACTTGGTCGATAGTTTTTCATCGGCTTTTATTGCTCTCACACCGTTCGACGTTTTCCAAAACCAGTTAGTCCGCACCTTCTTGAAACATCATAAAGGCTAATTTTGATGGCTTAAATCGTATTTTTTTACCAAAATCACTCATAGGTCAAGGCTTATATCGAGGATTTTTGTGGTTACCATATTTTGCATCGAACTAGGTGCAAACGACTCAAAATTAGGTAGATAGTTTTTCTTTAGTTTTTATCGCTCTCATACCGTTCGTCGTATTCCAAAACTAGTTGGCTCGTACCTTCTGAAAAACCATTAAAGCTGATTTTGAGGGCTTAAACAAAATTTTTTTGACCAAAATAACTCATAGGGATAGCTTATTGCTATGAGTTTTGGTTGTTAGCCCGTTTCGCATCGAACTAGGTTCAAACAGACTCAAACCTAGCCCAATAGCTTTTTGTCAATTTTTATCGCACTCACACTCGTTTCACGTATTCTAAGTCCAGGTTTGCTCGAATCTTCTTGAAAAACCATGAAGGATGATTTTGAGGGCCTAAACTACATTTTTTTGCCAAAGTCACTCATAGGTCATGGCTTATAGCGATGAGTTTTGAACATTGGCCCGTTTCGCATCGAATTAGGCCCAAACAACTCAAACCTAGCCCGACAATTTTTCATTACTTTTTATCATACTCGAACAGTTTCGTGTATTCCAAAGCCGATTAGCTCGAAACTTCTTGAACAACCATGAAGGATGATTTTGACGACCTAAACTATTTTTATTTAATTAAAATCACTCATAGGTCATTGCTTATAACAAATAGTTTTTATGGTCGGCCCGTTTCGCATCGAACTAGGTCCAAATCACTCAAAACTTGGTCGATAGTTTTTCATCGGCTTTATCGCTCTCACACTCGTTTGACGTTTTCCAAAACCAGTTAGTCCGCATCTTCTTGAAAAATCATAAAGGCTAATTTTGATGGCTTAAACTCGTATTTTTTTTTTACCAAAATCACTCATAGGTCCGGGCTTATATCGAGGATTTTTATGGTTACCACATTTTGCATCGAACTAGGTGCAAACAATCGAAAACTAGGTCGATAGTTTTTCTTTAGTTTTTATCGCTCTCATACCGTTCGTCGTATTCCAAAACTAGTTGGCCCGTACCTTCTTGAAAAACCATGAAAGCTGATTTTGAGGGCTTAAACTATATTTTTTTACCAAAATAACTCATAGAGATAGCTTATTGCTATGAGTTTTGGTCGTTAATCCGTTTCGCATCGAACTAGGTTCAAACAGACTCAAACCTAGCCTAATAGCTTTTCGTCAATTTTTATCGCACTCACACCGTTTCATATATTCCGTCCAGGTTGCTCGAATCTTCTTGAAAAACCATGAAGGATGATTTTGAGGGCCTAAACTACATTTTTTTGCCAAAATCACTCATACGTCATGGCTTATAGCGATGCGTTTTGATCATTTGCCCGTTTCGCATCGAACTAGGCCCAAACAACTCAAACCTAGCTCGATAGTTTTTCATCACTTTTTATCATACTCGTACGGTTTCGTGTATTCCAAGGCCAGCTGGCCTTAATCTTCTCGAACAACCATGAAGGATGATTTTGATAGCCTAAACTATTTTTTTTATCAAAATCACTCATAGCTCATTGCTTATAACAAATACTTTTTGTGGTCGGCCCGTTTCGCATCGAACTAGGCCCAAATTGCTCAAAACTCGGGTCGATAGTTTTTCATCGCTTTTATTACCCTCACACCTTTCGACGTATTCCAAAACCAGTTAGTCCGCATCTTCTTGAAAAACGATGAAAGGCTAATTTTGAGGGCTTAAACTATATTTTTAACAAAAATCATTCATAGGGCATGGCTTATAACGAGCATTTTTATCGTTGGCATGTTTCGCATAGAACTAGGTGCAAACGAGTTCAAAACTAGGTTGATAGCTTTGCTTCGGCTTTTATCGCTCTCATACCATTCGACGTATTCCAAAGCTAATTGTCTAGTATCTTCTTGAAAAACCAAGAAGGCTGATTTTGAGGGCCTCAACAATATTTTTTCACCAAATAACTCATTGGTCATGGGTTATGCTATGAGTTTTCGTTGGTCGCCCGTTTCGCATCGAATTAGGTCCAAATAGCTCAAACCTAGCGTGATAGTTTTTCATCGGCTTTTATTGCACTCATAGTGTTTCACGTATTCCAAGTCTATTTAGCCCGAATCTTCTTGAAAAGCTGTGTAGGATCATTTTGAGGCCCTAAACTATAGTTTTTCATCAAAATAACTCATAGGTCATGGCTTATAGGGATGAGTTTTGGTCTTTGGCTCTGTTTCTCATCGAACTAGGTCCAAACGACTTCAAATTTAGCTTGATAGTTTTTTATCAATTTTTATCGCACTTACACCGTTTCACGTATTCCAACTCCGGTTAGCTCGAATCTTCTTGAAAAACAATTAAAGATGATTTTGAGGGCCTAAACTATATTTTTTAACCAAAATCACTCATAGGTCATGGCTTATAGCGATGAGTTTTGATTGTTAGCCCATTTCGGATCGAACTTGATCGAAATCGCTCAAAACTCGGGTTGACGAGTTTTTCATCGCTTTTATCGCTTTCACACCGTTCGACGTATTCCAATACTAGTCGATCTACATCTTCTTGAAAAACCATAAAAGCTAATTTTGATGGCCTAAACTACGTTTTATTATCAAAATCACACATATGTCATGGTTTACAACGAGAATTTTTATCGTTGACACGTTTCGTATCGAAGTTGGTTCAAACGACTTCAAAACTAGGTTGATTATTTTTCTTTAATTTTTATCGCTCTCATACCATTCGACGTATTTCAAAACCAGGTTGGCTCGTATCTTCTAGAAAAATTATGAAGGCTGAATTTGGGGGTTTTAACTATATTTTTTTGACCAAAATAACTCATAGGTCATGGCATATAGCTATGAGTTTTGGTCGTTAGCTGTTTCACATCGAACTCCTCCCAAACAGTCTCAAACCTAGCTTGACGAGTTTTTCATCAATTTTTATCACACTCGTACCGTTTCACGTATTCCAAGGCCAGTTGGCTTGAATCTTCTTGAAAAACCATGAAGGATGTTTTTGAGGGCCTAAATTATATATATATTTTTTTTATCAAAATCACTCATAGGTCATTGCTTATACCAAAGAGTTTTGATGGTCGGCCCGTTTGGCATCCAACTAGGTCCAAATCGCTCAAAACTTAGTCAATAGTTTTTCATCAACTTTTATCGCTCTCACACTCGTTTGACGTTTTCCAAAACCAGTTAGTCCGCATCTTCTTGAAAAATCATAAAGGCTATTTTTGATGGCTTAAACTCGTATTTTTTTTTTTACCAAAATCACTCATAGGTCCAGGCTTATATCGAGGATTTTTATGGTTACCACATTTTGCATCGAACTAGGTGCAAACAATCGAAAACTAGGTCGATAGTTTTTCTTTAGTTTTTATCGCTCTCATACCGTTCGTCGTATTCCAAAACTAGTTGGCCCGTACCTTCTTGAAAAACCATGAAAGCCGATTTTGAGGGCTTAAACTATAATTTTTTGACCAAAATAACTCATAGGGATAGCTTATTGCTATGCGTTTTGGTCGTTAGCCCGTTTCGCATCGAACTAGGTTCAAACAGACTCAAACCTAGCCTAATAGCTTTTCGTCAATTTTTATCGCACTCACACCGTTTCACGTATTCTATGTCCAGTTTGCTCGAATCTTCTTGGAAAACCATGAAGGATGATTTTGAGGGCCTAAACTACATTTTTTTCCAAAATCACTCATAGGTCATGGCTTATAGCGATGAGTTTTGATCATTGGCCCGTTTTGCATCGAACTAAGCCCAAATAACTCAAACCTAGCCTGACGAGCTTTTCATCACTTTTTATCATACTCGTACGGTTTCGTGTATTCTTCTCAAACAACCATGAAGGATGATTTTGACGACCTAAACTATTTTTTTTATCAAAATCACTCATATGTCATTGCTTATAACAAATACTTTTTGTGGTCGGCCCGTTTGGCATCGAACTAGGCCCAAATCGCTCAAAACTCGGGTCGATAGTTTTTCATCGGTTTTACTACCCTCACACCTTTCAACGTATTCCAAAACCGGTTAGTCCGCATCTTCTTGAAAAACGGTAAAGGCTAATTTTGAGGGCTTAAACTATATTTTTTAACAAAAATCATTCATAGGGCATGGCTTATAACGAGCATTTTTTCGTTGGCATGTTTCGCATAGAACTAGCTGCAAACGAGTTCAAAACTAGGTTGATAGCTTTGCTTCGGTTCTTATCGCTCTCATACCGTTCGACGTATTCCAAAGCTAATTGTCTAGTATCATCTTGAAAAACCAAGAAGGTCGATTTTGAGGGCCTTAACAATATTTTTTCACCAAATAACTCATTGGTCATGGGTTATAGCTATGAGTTTTCGTTGGTTGCCGTTTCGCATCGAACTAAGTCCAAACGACTCAAACCTAGCTCGATAATGTTTCATCGGTTTTTATTACACTCACGAGTGTTTCACGTATTCCAAGTCTAATTAGCTCGAATCTTCTTGAAAAACTATGTAGGATCATTTTGAGGCCCTAAACTACGGTTTTTCATCAAAATAACTCATAGGTCATGGCTTATAGGGATGAGTTTTGGTCTTTGGCTCGTTTCTCATCGAACTAGGTCCAAACGGCTCAAACCTAGCTCGATAGTTTTTTATCAATTTTTATCGCACTAACATCGTTTCACGTATTCCAACTCCGAGTTAGCTCGAATCTTCTTGAAAAACCATTAAAGATGATTTTGAGGGCCTAAACTACATTTTTTAACCAAAATCACTCATAGGTCATGGCTTATAGCGATGAGTTTTGATTGTTAGCCCATTTCGGATCGAACTTGATCCAAATCGCTCAAAACTCGGGTTGATAGTTTTTCATCGGTTTTTATCGCTCTCACACCGTTCGACGTATTCCAATACTAGTCGATCTACATCTTCTTGAAAAACCATAAAGGCTAATTTTGAGGGCCTAAACTACGTTTTATTATCAAAATCACACATATGTCATGGTTTATAATGAGAATTTTTATCGTTGATACGTTTCGCATCGAAGTTGGTTCAAACAGACTCAAAACTAGGTTGATTATTTTTCTTCAATTTTTATCGCTCTCATACCATTCGACGTATTCCAAAACCGGTTGGCTCGTATCTTCTAGAAAAATTGTGAAGGCTGAATTTGAGGGTTTTAACTACATTTTTTTGACCAAAATAACTCATAAGTCATGGCTTATAGCTATGAGTTTTGGTCGTTGGCTCGTTTAATATCGAACTACTCCCAAACAGACTCAAACCTAGCTCGATAGCTTTTCGTCAATTTTTATCGCACTCGTACCATTTCACGTATTCCAAGGCCGGTTGGCTTGAATCTTCTTGAAAAACCATGAAGGATGATTTTGAGGGCCTAAATTATATATCTTTTTTTATCAAAATCACTCATTGGTCATTGCTTATACCAAAGAGTTTTGATGGTCGGCCCGTTTCGCATCAACTAGGTCCAAATCGCTCAAAACTTGGTCGATAGTTTTTCATCGGCTTTTATCGCGCTTACACCGTTCAACGTTTTCCAAAACCGGTTAGTCCGCATCGTCGTCTCAAAATCATAAAGGCTAATTTTGATGGCTTAAATTGTATTTTTTTTACCAAAATCACTCATAGGTCAAGGCTTATATCGAGGATTTTTATGGTTACCACATTTTGCATCGAACTAGGTGCAAACGACTTCAAAACTAGGCCGATAGTTTTTCTTTAGTTTTTATCGCTCTCATACCGTTCGTCGTATTCCAAAACTAGTTGGCCCGTACCTTCTTGAAAAACCATGAAAGCTGATTTTGAGGGCTTAAACTATATTTTTTTACCAAAATAACTTATAGGGATAGCTTATTGCTATGAATTTTGGTCGTTAGCCCGTTTCGCATCGAACTAGGTTCAAACAGTCTCAAACCTAGCCCAATAGCTTTTCGTTAATTTTTATCGCACTCACACCATTTCACGTATTCTAAGTCCAGGTTTGCTTGAATCTTTCTTGAAAAACCATGAAGGATGATTTTGAGGCCCTAAACTACATTTTTTTGCCAAAGTCACTCATAGGTCATGGCTTATAGCGATGCGTTTTGATCATTGGCCCGTTTCGCATCGAACTAGGCTCAAACAACTCAAACCTAGCTCGACGAGTTTTTCATCACTCTTTATCATACTCATACGGTTTCGTGTATTCCAAGGCTAGTTGACTCGAATCTTCTCGAACAACCATGAAAGATGATTTTGACAACCTAAACTATTTTTTTTATCAAAATCACTCATAGGTCATTGCTTCTAACAAATAGTTTTTGTGGTCGGCCCGTTTCGTATCGAACTAGGCCCAAATCGCTCAAAAATGGGTCGATAGTTTTTCATCGGTTTTTATTACCCTCACACCTTTCGATGTATTCCAAAACCGGTTAGTCCGTATCTTCGAACAACATTAAAGGCTAATTTTGAGGGCTTAAACTATATTTTTTAATAAAAATCATTCATAGGGCATGGCTTATAACAAGCATTTTTATCGTTGGCATGTTTCGCATAGAACTAGGTGCAAACGAGTTCAAAACTAGGTTGATAGCTTTGCTTCGGTCCTTATCGCTCTCATACCGTTCGACGTATTCCAAAGCTAATTGTCTAGTATCTTCTGAAAAACCAAGAAGGCTGATTTTGAGGGCCTCAACAATATTTTTTCACCAAATAACTCATTGGTCTTGGGTTATAGCTATGAGTTTTGGTTGGTTGCCCGTTTCGCATCGAACTAGGTCCAAACAGACTCAAACCTAGCCCGATAGTTTTTCATCGGCTTTTATCGCACTCATAGTGTTTCACGTATTCTAAGTCTATTTAGCTCGAATCTTCTTGAAAAGCTGTGTAGGATCATTTTGAGGCCCTAAACTACATTTTTTCATCAAAATAACTCATAGGTCATGGCTTATAAGGATGAGTTTTGGTCTTTGGCTCGTTTCTCATCGAACTAGGTCCAAACGACTCAAACCTAGCTCGATAGTTTTTTATCAATTTTTATCGCACTTACACCGTTTCACGTATTCCAACTCCGGTTAGCTTCGAATCTTCTTGAAAAACCATTAAAGATGATTTTGAGGGCCTAAACTATATTTTTTAACCAAAATACTTATAGGTCATGGCTTATAATGATGAGTTTTGATTGTTAGCCCATTTTGGATCGAACTTGATCTAAATCGCTCAAAAGCTGGGTTGACGAGTTTTTCATCGGTTTTATCGTTCTCACACCGTTCGACGTATTCCAATACTAGTCGATCTACATCTTCTTGAAAAACCATAAAGGCTAATTTTGATGGCCTAAACTACGTTTTATTATCAAAATCACACATATGTCATGGTTTATAACGAGAATTTTTATCGTTGGCACGTTTTGCATCGAAGTAGGTTCAAACAGACTCAAAACTAGGTTGATTATTTTTCTTCAATTTTTATCGCTCTCATACCATTCGACGTATTCCAAAACCAGGTTGGCTCGTATCTTCTAGAAAAATTGTGAAGGTTGAATTTAAGGGTTTTAACTATATTTTTTTGACCAAAATAACTCATAGATCATGGCTTATAGCTATGAGTTTTGGTCATTGACTTGTTTCACATCGAACTACTCCCAAACAGACTTCAAACCTAGCTCGACAGCTTTTCATCAATTTTTATCACACTCGTACCGTTTCACGTATTCCAAGGCCGATTGCTTGAATCTTTTTGAAAAACCATGAAGGATGAATTTGAGGGCCTAAATTATATATATTTTTTTATCAAAATGACTCTTAGGTCATTGCTTATACCAAAGAGTTTTGATGGATGACCCATTTCGCATCAAACTAGGTCCAAATCGCTAAAAATCATGAAAGATGATTTTGATGGCCTAAACTACATTTGCTTAACAAAGTCACTCATAGGTCATAACTCATAAGTCATAGCTTATCGCTCCGAGTTTTGATTGTTGGCCGTTTCACATCGAACTAGGTACAAACGACTCAAACCTAGCCCGATAGCTTTTTATCAATTTTTATCGCACTCACACCGTTTCACGTATTCCAAGTTAAGTTAGCCCAAATCTTCTTGAAAAATCATGAAAGATGATTTTGATGGCCTAAACTACATTTGCTTAACAAAGTCACTCATAGGTCATAACTCATAGGTCATAGCTTATCGTTATGAGATTTGGTCGTTGGCCCCGTTTCACATCGAACTAGGTCCAAATAGCTCAAATATAGCCCAATAGCGTTTTGTTAATTTTTATCGCATTCACATCATTTCACGTATTCCAAGCCCAGTTGGCCCGAATCTTGTTGAAAAACATGAAAGATGATTTTGATGGCCTAAACTATATTTGTTTACAAAAGTCACTTATAGGTCATGGCTTATAACGATGAGTTTTGATCGTTGGCCCGTTTCGCATCGAACTAGGCCCAAAAAGTTCAAACCTAGCCCGATAGTTTTTCATCACTTTTTATCATACTTGCATCATTTCACGTATTCCAAGGTCGGTTGGCCTAAATCTTCTTGAAAAACCATGAAGGATGATTTTGAGGGCCTAAATTCTTTTTTTTTTATCAAAATCATTCATAGGTCATTGCTTATAACAAAGAGTTTTGATGGTCGGCCCGTTTCGCATCGAACTAGGTGCAAGTCGATCAAAGCCGGGTTGATAGTTTTTTAATAGTTTATGTCGCTCTCACACTATTCGACGTATTTAAAAACCGGTTAGTCCGCATCTTCTTGAAAAATCGTAAAGGCTAATTTGGAGGGCCTAAACTACATTTTTTTACCAAAATCACTCATAGGTCACGACTTATAGCGATGAGTCTTGATCGTTGGCCCGTTTCGCATTGAAGTAGGTCCAAATCGCTAAAAGCTCGGGTTGATAGTTTTTCATCGGCTTTTTATCATCTCACACCGTTCAACGTATTCCAACACCGGTCGGTCTCCATCTTCTTGAAAAACCATGAAGGTTAATCTTGATAGCCTAAACTACATTTTGTTACGAAAATCACTCATAGGTCATGGCTTATAACGAGAATTTTCATCATTGGTACATTTCGCATCGAACTAGGTTCGGACAATTCAAAACTAGGTCGGTAGTTTTTTTCGGCTTTTATCACTCTCATACCATTCGACATATTTCAAAACCGAGTTGGCTTGTATCTTCTAGAAAAATTATGAAGGCTGAATTTGAGGGTTTTAACTACCTTTTTTTACCAAAATAACTTTTGAGTTTTGGTCGTTGGCCCATTTCACATCGAACTATGCCCAAAAAGCTCAAACCTAGCCCAATAGTTTTTCGTCGGCTTTTATCACACTCACACCGTTTCACATATTCTAAGGCTAGTTGGCTTGAATCTTTTTAAAAAACCATGAAGGATGATTTTGAGAGCCTAAAATATGTTTTTTTTTATTAAAATCATGCATAGGTCATTGCTTCTAGCAAAGAGTTTTGATGGCTGGCCCGTTTTGCATCAAACTAGGTCCAAATCGATCAAAATTGGGTCGATAGTTTTTCATCAATTTTTATCGCTCTCACACCGTTCGACGTATTCCAAAATCAGTTGATCCGCATTTTCTTTAAAAATCATGAAGGCTAATTTTGATGGCCTAAACTACATTTTGTTCCAAAATCACTCATAAGTCATGCCTTATAATGAGGATTTTTATGGTTGGCACATTTCGCATCGAACTAGGTGCAAACAGACTCAAAAGTAGGCCGATAGTTTTTTTTTAGTTTTTATCGCTCTCATACCGTTTGATGTATTCCAAAACTAGTTAGGTCGTATCTTCTTGAAAAACCATGAAGGTCGATTTTGAGGGTTTAAACTATATTTTTTGACCAAAATAACTCATAGGTCATAGCTTATTGCTATGAGTTTTGATCATTAGCCCGTTTCGCATCGAATTAGGTCCAAACATCTCAAACCTAGCCCGATAGCTTTTTGTCAATTTTTATCGCACTAACACCGATTCACGTATTCTTAGTCCGGATGGCCCGAATCTTCTTGAAAAAACATGAAAGATGATTTTGAGGGCCTATACTACATTTGTTTACCAAAGTCACTCATGGGTCATAACTCATAGGTCATAGCTTATCGCTACGAGTTTTGGTTAGCCCATTTCGCATCGAACTATGCCCAAACAGACTCAAACCTAGCTCGATAGTTTTTCATCGGCTTTTATCACACTCACACCGTTTCACATATTTCAAGGCCAGTTGGTTCGAATCTTCTTGAAAAACCATGAAGGATGATTTTAAAGGCCTAAAATGCTTTTTTTTTAATCAAAATCACTCATAGGTCATTGCTTATAGCAAAGAGTTTTGATGGTCGGCCCGTTTCGCATCAAACTAGGTCCAAATCGATCAAAACTGGGTCGATAGTTTTTCATTAGTTTTTATCACTCTCACACCATTCGATGTATTCCAAAACTAGTTGATCCGCATCTTCTTGAAAAATCATGAAGGCTAATTTTGAGGGCCTAAACTACATTTTGTTACCAAAATCACTCATAGGTCATGGCTTATAGCGAGGATTTTTATGATTGGCACATTTCGCATCGAACTATGTGCAAACAACTCAAAAGTAGGTCGATAGTTTTTCTTTTATTTTTATCGCTCTCATACCGTTCGACGTATTCCAAAATCAGTTGGCTTGTATCTTCTTGAAAATCCGTAAAGGCTGATTTTGAGGGCTTAAACTATATTTTTTGACCAAAATAACCATATGTCATAGCTTTTTCCTAGGAGTTTTGATCGTTTGCTCGTTTCGCATCGAACTAGGTCCAAACAGTCTCAAACCTAGCCCGATAGCTTTTCATCAATTTTTATCACACTCACACCGTTTCACGTATTCCTAGTCTAGTTGGCTCGAATCTTTTTGAAAACCATGAAACATGATTTTGAGAGCCTACACTATATTTGTTTACAAAAGTCACTCATAGGTCATAACTCATAGGTCATATTTTATCGCTATGAGTTTTGATCGTTAGCCCGTTTCGCATCGAACTAGGTCTAAACTCGCTCAAACCTAGGTCGATAGCTTTTCATTAGTTTTTATCGCACTTACACCATTTCATGTATTCCAAGTCCAGTTGGTCGGAATGTTCTTGAAAAACCGTGAAAGATGATTTTGAGAACCTAAACTATATTTTTTTCTATCAAAATCACTCATAGGTCATTGCTTATAACAAAGGGTTTTGATGGCTAGCCCGTTTCGCATCAAACTAGGTCCAAATATGTTAAAATTGGATCGATAGTTTTTCATCGGCTTTTATTTCTCTCATACCGTTCGACGTATTCCAAAACCAGGTTAGTCCGCATCTTCTTGAAAAACCATGAAGGATGATTTTGAGGGCCTAAACTACATTTTGTAACCAAAATCACTCTAGGTCATGGCTTATAGGTATGAGTTTTAGTCGTTGGCTCGTTTCACATCACACTACGACCAAATAGCTTAAACCTAGCCCGATAATTTTTCATTGATTTTTATTACACTTGCACCATTTCATGTATTCCAAGGCTAGTTGGCCTAAATCTTCTTGAAAAACCATGAAGGATGATTTTGAGGGCCTAAACTACGGTTTTTTTTTTATCAAAATCACTCATAGGTCATTGCCGATAGCAAAGAGATTTGATGGATGGCCCGTTTCACATCGAACTAGGTCCAAATCGATCAAAACTAGGTTGATAGTTTTTCATCGGCTTTTATCGCTCACACTATTCGAGGTATTCCAAAACCAGTCGATCCGCATCTTCTTGAAAAATCATGAAGGCTAATTTTGAGGGCCTAAACAACATTTTGTTACCAAAATCACTCCTAGGTCATGGCTTATAGCGAGGATTTTTATGGTTGGCACATTTCGCATCGAACTAGGTGCAAATAACTCAAAAGTAGGCTAGTAGTTTTTCTTTAGTTTTTATCGCTCTCATACCGTTCGACATATTCCAAAACCAGGTTTGCTCGTGTCTTCTTTAAAAATCATGAAAGCCGATTTTGAGTGCTTAAACTATATTTTTTGACCAACATAACTCATAGGTTATAGCTTATTGCTATGAGTTTTGGTCGTTAGCCCGTTTCGCATCGAACTAGGTCCAAAAAGCTCAAACCTAGCCCGACAGCTTTTCGTCAATTTTTATTAAACTCACACTCGTTTCACGTATTCCAAGTCCAAGTTGGCCAAACTCTTCTTTAAAAACCATGAAAGATGATTTCGAGGGCCTAAACTACATTTGTTTACCAAAGTCACTCATAGGTCATGCCTTATAGTGATGAGTTTTGATCATTGGCCCGTTTCACATCGAACTAGGCGCAAATAGCTCAAACCTAGCCCAATAGTTTTTTGTCATTTTTTATCGCACTCGCACCATTTCACGTATTCTAAGGCCAGTTGGCCCGAATCTTCTTAAAAAACCATGAAGGATGATTTTGAGGGCTTAAACTATTTTTTTTTACCAAAATCACTCATAGGTCATTGCTTATAATAAAGAGTTTTAATGGTCATTCTGTTTCGCATCGAACTAGGTCAAAATCGATCAAAACTGGATCGATAGTTTTTCATCACTTTTTATTGCTCTCACACCATTCGAAGTTTTCCAAAACCGAGTTAATCCGCATCTTCTTGAAAAACCATGAATGATGATTTTAAGGGTCTAAACTACATTTTGTTACTAAAATCACTCATAGACCATGGCTTATAGTAAGGATTTTTATGGTTGGCACATTTCGCATCGAACTAGGTACAAACGACTTCAAAACTAGACCGATAGTTTTTCTTTAGTTTTTATCGCTCTCATACCCTTCCACGTATTCAAAAACCAATTGGCTTCGTATCTTCTTGAAAAATCGTGAAGGCTGATTTTGAGGGCTTAAACTACATTTTTTTACCAAAATAACTCATAGGTCATAGCTTATAGCTAAGAGTTTTGGTTGTTGGCCGCTTCGCTTCGAACTAGGTCCAAACAACTCAAAACTAGCCTCGACAGTTTTCATCAATTTTTATCGCACTTACATCGTTTCACGTATTCCAAGTAAGTTGGCTCGAATCTTCTTGAAAACCCATGAAAGATGATTTTGAGGGCTCGAACTATATTTTTTTAACAAACTCACTTATGGGTCAAGGCTTATAGCGATAATTTTTTACCGTTGTCCTCGTTTCGTATCGAACTAGGCCCAAACGACTCAAACCTAGCCCGATAGTTTGTCATCATTTTTTACTACACTCGTACCATTTCATGTATTCCAAGGCTAGTTATCTCGAATCTTCTTGAAAAACCTTGAGGGATGATTTTGAGGGCCTAAACAATATTCTTTTTTTATCAAAATCACTCATAAGTAATTGCTTATAACAAAGAGTTTTAATGGTCGGCTCATTTTACATCGAACTAGGTTGATAGTTTTTCAACGGTTTCTATCGCTCTCATACCGTTCGACTTATTCAAAAACTAGTTGGTCCGCATCTTCTTGAAAAATCATAAAGGCTAATTTTAAGGGCCTAAACTATATTTTTTTTATCAAAATCACTTATAAGTCATGGCTTATAGCGATGAGTTTTGATCATTGAATCGTTTCGCATCGAACTAGGTCTAAATTACTCAAAACTCGGGTGATACTTTTTAATTTGTTTTTATCGCTCTCACACCGTTTTGACGTATTCCAACACTAGTCGATCTACATCTTCTTGAAAAACCATGAAGGCTAATTTTGAGGGCTTAAACTACATTTTGTTACCAAAATCACTCATTGGTCATGGGTTATAACGAGAATTTTCATCGTTGGAACATTTCACATCAAACTAGGTTTCAACGACTCAAAACTAGGTCGGTAGTTTTTCTTCGGTTTTATCGCTCTCATACCATTCGACGTATTCCAAAACTAGTTGGCTTGTATCTATTTGAAAAATCATGAAGGTTAATTTTGAGGGCTTAAACTATATTTTTTTGGCAAAAATAGCTGATAGGTCATTGCTTAAAGCAATGAGTTTTGATCGTTGGACCGTTTCGCATCGAACTAAGCCCAAACAACTCAAACCTAGCCCGACAGGTTTCTCATCACTTTTTATCACACTCGTATTGTTTCATGTATTCCAATGCCGGTTGGCTCGAATCTTCTTGAAAAACTATGAAGGATGATTTTGAGGTCCTAAACTAGATTTTTTTTTTTATCAAAATCACTCAAAGGTCATTGCTTATAGCAAAGAGTTTTGATGGTCGTCCCATTTCGCATTAGCTAGGTCCAAATTACTTCAAACATAGTTTTTCATCGGTTTTTATCTCTCTCACACCATTCGAAGTTTTCCAAAACCAAGTATCTACATCTTCTTGAAAAATCATGAATGATGATTTTGAGGGCTAAACTACATTTTATTACCAAAATCACTCATAGGTTATGGCTTATAGTAAGGATTTTTATGGTTGGCACATTTCGTATCGAACTAGGTGTAAACAGCTCAAAACTAGGTCGATAGTTTTTCTTTAGTTTTTATTGCTCTCATACCGTTTGATGTATTCCAAAACCAGTTAGCTCTGTACCTTCTTGAAAAATCGTGAAGGTCGATTTTGAGGGCTTAAACTACATTTTTTGACAAAAATAACTCATAGGTCATAGCTAATAGCTAAGAGTTTTGGTCGTTGGCTCATTTCGAGTCAAACTAGGTCCAAACAGACTCAAACCTAGCTCGATAGTTTTTCATCGATTTTTATCGCACTCATACTCGTTTCACGTATTCCAAGTCCAGTTGCCTCGAATCTTCTTGAAAAACCATGAAAGATGATTTTGAGGGCCTAAACTATATTTTTTTACCAAATTCACTCATGGGTCAAGGCTTATAGCGATGAGTTTTGACAGTTGGCCCTTTTCGTACTAGGCCCAAACATGACTCAAACCTAGCTCGATAGTTTTTCATCATTTTTTACCGCACTCGCACCATTTCATGTATTCCAAGGCCGGTTATCCCGAATCATCTTGAAAAACCATGAAGGATGATTTTGAGGGCCTAAACTATAATATCTTTTTTATCCAAATCACTCATAGGTCATTGCTTATAACAAAGAGTTTTGATGGCTGGCCCATCTCTCATTGAACTAGGTTGATAGTTTTTCAACAGCTTCTATCGCTCTCACACCGTACGATGTATCAAAAAACCGGTTAGTCCGCATCTTCTTGAAAAATCATAAAGGCTAATTTTGAGGGCCTAAACTATATTTTTTTACCAAAATCACTCATAAGTCATGGCTTATAGCGATGATTTATTATCGTTGGATTGTTCCGCATCGACCTAGGTCCAAATCGCTCAAAACTCGGGTTGATACTTTTTCATTAGTTTTTATCTCTCTCATACCGTTCGACATATTCCAACACTAGTCGGTCTACATCTTTTTGAAACACCATGAAGGCTAATTTTGAGGGCCTAAACTACATTTTGTTACCAAAATCACTCATTGGTTATGGCTTATAACGAGAATTTTCATCGTTGGCACGTTTCGCATCAAACTAGGTTCAAACGACTCAAAACTAAGTCGGTAGTTTTTCTTCGGTTTTTATCACTCTCATACCATTCGACGTATTCCAAAACCGGTTGGCTCATATCTTCTAGAAAAGCTGTGAAAGTCGAATTGGAGGGTTTTAACTATATTTTTTGACCAAAAGAACTCATAAGTCATGGCTTATAGCTATGAGTTTTGGTCGTTGGCCCGTTTCACATTGAACTACGCCCAAATAGTTCAATCCTAGTACGATAGTTTTTCGTCGCTTTTATCACACTCGCACCGTTTCACATATTCGAAGGCCGGTTGGCTCGAGTATTCTTGAAAACCCATAAAAGATATTTTGACGGCCTAAACTATGTTTTTTTATTCAAATCACTCATAAGTTATTGCTTATAGCAAAGAGTTTTGATGACTAGCCCGTTTCGTATCGAACTAGCTCCAAATTGGTCAAAACTCGGGTCAATAGTTTTTCATTAGCTTTTATCGCTCTTGCACCGTTCGATGTATTCCAAAATTAGTTGATTTGCATCTTCTTGAAAAATTGTAAAGGTTAATTTTGAGGGCCTAAATTACATTTTATTGCCAAAATCACTCATATGTCATGGCTTAGAGCGAGGATTTTTATGGTTAACACATTTCACATCGAACTAGGTGCAAACGGATCAAAAGTAGGTCGATAGTTTTTCTTTAGTTTTTATCACTTTCATATCGTTCGACGTATTCCAAAATTAGTTGGCCCATATCTTCTTAAAAAATCGTGAAGGCCGATTTTTAGGGCTTAAACTACATTTTTTTGACAAAAACAGTGATAGGGCATAGCTTATAGCTATGAGTTTTGGTCGTTGGCCGTTTTGCATTGAACTAAGTCCAAACAGACTTAAACCTAGCTCGATAGCTTTCGTTAGTTTTTATCGCACTCACACCGTTTCACGTATTCCAAGTCCAATTGGCTGGAATCTTCTTGAAAAACCATGAAAAATGATTTTGAGGGCCTAAACTATATTTTGTTTTTATCAAAATCACTCATTGGTCATTGCTTGTAACAAAGAGTATTGATGGCTGGCCCGTTTCGTATCGAACTAGGTCCAAATCGATCAAAACTAGGTCGATAGTTTTTTATCAATTTTTATCGCTCTTACACCGTTCGACGTATTCCAAAACCAGTTGATCCGCATCTTCTTAAAAAATCATGAAGGCTAATTTTGAGGGCCTAAACTACATTTTGTTGCCAAAATCACTCATAGGTCATGGCTTATAATGAGGATTTTTATGGTTTGTACATTTCGCATCGAACTAGGTGCAAACGACTCAAAAGTAGGTCGATAGTTTTTTTTTAGTTTTTATCGCTCTCATACCGTTCGATGTATTCCAAAACGAGTTGGCTCGTATCTATTTGAAAAACTCGTGAAGGCTAATTTTGAGGGCTTAAACTATATTTTTTGACCAAAATAACTCATAGGTCATAGCTTATTGCTATGAGTTTTGGTCGTTGGCCCATTTCGCATCAAACTAGGTCCAAACGAGCTCAAACCTAGCACGATAGCTTTCCGTCAATTTTTATCGCACTCATACCATTTCACGTATTCCAAGTCCGAGTTGGCTCGAATCTTCTTGCCAAACCATGAAAGATGATTTTGAAAGCCTAAACTACATTTGTTTACCAAAGGCACTCATAGGTCATGGCTTATAGCGATGAGTTTTGATCGTTGGATCATTTCGCATCGAACTAGGCCAAACGAGCTCAAACCTAGCTTGATAGTTTTTCATCACTTTTTATCGCACTCGTATCGTTTCACATATTCCAAGGTCGGTTGCCTCGAATCTTCTTGAAAAACCATGAAGGATGATTTTGAGGTCCTAAACTAGATTTTTTTTTATCAAAATCACTCATAGGTCATTGCTTATAGCAAAGATTTTTTATGGTCGGCCCATTTTACATCGAACTAGGTCCAAATTTCTTCAAACAGGGTCGATAGTTTTTCATCGGTTTTTATCGCTCTCACACCGTTCGACGTATTTCAAAACCAATTGGTCCGCATCTTTTTGAAAACCATGAAGGCTAATTTTGAGGGCCTAAAGTACAATTTGTTGCCAAAATCACTCATAAGTCATGGCTTATAGTGAAGATTTTTATGGTTGGCACATTTCTCATCGAACTAGGTGCAAACAGACTAAAAACTAGGCCGATAATTTTTTTTTATTTTTATGGCTCTCATACCGTTCGACGTATTCCAAAACTAGTTGGCCCATATCTTCTTGAAAAATCATGAAGGCTGATTTTGAGGCCTTAAACTACATTTTTTGACAAAAATAACTTATAGGTCATAGCTTATGGCTATGAGTTTTGTTCGTTGGCCCATTTCGCATCGAACTACGTCCAAACAGACTCAAACATAGCTCGATAGTTTTTCATCAATTTTTATCGCACTCACACCGTTTCACATATTCCAAGTTCGATTGGCTCGAATCTTCTTGAAAAACCATGAACGATGATTTTGAGGACCTAAACTATATATATTTTTTTATCAAAATCACTCATATGCCATGGGTTATAGCTATGAGTTTTGGTCATTGGCCCGTTTCGCATCGAACTAGGTCCAAACAACTCAAACCTAGCTCAAAAGTTTTTTCGTTAATTTTTATCGCACTCACACCGTTTCGGGTATTCCTAGTTCGGTTGGCCTCAATCTTCTTGAAAAACCATGAAGGATGATTTTGAGGGCCTAGACTATATTGTTTTTGCCAAAATTACTCATAGGTCATGACTTATAGCGATGAGTTTTGGTCGTTGGTCCATTTCGCATTGAACTAAGTCCAAACAGACTCAAACCTAGCCCGATAATTTTTCATCAATGTTTTTCGCACTCACATCGTTTCGGGTATTCCTAATCCAGTTGGCCCTAATCTTCCGGAAAAACCATGAAGGATGATTTTGAGGGCCTAAACTAAATTTTTTTACCGAATCACTCATTGGTCATGGCTTATAGCTATGTGTTTTGATCGTTGGCTTAAATTCGAATCGAACTAGGTCCAAACGACTAAAACCTAGCCCAAGCGACTTTTAATCAATTTTTATTGCATTCATATCGTTTCACGTATTCCATGCCCAATTGGCTCGTATCTTCTTGAAAAGCTCGTGTAGGATGATTTTGAGGGCCTCAACAACATTTTTTCACCAAAATAACTCATAGGTCACGAGCTTATGGATACGAGTTTTGATCGTTGGGCCATTTCGCATCGAACAAGGTCTAAACGGCTCCAACCTAGCTCGAATAGGTTTTTGTAAGTTTTTATCACACTCACACCACTTCTCGTCTTCCAAGTATAGTTGGCCTTAATCTTCTTAAAAAACCATGAAGGATGATTTTGAGGGCCTAAACTATAATTTTTTTACAAAAATCACTCATAGGTCATGGCTTATAGCGATGAGTTTTGATCGTTGACTCAAATTCGCATCGAACTAGGTCCAAACAGACTCAAACCTAGCCCAACTGACTTTTCATCAATTTTTATCTCACTCACATCATTTCACGTATTCCATGTCCAGTTAGCTCGTATCTTCTTGAAAAACTATGTAGGATGATTTTAAGGCTCTAAACTATATTTTTTCACCAAAATAACTCATAGGTCATGGCTTGTAGCGATGAGTTTTGGTCATTGGCCCATTTTGTATCGAACCGGGTCTAAACAGACTCAAACCTAGCCCGATAATTTTTCGTCAATGTTTATCGCACTCACACCGTTTCGGGTATTCCTAGTCCAGTTGGCCCCAATCTTCTTGAAAAACCATGAAAGATGATTTTGAGGGCCTAAAATAAAATTATTTACTAAAATCAGTCATCGGTCATGGCTTATAGCGATGAGTTTTGATCGTTGGCTCATTTTGCATCGAACTAGGTCCAAACGGACTCAAATCTAGCTCGATAGTTTTTTATCAATTTTTATCTCACTCACATCGTTTCACAAATTCCATATCCAGTTGGCCCGTATCTTCTTGAAAAATTATGTAGTATGATTTTGAGAGCCTCAACAACACTTTGTCACCAAAATAACTCATAGGTCATGGCTTATAGATACGAGTTTTGGTCATTTGCCCGTTTCGCATCGAATTAGGTCTAAACAACTCAAACCTAGCCCAATAATTTTTTATCAATTTTTATCGCACTCACACCGTTTCTCGTATTCCAAGTCTAGTTGTCCTTAATCTTCTTGAAAAACCATGAAGGATGATTTTAAGGGCCTAAACTACAATTGTTTACCAAAATCACTCTTAAGTCATGGCTTATAGCAATGAGTTTTGATCATTATCTCGTTTCGCACCGAACTATGTCCAAATAGCTCAAACCTAGCTCGATAGATTTTCATCATTTTTTATCACATTCACACCGTTTCACATATTCCAAGTCTAGTTGGCTCGAATCTTCTTGAAAAATCATGGAAGATGATTTTGAGGGCCTAAACTACATTTGTTTAGCAAAGTCACTCATAGGTCATGGCTTATAGCGATGAGTTTTGGTCGTTGGCCCATTTCGTATCGAACTAGGCCCAAACGGCTCAAACCTAGCCCGATAGTCTTTCGTCACTTTTTATCGGACTCGCACCATTTCACATATTCCAAGGCCGGTTGGCTCGAATCTTCTTGAAAAACCATGAAGGATGATTTTGAGGGCCTAAACTATATATTTTTTTTTATCAAAATCACTCATAGGTCATTGCTTATAACAAAGCATTTTTATGGTCGGCCCGTTTTGCATCGAGCTAGGTCCAAATCACGTAAAACTAGGTCGATAGTTTTTCATAAGTTTTTATCGCTCTCACACTCGTTCGATGTATTCCAAAACTAGTTGGTCCGCATCTTCTTGAAAAAACCATGAAGGCTAATTTTGAGGGCCTAAACTATGTTTTGTTACCAAAATCACTCATAGGTCAAGGCTTATAATGAGGATTTTAATGGTTGGCACATTTCATATCGAACTAGGGGCAAACGACTCAAAAGTAGGTCGATAGTTTTTCTTTAGTTTTTATCACTCTCATACCATTCGACATGTTTCAAAACCAATTGGCTCGTATCTTTTTAAAAAATCGTGAAGGCTGATTTTGAGGGCTTAAACTACATTTTTTGACCAAATAACTCCTATATCATAGCTTATAGCTATGAGTTTTGGTCATTGGCCCGTTTCGCATTAAATTAGGTCTAAACGAACTCAAACCTAGCCCGATAAATTTTTGTCAATTTTTATCACATTCACACAATTTCACGTATTCCAAGTCCAAGTTGGCTTGAATCTTCTTGAAAAACAATGAAATATGATTTTGAGGGCCTAAACTACATTTTTTTACCAAAGTCACTCATAGGTCATGGCTTATAGCGATGAGTTTTGATCGTTTGCCCGTTTCGCATCGAACTTGGCCCAAACAGACTCAAACCTAGCTCGACAAGCTTTTCATCACTTTTTATTACACTCGCACCGTTTCACGTATTCCAAGGCTAGTTGGCCCGAATCTTCTTGAAAAACCATGAAGGATGATTTTGAGGGCGTAAACTATATTTGTTTATCAAAATCACTCATATGTCATTGCTTATAGCAAAGAGTTTTGATGGCTTGCTCGTTCCGCATCAAACTAGGTCCAAATCGCTCAAAACTAGGTCGATAGTTTTTATCGGCTTTTATCACTCTCGCACCATTCGACGTATTCAAAAATAAGTTGGTCCGCATCTTCTTGAAAAATTGTAAAGGCTAATTTTGAGGGCCTAAACTATATTTTTTTTATCAAAATCACTCATAGGTCATGGCTTATATCGAGGATTTTTATGGTTTCCACATTTCGCATTGATTTAGGTGCAAACGACTCAAAACTAGGCCAATAGTTTTTCTTTAGTTTTTATCTCTCTCATACCCTTTAACGTATTCCAAAACAAGTTGGCTCGTATTTTCTTGAAAAACCGTGAAAGCTAATTTTGAGGGCTTAAACTACATTTTTTGACCAAAATAACTTATAAGTCATAGCTTATAACTTTGAGCTTTAGTCGTTGGCCCATTTCGCATCGAACTATATCCAAACAGACTCAAACATGCTCGATAGTTTTTCGTCTATTTTTATCGCACTCATATTGTTTCTCGTATTCCAAGTCCAGTTGGCCGGTATCTTCTTGAAAAACTATGTAGGATAATTTTGAAGGCCTAAACTATATTTTTTCACCAAAATAACTTATATATCATAGCTTATAGCTATGAGTTTTGGTCGTTGGCCCGTTTCGCATCAACCTAGGTCCAAACGGACTCAAACCTAGGCCGACAGTTTTTTGTATGTTTTCATCGCACTCACATCGTTTCACGTATTCCAAGTCCAGTTGGCCCTAATCTTCTTGAAAAACAATGAAGGATGATTTTGAGGGCCTAAACTATATTTTTTTTTACCAAAATCACTCATATGTCATGGCTTATAGCGATGAGTTTTGGTCGTTGGCTCGTTTCGCATCGAATTAGGTCCAAACAACTCAAACCCGACTCGATAGTTTTTCGTCAATTTTTATTGCACTCACACCGTTTTACCTATTCCAAGTCTAGTTGGCTCGAATCTTCTTGAAAAACCATAAAAGATGATTTTGAGTGCCCGAACTACATTTTTTTTACCAAAATCAATCATAGGTCATGGCTTATAGCGATGAGTTTTGATTGTTAGCCCGTTTTGCATTGAACTAGGTCCAAATCGCTCAAAAATGGGTCAATATCTTTTCATCGGTTTTATCGCTCTCACACCGTTCGACGTGTTCCAAAACCAGTTGGTCCGAATCTTCTTGAAAAACCATGAAGGCTAATTTTGAGCACCTAAACTACATTTTGTTACCAAAATAACTCATAGGTCAAGCCTTATAGCGAGGATTAGGTCATGGCTTATAGCGAGAATTTTTATCGTTGGCATGTTTCGCATCGAACTAGGTGCAAACAACTCAAAACTAGGTTGATAGTTTTTCTTTATTTTTTATCGCTTTCATACCGTTCGACGTATTCCAAAACTAGTTGGCTCGTATCTTCTTGAAAAATTATGAAAGCTTATTTTGAGGGCTTAAACTATATTTTTTTACCAAAATAACTCATATGTCATACCTTATAGCTATGAGTTTTGGTCGTTGCCACTGTTTCACATCGAACTAGGTCCAAACGGCTAAAACCTAGCCCAATAGTTTTTCGTCGCTTTTTATCGCACTCACACCGTATCACGTATTCCAAGTCCAATTGGCCTCAATCTTCTTGAAAAACTTTGAAGGATGATTTTAAGGGCCTAAATTACATTTCTTTACCAAAATCACTTATAGGTCATGGCTTATAGCGATGAGTTTTTATCGTTGGCCCGTTTCGCATCGAACTAGGTCCAAATAGCTCCAACGTAGCCCGATAATTTTTCATCATTTTTTATCACACTCACATTGTTTCACGTATTCCAAGTCCAGTTGGCCGATATCTTCCCGAAAAGCTCGTATTGAATGATTTTGAGGGCCTAAACTATTTTTTTTCACCAAAATAACTCATAGGTCATAGCTTATAGCTATGAGTTTTGGTCGTTAACTCGTTTCACATCGAACTAGGTCCAAATAGCTCAAACCTAGCCCGATATTTTTTTGTCAATTTTTATTGCACTCACATCGTTTCATGCATTCCAAGTTTGGTTGGTCGTAATCCTCTTAAAAAACGATGAAGGATGATTTTGAGGGCCTAAGCTATATTTTTTTTTACCAAAATCACTCATATGGCATGGCTTATAACGATGAGTTTTGGTTGTTGGCCTGTTTCGTATTGAATTAGGTCCAAACAACTCAAACCCGAACTCGATAATTTTTCATTAATTTTTATTGCACTCATACCGTTTTACGTATTCCAAGTCCAGTTGGCTCGAATCTTCTTGAAAAACCATGAAACATGATTTTGAGGGCCTAAACTACATTTTTTACCAAAATCACTCATAGGTCATGGCTTATAGCGATGAGTTTTGATGGTTGGCCCGTTTCGTATTAAACTAGGTCCAAATCGCTTAAAAATGGGTCGATAGTTTTTCATCGGTTTTATCGCTCTCACACCGTTCGACGTGTTCCAAAACCAATTGGTATGGATCTTTTTAAAAAACCATAAAGGCTAATTTTGAGGGCCGAAACTATATTTTGTTACCAAAATCACTCATAAGTCAAGGCTTCTAGCGAGGATTAGGTCATGGCTTATAGCGAGGATTTTTATCATTAGCACGTTTTGCATCGAACTAGGTGCAAATAGATCAAAACTAGGTTGATAGTTTTTCTTAAGTTTTTATCGCTCTCATATCGTTCGACGCATTCCAAAACTAGTTGGCTCATATCTTCTTGAACAACAATGAAACTTATTTTGAGGGCTTAAACGATATTTTTTTACCATAATAACACCGATGTCATAACTTATAGCTATGATTTTTGATCGTTACCTCGTTTCGTATCGAACTAGGTCCAAATAGCTTAAACCTAGTCGATAGTTTTTATCGCACTCACACCATATCACGTATTCCAAGTCCAATTAGCCCAATCATCTTGAAAAACCATGAAGGATGATTTTGAGGGCCTAAACTACATTTCTTAACCAAAATCACTCATAGGTCATGGCTTATAGCGATGAGTTTTGGTTGTTGGCTCGTTTCCCATCGAACTAGGTCTAAACGACTCAAACCCGACTCGATAATTTTTCATCAATTTTTATCGTACTCACACCGTTTCATGTATTCCAAGTCTAGTTGGTACGAATCTTCTTCAAAAACCATGAAGGATGATTTTGAGGTCCTAAACTAATTTTTTTTTACTAAAATCATTCAATGGCATGGTTTATAGCGATGAGTTTTGATCGTTAGCCACGTTTTGCATCGAAGTAGGTACTAGCAACTCAAACCCCGCTCGACGAGTTTTTCATTAGTTTTTATCACACTCACATCGTTCCACGTATTCCGAGTCCAGTTGGCCCGAATCTTGTTTAAAAACTATGAAGGATTATTTTAAGGGCTTAAACTATATTTTTTCACAAAAATAACTCATATGTCATCGCTTATAGCGATGAGTTTTGATCGTTGGCTCATTTCGCATCGAACTAGGTCCAAACATCTCAAACCTAGCCCAACGAGCTTTGTGTCGGCTTTTATCACAATCACACCGTTTCACGTATTCAAAGTTCGAGTTGACACGAATCTTTTTGAAAAACCATGATTGATGATTTTGAGGGCCTAAACTATATTTTCTTACCAAAATCACTCATAGGTCATAGCTTATAGCGATGAGTTTTGGTCGTTAGCCCATTTCATATCGGACTAGGTCCAAAAGCTCGAACCCAACTCGACGAGTTTTTCATAAATTTTTATCGCACTCACACCGTTTCACGTATTCCAAGTTCAATTGGCTCGAAACTTCTCGAAGAACCATGAAGAATGATTTTGAGGGCCTAAACTATATTTTTTCACCAAAATAACTCATAGGTCATAGCTTATAGCTATGAGTTTTGATCGTTGACCCGTTTCACATCGAACTAGGTCCAAATAGCTCAAACCTAGCTCGATATGTTTTTGTCAATTTTTATCGCACTCACATCGTTTCATGTATTCCAAGTTTGGTTGGCCGTAATCTTCTTGAAAAACCATGAAGGTTGATTTTGAGGGCCTAAGCTATATTTTTTTTTACCAAAATCACTCATATGGCATGGCTTATAACGATGAGTTTTGGTCGTTGGCCCATTTTGTATCGAATTAGGTCCAAACAACTCAAACCCGACTCGATAATTTTTCATTAATTTTTATTGCACTCATACCGTTTTACGTATTCCAAGTCCAGTTGGCTCGAATCTTCTTGAAAAACCATGAAACATGATTCGAGGGCCTAAACTACATTTTTTTACCAAAATCACTCATAGGTCATGGCTTATAGCGATGAGTTTTGATGGTTAGCCCGTTTCGTATTGAACTAGGTCCAAATCGCTTAAAAATTGGTCGATAGTTTTTCATCGGTTTTATCGCTCTCACACCGTTCGACGTGTTCCAAAACCAATTGGTATGGATCTTTTTTAAAAACCATGAAGGCTAATTTTGAGGGCCGAAACTATATTTTGTTACCAAAATCACTCATAAGTCAAGGCTTCTAGCGAGGATTAGGTCATGGCTTATAGCGAGGATTTTTATCGTTGGCACGTTTAGCATCGAACTAGGTGCAAATAGATCAAAACTAGGTTGATAGTTTTTCTTAAGTTTTTATCACTCTCATATCGTTCGACGCATTCCAAAACTAGTTGGCTCATATCTTCTTGAAAAACAATGAAAACTTATTTTGAGGGCTTAAATGATATTTTTTTTACCAAAATAACACCGATGTCATAACTTATAGCTATGATTTTTGGTCGTTACCCCGTTTCGTATCGAACTAGGTCCAAACGACTTAAACCTAGTCGATAGTTTTTATCGCACTCACACCATATCACGTATTCCAAGTCCGAGTTAGCCCAATCATCTTGAAAAACCATGAAGGATGATTTTGAGGGCCTAAACTACATTTCTTTACCAAAATCACTTATAGGTCATGGCTTATAGCGATGAGTTTTGGTTGTTGGCTCGTTTCCCATCGAACTAGGTCTAAACGACTCAAACCCGACTCGATAATTTTTCATCAATTTTTATCGTACTCACACCGTTTCATGTATTCCAAGTCTAGTTGGTCCGAATCTTCTTAAAAAACCATGAAGGATGATTTTGAGGGCCTAAACTAATTTTTGTTTTTTACCAAAATCAATCATATGGCATGGCTTATAGCGATGAGTTTTGATCGTTAGCCACGTTTTGCATCGAAGTAGGTACTAGCAACTCAAACCCCGCTTGATAGTTTTTCATTAGTTTTTATCACACTCACATCGTTCCACGTATTCCGAGTCCAGTTGGCCCGAATCTTGTTGAAAAACTATGAAGGATTATTTTAAGGGCTTAAACTATATTTTTTCACAAAAATAACTCATATGTCATTGCTTATAGCGATGAGTTTTGATCGTTGGCTCGTTTCGCATCGAACTAGGTCCAAACATCTCAAACCTAGCCCAACAGCTTTGTGTCGGTTTTTATCACAATCACACCGTTTCACGTATTCAAAGTTCGGTTGACACGAATCTTTTTGAAAAACCATGATTGATGATTTTGAGGGCCTAAACTATATTTTCTTACCAAAATCACTCATAGGTCATAGCTTATAGTGATGAGTTTTGGTCGTTAGCCCATTTCGTATCGGACTAGGTCCAAAAAGCTCAAACCCAACTCGACGAGTTTTTCATAAATTTTTATCGCACTCACACCGTTTCACGTATTCCAAGTTCAATTGGCCCGAAACTTCTCGAAGAACCATGAAGAATGATTTTGAGGGGCTAAATTATATTTTTTCACCAAAATAACTCATAGGTCATAGCTTATAGCTATGAGTTTTGATCGTTGACCCGTTTCACATCGAACTAGGTCCAAATAGCTCAAACCTAGCTCGATATTTTTTTGTCAATTTTTATCGCACTCACATTGTTTCATATATTCCAAGTTTGGTTGGTCGTAATCTTCTTGAAAAACCATGAAGGATAATTTTGAGGGCCTAAACAATATTTTTTTTTTACCAAAATTACTCATATGGCATGGCTTATAACGACGAGTTTTGGTTGTTGGCCCGTTTCGTATCGAATTAAGTCCAAACAACTCAAACCTGAACTTGATAATGTTTCATTAATTTTTATTACACTCATACCGTTTTACGTATTCCAAGTCCAGTTGGCCCGAATCTTCTTGGAAAACCATGAAACATGATTTTGAGGGCCTAAACTACATTTTTTACCAAAATCACTCATAGATCATAGCTTATAGCAATGAGTTTTGATGGTTGGCCCGTTTCGTATTGAACTAGGTCCAAATCGCTCAAAAATGGGTCGATAGTTTTTCATCGGTTTTATCGCTCTCACACCGTTTGACGTGTTTCAAAACCAATTGGTCTAGATCTTTTTTAAAAAATCATGAAGGCTAATTTTGAGGGCCGAAACTATATTTTGTTACCAAAATCACTCATAAGTCAAGGCTTCTAGCGAGGATTAGGTCATGGCTTATAGCGAGGATTTTTATCGTTGGCACGTTTCGCATCGAACTAGGTGCAAATAGATCAAAACTAGGTTGATAGTTTTTCTTAAGTTTTTATCGCTCTCATACCGTTCGACGCATTCCAAAACTAGTTGGCTCATATCTTCGTGAAAAACAATGAAAGCTTATTTTGAGGGCTTAAACGATATTTTTTTACCAAAATAACACCGATGTCATAACTTATAGCTATGATTTTTGGTCGTTGCCCCGTTTCGTATTGAACTAGGTCCAAACGACTTAAACCTAGTCGATAGTTTTTATCGCACTCACACCATATCATGTATTCCAAGTCCAATTAGCCCAATCATCTTCAAAAACCATGAAGGATGATTTTGAGGGCCTAAACTACATTTCTTTACCAAAATCACTCATAGGTCATGGCTTATAGAGATGAGTTTTGGTTGTTGGCCCGTTTCCCATCGAACTAGGTCTAAATAGCTCAAACCCGACTCGATAATTTTTCATCAATTTTTATCGTACTCACACCATTTCATGTATTCCTAGTCTAGTTGGTCCGAATCTTCTTAAAAAACCATGAAGGATTATTTTGAGGGCCTAAACTATTTTGTTTTTTTTACCAAAATCACTCATATGGCATGGCTTATAGCGATGAGTTTTGATCATTGGGCACATTTTGCATCGAAGTAGGTACTAGCAACTCAAACCCCGCTCGATAGTTTTTCATTAGTTTTTATTGCACACACATCGTTCCACGTATTCCGAGTCCAATTGGCCCGAATCTTCTTGAAAAGCTGTGAAGGCTTATTTGAGGGCTTAAACTATATTTTTTCACAAAAATAACTCATATGTCATCGCTTATAGCGATGAGTTTTGATCGTTGGCTCGTTTCGCATCGAACTAGGTCCTAACATCTCAAACCTAGCCCAACAGTTTTGTGTCGGCTTTTATCACAATCACACTCGTTTCACGTATTCAAAGTTCGATTGACACGAATCTTTTTGAAAAACCACGATGGATGATTTTGAGGGCCTAAACTATATTTCCTTACCAAAATCACTCATAGGTCATAGCTTATAGCAATGAGTTTTGGTCGTTAGCCCATTTCGTATCAAACTAGGTCCAAAAAGCTCAAACCCAACTCGACGAGTTTTTCATAAATTTTTATCGCACTCACACCGTTTCACGTATTCCAAGTTCAATTGGCTCGAAACTTCTCAAAGAACCATGAAGAATGATTTTGAGGGCCTAAACTATATTTTTTCACCAAAATAACTCATAGGTCATAGCTTATAGCTATGAGTTTTGATCGTTACCCGTTTCACATCGAACTAGGTCCAAATAGCTCAAACCTAGCCCGATATTTTTTTGTCAATTTTTATCGCACTCACATCGTTTCATGTATTCAAAGTTTGGTTGGTCGTAATCTTCTTGAAAAACCATGAAGGATGATTTTGAGGGCCTAAACAATATTTTGTTTTTTACCAAAATCACTCATATGGCATGGCTTATAATGACGAGTTTTGGTCGTTGGCCCATTTCGTATCGAATTAGGTCAAAACAACTCAAACCCGACTTGATAATTTTTCATTAATTTTTATTGCACTCATACCGTTTTACGTATTCGAAGTCCGAGTTGGCTCGAATCTTCTTGAAAAACCATGAAACATGATTTTGAGGGCCTAAACTACCTTTTTTACCAAAATCACTCATAGGTCATGGCTTATAGCAATGAGTTTTGATGGTTGGCCCGTTTCGTAATGAACTAGGTCCAAATCGCACAACAATGGGTCGATAGTTTTTCATCGGTTTTATCGCTCTCACACCGTTCGATGTGTTCCAAAACCAATTGGTATGGATCTTTTTAAAAAACCATGAAGGCTAATTTTGAGGGCCGAAACTATATTTTGTTACCAAAATCACTCATAAGTCAAGGCTTCTAGCGAGGATTAGGTCATGGCTTATAACGAGGATTTTTATCATTAGCACGTTTTGCATCGAACTAGGTGCAAATAGATCAAAACTAGGTTGATAGTTTTTCTTAAGTTTTTATCGCTCTCATATCGTTCGACGCATTCCAAAACTAGTTGGCTCATATCTTCTTGAACAACAATGAAAACTTATTTTGAGGGCTTAAACGATATTTTTTTTACCATAATAACACCGATGTCATAAATTATAGCTATGATTTTTGATCGTTACCCCGTTTCGTATCGAACTAGGTCCAAATAGCTTAAACCTAGTCGATAGTTTTTATCGCACTCACACCATATCACGTATTCCAAGTCCAATTAGCCCAATCATCTTCAAAAACCATAAAGGATGATTTTGAGGGCCTAAACTATATTTTTTTACCAAAATCACTCGGAGGTCATGGCTTATAGCGATGAGTTTTGGTTGTTGGCTCGTTTCCCATCGAACTAGGTCTAAACGACTCAAACCCGACTCGATAATTTTTCATCAATTTTTATCATACTCACATCGTTTCATGTATTCCAAGTCTAGTTGGTCCAAATCTTCTTAAAAAACCATGAAGGATGATTTTGAGGGCCTAAACTATATATTTTTTTTTTACCAAAATCACTCATATGGCATGGCTTATAGCGATGAGTTTTGATCGTTGGCCACGTTTTGCATCGAAGTAGGTACTAGCAACTCAAACCTAGCTCGACGAGTTTTTCATTAGTTTTTATCGCACTCACATCGTTCCACGATTCCGAGTCCAGATTGGCTCGAATCTTCTTGAAAAACTGTGGAGGCTTATTTTAAGGGCTTAAACTATATTTTTTCACAAAAATAACTCATATGTCATCGCTTATAGCGATGAGTTTTGATCGTTGGCTCATTTCGCATCGAACTAGGTCCTAACATCTCAAACCTAGCCCAACAGCTTTGTGTCAGCTTTTATCACAATCACACCGTTTCACGTATTCAAAGTTCGGTTGACACGAATCTTTTTGAAAAACCATGATGGATGATTTTGAGGGCCTAAACTATATTTCCTTACCAAAATCACTCATAGGTCATAGCTTATAGCGATGAGTTTTGGTCGTTAGCCCATTTTGTATCAAACTAGGTCCAAAAAGCTCAAACCCAACTCGACAGTTTTTCATAAATTTTTATCGTACTCACACCTTTTCACGTATTCCAATTTCAATTGGCCCGAAACTTCTCGAAGAACCATGAAGAATGATTTTGAGGGCCTAAACTATATTTTTTTAATAAAATCGCTTATAGGTCATGGCTTATAGCGATAAGTTTTGATCGTTGGCCCGTTTTACATTGAACTAGGTCCAAACGACTCAAACCTAGTCCAATAGCTTTTTGTCGGCTTTTATCGTACTCAAACCGTTTCACGTATTCCAAGTCCAGTTGGCCCTAATTTTCTTGAAAAACCATCAAGGATGATTTTGAGGGCCTAAACTATATTTTTTTTACCAAAATCACTCATATGTCATGGCTTATAGCGATGAGTTTTGGTCATTGGCTCGTTTCGCATCGAATGAGGTCCAAACAACTCAAACCCCCGATAGTTTTTCATCAATTTTTATTGCACTCACACCATTTCACATATTCTAAGTCCAAACAACTCAAACCCGACTCGATAGTTCTTGAATACCTAAACTATATTTTTTTACCAAAATCACTAATATGTCATTGCTTATAGTGATGAGTTTTGATCGTTGGCTTATTTCGCATTGAACTAGGTCCAAATCGCTCAAAGTTGGGTTGATAGTTTTTCGTTAGTTTTATCGCTCTAACACCATTTGACGTGTTCCAAAACCAATTAGTTTGCATCTTCTTGAAAAACCATGAAGGCTAATTTTGAGAGCCTACACTACATTTTGTTATAAAAATCACTCATAGGTCAAGGCTTAAAGCGAGGATTAGGTCATGGCTTATAGCGAGAATTTTTATTATTGGTACGTTTCGCATCGAACTAGGTGCAAACAACTCAAAACTAGGTTGATAGTTTTTCTTCGGCTTTTATCGCTCTCATACCGTTCGACGTATTCCAAAATTAGTTGGCTCGTATCTTCTTGAAAAATCGTGAAAGCTTATTTTAAGGACTTAAACAATATTTTTTTTACCAAAATAACTCATATGTCATACCTTATAGGTATGAGTTTTGATCCTTTTCCCGTTTCGTATCAAACTAGGTCCAAATAGCTCAAACCTAGCCCGATAGTTTTTGTCACTTTTTATCGCGCTCACACCGTATCACGTATTCCAAGTCCAATTGGCCCCAACCTTCTTGAAAAAACATGAAGGATGATTTTAAGGCCCTAAAATACATTTCTTTACCAAAATCACTCATAATTCATGGCTTATAGTAATGAGTTTTAGTCGTTGGCTCGTTTCGCATCAAACTAGGTTCAAACGGCTCAAACCTAGCCCAACGGTTTATCGTCAGCTTTTATCACAATCTCACCGTTTCACGTATTCCAAGTCCAGCTTGGCCCAAATCTTCTTGAAAAACCATGAAGGATGATTTTGAGGGCCTAAACTATATTTCTTTACCAAAATCACTCATAGGTCATGGCTTATGGCTATGAGTTTTCGTCGTTAGTCGATTTCGCATCGAACTATGTCCAAACAGACTCAAACCTAGCTCGATAATTTTTTTTTAGTTTTTATCCCACTTATATCGTTTCACATATTCCAAGTCTAGTTAGCCCTAATCTTCTTGAAAAACCATGAAGGATGATTTTGAGGGCCTAAACTATATATTTTTTTACCAAAATCACTCATATGTCATGGCTTATAGCGATGAGTTTTGGTCGTTATCCCGTTTTGCATCAAATTAGGTCCAAACAACTCAAACCCAGACCTAATAGTTTTTTATCAATTTTTTTGTACTCACACCGTTTCACATATTTCAAGTCTATTTGGCTCATATCGTATTGAAAAACTATGAAAGCTTATTATGAGGGCTTAAACTATATTTTTTTACCAAAATAACTTATATGTCATACCTTATAGCTATGAGTTTTGATCATTTTCCCGTTTCGCATCGAACTAGGTCCATATAGCTCAAAGCTAGACCGATAGCGTTTGTCACTTTTTATCGCACTCACACCGTATCACGTATTCCAAGTCCAATTGGCCCCAACCTTCTTGAAAAAACATGAAGGATTATTTTGACGGCCTAAACTACATTTATTTACCAAAATCACTCATAGTTCATGGCTTGTAGTAATGAGTTTTGGTCGTTGGCTCGTTTCGCATCGAACTAGGTTCAAATAGCTCAAACCTAGCCCAACAGGTTTATCGTCGGCTTTTATCACAATCTCACCATTTCATGTATTCCAAGTCCAAGTTGGCTCGAATCTTCTGAGAAACCATGAAGGATGATTTTGAGGGCCTAAACTATATTTCTTTACCAAAATCACTCATAGGTCATGGCTTATAGCGATGAGTTTTGGTTGTTGGCCCGTTCCGCATCGAACTAGGTCCAAATAGCTCAAACCCGGCTCGATAATTTTTAATCAATTTTTATCGAACTCACATCGTTTCATGTATTCCAAGTCTAGTTACCTCGAATCTTCTTAAAAAACCATGAAGGATGATTTTGAGGGCCTAAACTACATTTTTTTTAACAAAATCACTCATAGGTCATAGCTTATAGCGATGAGTTTTGATCGTTGGCCCATTTTGCATCGAACTAGATCCAAGTAACCCCAACCTAGCCCGATACGTTTTTATCGGCTTTTATCGTACTCATACCATTTTACGTATTCTAAGTCCAGTTGGCCCTAATTTTTTTGAAAAACCATCAAGGATGGTTTTGAAGGCCTAAACTATATTTTTTAAAAAAATCACTCATATGTCATGGCTTATAGTGATGAGCTTTGGTCGTTGGCTCGTTTCGCATCGAATTAAGTCCAAACAACTCAAACCCAACATGATAGTTTTTCATCAATTTTTATTACACTTACACCGTTTCACGTATTCCAAGTCTAGTTGGCTCGAATCTTCTTGAAAAACCATGAAAGATGATTTTGAGTGCCTAAACTACATTTGTTTATCAAAATCACTCATAGGTCATGGCTTATAGCGATGAGCATTGATCGTTAGCACATTTCGCATTGAACTAGGTCCAAATAGCTCAAAATTGGGTCGATAGTTTTTCATCACTTTTATCACTCTCACATTGTTCGACGTGTTCCAAAACCAATTGGTCCGCATCTTCTTGAAAAACCATGAAGGCTAATTTTAAGGGCCTAAACTATATTTTGTTACCAAAATTACTCATAGGTCAAGGCATATAGCCAGGATTAGGTCATGGCTTATAGCGAGAATTTTTATCGTTGGCACGTTTCGCATTGAACTAGGTGCGGACGACTCAAAAGTAGGTTGATAGTTTTTCTTTTATTTTTATCGCTCTCATACCGTTCGGCGTATTCCAAAACTAGTTGGCTTGTATCGTCTTGAAAACTCATGAAAGCTTATTTTGAGAGCTTAAACTAAAATTTTTAACCAAAATAACTCATATGTCATACCTTATAGCTATGAGTTTTGGTCGTTGCCTCGTTTCGCATCGAACTAGATCCAAACAACTCAAATCTAGCTCGGCGAGTTTTTCATCACTTTTTATCGCACTCACACCATATCACGTATTCTAAGCCCAATTGGCCCCAATCTTCTTGAAAAACCATGAAAGATGATTTTGAGGGCCTAAACCGTATTTCTTTACCAAAATCACTCATAGGTGATGGCTTATAGGGATGAGTTTTGATCGCCGGCCCGTTTCGTATTGAACTAGGTCCAAATCACTCAAAGCTGGGTTGATAGTTTTTCATCGGCTTTATCGCTCCACATCGTTCAACGTGTGCCAAAACTAGTTGGTCCGCATCTTCTTGAAAAACCATGAAGGCTAATTTTGAGAGCCTAAACTACATTTTGTTACAAAAATACTCATTGTTCAAGGCTTATAGCGAGGATTAGGTAATGGCTTATAGCGAGAATTTTTATCATTGGCACGTTTTGCATGAAAATAGGTGCAAACGACTCAAAACTAGGTTGATAGTTTTTCTTCAATTTTTATCACTCTCATACCGTTCGATGTACTCCAAAACTAGTTAGCTCGTATTTTCTTGAAAAATCGTAAAAGCGTATTTTGAGGGCTTAAACTATATTGTTTTCACTAAAATAACTCATATGTCATACCCTATAGCTATGAGTTTTGGTCGTTGTCCCGTTTCGCACCGAACTAGGTCCAAACAGACTCAAACCCGGCTCAATAGTTTTTCATCACTTTTTATCGCACTCACACCGTATCACGTATTCCAAGTCCAATTGGCCCCAATCTTCTTGAAAATCTATGAAGGATGATTTTTAGGGCTTAAACTATATTTCTTTGCCAAAATCACTCATAGGTCATGGCTTATAACGATGAGTTTTGGTCATTGTCCCGTTTTGCATCGAACTAGGTTCAAACGGCTCCAACCTAGCCCGATATTTTTTCGTCGGTTTTATCGCACTCACATCGTTTCATCTATTCCAAGTTTAGTTGGCCGGTATCTTCCTAAAAAGCTACGTAGAATGATTTTGAGGGCACTAAACCACATTTTTTCACCAAAACAACTTATAGGTCATAGCTTATAGCTATATGTTTTGGTCGTTGGCCGTTTCGCATCGAACTAGGTCCAAACGAGCTCAAACCTAGCTCGACAGTTTTTTGTCAATTTGTTATCGTACTCAAACCGTTTCACATATTCCAAGTCCAATTGGCCCTAATTTTCTTGAAAAACCATCGAGGATGATTTTTAGGGCCTAAACTATATTTTTTTACCAAAATCACTCATATGTCATGGCTTATAGCGATGAGGTTTGGTCGTTGGCTCGTTTCCCATCGAATTAGGTCCAAACAACTCAAACCCGACATGATAGTTTTTCATTAATTTTTATTACACTCACACCATTTCACGTATTCCAAGTCCAAGTTGGCTCGAAACTTCTTGAAAAACCATGAAAGATGATTTTGAGTGCCTAAACTAATTTTTTTTTACCAAAATCACTCATAGGTCATGGCTTATAGCAATGAGTTTTGATCGTAAGCCCGTTTCGCATTGAACTAGGTCCAAATCGCTCAAAACTAGGTCGATAGTTTTTCATCGGTTTTATCGCTCTCACACCGTTCGACATGTTCCAAAACCGGTTAGTCCGCATCTTCTTGAAAACCCATGAAGGCTAATTTTAAGGGCCTAAACTATATTTTGTTATCAAAATTACTCATAGGTCAAGGCATATAGCCGGGATTAGGTCATGGCTTATAGCGAGAATTTTTATCGTTGGCACGTTTCACATCGAACTAGGTGCGAACGACTCAAAACTAGGTTGATAGTTTTTCTTCAATTTTTATAGCTCTCATACCGTTCAACGTATTCTAAAAGTAGTTGGCTCGTATCTTCTTGAAAAACCATGAAAGCTTATTTTGAGGGCCTAAACTATATTTTTTTTACCAAAATAACTCATATGTCATACCTTATAGCTATGAGTTTTGGTCGTTGCCCCATTTCACATCGAACTAGGTCCAAATGGCTCAAACCTAGCTCGATAGTTTTTCATCGCTTTTTATCGCACTCACACCGTATCACGTATTCCAAGTCCAATTGGCCCCAATCTTCTTGAAAAGCCATGAATGATGATTTTGAGGGCCTAAACTACATTTCTTTACCAAAATCATTCATAGGTCATGGCTTATAGCGATGAGTTTTGGTCGTTGACCCGTTTCACATTGAACTAGGTCCAAATAGCTCCAACCTAGACCGATAGTTTTTTGTCGGGTTTTATTACACTCATATCGTTTCACGTATTCCAAGTCTAGTTGGCCGAGTATCTTCCGAAAAGCTCGTGTAGAATGATTTTGAGGGGCTAAACTATATTTTTTCACTAAAATAACTCATAGGTCATAGCTTATTGCTATGTGTTTTGGGTCGTTGGCCCGTTTCATATCGAACTAGGTCCAAACAGACTCAAACCTAGCTCGATAGTTTTTTGTTCGTTTTTATTGCACTTACACTCGTTTTACGTATTACAAGTCCAGTTGGCCTTAATCTACTTGAAAATCCATGAAGGATGATTTTGAGGGCCTAAACTATATTTTTTCACCAAAATCACTCATATGTCTTGGCTTATAGCTATGAATTTTAGTCGTTGGCCCGTTTCGCATTGAACTAGGTCCAAATCACTCAAAACTAGATTGATAGTTTTTCATCGGCTTTTATCGCCCTCACACCGTACGATTTATTCCAAAACCAGGTTGGTCTACATCTTCTTAAAAAACCATGAAGGCTAATTTTGAGGACCTAAACTACATTTTGTTACCAAAATCACTTATATGTCATGGCTTATAGCGAGGATTTTTATCATTGGCATGTTTCACATCGAACTAGGTTCAAACAGACTCAAAACTAGCTCGATAGTTTTTCTTTAGTTTTTATCGCGCTCTCATACCATTTGACGCATTCCGAAGCCGGTTGGCTCGTATCTTTTTGAAAAACCGTTAAGAGTCGATTTTGAGGGTTTAAACTAGATTTTTTTGACCAAAATAACTCATTGGTCATGTCTTATAGCTATGTGTTTTTGTCATTGGCTCGTTTTGCATCGAACTTAGTCTAAACAACTCAAACCTAGCTCGATATTTTTTCGTCGGTTTTATCGCACTCGTACCGTTTCACCTATTCCAAGTCTAGCCGGCTCGAATCTTCTTGAAAAACATGAAGGAGGATTTTTAGGGCCTAAACTATATTTTTTTACCAAAATCACTCATAGGTCATTACTTATAGCGATGCGTTTTTATGGTTGGATCTGTTTCGCATCGAACTAGGTCCGAATCGCTCAAAACTAGATCGATAGTTTTTCATCTCGTTTTTATTGCTCTCACACCGTTCAACATATTCCAAAACCGAGTTGGTTTGCATCTTCTTGAAAAATCGTGAAGGCCGATTATGAGGGCCTAAACTACATTTTTTACCAAAATCACTCATAAGTCATGGCTTATAGTGAGGATTTTTGTCGTTGGCACGTTTCGCATCGAACTAGGTGAAAAAAGCTCAAAACTAGGCCGATAGTTTTCTTTAGTTTTTATCACTCTCATACCGTTCGATGTATTCCAAAACTAGTTGGTCCGTATCTTGTTGAAAAATCATGAAGGTTGATTTTGAGGGCTTAAACTACATTTTTTGACCAAAATAACTCATAGATCATGGCTTATAGCTATGACTTTTGGTCGTTCGTCATTTTCGCATCGAACTAGGTCCAAGTAGCTCAAAATTAGGCTGATAGTTCTTATTCGGTTTTTATCACTCTCATATCGTTCGACGTATTCGTAATCCAGATTGGCCCTTTTCGCTTCGAACTAGTTCTAAAAATCCCCAAACTCGGGTCGATAATTTTTCATTAGTTTTTATCGTACTCACACTATTTCACATATTCCAAGTCTAGTTGGCCCATATCTTCTTGAAAAAATGTGAAGGCCGATTTTGAGGGCTTAAACTATATTTTTTTACCAAAATAACTCATAGTCATGGTTTATAGCGAGGATTTTTATCGTTGCCATGTTTCGCATCAAACTAGGTTAAAATAGCTCAAAACTAGGTCGATAGTTTTTCTTTAGTTTTTATCGCTCTCGTACCGTTCGATGTGCTCCAAAATCGGTTAGCTTGTATCTTCTTGAAAAACCATTAAGGTCGATTTTGAGGGTTTAAACTACATTTTTTTGAGAAAAATAACTCATCAATCATGGCTTTTAGCCATGAGTTTTGATTGTTGGTTCATTTTGCATCGAACTAGGTCCAAACGACTCAAACCTAGCCCGATAGTTTTTCATCGGCTTTTATCGCACTTATACTCGTTTCACGTATTCCAAGTCCGAGTTGCTCGAATCTTCTTCAAAAACCATGAAGGATGATTTTTAAGGCCTAAACTATATTTTTTTTTAAAATCACTCATAGGTCATGGCTATAGCGATGAGTTTTGATCGTTGACCCGTTTTGTATCGAACTAGGTCTAAATCGCTCAAAAATGGGTTTATGGTTTTTTTATCGGCTTTTATCGCTCTTACACCATTCGACGTATTCCAAAATCGGTTCGTCCGCATCTTCTTCAAAAACTATGAAGGCTAATTTTAATGGCCTAAACTATATTTTTTTCATAAAAATGACTCATAGGTCATGGCTTATAGCGATGAATTTTGGTCGTTGGCCCGTTTTGTATCGAACTAGGTTAAAACGACTTAAACCTAGCTCGACGAGTTTTTCATCAATTTTTATCCCACTCATACCGTTCCATATATTTCAAGTCTAGTTGGCCCGAATCTTTTTTAAAAAACATCAAAGATGATTTTGAGGGTCTAAACTACATTTTTTTACCAAAATCACTAACGAGTCATAGCTTATAGCGTTGAGTTTTGATCATTGGCCAATTTTGCATCGAACTAGGTCCAAATCTCTTAAAACTCGGGTTAATGGTTTTTCATCGGCTTTTATTGCTCTCACACCATCGACGTATTCCAAAACCAATTGGTCCGCATCTTCTTCAAAAACTATGAAGGCTAATTTTGAGGACCTAAACTACATTTTGTTACCAAAATTACTCATAGGTCATGGCTTATAGCGAGGATTTTTATCGTTGGCATGTTTTGGATCGAACTAGGTTCAAACAGACTCAAAACTAGATCGATAGTTTTTTTTAGTTTTTATCGCTCTCATACCGTTCGAGGTATTCCAAAACCAGTTGACTCGTATCTTCTTGAAAAATCATTAAAGCTCATTTTGAGGGTTTAAACTATATTTTTTGACCAAAATAACTCATCGGTCATGGCTTATAACTATCTCGTTTTGGTCGTTGGCCCGTTTCGTATTAAAGTAGGTCCAAACAGACTCAAACCAAGCCCGACATTTTTTCATCAATTTTTATTGCACTCGTACCGTTTCACATATTCCTAGTCCAGTTGGCTCGAATCTTCTTAGAAAACCATGAAGGAGGATTTTAAGGGCTTAAACTATATTTTTTTTTACCAAAATCACTCATAGGTCATGGCTTATTGCCATGAGTTTTGGTCGTCGACCCCTTTCACTTCGAACTAGGTCCAAATAGTCGAAACCTAGCTTAACGAGTTTTTCATCGGCTTTTATCGCACTCACATCTGTTTCATGTATTTCAAGTCCAAGTGGCCCTAATCTTCTTGAAAAACCATGAAGGATAATTTTAAGGGCCTAAACTAATTTTTTTTTTTACTAAAATCACTCATAGGTCATGGCTTATAGCGATGAATTTTGATCGTCGGCCCATTTTGTCTCGAACTAGGTCTAAACTGACTCAAAACTAGCTTGACCATTTTTCGTCGGTTCTTATCGCACTCGTACGATTTCACGTATTCCCGATCCAGTTGGCTCGAATCTTCGTGAAAAACCTTAAAGGATGATTTTCAAGGCCTCAATAATATTTTTTCACCAAAATAACTCATAGGTCATGGTTATAGCTATGAGTTTTGATCGTTGGCCCGTTTCACATCGAACTAAGTCCGGACATCTCAAACCTAGCTTGATAGTTTTTTGTAAGTTATTCTCGCACTCACACCGTTTCACGTATTCCAAGTTCAATTGGCTCGAATCTTTTTGAAAAACCATGAACGATGATTTTGAAGGCCTAAACTATATTTTTTTACAAAAATCACTCATAGGTCATAGGTATAGTGATGAGTTTTGATCGTTGGCCCGTTTTGCATCAAACTAGGCCCAAACAGACTTAAACCTAACCTAACGAGCTTTTCGTTAGTTTTTATCGCACTCATACCGTTTCATGTATTCTAAATCCAGTTGGTCCGAATCTTCTTAAAAAACCATGAAGGATGATTTTGAGGGCCTAAACTATATTTTTTTTACCAAAATCACTCGCGAGTCATTGCTTATAGAGATGTGTTTTGATATTTGGCTTGTTTCGTATCGAACTAGGTCCGGATCGATCAAAACTAAGTCGATACTTTTTCACCAGCTTTTATCGCTCTCACACTCGTTCGACGTATTCCAAAACCAGTTAGTCCGCATCTTCTTGAAAAACCGTCAAAGTTGATTTTGAGGGCTTAAATTATTTTTTGTTTCCAAAACCACTTCTAGGTCATCGCTTATAGTGAGGATTTTTATCGTTGGCATGTTTTGTGTCAAACTAGGTGCAAAAAGCTCAAAACTAGGTCGATAGGTTTTCTCTAATTTTTACCGCTCTCACACCGTTCAACGTATTCCAAAATCGGTTAGCCCGTATCATCTTGAAAGACCATGAAGGCTGATTTAGAGGGCTTAAACTATATTTTTTGACCAAAATAACTCATAGGTCATGGCTTATGGCTATAAGTTTTAGTCGTTGGGCCATTTCGCATCGAACTAGGTTCAAACGGACTTAAACCTATCCCGATAGTTTTTTGTCAACTTTTATCACACTCGCATCGTTTCTCGTATTCGAAGTCCAATTGGCTCGAATCCTCTTTAAAATCCATCAAGGATGATTTTGAGGGCTTAAACTATATTTTTTTACTAAAATCACACTAGGTCATGGCTTAGAGCGATGAGTTTTGATCGTTGGCCTATTTTGTATCAAACTAGGTACAAAATCTCAAACCTAGCCCGATAGTTTTTCGTCGGCTTTTATCGCACTCACACCGTTTCACGTATTCTAAGCCCAGTTGGCCCGTATCTTCTTGAAAAACTATGTAGGATGATTTTGAGGGCCTAAACTATATTTTTTCATAAAAATAAGTCATAGGTCATGGCTTATAACGATAAGTTTTGGTCATTGGCCCGTTTCGCATCGAACTATGTCCAAACAGACTCAAACCTAACTCGATAGTTTTTTGTCGCTTTTATCGCACTCACACCGTTTCACGTATTCCAAGTTCAGCTTGGCTCGAATCTTCTTATAAAGCCATGAAGGATGATTTTAAGGGGGCTAAACTATATTTGTTTACCAAAATCACTCATAAGTCATCGCTTATAGCGATAAATTTTGATCATTGGCCCGTTTCACATCGAACTAGGTCCAAATCGCTCAAAACTAGGTCAACATTTCTTCATCGGTTTTTATTACTCTCACACGCTTCGACGTATTTCAAAACTAGTTGGTCCGCATCTTCTTAAAAAACCATGAAGTCTAATTTTGACGACCTAAACTACATTTTGTTACCAAAATCACTCATAGGTCATGGCTTATAGCAAGGATTTTTATCGTTTGCACGTTTCATATCGAATTAGGTTCAAACAGATTGAAAACTAGGTTAATAGTTTCGCTTCAGCTTTTATCGCTCTCATACCGTTCAACGTATTCCAAAACCAGCTTGCTTGTATCTTCTTGAAAAACCATGAAGACCGATTTTGAGGGTTTAAACTACATTTTTTGACCAAAATAACTCATCAATCATGGCTTATAGTGATGAGTTTTGGGCGTTGGCCCATTTCGCATCAAACTAGTTCTAGACAGACTCAAACCTAGCCGGATCATTTTTCGTCGGCTTTTATCGTACTAATACTATTTCGCATATTTCGAGTCCAGCTTGGCTCAAATCTTCTTGGAAAACCATGAAGGATGATTTTGAGGGCCTAAACTATATTTTTTTTACCAAAATCACTCATAGATCATTGCTTATAGCGATGAGTTTTGATGGTTGGCCCATTCGCATAGAACTAGGTACAAATCGCTCAAAACTCGGGTCGATAGTTTTTCATCGCCTTTTATCGCTCTCACACCGTTCGACATATTCCAAAACCAGGTTGGTCCGAATCTTCTTGAAAAACCGTAAAGGCCGATTATAAGGACTTAAATAACATTTTGTTACCAAAATCACTCAAAGGTCATGGCTTATAGCGAGGATTTTTATAATTGGCACGTCTCGCATCAAACTAGGTGCAAACAACTTCAAAACTAGGTTAGTAGTTTTTCTTTAGTTTTTATCGCTCTCATACCATTCGACGTATTCCAAAGTCGGTTGGCTCGTCTCTTCTCGAAAAACCATTAAGGTTGATTTTGAGGGTTTAAACTATATTTTTTTATTAAAATAACTCATCGGTCATGGCTTATAGCTATGTGTTTTGGTCGTTTGCCTATTTCGTATAGAACTAGTTCCAAACAACTCAAACCTAGCTCAATAATTTTTTGTTATTTTTTATCATACTCGTACCGTTTCATTTATTCCAAGTCCAATTGGCCCGAATCTTCTTGAAAAACCAGGAAGGATGATTTTGAGGGCTTAAACTATATTTTTTTTTACCAAAATCACTCATAGGTCATTACTTATAGCGATGAGTTTTGATAGTTACCCCGTTTCATATCGAACTAGGTCCAAATCGCTCAAAACTCGGGTCGATAGTTTTTCATCGGCTTTTATTGCTCTAGCACCGTTTGACGTATTCCAAAACTAGTTGTTCCGCATCTTCTTGAAAAATCATGAAGGCCGATTATGAGGGCTTAAATTACATTTTGTTACCAAAATCACTTAAAGGTCATGGCTTATAGCGAGGATTTTTATAGTTGGCACGTTTCGCATCAAACCGGGCGCAAAATGACTCAAAACTAGGTCGTTAGTTTTTCTTCGGCTTTTATCACTCTCATACCGTTCGATGTATTCCAAACCCAGCTTGGCCTATACCTTCTTAAAAACTCGTGTAGGATGATTTTGAGGGCCTAAACTATATTTTTTCATAAAAATAACTCATAAGGCATGGCTTCTAGCGATGAGTGTTGGTCGTTGGCCCGTTTCGCATCAAACTACGTCAAAATCGCTCAAACCTAGCTCGATAGTTTTTCATCAATTCTTATCGCACTCACACCGTTTCACATATTCCATGTCCAGTTGGCCCGAATCTTTTTTAAAAAACATGAAAGATGATTTTAAGGGCCTAAACTACAATTTTTTACCAAAATCACTAACGAGTCATGGCTTATAACGATGAGTTTTGATCATTGGCTCGTTTCGCATCAAACTAGGTCCAAATTGCTCAAAACTAGGTTGATAGTTTTTCGTCGCTTTTATTGCCCTCACGTCGTATGACATATTTTCAAAATCGGTTAGTCCGGATCTTTTTTAAAAACCATGAAGGCTAATTTTGAGGGCCTAAACTACCTTTTGTTACCAAAATCACTCATAGGTCATGGCTTATAGTGATGATTTTTATTGTTGCAACATTTTTCATCGAACTAGGTTCAAATAGCTCAAAACTAGGTCGATAGTTTTTCTTTAGATTTTATCGCTCTCATATCGTTCGACATATTCCAAAACTAGTTGGCTCGTATCTTCTTGAAAAACCATTAAGGCTGATTTTTAGGGTCTAAACTACATTTTTTGACCAAAATAACTCATCGAGTCATGACTTATAACTATGTGTTTTGGTCGTTGGCCCATTTCGCATCAAACTTGGTCTAAACAACTCATACCTAGCTCGATATTTTATCATCGGTTTTATCGCCCTCGCACCATTTCACATATTCCAAGTCCAATCGGCTCGAATCTTCTTGAAAAACATGAAGGAGCATTTTTAGGGCCTAAACTATATTTTTTTATCAAAATCACTCATAGGTCATTGCTTATAAAAATGTGTTTTGATGGTTAGCTCGTTTTACATCGAACTAGGTCCGAATCAATCAAAAATAAGTCATTACTTTTTCACCGGCTTTTATCGCTCTCACACTCGTTCGACGTATTCCAAAACCAGGTTGGTCTACATCTTCTAGAAAAACCATGAAGGCTGATTTTGAGGGCTTAAACTATATTTTGTTACCAAAATCACTCATAGGTCATGGCTTATAGCGAGGATTTTTATCGTTGGCACCCTTCGCATCGAACTAGGTGCGTAAAGCTCAAAACTAGACCGATAGTTTTTCTTCAATTTTTATCGCTCTCACACCATTCGACGTATTCCAAAACTAGTTGGCCCGTATCTTCATGAAAGACCATGAAGGCTGATTTTGAGGGCTTAAACTACATTTTTTGACCAAAATAACTCATACGTCATGGCTTATGGCCATGAGTTTTGGTCGTTAGGTCATTCCGCATCGAACTAGGTCCAAACGAGCTAAAACCTAGGTCGACAGCTTTTTTCGCATTTATCGCACTTGCATCGTTTCTCATATTCCAAGTCCAATTGGCTCGAATCTTCTTGAAAATCCATGAAGGATGATTTTGAGGGCTTAAATTATATTGTTTTACCAAAATCACACATAGGTAATGGCTTATAGCGATGACTTTTGATCGTTGGCCTATTTCGCATCAAATTAAGTCTAAACGACTCAAACCTAGCCCAATAGTTTTTCGTCGGTTTTTATCACACTCACACCATTTTACGTATTCCAAGCCCAGTTGGCCCGTATCTTATAGAAAAACTATGTAAGATGATTTTGAGGACCTAAACTATATTTTTTCATAAAAATAAGTCATAGGTCATGGCTTATAGCGATGAGTTTTGGTCGTTGGCCCGTTTCGCATCGAACTAGGTCCAAACAGACTCAAACCTAACTCGATAGTTTTTCATCAATTTTTATCGCACTCACACGGTTTCGCATATTCCAAGTCTAGTTGGCCCGAATCTTCTTAAAAAATCATGAAGGATGATTTTAAAGGCCTAAATTATATTTTTTTTACCAAAATCACTCATAGGTCATGGCTTATAGCGATGAGTTTTGATAATTGGCCCATTTCGCATCAAACTAGGTCCAAATCGCTCAAAACCGGGTCGATAGGTCTTCATCATTTTTTATCGCTCTCACACTCGTTCGACGTATTCCAAAACCAGGTTAGTCCGCATCTTCTTGAAAAACCATGAAGTCTAATTTTGAGAGCCTAAACTACATTTTGTTACCAAAATAACTCATAGGTCATGGCTTATAGCGAAGATTTTTATCATTGGCACGATTCGCATCGAATAAGGTTCAAATAGCTCAAAACTAAGTTGATAGTTTTGCTTCGGTTTTATCGCTCTCATACTCGTTCGACGAATTTCAAAACCAGTTGGCTCATATCTTCTTGAAAAACCACGAAGGCTAATTTTGAGGGTTTAAACTACATTTTTTAACCAAAATAACTCATCGATCATGGCTTATGGTCGTGAGTTTTGGTCGTTGGGCCATTTCGCATCGAACTAGGTCCAAACAGACTCAAACCTAGACCGATAGTTTTTTTATGTTTTTATCGCACTCGCATCGTTTCTCATATTCCAAGTTTAATTGGCCTAAACCTTATTGAAAATCCATAAATGATGATTTTGAGGGCTTAAACTATATTTTTTTACCAAAATCACACATAGGTCATGGCTTATAACGATGAGTTTTGATCGTTGGCCTATTTCGCATCAAATTAGGTCCAAACGAAGTTAAACCTAGCCTAATAGTTTTTCATCGGCTTTTATCACACTCACACCGTTTCATGTATTCCAAGCCCAGGTTAGTCGTATCTTATTGAAAACTCGTGTAGGATGATTTTGAGGGCCTAAACTATATTGTTTTCATAAAAATAGGTCATAAGGCATGGCTTATAGCGATGAGTTTTGGTCGTTGGCCCGTTTTACATCGAACTAGGTCCAAACAGACTCAAACCTAACTCGATAGCTTTTCATCGCTTTTATCGCACTCACACTCGTTTCACGCATTCCAAGTCTAGTTGGTTCGAATCTTCTTAAAAAACCATGAAGAATGATTTTGAGAGCTTAAACTATTTTTTTTTTTTACCAAAATCACTCATAGGTCATGGCTTATAGCGATGAGTTTTGATTGTTAGCCTGTTTCGCATCGAACTAGGTCCAAATCGCTCAAAACTAGGTCAATAGGTCTTCATCGCTTTTATCACTCTCACACCGCTCGACGTATTCAAAAACTAGTTGGTTTACATCTTCTTGAAAAACCCGAAGTCTAATTTTGAGAGCCTAAACCAAATTTTGTTACCAAAATCACTCATAGGTCATGGCTTATAGCGAGGATTTTTATCATTAGCACGTTTCGCATCGAACTAGGTTCAAACAAATCAAAACTAGGTTGATAGTTTTTCTTTAGTTTTTATCGCTCTCATACCATTCGACGTATTCCAAAACCAGTTAGCTCATATCTTTTTGAAAAACCATGAAGACTTATTTTGAGAGTTTAAACTACATTTTTGACCAAAATAACTCATTGGTCATGGCTTTTGGCTATGATTTTTGGTTGTTGGGCCGTTTCGCATCGAACTAGGTCCAAGTAGCTCAAACCTAGGCCGACAGCTTTTTTCGGCTTTTATTGCACTCGCATCATTTCTCGTATTCTATGTCCAATTGGCTCGAATCTTCTTGAAAATACATGAAGGATGATTTTGAGGGCTTAAACTATATTTTTTACCAAAGTCACACATAGGTCATGACTTATAGCGATGAGTTTTGATCGTTAGCCTATTTCGCATCAAATTAGGTCCAAATAGCTCCAACCTAGCCCAATAGTTTTTCATCACTTTTTATCGCACTCACACCGTTTCACTTATTCAAAGCCCAGTTGGCTCGTATCTTATTGAAAAACCGTGTAGGACGATTTTGAGGGCCTAAACTATATTTTTTCATAAAAATAAGTCATAGGTCATGGCTCATAGCGATGAGTTTTGGTCGTTGGCCCGTTTCGCATCGAACTAGGTTCGAATAGCTCAAACCTAACTCGATAGTTTTTCGTTAGTTTTTATCGCACTCACACCGTTTCACGTATTCCAAGTCCAAGTTGGCTCGAATCTTCTTAAAAAACCATGAAGGATGATTTTGAGGGCCTCAAATATATTTTTTACTAAAATCACTAATAGGTCATGGCTTATAGCAATGAGTTTTGATCGTTGGCCTGTTTTGCATCAAACTAGGTCCAAATCACTCAAAACTAGGTCGATTGTTCTTCATCAATTTTTATCACTCTCACACCGTTTGACGTATTCCAAACCCGGTTGGTTTGCATATTCTTGAAAAACTATGAAGTCTAATTTTGAGAGCCTAAACTACATTTTGTTACCAAAATCACTCATAGGTCATGGCTTATAGCGAGGATTTTTATCATTGGCACGTTTCGCATTGAATTAGGTTCAAAAAACTTAAAACTAGGTTGATAGTTTTTCTTTAGTTTTTATTGCTCTCATACCATTCGACGTATTTCAAAACCAGTTGGCTCGTATCTTTTTAAAAAACCATGAAGGCTGATTTTGAGGGTTTACACGATATTTTTTGACCAAAATAACTCATCGGTCATGGCTTATAGCTATATGTTTTGGTCGTTGGCTCATTTCGCATCGAACTAGGTCTAAAAAACTCAAACCTAGCTCGATATTTTTTTATCGCTTTTATTGCACTTGAATCGTTTCACATATTCTAAGTCCAAGTTGACTCGAATAAAAAACATTAAAGATGATTTTGAGGGCCTAAACCTTTTTTTTACCAAAATCACTCACAAGTCATGGCTTATGGCCTTGACTTTTGATCGTTGGCTCATTTCGCATCGAACTAGGTCCAAATCACTCAAAATTGGGTTGATAATTCTTCATCGGCTTTTATCGCTCTCACACCATTCGACGTATTCTAAAACTAGTTGGTCTACATCTTCTTGAAAAACCATGAAGTCTAATTTTGAGGACCTAAACTATAGTTTGTTACCGTAATCACTCATAGGTTATGGCTTATAGCGTGGATTTTTATCATTGGCACATTGCGCATCGAACTAGGTTCAAACAACTCAAAACTAGGTTGATTGTTTTTCTTTAGTTTTTTTCGCTCTCATACCGTTCGACGTATTCCAAAGTCGGTTGGCTTGTATCTTCTTGAAAATCCGTTATGGCTTATTTTAAGGGTTTAAACTACATTTTTTGACCAAAATAACTCATCGATCATGGGTTATAGCTATGTGTTTTGGTCATTAGCCCCGTTTCGCATCGAACTTAGTCTAAACAACTCAAACCTAGCTCGATATTTTTTTGTCGGCTTTTATCACACTCACACCATTTCACATATTCCAAGCCCAATTGTCTCGAATCTTCTTAAAAAACATGAAGGAGGATTTTTAGGGCCTAAACTATATTGTTTTACCAAAATCACTCATAGAGTATTACTTATAGCGATGAGTTTTTATGGTTGGCCCGAATCGCATCGAACTAGGTCCAAATCATTTAAAACTCGGGTCGATAGTTTTTCATCTATTTTTATCGCTTTCACACCGTTCGATGGATTCCAAAACCAGCTTGATCCGCATCTTCTTGACAAACCATAAAGGCCGATTATGAGGGCTTAAACTATATCTTTTTTTACCAAAATCACTCATAAGTCATGACTTATAGCGAGGATTTTTATCGGTTGCACGTTTCGTATCGAACTAGGTGAAAAAAGCTCAAAACTAGGCCGATAGTTTTTCTTCGGCTTTTATCGCTCTCATACCGTTCGCCGTATTCCAAAACTAGTTGGCCCGTATCTTGTTAAAAAATCGTGAAGGCTTATTTTGAGGGCTTAAACTACATTTTTTGACCAAAATAACTCATAGATCATGGCTTATAGCCGTGGCTTTTGGTCGTTGGCCATTTTTGCATCGAACTAGGTTCAAACAACTCAAAACTAGGTTGACAGTTCTTCTTCGCTTTTATCACTCTCATATCGTTCGACGTATTTGTAATCCAATTAACCCTTTTTGCTTCGAACTACTTCCAAAAATCTCAAAACTAAGTCGATAGTTTTTCATCAAGTTTTATCGCACTCACATCGTTTCACATATTCCAAGTCCAGTTGGCCCATATCTTCTTGGAAAACCATGAAGGCTGATTTTGAGGGCTTAAACTATACTTTTTGACCAAAATAACTCATAGGTGATGGCTTATAGTGAGGATTTTTATGGTTGGCACGTTTCATATTGAACTAGGTTGATAGTTTTTTTTCATTTTTATCGCTCTCATACCGTTCGATGTGCTCCAAAACCAGCTTGGTTCGTATCTTTTTGAAAAACCATTAAGGCTGATTTTGAGGGTTTAAACTACATTTTTTGATAAAATAACTCATCTGGTCATGGCTTATAGCCATGGGTATTGGTCGTTGGTCCGTTTCGTATCGAACTAGGTCTAAACGACTCAAACCTAGCCCGATAGTTTTTCATCAATTTTTATCGCACTCATACCATTTCACGTATTCCAAGTCCAGCTTGGCCCGAATCTTCTTGAAAACCCATGAAGAATGATTTTGAAGGCCTAAACTATATTTTTTTACAAAAATCACTCATAGGTCATAGCTATAGCGATGAGTTTTGATCATTGGCTCGTTTTGCGTCGAACTAAGTCTAAATCGCTCAAAAATGGGTTGATGATTTTTCATCGCTTTTATCGCTCACACACCATTCGACGTATTGCAAAACCAGGTTGGTCTACATCTTCTTAAAAAATCATGAAGGCTAATTTTGAGGGCCTAAACTATATTTTTTCATGAAAATAACTTATAGGTCATGGCTTATAGCGATGAGTTTTGGTCATTGGCCTAATTCGCATCGAACTAGGTCAAAACACCTCAAACCTAACCCGACAATTTTTTATCAATTTTTATCGCACTCATACCGTTTCATATATTCCAAGTCCAGTTGGCCCGAATCTTTTTTAAAAGACATCAAAGATGATTTTGAGGGCCTAAACTATATTTTTTACCAAAATCACTAATAGGTCATGCCTTATAGCGATGAGTTTTGATCGTTGGCCCATTTTGCATCGAACTAGGTCCAAATCGCTCAAAACTCGGATTAATGGTTTTTCATCGGCTTTTATCGCTCTCACACCATTCGACTTATTCCAAAACCAATTGGTCCGCTTCTTCTTAACAAACCATGAAGGCTAATTTTGAGGGCCTAAACTACATTTTGTTACCAAAATCACTCTTAGGTCATGACCGATAGCGAGGATTTTTATCATTGGCACGTTTCGCTTCGAACTAGGTTCAAACGACTCTAAAAATAGATCAATAGTTTTTCTTTAGTTTTTATCGCTCTCATACTATTCGACGTATTCCAAAACCAACTTGGCTCGTATCTTCTTGAAAAATCATTAAGGCTAATTTTGAGGGTTTCAACTACATTTTTTAACCAAAATAACTCATCGGTCATGGCTTATAGCTATGTGTTTTGGTCGTTGGCCCGTTTCCCATCGAACTAGGTCTAAATAGCTCAAACCTAGCCCGACATTTTTTCGTCGGTTTTATCGCACTCGTGCCGTTTCACATATTCTAAGTCCAGTTTACCCAAATCTTTTTGAAAAACATGAAGGAGGATTTTAAGGGCTTAAACTATATTTTTTTACCAATATCACTCGTAGGTCATGGCTAATTGCCATGAGCTTTGGTCATCGGCCCTTTTCGCATCGAACTAGGTCCAAATAGCTCAAACCTATCCTAATAGCTTTTCATCGGTTTTATCGCACTCACATTGTTTCACGTATTTCAAGTCCTGTTAGTCCTAATCTTCATGGAAAACCATGAAGGATGATTTTAAAGGCCTAAACTAATTTTTTTTTACCAAAATCACTCATAGGTCATGGCTTATAGTGATGAATTTTAATCGTTGGCCCTTTTTGCCTCGACCTAGCTCTAAACGACTCAAACCTAGCTCGATCGTTTTTCGTCAATTCTTATCGCACTCGCACCCTTTCACATATTCTAAGTCCAGTTGGCCCAAAACTTCGTGAAAAACCTTAAAGGATGATTTTCAAGGCCTTAACAATATTTTTTCACCAAAATAACCCATAGGTCATGGCTTATAACGATGAGTTTTGATCGTTAGCCCGTTTTGCATCGAACTAAGTCCAAATAGCTCAAACCTAGCCCGATAGTTTTCGTTAGTTTTTATCGCACTCATACTTGTTTCATGTATTTCAAATCCATTTGGCTTCGAATCTTCTTGAAAAACCATTAAGGATGATTTTGAGGGCCTAAACTATATTTTCTTTTTATCAAAATCACTCATAGGTCATTGCTTATAGATATGTGTTTTAATGGTTGGCTCGTTTCGCATCGAACTCGGTCCAAATCCATCAAAACTAAGTTGATACATTTTCACTAGTTTTTATCGCTCTCACACCGTTCGACGTATTCCAAAACCAGGTTAGTCTGCAGACTTCTTGAAAAATCATAAAGGCTAATTTTGAGGGCCTAAACTATATTTTGTTACCAAAACCACTCATAGGTCATGGCTTATAGCGAGGATTTTTATCGTTGGCACCTTTCGCATCGAACTAGGTGCAAAAAGCTCAAAACTAGGCCGATAGTTTTTTGTAGTTTTTACCGCTCTCACACCGTTCGACGTATTCCAAAACTAGTTGGCCCTTATCTTCTTAAAAAACCATGAAGGCAGATTTTGAGGGCTTAAACTATATTTTTTTGACCAAAATAACTTATAGGTCATGGCTTACGGCCATGAGTTTTGGTCGTTGGGCCGTTTTGCATCGAACTAGGTCCAAACAGACTCAAACCTAGGCCCATAGTTTTTTTTTAGTTTTTATCGCACTCGCATCGTTTCTTGTATTCCAAGTCCAATTGGTCCGAATCTTCTTGAAAATCCATGAATGATGATTTTGAGGGCTTAAACTATATTTTTTTACCAAAATCACACATAGGTCATGGCTTACGGTGATTAGTTTTGATCGTTGGCCTATTTCGTATCGAATTAGGTCCAAATAGCTCAAACCTAGCCCAATAGTTTTTCATCAATTTTTATCGCACTCACACCGTTTCACGTATTCCAAGCCCAATTGGCCCGTAACTTATTGAAAAAATGTGTAGGATGATTTTGAGGACCTAAACTATATTTTTTCATAAAAATAAGTCATAGGTCATGGCTTATAATGATGAGTTTTGGTCGTTGGCTCGTTTCGCATCGAACTAGGCCCAAACAACTCAAACCTAACTCGATAGTTTTCATCAATTTTTATCACACTCAAACCGTTTCACTCATTCCAAGTCCAGGTTTGCCCGAATCTTCTTAAAAAACCATGAAGGATGATTTTGAGGGCCTAAACTATATTTTTTTACCAAAATCACTCATAGGTCATGGCTTATAGCGATGAGTTTTGATCGTTGACTCGTTTTGCATCGAACAAGGTCCAAACCGCTCAAAGCTCGGGTCGACGATTCTTCATCGCTTTTATCACTCTCACACCGTTTGATGTATTTCAAAACCGGTTAGTCCGCATCTTCTTGAAAAACCATGAAGTCTAATTTTGAGGGCTTAAACTACATTTTGTTACCAAAATCACTCATAGGTCATGGCATATAGCGAGGATTTTTATCATTGGCACGTTTCGCATCAAACTATGTTCAAACTGCTGAAAACTCGGTTGATAGTTTTTCTTCGGCTTTTATCACTCTCATACCGTTCGACGTATTCCAAAACCAGTTGGCTCGTATCTTCTTGAAAAACCATGAAGGTTGATTTTGAGGGTTTAAACTATATTTACGGACCAAAATAACTCATCGGTCATGGCTTATAGTGATGAGTTTTGGTCGTTGGCCCATTTTGCACCGAACTAGTTCTAAACAACTCAAACTTAGCTCGATAGTTTTTCTGCAGCTTTTGTCGTACTTGTACCGTGTCACGTATTCAAGTCCAGTTGGCCTTAATCTTCTTGAAAATCCATGAAGGATGATTTTGAGGTCCTACATATATTTTTTTGTTATCAAAATCACTCATAGGTCATTGCTTATAGCGATGAGTTTTGATGGTTGGCCCGTTTCGCATAGAACTAGGTCCAAATCGCTCAAAACTAGGTCGATAGTTTTTCATCGGCTTTTATTGCTCTCACACCATTTGACGTATTTTAAAACTAGTTGGTCTACATCTTCTTGAAAAATTATGAAGGCTGATTATGAGGGCTTAAATTAGATTTTGTTATCAAAATCACTCAAAGGTCATGGCTTATAGCGACGATTTTTATAGTTGGCATGTTTTGAATCAAATTAGGTGCAAACAACTCAAAACTAGGTTGATAGTTTTTCTTTAGTTATTATCACTCTCATACCGTTCGATGTATTCCAAAGTCGAGTTGGCTTGTCTTTTCTTGAAAAACTGTTAAGGCTGATTTTGAGGGTTTAAACTATATTTTTTGACCAAAATAACTCATCGATCATGGCTTATAGCTATGTGTTTTTGTCATTGGCTCGTTTCTCATCGAACTATGTCTAAACAACTCAAACCTTGCTCAATATTTTTTCATCGGCTTTTATCGCACTCACATCTTTTCACATATTCCAAGTCCAATTGACCCGAATCTTTTTGAAAAAACATTAAATATCATTTTGAGGGCCTAAACGATATTTTTTTACCAAAATATCTCACGAGTCACGGTTTATAGCGATTAGTTTTGATCGTTGGCCTATTTCGCATCGAATTAGGTCCAAACAGACTCAAACCTAGCCTAATAGTTTTTCATCAATTTATCGCACTCACACCGTTTCACGTATTCCAAGCCCAGTTGGCCCGTGTCTTTTTGAAAAAATGTGTAGGATGATTTTGAGGGCTTAAACTATATTTTTTCATAAAAATAAGTCATAGGTCATGGCTTATAGGGATGAGTTTTGGTTGTTGGCCCGTTTCGCATCGAACCGGCCCAAATAGCTCAAACCTAACTCGATAGTTATTCGTCGGCTTTTATCACACTCACACCATTTCATGTATTCCAAGTCTAGTTGGCTCGAATCTTCTTAAAAAACCATGAAGGATGATTTTGAGGGCCTAAACTATTTTTTTTATCAAAATCACTCATAGGTTATTATTTATAGAGATGTGTTTTGATGGTTGGCTCGTTTTGCATCGAACTAGGTCCAAATCGATCAAAACTAAGTCAATAGTTTTTCACGGCTTTTATCGCTCTCACACCATTCGACGTATTCCAAAACCAGGTTAGTCCGTATTTTCTCGAAAAATCATGAAGGCTGATTTTGAGGGCCTAAACTATATTTTGTTACCAAAACCACTCATAGGTCATGGCTTATAGTGAGGATTTTTATCATTGGCACCTTTCGCATCGAACTAGGTGCAAAAAGCTCAAAACTAGGCTGATAGTTTTTTGTAGTTTTTACCGCTCTCATACCGTTCGACGTATTCTAAAACTAGTTGGCCCGTATCTTCTTGAAAAACCATTAAGGCAGATTTTGAGGGCTTAAACTATATTGTTTGACCAAAATAACTTATAGGTCATGGCTTATGGCCATGAGTTTTGGTCGTTAGGCCGTTTCACATCGAACTAGGTCCAAACAGACTCAAACCTAGGCCCATAGTTTTTTTCAGCTTTTATCGCACTCGCATCGTTTCTTATATTCCAAGTCCAATTGGTCCGAATCTTCTTGAAAATCCATGAATGATGATTTTGAGGGCTTAAACTATATTTTTTTACCAAAATCACACATAGGTCATGGCTTATGGCAATTAGTTTTGATCGTTGGCCTATTTCGCATCGAATTAGGTCCAAACAGACTCAAACCTAGCCCAATAGTTTTTCATCAATTTTTATCGCACTCACACCGTTTCACGTATTCCAAGCCCAGATTGACCCGTATCTTATTGAAAAAATGTGTAGGATGATTTAAGGGCCTAAACTATATTTTTTCATAAAAATAAGTCATAGGTCATGGCTTATAACGATGAGTTTTGGTCGTTGGCCCGTTTCGCATCAAACTAGGCCCAAACATCTCAAACCTAACTCGATAGTTTTTCGTCAATTTTTATCGCACTCATACCGTTTCACTCATTCTAAGTCCAGCTTGGCCCGAATCTTCTTAAAAAACCATGAAGGATGATTTTGAGGGCCTAAACTATATTTTTTTTACCAAAATCACTCATAGGTCATGGCTTATAGTGATGAGTTTTGATCGTTGGCCCATTTCACATTGAACTAGGTCCAAATCACTCAAAAATGAGTCGATAGTTCTTTGTCGCTTTTATCGCTCTCACACCATTCGACATATTGCAAAGCCGGTTAGTCCGCATCTTCTTGAAAAACCATGAAGTCTAATTTTGAGGGCTTAAACTACATTTTGTTACCAAAATCACTCATAGTTCATGGCTTATAGCGAGGATTTTTATCATTCGCACGTTTCGCATCGAACTAGGTTCAAAAACCTCAAAACTAGGTTGATTGTTTTTCTTCAATTTTTATCGCTCTCATACCATTAATTCCAGAACCGGTTGGCTCGTATCTTCTTGAAAAACCATAAAGGTTGATTTTGAGGGTTTAAACTATATTTTTTGACCAAAATAACTCATCATTCATGGCTTATAGCGATGAGTTTTGGTCGTTGGCTCGTTTCGCACCGAACTAGTTCCAAACAGACTCAAACCTAGCTTGACGAGCTTTTCATCAATTTTTATCATACTCGTACCGTTTCACTTATTCCAAGTCCAAGTTGGCCCGAATCTTCTTGAAAATCCATGAAGGATGATTTTAACGGCTTAAACTATATTTTTTTTACCAAAATCACACACGAGTCATGGCTTATAGTGATGAGTTTTGATCGTTGGCCTATTTCGCATCGAACTAGGTACAAACAGACTCAAACCTAGCCCGATAGTTTTTCGTCGGCTTTTATCACACTCACACCGTTTTATGTATTCCAAGCCCAATTGACTCGTATCTTCTTGAAAAACTATGTAGGATGATTTTGAGGGCTTAAACTATATTTTTCATAAAAATAAGTCATAGGTCATGGCTTATAGCGATGAGTTTTGATCGTTGGCCCGTTTCGCATCGAACTAGGCCCAAACAACTCAAACCTAGCCCGACAATTTTTCGTTATTTTTTATCATACTCGTACAGTTTCATGTATTCCAAGGCTAGTTAGCTCGAATCTTCGAATAACTATGAAGGATGATTTTGACGACTTAAACTATTTTTTTTTATCAAAATCACTCATAGGTCATTGCTTATAACAAATAGTTTTTATGATCGGCCCGTTTCGCATCGAACTAGGTCCAAATCGCTCAAAACCGGGTCGATAGTTTTTCATCGCTTTTATCACCCTCACACCGTTCGACGTATTCTAAAACCAAGTTGGTCTATATCTTCTTGAAAAATCATGAAGGCTGATTTTGAGGGCCTAAACTATATTTTGTTATCAAAACCACTCATAGGTCATGGCTTATAGCGAGGATTTTTATCGTTGGCACCTTTCGCATCGAACTAGGTGCAAAAAACTCAAAACTAGGCTAATCGTTTTTTGTAGTTTTTACCGCTCTCACATCGTTCGACGTATTCCAAAACTAGTTGGCCCGTATTTTCTTGAAAAACAATGAAGGCGAATTTGAGGGCTTAAACTATATTTTTTGACCAAAATAACTTATAGGTCATGGCTTACGGTCATGAGTTTTGGTCGTTGGGCCGTTTCACATCAAACTAGGTCCAAATAGCTCAAACCTAGGCCCATAGTTTTTTTCGGCTTTTATCGCACTCGCATCGTTTCTCGTATTCCAAGTCCAATTGACCCGAATCTTCTTAAAAATCCATGAATGATGATTTTGAGGGCTTAAACTTATTTTTTTACCAAAATCACACATAGGTCATGGCTTATAGCGATTAGTTTTGATCGTTGGTCTATTTTGCGTCGAATTAGGTCCAAACGAGCTCAAACCTAGCCCAATAATTTTTCATCAATTTTTATCGCACTCACACCGTTTCATGTATTCCATGCCCGAGTTGACCCGTATCTTATTGAAAAAATGTGTAGGATGATTTGAGGGCCTAAACTATATTTTTTCATAAAAATAAGTCATAGGTCATGGCTTATAACGATGAGTTTTGGTCGTTGGCCCGTTTCGCATCGAACTAGGCCCAAATAGCTCAAACCTAACACGATAGTTTTTCGTCAATTTTTATCGCACTTACACTCGTTTCACTCATTCTAAGTCCAGTTGACCCGAATCTTCTTAAAAAACCATGAAGGATGATTTTGAGGGCCTAAACTATATTTTTTTACAAAAATCACTAATAGGTCATGGCTTATAGCGATGAGTTTTAATCGTTGGCCCATTTCGCATTGAACTAGATCCAAATCACTCAAAAATGAGTCGATAGTTTTTCATCGGCTTTTATCACTCTCACAACATTCGACATATTGCAAAGCCGGTTAGTCCGCATCTTCTTGAAAAACCATGAAGTCTAATTTTGAGGGCTTAAACTACATTTTGTTACCAAAATCACTCATAGGTTATGGTTATAGCGAGGATTTTTATCATTCGCACGTTTCGCATCGAACTAGGTTCAAAAACCTCAAAACTAGGTTGATTGTTTTTCTTCAATTTTTATCGCTCTCTATCGTTAATTCCGGAACCAATTGGCTCGTATCTTCTTGAAAAACCATGAAGGTTGATTTTGAGGGTTTAAACTACATTTTTTTACCAAAATAACTCATCGATCATGGCTTATAGCGATGAGTTTTGGTCGTTGGCTCGTTTCGCACCGAACTAGTTCCAAACAGACTCAAACCTAGCTTGATAGTTTTTTGTCGGCTTTTATCGTACTCGTACCGTTTCACTTATTCCAAGTCCAATTGGCCCGAATCTTCTTCAAAATTCATGAAGGATGATTTTGACGTCTTAAACTATATTTTTTTACCAAAATCACGCACGAGTCATGGCTTATAGTGATGAGTTTTGATCGTTGGCCTATTTCGCATCGAACTAGGTACAAACAGACTCAAACCTAGCCCAATAGTTTTTCGTCGGCTTTTATCACACTCACACCGTTTTACGTATTCCAAGCCCAGTTGACTCGTATCTTCTTGAAAAACTATGTAGGGTGATTTTGAGGGCCTAAAATATATTTTTCATAAAAATAAGTCATAGGTCATGGCTTATAGCGATGAGTTTTGGTCGTTGGCCCGTTTCACATCGAACTAGGTCCAAACTGACCCAAACCTAACTCGATAGTTTTTCTTCAATTTTTATTACACTCACATCGTTTGACGTCTTCCAAGTCCAGCTTGGTCCGAATCTTCTTAAAGAACCATGAAGGATGATATTGAAGGCCCAAACTATATTTTTTTACAAAAATAACTTATAGGTAATGGTTATAGCGATATTTTTTATCGTTGGCCCGTTTCGCATTGAATTAGGTCCAAATCGCTCAAAACTCGGGTCGATAATTCTTCATCGGCTTTATCACTCACACCGTTCGACGTATTCCAAAACTAGTTGGTCCGCATCTTCTTGAAAAACCATGAAGTCTAATTTTGAGGGCCTAAAGTAAATTTTGTTACCAAAATCACTCATAGTTCATGGCTTATAGCGAGGATTTTTATCGTTGGCACCTTTCGCATCGAACTAGGTTCGAACGACTTCAAAACTAGGTTGATAGTTTTTCTTTAGTTTTTATCACTCTCATATCATTCGACATATTCCAAAACCAAGTTGGCTTGTATCTTCTTGAAAAATCGTGAAAGCCGATTTTGAGGGTTTAAACTATATTTTTGGACCAAAATAACTCATCGGTCATGGCCTATACTCGATGAGTTTTGGTTGTTAGCCCGTTTCGCATCGAACTAGTTCTAAACAACTCAAACCTAGCTTGATAGTTTTTCATCAATTTTTATCATACTCGCACCGTTTTGTGTATTCTAAGTCCAGATTGGCTCGAATCTTCTTGAAAAACCATGAAGGATGATTTTGAGGGCCACAAATATATTTTTTTGACCAAAATCACTCATAGGTCATTGCTTAGAACGAAGAGTTTTAATAGTTAGCCCGTTTCGCCTTAAACTAGGTCCAAATCATTCAAAAGCTGGACGATAGTTTTTCATCGACTTTTATCACTTTCACACCGTTCGACGTATTCCAAAATAATTGGTCCGGATCTTCTTGAAAAACCATGAAGGCTGATTATGAGGGCTTAAATTATATTTTGTTACCAAAACCACTCAAACGTCATGGCTTATAGCGAGGATTTTTATAGTTGGCATGTTTCGCATCAAACTAGGTGCAAAGATCTCAAAACTAGGTCGATAATTTTTCTTTAATTTTTATCGCTCTCATACCTTCGACATATTCCAAAGTCGAGTTGGCTCGTCTCTTATTGAAACTACATTTTGGACCAAAATAACTCATCGGTCATGGCTTATAGCTATGTATTTTGTTCGTTGGCTCGTTTCGCATCGAATTAGGTCTAAACAACTCAAACCTAGCCCAACATTTGTTCGTCGGCTTTTATCACACTTGCATCGTTTCACATATTCCAAGTCCAGTTAACACAAATCTTTTTAAAAAAACATTAAAGATCATTTTGAGGGCCTAAACTATATTTTTTTACCAAAATAACTCACGGGTCATGGTTATAGCCATGAGTTTTGATCGTTGGCCCATTTCGCATTGAACTAGGTCCAAATCGCTCAAAAGCTGGGTCGATAGTTCTTCATCGATTTTATCGCTCTCACACCATTCAATGATTCCAAAACCAGGTTAGTCCGCATCTTCTTGAAAAACTATGATGTCTAATTTTGAGGGCCTAAACTACAATTTGTTACCAAAATCACTCATAGTTCATGGCTTATAGCGATGATTTTTATCATTGGCATGTTTTGCATTGAATTAGGTTCAAATAGCTCAAAACTAGGTTGATAGTTTTTTTTTTAGTTTTTATCGCTCTCATACCGTTCGACGCATTCCAAAACAAGTTGGCTCGTATCTTCTTGAAAAACCATGAAGGTTGATTTTGAGGGTTTAAACTCGCATTTTTTGACCAAAATAACTCATCGGTCATGGCTTATAGCGATGAGTTTTGGTCGTTGGCTCGTTTCGCATCAACTAGTTCCAAACAGTCTCAAACCTAGTCCGATAGTTTTTTGTTAGTTTTTATCATACTCGTACCATTTCACTTATTCCAAGTCTAGTTGGCACGAACCTTCTTGAAAAGCCATGAAGTATGATTTTAAAGGCCTAAACTATATTGTTTTGTAAAAATTACTTATGGGTCATGGCTATACCAATGAGTTTGATCGTTGGCTCGTTTCGCATCGAACTAGGTCTAAACGACTAAAACCTAGCCGATAGTTTTTTGTCAATTTTTATCGCACTCGCACCGTTTCATGTATTCCAAGTCCAGCTTGGCCCTAATCTTCTTGAAAAACCATGAAGAATGATTTTGAGGGCCTAAACTATAATTTTTTACCAAAATAACTCATAGGTCATTGCTTATAGTGATAAGCTTTGGTCGTTGGCCCGTTTCGCATCGAACTAGGTCCAAACAGACTCAAACCCAACCCGATAGTTTTTTGTCAATTTTTATCGCACTCATATCGTTTCACGTATTCTAGGTCCAGTTGGCCCGAGTGTTGTCTAAAAACCATGAAAGATGAATTTGAGGGCTTAAACTATATTTTTTTATTAAATTCACTCATAGATTAGTGCTTATAGCGATGAATTTTGATCGTCGACCCGTTTTGCCACGAATTAGGTCCAAACAGATCAAACCTAGCTCGATATTTTTTCATTAGTCTTTATTGCACTCATACTTGTTTCACATATTCCAAGTCCATTTGGCCCGTATCTACTTAAAAAATTATGTAGAATGATTTTGAGGGCCTTAACAATATTTTTTTACCAAAATAACTCATAGGTCATGGCTTATAGCGATGAGTTTTAGGCTTTGGCTCATTTCGCATCGAACTAGGTCCAAACTCGCTCAACCCTAGCTCGATAATTTTTCGTCGGCTTTTATCGTACTCACACCATTTCACGTTTTCCATGTCCAGTTGGCCCCAATCTTCTAAAAAAACCATGAAGGATGATTTTGAGGGCCTAAACTATATTTTTTTACCAAAATCACTCATAGGCCATGGCTTATAGCAATGAGTTTTGGTCGTTGACCCGTTTCGCATCGAACTAGGTCCAAACAGACTCAAACCTTGTCCAATAATTTTTCTTCAATTTTTATCGAACTCACATCGTTTCACGTATTCCAAGTCCAGTTAGCTCGAATCTTCTTGGAAAACCATGAAAGAGTAATTTGAAGGCCTAAACTATATTTTTTTACCAAAATCACTCATAGATCATTGCTTATAGTGATGAATTTCAATCGTCGACCTATTTTGCCTCGAACTAGGTCCAAATAGCTCAAACCTAGCTCGACATTTTTTTGTCGGCTTTTATCGCACTCATACCATTTCACGTACTCCAAGTCCGTATCTCCTTGAAAAATTTTGTAGGAAGATTTTGAGAGCTTTAACAATATTATTTCACCAAAATAACTCATAGGTCATGGCTTATAGCTATGAGTTTTAATCGTTGGCTCGTTTCATATTGAACTACGTCCAAACAGACTTCAAACCCAACTCGATAGTTTTTTGTCATTTTTTATCGTACTTACACCGTTTCACATATTCCAAGTCCAATTGGCTCATATCTTCTTGAAAAACCATGAAGGGTGATTTTGAGGGCTTAAACTATATTTTTTGACCACAATAACTCATAGGTCATGGCTTATAATGAGGATTTTTATCGTTGGCACGTTTCGTATCGAACTAGGTTCAAACGGACTTCAAAACTAGGTCGATAGTTTTTTTTAGTTTTTATCGCTCTCATACCGTTGGACGTGCTCCAAAACCAGTTGGCTCGTATCTTCTTGGAAAACCATTAAGGTTGATTTTTAGGGTTTAAACTATATTTTTTGACAAAAATAACTCATCGGTCATGGCTTATACCATGAGTTTTGGTCGTTGGCCGTTTTGAATCAAACTAGGTCCAAACTGACTCAAACCTAGCCCGATAGTTTTTCATCAATTTTTATCGCACTCGTATCGTTTCACGTATTCCAAGTCCAGTTGGCTCAAATCTTCTTGAAAAACCATGAAGTATGAATTTGAAGGCCTAAACTATATTTTTTTTTACAAAAAGCACTTATAGGTTATGGCTATAGTGATAAGTTTTGATCGTTGGCCCGTTTTGTATCGAACTAGGTCCAAATCACTCAAAACTAGGTCGATAGTTTTTCATCGGTTTTTATCGCTCTCACACCGTTCGACAAATTCCAAAACCGGTTGGTCCGCATCTTCTTGAAAAATAATAAAGGCTAATTTTGACGGCCTAAACTATATTTTGTTACCGAAATCACTCATAGGTCATGGCTTATAGCGAGGATTTTTATTGTTGGTGCGTTTCGCATCGAATTAGGTGCAAATTGCTCAAAAACAAGATTGATAGTTTTTCTTCAATTTTTATCGCTATCATACCATTCAACGTATTCCAAAACTAGTTTGCTCGTAACTTTTTAAAAAAATATGAAGGCTGAATTTAAGGGTTTAAAATATATTTTTTTAACAAAATAACTCATAGGTTATGGCTTATAGCTTTGAGTTTTGGTCGTTCGCCCGTTTCGCATCGAACTAGGTCTAAATGTCTCAAACCTAACCCGACAGCTTTGGGTTAGTTTCTTTCGCACTAGCACCGTTTCACGTATTCTAAGTCCAGCTTGGCTCGAGGCTTCTTAAAAAAACCATGATGGATGATTTTTTAGGGTCTAAACTATATTTTTTTTCCCAAAATCACTCATAAGTCATGGCTTATAGCGATGAATTTTAATCGTCGGCTCATTTCGCCTCGAACTAGGTCCAAACAACTCAAACCTAGCCCGATAGTTTTTCATCGGCTTTTATTGCACTCGCCTCGTTTCACGCAATCCAAGTCTAGTTCGCCCGAATATTCTTGGAAAACCATCAAGGATGATTTTGAGGGCCTCAACAATATTTTTTCACCAAAATAACTTATAGGTCATGGCTTATAGCTATGAATTTTGGTCGTTGGCCCGTTTCGCATCGAACTAGGTCCAAATAGCTCAAACATAGCTCGATAGTTTTCAACGGCTTTTATCGCCTTACATCGTTTCATGAATTCCAAGTCCAGTTGGCCCAAATCTTCTTGAAAAACCATGAAGGATGATTTTGAGGGCCTAAAAAATATATTTTTTTTTATAAAAATCACTCATAGGTCATGGCTATAGCGATGAGTTTTGATCGTTGGCCTGTTTCGCATCAAACTAGGTGCAAACACCATAAACCTAGCCCAACAGCTTTTTATCAATTTTTATCGCTCTCGCACCGTTTCACATATTCCAAGTCCAGTTGGCCCGAATCTTCTTGAAAAACCATAAAGGATGATTTTGAGGGCGTAAACTAAATTTTTTTACCAAAATCACTCATAGGTCATGGCTTATAGCGATGAATTTAGATCGTCTACCCGTTTTGCCTCGAACTAGGTCTAAGCAACTCAAACTTAATCCAATAGTTTTTCGTCGGCTTTTATCACACTCACCCCGTTTCACATATTCTAAGTCTAGTTAGCCCATACCTTCTTGAAAAACTATGCGGGATGATTTTAAGGGCCTCAACAATATTTTTTCACCAAAATAACTCATAAGTCATGGCTTGTAGCTATGAGTTTTGGTCATTTGCCCGTTTCGAATCGAACTAGGCCTAAATAGCTCAAACCTAACTCGACCATTTTTCGTCGGCTTTTATTGCACTCATGCTCGTTCCACATATTCCAAGTCTAGTTGGCTCGCATCTTCGAGAAACCATGAAGGATGATTTTGAGGGTCTAAATTACATTGCTTTTACCAAAATCACTCATAGGTCATGGCTTATAGCAATGAGTTTCGATTGTTGACCCATTTTGCATCGAGCTAGGTCCAAATAGCTCAAACCTAGCTTGATAATTTTTCATCGGCTTTTATCACACTTACACCGTTCCACATATTCCAAGTCCAGTTGGCCTCGTATCTTCTTGAAAAACTATGTAGGATGATTTTGAGGGCCTAAACTATATTTTTTCATAAAAATAACTCATAAGTCATGGCTTATAGTGATGAGTTTTGGTCGTTGGCCCATTTCGCATCAAACTAGGTCAAAATCGCCGAAACTTAGCCCGACATTTTTTCATCAATTTTTATGACACTACACCGTTTCACATATTTCAAGTCGAGTTGGCCCGAATCTTTTTTAAAAAACATGAAAAATGATTTTGAGGGCCTAAACTACATTTTTTTTTACCAAAATCACTAACGAGTCATGGCTTATAGCGATGAGTTTTGATCATTGGCCCGTTTCACATCGAACTAGGTGTAAATCGCTCAAAACTAGGTTGATATTTTTTCATCGGCTTTTATCGCCCTCACATCATTCGATATATTCCAAAACCAGCTTAGTCTACGTCTTCTTAAAAAACCATGAAGGCTAATTTTGAGGGCATAAACTACATTTTGTTACCAAAATCACTCATAGGTCATGGCTTATAGCAAGGATTTTTATAGTTGGCACGTTTCCCATCAAACTAGGTGTAAAGAGCTCAAAACTTGGTCGATAGTTTTTTTTTAGTTTTTATCGCTCTCATACCGTTCAACATATTCCAAAGTAAGTTAGCTCGTCTCTTCTTGAAAAACCCTTAAGCCTAATTTTGAGGGTTTAAACTATATTTTTTTAACCAAAATAACTCATCGGTCATGGCTTATAACTATGTGTTTTGGCCGTTGGCTTCGTTTCGCATCGAACTAGGTCTAAACAACTCAAACCTAGCTCGATATTTTTTTGTCGGCTTTTATCGCACTCGCATCATTTCATATATTCCAAGTCCAAGTTGACCCGAATATTTTTGAAAAAACATTAAAGATGATTTTGAAGGCCTAAACCATATTTTTTTTACCAAAATAACTTACATGTCATGGCTTATAGCCATAACTTTTGATCGTTGGCCCGTTTCGCATCGAACTAGGTCCAAATCGCTCAAAACTAGGTTGATAGTTCTTCATCAATTTTTATCGCTCTCACACCGTTCAACGTATTCCAAAACCAGCTTGGTCTACATCTTCTTGAAAAACCATAAAGTCTAATTTTGAGGGCTTAAACTACATTTTGTTACCAAAATCACTCATAGGTTATGGCTTATGGCAAGGATTTTTATCACCGGCACGTTTCGCATTGAACTAGGTTCAAACAGTCTCAAAACTAGGTTGATAGTTTTTCTTCGGCTTTTATCGCTCTCATACCGTTCGATGTATTTCAAAACCAGTTGGCTAGTATCTTCTTAAAAAACCATAAAGGCTGATTTTGAGGGTTTAAACTATATTTTTTGACCAAAATAACTCATCGATCATGGCTTATAGCGATGAGTTTTGGTCGTTGGCCCGTTTCGCATCGAACTACTTCCAAATAGCTCAAACCTAGCCCGATAGCTTTTCATCGCTTTTATCGTACTCGTATCGTTTCACGTATTCCAAGACCAATTGGCTCGAATCTTCTTGAAAAACCATGAAGGATGATTTTGAGGGCCTAAACTATATTTTTTTTTACCAAAATCACTCTTAGGTCATTGTTTATAGCGATGAATTTTGATGGTTGGCCCGTTTCGCATCGAACTAGGTCCAAATCGCTCAAAACTCGGGTCGATAATTTTTCATCGCCTTTTATCGCTCTCACACTCGTTTAACGCATTCCAAAACCAGGTTGGTCTACATCTTCTTGAAAAACCATGAAGACCGATTATGAGGGTTTAAATTACATTTTGTTACCAAAATCACTCAAAGGTCATGGCTTATAGCGAGAATGTTTATAATTGGCACGTTTCACATCAAACTAGGTGCAAATAGCTCAAAACTAGGCCAATAGTTTTTCTTCGGCTTTTATCGCTTTTATACCGTTCGACTTATTCCAAAGTCAGTTGGCTCGTCTCTTCTTGAAAAACCGTTAAGGCTGATTTTTAGGGTTTAAACTATATTTTTTGACCAAAAAAACTTATCGGTCATGGCTTATAGCTATGTGTTTTGGTCATTGGCCCGTTTCACTTCGAACTAGGTCTAAACAACTCAAACCTAGCTCAATATTTTCTCATCAATTTTTATTGCACTCGCATCGTTTCACATATTCCAAGTTCGAGTTGACCCGAATCTTTTTGAAAAAACATTAAATATGATTTTGAGGGCCTAAACCATTTTTTTCCAAAATCACTCACAAAGTCATGGCTTATGATCGTTGGCCCATTTCGCATCGAACAAGGTCCAAATAGCTCAAAACTCGGGTCTCTAGTTCTTCATCGCTTTTATCGCTCTCACGTCGTTCGATGTATTCCAAAACTAGTTGGTCCGCATCTTCTTGAAAAATCATGAAGTCTAATTTTGGGGCTTAAACTACATTTTATTACCAAAATCACTCATAGGTCATGGCTTATAGTGAGGATTTTTATCATTAGCACGTTTCAAATCGAACTAGGTTCAAACGGACTCAAAACTAGGTCGATAGTTTTTCTTCGCTTTTATCGCTCTCATACCATTCGACGTATTCTAAAACCAGTTAGCTCGTATCTTCGTGAAAAATCATTAAGGCTGATTTTGAGGGTTTAAACTATTTTTTTTACTAAAATACCTCATCGGTCATGGCTTATAGCGATGAGTTATCGTTGTAGGCCCGTTTTGCATCGAATTAATTCCAAACAACTCAAACCTAGCTCGATAAATTTTTCTCGCTTTTATCGTACTCGTACCATTTCACGTATTCCAAGTCCAATTGGCCCAAATCTTCTTGAAAAACTATGAAGGTTGATTTTGAGGACCTAAACTATATTTCTTTTTACCAAAATCACTCATATGTCATTTCTTATAGCGATGAGTTTTGATGATTAGCCAATTTCGCATCGAACTAGGTCCAAATCACTCAAAACTAGGTCGATAGTTTTTCATCAACTTTTATCACTCTCGCACCGTTCGACGTATTCCAAAACCAGCTTAGTCCGCATCTTCTTGAAAAACCATGAATGCCGATTATGAGGGCTTAAATTACATTTTATTACCAAAATCACTCAAAGGTCATGGCTTATAGCAAGGATTTTTATAGTTGGCACGTTTTGCATCAAACTAGGAGCAAACAACTTAAAACTAGGTCGATAGTTTTTCTTCGCTTTTATCACTCTCATACTATTCGATGTATTCCCAACTAGTTGGCCTATACCTTCTTGAAAAACCATGTAGGATTATTTTGAGGGCCTCAACAACATTATTTCATGAAAATAACTCATAGATCATGGCTTATAGCTATAAGTTTTGGTCATTGGCCCGTTTCACATTGAACTTGGTCGAAACGACTCAAACCTAACTCGATAGTTTTTCATCAGCTTTTATCACACTCACACCGTTTCACGTAATCAAAGTCCAATTGGCTCGAATCTTCTTTAAAAACCATGAAGGATGATTTTGAGGGCCTAAACTATATTGTCTTACCAAAATCACTCATACGTCATGGCTTATAACGATGAGTTTTTATCGTTGGCCCGTTTCGCATCGAACTATGTCAAAACAGACTCAAATCTAGCTCGACGAGTTTTTCATTAATTTTTATCGCACTCACATCATTTCACGTATTCCAAGTCTAGTTGCCCCGTATCTCCTTGAAAAACTATGGAGGATGATTTTGATGGCCTCAACAATATTTTTTCATCAAAATAACTCATAGGTCATGGCTTATGTTATGAGTTTTGGTCGTTGGCTCATTTCGCATCAAAATAGGTCCAAAAAGCTCAAACCTAGCCCGATAATTTTTCATCGGTTTTCATCGTACTCACACCGTTTCACGTATTCCAAGTCCAGCTTGACCCGAATCTTCTTAAAAAACCATGAAGGATGATTTTGAAGGCCTAAACTATATTTTTTTTACAAAAATAACTTATAGGTCATGGCTATAGCGATGAGTTTTAATCGTTGGCTCGTTTCACATCGAACTAGGTCCAAACAGACTCAAACCTAGCCCGATAATTTTTATCAATTTTTATTGCACTTACATTGTTTCATGTATTCCAAGTCCAGTTGGCCCGAATCTTCTTAAAAAACCATGAAGGATGATTTTGGGAGCCTAAACTACATGTTTTACCAAAATCACTTATAGGTCATTGCTTATAGAGATAAGTTTTGATGGTTGGCCAGTTTCTCATCAAACGAGGTCCAAATTGCCCAAAACTAGGTCAATAGTTTTTCATCGCTTTTATCGCTCTCACACCGTTTGACGTATTTCAAAACTAGTTGGTTTGCATCTTTTTAAAAAATCATGAATGCTGATTTTGAGGGCCTAAACTATATTTTGTTACCAAAATCACTTATAGGTCATGGCTTATAGCGAGGATTTTATCGTTGGCACGTTTCGCAATGAACTTGGTGCGAAAGCTCAAAACTAGGACGATAGTTTTTCTTTAGTTTTTACCGCTCTCATATCGTTAGACGTATTCCAAAACCAGGTTGGCCTATATCTTCTTGAAAAATCGTGAAGCTCGATTTTAAGGGCTTAAACTATATTTTTTGACCAAAATAACTTATACGTCATGGTCTATAGCCATGAGTTTTGGTCGTTGGCTCGTTTCGCCTCGAACTAGGTCAAAAAGCTCAAACCTTGCCCAATAATTTTCATCGGCTTTTATCGCACTCGCATCGTTTCACGTATTCCAAGTCCAGTTGGCTCGAATCTTCTTGAAAAACCATGAAAGATGATTTTGAGGGCTTAAACAATATTTTTTTTTACAAAAATCACTCATAGGTCATTGCTCATAGCAATGAGTTTTGATGGTTGGCCCCGTTTTGCATCGAACTAGGTCTAAATCGCTCAAAACTCGGGTCGATAGTTTTTCGTCGCTTTTATCGCTCTCACACCATTCTACGTATTCGAAAACTAGTTGGTCGAAATCTTTTTGAAAAACCGTGAAGGCTGATTTTGAGGGCCTAAACTACATTTTGTTACCAAAATCACTCATAGGTCATGGCTTATAGCGAGGATTTTTATCGATTGCATGTTTCGCATCGAACTAGGTGTAAACGACTCAAAACTAGGTCGATAGTTTTTCCTTAGTTTTTATCACTCTCTACCGTTCGACGTATTCCAAAACCAGTTGACCCTTATCTTCTTGAAAAACCATGAGGCTGATTTTGAGGTCTTAATCTACATTTTTTGACCAAAATAAGTCATAGGTCATGGCTTATAGCCATAAGTTTTGGTCGTTGGTCCATTTCACATCGAACTAGGTCCAAATAACTCAAACCTAGACCGATAGTTTTTTGTCGGCTTTTATCGCACTCATACCGTTTCACGTATTCAAAGTCCAGTTGGTTCGAATCTTCTTTAAAAACCATGAAGGATGATTTTGAGGGCCTAAATACATGTTTTTACCAAAATCAATCATAGGTCACGGTTTATAGCAATGAATTTTGATCGTTGGCTCGTTTCGCCTCGAAGTAGGTCCAAACGACTCAAACCTAGCTCGATATTTTTTCATCGGCTTTTATCGCGCTCACACCGTTTCACGTATTCCAAGTCTAATTGGCCCGTATGTTCTTGAAAAATTATGTAGTATGATTTTGAGGGCCTCAACAATATTTTTTCACCAAAATAACTCATAGGTCATGGCTTATAGCTATTAGTTTTGATCGTTGACCCGTTTCGTATCAAACTAGGTCCAAAAAGCTCAAACCTAGCCCGACAGTTTTCGTCGGTTTTATCGTACTCACACCGTTTCATGTATTCCAAGTCCAGTTGGCTTGAATCTTCTTGAAAACTCGTGTAGGATGATTCCGAGGGCCTAAACTATATTTTTTCACCAAAATAACCCATAGGTCATGGCTTATAGCAATGAGTTTTGATCATTGGCCCGTTTCGCATCGAACTAGGTCCGAACATCTCAAATCTAGCTCGACAATTTTCATCAATTTTTATCGCGCTCATACCATTTCACGTATTCTAAGTCGAGTTGGCTCAAATCTTATTGAAAAAATATAAGGGATGATTTTGAGGGCCTAAAGTATTTTTTTTACCAAAATCACTCATAGGTCATGGCTTATAGCGATGAGTTTTGATCGTTAGCCGATTTTATATCGAACTAGGTCCAAATCGCTCAAAATTAGGTTGATAGTTTTTGATTGGTTTTTATCGCTCTCACACCATTCGATGTATTCCAAAACCGGTTAGTCCGCATCTTCTTGAAAAATCATGAAGGGTAATTTTGAGGGCCTAAACTACATTTTGTTAGCAAAATCACTCATAAGTCATGGCTTATAGCGAGGATTTTTATCATTGGCACGTTTTGCATCGAACTAGATCCAAACGAGCTCAAACCTAGCTCGACGAGCTTTTTATCGGCTTTTATCGAACCGACATCATTTCATATATTCCAAGTCCAGTTGGCCCGTATCTTCTTGAAAAACTTTGAACGCTGATTTTGAGGGCTTAAACTATATTTTTCACCAAAATAACTCATACATGATAGCTTATAGAGATGAGTTTTGATCGTTAGCCCGTTTCGTATCGAAGTAGGTCCAAACGACTCAAAGCCGGTCGATAGATTTTCGTCGGCTTTTATCGCAATCACACCATTTCATGTATTCCAAGTCCAGTTGGCCCGTATCTTCTTGCAAAATAGTGTAGGATGATTTTGAGGGCCTAAACTATATATTTTTTTTTTACCAAAATCACTCATAAGTCATTGCTTATAGCGATGAGTTTTGATGGTTGGCTTGTTTCGCATCGAAATAGGTTAAAATCACTCAAAATTGGGTCGATAGTTTTTCATCGGTTTTATCGCTCTCATACTTGTTCAACGTATTCCAAAAGCGGTTAGCTCGCATCTTCTTGAAAAACCGTGAAGCTCGATTTTGAGGGCCTAAACTACATTTTATTACCGAAACACTCATAAGTTATTGTTTATAGCGAGGATTTTTATCGTTGGCACGTTTAATATCAAACTAGGTACAAATAGCTCAAAACTAGGCTGATAATTTTTCTTCGGCTTTTATCGCTTTCATATCGTTCGACGTATTTCGAAACCAATTGGCACGTATCTTTTTAAAAAACCATGAAGATCGATTTTGATAGCTTAAACTACATTTTTTGACCAAAATAACTCATAGCTCATGGGTTATAGCCATGAGTTTCTATCTTTGGTCCGTTTCGCATCGAAGTAGGTCCAAAGAGCTCAAATTGAGCCCGATAGTTTTTTGTCGGCTTTTATCACACTCATATCGTTTCATGTATTCCAAGTCCAGTTAGCCGAATCTTCTTGAAAAACCATGAAGGATGATATTGAGAGCCTAAATTAATTTTTTTTTACCAAAATACTCATAGGTCATGGCTTATAGTGATGAATTTTGATCGTCGACCCGTTTCGCCTCGAACTAGATCCAAACAACTCAAACCTAGCCCGATAATTTTTTGTCGGTTTTTATCGCACTCATACTTGTTTCGGGTATTCCAAATTTAGATGGCCCGTATCTCTTTGAAAAACTATGTAAGATGATTTTAAGGGCCTCAACAATATTTTTTCACCAAAATAACTCATAGGTCATGGCTTATAGCAATGAGTTTTAGTCTTTGGCTTGTTTCGTGTCAAACTAGGTCCAAAAACCTTACATTTAGCCCGATCGTTTTTCATCGGCTTTTATCGCACACATACCTTTTTACGTATTCCAAGTTCGGTTGGCTTAAATCATATTGAAAAACCATGAAGGATTATTTTGAGGGCCTAAACTATATTTTTTTACCAAAATCACTCACGAGTCATTGCTTATAGCGATGAGTTTTGGTGGTTAGACCGTTTCTCATCGAACTAGGTCCAAATCACTCAAAAGCGAGTCGATAGTTTTTAATTAGTTTTTATCGCTCACACCGTTCAACGTATTCCAAAACTAATTGGTGTGCATCTTCTTGAAAAACCATAAAGGCTAATTTTAAGGGCTTAAACTACATTTTGTTACCAAAATCACTCATAGGTCATGGTTTATAGTAACAATTTTTATCGTCGACACGTTTTGCATCGAACTAGGTGCAAACGACTCAAAACCAGTTGGCACATATCTTCTTGAAAAATCATAAAGGCTGATTTTGAGGGCTTAAACTATATTTTTTTGACCAAAATAGCTCTTAGGTCATGGCTTATAGCCATGAGTTTTGGTCGTTGGTCGGTTTCACATCGAAATAGGTACAAATAACTCAAACCTAACCCGATAGTTTTTCATCGGTTTTTATCGCACTCAAACCGTTTCATGTTTTCCAAGTCTTGTTGGCTCGAATCTTCTTGAAAAACCATGAAGGATGATTTTGAGAGCTTAAACTATATTTTTTTTTACCAAAATCACTCATAGATCATGGCTATAGTGATGAGTTTTTATCGTTAGCCCATTTCACATCGAACTAGGTCCAAACAGACTTAAACCTAGCTCAATAATTTTTTATTAGTTTTTATCGCACTCACACCATTTCATGTATTCCAAGTCCGAGTTGCCTCCTATCTTTTTGCAAAACTATATAGGATAATTTTGAGGGCCTAAACTACATTTTTTTACCAAAATCACTCATAAGTCATTGCTTATAGCGATGAGTTTTGATGGTTGGCGATGTCGCATCAAACTAGGTCGAAATCACTCATAACTCGGGTCGATAGTTTTTTATTAGTTTTTATCGCTTTCACACTTGTTTGACGTATTCCAAAAGCGAGTTGGTCTACATCTTCTTGAAAAACCGTGAAGACCGATTTTGAGGGCCTAAACTATATTTTTTTACCAAAATCACTCATAGGTCATTGCTTATAGTGATGAAATTTTGATGATTGGCCCGTTTCGTATCAAACTAGGTCCAAATCGCTCAAAGCTGGGTCAATAGTTTTTAATCGGCTTTTATTCCCTCTCACACCATTCAACGTATTCCAAAACCAATTAGTTTGCATCCGCTTAAAAAACCATTAAGGCTGATTTTGAGGGCCTAAACTACATTTTGTTACCAAAATCACTCTTAAGTCATGCTTATAGCAAGGATTTTTATCGTTGGCACGTTTCGCATCAAACTAGGTGCAAACAGACTCAAACCTAGCCCTATATTTTTTCATCGGCTTTTATCGCACTTACACCGTTTCACGTATTCCAAGTCCAGTTGGCCCAAATCTTCTTGAAAAACCACAAATGATGATTTTGAGGGCCTAAACTATATTTTTTTAGCAAAATCACTCATAGGTTATGGCTATAGTGATGATTTTTTATCGTTGGCTCGTTTCACATCGAACTAGGTCCAAACCTAGCTCGATAGTTTTTTGTCGGTTTTTATCGCACTCCCACTATTTCATATATTCCAAGTCCAGTTGGCCCATATCTTTTTGCAAAGCTGTGTATGATGATTTTGAGGGCCTAAACTACATTTTTTTTACCAAAATAACTCAAAAGTCATTGCTTATAGCAATAAGTTTTGATGGTTGGCTCGTGTCGCATCAAACTAGGTCGAAATAGCTCATAACTCGGGTCGATAGTTTTTCATTAGTTTTTATCACTCTCACCCCGTTCGACGTATTCCAAAAGCGAGTTGGTCTACATCTTCTTGAAAAATCGTGAAGACCGATTTTGAGGGCCTAAACTAAATGTTTTTACCAAAATCACTCATAATTCATTGCTTATAGCAATGAATTTTGATCGTCAACCCGTTTCGCCTCGAACTAGGTCGAAACAGACTCAAACCTAACCCGATAATTTTTCATCTGTTTTTATCACACTCACACCGTTTCACGTATTTCATGTCCAGTTGGCCCATATCTCCTACAAAAACTATGAAGGATGATTTTGAGGGCCTTAACAATATTTTTTCACAAAAATAACTCATAGACATGGCTTATAGCAATGAGTTTTCTTCGTTGGCCCGTTTCGCATCGAACTAGGTCCAAAAAGCTTAAACCTAGCTTAACGAGCTTTTTGTCGGTTTTATCGCACATACACCGTTTCACATATTCCAAGTACGAGTTGGCTCGAATCATCTCGAAAAACCATGAAGGATGATTTTAAGGGCCTAAACTATATTTTTTTTTTACCAAAATCACTCATAGGTCATTGCTTATAGTGATGAGTTTTGATGGTTGGCCCGTTTCGCATCGAACTAGGTCCAAATCGCTCAAAGCTCGGGTCGATAGTTTTTAATCAATTTTTATTACTCTCACATCGTTCAACGTATTCCAAAACCGAGTTAATTTGTATTTTCTTGAAAAACCATTAAGACCGATTTTGAGGGACTAAACTATATTTTTTTAGCAAAATCACTCATAGGTAATGGCTATAGCGACAAGTTTTTATTATTGGCCCATTTCGCATCAAACTAGGTCTAAACGACTCAAACGTAGCTCGATAGTTTTTTGTTAGTTTTTATCGTACTCACACCATTTCACGTATTTCAAGTCCAGTTGGCCCATATCTACTTGAAAAACTATGTAGGATGATTTTAAGGGCCTCAACAACATTTTTTTCCTAAAATAACACATAGGTCATGGCTTATAGCTATGAGTTTTGATCGTTGGCTCGTTTCGTATCGAACTAGGTCCAAAAAGCTCAAACCTAGCAAGATAATTTTTTGTCATTTTTTATCGCACTTACACTCGTTTCACGTATTCCAAGTCTAGTTGGCTCGAATCTTCTTGAAAAACCATGAAGGATGATTTTGAGGGCCTAAACTATATTTTTTTTACTAAAATCACTCATAGATCATGGCTATAGCAAATAGTTTTTATCGTTGGCCCGTTTCATATTGAACTAGGTCCAAACGACTCAAACCTAGCTCGACACTTTTTCGTCGGCTTTTATCGCATTCACACCATTTCACATATTCCAAGTCCAATTGGCCCGAATCGTCTTACAAAACTATGTAGGATGATTTTGAGGGCTTAAATTATATTTTTTTTACCAAAATCACTCATAAGTCATTGCTTATAGCGATGAGTTTTAATGGTTGGCCCATTTCGCTTCGAGTTAGGTTAAAATCACTCGAAAACTAGGTCTATAGTTAGTTTTTATCGCTCTCACACCGTCGACATATTCCAAAAGCGAGTTGGTTTGCATATTCTTGAAAAACCGTGAAGGCCGATTTTGAGGGCCTAAACTACATTTTGTTACCAAAATCACTCATAGGTCATGATTTATAGCAAGGATTTTTATTGTTGGCACATTTCGCATCGAACTAGGTACAAAGAGCTCAAAACTAGGTCGATAATTTTTCTTCGGCTTTTATCGCTCTCATACCGTTCGACATATTCCAAAATCAATTGGCACGTATCTTCTAAAAAATCGTAAAGGCTGATTTTGATCGCTTAAACTATATTTTTTGACCAAAATAACTCATAGTTCATGGCTTATAGCCAAGAGTTTTTGTCTATGGCCCATTTTGCATCGAACTAAATCCAAAGAGCTCAAACCTAGCTCGATAGTTTTTCGTCATTTTTATCGTACTCACACCGTTTCACGTATTCCAAGTGCAATTGGCTCGAATCTTCTTGAAAAACCAAGAAGGATGATATTGAGGGCCTAAACTATTTTTTTCCCCAAAATCACTCATATGTCATGCTATAGTGATGAGTTTTTATCGTTGACCCGTTTCGCATCGATCTAGGTCCAAACGACTAAAACCTAGCCCGATATTTTTACGTCGGCTTTTATCACACTCACACCGTTCCACCTATTCCAAGTCTAATTGGCTCGAATCTTCTTGAAAAACCATGAAGGATGATATCGAGGGCCTAAACTATATTTTTTTACCAAAATCACTCATAGGTCATGGCTTATGGCGATGAATTTTTATCGTCGACCCATTTCACCTCGAACAAGGTCCAAACAAGCACAAACCTAGCTCGATAGTTTTTTTTTTAGTTTTTATCGCACTCACACCATTTCACATATTCTAAGTCCAATTGGTCCGTATCTCCTTGAAGAACTATGTAGGATGATTTTGAGGGCCTCAATAATATTTTTTCACCAAAATAACCCATAGGTCATGGCTTATAGCAATGAGTTTTTGTCGTTGGCCCGATTCGCATCGAACTAGGCCCAAACGACTCAAGCCTAGCTCGATATTTTTTTGTCGGCTTTTATCGTACTCACACCGTTTCATGTATTCCAAGTCTAGTTGTCCCGAATCTTTTTGAAAAACCATGAAGGATGATTTTGAGGGCCTAAACTATATATTTTTTTTAATCAAAATCACTCTTAGATCATTGCTTATAGAGATGAGTTTTGGTAGTTGGCCCGTTTCGTATCGAACTAGGTCCGAATCGCTCAAAGCTGGGTCGATAGTTTTTCATCGGCTTTTATCGCTCTCACACCATTCGACGTATTCCAAAACCAGGTTGGTTTGCATCTTCTTGAAAAACCCATGAAGGTTCATTTTGAGGGCCTAAACTACATTTTGTTACCAAAATCACTCATAGGTTATGGCTTATAGCAATGAATTTTTATCGTTGGCCCGTTTCGCATTGAACTATGTCCAAACGAGCTAAAACCTAGCCCAACATTTTTTCATTAGTTTTTATCACACTCAACCATTTCGGATCGTCCCGAGTGCAATTGGATGTATCTCCTTGGAAAAATATGTAGGATGACTTTGAAGGCCTCAACAACATTTTTTCACCAAAATAACTCATAGGTCATAGCTTATAGCTATGAGTTTTGGTCGTTGGCTCGTTTCGCATCGAACTAGGTCCAAACAAATCAAACCTAGCCCAATAGTTTTTTATTAGTTTTTATCGCACTTACATCATTTCACGTATTCCAAGTCCGAGTTGGCCCGAATCTTTTTGAAAAACCATGAAGGATGATTTTGAGGGCCTAAACTATATTTTTTTTATCAAAATCACTCTTAGATCATTGCTTATAGTGATGAGTTTTGGTAGTTGGCCCGTTTCGTATCGAACTAGGTCCGAATCGCTCAAAACTCGGGTCGATAGTTTTTCATCGGCTTTTATCGCTCTCACACCATTCGACGTATTCCAAAACCAGTTGGTTTGCAACTTCTTGAAAAACCCATGAAGGTTGATTTTGAGGGCCTAAACTACATTTTGTTACCAAAATCACTCATAGGTCATGGCTTATAGCAATGAATTTTTATCGTTGGCCCGTTTCGTATTGAACTATGTCCAAACAGACTAAAACCTAGCCCAACATTTTTTCATCAATTTTTATCACACTTAACCATTTCACATCGTCGAGTGCAATTGGATGTATCTCCTTGGAAAACTGTGTAGGATGATTTTGAGGGCCTTAACAACATTTATTCACCAAAATAACTCATAGGTCATGGCTTATAGCTATGAGTTTTGGTCGTTGGCCCGTTTCGCATCGAACTAGGTCCAAACAACTCAAACCTAGCCCCAATAGTTTTTTGTTAGTTTTTATCGCACTCATATCGTTTCACGTATTCCAAATCTAGTTGGCCCAAATGTTCTTGAAAAACCTTGAAGGATGATTTTGAGGGCCTAAACTATATTTTTTTTACCAAAATCACTCATTTGTCATGGCTATAGTGATGAATTTTGATCCTTGGTTTGTTTCGCATCGAATTAGGTCCAAATAGCTCAAACCTAGCTCGATATGTTTTCGTTAGTTTTTATCGTACTTACATCGTTTCACGTATTCCAAGTCCGGTTAGCTCGTATCTTCTTGAAAAACTATGTAGGATGACTTTGAGGGCCTAAACTATATTTTTCACAAAAATAACTCATAGGTCATGGCCTATAGTGATGAGTTTTGATTGTTGGCCAATTTTGGATCGAACTAGGTTCAAACAACTCAAACCTAGCCCGATAATTTTTCGTCGGCTTTTATCGCACTCACACCGTTTTATGTATCCCAAGTTCGGTTGTCCCGAATCTTCTTGAAAAAACATGGACGATGATTTTGAGGGCCTAAACTATATTTTTTTACCAAAATCACTCATAGGTCATTGCTTATATGGAGGATTTTTATCGTTGGCACGTTTTGCATCGAACTAGGTCCAAACAGACTCAAAACTAGTTTAATAGTTTTTCTTCAATTTTTTTCACTCTCATACCGTTCGACGTATTCCAAAACTAGTTGGCTTGTATCTTCTGATAAACCATGAAGGTTGATTTTGAGGGCTTAAACTATATTTTTTGACCAAAATAACTCATAGGGCAAGGGTTATGGCTATGAGTTTTGGTCGTTGGCCCGTTTCGGATCAAAGTAGGTCCAAACGACTCAAACCTAGCTCGATAGTTTTTCATTAAGTTTTATCTAACTCACACCGTTTCACGTATTCCAAGTCCAATTGGCCCGAATCATTTTGAAAAACCATGATAGATGATTTTGAGGACCTAAACTACATTTGTTTTTTTACCAAAATCACTCATTGGTCATGTCTTATAGCAATGAGTTTTGATTGTTGGCCCGTTTCGGATCGAACTAGATCCAAATCGCTCAAACCTGGATCAATAGTTTTTCTTTAATTTTTATCGCTCTCACACCGTTTGACATATTCCAATACTAGTTGGTCTCCATCTTCTTGAAAAACCATAAAGGCTAATTTTAAGGGCCTAAACTACATTTTGTTACCAAAATCACTCATAGGTCTTGGCTTATAGCGATGATTTTTATCGTTGGTACATTTCACATTGAACTAGGTCCAAACAGTCTCAAAACAAGGTCAATAGTTTTTCTTCATTTTTTATCACTCTCACACCATTCGACGTAATCCAAAACCAATTGGTTCGCACCTTCTTGAAAAATCATGGAGGTTGATTTTAAGGGCCTAAATTACTTCTTTGATCAAAATAACTCATAGGTCATGGTTTATAACTTTGAATTTTGGTCGTTGGCTCATTTCGCATCGAACTAGGTCCAAACAACTTAAGCCTAACTCGATAGCTTTTCATCGGTTTTATCACACTCACACCGTTTCACGTATTCCAAATCCAGTTGGCTCGAATCTTCTTAAAAAACCATGAAGGATGATTTTGAGGGCCAAAACTACTTTTTTACCAAAACAACTCATAGGTCATGGCTTATAGCTATGAGTTTTGATCATTGGCTCGTTTCGCATTGAACTAGGTTGAAACGACTCAAACCTAACCCAAAAGTTTTTTCATTAATTTTTATCGCACTCACACCGTTTCATATATTCCAAATCCAGTTGTCCCGTATTTTCTTGAAAAATTATGAAGCTCGATTTTGAGGACCTAAATTATATTTTTTTACAAAAATAACTCATAGGGCATCGCTTATAGATATGAGTTTTGATCGTTAGCTCGTTGTGCATCGAATAAGGTCCAAACAGACTCAAACCTAGCCTAATAGTTTTTCATCAATTTTTATTACACTCATACCGTTTCACGTTTTCCAAGTCTAGTTGACTCGAATCTTCAAGAAAAATCATGAAAGATGATTTTAAGGGCCTAAACTATATTTTTTACCAAAATCACTCATAGGTCATGGCTTATAGCGATGAGTTTTGATATTTGGCTCGTTTCATATTGAACTAGGTCCAAACATCTCAAAGCTGGGTCGATAGTTTTTCTTCGACTTTTCTTGCTCTCATAACGTTTGAAGTATTTTAAATTCGGTTAGGTCGCATCTTCCGGAATAACCGTGAATGCTGATTTTTAGGGCCTAAACTCGTATTTTTTTACCAAAATAACTCATATGTCATTTTCTTAAAGCAATGAGTTTTGATCATTGGCCCATTTCACATCGAACTAGGTCTAAATCATTCAAAACTCGGGTCGATAGTGTTTCATCGGCTTTTATCGCTCTCACACCGTCCGACGTAATCCAAAATCTATTGGTTCGTATTTTCTTAAAAAATCATGAAAGCTGATTTTGAGGGCCTAAACTACATTTTTTGACCAAAATAACTCATAGGTCATGGCTTATAGCTATGAGTTTTGGTCGTTGGCCCATTTCGCATCGAACTAGGTCCAAACGACTCAAACCTAGCCCAACGAGTTTTTTGTGAGTTTTTATCATACTCACATCGTTCACGTATTCTAAGTCCAGTTGGCTCAAATCTTCTTAAAAAATCATGAAGGATGATTTTGAGGGCCTAAACTATATATATTTTTTTACTAAAACACTCATAGGTTATGGCTTATAGCGATGAGTTTTGATCTTCGACTCGTTTCGTATCAAACTTGCTCCAAACATGACTCAAACGTAGCTCGATAGTTTTCCATCGGCTTTTATCGCACTCACATCATTTCACGTATTCTAAGTCCAGTTTGCTTTAATCTTCTTAAAAAACCATGAATAATGATTTTGAGGGCCTAAATTATATTTTTTTTTACCAAAATCACTTGTAGGTCATGGCTTATAGCGATGAGTTTTGATCGTTGGCTCGTTTCGTATCGAAATAGGTCAAAATAGCTCAAAGCTCGGGTCGAAAGTTTTCCTTTAGTTTTTCCTCGCTCTCATAACGTTCGAGGTATTCTAAATTGAGTTGGGTTGCATCTTCCGGAATAACTATGAATGCTGATTTTGAGGGCCTAAACCTCATTTTTTAACCAAAATCACTCATAGGTCATGGTTTAAAGTAATGAGTTTTGATCGTTGACCCATTTTGCATCGAACTAGGTCCAAATCGCTCAAAGCTGGGTTGATAGTTTTTCATCCGTTTTTATCGCTCTCATAATGTTCAACACAATCCAAAACCAATTGGTCCGCATCGTTTGAAAAGCTGTGAAGGTTGATTTTGAGGGCCTAAACTACTTTCTTTGACCCTAAATAACTCATAGGTCATGGCTTAAAGCAATGAGCTTTGATCGTTGGCTCGTTCCGCATCAAACTAAGTCCAAATCGCTCAAAATTGGATCGATAGTTTTTCATCGGCTTTTATCATTCTCACACCATTCGACGTAATCCAAAACCGGTTGGTCGACATCTTTTTGAAAAATCGTGAAGGCTGATTTTTAGAGCCTAAATTACCTTCTTTGACAAAAATAAATCATAGGTCATGGCTTATAGCTATGATTTTTTATCTTTGGCCCATTTTACATCGAACTAGGTCCAAATAGCTCAAAACCTAACCCGATAGTTTTTCATCGGTTTTTATCACACTCACACTTGTTTCACGTATTCCAAGTCTAATTTGCTCAAATTTTCTTGAAAAACCATGAAGGATGATTTTGAGGGCCTAAACTACATCTTTTTACCAAAATCACTCATAGGTTATGGCTTATAGCGATGAGTTTTGATCGTTGGCCTATTTCGCATTGAACTAGGTCCAAACTGACTCAAACCTAGCTCAAAAGTTTTTTGTTAGTTTTTATCACACTCACACAGTTTCACATATTCCAAGTCCAGTTGGCTTGTATTTTCTTGAAAAATTGTGAAGGCTTATTTTGAAGGCCTAAACTATATTTTTTTGACAAAAATAACTCATAGGTCACGGCTTATAGCTATCGGCTTTGTTCGCCGGCCCATTTCACATCGAACTAGGTCTAAACGACCCAAACCTAACCCAAAAGTTTTTCATTAGTTTTTATCGTACTCATATTGTTTCATGAATTCCAAGTCCGAGTTGGCACCTAGTTTCTGAAAAACGAGTGAAGGCTGATTTTGAGGGCCTAAACTATATTTTTTCAGCAAAATAACTCATAGGTCATGGCTTAGAGCGATGTGTTTTGATCGTTGGCCCATTTTCCATTGAACTAGGTCCAAACAGACTCAAACCTAACTCGACGAGTTTTTCATGGATTTTTATCGTTAGCACGTATTCCAAGTCAATTTGGTTTGAATCTTCTTGAAAAACCATGAAGGATGATTTTGAAGGCTTAAAACTACATTTCTTTTATCAAAATAAGTCATTGGTCATGGCTTATAGCTATGAGTTTTTTTCGTTGGCCCGTTTCACATAGAACTAGGTCTAAACAGACTCAAACCTAGCCCGACAGTTTTTCATTAGTTTTTATCGCACTCACACCATTTTACGTATTCCAAGTCTAGTTGGCCCAAATCTTCTTTAAAAACCATGAAAGATGATTTTGAGGGCCTAAACTATATTTTTTTACCAAAATCACTCACGAGTCATGGCTTATAGCGATGAGTTTTGATCGTTGGCCCATTTTGCATCGAACTAGGTCCAAACAAGTACAAATCGGCTCGATAGTTCTTCATCATTTTTTTCGCACTCACATCGTTTCACGTATTGCAAGTCCATTTGGCCCGTATCTTCTTGAAAAACCATGAAGGATGATTTTGAGGGTCTAAACTACATTTTTTTACAAAACTCACTCATAGGTCATGGCTATAACGATGAGTTTTGATCGTTGGCCTATTTTGTACCGAACTAGATCCAAATAGCTCAAACTTAGCTTGATAGTTTTTCATCCCTTTTTATCGTATTCACACCGTTTCACGTATTCCAAGTCCGAGTTGGTTCGTATCTTCTTGAAAAATCATAAAAGATGATTTTAAGGGCCTAAAATATATTTTTTTTACCAAAATCACTAATAGGTCACGGCTTATAGCGATGAGTTTTGATCATTGGCCCGTTTCGCATCGAACTACGTCCAAATCACTCAAAATTGGGTCGATAGTTTTGCATTAGTTTTTATCGCTCTCACATCGTTCGACATATTCCAAAACCGAGTTGGTTTGAATCTTCTTAAAAAACCATGAAGGCTAATTTTGAGGGCCTAAATTACATTTTGTTACCAAAATCACTCATAGGTCATGGCTTATAGCGAGGATTTTTATCGTTGGCATGTTTCGCATCGAACTAGGTCCAAACGACTCAAAACTAGGTCGATAATTTTTCTTTAGTTTTTATCGCTCTCACACCATTCAACATAATCCAAAGCCGGTTGGTCCGCATCTTCTTGAAAAATCGTGAAGGCTGATTTTGAGGGCCTAAACTACCTTATTTGACCAAAATAACTCATAGGTCATGGCTTATAGTTTTGTGTTTTTGTCATTAGCCCATTTCGCATTGAACTAGGTCCAAAAAGCTTAAACCTAGGTCGACGAGTTTTTCATCGGTTTTATCGCACTCACATCGTTTCACATATTCCAAGTCCAATTGGCTCGAATCTTCTTGAAAAACCATGAAGGATGATTTTGAGGGCCTAAACTACATATTTGACCAAAATAACTCATAGGTCATGGCTTATAGCAATAAGCTTTTTTGTTGGCCCGTTTCACATCGAATTAGGTCCAAACAGACTCAAACCTAGCTTGACGAGCTTTTTGTTTATTTTTATCAAACTCACATCGTTTCATGTATTCCAAGTCCAGGTTAGTCCGTATCTTCTTCAAAAACTATGAAGGCTGATTTTAAAGGCCAAAACTATATTTTTTCACCAAAATAACTCATAGGTCATGGCTTGTAGGTATGAGTTTTGGTCGTTGTCCCGTTTCGCATCGAACTAGGTCCAAACGAGCTCAAACCTAACCCGAAAGTTTTTCATCGGCTTTTGTCGTACTCACATCGTTTGACGTATTCCAAGTCCAGTTGGCTCGAATCTTCTTGAAAAACCATGAAAGATGATTTTGAGGGCCTAAACTACTTTTTTCTTTACCAAAATCACTCATAGGTCATGTCTTATAGCGATGATTTTTTATTGTTGGCTTCGTTTCGCATCGAACTAGATCCAAATCGCTCAAAACTAGGTCGGTAGTTCTTCATCGCTTTTATTGCTCTCACTTTGTTCGACGTATTCCAAACCCGGTTAGTCCGCATTTTCTTGAAAAAATAAGAAGGCTAATTTTGAGGGCCTCAACTATATTTTGCTGCCAAAATCACTCATAGGTCATGGCTTATAGTGAGGATTTTTATCGTTGGCACGTTTCGCATCGAACTAGGTCCAAATAGCTCAAACCTATGTTGATAGTTTTTCTTCGGCTTTTATCGCTTTTATACCGTTCGACGTATTCAAAAACTAGGTGGCTCGTATCTTCTTGACAAGCCGTGAAGGTCGATGTTTAGGGCTTAAACTAAATTTTTTTTACCAAAATAACTCATAGGTCATGGCTTATAGCTATGAGTTTTGGTGGTTGGCCCGTTTCGCATCGAACTAGGTCCAAACGACTCAAACCTAGCTCGATAGATTTTTGTTAGTTTTATCGTACCCACATCGTTTCACGTATTCCAAGTCAATTTGGTTCGAATCTTCTTGAAAACCCATGAAGGATGATTTTGAAGGCTTAAAACTACATTTCTTTTATCAAAATAAGTCATTGGTCATGGCTTATAGCTATGAGTTTTTTTCGTTGGCCCGTTTCACATAGAACTAGGTCTAAACGAGCTCAAACCTAGCCCGACGAGCTTTTTATTAGTTTTTATCGCACTCACACCATTTTACGTATTCCAAGTCTAGTTGGCCCGTATTTTCTTTAAAAACCATGAAAGCTAATTTTGAGGGCCTAAACTATATTTTTTTTTTACCAAAATCACTCATAGGTCATGGCTTATAGCGATGAGTTTTGATCGTTGGCCCGTTTTGTATCGAACTATGTCCAAATAGCTCAAACTTAAAATGATAGTTTTTCGTCGGCTTTTGTCGTACTCTCACCGTTTCCCGTATTCAAAGTCTAGTTGGCTTCGTATCTTCCTTTAAAACTATGAAGGTTGATTTTGATGGCCTAAACTCGTATTTTTTCACCAAAATAACTCATAGGTCCCGGCTTATAGCTATGAGTTTTGGTCGTTGGCACGTTTTCATCAAACTATGTCCAAATAGCTCAAACCTAACCCGATAGTTTTTCATCAATTTTTGTCGCACTCATACCGTTTCACGAATTCCAAGTCTAATTGGCCCGTATCTTCTTGAAAAACCATGAATGCTGATTTTGAGGGCCTAAACTATATTTTTTTCACCAAAATAAGTAGTAGGTCATGGCTTATAGCCATAAGTTTTGGTTGTTGGCCCTTTTTTAAATTCAACTAGGTCTAAATAGCTCAAACCTAGCCCAGTAATTTTTTATCGGCTTTTGTCGCATTCACACCGTTTCACGTATTCTAAGTCTAGTTAGCTCCGTATCTTTTAGAAAAACTATAAAGGCTGATTTTGAGGGCCTAAACTATATTTTTTTTAAAAAAATCACTCATAGATCATGGCTTATAGTGATGAGTTTTTATCGTTGGCTCGTTTCGCATCAAACTATGTCCAAACGTCTCAAACTAACTCAAGAGTTTTTTGTCGGCTTTTATCACACTCTTATTGTTTCACGTATTCAAAGTCTAGTTAGTTCGTATCTTCTTGCAAAACCGTGAAGGTTGATTTTGAGGGCCTAAACTATATTTTTTCACCAAAATAACTCATAGGTCATGGCTTATAGCTATGAGTTTTGGTCGTTGGCCCATTTCGTATCAAACTATGTCTAAACAGTTCGAACCTAACTTGATAATTTTTCATAATTTTTGTTCATACTCACACCATTTCATGCATTTCAAGTCTAGTTGGCCCGTATCTTCTTTCAAAACTGTGAAGGCTGATTTTGAGGCCCTAAACTACATTTTTCACCAAAATAAGTCATAGGTCGTGGCTTATAGCCATGAGTTTTGGTTGTCGGCCCATTTTAAATCAAACTAGGTCCAAAGAGCTTAAACCTAGCTTGATAATTTTTCGTTAGTCTCCGTCGTACTCACACCGTTTCAAGTATTCTAAGTCTAGTTGGCTTGTATCTTCTTGAAAAACTATGAAGGCCGATCTTGAGGGCCTAAACTATATTTTTTTCACCAAAATAACTCATAGGTCGTGGAATAGAGCCATGAGTTTTGGTCGTTGGCCCGTTTTAAATCAAACTAGGTCAAAAAGGCTTAAACTTAGCCCGACAGGTTTTCGTCGGCTTTATCGCACTCACACCGTTTCATGTATTCTAAGTCTAGTTGGTCGATATCTTCCCGAAAAACCATGAAGGCTTATTTTAAGGGCCTAAACTATACTTTTTTTACAAAAATCACTCATAGTCATGGCTTATAGTGATGAGTTTTTATCGTTGGCTCGTTTCGCATCGAACTATGTCCAAACAGATCAAACCTAACCCGATAGTTTTTCATCGGCTTTTGTCGCACTCTCACCGTTTCACGTATTCAAAGTCTAGTTGGCCCGTATCTTCTTGAAAAGCTGAGAAGGCTGATTTTGAGGGACAAAACTACATTTTTTCACCAAAATAACTCATAGGTCATGGCTTATAGCTATGATTTTAGTCGTTGGCCTGTTTCGCATCGAACTATGTCCAAACAGACTCAAACCTAACTCGACAGGTTTTCATCGGCTTTTTTCACACTCACACCATTTCGGGTATTCCAAGTCTAGTTGTCCCGTATCTTCTTACAAAGCCGTGAAAGCTGATTTTGAGGGCTTAAACTATACTTTTTCACCATAATAACTCATAAGTTGTGGCTTATAGCCATGATTTTGGTCATTAGCCCATTTCAAATCGAACTAGGTCCAAAGAGCTCAAAGCTAGGCTAACAATTTTTCGTCGGTTTTTATCCCGATCAAACCGTTTAACATATTCCAAGTCTAGTTGGCCTTTATCTTCTTTAAAAACCATGAAAGCTCGATTTTAAGGGCCTAAACTATAATTTTTTTTTTACCAAAATCACTCATAGGTCATGGCTTATAGCAATGAGTTTTGATCATTCGACCATTTCGCATCGAACTATGTCCAAACAGACTCAAATCTAAAACAAAATTTTTTTGTCATTTTTTGTTACAGTCTCACCGTTTCACGTATTCAAAGTCTAGTTGGCCCATATCTTTTTTCAAAACTTTGAAGGTTGATTTTGATGGCCTAAACTATATTTTTTCACCAAAATAACTCATAGGTCATGGCTTATAGCTATGAGTTTTGGTCATTGGCTCGTTTCGCATCGAACTATGTCCGAATAGCTTAAACCTAACTAGACGAGTTTTTCATCAATTTTTATCGCACTCACACCGTTTCACGTATTCTAAGTCTAGTTGGCTCGTATCTTCTTATAAAACTATGAAGGCTGATTTTGAGGGCCTAAACTAAATTTTTTCACCGGAATAACTCATAGGTCGTGGCTTATAGCCATGAGTTTTGGTAATTAGCCCGTTTCAAATCAAACTAGATCCAAAGAGCTGAAACCTAGCCCGATAGTTTTTTGTCGGCTTTTGTTGCACTCACACCATTTCACGTATTCTAATTCTAGTTGGCTCGTATCTTCTAGAAAAACCATAAAGGCTGATTTTGAGGGCCTAAACTATATTTTTTTAAAAAAAAATCACTCATAGATCATGGCTTATAGCGATGAGTTTTTATCATTGGCTCATTTCGCATCAAACTATGTCCAAACAAGCCGCAAACCTAACTCGAGAGTTTTTCGTCGGCTTTTTTCGCACTCTTATTGTTTCATGTATTCAAAGTCTAGTTGGCCCGTATCTTCTTGCAAAGCCGTGAAGGCTGATTTTAAGGGCCTAAACTATATTTTTTTACCAAAATAACTCATAGGTCATGGCTTATAGCTATGAGTTTTGGTTGTTGGCCCATTTCACATCGAACTATGCCTAAATAGCTTGAACCTAACTCGACGAGTTTTTCATCGGCTTTGGTCGCACTCACATTGTTTCATGTATTTCAAGTGTAGTTGGCCCGTGTCTTCTTTCAAAACTATGAAGGTTGATTTTGAGGCCCTAAACTACATTTTTCACCAAAATAAGTCATAGGTCGTGGCTTATAGCCATGAGTTTTTGTTGTTGGCCCATTTTAAATCGAACTAGGTCTAAAGAGCTTAAACCTAGCCCGATAGTTTTTCATTAATTTCCGTCGCACTCACACCGTTTTAAGTATTCTAAGTCTAGTTGGCTCGTATCTTCTTGAAAAACCATGAAGGCTAATTTTAAGGGCCTAAACTATATTTTTTCACCAAAATAACTCATAGGTCGTGGCTTAGAGACATGAGTTTTGGTCGTTAGCCCGTTTTAAATCGAACTAGGTCAAAAAGGCTCAAACCTAGCTCGACAGCTTTTTATCGGCTTTTGTCATACTCACACCGTTTCATGTATTCCAAGTCTAGTTGGTCGGTATCTTTTTGAAAAACTATGAAGGCTTATTTTGAGGGCTTAAACTATTTTTTTTTACAAAAATCACTCATAGTCATGGCTTATAGCGATGAGTTTTTATTGTTGGCCCGTTTCGCATCGAACTATGTCCAAATAAATCAAACCTAACCCGATAGTTTTTCGTCGGCTTTTGTCGCACTCTCATCGTTTCACGTGTTCAAAGTCTAGTTGGCCCGTATTTTCTTGCAAAGTTGGGAAGGCTGATTTTGAGGGACAAAACTACATTTTTTCACCAAAATAACTCATAGGTCATGGCTTATAGCTATGATTTTAGTCGTTGGCTCATTTCGCATCGAGCTATGTCCAAACGGCTCAAACCTAACCCGATAGGTTTTCATTATTTTTTTTCACACTCACACCGTTTCGGGTATTCCAAGTCTAGTTGTCCCGTATCTTCTTATAAAACTATGAAGTCCGATTTTGAGGGCTTAAACTATATTCTTTTTAACATAATAACTCATAGGTTGTGGCTTATAGCCATGAGTTTTGGTCGTTAGCCCATTTCAAATCGAACTAGGTCCAAAGAGCTCAAACCTAGCCTAACATTTTTTCATTAGTTTTGGTCCCACTCACACTCGTTTCACGTATTCCAAGTCTAGTTCGCTCGTATCTTCTTTAAAAACCATGAAAGCTGATTTTGAGGGCCTAAACTATAATTTTTTTTTACCAAAATCACTCATAGGTCATGGCTTATAGCGATGAGTTTTGATAGTTCTCCCATTTCACATCGAACTATGTCCAAACAGACTCAAATCTAAAACGAACGTTTTTCGTCGGTTTTGTTGCACTTTCATCGTTTCACGTATTCAAAGTCTAGTTGACTCTGTATCTTTTTTCAAAACTTTGAAGAATGATTTTGATGGCCTAAACTATATTTTTTCACCAAAATAACTCATAGGTCATGGCTTATAGCTATGAGTTTTGGTCGTTAGCTCGTTTCGCATCGAACTATGTCCGAACAACTCAAACCTAACTCGACATTTTTTCATCAATTTTCATCGCACTCACACCGTTTCACGTATTCCAAGTCTAATTAGCCCGTATCTTCTTGTAAAGCTGTAAAGGCTGATTTTGAGGGCCTAAACTATATTTTTTCACCGGAATAACTCATAGGCCGTGGCTTATAGCCATGAGTTTTGGTAATTAGGTCATTTCAAATCAAACAAGGTCCAAAGAGCTCAAACCTAGCTCGATAGTTTTTTATCGGCTTTTATCGCACTCACACCGTTTCACGTATTCTAAGTCTAGTTGGCTCGTATTTTCATGAAAAACCATTAAGGCTGATTTTGAGGGCCTAAACTATATTTTTTACCAAAATAACTCATAGGTCATGTCTTATAGCTATGAGTTTTGGTCATTGGCTCGTTTTTAATCGACCTAGGTCAAAAAAGCTCAAACCTAGCTCGATAGTTTTTCATCGGTTTTATTGCGATCACACCGTTTCATATATTCCAAGTCTAGTTTGCTCGTATCTTCTCAAAAAACTATAAAGGCTAATTTTGAGGGCCTAAACTATATTTTTTTCCAAAAATCACTCATAGTCATGGCTTATAAAGATGAGTTTTTATCTTTTCCTCGTCTTGCATCGAACTATGTCCAAACGAGCTCAAACCTAATTCGATAGTTTTTCGTCGTATTTGTCGCACTCTCACCATTTCACGTATTCAAAGTCTAGTTGGCCCTATCTTCATACAAAGCTAGGAAGGCTGATTTTTAGGGACTAAACTACATATTTTCATCAAAATAACTCATAGGTCATGGCTTATAGCTATGATTTTGGTCGTTGGCTCGTTTCGCATTGAACTATGTCCAAACGAGCTCAAACCAAACCCGACGAGTTTTCATCTATTTTTTTCACGAGTCACACCGTTTTAGGTATTTCAAGTCTAGTTGTCCCATATCTTCTTGCAAAGCTCGTGAATGCCGATTTTGAGGGCTTAAACAATATTTTTTCACCATAATAACTCATAGGTTGTGGCTTATAGCCATGAGTTTTAGTCGTTAGCCCATTTCAAATCGAACTAGGTCCATAGAGCTCAAACCTAACCTAACGGTTTTTCATCGGTTTTTGTCGCACTCACATCGTTTCATGTATTCCAAGTCTAGTTAGCTCATATCTTCTTTAAAAACCATGAAAGCTGATTTTGATGGCCTAAACTATATTTTTTTTTACCAAAATCACTCATAGGTTATGGCTTATAGCGATGAGTTTTGATCGTTAGCCCGTTTCGCATCGAACTATGTCCAAACAGACTCGGACCTTAAATGATAGTTTTTCGTCGGCTTTTTTCGCACTCTCACCATTTTACATATTCAAAATCTACTTGGACCTTATTTTCTTTCAAAGCCGTGAAGGCTAATTTTGATGGCCTAAACTACATTTTTTCACCAAAATAACTCATAAGTCATGGTTTATAGCTATGAGTTTTGGTCGTTGGCCCGTTTCGCAACGAACTATGTCCAAACAGATCTCAAACCTAACTTCGATAACTTTCATCAATTTTTGTCGCACTCACATCGTTTCAAGAATTCCAAGTCTAGTTGGCATGTATCTTCTTGAAAAACCATGAAGGCTAATTTTGAGGGCCTAAACTATATTTTTTTCACCAAAATAACTTATAGGTCATGGCTTATAGCCATGAGTTTTGGCCGTTGGCCCGTTTTAAATCCAACTAGGTAAAAAAAGCTCAAACCTAGCCCGACGAGCTTTTTGTCGGCTTTTATCGCACTCACACTATTTCACATATTCCAAGTCTAGTTGGCTCCGTATCTTCTTAAAAACCCGAAGGCTGATTTTGAAGGCCTAAACTATATTTTTTCACCAAAATAACTCATAGGCAATGGCTTATAGCCATGAGTTTTGGTCGTTGGCCAATTTTAAATCGAACTAGGTAAAAAAAGCTCAAACTTAGCCCAATAGTTTTTCCTCGCTTTTGTCTCGAGTCACACCATTTCATATATTCCAAGTCTAGTTTGCTCGTATTTTCTTGAAAAACCATTAAAGGCTAATTTTGAGGGCCTAAACTATATTTTTGTTTACAAAAATCACTCATAGTCTTGGCTTATAGAGATGAGGTTTTATCGTTGTCTCGTTTTACATTGAACTATGTTCAAACGGACTCAAACCTAACCTAATAGTGTTTCGTCGGCTTTTGTCGCACTCTCACCGTTTCACGTATTCAATGTCTAGTTGGGCCATGTCTTCTTACAAAGTCGGAAAGGCTGATTTTAAGGGACTAAACTATATATTTTTTTATCAAAATAACTTATAGGTCATGGCTTATAGCTATGATTTTGGTCGTTGGCCCGTTTCGTATCGAACTTTGTCCAAACGACTCAAACCAAACCCAATAGGTTTTCATCAGCTTTTTTTATAGTCACACCGTTTCGGGTATTCCAAGTCTAGTTGTCTCGTATCTTTTTGCAAAACTATGAAGGCTAACTTTGAGGGCCTAAACTATATTTTTTCACCATAATAACTCATAGTTGTGGCTTATAGTCATGAGTTTTGGTCGTTAGCCCATTTGAAATCGAACTAGGTATAAAGAGCTCAAACCTAGCCTAATAGTTTTTCATCGCTTTTATCACACTCACACCGTTTCACGTATTCCAAGTCTAGTTGGCTCGTATCTTCTTTAAAAACCATAAAAGCTGATTTTGAGGGCCTAAACTATATATATAATTTTTTTTACGAAAATCACGCATAGGTCATGGCTTATAGCATAAGTTTTGATCGTTGATCCGTTTCGCATCGAACTATGTCCAAACGACTCACACTAAAATGATAGTTTTTGTCTGTTTTTTTCGCACTCTCATCGTTTCACGTATTCAAAGTCTAGTTGGCCCATATCTTCTTTCAAAACTCGTAAAGGCTAATTTTGATGGCCTAAACTATATTTTTTCACCAAAATAACTCATAAGTCGTGGCTTATAGCTATAAGTTTTGGTCGTTTGCTCGTTTCGCATCGAACTATGTCCGAACAACTCAAACCTAACCCGATAGCTTTTCATTAATTTTTGTTGCACTCATATCGTTTCATGAATTCCAAGTCTAATTGGTCCGTATCTTCTTAAAAAACCATGAAGGTTTATTTTGAGGGCCTAAACTTTATTTTTTTCACCAAAATAACTTGCATGTCATGGCTTATAGCCATGAGTTTTGGTCGTTGACTCATTTTAAATCCTACTAGGTCTAAGCAGCCTCAAACCTAGCCCGATAATTTTTCATCAATTTTTATCGCACTCGGACCATTTCATGTATTCTAAGTCTAGTAGCCCGTATCTTATTAGAAAACATAAAGAATGATTTTGAAGGCCTAAACTATTTTTTTTTTTACCAAAATCACTCATAGGTCATGGCTTATAGTGGTGAGTTCTTGTCATTGGCCCGTTTCAAATCGAACTAGGTTCAAAGACCTCAAACCTAGCACGATAGTTTTTCATCGGTTCGTCACACTCACACCGTTTCATGTATTCCAAGTCTAGTTGGATCGTATCTTCTTGAAAAATCATGAAGGCTGATTTTGAGGGTCTAAACTCGTATTTTTTTTATCGAAATTACTCATAGGTCATAGCTTATAGCTATGAGTTTTGGTCGTTGGCTCATTTCATAACGAACTATATCCAAACAAACTTCAAACCTAACTCGACGAGCTTTTAATCGGCTTTTGTTGCACTCACATCGTTTCAAGTATTCTAAGTCTAGTTGACTTGTATCTTCTTGAAAAACTTTGAAGACCGATTTTGAGGGCCTAAACCGTATTTTCTTTCAAAAATAACTCATCGATCATGGCTTATAGCCATGAGTTTTCATCGTTGGCTCGTTTCAAATCGAACTAGCTCCAAACAGACTCAAACCTAGCTGGATAGTTTTTCATTAGTTTTTATGGTACTCACACCGTTTCACGCATTCCAAGTCTAGTTGGCTTCGTATCTTCTTTAAAAACCATGAAGGCTAATTTTAAAGGCCAAAACTATATTTTTTTTACCAAAATCACTCATAGGTCATGGCTTATAGCGATGAGTTTTGGTCGTTGGCCCGTTTCAAATCGAACTAGGTTCAAAGAGCTCAAACCTAGCTCGATAGTTTTTGTCAGCTTTTATCGCACTCACACCGTTTCACGTATTCCAAGTCTAGTTGGACGATATCTTCTTCAAAAATCATGAAGGCCGATTTTGAGGGCCTAAACTAATTTTTTTCATCAAAATTACTCGTAAGTCATGGCTTATAGCTATGAGTTTTGGTCGTTGGCTCATTTCGTAACGAACTATGTCCAAACAGACTCAAACCTAACCCGATAGTTTTTCATCAGCTTTTGTCACACTCACACCGTTTTAGGTATTCTAAGTCTAGTTGTCCCGTATCTTCTTGAAAAGCTGTAAGGTCGATTTTAAGGGCTTAAACTATAATTTTTTACCAAAATAACTCATAGGTTGTGACTTATAGCCATGAGTTTTGGTCGTTAGCCCATTTTAAATCGAACTAGGTCCAAACACCTCAAACCTAACTCGACGAGTTTTTCGTTAGTTTTTATCACACTCACATCGTTTCATGTATTCCAAGTCTAGTTTGCCCGTATCTTTTTAAAAAACCATGAAGGCTGATTTTGATGGCCTAAACTATATTTGTTTTTTACAAAAATCACTCATAGGTCATGGCTTATAACGATGAGTTTTTATCATTGGTTTGTTTCGCATCGAACTATGTCCTAATAGCTCAAACCTAGCTCGATAGTTTTTCGTCGGCTCTATCGCAATCACGGCGTTTGATGTATTCGAAGTTCGGTTGGCTTGAATCTTTTTGAAAAACCATGAACGATGATTTTGAGGGCCTAAACTATTTTTTTTTGCAAAAATCACTCATGGGTCATGGTTTATAGCGATGAGTTTTGATCGTTAGCCCTTTTTGCATCGATATAGGTCCAAACGACTCAAAGTTAGCCTAGTAGTTTTTCATCGGCTTTTATCACACTCAAACTCGTTTCGGTATTCCAAATTAAGTTGGCCTAAATCTTCTTGAAAAACCTTGAAGGATGATTTTGAGTGCCTAAATTATATATATATTTTTTTTTACCAAAATCACTCATAAGTTATGGCTTATAGCGATGAGTTTTGATCGTTAGCCCGTTTCGCATTAAACTAGGTCTAAACAACTTAAAATTAGCCAACGAGCTTTTTGTCACTTTTTATCGCACTCAAATCATTTCATGTATTCTAAGTCCAATTGGCTAGAATCTTTTTGAAAAACCCCGAAGGATGATTTTGAGGGCTTAAACTATTTTTTTTACCCAAAGCACTCATAAATCATACCTTATAGTGATGAGTTTTGATCTATTGCTCGTTTGCATGAAAGTAGGTCCAAACGAACTCAAACCCGACTCGACAATTTTTCGTCGGCTTTTATAGCACTCACACCATTTTACGTATTCGAAGTCTAGTTGATCCGTATCTTCTTGAAAAAATTTGAAGGTTGATTTTGAGGGCCTACACTACATTTTTTTCCCCAAAATAACTCATAGATCATGACTTATCCATGAGTTTTAGTCATTAGCCCGTTTCAAATCGAACTAGCTCCAAACAGTCTCAAACCTAGCCTAATAGTTTTTTATCAATTTTTGTCGCACTCACATCGTTTCATGTATGCCAAGTTTAGTTGGCTCATATCTTCTCGAAAAACAATGAAGGCCGATTTTGAGGGCTTTAACTATATTTTTTTCACTAAAATAACTCATAGGTCGTGGCTTATAGCCATGAGTTTTGGTCGTTGGCACGTTTCAAATCGAACTAGGTGCAAAGAGCTTAAACCTAGCCTAATAGTTTTTTATCGGCTTTTGTCACACTCACACTCGTTTTACGTATTCTAAGTCTAGTTGGCTCGTATCTTCTTGAAAAACCGTGAAGGCCGATTTTGAGGTCCTAAACTATATTTTTTTTTTACAAAAATCACTCATAGATCATGGCTTATAACGATTAGTTTTGATCATCGGCTCGATTTGTATCGAACTTGGTCCAAACGAGTCAAACCTAGCTCGATAGTTTTTCGTCAATTTTTATCCCCCTCACACCGTTTCATGTATTCCAAGGCCATTTGGCCCGTATGTTCTTGAAAAACCATGAAGGTTGATTTTAAGAGCCTAAACTATATTTTTTTCACCAAAATAGCTCATAAGCGATGCCCGATAGCCACGAGTTTTAGTTGTTGGCTCGTTTTAAATCGAACTAGATCCAAACAGACTCAAACCTAGCTCAATAGTTTTTCATTAGTTTTTCTCAAACTCACACCGTTTCACGTATTCCAAGTCTAGTTAGCCTATATCTTCTTTAAAATCCATGAAGGCTGATTTTGAGGGCCTAAACTATATTTTTTTGCTAAAATCACTAATAGGTCATGCCTCATAGTGATGAATTTCGATCGTTAGCCCATTTCAAATCGAACTAGGTCCAAAGAGCTCAAACCTAGCCCGATAGTTTTTCATCAATTTTTGTCGCACTCATAAAGTTTCATGTATTCTAAGTCTAGTTGGACCGTATCTTCTTGAAAAACCATTAAGGCTGATTTTGAGGGCCTAAAGTATATTTTTTTCACCGAAATAAGTCATAAGTCATGGCTTATAGCTATGAGTTTTGGTCGTTGGCCCGTTTCGCATCGAACTATGTCCAAACCACTCAAACCTAACCCGATAGTTTTTCATCACTTTTTGTTGTACTCATACCGTTTCGGTATTCTAAATCTAGTTGTCTCGTATCTTTTAGGAAAAATGTTAAGGCTGATTTTGAGGGTCTAAACTACATTTTTTTACCAAAAAACTCATAGGTTGTGGGTTATAGCCATGAGTTTTGGTCGTTAGGCCGTTTTAAATCGAACTAGGTCTAAACAGACTCAAACCTAGCTCGACAGCTTTTCATTAGTTTTTATCGCACTCACATCGTTTCATGGTTTCCAAGTCTAGTTTGCCCATATCTTTTTGAAAAACCATGAAGGCCGATTTCGAGGGCTTAAACTATTTTTTTTGTTACAAAAATCACTCATAGGTCATGGCTTATAGCGATGAGTTTTTATCGTTGGTTCGTTTCGCATTGAACTATGTCCTAACAACTCAAACCTAGCCCGATAGTTTTTCGTCGGCTCTATCGCAATCATAGAGTTTGATGTATTCAAAGTCTAGTTGGCTCGAATCTTTTTGAAAAACCATGAATGATTATTTTGAGGGCCTAAATAATATTTTTTTTTACAAAAATCACTAATGGGACATGGCTTATAGCGATGAGTTTTGATCGTTAGCCCTTTTCGCATCGATATAGGTCCAAATAGCTCAAACTTAGCCCAACGTTGTTTCATTAATTTTTATCACACTCAAACCGTTTCCGCATTCCAAATTCAGCTTGGCCCAAATCTTCTTGAAAAACCTTGAAGGATGATTTTGAGTGCCTAAGCTACATTTTTTTTACCAAAATCACTTATAGGTCATGGCTTATAGCGATGAGTTTTGATCGTTAGCTCGTTTCGCATCGAACTAGGTCCAACTGACTCAAAATTAGCCAACACTTTTTTGTCACTTTTTATCGCACTCAAACCGTTTCACGTATTCTAAGTCCAATTGGCTTGAATCTTTTTTAAAAACCCTAAAGGATGATTTTGAGGGCCTAAACTATTTTTTTTAACCCAAAGCACTCATAAGTCATGCCTTATAGCGATGAGTTTTGATCGTTTGCTCGTTTTGCATGAAACTAGGTCTAAACGTACTCAAACTCCGGCCCGACAATTTTTCATCGGCTTTTATAAGCACTCACACTATTTTACGTATTCTAGGTCTAGTTGATCCGTATCTTCTTGAAAAACTTTGAAGGTTGATATTCATGGCCTACACTATATTTTCTCTCCAAAATAACTCATAGATCATGACTTATCCATGAGTTTTAGTCGTTGGCCCGTTTCAAATCGAACTAGCTCCAAACAGATCTCAAACCTAGCTCGATAGTTTTTATCAAATTTTGTCGCACTCACATCGTTTCATGTATTCCAAGTCTAGTTGGCTCGTATCTTCTCGAAAAACCATGAAGGTTGATTTTTAGGGCTCGAACTATATTTTTTTCACCAAAATAACTCATAGGTCGTGGCTTATAGCCATGAGTTTTGGTCGTTGGCACGTTTCAAATCGAACTAGGTGCAAAGAGCTCAAACCTAGCCCAATAGTTTTTTGTCCGTTTTTATCGCACTCGGATCGTTTTACGCATTCTAAGTCTAGTTGGCTCGTATCTTGTTGAAAAACCATAAAGGCCGATTTTGATGTCCTAAACTATATTTTTTTTACAAAAATCACTCATAGATCATGGCCGATAGCAATGAATTTTGATTATTGGCCCGGTTCGTATCGAACTAGGTCCAAACAACTCAAACCTTGCTCGATAGGTTTTCATCAATTTTTATCCCCCTCACACCGTTTCATGTATTCCAAGGCCATTTGGCCCATATCTTCTTGAAAAACCATGAAGGTTGATTTTAAGAGCCTAAACTATATTTTTTTCACCAAAATAACTCATAAGTTGTGGCTTATAGCCATGAGTTTTGGTCGTTGGCCCGTTTTAAATCGAACTAGATCCAAACAGACTCAAACCTAGCTCTATAGTTTTTCATTAGTTTTTCTCGGACTCACACCGTTCCATGTATTCCAATCTAGTTGTCCCGTATCTTCTTTGAAAACCATGAAAGCTGATTTTGAGGGCCTAAACTCGTATTTTTTTTTTACTAAAATCACTCATAGGTCATGGCTCATAGCGATGAATTTTGGTCGTTGGCCCATTTGAAATCAAACTAGGTCCAAAGAGCTCAAACCTAGCCCGATAGTTTTTCATCGGCTCTTATCGCACTCGGACAGTTTCACGTATTCCAAGTCTAGCTGGACCATATCTTCTTGAAAAACCATGAAGGCTGATTTTGAGGGCCTAAACTATATTTTTTCACCGAAATAACTCATAGGTCATGGCTTATAGCTATGAGTTTTGGTCGTTGGCCCGTTTCGTATCAAACTATGTCCAAATAGCTCAAACTTATCCCGATAGCTTTTCATCGGCATTCATACCGTTTTAGGTATTCTAAGTCTAGTTGTCCCGTATCTTCTTAGAAAAATGTTAAGGCTGATTTTGAGAGCCTAAACTACATTTTTTTACCAAAATAACTCATAGGTTGTGGGTTATGGCCATGAGTTTTGGTTGTTAGCCCGTTTTGAATTGAACTAGGTCCAAACGACTCAAACCTAGCTCGACAGCTTTTCATTAGTTTTTTTCGCACTCACATCGTTTCACGTATTCCAAGTCTAGTTTGCCCATATCTTTTTGAAAAACCATGAAGGATGATTTTGAGAGCCTAAACTATGTTTTTTTTACAAAAATCACTCATAAGTCATCGCTTATAGCGATGAGTTTTTATTGTTGGTTCATTTTGCATTGAACTATGTCCTAACGACTCAAACCTAGCCCGATAGTTTTTCGTCGGTTCTATCACAATCATAGCGTTTCATGTATTCGAACTCTAGTTGGCTCGAATCTTTTTAAAAAACCATGAATGATGATTTTGAGTGCCTAAACATAATTTTTTTTTACAAAAATCACTAATGGGTCATGGCTTATAGCGATGAGTTTTGATCATTAGCCTTTTTTGTATCGATATAGGTCCAAACGTACTCAAACTTAGCCTAATAGTTTTTCATCGGCTTTATCACACTCAAACCGTTTCACGTATTCCAAATTCGAGTTGGCTCAAATCTTCTTGAAAAACCTTGAAGGATGATTTTGAGTGCCTAAACTACATTTTTTTTAACCAAAATCACTCATAGGTCATGGCTTATAGCGATGAGTTTTGGTCGTTAGCTCGTTTCGCATTGAACTAGGCCCAACGACTCAAAATTAGCAAACACTTTTTTGTCACTTTTTATCGCACTCAAACCATTTCACGTATTCTAAGTCCAATAGGCTCGAATCTTTTTGAAAAACCCCGAAGGATGATTTTGAGGGCCTAAACTATTTTGTTTTTACCCAAAGCACTCATAAGTCATGCCTTATAGCAATGGGTTTTGATCGTTTGCTCGTTTTGCATGAAACTAGGTCCAAACTCGCTCAAACTCGGCTCGATAATTTTTCGTCGGCTTTTATAGCACTCACACTATTTTATGTATTCTAAGTCTAGTTGATCCGTATCATCTTGAAACACTTTGAAGGTTGATTTTGATGGCCTACACTATATTTTTTCTCCAAAATAACTCATAGATCATGACTTATCCATGAGTTTTAGTCGTTGGCCCATTTCAAATCAAACTAGCCGCAAACAGACTCAAACCTAGCTCGATAGTTTTTTGACAAATTTTGTCACACTAACACCGTTTCATGTATTCCAAGTCTAGTTAGCTTGTATCTTCTCGAAAAACCATGAAGGCCGATTTTGAGGGCCCGAACTATATTTTTTTCACCAAAATAACTCATAGGTCGTGGCTTATAGCCATGAGTTTTGGTCATTGGCATGTTTCAAATCAAACTAGGTCCAAAGAGCTCAAACCTAGCCCAATAGTTTTTTGTCGGCTTTTATCGCGCTCACATCGTTTTACGTATTCTAAGTCTAGTTGGCTCGTATCTTCTTGAAAAACCATGAAGGCTGATTTTGAGGTCCTAAACTATATTTTGTTTTTACAAAAATCACTCATAGATCATGGCTTATAGTGATGAGTTTTGATCATTAGCCCGGTTCGTATCGAACTAGGTCCAAACATGACTCAAACCTAGCCCGATAGTTTTTCATCAATTTTTATCCTCCTCACACTCGTTTCATGTATTCCTAGGCCATTTGGCCCGTATCTTCTTGAAAAACCATAAAGGTTGATTTTAAGAGCCTAAACTATATTTGTTTCACCAAAATAACTCATAAGTCGTGGCTTATAGCCATGAGTTTTGGTCGATGGCCTCGTTTTAAATCGAACTAGATCCAAACGACTCAAACCTAGCTTGATAGTTTTTCATTAGTTTTTCTCGGACTCATACCGTTTCACGTATTCCAAGTCTAGTTCGCCTTTATCTTCTTTAAAAACCATGAAGGCTGATTTTGAGGGCCTAAACTATATTTTTTTTACTAAAATCACTCATAGGTCATGGCTCATAGCGATGAATTTCGATCGTTGGCCCATTTCAAATCGAAATAGGTCCAAAGAGCTCAAACCTAGCCTCGATAGTTTTTGATTAGTTTTTGTTGCACTCATACAGTTTCACGTATTCCAAGTCTAGTTGGATCGTATCTTCTTGAAAAACCATGAAGGCTAATTTTAAGGGCTTAAACTATATTTTTTTCACCGAAACAACTCATAAGTCATGGCTTATAGCTATGAGTTTTGATCGTTGGCCCGTTTCGAATCGAACTATTTCCAAATAGCTCAAACCTAACCCGTTAGTGTTTCATCGGCTTTTATCCCACTCATACCGTTTCGTGTATTTTAAGTCTAGTTGTCCCATATCTTCTTGAAAAAATGTTAAGGATGATTTTGAGGGCCTAAACTATATTTTTTTACCAAAAAACTCGAGAGGTTGTGGTTTGTAGCCATGAGTTTTGGTTGTTAGCCGTTTTAAATCGAACCGGGTCCAAACATGACTCAAACCTATCCTAACAATTTTTTGTTAGTTTTTGTCGCACTCACATCGTTTCTATATTCCAAGTCTAGTTTGCCCATATCTTTTTGAAAAACCATGAAGGGTGATTTTGAGGGCCTAAACTATTTTTTTATATAAAAATCACTCATAGGTCATCGCTTATAGGATGAGTGTTTATCGTTGGTTCGTTTCACATCGAATTATGTCCTAACAACTCAAACCTAGCCTAATAGTTTTTCGTCGGTTCTATCGCAATCATTGCGTTTCATGTATTCAAAGTCCAGTTGGCTTGAATCTTTTTGAAAAACCGTGAATGATGATTTTGAGGGCCTAAACTATATTTTTTTTTACAAAAATCACTCATGGGTCATGGCTTATAGCGATGAGTTTTGATCGTTAGCCCTTTTCGCATCGATATAGGTCCAAACAGACTCAAACTTAGCCCAACAGTTTTTCATTAATTTTTATCACACTCAAACCATTTTACATATTCCAAATTCGAGTTGGCCCAAATCTTTTTGAAAAACCTTAAAGGATGATTTTGAGTGCCTAAACTATATTTTTTTACCAAAATAACTCATAGGTCATGGCTTATAGTGATGATTTTTGATCGTTAGCCCATTTCGCATCGAACTAGGTCCAAACTGACTCAAAATTAGCCAACACTTTTTTGTCACTTTTTATCACCTTCAAACCATTTCACGTATTCTAAGTCTAATTGGCTCGAATCTTTTTAAAAAACCCCGAAGGATGATTTTCGGGGCTTAAACTATTTTTTTTTACCCAAAGCACTCATAATTCATGCCTTATAGCGATGAGTTTTGATCATTTGCTTTTTACATGAAACTAGGTCCAAATAGCTCAAACCCGGCCCGATAATTTTTCTTCAATTTTTATAGCACTCACACCATTTTACGTAGTCTAAGTCTAGTTGATCCGTATCTTCTTGAAAAACTTTGAAGGCTGATTTTGAGATCCTACACTACATTTTTTCTCCAAAATAACTCATATATCATGACTTAGCCATGAGTTTTAGTCGTTGGCCCATTTTAAATCGAACTAGCTCCAAACAGCTCCAACCTAGCTCGATAGTTTTTTGTCAGCTTTTTTCACACTTACACTCGTTTTATGTATTCCAAGTTTAGTTGGCTCTCATCTTCTCGAAAAAACCATGAAGGCTGATTTTGAGGGCTCGAAATATATTTTTTTCACCAACATAACTCATAGGTCGTGGCTTATAGCCATGAGTTTTGGTCGTTGGCACGTTTCAAATTGAATTAGGTGCAAAGAGCTCAAACCTAGCCCAATAGTTTATTGTCAATTTTTGTCACACTCACACCGTTTTACATATTCCAAGTCTAGTTGGCTCGTATCTTCTTGAAAAACCATGAAGGCTGATTTTAAGGTTGTAAACTATATTTTTTTTTTTACAAAAATCACTCATAGATCATGGCTTATAGCGATGAGTTTTGATCATTGGTCCGGTTCGTATCAAACTAGGTCCAAACAACTCAAACGTAGCTCGATAGCTTTTTGTCAATTTTTATCCCCCTCACACCATTTCATGTATTCCGAGGCCATTTGGCTCGTATCTTCTTGAAAAACCATGAAGGTTGATTTTAAGAGCCTAAACTATATTTTTTTCACTAAAATAACTCATAAGTCGTGGCTTATAGCCATGAGTTTTGGTCGTTAGCTCTGTTTTAAATCGAACTAGATCCAAACAGACTCAAACCTAGCCCGACGAGTTTTCCATTAGTTTTTCTTGGACTCACGCCATTTCACGTATTCCAAGTCTAGTTGGCTTCGTATTTTCTTTAAAAACCATGAAGGCTGATTTTGGGGGCCTAAACTATATTTTTTTTACTAAAATCACTCATAAGTCATGGCTCATAGCGATGAATTTCGATCGTTGGCCCATTTCAAATCAAACTAGGTCCAAATAGCTCAAACCTAGCCCGATAGTTTTTCATCGGCTTTTATCGCACTCATACGAGTTTCACGTATTCCAAGTCTAGTTGGATCGTATCTTTTTGAAGAACCATGAAGGGTGATTTTGAGGGCCTAAACTCTATTTTTTTCACCGAAACAACTCACGAGTCATGGCTTCTAGTTATGAGTTTTGGTCGTTGGCTCGTTTCGAATCGAACTATGTCCAAACAGACTTAAACCTAACCCGATAGTTTTTCACCAGCTTTTGTCGCACTCATACCGTTTCGGGTATTCTAAGTCTAGTTGTCCCGTATCTTCTTGGAAAAATGTTAAGGCTGATTTTGAGGACCTAAACTATATTTTTTTACCAAAAAAACTCATAGGTTGTGGGTTATAGCCATTAGTTCGGTCGTTAGCCCGTTTTAAATCGAACTAGGTCCAAACAGACTCAAACCTAGCTCGACAATTTTTCGTTAGTTTTTGTCGCACTCACATCGTTTCACGTATTCCAAGTCTAGTTTGCCCATATCTTTTTGAAAAACCATTAAGGCTGATTTTGAGGGCCTAAACTATTTTTTTGTTACAAAAATCACTCATATGTCGTGGCTTATAGCGATGGGTTTTTATCGTCGGTTCGTTTCGTATCGAACTATGTCCTAGCGAGATCAAACCTAGCCCGATAGTTTTTTGTCGGTTCTATCGCAATCACGAGCATTTCATGTATTCAAAGTCCAGTTGGCTCAAATCTTTTTGAAAAACCATGAATGATGATTTTAAGTGGCCTAAACAATATTTTTTTTTACAAAAATCACTAATGGGTCATGGCTTATAGCAATGAGTTTTGATCGTTAGCCCTTTTCGTATTGATATAGGTCCAAACTGACTTAAAGTTAGCCCAATAGTTTTTCATCGGCTTTTATCACACTTAAACCGTTTCACGTATTCCAAATTCGATTGGCCCAAATCTTCTTGAAAAGCCTTGAAAGATGATTTTGAGTGCCTAAACTATATTTGTTTTTTACCAAAATCACTCATAGGTCATGGCTTATAGCGATGAGTTTTGATCGTTAGCTTGTTTTGCATCGAACTAGGTCCAACTGACTCAAAATTAGCCGATAATTTTTTGTCACTTTTTATCACACTCAAACCGTTTCACGTATTCTAAGTCCAATTGGCTCGAATCTTTTTGAAAAACCCCGATGGATGATTTTGAGAGCCGAAATTTTTTTTTTACCCAAAGCACTCATAAGTCATTCCTTATAGCGATGAGTTTTGATCGTTTGCTCGTTTTACATGAAACTAGGTCCAAACAGACTCAAACTCGGCCCGATAATTTTTCGTCGGCTTTTATAGCACTCACACTATTTTACGTATTCTAAGTCTAGTTGATCTATATCTTCTTGAAAAAATTTTGAAGGTTGATTTTGATGGCTTACACTACATTTTTTCTCCAAAATAACTCATAAATCATGACTTATCCATGAGTTTTAGTCGTTGGCCCGTTTCAAATTGAACTAGCCCCAAACAGGTCAAACCTAGCCTCGACAGCTTTTTGTCAAATTTTGTCGCACTCACACCGTTTCATGTATTCCAAGTCTAGTTGGCTCGTATCTTCTCGAAAAACCATAAAGGATGATTTTTAGGGCTCGAACTATATTTTTTTCACCAAAATAACTAATAGGTCGTGGCTTATAGCCATGAGTTTTGGTCGTTGGCACGTTTCAAATCGAACTAGGTGCAAAGAGCTCAAACCTAGCCCAATAGTTTCTTATCATTTTTTATCGCACTCACACCGTTTTACGTATTCCAAGTCTAGTTGGCTCGTATCTTCTTGAAAAACCATGAAGGGTGATTTTGAGGTTCTAAACAATATATTTTGTTTTTACAAAAATCACTCATAGATCATGGCTTATAGCGATGAGTTTTGATCATTGGCTCGATTCGTATCGAACTAGGTCTAAACAGCTCAAACCTAGCTCGATAGTTTTTCATCAATTTTTATCCCCCTCACACCGTTTCATGTATTCCAAGGCCATTTGGGCCGTATCTTCTTGAAAAACCATGAAGGTTGATTTTAAGAGCCTAAACTATATTTTTTTCACCAAAATAACTCATAAATCGTGGCTTATAGCCATGAGTTTTGGTCGTTGGCCTATTTTAAATTGAACTAGATCCAAAAGCTCAAACCTAGCCCGATAAGTTTTCTTTAGTTTTTCTTGGACGCACACCGTTTCACGTATTCCAAGTCTAGTTGGCTTGTATCTTCTTTAAAAACCATGAAGGCTGATTTTGAGGGCCTAAACTATTTTTTTTCTAAAATCACTCATAGGTCATGGCTCATAGCGATGAATTTCGGTCGTTGGCCCATTTCAAATCAAACTAGGTCCAAAGAGCTCAAACCTAGCTTGATAGTTTTTCATTAGTTTTTGTCGAACTCATACGAGTTTCAAGTATTCCAAGTCTAGTTGGATCGTATCTTCTTGAAAAACCATGAAGGCTGATTTTGAGGGCCTAAACTATATTTTTTCCATCGAAATAACTCATAGGTCATGGCTTATAGCTATGAGTTTTGGTCGTTGGCCCGTTTCGCATCGAATATTTGTGCAAACAGACTTCAAACCTAACTCGATAGTTTTTCATCCGTTTTTGTCGCACTAATACCATTTCGGGTATTTTAACTCTAGTTGTCCCGTATCTTCTTGGAAAAATGTTAAGGCTGATTTTGAGGGCCTAAACTATATTTTTTTACCAAAAAAACTCATAGGTTGTGGCTTATAGCCATGAGTTTTGGTCGTTAGCCCGTTTTAAATCGAACTAGGTCCAAACAGACTCAAACCTAGCTCGATAGTTTTTCATTAGTTTTTGTCGCACTCACAATGTTTCACATATTCCAAGTCTAGTTTTCCTGTATCTTCTTAAAAAACGATGGAGGCTGATTTTGAGGGCTTAAACTATATTTTTTTTTACAAAAATCACTCATAGGTCATGGCTTATAGCTATGAGTTTCTATCGTTAGTTCATTTCGCATCGAACTATGTCCAAATATCTCAAACCTAGCCCGACAGCTTTTTATCGGTTTTATCACAATCATAGTGTTTCACATATACCAAGTCCAGTTAGCCCAAATCTTTTTGAAAAACCATGAATGATGATTTTAAGGGCCTAAACTATCTTTCTTTTTTCCAAAATCACTCATAGGTCATGGCTTATAGCGATTGGTTTTGATCGTTAGCTCGTTTTGCATCAATATAGGTCCAAACAGTTTAAACTTAGCCTAATAGTTTTTTGTCAATTTTTATCGAACTCAAACCGTTTCGTGTATTCCAAGTCCAGTTAGCTCGAATCTTCTTGTAAAACCCCGAAGGATGATTTTGAGTGCCTAAACTATTTTTTTTTTTACCAAAATCACTCATATGTCATGGCTTATAGCAATGAGTTTTGATCGTTAGCTCGTTTCGTATTGAACTATGTCCAAACAGCTCAAACTTAGCCCAACGAGTTTTTCGTCACTTTTTATCGTACTCAAACTGTTTCACGTATTCCAAGCCCAATGAGCTCGAATCTTCTTGAAAAACCCCGAAGCATGATTTTGAGGGCCTAAACTATATTCTTTTTTATCAAAATCACTCATAATTCATGCCTTATAGCGATGAGTTTTGATCGTTGGCCTTTTTTCCATAGAACTAGGTCCAAACGAGTCAAACTCCGGCTCGATAGTTTTTCATCGGCTTCTATCGCACTCACACCGTTTTATGTATTCTAAGTCTAGTTGACTCCGTATCTTCTTGAAAAACTTTGAAGGCCGATTTTGAGGGCCTAAATTATAATTTTTTTTCCAAAATAACTAATAGATCATGGCTTATAGCCATGAGTTTTAGTCGTTGACCCGTTTCGCATCGAACTAGCTCTAAATAGCTCAAACCTAGCCCGATAGTTTTTTATCAATTTTTGTCGCACTCTTACCCTTTCACGTATTCAAAGTCTAGTTCGTCCGTATCTTCTTGTAAAATTATGAAGGCTGATTTTGAGGGGCTAAACTATATTTTTTAACCAAAATAACTCATAGGTCATGGGTTATAGCTATGAGTTTTGGTCATTGGCCCGTTTTGCATCAAACTATGTCCGAACGACTCAAACCTAACTGGTAGTTTTTCATCGGCTTTTGTTGCACTCATACCATTTCACGTATTCTAAGTCTAATTGGCTCGTATCTTCTTGTAAAGCTGTGATGGCTGATTTTGAGGCCCTAAACTATACTTTTTCACCAAAATAACTCATACGTTGTGGCTTATAGCCATAAGGTTTGGTCGTTGGCCCGTTTCAAATCGAACTTGGTCCAAAGAGCTCAAACCTAACCCGATAGCTTTTCGTTACTTTTTATCGTACTCACACCATTTCAAGTATTCCAAGTTGAGCTGGCTTGTATCTTCTTGAAAAATCATGAAGGCCGATTTTGAGAGCCTAAACTATATTTTTTTTTTACCAAAATCACTCATAGGTAATGGATTATAGCGATGAGTTTTGATCATTGGCCCGTTTTGCGTCGAACTTTGTCCAAACGGCTCAAACCTAACCGGTAGTTTTTCTTCGGCTTTGATCGCACTCATACCATTTCATATATTCCAAGTGTAATTGGCTCGTATCTTCTTGTAAAGCCGTGATGGATGATTTTAAGGCCCTAAACTATATTTTTTCACCAAAATAACGCATAGGTCGTGGCTTATAGCCATAAGTTTTGGTCGTTGGCCCGTTTCAAATCGAACTTGATCCAAAAAGCTCAAACCTAGCCCGATAGTTTTTTGTTACTTTTTGTCGCACTCACACCGTTTCAAGTATTCCAAGTCTAATTGGCTCGTATCTTGTTGAAAAACCATGGAGGTTGATTTTGAGGGCCTAAACTATTTTTTTACCAAAATCACTCATAGGTGATGGCTTATAGCGATGAGTTTTGATCCTTGGCTCGTTTCGCATCGAACTTTGTCCAAATAGCTCAAACCTACCCGATAGTTTTTCATCAATTTTTGTTGTACTCTCACCATTTCACGTATTCAAACTCTAGTTGGCCCGTATCCTTTTGCAAAATTTTGAAGGCTGATTTTGAGGGCCTAAACTACGTTTTTTCACTAAAATAACTCATAGGTCATGGCTTATAGCGATGAGTTTTGGTCGTTAGCCCGTTTCGCATCGAATTATGTCCAAACAGACTCAAACCTTACCTAATAATTTTTTATCGATTTTATTGTACTCACACGGTTTCACATATTTTAAGTCTAGTTGGCCCGTATCTTCTTACAACACTCGTGAAGGCTGATTTTGAGGGCCTAAACTATATTTTTTCACCAAAATAACTCATAAGTCATGGCTTGTAGCCATGAGTCTTGGTTGTTGGCCCGTTTCAAATCGAACTAGGTCCAAAGAGCTCAAACCTAGCTCGATTTTTTTTGTTAGTTTTTGTCCCACTCACACAGTTTCACGTATTCTAAGTTTAATTGGCCCGTATCTTTTTGAAAAACCATGAAGGTTGATTTTAAGGGCCTAGACTATATTTTTTTCATCAAAATAACTCATATGTCGTGGCTTATAGCCATGAGTTTTGATCATTGGTCGATTTTAAATTGACCAATGTCCAAACAGACTCAAACCTAGCCCGATAATTTTTGGTTAGTTTTTGTCGCACTCACACTCGTTTCACGTATTCTAAGTCTAGTTTGCCCATATCTTCTTGAAAAACCATGAAAGCCGATTTTGAGGGCCCAAACTATATATTTTTTTTACCAAAATCACTCATAGGTCATGGCTTATAGCGATGAGTTTTTATCATTGGCCAATGTCGCATCGAACTATGTCAAAATAGCTCAAACCTAGCTCGATAAGTTTTTATCAATTTTTATCGCTCTCACATCGTTTCACGTATTCCAAGGCCAATTGGCTCGTATGTTCTTGAAAAACCATGAAAGTTGATTTTGAGGGCCTAAACTATATATTTTTTTATCATAATCACTCATACATCATGGCTTATAGCGATGAGTTTTGATCGTTGGCCCGTTACGCATGGAACTAGGTCCAAACCGCTCAAGCTTAGCCCAATAGTTTTTCGTCGGTTTTTATCGCAGTCAAACCATTTTGCGTATTCCAAGTCCATTTGGCTCGAAACATCTTACAAAACCCTAAAGGATGATTTTGAAGGCCTAAACTATATATTTTTTTCCAAAATCACTCATAGGTCATGGCTAATAGTGATGAGTTTTGATCGTTAGCCCGTTTTGTATAGAACTAGGTCCAACTGACTCAAACTTAGCCTAATAGTTTTTCATCAATTTTTATGACACTCCCACCATTTCACATATTCCAAGTCTAGTTGGCTTGTATCTTCTTGAAAAACTATGAAGGCTGATTTTAAAGGCATAAACTACATTTTTTCACGAAAATATCTCATAGGTCATGGCTTGTAGCCATGAGTTTTAGTCGTTGGCCCATTTCGCATCAAACTAAGTCTAAACTCGCTCAAACCTAGCTCGATATTTTTTTGTTAGTTTTTATCGCACTCATACCGTTTCACGTATTCGAAGTCCAGTTGGCTTGAATCTTCTTCAAAAACTATGAAGGATGATTTTGAGGGCACTATACTACATTTTTTTTTACTAAAATCACTCATAAGTCATGGCTTATAGCAATGAGTTTTAATCGTTGGCTCTGTTTTGCATTGAAGTAGGTCCAAATAACTCAAATCCAACTCGATAGTTTTTCGTCGGTTCTTATCGCACCACACCTTTTCACATATTCCAAGTCTAATTGGCTCATATCTTATTGTAAAACTTTGAAAGCTGATTTTGAGGGCATAAACTACTTTTTTCACCAAAATAAATCATAGGTCATGCCTTATAGCAATGAGTTTTGGTCGTTGTCCCATTTCGCATCGAACTAGGTCCAAATTGCCCAAACCTAGCCCGACGAGTTTTTCGTCGGTTTTTCAAGCACTCATATCGTTTCACGTATTCCAAGTCTAATTAGGCCATATATTCTCAAAAAACATGAACGATGATTTTGATGGCCTAAACTATCTATTTTTTTTACCAAAATCACTCATAGGTCATGGCTTATAGTGTTGAGTTTTAATCGTTGGCTCGTTTCGCATCAAACTAGGTCAAAATAACTCAAACTTAGCTTGATAATTTTTCATCGGTTTTTATCGCACTCACACCGTTTCACATATTACAAGTCCAGTTGGCTCGTATCTTTTTGAAAAACTATGAAGGCTGATTTTGAAGACCTAAACTACATTTTTTAACCAAAGTAACTCATAGTTCATGGCTTATAGCTATGAGTTTTAGTTGTTGGCCCGTTTTAAATCGAACTAGGTCTAAACGGCTCAAACCTAGCCCGATAGTTTTTCATCGGTTTTTGTCGCACTCACACCTTTCCATGTATTCCAAGTCTAGTTGGCTCGTATCTTGTTGGAAAACTATGAAGGTTAATTTTGAAGGTTAAACTATTTTTTTCACCAAAATAACTCAAATGTCATGGCTTATAGTGATGAGTTTTGGTCGTTGGCCCGTTTCGCATCGAATTAGGTCCAAACCACTCAAACTCGGCTCGACGAGCTTTTCGACAGTTTTCATCGCACTCATACCGTTTCACGTATTCCAAGTCTAGTTGGCTTGTATCTTCTTGAAAAAACATGAAGGTTGATTTTGAGGGCCTAAACTATATTTTTTTACCAAAATCACTCATAGATCATGGCTTATAGCGATGAGTTTTGATCATTAGCCGATTTCGCATCGAACTATGCCCAAACAGACTCAAACCTAGCCCAATAATTTTTTATCAATTTTTTTCGCTCTCACATCGTTTCACGTATTCAACGACCAATTGGCTCGTATGTTCTTGAAAAACCATGAAGGCTGATTTTGAGGGCATAAACTATTTTTTTACCATAATCACTCATACGTCATGGCTTATAGCGATGAGTTTTGATTGCTCGGCCCGTTTCGCATGGAACTAGGTCCAAACCCCTCAAGCTTAGCCCAATAGTTTTTCGTCGGCTTTTATCGCACTTAAACCGTTTTACATATTCCAAGTCCATTTGGCTCGAATCTTCTTACAAAACCATAAAGGATGATTTTGAGAGCCTAAACTATATTTTTTTACCAAAATCACTCATAGGTCCGGCTTATAGCGATGAGTTTTGATCGTTAGGCCGTTTTGTATAGAACTAGGTCCAAATAGCTCATACTTAGCCCAATAGTTTTTTGTCAATTTTTATAGCACTCATATTGTTTCACATATTCCAAGTCTAGTTGGCTCGTATCTTTTTGAAAAAATGTGAAGGCTGATTTTAAGGGCCTAAACTATATTTTTTCACGAAAATATCTCATAGGTCATAGCTTATAGCCATGAGTTTTGGTCATTGGCCCATTTCGCATCAAACTAAGTCCAAACTCGCTCAAACCTAGCTCGATTGTTTTTCGTTAGTTTTTATCGCATTTATACCGTTTCATGTATTCGAAGTCCAATTGGCCCGAATCTTCTTGAAAAACCATAAAGGACGATTTTGAGGGATTAAACTACATTTTGTTTTTTACCAAAATCACTCATAACTCATGGCTTATAGCAATGAGTTTTAATCGTTGGTCCGTTTCGCATTGAAGTAGGTCCAAATAACTCAAACCTAGCTCGATAGTTTTTCGTTCGTTTTTATCGCACTCACACCTTTTCTTATATTCCAAGTCTAGTTGGCTCGTATCTTGTTGTAAAGCCGTGAAAGCTGATTTTAAGGGCATAAGCTACTTTTTTCACCAAAATAACTCATAGATAATGCCTTATAGTAATGAGTTTTGGTCGTTGGCCCATTTCGCATCGAACTAGGTCCAAACTACTCAAACCTAGCCCGAAAGTTTTTCGTCGCGTTTTTTGCACTCATACCGTTTTATGTATTCCAAGTCTAATTAGGTCATATCTTCTCAAAAAACATGAATGATGATTTTGACGGCCTAAACTATATATTTTTTTTTACCAAAATCACTCATAGGTCATGGCTTATAGCGTTGAGTTTTGATCGTTAGCCCGTTTCGCTTCGAACTAGGTCCAAATAGCTCAAACTTAGCCCGATAATTTTTCATCGGCTTTTATCGCACTCACACCGTTTCACGTATTACAAGTCCAAGTTGGCTCGTATCTTCTTGAGAAACTATGAAGGCTTATTTTGAGGACCTAAACTACATTTTTTCACCAAAATTACTCATATTTCATGGCTTATAGGTATGAGTTTTAGTCGTTGGCTCGTTTCAAATCGAACTAGGTCCAAACAGACTCAAACCTAGCCCGACAGCTTTTGTCACACTCATACCTTTTCATGTATTCTAAGTCTAATTGGCTCGTATCTTGTTGTAAAACCGTGAAGGCTGATTTTGAAGGCTAAACTATTTTTTTCACCAAAATAACTCATAGGTCATCGCTTATAGGATGAGTTTTGGTCGTTAGCCCGTTTCGCATCGAATTAGGTCCAAACCGCTCAAACTCGGCTCGACATTTTTTTGTTAGTTTTCATCGCACTCATACCGTTTCACGTATTCCAAGTCTAGTTGGCTCGTATATTCTTGAAAAAACATGAAGGCTGATTTTAAGGGCCTAAACTATATTTTTTTACTAAAATCACTCGTAGGTCATGGCTTATAGCAATGAATTTTGATTGTTGGCCCGTTTCACATCAAATTATATCTAAACAACTCAAACCTAACCCGATAATTTTTCATCGGCTTTTGTCGCACTCACATCGTTTCACGTATTCCAAGGCCGCTTGGCCCGTATCTTATTCAAAAACCATGAAGGCCGACTTTGAGAGCCTAAACTATATATTTTTTTTACCAAAATCACTCATAGGTCATGGCTTATAGTGATGAGTTTTGATTGTTAGCCGAGTTTCGCATCGATACGAGTCCAAACCGCTCAAACCTAACATGATAGTTTTTCCTTAGTTTTTGTCACACTCACACCATTTCACGTATTCCAAATCTAGTTGGCCCATATCTTCTTGAAAACCTATGATGGTTGATTTTGATGACGTAAACTATATTTTTTTCACCAAAGTAACTAATAGTTCATTGTTTATAGCTATGTGTTTTAGTCGTTGGCCGTTTCAAATCGAACTAGGTCCAAATAACTCAAACCTAGCCTAATAGTTTTTTGTCGGCTTTTGTCGCACTCAAACTCGTTTCACGTATTCTAAGTCTAGTTGGCCCGTATCTTATGAGAAAACCACGAAGGTTGATTTTAAGGGCCTAAACTATATATTTTTTTTACCAAAATACTCATAGGACATGGCTTATAGTGATGAGTTTTGATCGTTAGCCCGTTTTATATTGAATTATGTCCAAACAGACTCAAACCTAACACGATAGTTTTTCATCGGTGTTTGTCGCACTCACACTCGTTTCACGTATTCCAAGTCTAGTTGGTTCGTATCTTCTTGAAAAACCATGAAGGTTAATTTTGAAGGCCTAAACTATAACTTTTTAACAAAATCACTCAAAGGTCATGGCTTATAGTGATGAGTTTGGATCGTTGGCCCGTTTCTAATCAAAACTAGGTCCAAACATCTCAAACGTAACACGATAATTTTTCATCAATTTTTATCACACTCACACCGTTTCATGTAATCTAATGCCGGTTGGCTCGTATCTTCTTGAAACACCGGGAAGGCTGATTTTAAGGGCTTAAACTATATATTTTTTTACCAAAATCACTCATAGGTCATGGTTATAGCAATGAGTTTTGATCGTTGGCCCGTTTCGCATCAAACTAGGTCCGAAAAGCTCAAACCTAGCCCGACGAGCTTTTCATTGGTTTTTTTCACACTCACGGCGTTTCACGTATTCAAAGTCTAGTTTGCCCATATCTTCTTGAAAACCATGAAGGCTGATTTTAAGGGCCTAAACTATATTTTTTTAACAAAATCACTCATAGGTCATGGCTTATAGCGATGAGTTTTGATCGTTGGCCCGTTTCGCATCGAGCTAGGTCCAAATAGCTCAAACCTAACACAACGAGTTGTTCATCAATTTTTATCACACTCACACCGTTTCATGTATTCTAATGCCGGTTGGCTCGTATCTTCTTGAAAAACCAGGAAGGCTGATTTTAAGGGCCTAAACCTTTTTTTTCACCAAAATAACTCATACGTCATGGCTTATAGCGATGAGTTTTGATCATTGGCTCGTTTCGTATTGAACTAGGTCCAAACAGGACAAACCTAGCTCGATAGTTTTTCATCAATTTTTATCGCAATCACACTCGTTTCATGTATTCCAAGTCCAGTTGGCTCGAATCTTTTTGAAAAACCCTAAAGTATGATTTTAAGTGCCTCAACTATTTTTTTTTTACCAAACTCACTCATAGGTCTTGGCTTATAGCGATGAGTTTTGATCGTTAGCCGATTTCGCATCGATATAGGTCCAAACCGCTCAAATTTAACCCAAAAGTTTTTCCTTAGTTTTTGTTGCACTCACACCATTTCACGTATTCCAAATCCAGTTGGCCCGTATCTTCTTGAAAAACTATGAAGGCTGATTTTGATGACCTAAACTATATTTTTTCACCAAAGTAACTAATAGTTCATTGCTTATAGCTATGAGTTTTAGTCGTTGGCCCGTTTGAAATCGAACTAGGTCCAAACAACTCAAACCTAGCTCGACGAGCTTTTTGTCGGCTTTTGTTACACTCAAATTGTTTCACGTATTCCAAGTCTAGTTGGCCCGTATCTTCCGAGAAAACCACGAAGGTTGATTTTCCGGTCCTAAACTATATATTTTTTGCCAAAATCACTCATAGGTCATGGTTATAGTGATGAGTTTTGATTGTTAGCCCGTTTCGTATCGAACTAGGTCCAAAAAACTCAAACCTAGCCCGATAGTTTTTCATTGGTTTTTTTGCACTCACAGCGTTTCACGTATTCCAAGTCTAGTTTGCCCGTATCTTCTTCAAAAACCATAAAGGCTGATTTTGAGGGGCTAAACTATATGTTTTTTACAAAACTAAATCATAGGTCATGCTTATAGCGATGAGTTTTTATCGTTGGCTCGTTTCGCATCGAACTACGTCCAAATAGCTCAAACCTAACTCGACAGCTTTATCGTTAGTTTTTATTGCACTCACATCGTTTCACGTATTCCAAGTCTAGTTGGGCCGTATCTTCTTGTAAAACTATGAAGGCTGATTTTGAGGGCCTAAACTATATTTTTTTCACCAAAACAACTCATAGGTCATGGCTTATAGCCATGAGTTTTGGTTGTTGCTCCATTTCAAATCGAACTAGGTCCAAAGATCTCAAACCTATCCCAACATGATTTTCTTCAATTTTTATCGCACTCATACCGTTTCACGTATTCTAGGTCTAGCTGGTTTGTATCTTCTTGAAAAACCATGAACGCTAATTTTGAGGGCCTAAACCATATTCTTTTCACCAAAATAACTCATAGGTCGTGGCTTATAGCCATGAGTTTTGGTCATTGGCCTGTTTTAAATCGAACTAGATCTAAACGGACTCAAATCAAGCCCAATAGTTTTTCGTCGAGTTTTGTGGCACTCACACCGTTTCATATATTCGAAGGCCGGTTGGCCCGAACCTTTTTGAAAAATCATGAATGATGATTTTGAGAGCCTAAACTATTTTTTTTTAACAAAATCACTCATATGTCATGGCTTATAGCAATGAGTTTTTATCGTTGGCCCGTTTCGCATCGAACTAGGTCCAAACAGACTCAAACCTAACCCGATAGTTTTTCGTCGGCTTTATCGTAATCACGGCGTTTCACATATTCCAAGTCCAATTGGCCCGAATCTTTTTTAAAAATCATGAATGATGATTTTGAGGGCCTAAACTATATTTGCTTTTACCAAAATCACTCATAGGTCATGGCTTATAGCGATAGTTTTGATCGTTAGCCCGTTTCATATCGATATAGGTCCAAACAACTTAAACTTAGCCCAATAGTTTTTCATCGGCTTTTATTGCACCGAAATCGTTTCACTTATTCCGAGTCCAGTTGGCTCGAATCTTCTTGAAAAACCCCGAAGGATGATTTTGAGAACCTAAACTATATATTTTTTTTACCAAAATAACTCATAGGTCATGGCTTATAACGATGAGTTTTGATCTTTAGCCCATTTCGCATCAATAAAGGTCCAAAAAACTAAAACTTAGCCTAATAGTTTTTCATCGGCTTTTATCGCACTCAAACTCTTTCACGTATTTCGAGTCCAATTGGCCCGTATCTTCTTGAAAAACCCTAAATGATGATTTTGAGTGTCTAAACTACTTTTTCTTTTTTTTTCTTTTTTTACCAAAATCACTCTTAAGTTATGGCTTATAGTGATGAGTTTTGATCGTTACCTCGTTTCGCATCGAACTAGGTCCAAACAGACTCAAACTTAGCCTAACATTTTTTCATCACTTTTTATCGAACTTAAATCCTTTCATGTATTTCAACTTTAATTGGCTCGAATCTTCTTGAAAAAGCCTCGAAGTATGATTTGAGGGCCTAAACTAAATTTGTTTTTTTAGCAAAATCACTCATACGTCATGCCTTATAGCGATGAGTTTTGATCGTTAGCTCATTTTGCATGGACCTAGGTCCAAACAACTTAATCCCGGCCCAACAGCTTTTCATCGGCTTTTATCGCGAGTCACACCATTTTACGTATTCTAAGTCTAGTTGACTTGTATCTTCTTGAAAAACTTTGAAGTCCGATTTTGAGGGCCTAAACTATATTTTTTTTACCAAAATAACTCATAGGTCATAGCTTTTAGCCATGAGTCTTGGTCGTTAGCCCGTTTAAAATCGAATTAGGTCCAAAGAGCTCAAACCTATCACGATAGTTTTTTATCGGCTTTTGTCGCACTCACACAATTTCACGTATTCCAAGTTGAATTGGCCCATACCTTCTTGAAAAACCATGAAGGCTGATTTTGAGGGCCTAAACTATATTTTTTTCGCCAAAATAACTCTTATGTCGTGGCTTATAGCCATTAGCTTTCGTTGTTGGCCCATTTTAAATCGAACAATGTCCAAACAGACTCAAACCTAGCTCGACGAGTTTTTCGTTAGTTTTTTATCGCACTCACACTCGTTCCACGTATTCCAAGTCTAGTTTGCTCGTATCTTCTGAAAAACCATGAAAGCCGATTTTGAGGGCCCAAACTATATTTTTTTTACCAAAATCACTAATAGGTCGCGGCTTATAGCTATGAGTTTTGGTCGTTGACCCATTTTAAATCGAACTAGATCCAAATAGCTCAAACCTAGCCTAAAAGGTTTTCATAAGTATTTTTCGAATGACACTCGTTCCACATATTCCAAGTCTAGTTGGCTCATATCTTCTTTAAAAACCATGAAGACCGATTTTGAGAGCCTAAACTATTTTTTTTTAACCAAAATCACTCATAGGTCATGGCTTATAGCGACGAGTTTTGGTCGTTGGCCCGTTTCAAATCGAACTAGGTCCAAAAAGCTCAAATCTAACTCGATAGTTTTTTATCGGCTTTTGTCGCACTCACACCGTTTAACATATTCCAAGTCTAGTTGGATCGTATCTTCTTGAAAAATCATGAAGGTTGATTTTGAGGGCCTAAACTATATTTTTTCACCAAAATTACTCATATGTCATGGCTTATAGCTATGAGTTTCGGTCATTGCCCGTTTTGCATCGAATGTCCAAACAGACTCAAACCTAACCCGATAGTTTTTCATCAATTTTTGTGGCACTCACACCGTTTCAAGTATTCTAAGTCTAGTTGTCCCGTATCTTCTTGAAAAACTATGAGGGCTGATTTTGAGGGCCTAAACTATATTTTTTTACCAAAATAACTCATAAGTTGTGGCTTCTAGCCATGAGTTTTGGTCGTTAGCCCATTTTAAATCGAACTAAGTCTAAATAGCTCAAACCTAGCTCGACAGTTTTCGTTAGTTTTTATCGCACTCACACCTTTCATGTATTCCAAGTCTAGTTTGCCCATATCTTCTTGAAAAATCATGAAGGCTGATTTTGAGGGCCTAAACTATATTTTTTTTTACCAAAATCACTCATAGGTCATGGCTTATAGTGATGAGTTTTTATCGTTAGCTCGTTTCGCATCGAACTAGGTCCAAACAGACTCAAACTTAGCTCAATAGTTTTTCATCACTTTTTATCAAACCGAAACCGTTTCATGTATTCCAAGTCCAATTGGCTCGAATCTTCTTGAAAAACCTTGCGGTATGATTTTGAGGGCCTAAACTAAATTTGTTTTTTACAAAAATCACTCATATGCCATTTTGAGTTTTAATTGTTAGCTCGTTTTACATGGACCTAGGTCCAAACAACTCAAACTTGGCCTAACAGCTTTTCGTCGGCTTTTATCGCACTCACACCATTTTACATATTCCAAGTCCGGTTGACTTGTATCTTCTTGAAAAACTTTGAAGGCCGATTTTGAGGGCCTAAACTATATTTTTTCTCCAAAATAACTCATAGATCATGGCTTATAACCGAAGTTTTAGTCATTGGCCCGTTTCAAATCAAACTAGCTCCAAACGACTCAAACCTAGCTCGATAGTTTTTCGTCCGTTTTTGTCGCACTCATACCGTTTCACGTATTCCAAGTGTAGTTGGATCGCATCTTCTTGAAAAATCATGAAGGCTGATTTTGAGGGACTAAATTATATTTTTTTCAAAAGAATCACTCACGAGATCATGGCTTATAGCGATGAGTTTTGATCGTTAGGCCGATTTGCATCGAACTAGGTCCAAACGAGCTCAAGCCTAGCCCGATAGTTTTTCGTCAATTTTTATCGCTCTCACACCGTTTCACGTATTCTTGTATCTTCTTGAAAAACAATGAAGGCTGATTTTAAGGGCCTAAACTATATTTTTTTCACCAAAATAACTCATAGGTCGCGGCTTATAGCCATGAGTTTTGGTCGTTGGCCATTTTAAATCGAGCTAGATCCAAATAGCTCAAACCTAGCTCGATAGTTTTTCATTAGTTTTTGTCGAAATCACACCATTTCACGTATTCCAAGTCTAGTTGGCCCGTATCTTCTTTAAAAACCATGAAGGCTGATTTTAAGGGCCTAAACTATATTTTTTTTTACCAAAATCACTCATAGGTCATGCTTTATAACGATGAGTTTTGGTGGTTGGCCCGTTTCAAATTGAACTATGTCCAAAGAGCTCAAACCTAGCCCGACGAGCTTTTAATAAGTTTTTGTCGCACTCACACCGTTTCACGTATTCTAAGTCTAGTTGGACCGTATCTTCTTGAAAAATCATGAAGGCTGATTTTGAGGGCCTAAACTATATTTTTTCATTGAAATTACTCATAGGTCATGGCTTATAGCTATGAGTTATGGTCATTGGCCTGTTTCGCATCTAAGTATGTCCAAACGACTCAAACCTAACCCGATAGTTTTTCATCGCGTTTTTTGCACTTACACCGTTTCGTGTATTCTATGTCTAGTTGTCTCGTATCTTATTAAAAAACTATGAAGGATCATTTTAAGGGCCTAAACTACACTTTTTTACCAAAATAACTAATAGGTTGTGGCTTATAGCCATGAGTTTTGGTCGTTAGCTCATTTTAAATCGAATTAGGTCAAAATAGCTCAAACCTTGTCCGATAGCTTTTCATTAGTTTTTGTCGCACTCACACCGTTTCATGTATTCCAAGTCTAATTTGCGCATATCTTCTTGAAAAACCATGAAGGCTGATTTATAGGGCCTAAACTATATTTTTTTACAAAAATCACTCATAGGTCATAGCTTATAGTGATGAGTTTTTATCGTTAGTTCGTTTCGCATCGAACTACGTCCGAACAGACTCAAACCTAGCCCAATAATTTTTTGTTAGTTTTATCCCAATCACAACATTTCACATATTCTAAGTCCAAGTTGGCCCAAATCATTTTGAAAAACCATGAATGATGATTTTGAGGGCCTAAACTATATTTTTTTACCAAAATCACTCATAGGTCATGGCTTATAGCGATGAGTTTTGATCGTTAGCTCGTTTCGCATCGATATAGGTCAAAACATCTCAAACTTAGCCCAATAGTTTTTCTTCGGTTCTTATCACACTCAAATTGTTTCACGTATTCCAAGTCCAGTTGGCCCAAATATTCTTGAAAAACCTTGAAAGATGATTTTGAGTGCCTAAACTATATTTTTTTTACCAAAATCACTCATAAGTCATGGCTTATAGCTTGTGAGTTTTGATAGTTAGCCCGTTTCGCATCGAATTACGTCCAAACGACTTCAAAATTAGCCAACATTTTTTCATCACTTTTTATCGCACTTAAACCGTTTCACGTATTCTAAGTCCAATTGGCTCGAATCTTCTTGAAAAACCCTAAAGGATGATTTTTAGGCCCTTAACTAAATGTTTTTCACCTAAATCACTCATAAGTCATTCTTTATAGCGACAAGTTTTGATCGTTTGCTCGTTTTGCATTAAACTAGGTCTAAACATGTCAAACCTAGCCCAATAGTTTTTCGACAGCTTTTATCGCACTCACACCATTTTACGTATTCCAAGTCTAGTTGACCTATATCTTCTTGAAAAAGTTTGAAGGTCGATATTCGGGGCCAAAACTACATTTTGCCTCCAAAATAACTCATAGATCATGGCTTATAGCCATGAGTTTTAGTCGTTGGCCCGTTTCAAATCGAACTAGCTCTAAACGACTTAAACTAGGTCGATAGTTTTTAGTCGGTTTTATCGCACTCACACCATTTCAAGTATTCCAAGTCTAGTTGGCTCTATCTTCTTGAAAAACCATGAAGGCTGATTTTGAGGGCCTAAACTATGTTTTTTTCACCAAAATAACTCATAGATCGTGGCTTATAGCCATGAGTTTTGGTCGTTGGCTCGTTTTAAATCGAACTAGGTCCAAAGACCTCAAACCTAGCCTAATAGTTTTTCATTTGTTTTTATCGCACTCATACCGTTTCACGTATTCCAAGCCTAGTTGGTCCGTATCTTCTTGAAAAACCATGAAAGCCGATTTTGAGGGCCTAAACTATATATATATTTTTTTTTACAAAAATCACTCATAGATCATGGCTTATTGCGATGAGTTTTGATCGTTGGCCCGGTTCGCATCGAACTAGGTCCAAACTGACTCAAACCTAGCTTGATAGTTTTTCGTCAATTTTTATCGCCCTCACACTCGTTTCACGTATTTGAAGGCCAGTTGGCTCGTATCTTTTTCAAAAACCATGAAGGCTGATTTTAAGGGCCTAAACTATTTTTTCTCCAAAATAACTCATAGGTCATGGCTTATAGCCATGTGTTTTGGTCGTTGGCCTTTTTTAAATCGAACTAGATCCAAACAGACTTCAAACCTAGCCCGATAGTTTTTCATTAGTTTTTATCGGACTCACACCGTTTCACGTATTCCAAGTCTAGTTGGCTCGTATCTTCTTTAAATACCATGAAGGCTGATTTTGAGGGCTTAAACTATATTTTTTTTACTAAAATCACTCATAGGTCATGGCTTATAACGATAAGTTTTGGTTGTTGGCTCGTTTCAAATCGAACTAGGTCCAAAGAGCTCAAACCTAACCCGATAGTTTTTCATCGGCTTTTATCGCACTCATACCGTTTCACGTATTCCATGTCTAGTTGGATCGTATCTTCTTGAAAAACCATGAAGGCTGATTTTGAGGGCCTAAACTATATTTTTCTCATCGAAATAACTCATAGGTCATGGCTTATAGCTATGACTTTCGATCGTTGGCCCGTTTCGTATCGAACTATGTCCATACAGACTCAAACCTAACCCGATAGGTTTTTATTAGTTTTTGTCACACTCACACCGTTTCAAGTATTCTAAGTCTAGTTGTCCCGTATCTTCTTAGAAAACTCGTGAAGGCTGATTTTGAGGGCCTAAACTATATTTTTTTACCAAAATAACTCATAGGTTATGGGTTATAGCCATGAGTTTTGGTCGTTAGCTCGTTTTAAATCGAACTAGATCTAAACAGCTCAAACCTAGCCCGACAGCTTTTCGTCGGTTTTATCGCAATCACGGTGTTTCACATATACCAAGTCCAGTTAGCTCGAATCCTTTTGAAAAACCATGAATGATGATTTTGAGGTGCTAAACTATTTTTTTTAACCAAAATCACTCATAATTCATGGCTTATAGCAATGAGTTTTGATCGTTAGCCCATTTTGAATTGATATAGGTCCAAAAAACTCAAACTTAGCCCAACAATTTTTCGTCAATATTTATCGCACTCAAATCGTTTCACGTATTCCAAGTCCAATTAGCTCAAATCTTCTCGAAAAACCCCGAAGGATGATTTTGAGTGCCTAAACTATATTTTTTTTTACCAAAATCACTCATATGTCATGGCTTATAGCGATGAGTTTTGATCGTTAGCCCGTTTCGCATCGAACTATGTCCAAACAGACTTCAAACATAGCTCAACAACTTTTTATCACTTTTTATCACACTTAAATTGTTTCACGTATTCCAAGTTCAATTGGCCCGAATCTTCTTGAAAAACCCCGAAGGATGATTTTGAGGACCTAAACTATTTTTTTTTTACCAAAATCACTCATAAGTCATGCCTTATAGCGATGAGTTTTGATCGTTAGCCCGTTTTGCATGGAACTAGGTCTAAACAACTCAAACTCGGCCCAATAGTTTTTTGTTAGTTTTTATTGCACTTACATCATTTTACGTATTCCAAGTCTAGTTGACTCGTATTTTCTTGAAAAACTTTGAAGGCCGATTTTGAGGGCCTAAACTACATTTTTTCTCTAAAATAACTCATAGATCATGGCTTATGGCCATGAGTTTTAATCGTTGGCTCGTTCGAATCGAACTAGCTCCAAACAATTCAAACCTAGCTCGATAATTTTTTGATAGTTTTTGTCGAACTCTTATCGTTTCATGTATTCAAAGTCTAGTTCGTCCGTATCTTTTTGCAAAGTTGTGAAGGCTGATTTTGAGGGCTTAAACTATATTTTTTAACCAAAATAACTCATAAGTCATGGCTTATAACTATGAGTTTTGGTCGTTGGCTCGTTTCGCATCAAACTATATCCAAACGACTCAAACCTAACTCGATATTTTTTCATCGGTTTTGATCGCACTCACACCGTTTCACGTATTCCAAGTCTAGTTGGCTCGTATCTTCTTGTAAAACTAGGAAGGCTGATTTTGAGGCCCCGAACTATAATTTTTCACCAAAATAACTTATATGTCGTGGCTTATAGTCATGAGTTTTGGTCGTTGGCCCGTTTCAAATCGAACAAGGTCCAAAAGCTCAAACTTAGCTCGATAGCTTTTCGTTAGTTTTTGTCGCACCTCACACCGTTTCAAGTATTCTAAGTCTAATTGGCATGTATCTTCTTGAAGAACCATGAAGGCTGATTTTGAGGGCCTAAACTATATTTTTTTTACCAAAATCACTCATAAGTCATGGCTTATAGCGATGAGTTTTGATCGTTGGCCCATTTCGCATCGAACTATGTCAAAACGAGCTAAAACCTAACTCGAAAGTTTTCGTTAGTTTTTGAAGCACTCACACCGTTTCACGTATTCCAAGTCTAGTTGGATCGTAACTTCTTGATAAACCATGAAGACCGATTTTGTGGGCCTAAACTATATTTTTTTCATCGAAATAACTCATATGTCATGGCTTATAGCTATGAGTTTCGATCGTTGGCCCATTTTACATCGAACTATGTCCAAACGAACTCAAACCTAACTCGATAATTTATCAAAAGTTTTTATCGCACTCTCACCATTTCAAGTATTCTAAGTCTAGTTGTCCCGTATCTTCTTGAAAAAATGTGAAGGCTAATTTTGAGGGCCTAAACTACATTTATTTTACTAAAATAACTCATAGGTTATGGCTTATAACAAAGAGTTTTGATCATTAGCCGATTTCAAATTGAACTAGGTCCAAAGAACTCAAACCTAGCCCGATAGTTTTTTGTTAGTTTTTGTCGCACTCATACCATTTCACGTATTCTATGTCTATTTGCTCGTATCTTCTTGAAAAATCATGAATGTTGATGTTGAGGGCCTAAACTATATTTTTTTAACAAAAATCACTCATAGGTCATGGCTTATAGCGATGAGTTTTTATCGTTGGCTCGTTTCGCATCGAACTATGTCCAAACCGCTCAAACCTAACTCGATAGTTTTTCTTTAGTTTTTGTCGCACTCACACCATTTGACGTATTCCAAGTCTAGTTGGCCCGTATCTTCTTGTAAAACTATGAAGGTCGATTTTGAGGGCCTAAACTATATTTTTTCACCAAAATAACTCATAGGTCATGGCTTACGGCTATGAGTTTTGGTCGTTGACTTGTTTCGCATCGAAGTAGGTCCAAAGAGCTCAAACCTAGCTCGACGAGCTTTTTGTGAGTTTTTATCGCACTCACACCGTTTCACATATTTCGAGTCTAGTTGGCTCGTATCTTCTTGCAAAACAATTAAGGCTGATTTTGAGGGCCTAAACTACATTATTTCACCAAAATAACTCATAGGTCATGGCTTATAGCTATGAGTTTTGGTCGTTGGCTCATTTCACATCGAACTATGTCCAAATAGCTCAAACGTAACCCGATAATTTTTCATCGGTTTTGGTCAAACTCACATCGTTTCACGGATTCCAAGTCTAGTTGGCTCGTATCTTCTTGTAAAGCTGTAAAGATTGATTTTGAGGCCCTAAAATATATTTTTTCACCAAAATAACTCATAGGTCATGGCTTATAGTCATGAGTTTTGATCGTTACTCTATTTCAAATCGAACTAGGTGCAAAGAGTTCAAACATAGCTCGAAAGTTTTTCGTTAGTTTTTGTCGCACTTACACCGGTTCAAGTATTCCAAGTCCGAGTTGGCTCGTATCTTCTTTAGAAACCATGAAGGCTGATTTTGAGGGCCCAAATTAAATTTTTTTTTCAAAAATTACTCATAGGTCAAGGCTTATAGTAATGAGTTTTGATCGTTGGCCCGTTTCACATCGAACTATGTCCAAACAGACTCAAACCTAACCCGATAGTTTTTCGTTAGTTTTTGTAGCACTCACACCGTTTTAAGTATTCCAAGTCTAGTTGCCCGTATCTTCTTGAAAAACCATAAAGGCTGATTTTGAGGGCCTAAACTATATTTTTTTTAACAAAAATAACTCATAGGTCATGGCTTATAGCTATGAGGTTTGGTCGTTGACTTGTTTCGCATCGAACTAGGTCCAAAGAGCTTAAACTTAGTCCAACGAGTTTTTCGTCATTTTTTATCGCACTCAAACCGTTTCACATATTCCAAGTCTATTTGGCTCAAATCTTCTTGCAAAACCCTAAAGGATGATTTTGGGGGCCTAAACTATTTTTTTCTTTTTTACCAAAATCACTCATAAGTCATGGCTTATAACAATGAATTTTGTTTGTTAGCCCATTTCACATACAACTAGGTCCAAACATGACTCAAACTTAGCTCTAACAATTTTTCATCAATTTTTATCGCACTCACACCGTTTCATATATTCCAAGTCTAGTTGGCCCGTATCTTCTTGAAAAACTATGAAGGCCAATTTTGAGGGTCTAAACTATATTTTTTCACCAAAATAACTCATAGGTCACGGCTTATAGCTATGAGTTTTGGTCGTTGGCTTGTTTCGTATCGAAATATGTCCAAACAGACTCAAACCTAACCCGATAGTTTTTCATCGGTTTTCATCGCACTCACACCGTTTCATATATTCTAAGTCTAGTTGGCCCATATCTTCTTACAACATAGTGAAGGTGGATTTTGAGGGCCTAAATAACATTTTTTTCACCAAAATAACTCGTAGGCCGTGGCTTATAGTCATGAGTTTCGATCATTGGCTCATTTCGCATCGAACTAGGTCCAAACAACTCAAACCTAGCCCGACGGGCTTTTGAGAGTTTTTGTCGCACTCACACCGTTTCACGTATTCTAAGTCTAGTTGGCTCGTATCTTCTTGTAAAATAGTTAAGGCTGATTTTGAGGGCCTAAACTACATTTTTTCACCAAAATAACTCATAGGTCATGGCTTATAGCTATGAGTTTTGATCGTTGGCTTGTTTCGCATCAAACTATGTTCAAACAGACTCAAACGTAACCCGATAGTTTTTCATCGGCTTTGGCCGCACTCACACCGTTTCATGTATTCCAAGTCAAATTGGCACGTATCTTTTTGCAAAGCCGTGAAGGCTGATTTTGAGGCCCTAAACTATATTTTTTCACCAAAATAACTCATAGGTCGTGGCTTATAGACATGAGTTTTGATCGTTGGTTTATTTCAAATCGAACCGAGTCCAAAGAGCTTATATTAGCTCGAAATTTTTTCGTCGAGTTTTTGTTGCACTCACACCGTTTCAAGTATTCCAACCCTAGTTGGCTCGTATCTTCTTTAAAAATCACGAAGGCTGATTTTGAGGGCCTAAATTATATTTTTTTACAAAAATCACTTATAGGTAGGGGTGAGCAAACGGTTAAACGGTTCGGTTTTCGATTAACCGAATCAAGGAAAATAAAAACCAAAACCGAACCAAAATAAATTCGGTAAATTCGGTTTGTAACCAAATTATTTTGGTTCGATTTCAAAATATTTCGATTTTAACCGAAATGTTTTACCGAAAAAAAAATTCTAGACCATTGTTTCATTATTTGTCCTAAGCCACCATCATTTTCACCATTTACTATATATATATAAAAAAAGACAATAAGAAAACAAAGTCCTTACATAGGAAATATCTTTTGCGACTACCTAATCACAGTTGACACACTCGAATGTCCTAAATGAGAGAAGAAAAAAATATAGTTGTCTTCCTTCTTTTGCTTATTCCGAACTCATCAAGCACCGACAACATCCTAATTCTTGATTTGACCTCTATGATCTCCTTGCTTATCTTGCTAAAAAGCCATTGGGAATGAACCGTAGGAAACAAAATTTTAGACCGAATTAGTCACCGTTGAAGATTATAATTTTTCAACATCAATTACTATCATAACAAGATATATAAATCAAGGTAAAGGTTACCAATATGTATAACATCCCTAATAATTTTACAATCATCATTCCCACTAAAAAATGTAGTCCAAAAGATTTTCATTAGCAATTTTGTGCGAGTAGAAAAGAAATTAAAACAACTTTCTTTCGGTTTGTAAAATTCAAGCTCACAGAGACCTAAAACCATCGTGCAATAGTAAGTTAATTTCATTTGATTGTCTTGCAAAGAAACAACTAAACTTGTAAATGACAATTGATTGCAGTTAGTCATCAACTTTATTTAATTTTTTCAATTGATAGTTGACCAAATTAAGAATCTTAGAATTCATGAATGCCTCCTCCGCCCCGATGAAGTGATGATGAAGGAGAATCGGAGAAGATGGAGCGAAGGATAGGGAGCTAGGGAGGTGCCGCTAAAAATTGATTTTGATTTAGTGAAGTTAGCCAATTAGGGTTTAAAAAAAAAAAAATTTTTTTTTTTTGCTTTTAATTTTTTCGGTTTTCGGTGAAAACCGATTTTTTTTTCAAAAACCGAACCGAATCGAAATAATTTTGGTTTTTCAGTTCGATTTTTAATTTTATAAATTTAAGTTTAAAACCGAACCAAAATACATAATTCGGTTCGGTTTGATTCGGTTTTCGGTTAACCGAACCATTTGCTCACCCCTACTTATAGGTCATGGCTTATAGTAGTGAGTTTTGATCGTTGATCCATTTTGCATCGAACTATGTCCAAACAACTCAAACCTAACTCGACGAGTTTTTCGTTAGTTTTTATAGCACTCACACCGTTTTACGTATTCCAAGTTTAGTTGGCCCATATCTTCTTGTAAAACCACTTAGGCTGATTTTGAAAGCCTAAACTATATTTTTTACCAAAATAACTCATAGTTCGTGGCTTATAGCTATGAATTTTGGTCGTTGGCCTATTTTAAATCGAACTAGGCCTATACGGCTCAAACCTAGCACGATAGTTTTTCGTCGGTTGTTTTTGCACTCACACCGTTTCACGTATTCTAAGTCTACTTGGCCCATATCTTCTTGAAAATCTATAAAGGTTGATTTTGAGGGCCTAAACTATATGTTTTTTTACACTTATAGGTCATGGCTTATAGCGATGAGTTTTTATCGTTGGCTCGTTTCGCATCGAACTATGTCCAAATAGTCGAAACCTAACTCGACAGCTTTTCATTCGTTTTTATTGCACTCTTACCATTTTACGTATTCAAAGTCTAGTTCACCCGTATCTTCTTGCAAAACTATGAAGGTTGATTTTGAGGGACTAAACTATATTTTTTCACCAAAATAACTCATAAGTCATGGCTTATAGTTATGAGTTTTGGTCATTGGGCCGTTTCGCATTGAACTAGGTCCAAAGAGCTCAAACCTAGCCCTATATTTTTTTGTTAATTTTTGTCACACTCACACCATTTCAAGTATTCCAAGTTAGTTGGCACGTATCTTATTAACAAACCTTAAAGGCTGATTTTGAGGGCTTAAACAATATTTTTTTTTACCAAAATCACTCATAGGTCATGGCTTATAGTGATTAGTTTTGATCGTTGTCTTGTTTCGCATCGAACTATGTCCAAATGCTCAAACTTAACCCGATAGTTTTACATTAGTTCTTGTAGCACTCACACCGTTTCACGTATTTCAAGTCTAGTTGGCCCGTATCATCTTGAAAAACCATAAAGGCTGATTTTGAGGGCCTAAACTATAATTTTTTCATCAAAATAACTCATAGGTCGTGGCTTACGGCCATGGGTTTTGGTCATTAGCCCGTTTTAAATCGAACTAGGTCTAAACGACTCAAATCTAGCCCGATAGTTTTTTGTCGGCTTTTATCACACTCACACCGTTTCACGTATTCTAAGTCTAGTTGGCCCGTATCTTCTTTAAAAACCATGAAGGCTGATTTTGAGGGCCTAAAGTATATTTTTTTTTACAAAAATCACTCATAGGTCATGGCTTATGGAAGTGAGTTTTGATCATTGGCTCGTTTCGCTCGTTTCGCATCGAACTATGTCCAAACAGACTCAAACCTAGTGTAACTCCCCGTCCCAATCATATTTCTACTACCCAAGTAGGGTATTGGACGAAGCGCGTTACATCGACATACCCTAAACTCTAAGTAGTGTTCTTATAATATTCTTAGGACTTTAACGAGTACATTACGTATATAACTCCTTAAGATAAAATTTACTTAACATCATTAAATACATTAATAAAACATTACGGACGATATTCAATTTCTCATGAACTCGATACCCCAAATTTACGGACAAAATAAAAACTAATAAATGGTGCCTCACATGAGCTAGTTAGGAGGAGCCAGCCGCATCCGTACCAACTTGTCCTTTTTCTATCAAGCATAAAAAAATAACAACGGGGTGAGCCAAAGCTCGGTAAGCGGGGTGATGCACGTGCTATGCAATGTTGTTTTGACTTCCCACCATACTCATAAATTTTAATCTTGAGTACCCCGGGTATTAGCCAATCTACTCTATTTATCATCCGGGTGGTCCGCATATCACCTTCTGCTACAACGAAATTATCCCTCGTTGTAACTACCGTTAGCGAGAATCCATCATCTAACGGTGTAACCGCACAGACTTGATTTCATCCAAATGATCCTCGGATCATCTTCCGTTACAACTGAATTATCCCTCGTTGTAACTACTATTAGCGAAAATCCATCGTCTAATAGTGTAGGCACACATCCTAGAGTACTCGGACTACAATACCCATTTATTCAAGTTAGGTTATCAAACCTAGATGCATAAACCATTTCTCAATCAATTGACTTGTCTTAAACCACCCACTATACACATGGTGCACGTGATGACATATTTAATCACATTCAACCAAATTCGGGTACCAACCCTTCATTCTCATGCCATACTCATAGTCCAACCCACACTCAAAATTTATCCATTGCTCACATACCAATCATGATACCCACAGGTGGGAACACAATCTCCGCTTATTAATATTGTTCATTAGTTTCATTAATATTTAAAAGAAGGTCCAAGTCCATTTACTTTAATCCGAGCCCATTAACTTTATCCTAGGTCCATTGAATCTATTTAATTTCATTTTATTTAGTCCAAGCTCATTTAGTTTATTCCAAACCTATTAATTTTGTCAAAGTCTAATTTTTTTGGTTTTAGGGTTTATTACCGGGCTACTCTTAATCGAGTAAATAATTTTCTAATTTCAGAAAATAATTAAATCTTAATCATTTGATTTTAGATACTAGACATATTTATTTATAACATACCCAAAAATTAGGTCTAAATACCAAGTACACAATTAATTACAAATTTTTGAAACTTAGGGAGCAATCTGCCTAATAGTAGTTTATCTAGAGCTATCCATACTAAATCGGGTGTAACTCTTTGTACACGAATCCAATGACCAAGAAATATTAAAGGAAGTTAGTTGAAACATAGATGAACAACTTTTGTGCTTTAAGTTTCACCTATAAATCGATTTACAATCCTTGAACATACACCCCAAAATTCGGACAGAATTTACTCCTTATCAACACTAATTTATTAGTTCATTCCAAGCCAATTTTAAACATGTTTTAGTTCACTTAAATTTAGTCCAAGTTCAATCCAACCCATCACCACATACTTGGACATTTTTTAAAAAATCATAACATCATAAATCATCACAAAAAGGCATCCATACATAGATTTATCCCAAGCATCAAGCACATAACCATTGAAAATTATTACAACCCATGAAATAAACACTAACAAGAAAAACTTAAACAAAATAATTTAAGACATTAATCGGCAAAAAAAATGAAACCTACTTACCTTGCTTTAGTTTCCTTAAGGTGTTTTAGGTTCTCCCCTTCTTTCTTTCCTTTCCTTTCCTTTTTCTTTCTCTCCTCACTATCACATTTTTCTCTCTTGTGTGTTACGGGTTTCTTTCTTTCTTTTTTTTTTTTTTTTGCCTAAACCTTTCAGTCAACTTCCACTCTTTCTATATATATATACCTCCCATTTCCTTTCCCTAAGTATAGATACATGTGGCTTAAATGTATTTGGTAAGGTGTAAAGTCAATGGATATTTCATGAAGCAATGGACGGATTTGCATGGCAACTACAAATGAGCTGGCATGGTGAGTTGTCTTAGGGCATTTAATGAAATTTCTAGGTGTCTCACCCTTTTAATTAAGCTAAATAAATCATTATAGTATCTTATTTCATATATTAATTAAGCTAATTAAGTCCCTAAATTCATTTGGTCCGAATTACACACACACATCTCAAGTCTGTTTGGAGAAGCTATCTTACAGGACAGCCTCTTCTCCAACAGAAACGTTCCACTTATAGATGCCATTAAATTCTATGATTTTTATACGATAAACTCAAAATATCAAGGTAACACATATCCAAAATTTAGGTCAAAGTACCCAACAAACGACTCACAATGAATTTTTAAAGTTTAAGGATAAATCTGCCCAGCAGGATTGTGCCTAGAATGATATGTACTAATATGGGTATAACGTTTTATATATAAATATAAAAATCACCAAATTTTATATAAAGGTAGTAGACACATAAATGAACAAGTTTTATTATTTAAATTTTTCTCAAATATCAATCTAGCATCATCAAATAAATCCCACAAGATTCAGGTAGATTCTTCTCCCGAAATTCCAGCAGAATGTATTTCGAACAACCCTCACCATAATGGATATAACTCTTAATGTATGGATCCAAAAATTAAAAATTTTATAAAGGTATATGCAATAAATATATGAAAAACTTTCCTTCTTTAAGGTTTCCCCAAAAATCACTCTAAAGTGCTTAAATAATTCACACAAAACTCGGGCGGAATATAGTCCTTAAAACACCGATTTTGCATATTTAATTTCTTTAATGATTAAACCATTAATCTTAAGAACAATAACTTTAATTTAACATAAATCACATATTTCAAGCATTAATTTCTCATGATGAAATGATAATTATACTTACTCTTAATATACATATATATAGAATTATTCTACTACACATCGCGTTACGGATAAGGGTTTTTATGAGGGTTACACCTAGCTCAATAGTTTTTCGTTAGTTTTTGTAGCACTCACTTCGTTTCACGTATTCCAAGTCTAGTTGGCCCGTATCTTCTTGAAAAACTATGAAAGCTGATTTCGAGGGCCTAAACTATATTTTTTTCACCAAAATAACTCATAGGTCATGGCTTATAGCCTTGAGTTTTGATCGTTCGCCCGTTTTTAATCTAACTAGGTCCAAACAACTCAAACCTAGCCCGATAATTTTTTTTCAGTTTTTGTCAAACTTACACTCGCTTTACGTATTCCAAGTCTAGTTTGCCCGTTTCTTGTTGAAAAACAATGAAAGCTGATTTTGAGGGTCTAAACTATATTTTTTTTACCAAAATCACTCATAGGTCATGGCTTATAGCGATGAGTTTTGATCCTTAGCCAATTTCGCATGGAACTAGGTCCAAAGAGGTCAAACCTAGCCCGATAGTTTTTCACAAATTTTTATCGCTCTCACACCGTTTCATGTATTCCAAGTCTAGTTGGCTCGTATCTTCTTAAAAAACCATGAAGGTTGATTTTGAGTGCCTAAACTATATTTTTTTTTTACCAAAATCACTCATAGGTCATGGCTTATAGCTATGTGCTTTGATCGTTGGCACATTTCGCATCGAACTAGGTGCAAACAGCTCAAACCTAGCTCGATAATTTTTCTTCGGTTTTGATCGTACTCACACCGTTTCAAATATTCCAAATCCGGTTAGCTCGAATCTTCTTGAAAAACCATGAAGGATGATTTTGAGGGCCTAAACTATATTTTTTTACCAAAATTGCTCATAGGTCATCAAGTATAGCGATGATTTTTGATTGTTAACCCATTTCGTATCGAACTAAATCCAAACAGACTCAAACCTAGCTCGATAATTTTTCATCGGCTTTTATCGCACTCATATCGTTTCACTTATTCCAAGTCTAGTTGGCCCGAATCCTCTTGAGAAACCATGAATGATGATTTTGAAGGCCTAAATTATATTTTTCTACCAAAATGACTCATACGTCATGGCTTATAGCCATGAGTTTTGGTCGTTGGCCCATTTTAAATCGAACTAGATCCAAAAAGCTCAAACCTAGCCCGATAGTTTTTCATCGGCTTTTTCGGACTCACACTCGTTTCACGTATTCCAAGTCTAGTTGGCCCGTATCTTTTTGAAAAACCATGAAAGCTAATTTTGGGGGCCTAAACTCGTATTTTCTTTTTACCGAAATAACTCATAGGTCATGGCTTATAGCTATGAGTTTTACTCATTGGCCCGTTTCGCATCGAACTATGTCCAAACGAACTCAAACCTAACTCGAATGGTTTTCATCGGCTTTTGTCGCACTCACACCATTCCGGGTATTCTAAGTCTAGTTGTCCCACATCTTCTTAAAAAGCTGTGAAGGCTGATTTTGAGGGCTTAAACTATATTTTTTTACTAAAATAACTCATAGGTTGTGGCTTATAGCCATGAGTTTTGGTCGTTAGGCCATTTTAAATCAAACTAGGTCCAAACGTGCTCAAACCTAGCTCGATAGCTTTTTGTTAGTTTTTGTCACACTCACATCTGTTCCACGTATTCCAAGTCTAGTTTGCTCGTATCTTCTTGAAAAACCATGAAGGCTGATTTTGAGGGCTTAAACTATATTTTTTTTTCAAAATCACTCATAGGTCATGGCTTATAGTGATGAGTTTTTATCGTTGGCTCGTTTCGCATCGAACTATGTCCAAACTGCTCAAACCTAACCCGACAGTTTTTCCTTCATTTTTGTCGCACTCACACCATTTTATGTTTTCCAAGCCTAGTTGGCCCGTATCTTCTTGAAAAACCATGAAGGCTGATTTTGAGGGCTTAAACTATATTTTTTTTTCAAAATCACTCATAGGTCATGGCTTATAGTGATGAGTTTTTATCGTTGGCTCGTTTCGCATCGAACTATATCCAAGCTCGCTCAAACCTAACCCGACAGTTTTTCCTTCATTTTTGTCGCACTCACACCATTTTATGTTTTCCAAGCCTAGTTGGCCCGTATCTTCTTGAAAAACCATGAAGGCTGATTTTGAGGGCTTAAACTATATATTTTTTTTCAAAATCACTCATAGGTCATGGCTTATAGTGATGAGTTTTTATCGTTGGCTCGTTTCGCATCGAACTATGTCCAAGCCGCTCAAACCTAACCCACGGTTTTTCCTTCATTTTTGTCGCACTCACACCATTTTATGTTTTCCAAGCCTAATTGGCCCGTATCTTCTTGCAAAACTATGAAGCTCGATTTTGAGGGCCTAAACTATATTTTTTCACCAAAATAACTCATAAGTCATGGCTTATAACTATGAGTTTTGGTCGTTGGCTTGTTTCGTATCGAACTAGGTCCAAAGAGCTCAAACTTAGCTTGACGAGCTTTGTGAGTTTTTGTCGCATTCACACGATTTCACGTATTCCAAGTCTAGTTGGCTCATATCTTCTTGAAAAATAGTTGAGGCTGATTTTGAGGGCCTAAACTATATTTTTTCACCAAAATAACTCATAGGTCATGGCTTATAGTGATGAGTTTTTATCGTTGGCTCGTTTCGCATTGAACTATGTCCAAACAACTCAAACGTAACCCAACGAGTTTTTCATCGGTTTTGGTCGCACTCACACGGTTTCACGTATTCCAAGTCTAGTTGGCTCATATCTTCTTGAAAAATAGTTAAGGCTCATTTTGAGGGCCTAAACTATATTTTTTCACCAAAATAACTCATAGGTCATGGCTTATAGCGATTAGTTTTGGTCGTTGGCCCGTTTCGCATTGAACTATGTCCAAACAACTCAAACGTAACCCAACGAGTTTTTCATCGGTTTTGGTTGCACTCACACCATTTCACGTATTCTAAGTCTAGTTGGCTCATATCTTCTTGAAAAATAGTTAAGGCTGATTTTGAGGGCCTAAACTATATTTTTTCACCAAAATAACTCATAGGTCATGGCTTATAGCGATGAGTTTTGGTCGTTGGCCCGTTTCGCATTGAACTATGTCCAAATAACTCAAACGTAACCCAACGAGCTTTTCAACGGCTTTGGTTGCACTCACACCGTTTCACGTATTCCAAGTCTAGTTGGCCCGTATCTTCTTATAAAAATGTGAAGGCTGATTTTGAGGTCCTAAACTATATTTTTTTCACCAAAATAACTCATAGGTGGTGGCTTATAGCCATGAGTTTTGGTCATTGGCCCATTTCAAATCGAACTAGGTCCAAACAGCTCAAATCGAGCTTGATAGTTTTTTATCAATTTTTATCGCAATCACACCGTTTCACGTATTTCAAGTCTAGTTGGCTCGAATCTTCTTGAAAAAAACCCTTAAGGATGATTTTGAGGGCCTAAATTATATTTTTTTTACCAAAATCACTCATAGGTCATGGCTTATAGCGATAAGTTTTGATCATTGGCCGTTTCGCATGGAACTAGGTCCAAACAGACTTAAACTTAGCTCGACAGCTTTTGTAAGTTTTTATCGCATCACACCGTTTTACGTATTTTGAGTTTTTTGTAAGTTTTTCTCGCACTCACACCGTTTTACATATTCCAAGTCTAGTTGGCCCATATCTTCTTAAAACACTCGTGAAGGTCGATTTTGAGGGCCTAAACTATATTTTTTCACCAAAATAACTCATAGATCATGGCTTATAGCCACGAGTTTTGGTCATTGGCCTATTTCAAATCAAACTAGTCTAAACGAACTCAAACCTAGCTTGATAGTTTTTCATCGGTTTTGATCGCACTCACACCGTTTCACGTATTCCAAGTCCAGTTGGCTCGAATCTTCTTGAAAAACCATGAATGATGATTTGAGGGCCTAAACTACATTTTTTTTTACCAAAATCACTCGAGTCATGAATTATAGCAATTAGTTTTGATCGTTGGCCCGTTTGGCATCGAACTACGTCCAAACTGACTCAAAACTCGATCGATAGTTTTTCTTCGCTTTTTCTTGCTCTCATAACATTCAAAGTATTCTAAATCCAGTTAGGGTGCATCTTCTGAATAACCGTGAAAGTCGATTTTGAGGTCCTAAACTACATTTTTTTTTACCAAAATCACTAATAAGTCATGGCTCAAAGCAATGAGTTTTAATCGTTCGCTCGGTTCGCATCGAACTAAGTCAAAATTACTCAAAACTTGGTCGATAGTTTTTCATTCGTTTTTATCGCTCTCACACCGTTTGACATAATCCAATACTAGTTGCTCCGTATCTTTTTGAAAAACCATAAAGGCGGATTTTGAGGGCCTATACTATAACTTTTCACCAAAATAACATATATGTCATGGCTTATAGCGATGAGTTTTGATCATTGGTCCGTTTCAAATCGAATTAGGTTCAAATAGCTCAAACCTAACCCGATAAGTTTTGGTCGGCTTTTGTCGCACTTACATCGTTTCACGTATTCCAAGTCTAGTTGGCCAATATCTTCTTGAAAAACCATGAAGCTCGATTTTGAGGGCCTAAACTATATTTTTTTTACCCAAATCACTCACACGTCATGGCTTATAGCGATGAGTTTTTATCGTTGGCCCATTTCACATCGAACTATGTCTAAACAGACTCAAACCTAACCCAATAGTTTTTCATCGGCTTTGTCACTCACACCGTTTCACGTATTCCAAGTCTAGTTGTCCCATATCTTCTTGTAAAGCTGTAAAGGCTGATTTTGAGGGCCTAAGCTCGCATTCTTTCACCAAAATAACTCATAGGTCATGGCTTATAGCTATGAGTTTTAGTCGTTGGCCCGTTTTGCATCGAACTATATCCAAACAGACTCAAACCTAACTCAATAATTTTTCATCGGCTTTTATCACACTCATACCGTTTCACGTATTCCCGGTCTAGTTGGCCCGTATCTACTTGTAAAATTGTGAAGGATGATTTTGAGGGACTAAACTACATTTTTGCACCAAAATAACTCATAGGTCGTGGCTTATAGCCATGAGTTTTGGTCATTGGCGCATTTTAAATCGAACTAGGTCCAAGGAGCTCAAACTTAGCTCGATAGTTTTTCATCCGTTTTTGTCACACTCACACCGTTTCACGTATTCCAAGTCTAGTTGGGCCGTATCTTCTTAAAAAACCATGAATGGCTGATTTTGAGGCCCTAAACTATATTTTTGTTTTACCCAAATCACTCATAGGTCATGGCTTATAGCGATGAGTTTTGATCATTAGCCCATTTCGCATCGAACTATGTCTAAACAGACTCAAACCTAACACAATAGTTTTTCATTAGTTTTTGTCACACTCACACCGTTTCATGTATTCCAAGTGTAGTTAGCCCATATCTTCTTTCAAAACTATGAAGGCTGATTTTGAGGGCCTAAACTGCATTCTTTCACTAAAATAACTCATAGGTCATGACTTATAGCTATGAGTTTTGGTCGTTGGCCCGTTTTGTATCGAACTATGTCCAAACGAGCTTCAATCTAACTCGATAATTTTTCATCGGCTTTTGTCGCACTCATAGCGTTTCACGTATTCCAAGTCTAATTAGCCCGTATCTTCTTGCAAAGCCGTGAAGGATGATTTTGAGGGCCTAAACTATATTTTTGCACCAAAATAACTCATAGGTCATGGCTTATAGCCATGAGTTTTGGTCGTTGGTGTGTTCCAAATAGAACTAGGTCCAAAGGGCTCAAACCAAGCTCGAAAGTTTTTTGTTAGTTTTTATTGCACTCACACCGTTTTACGTATTCCAAGTCTAGTTAGGCCGTATCTTCTTGAAAAAGCATGAAAGTTGATTTTAAGGCCCTAAACTATATATTTTTTAACCAAAATCACTTATAGGTCATGGCTTATAGCAATGAGATTTGATCGTTGGCCCGTTTCGCATCGAGCTATGTCCAAATAGATCAAACCTAGCCGAATAGTTTTTTATTAGTTTTTTCGCACTCTCATCATTTCACATATTCCAAGTTTAATTGGCTCGTATCTTCTTCTAAAACTGTGAAGGCTGATTTTGAGGGCCTAAAATACATTCTTTCACGAAAATAACTCATAGATCATACTTATGGCTATGAGTTTTGGTCGTTGCCCATTTTGTATCGAACTATGTCCAAACGAGTCAAACCTAACCTCGATATCTTTTCGTCAATTTTTGTCGCACTCACACCGTTTCACGTATTCCATGTCTAGTTGGATCGTATCTTCTTGAAAAACCATGAAGGCTGATTTTGAGGGCCTAAACTATATTTTTTTCACCAAAATAACTCATAAGTCGTGGCTTATAGCCACGAGTTTTAACTGTTGGCCCGTTTCAAATCGAACTAGGTCCAAATAGCTCAAACCTAGCCCGATAGTTTTTTGTCGGCTTTTGTCACACTCATACCGTTTCATGTATTCCAAGTCTAGTTGGCTCGTATCTTCTTAAAAAACCATGAAGGCTGATTTTGAATGCCTAAACTATATTTTTTTTTACCAAAATCACTCATAGGTCATGGCTTATAGCTATGTGCTTTGATCGTTGGCACATTTCGCATCGAACTAGGTGCAAACAGCTCAAACCTAGCTCGATAATTTTTCTTCGATTTTGATCGTACTCACACCGTTTCAAATATTCCAAATCCAGTTGGCTCGAATCTTCTTGAAAAACCATGAAGGATGATTTTGAGGGCCTAAACTATATTTTTTTACCAAAATTGCTCATAGGTCATCAAGTATAGCGATGAGTTTTGATTGTTAACCCATTTCGTATCGAACTAAATCCAAACGAGCTCAAACCTAGCTCGATAATTTTTCATCGGCTTTTATCGCACTCATATCGTTTCACTTATTCCAAGTCTAGTTGGCCCGAATCCTCTCGAGAAACCATGAATGATGATTTTGAAGGCCTAAATTATATTTTTCTACCAAAATGACTCATACGTCATGGCTTATAGCCATGAGTTTTGATCGTTGGCCCGTTTCAAATCGAACCATATCCAAACAGACTCAAACCTAGCTCGATAGTTTTTCATCGGCTTTTATCGCAATCACACCGTTTCATTTTTTCCAAGTCCGAGTTGGCTCGAATCTTCTTGAAAAACCATGAATTACGATTTTGAGGGCCTAAACTATATTTTTTGTACCAAAATCACTCATAGGTCATGACTTATAGCAATGAGTTTTGATCGTTAGCCCGTTTTGCATCGAACTAGGTCCAAACACCTCAAACAAGCCCAATAGTTTTTCGTCGGTTTTTAAGGCACTCAAACCGTTTCAAGTATTCCAAGTCTAGTCGGCTTGAATCTTCTTTAAAAACCATGAAGGATGACTTTGAGGGTCTAAACTATATTTTTTTTTACCAAAATCACTCATAGGTCATGGCTTATGGCGATGCGTTTTGATCATTAGCCCGTTTCACATGGAACCGGGTCCAAACAGACTTAAACTAAGCTCGATAGTTTTTCATTAGTTTTTATCACACTCATGCCGTTTTGCGTATTCCAAGTCTAGTTTGCCCGTATCTTCTTGAAAAGCTCGTGAAGGCTAATTTTGAGAGCCTAAACTATATTTTTTCACCAAACTAACTCATAGGTCATGGCTTATCGCCAAGAGTTTTGGTCGTTGACCCGTTTCAAATCGAACTAGGTCCAAATAGCTCAAACCTAGCCCAATAGTTTTTTGTCGGTTTTGATCGCACTAACACCGTTTCACGTATTCCAATTCCAGCTTGGCCCAAATCTTCTTGAAAAACCATGAATGATGATTTGAGGGCCTAAACTATATTTTTTTTGCCAAAATCACTCATAGGTCATGGCTTATAGCGATGAGTTTTGATCGTTGGGCCGTTTAGCAACGAACTATATCCAAATAGCTCAAACCTAACTCGATAGTTTTTCGTTAGTTTTTATCACCCTCATACCGTTTCATGTATTCAAAGTCTAGTTGGCACAGTAGCTTCTTGAAAAATCATGAAGGATGATTTTAAGGGCCTAAACTATATGTTTTCACCCAAATAACTCATAGGTCATGGCTTATAGCTATGAGTTTTGGTCGTTGACCCATTTCGCATCGAACTAGATCCAAACACTTCAAACCTAGCCCGATAGTTTTTTGTCGGTTTTATCGCACTCACACCGTTCATGTATTCCAAGTCTAGTTAGCCCAAATCTTCTTAAAAACTCGTAAAGGTTGATTTTGTGGGCCTAAATTATATTTTTTCACCAAAATTACTCATAAGTCATGTCTTATAGCTATGAGTTTTGGTCGTTTACCCATTTCGCATCGAATTAGGTCAAAAAAGCTCAAACGTAGCTTGAAAGTTTTCATCGGCTTTTGTCGCACTCACATCGTTTCAAGTATTCCAAGTCTAGTTGGCCCAATATCCTCTTGAAAAACCATGAACGATGAATTTAAGGGCCTAAACTACATTTTTTCACAAAAAAAACTCATAGGTCATGGCTTATAGCTATGACTTTTGGTCGTTGGCACGTTTCAAATAAAACTAGGTCCAAATAGCTCAAACCTAGCCCGATATTTTTTTGTCGGCTTTTATCGCGATTAAACCGTTTCACGTATTCCAAGTCTAGTTGGCTCGTATCTTCTTGAAAAACCATGAAGGCTGATTTTGAGGGCCTAAACTATACTTTTTCTTACCAAAATCACTCATAGGTCATGGCTTATAGCGATGAGTTTTGATCGTTAGCCCATTTCGCATCGAACTAGGTCCAAATAGCTCAAAGCTAGCCCGATAATTTTTTATTAGTTTTTATCACACTCGGATCGTTTCATGTATTCCAAATCCAGTTTATCGAAATCTTCTTGAGAAACCATGAATGATGATTTTTAAGGCCTAAACTACATTTTTTTTTACCAAAATCACTTATAGGTCATAGGTTATAGCGATTAGTTTTAATCGTTTCCCGTTTCGCATTGAACTAAATCCAAACAGATCTCAAACCTAATTTGATAGTTTTTCATCGGCTTTTATTGCACTCACACCATTTCACGTATTCCAAGTCCAATTGGCCAAGTATCTTTTTGACAAACCATAAAGAAGGATTTTGAGGGCCTAAACTACATTTTTCACAAAAATAACTCATAGTCATGGCTTATAGCTATGAGGTTTGGTCGTTGGCTCGTTTTGCATTGAACTAGATCCAAACCGCTCAAACCTAACTCGATAGTTTTTCATCGGCTTTTATCACACCCACACTCGTTTCATATTTTCCAAGTCCAATTGGGCTATATCTTCTTGAAAAGCTCGTGAAGGTTGATTTTGTGGGCATAAACTATATTTTTTCACCAAAATAACTTATACGTCATGGTTTATAGCTATGAGTTTTGGTCATTTACCCGTTTTGCATCGAATTAGGTCCAAACAACTCAAACCTAGCCCGAAAGTTTTTCGTCGGTTTTTCGTCGCTTTTATCGTACTCATACCGTTCCACGTATCCCAAGTCCAGCTTGGCTCGAATCTTCTTGAAAAACCATGAATAATGATTTTGAAGGCGTAAACTACATTTTTTTACAAAAATCGCTCATAGGTCATGGCTTATAGCGATTAGTTTTTATCATTGGCACATTTCACATCGAATTAGGTCCAAATAGCTCAAACCTAGCCCGATAATTTTTAATCGGCTTTTATCGCACTCACGTCGTTTCACGTATTCCAAGTTCAGCTTGGCCCGAATCTTCTTGAGAAACTATGAATGATGATTTTGAAAGCCTAAACTACATTTTTTTACCAATATCACTCATAGGTCATGGGTTATAGTGATTAGTTTTGATTGTTAGTCCGTTTTGCATTGAATTAGGTCCAAACGACTCAATCTAAGCCTTACAGCTTTTCGTCGGTTGTTATCGCAGTTATACCATTTCACGTATTCTAAGTCCATTTGGCCCGTATCTTCTTTAAAATCTATGAAGGTTGATTTTGAGGGTCCAAACAAGATTTTTTCACCAAAATAACTCATAGGTCATGGCTTATAGCTATGAGTTTTCGTCGTTGGCCCATTTCAAATCAAACTTGGTTCAAACAGACTCAAACCAAACCCGATAGTTTTTCAACAGCTTTTGTCGCACTCACACTCGTTTCATGTATTCCAAGTCTAGTTGGCTCGTATCTTCTTGAATTTGAGGGCCTAAACTATATTTTTTTTACCAAAATCACTCATAGGTCATGGCTTATAGCGATGAGTTTTATCGTTGGCCCGTTTCGTATCGAACTATGTCCAAACATGTCTCAAACCTAATCCGATAGTTTTTTATCATTTTTTATCGTACTCATATCGTTTCATTTATTCAAAGTCCAGTTGGCACAGTATCTTCTTGAAAAACCATGAAGGATGATTTTGAGGGTCTAAACTAAATTTTTTCACCAAAATAACTCATAGGTCATGGCTTATAGCGATGAGGTTTAGTCGTTGGCCCGTTTTGCATCAAACTAGATTCAAATAGCTCAAACCTAGACCGATAGTTTTTCTTCGCTTTTATCGCACCCACACCATTTCATCTATTCCAAGTCCAGCTTGGCCCGTATATTCTTGAAAACTCGTGAAGGTTGATTTTGTGGGCCTAAATTATATTTTTTCACCAAAATTACTTATAGGTCATGGCTTATAGCTATGAGTTTTGGTCGTTGACCCATTTCGCATCGAATTAGGTCCAAACAGATTTCAAACGTAGCTTGAAAGTTTTTCGTCAATTTTTATCGTACTCATACCGTTTCATGTATTCCAAGTCCAGTTGGCCCGAATCTTCTTGAAAAGCCGTAAAGGCTGATTTTTAGGGCTTAAACAACATTTTTCACCAAAATAACTCATAGGTCATGGTTTATAGCCATGAGTTTTGATCGTTGGCTCGTTTCGCTTCGAACAAGGTCGAAACAACTCAAACCTAGCTCGACAGCTTATTCGTCAATTTTTATCGCACTCACACTCGTTTCACATATTCGAAGTCTAGTTGGCTCGTATCTTCTTGAAAAACCATAAAGGCTGATTTTAAGTGTCTAAATTATATATATTTTTTTTACCAAAATCACTCATAGGTCATGGCTTATAGCGATGAGTTTTGATCGTTGGTCCGTTTCACATCGAACTTTGTCCAAATAGCTCAAACCTAACTCGATAGTTTTTCATCATTTTTTGTCGCACTCACATCGTTTCACATAATCCAAATATAGTTGGCCCGTATCTACTTGAAAAACAATAAAGGCCGATTTTAAGGGCCTAAACTATATTTTTTTTAACAAAATCACTCATATGTCATGGCTTATAGCGATGAGTTTTAATCATTGACCCGTTTCGCATCGAACTAGGTCCAAACAACCTAAAACTTAGCTTGACAAGCTTTTCATCAATTTTTATCCCTCTCACACCGAATCATGTATTCTAAGGGCAGTTGGCCCGTATCTCCTTGAAAAACTAAGAATTATGGTTTTGAGGGCCTAAACTATATTTTTTTGTATCAAAATCACTCATAGGTTATGACTTATAGCGATGAGTTTTTATCGTTAGCCCATTTTGCATCGAACTAGGTCCAAACAAAATCAAACTTAGCCGAACAAGTGTTTCGTCGGCTTTTAAAGCACTCAAACCATTTCATATATTCCAAGTCTAGTTGTCCCAAATCTTTTTTAGAAACCATGAATGATGATTTTAAAGGCCTAAACTACATTTTTCTACCAAAACCACTCATACATCATGGGTTATAGCCATTAGTTTTGATCGTTAGCACTGTTTCGCATCGAATTAGGTCCAAACAGACTCAAACTTAGCTCGATAGTTTTTCATCGGCTTTTATCGCTCTCACACCGTTTTACGTATTCTAAGGGCGAGTTGGTCTCGTATCTTATTGAAAAACTATGAATTTTGATTTTAAGGGCCTAAACTATATTTTTTCGTACCAAAATCACTCATAGGTCATGACTTATAGCGATGAGTTTTTATCGTTAGCCCATTTTGCATCGAACTAGGTCCAAACGAGATCAAACTTAGCCCAATAGTTTTTTGTCGGCTTTTAAAGCACTCAAATCGTTTCATGTATTCCAAGTCTAGTTGGCTCGAATCTTCTTTAAAAACCCGAAGGATGATTTTGAGGTCCTAAACTATATTTTTTTTACTAAAATCACTCATAAGTCATGGCTTATGGCGATGAGTTTTAATCGTTGGCTCGTTTCGCATGTAACTAGGTCCAAACAGACTTAAACCCGACTTGATATTTTTTTGTCGGCTTTTATCGCACTCTCATCGTTGGTTTTGTCGGCTTAAAATCACTCATACGAGTCTAGTTGGCCCGTATCTTCTTGAAAAATTATGAAGGCTGATTTTGAGGGCCTAAACTATATTTTTTCACCAAAGTAACTCATACATCATGGCTTATAGCCATGAGTTTTGGTTGTTGCCCCATTTCGAAGGAACTAGGTCCAAACGAGTCAAGCCTAGCCTAATAATTTTTCGTTAGTTTTGATCACACTCACACCGTTTCACGTATTCCAAGTCTAGTTGGCCCAAATCTTCTTGAAAAACCATGAATCATGTTTTGAAGGCCTAAAATATATATTTTTTTAACCAAAATCAGTCATAGGTCATGGCTTATAGTGATGAGTTTTGATCGTTGGCCCGTTTCGAATCGAACTTGTCCAAACAGACTCAAACCTAACCTAATAGTTTTTCGATAATTTTTATCGCACTCACACTCGTTTCAAGTATTGTAAGTCCAGTTGGCCTAGTATTGTCTTGAAAAACCATGAAGGATGATTTTGAGGGACTAAACTATATTTTTTCACCAAAATAACTCATAGGTCATGGCTTATAGTTATGAGTTTTGGTCGTTAACCCATTTCGCATCGAACTAGGTCCAAACAGATCAAACCTAGCCCGATAGTTTTTTGTCGGCTTTATCGCACTTACACCGTTCACATATTCCAAGTGTAGTTGACTCGTATCTTCTTGTAAAACCGTGATGGCCGATTTCGAGGGTCCAAACAACATTTTTTCGCCAAAATAACTTATAGATCATGGCTTATAGCTATGAGTTTTGATCATCGGTCCGTTTCGCATCGAACTAGCTACAAACAACTCAAACCTAGCTCGATAGTTTTTTGTCGGCTTTTGTCGCACTCAAACCGTTTCACGTATTCCAAGTATAGTTGGCTCGTATCTTCTTGAAAAACCATGAAGGTTGATTTTGAGGGCCGAAACTATATTTTTTTTTACCAAAATCACTCATAGGTCATGGCTTATAGCGATGAGTTTTGATCGTTAGCCAATTTTCCATCAAACTAGTTCCAAAAGCTCAAACCTAGCCCGATAATTTTTTCGCCAATTTTTATCGCACTCACATCGTTTCACGTATTCCAAATCCAGTTGGCCCGAATCGTCTCGAGAAACCATGAATGATGATTTTTAAGGCCTAAACTATATTTTGTTTACTAAAATCACTCATAGGTCATGGGTTATAGCGATTAGTTTTGATTGTTGGCCCGTTTCGCATCGAACTAGGTCCAAACATCTCAAACCTAACCCGACGCTTTTTCATCGCTTTTATCGCACTCATACCGTTTCACACATTCCAAGTCCAATTGGCCCAAGTATCTTCGACAAACCATGAAGGAGGATTTTGAGGGCCTAAACTACATTTTTCACAAAAATAACTCATAGGTCATGGCTTATAGCTATGAGGGTTGGTCGTTGGTCCTTTTCGCATCGAACTAGATCCAAACACTTCAAACCTAGCCCGATATTTTTTTGTCGCTTTTATCGCACCCACACCGTTTCACATATTCCAAGTCCAAGCTTGGCCCATATCTTCTTGAAAAGCTCGTGAAGGTTGATTTTGTGGACGTAAACTATATTTTTTCACCAAAATAACTCATAGGTCATAGCTTATAGCTATGAGTTTTGGTCGCTTACCCATTTCGTATCGAATTAGGTCCAAACAGACTCAAACTTAGCCCAAACATTTTTGTTATTTTTTATCGTACTCACACTCGTTTCACGTATTCCAAGTCCAAGTTACCTCGAATCTTCTTGAAAAACCATGAAGGATGATTTTGAAGGAGTAAACTATATTTTTTTGGAAAAATCGCTCATAGGTCATGGCTTATAGTGATGAGTTTTGATCATTGGCACATTTTGCATCGAATTAGGTCCAATAGCTCAAACCGAACTTGATAATTTTTTATCAATTTTTATCGCACTCACATCGTTTCAAGTATTCCAAGTTCGGCTTGGTCCGAATCTTCTCGAGAAACCATGAATGGTGATTTTGAAAGCCTAAACTACATTTTTTTACCAATATCACTCCTAGGTCATGGGTTATAGCGATTAGTTTTGATTGTTAGCCCGTTTCTCATCAAACTAGGTCCAAACAACTCAAACTAAGCCCTACAATTTTTCATCGGCTTTTATCGTAATTATGCCATTTCACATATTCTAAGTGCGGTTAGCCCGTATCTTTTTTAAAATCTATGAAGGCTGATTTTGAGGGCTTAAATAATATTTTTTTCACCAAAATAACTCATAGGTCATGACTTATATCTATGAGTTTTCATCGTTGGCCCTTTTTAAATCGAACTTGGTTCAAACAGATCTCAAACTAAACCCGATAGGTTTTTTATCAATTTTTATTGCACTCACACCACTTCACGTATTCCAAGTCTAGTTGGCTCGTATCTTCTTGAAAAAACATGAAGGCTGAATTTGAGGGCCTAAAATATATTTTTTTACCAAAATCATTCATTGGTCAAGGCTTATAACGATGAGTTTTGATCGTTGGCCCGTTTCACATCGAACTATGTCCAAACAGACTCAAACCTAACCGGATAGTTTTTCATCAATTTTTATCGCACTCACACCGTTTCATGTATTCAAAGTCTTGTTGGCACAGTATCTTCATGAAAAATTATGAAAGATGATTTTTCGAGCCTAAATTACATTTTTTCACCAAAATAACTCATAGGTCGTGGCTTATAGCTACGAGGTTTGGTCGTTGGCCCATTTCGCATTGAACTAAATCCAAACAACTCAAACCTAACCCGATATTTTTTCTTCGGCTTTTATCATGCCCACACCGTTTCACCTATTCCAAGTCCAAGCTTGGCCCGTATCTTCTTGAAAAACTATGAAGGTTGATTTTGTGGGCCTAAATTATATTTTTTCACCAAAATTACGCATAGGTCATGGCTTATAGCTATGAGTTTTGGTCGTTGACCTATTGTGTATTGAATTAGGTGAAAACAAGCTTAAACATAGTCCGAAAGTTTTTCGTCGGCTTTTGTCGCACCCACACCGTTTCACATATTCCAAGTTCGGTTGGCCCATATCTTTTTGAAAAACTCGTGAAGGTTGATTTTATGGGCGTAAACTATATTTTTTCACCAAAATAACTCATAGGTCATGGCTTGTAGCTATGAGTTTTGGTCGTTTACCCATTTTGCATCAAATTAGATCCAAACGACTCAAACCTAGCCCGATAGTTTTTCGTCGCTTTTATCGCACTCACAGCGCTTCACATATCAAGTCTAGTTGGCCCGTATCTTTTTGAAAAACTCGTAAAGGTTGATTTTGTTGGCCTAAACTATATTTTTTTACCAAAATAACTCATAAGTCATGGCTTATAGCCGTGAGTTTTGGTTATTGACCCATTTTGCATCGAACTAGTTACAAACGAGTCAAACCTAGCCCAATAGTTTTTCATTAGTTTTTATCGTACTCACACCGTTTCACATATCCCAAGTCCAGGTTGGCTCGAATCTTTTTAAAAACCATGAAGTATGATTTTGAGGGCCTAAACTACATTGTTTTACCAAAATCGCTAATAGGTCATGGCTTATAGCAATGAGTTTTGATCGTTAGCCAATTTCACATCGAACTAGTTCCAAACAGACTCAAACCTAGCCCGATAATTTTTTCGTCGGCTTTTATCGCATTCACACATTTCGTGTATTTCAAATCTAGTTGGCTCGAATCTTCTTGAGAAACCATGAATGATGATTTTTAAGGCCTAAACTATATTTTGTTTTTACCAAAATCACTTATAGGTAATGGGTTATAGCGATTAGTTTTGATCATTTGCTCGTTTCGCATCGAACCGGTCCAAACATCCGAAACCTAACCCGATAGTTTTTCATTAATTTTTATCGCACTCATACCGTTTCACGTATTTCAAGTCCAGTTGGCCCGAGTATCTTCTTGACAAACCATAAAGGAGGATTTTGAGGGCCTAAACTATATTTTTTACAAAAATAACTCATAGGTCATGGCTTATAGCTATGAGGTTTGGCCGTTGGCCCGTTTCGCATCGAACTAGATCCAAACAGACTCAAACCTAGCCCAATAGTTTTTTCTCGGCTTTTATCGCACCCACACCGTTTCACATATTCCGAGTCAAGTTGGCCCATATCTTCTTGAAAAGCTCGTGAAGGTTGATTTTATGGCCGTAAACTACATTTTTACACCAAAATAACTTATAGGTCATGGCTTATAGCTATGAGTTTTGGTCATTTACCCATTTTGCATCGAATTAGGACCAAATAGCTCAAACCTAGCCCAAACGTTTTTTGTCAATTTTTATCATACACACATCATTTCACGTATTCCAAGTCCAGTTAGCCCGAATCTTCTTAAAAATCCATGAAGGATGATTTTAATGGCGTAAACTATATTTTTTTATAAAAATCGCTCATCGGTAATGGCTTATAACGATGAGTTTTGATCGTTGGCACATTTCGCATCGAACTAGATCTAAACTGACTCAAACCTAGCTCGATAATTTTTAATCGGCTTTTATCGCACTCACACCGTTTCAAGTATTCCAAGTTTAGTTGGCCCGAATCTTCTTGAGAAACCATGAATGATGATTTTGAAAGCCTAAACTATATTTTTTTACCAATATCACTCATAGGTCATGGGTTATAGTGATTACTTTTGATTGTTAGCCGGTTTCGCATCGAACTAGGTCCAAACGTACTCAAACTAAGCCCTACAATTTTTCATCGGCTTTTATTGTGGTTATACCATTTCACGTATTCTAAGTCCAGTTGGCCCGTATCTTCTTTAAAATCTATGAAGGCTGATTTTAAGGGCCTAAACAATATTTTTTAACCAAAATAACTTATGGGCCATAGCTTATATCTATGAGTTTTCGTCGTTGGCCCGTTTCAAATCAAACTTGGTTCAAATAGCTCAAACCAAACCCGACAAGTTTGTCATTAGTTTTTATCGCACTTACACCATTTCACGTATTCCAAGTCTAGTTGGCTCGTATCTTCTTGAAAAACCATGAAGGTTGAATTTGAGGTCCTAAACTATATTGTTTTTTACCAAAATCACTCATAGGTCATGGCTATAGCAATGAGTTTTGATCGTTGGCCCATTTCGCATCGAACTATGTCCAAGCGACTTCAAACCTAATTTGAAGTTTTTCATCAATTTTTATCGGACTTACACCGTTTCATGTATTCAAAGTCTAGTTGGCACGAGTATCTTCTTGAAAAGCCATGAAGGATGATTTTGAGGGCCTAAACTATATGTTTTCACCAAAATAACTCATAGGTCGTGGCTTATAACTATGAGGTTTTGTCGTTAGCTTCGTTTCGCATCGAACTAGATCTAAACAGACTCAAACCTAGCTCGATAATTTTTTTCGCTTTTATCACGCCCACACCGTTTCACTTATTCCAATTCCAGTTGGCTCGTATCTTCTTGAAAAGCTCGTGAAGGTTGATTTTGTGGGCCTAAATTATATTTTTTCACCAAAATTACTCAAAAGTCATGGCTTATAGATATGAGTTTTGGTCGTTGACCCATTTCGCATCGAATTAGGTCAAAACAGACTCAAACGTAGCTCGAAAGTTTTTCATTAGTTTTTGTCGCACTCACACTCGTTTCAAGTATTCCAAGTCCAGATTGGCCCAGTGTCTTCTTGAAAAACCATGGACGATGATTTTGAGGGCCTAAACTACATTTTTTTCACCAAAAAAACTCATAGGTCATGGCTTATAGCTATGAGTTTGGTTGTTGGCCCATTTCGCATCGAACTAGATCCAAACAGACTCAAACCTAGCCCAATAGTTTTTCGTCAATTTTTATCACACCCACGAGTGCTTCACGTATTCCAAGTCCAATTGGCCCGTATATTTTTGAAAACTCGTAAAGGTTGATTTTGTAGGCCTAAACTATATTTTTTCACCAAAATAACTCATAAGTCATGGCTTATAGCTATGAGTTTTGGTTGTTGACCCCTTTCGTATCGAACTAGTTACAAATAGGTCAAACCTAGCTCGATAGTTTTTCGTTAGTTTTTATCGTACTCACACCGTTTCATATATCCCAAGTCCAGCTTGGCCCAAATCTTTTTGAAAAACCATGAAGGATGATTTTGAGGCCCTAAACTACATTGTTTTACCAAAACTCTCATAGGTCATGGCTTATAGTGATGAGTTTTTATCGTTGGCCCATTTTGCATCGAACTAGGTCCAACAGACTCAAACCTAGCCCGATAAGTTTTTGTCGGCTTTTATCACACTCACATCATTTCATGTATTCCAAGTCCAAGTTGGCCCGAATCTTCTTTAGAAACCATCAATGATGATTTTGAAGGCCTAAACTATATTTTTCTACCAAAACCACTCATAGGTCATGGGTTATAGCGATTAGTTTTGATCATTAGCCCGTTTTGCATCGAACTAGGTCTAAATAGCTCAAACTTAGCCCGATAGTTTTTCATCTCGTTTTTATCATACTCACACCGTTTCACATATCCTAAGTCCAGTTGGCTCGAATCTTTTTGAAAAACCATGAAGGATGGTTTTGAGGGACTAAACTACATTGTTTTACCAAAATCGCTCATAGGTCATGGCTTATAGCGATGTGTTTTGATTGTTGGCCCGTTTTGCATTGAACTAGGTCCAAACGACTCAAACTTAGTCCGATAAGTTTTCGTCAATTTTTATCGCACTCATACCGTTTCATGTATTCAAAGTCCAGTTGGCCCGAATCTTCTTTAGAAACCATGAATAATGATTTTGAAGGCCTAAACTACATTTTTCTACCGAAACCACTCATATGTCTTAGGTTATAACGATTTGTTTTGATTGTTAGCCCGTTTTGCATCGAACTAGGTCCAAACAGACTTCAAACTTAGCCCAATAATTTTTCATCGATTTTTTTGCACTCATACCGTTTCATGTATTCCAAGTCCAAGTTGCCCATATTGTGACGCCCCGCCCCAATCATATTTCTACTACCCAAGTAGGGTACTGGATGAAGTGCATTACGCCGACATACCCTAAACTCTAAGTAGTTCTCTTATGATATTCTTAAAACTTTAACAACACATTACGTATATAACTCCTTAAGATAAAAATTACATAACATAATTAAATATATTAATAAAACATTACAAGTCAATATTCAATTTCTCACGAACTCCATACCCTAAATTTACGTACAAAATAAAAACTAATATATGGTGCCTCACATAAGCTAGTTAGGAGGAGCCAGCCGCATCCGTACCACCTAGTCCTTTTCCCGTCACGACATAAAAATAAAAACGAGGTGAGCCGAAGCTCAATAAGTGGGGTGACGCACATGATATGCAATGTTGTTTTGACTTCCCACCATACTCATAAATTTTAATCTCGAGTACCTTGGGTATTAGCCGATCTACTCTATTTATCATCGTGGTGGTCCGTAGATCACCTTCTCGCTATAACGAAATTATCCCTCGTTGTAACTACTATTAGCGAGAATCCATAATCTAACGAGTGTAAGCACACAACTTGATTTCATCCAATTGATCCTCGGATCATCTTCTCGCTATAACGGAATTATCCCTCGTTGTAACTACTATTAGCGAGAATCTATCATCTAATACCGCGAGCACACAGCCTCGAGTACTCGGACTACTAATACCCATTTATTCTAGTTAGGTTATCAAAGCTAGATGTATAAACCATTTCTCAATCAATTGACTTGTCTTAAACCACCCACTATGCACGTGATACACGTGATGTTATGTTTACCGTGTTAAACGTACTAGGGGCACTAACCTTACACTATAAATTCTTTCCCCATAAAGGGTTCGATTCTAGATATTTTCATCGGTCTAACCCACATAGGGTTCCCGTAGGTCCGACCCACATACGGCTTCCGTAGGTCCGACCCACATAGTGGTCTCCTTAGGTCCAACCCACATAGGGTTTTCATACATTTCCATACCATTCCTACACTCGTATTCCTTTAAGGAGGGCCCATCACCGCCGACTAGTAATAGTATGGCCACCAATTTTCTTTTGTGTGTGGGCACGCTTTCTCGGTTATTTTCAATGAGATTCGTCATTTCACTTGATTTATGTGGCCATAAATTTTTTTTTGCACGTGGGCACGTTTTCTTAGTTATTTTCGATGAGTTTCATTATTTCGGTTGATTTACGTGGCCATTGATTTTAAGGTTTGCTTTGTCGCATACCAAAGTAAAATTCTATTCGATGTACTATTAAATCATTACTCATAAGATTGGATGGTTGGGACTAATTAATCCGTACGTACCAAATTAGGATTTCTTTCCTAACCCTAGCTTGGGTATTTATAGCCGAATTTTGTCCCCAATGGGCCTAGGTCATGAATTAGATTTTACTCTTGAATTCTTACCTCTTAGTATTTTATTTTACACTTGTTTAAATGTAATTTAACTCTTAATCACAAGGTTGGAAGGCCATAAAGTCCTAAAAATAGCCTAAGGTTTCCCTTCCATTTTTATTAAATCTCTTCCACTCTAGCTTATTATTTTGCACTTAATTGGATTGCTAGTTCATAAAAGAAATCCAATTGTGCTCACTTTGGGATTCCTAGGCCAAATGGGTTTTTAAGAAAGCCCTAAGCATTCCTTTATTTCTCTTCCAATTTCTTCATCCCCATTTTCGATCCAAGTCCTTAAATTTTTTTTTATCTCACAATCATCAACACATGATAAGATATACACTAGGCATGATAGACTTCAAAGAGCATATAGAGACAATAAAACCAATACATTCAAACCAAGCCATCCACACCAAGCCAATATAAATAAAACCATAACAATACAAGCAATAACTTAATTAAATACATGAATTAAATTCATAGAAAGAACAAGCATGAAGTAAAACCCACTTACCTAGCTTAGATGTGGTTAGGTTTTCTTAGGTTTTCTTTTTTTCTTTTTTTTTCCCTTCCTTTCTCTCCTCACGTTTTTTTGTCCCTTTCTTTTCTTTCTTTCCTTTTCTCTCCCAATTTTTGGTGGCTACGGGTTTCTAAAATTTTTCTCACCATTTTAATTCTTTCTATATATATATACTTATTTCCCTTCAACTACAAGTGTTAGAAATTAATGGGACAAGGTGTAAAAGTTATGGGTGAGTCATGGGGAAAGGTGACTCGCTTTGGGACCATAATGGGTGAGTTGGCCTTAAATTCATTTATTGCATTTGCTTAGGTGTCTCGCATAAAATTTAGACTAATTAAACTCACTAATTAACTTAATTCAAGTAAATAAACCTACTTTATTTCATAAAAAATTCGGAAATTTCCATTTTTAAAATTCAGAATTTCTTTTTCTCCAAAATTTCAACAAGTGTTACCTCCTAACCTATCTATACTAAAATAAGCATAACACTTTCTATATATATCCAATAATTATGAAATTTTATAGAGAGCTAGTAGACACATAGAAAAACAACTGTTATTCTTTATGTGTTTCTCAAAAATCAATCTAACATCATCAAATAAATCTCACAAGATTCGAGCGATTCTTCTCTCGAAATTCCAGCAGAATGCATTTCGAAACAACCCTCACCATAATAGATATACTTCTTAATGTATTTGTGCAAATATTATAACCTTTTATACAGGTCTATTCAACACATATATGAACAACTTTCATTCTTTAAGGTTTACCCAAAAATCACCCTAAAGTCCTCAAATAATTCACACAAAACTCGGGTAGAATATAGTCCTTAAAATACTAATTTTGCGTATTTGATTTCTTTAATAATTAAACCATTAATCTTCAGCACAATAACTTTAATTTAACATAAATCACATATTTCAAGAATTAATTTCTCATGCTGAAATGAGAATTATACTTACTCTTAATATACGTATATATAGAATTATTCTAATATACGTTGCGTTACTGATAAGGGTTTTTACAGGGGTTACACGTATCTTCTTTAAAATCTGTGAAGGCTAATTTTGAGGGCCTAAACAATATTTTTTCACCAAAATAACTCATAGGTCATAACTTATAGCTATGAGTTTTCATCGTTAGCCCGTTTCGAATCGAACTTGGTCCAAATAGCTCAAACCTAGCCCAACAGCTTTTTGTCGGCTTTTCTCGTGCTCACACCGTTTCACATATTCCAAGCCTAGTTGGCCCGTATCTTCTTGAAAAACCATGAAGGCTGATTTTGAGGGCCTAAATTATATTTTTTAACCAAAATCACTCATAGGTCATGGCTTATAGCGATGTGTTTTGATCGTTAGCCCGTTTCGCATCGAACTAATTCCAAACGACTCAAACTAACCCGACAATTTTTCATCGGCTTTTATCGCACTCACACCGTTTCACCTATTCCAAGTCCAAGCTTGGCCTATTATCTTCTTGAAAAATCATGAAGGATGATTTTGAAAGCCTAAACTATATTTTCTCACCAAAATAACTCATATGTAATGGCTTATAGCTATGAGGTTTGATCGTTGGCCCGTTCCGCATTGAACTAGATCCAAGTAGCTCAAACCTAGCATGATAGTTTTTTATCAATTTTTATCGCACCCATACCATTTCACGTATTCTAAGTCCAAGTTGGCCCGTATCTTTTTGAAAAACAATGAAGGTTTATTTTGTGAGCTTAAACTATATTTTATCAACAAAATAACTCATAAATCATGGCTTATAGATATGAGTTTTGGTCGTTGACCCATTTCGCATCGAATTATGTGCAAAAAGCTCAAACCTTGCCCAATAATCTTTCATCAATTTTTATCGTACTCACACCATTTCATATATTCCAAGTTCGGTTAGCTCGAATCTTCTTGAAAAACCATGAAGGATGATTTTGAGGGCCTAAACTACATTGTTTTACCAAAATCGCTCTTAGGTCATGGCTTGTAGCGATGAGTTTTGATTGTTGGCCTATTTTGCATCGAACTAGGTCCAACAACTCAAACCTAGCTCGATAAGTTTTCGTCGGCTTTTATCGCACTCACACCGTTTCACGTATTCCAAGTCCAAGTTGGCCCAAATATTCTTTATAAACCATGAATAATGATTTTGAAGGCCCAAACTACATTTTTCTACCAAAACCACTCATAGGTCATGGGTTATAGCGATTAGTTTTGATCGTTAGACCGTTTCGCATCGAACTAGGTCCAAATAGCTCAAACTTAGCCCGATAGTTTTTTGTTAGTTTTTATCGCACTCATACCGCTTCACGTATTCCAAGTCCAGTTGGTCCTTATCTTCTTTAAAATCCGTGAAGGCTGATTTTGAGGTCCTAAACAACTTTTTTCACCAAAATAACTCATAGGTTATGGCTTATAGCATGAGTTTTCGTCGTTGGCCCGTTTCAAATCGAACTTGGTCCAAACAGACTCAAACCTAGCCTAATAGTTTTTTGTCGGCTTTTGTTACACTCACACCATTTCACGTATTCCAAGTCTAATTGGCTCGTATCTTCTTAAAAAACTATGAAGGCCGATTTTAAGGGCCTAGACTATATTTTTTTCACCAAAATAACTCCTAGGTCGTGGCTTATAGCCATGCCTTTTGGTCGTTGGCCCGTTTCAAATCGAACTAGGTCCAAACAGACTCAAACCTAGCCCAATAGTTTTTCATCGGCTTTTGTCGCACTCACACCATTCACGTATTCCAAGTCTAGTTGGCCTATATCTTCTTGGAAAACTATGAAGGCTGATTTTGAGAGCCTAAACTATTTTTTTTAATCAAAATCACTCATAGATCATGGCTTATAGAGATGTGTTTTGATCGTTGGCCCGTTTCACATTAAACTAGGTCTAAATAGCTAAACCTAACCCGATAGTTTTTCATCGGTTATTGTCGCACTCACACCGTTTCAAGTATTCAAAGTCCAAGTTAGCCTAGCATCTTCTGAAGAACCAAGAATGATGATTTTGAGGGCCTAAACTATATTTTTTTACCAAAATAACTCATATGTCATGGTTTATAGCTATGAGTTTGGTCGTTGGCCCATTTCGCATCAAACTAGGTGCAAACGAGTCAAACCTAGCTCGATAGTTTTTTGTCGGCTTTTATCATACTCATACCGTTTCACGTATCCCAAGTTCGATTGGCTCGAATCTTTTTGAAAAACCATGAAGGATGACTTTGAGGGCCTAAACTACATTGTTTTACCAAAATCGCTCATAGGTCATGGCTTCTAGCGATGAGTTTTAATCGTTGGCATGTTTTGCATCAAACTAGGTCCAAACAGACTCAAACCTAGCCCGATAGGTTTTCGTCGCTTTTATCGCATTCACACCGTTTCATGTATTCCAAGTCCAGCTTGGCTCGAATCTTCTTTCGAAACCATGAATGATGATTTTGAAGGCCTAAACTACATTTTTCTACCAAAACCACTCATAGGTCATGGGTTATAGCGATTAGTTTTGATCGTTAGCCCGTTTCGCATCGAACTAGGTCCAAACAGACTCAAACTTAGCTTAACAGCTTTTTATCAGCTTTTATCACACTCAAACCATTTCACGTATTCCAAATCCAGTTGGCTCATATCTTTTTTAAAATCCGTGAAGGCTGATTTTGAGGGCATAAACAACTTTTTTCACCAAAATAACTCATAGGTTATGGCTTATAGCTATGAGTTTTCGTTATTGGCTCGTTTCAAATCAAACTTGGTCCAATCAGCTCAAACCTAGCCTAATAAGTTTTCATTAGTTTTTGTCCCACTCACACCATTTTACATATTCCTAGTCTTGTTGGCTCGTATCTTCTTGAAAAACCATAAAAGTCGATTTTGTGGGCCTAGACTATATTTTTTTCACCCAAAATAACTCTTAGGTTGTGACTTATAGCCATGAGTTTTGATTGTTGGCCCGTTTCAAATCGAAATAGGTCCAAATAGCTCGAACCTAGCTCGATAGGTTTTCGTTAGTTTTTGTCGCACTCACACCGTTTTACGTATTCCTAGTCTTGTTGGCCTATATCTTCTTGAAAAACCATGAAGGTCGATTTTGTGGGCCTAGATTATATTTTTTTCACCAAAATAACTCTTAGGTTGTGACTTATAGCCATGAGTTTTGGTTGTTGGCCCGTTTCAAATCGAAATAGGTCCAAACAGACTCGAACTTAGCTTGATAGTTTTTTGTTAGTTTTTGTCGCACTAACACCATTTCATGTATTCCATGTCTAGTTGGCCTATATCTTCTTAAAAAACCATGAAGGCTGATTTTAAGGGCCTAAACTATATCTTTTTTTTTTATGAAAATCACTCATAAGTCATGGCTTATAGTGATGCATTTTGATTGTTAGCCCGATTCGCATCGAACTAGGTCTAAACGACTCAAACCTAGCCTAACGAGTTTTTCATCGGCTTTTATTGAACCTACGAGTGTTTCACGTATTCTAAGTCTAGTTGGTTCGTATCTTTTTGAAAAACTATGAAGGTTGATTTTGTGGGCCTAAAGTATATTTTTTCACCAAAATAACTCATAAGTCATGGCTTATAGCTATGAGTTTTAATCGTTGACCCATTTCGCATCGAACTAGGTGCAAACGGAGTCAAACCTAGCCCGATAGTTTTTCATCAATTTTTATTGTACTCACACCGTTTCATATATCCCATGTCCAGTTGGCTCGAATCTTTTAGAAAAACCATTAAGGATGATTTTGAGTGCCTAAACTATATTGTTTTATCAAAATCGATCATAAGTCATGGCTTTTTTAACGATGAGTTTTGATCGTTAACTCGTTTTGCATCGAACTAGGTCCAAATAGCTCAAACCTAGCCCGATAAGTTTTCATCGGCTTTTATTGCACTCGCACCGTTTCATGTATTCCAAGTCCAGGTTGGCTCGAATCTTCTTAAAAAACTATAAAGGATGATTTTGAGGGCCTAAACTACATTGGTTTACCAAAATCGATCATAGGTCATGGCTTATAGCGATGAGTTTTGATCGTTAGCCTATTTCGCATCGAACTAGTTCCAAATAGCTCAAAGCTAGCCCGATAATTTTTTGTCGGCTTTTATCGCACTCACACCGTTTCACGTATTCTAAGTCTAGTTGGCCCGAATCTTCTTGAGAAACCATGAATGATGATTTTGAAGGCCTAAACTATATTTTTCTACCAAAATCACTCATAGGTCATGGCTTATAGCGATGAGTTTTGATTGTTAGCCCGTTTCGCAATGAACTAGGTCCCAATAGCTCAAACTTAGCCCAACGAGCTTTTCATCGCTTTTATCGCATATTTACTCGTTTCACGTATTCCAAGTTAGGTTGGCCCGTATATTTTTTAAAAGCTGTGAAGGCTAATTTTGAGGGTCTAAACAATATGTTTTAACTAAAATAACTCTATGTCATGGCTTATAAAGATGAGTTTTGGTCGTTGGCCCGTTTCAAATCGAACTAGGGCCAAACAGTCTCAAACCTAGCTCGATAAATTTTTGTCGGCTTTTGTCGCACTCAAACCATTTCATGTATTCCAAGTCTAGTTGGCCCGTATCTTCTTGAAAAATCATGAAGGCGGATTTTGAGGGCCTAAACTATATTTTTTTTTTTACCAAAAATCACTCATAGGTCAAGGCTTATTGTGATGAGTTTTGATTGTTGGCCCGTTTCGCATCGAACTATGACCAAACAACTCAAACCTAACTCGACAGCTTTTTCATCGGCTTTTGTCGCCCTCACATCGTTTGACATAATCCAAAACTAGTTGTTTCGCATCTTCTTGAAAAATCGTGAAAGTCGATTTTAAGGGCTTAAACTATATTTTTTTCACCAAAATAATCGATAGGTCATGGCTTATAGCAATGAGTTTTGGTCATCGACCTATTTCAAATCGAACCGAGTCCAAACAGACTCAAACCTAGCTCGACAATTTTTCATCCATTTTTGTCGTACTTACACTATTTCACGTATTCCAAGTCTAGTTGGCTCGTATCTTCTTGAAAAACCAAGAAGAATGATTTTGAGGGTTTGACTATATTTCTTTTACCAAGATCACTCATAGGTCATGGCTTATAGCAATAAGCTTTGATCGTTGGCTCGTTTCGCGTCAAACTATGTCCAAATAGCTCAACCTAAACGATAGTTTTTCATCGCTTTTGTCGCACTCTCATCGTTTCATGTGTTCCAAGTCTAGTTGTCCCGTATCTTCCCGTAAAACTATGAAGGCTAATATCGAGGGTCTAAACTGCATTGTTTCACCAAAATAACTCATAAGTCATGGTTATAGCTCGTGAGTTTTCGTCGTTGGCTCGTTTAGCATCGAACTATGTCCAAATGTACTCAAACCTAGCCCGGTAGTTTTTCATCGGCTTTTATCGCACTCATACCATTTCATGTATTTCAAGTCTAGTTGGCCCGTATCTTCTTGCAAAACTATGAAGGCTGATTTTGAGGGCTTAAACTACATTTTTTCACCAAAATAACTCATAGGTCATGGCTTATAGCCATGAGTTTTAGTCCTTAGCTCGTTTCAAATCAAACTAGGTCAAAAGAGCTCAAACCTATCCCGATAGTTTTGCATCACTTTCTATCGCACTCACATCGTTTTATGTATTCCAAGCCTAGTTGGTCCTATCTTCTTGAAAAACCATGAAGACCGGTTTTGAGGGCCTAAACTATATTTTTTTCACCAAAATAACTCATAGGTCGTGCCTTATAACCATGAGTTTTGGTCGTTGGCCCTTTTCAAATCAAACTAGGTCCAAAGAGCTCAAACCTAGCCCGACCGTTTTTCATTAGTTTCTATCGTACTCACACCATTTTACGTATTCTAAGTCTAGTTGGCCCATATCTTCTTGAAAAACCATGAAGGATGATTTTGAGAGCCTAAACTATATTTTTTTCATCAAAATAACTCATTGGTCGTGGCTTATAGCCATGAGTTTTGGTCGTTGTTCCGTTTCAAATCGAACTAGGTCCAAATAGCTCAAACTTAGGCCGATCGTTTTTCATCGCTTTTATCGCACTCATATCATTTCACGTATTCCAAGTCTAGTTGACTTGTATCTTCTTGAAAAACCATTAAGGTTGATTTTGAGCACCTAAACTATTTTTTTTTTTACCAAAATCACTCATAGGTCATGGCTTATAGCGATGCATTTTGATCGTTGGCCCGTTTCACATTCAACTAGGTCCAAACAGACTCAAACCTAACCCGACATTTTTTCATTAGTTTTTATTGCACGTATACCATTTCACGCATTCCAAGTCCAGTTGGCCCGATATCTTCTTGAAAAACCATGAAAGATGATTTTGAGGGCCTAAACTATATTTTTTCACCAAAATAACTCATGTCAAGGCTTATAGCTCTAAGGTTTTGTGGTTGGCCCATTTCACATCGAACTAGATCCAAACAGACTCAAACCTAGCCCGATAGTTTTTCGTCGCTTTTATCACACCCATAACGTTTCACGTATTCCAAGTCCAGCTTGGCCCATATCTTTTTAGAAAACTCGTGAAGGTTGATTTTGTGGGCTTAAACTATATTTTTTCACCAAAATAACTCATAGGCCATGACTTATAGCTATGAGTTTTGGTCGTTGACCCATTTCGTATCGAATTAGGTGCAAACGACTCAAACCTAGCCCTAAAGTCCTTCGCCAATTTTTATCGTACTCATACCGTTTCACATATTCCAAGTCCAGTTGGCTCGAATCTTTTTAAAAAACTATAAAGGATGATTTTAAGGGCCTAAACTACATTGGTTTACCAAAATCGATCATAGGTCATGGATTACAAGCAATGAGTTTTGATCATTGGCCCATTTCGCAATAAACTAGGTCCAAATAGCTCAAATCTAGCTCGATAATTTTTTGTTAGTTTTTATCGCACTCACACCGTTTCATGTATTTCAAGTCCAACTGGCTCAAATCTTCTTAAGAAACCATGAATGATGATTTTGAAGGCCTAAATTATATTTTTCTACCAAATTCACTCATAGGTCATGGCTTATAGCGATGAATTTTGATCGTTAGCCCATTTCGAATCGAACTAGGTCCAAACAGACTCAAACTTAGCCCGATAGTTTTTCATCGGCTTTTATCGCACTTATACTATTTCACGTATTCCGAGTCCAAGTTGTCACGAATATTTTTTAAAAATTGTTAAGGCTGATTTTGAGGTCCTAAACAACATTTTTTCACCAAAATAACTCATAGGTTATGGCTTATAGCGATGAGTTTTGATCGTTGACCCGTTTTAAATCGAACTAGGTCCAAACGACTCAAACCTAGCCTAACGAGCTTTTCATCAACTTTTGTCGTACTCAAACCGTTTCAAGCATTCCAAGTCTAGTTGGCTCGTATCTTCTTGAAAAATCATGAAAGATGATTTTGAGAGCCTAAACTACATTTTTTCACCAAAATTACTCATGTCAAGGCTTATAGCTCCGAGGTTTTATGGTTGGCCCATTTCACATCCAACAAGATCCAAACAGACTCAAACCTAGCCCGACGAGCTTTTTGTCGGCTTTTATCACACCCATAACGTTTCACGTATTCCAAGTCCAGCTTGGCCCATATCTTTTTAGAAAACTATGAAGGTTGATTTTGTGGGCTTAAACTATATTTTTTCACCAAAATAACTCATAGGCCATGACTTAAAGCTATGAGTTTTGGTCGTTGACCCATTTCGCATCGAATTAGGTGCAAACGACTCAAACCCGTGAGTTTTCATTGTTGGCTCGTTTTAAATCGAACTAGGTCCAAACAGACTCAAACCTAGCTCCGACAGCTTTTTCATCGGCTTTTATCGTACTCAAACCGTTTCAAGCATTCCAAGTCTAGTTGGCCCGTATCTTCTTGAAAAACCATGAAGGCCGATTTTGAGGGCCTAAACTATAGTTTTTTTTTACCAAAATCACTAATAGGTCATGGCTTATAGCGATGAGATTTGATCGTTGGCCCGTTTTGCATTGAACTATGTCCAAACAGACTCATACCTAACCCGACAATTTTTGATCGGCTTTTATCACTCTCACACCATTCGACATAATCCAAAACTAATTGTTCCGCATCTTCTTGAAAAATCGTGAAGGCCGATTTTGAGGGCTTAGACTACATTTTTTCACCAAAGTAACTCACTCGGTTTATAACGATGAGTTTTGGTCGTTGGCTCGTTTCAAATCGAATTAGTCCAAACAGACTTCAAACTCGGCCCGATAATTTTTCGTCGGTTTTAGTCGTACTTACCCCTTTTCGGGTATTTCAAGTCTAGTTGGTCCCCGTCTTCTTTAAAAACCAAGAAGGCTAATTTTGAGGGTTTGACTATATTTCTTTTACCAAAATCACTCATAGGTCATGGCTTATAGCGATAAGTTTTGATAGTTAGCCCGTTTTGCATCAAACTATGTCCAAATAGCTCAAACCTAACCGATAGTTTTTCATCAATTTTTGTCGCACTCTCATCGTTTCACATGTTCCAAGTCTAGTTGCCCCGTATCTTATTGTAAAACTATGAAGGCTAATTTTAAGGTCCTAAACTACATTCTTTCACCAAAATAACTCATAGGTCATGGCTTATAGCTATGAGTTTTCGTCGTTGGCCCATTTACCATCAAACTATGTCCAAACATCTCAAACCTAGTTCGATAGTTTTTCGTTAGTTTTTGTCGCCCTCATACCGTTTCATGTATTCCAAGTCTAATTAGCCCGTATCTTCTAGCAAACCGTGAAGGCTGATTTTGAGGGCCTAAACTATATTTTTTCGGTAAAATAACTCATAGGTCATGGCTTATAGCCATGAGTTTTGTTCGTTGGCCCGTTTCAAATGGAAGTAGGTCAAAAGAGCTCAAACCTAGCCTCGATTATTTTTCGTTAGTTTCTATTGTACTCACATTGTTTTACATATTCCAAGTCTAGTTGGCCCGTATCTTCTTGAAAAACCATTCGAGCCGATTTTGAGGGCTTAAACTATATTTTTTTCACTAAAATAACTCATAGGTTGTGCCTTATAGCCATGAGTTTTGGTCGTTGTCCCTTTTCAAATCAAACTAGGTCCAAAGAGCTCAAACCTAGCCCAATAGTTTTTCATCGGCTTCTATCGCACTCACACCATTTTACGTATTCTAAGCCTAGTTGGCCCATATCTTCTTGAAAAACCATGAAGGATGATTTTGAGAGCCTAAACTATATTTTTTCATCAAAATAACTCATAGGTCATGGCTTATAGCCATGAGTTTTGGTCGTTGTCCCGTTTCAAATCGAACCGAGTCCAAACAGACTCAAACCTAGCCCGATCGTTTTTCATAAGTTTTTGTTGCACTCATATCGTTTCACGTATTCCAAGTCTAGTTGGCTTGTATCTTCTTGAAAAATCATGAAGGCTAATTTTGAGCGCCCAAACTACATTTTTCTACCAAAACCACTCATAGGTCATGGGTTATAGCGATTAGTTTTGATCGTTAGACCGTTTCGCATCGAACTAGGTCCAAACAGACTCAAACTTAGCCCGATAGTTTTTTGTTAGTTTTTATCGCACTCATACCGCTTCACGTATTCCAAGTCCAGCTTGGCCCTTATCTTCTTTAAAATCTGTGAAGGCCGATTTCGAGGTCCTAAACAACTTTTTTCACCAAAATAACTCATAGGTTATGGCTTATAGCATGAGTTTTCGTCGTTGGCCCGTTTCAAATCGAACTTGGTCCAAACATGACTCAAACCTAGCCTAATAGTTTTTTGTCGGCTTTTGTTACACTCACACCATTTCACGTATTCCAAGTCTAATTGGCTCGTATCTTCTTAAAAAACCATGAAGGCTGATTTTAAGGGCCTAGACTATATTTTTTTCACCAAAATAACTCCTAGGTCGTGGCTTATAGCCATGCCTTTTGGTCGTTGGCCCGTTTCAAATCGAACTAGGTCCAAACAGACTCAAACCTAGCCCAATAGTTTTTCATCGGCTTTTGTCGCACTCACACCATTCACGTATTCCAAGTCTAGTTGGCCTATATCTTCTTGGAAAACTATGAAGGCCGATTTTGAGAGCCTAAACTATTTTTTTTAATCAAAATCACTCATAGGTCATGGCTTATATCAATGCGTTTTGATCGTTGGCCCGTTTCACATCCAACTAGGTCCAAACACCTCAAACGTAACCCGACATTTTTTCATCGGCTTTTGTTGCACCCACACCATTTCACGCATTCCAAGTCCAAGTTGGCCCGAGTATCTTCTTGAAAAACCATGAAAGATGATTTTGAGGGCCTAAACTATATATTTTCACCAAAATAACTCATGTCAAGGCTTATATCTATGAGGTTTTGTGGTTGGCTCGTTTCACATCAAACTAGATCCAAACGAACTCAAACCTAGCCCGATAATTTTTCGTCGCTTTTATCACATCCATACCTTTTCATGTATTCCAAGTCCAGTTGGGCCATATCTTTTTGAAACACCGTGAAGGTTGATTTTTTGGGCTTAAACTATATTTTTTTTACCAAAATAACTCATAGGTTATGGCTTATAGCTATGAGTTTTAGTCGTTGACACGTTTCGCATCGAATTAGGTGCAAATACCTCAAACCTAGCCCTAAAGTCCTTCGTCAATTTTTATCCTACTCATACCATTTCACATATTTCGAGTCCAGTTGGCTCGAATCTTTTTAAAAAACAATAAAGGATGATTTTGAGGGCCTAAACTACATTGGTTTACCAAAATCGATCATAGGTCATGGCTTATAGCGATGAGTTTTAATCATTAGCCTATTTCACATCAAACTAGGTCTAAATAGCTCAAACCTAGCCTAATAATATTTTGTTAGTTTTTATCGCACTCACACCGTTTCACGTATTCCAAGTCCAGCTTGGCCCGAATCTTCTTGATAAACCATGAATGATAATTTTGAAGGCCTAAACTATATTTTTCTACCAAAATCACTCATAGGTGATGGCTTGTAGGAATAAGTTTTGATATTTCGCCCGTTTCGCATCGAACTAGGTCCAAATAGCTCAAAACTAACCCGATAGTTTTCATCGGTTTTTGTCATACGCAAACCGTATCAAGTATTCCAAATCTAGTTGGCCCGTATCTTCTTGAAAAGCCATGAAGGTTGATTTTGAGGGCCTAAACTATATTTTTTTTTTACCAAAATCACTCATAGGTCATGGCTTATAGCGATGAGTTTTGATCGTTGACCCGTTTCGCATCGAATTATGTCCAAACAGACTCAAACCTAACCCGACAAGCTTTTCATCGGCTTTTGTCACCCTCATACCGTTCAACGTAATCCAAAACTAATTGTTTCGCATCTTTTTGAAAAGCTCGTGAAGGCTGATTTTGAGGGCTTAGATTATATTTTTTCACCAAAATAACCCATAGGTCATGACTTATAATGATGAGTTTTGGTCGTTGGCTCGTTTCAAATCGAAGTAGGTCTAAACAACTCAAACCTAGCTCAATAGTTTTTCATCGGCTTTTGTCGTACTCAAACCATTTCAAGTATTCCAAGTCTAGTTGGTTCGTATCTTCTTGAAAAACCATGAAGGTTGATTTTGAGGGCCTAAACTATATTTTTCTTTTACCAAAATCACTCATAGGTCATGGCTTATAGCGATGAGTTTTGATCGTTGGCCCGTTTTGCATCGAACTATGTCCAAACAAGCTCAAACCTAACCCAACAGCTTTTCATCGGCTTTTTTCACTCTCACACCATTCGACGTAATCCAAAACTAATTGTTTCGCACCTTCTTGAAAAGCTGTGAAGGCTGATTTTGAGGGCTTAGACTATATTTTTTCACCGAAATAACTCATAAGTCATGGCTTATAACGATGAGTTTTGGTCATTGGCCCGTTTCAAATCGAACTAGGTCCAAACGACTCAAACCTAGCCCGATAGTTTTTCATCGGCTTTTATCGTACTTACACCTTTTCACGTATTTCAAGTCTAGTTGGCCCCTATCTTCTTGAAAAACCAAGAAGGCTAATTTTGAGGGTTTGACTATATTTCTTTTACCAAAATCACTCATAGGTCGGGCTTATAGCGATAAGTTTTTATCGTTGGCTCATTTCGCATCAAACTATGTCCAAATAGCTCAAACCTAACCGATAGGTTTTCGTCAATTTTTATCACACTCTCATCGTTTCACGTGGTCCAAGTCCGGTTGCTCCACATCTTCTTGTAAAACTCGTGAAGGCTAATTTTGAGGGCCTAAATTGTATTCTTTCACCAAAATAACTCATAGGTCATGACTTATAGCTATGAGTTTTCGTCGTTGGCCCATTTACCATCGAATTATGCCCAAACAGACTCAAACCTATCCCGATTGTTTTTCGTCGGCTTTTATCACACTCACACCGTTTCACGTATTCCAAGTCTAGTTAGCCCATATCTTCTTGTAAAACTATGAAGGCCGATTTTGAGGGCCTAAACTATATTTTTTCACCAAAATAACTCATAGGTCATGGCTTATAGCCATGAGTTTTTGTCATTGCCTCGTTTCAAATCGAACTAGGTCAAAAGAGCTCAAACCTAGCTCGATAGTTTTTCTTCGCTTCTATCGTACTCATATCGTTTTACGTATTCCAAGTCTAGTTGGCCCGTATGTTCTTAAAAAACCATAAAAGCCGATTTTGAGGGCCTAAACTATACTTTTTTCACCAAAATAACTCATAGGTCGTGCCTTATAGCCATGAGTTTTGGTCGTTGGCCGTTTTCAAATCAAACTAGGTCCAAAGAGCTCAAACCTAGCCCGACAAGCTTTTCATCAATTTCTATCGCACTCACACCATTTTACGTATTCTAAGTCTAGTTGGCCCGTATCTTCTTGAAAAACCATAAAGGATGATTTTGAAAGCCTAAACTATATCTTATTCATCAAAATAACGCATAGGTCGTGGCTTAAAGCCATGAGTTTTGGTCGTTGTCCCGTTTCAAATCGAACTAAGTCCAAACAGACTCAAACCTAGCCTCGATCGTTTTTTATCATTTTCTTTCACACTCATATCGTTTCACGTATTCCAAATCCAATTGGCTTGTATCTTCTTGAAAAACCCCGAAGGCCGATTTTGAGCACCTAAACTATATTTTTTTTTACCAAAATCACTCATAGGTCATGGCTTATAATAATGCGTTTTGATCGTTGGCCCGTTTCATATCCAACTAGGTCCAAGAAACTCAAACCTAACCCGACATTTTTTCGTCGGCTTTTGTTGCACGCACACCGTTTCACGTATTCCAAGTCTAGTTCGTCCAAGTATCTTCTTTAAAAACCATGAAAGATGATTTTGAGGGCCTAAACTATATTTTTTCACCAAAATAACTCATGTCAAGGCTTATAGCTATGAGGTTTTATGGTTGGCCTATTTCACATCGAACTAGGTCCAAACAAGTCAAACCTAGACCGACAGCTTTTCGTCGGCTTTTATCACACCCATACCGTTTCACGTATTCCAAGTCCAAGTTGGCCCATATCTTTTTGAAAAACTATGAAGGTTGATTTTGTGGGCTTAAACTATATTTTTTCACCAAAATAACTCATAAGCCATGGCTTATAGCTATGAGTTTTGGTCGTTGACCCGTTTCGCATTGAATTAGGTGCAAACAGACTCAAACCTAGCCCTAAAGTCCTTCGTCAATTTTTATCATACTCATATCGTTTTACGTATTCCAAGTCTAGTTGGCCCGAATCTTCTCGAGAAACCATGAATGATGATTTTGAAGGCCTAAACTATATTTTTCTATAAAAACCACTCATACGTCATGACTTATAGCGATGAGTTTTTATCGTTAGCCCGTTTCGCATCGAACTAGGTCCAAACAACTCAAACTTAGCCCAACGAGTTTTTCATCGGCTTTTATCGCACTTATCCTATTTCACGTATTCCAAGTCCAAGTTGGCCCATATATTTTTTAAAAACTTTGGAGGCTGATTTTGAGTGCCTATACAATATTTTTTAACCAAAATAACTCATAGGTCATGGCTTATAGTGATGAGTTTTGGTCATTGGCCGTTTCAAATCGAACTAGGTCCAAACAACTCGGACCTAGCTCGACGAGTTTTTCATTAGTTTTTGTCGTACTTAAACCGTTTCAAGTATTCCAAGTCCGGTTGGCCCGTATCTTCTTGAAAAACCATGAAGGCTGATTTTGAGGGCCTAAACTATATTTTTTTTACCAAAATCACTCATAGGTCATAGCTTATAGCGATGAGTATTGATCGTTGACCCGTTTCGCATCGAACTATGTCCAAACAGACTCAAACCTAACCCGACAGCTTTTCATCGCTTTTGTCACCCTCACATCGTTCGATGTAATCCAAAACTAATTGTTTCGCATCTTCTTAAAAAATAGTGAAGGCTGATTTTGAGGGCTTAGACTATATTTTTTCACCGAAATAACTCATAGGTCATGGCTTATAACGATGAGTTTTGGTCGTTGGCTTGTTTCAAATCGAAGTACGTCCAAACTGACTCAAACCTAGCCCGACATTTTTTCATCAGCTTTTGTCGTACTTACACCTTTTCACGTATTTCAAGTCTAGTTGGCCCTTATCTTCATGAAAAACCACGAACGGTGATTTTGAGGGTTTGACTATATTTTTTTTTACCAAAATCACTCATAGGTCATGGCTTATAACGATAAGTTTTGATCGTTGGCCCGTTTTGCATCAAACTATGTCCAAATAGCTCAAACCTAACCGATAGTTTTTTGTCGGCTTTTGTCGCACTCTCATCGTTTCACGGGTTCCAAGTCTAGTTACCCCGTATCTTCTTGTAAAACTCGTGAAGGCTAATTTTGAGGGCCTAAACCGTATTCTTTCACCAAAATAACTCATATGTCCCGGCTTATAGATATGAGTTTTCGTCATTGGCCCATTTACCATCGAACTTTATCCAAACAGACTCAAACCTAGCCCGATAGTTTTTTGTCGGCTTTTATCGCACTCACACCATTTCACGTATTCCAAGTCTAGTTAGCCCGTATCTTCTTACAAAGCCGTGAAGGCTGATTTTGAGGGCCTAAACCGTATTTTTTCACCAAAATAACTCATAGGTCATGGCTTATAGCCATAAGTTTTGGTCGTTGGCCCGTTTCAAATCAAACTAGGTCAAAAGAGCTCAAACCTACCCGATAGTTTTTCGTCGGTTTCTATCGTACTCACACCGTTTTATGTATTCCAAGTCTAGTTGGCTCGTATCTTCTTGAAAAACCATTCGAGCTGATTTTGAGGGCCTAAACTATATTTTTTTCACCAAAATAACTCATAGGTCGTGGCTTATAGCCATGAGTTTTGATCGTTGGCCCGTTTCCAATCGAACTAGGTCCAAAGAGCTCAAACCTAGCTCGATAGTTTTTCATTATTTTCTCGTTGCACTCACACTCGTTTTACATATTCCAAGTCTAATTGGCCCGTATCTTCTTGAAAAACCTCGAAGGTCGATTTTGAGAGCCTAAACTATATTTTTTTCACCAAAATAGCTCATAGGTCGTGGCTTATAACCATGAGTTTTGGTTGTTGTCCCGTTTCAAATCAAACTAGGTCCAAACGACTCAAACCTAACTCGACATTTTTTCTTCGGCTTTTGTTGCACTCACACCGTTTCACGCATTCCAAGTCCAGTTGGCCCGATATCTTCTTGAAAAACCATAAAGGATGATTTTAAGGGCCTAAACTACATTTTTTCACCAAAATAACTCATATGTCATGGCTTATAGCTATGAGGTTTTGTAGTTGGCCCATTTCACATCGAACTAGATCCAAACAGACTCAAACCTAGCCCGACAGCTTTTCATCATTTTTATCGCACCCACACCGTTTCACGTATTCTAAGTCCAGCTTGGCCTATATCTTCTTGAAAAATTATAAAGGTTGATTTTGTAAGCCTAAACTATATTTTTTCACAAAAATAACTCATAGGTCATGACTTATAACTATGAGTTTTCGTCATTGACCCATTTCGCATCGAACTAGGTCCAAACAGACTCAAACTTAGCCCGAAATTTTTTCGTCGGCTTTTATCGTACTCACACCATTTCACATATTACAAGTCCAGTTGGCTCGAATCTTTTTGAAAATCCATGAAGGATGATTTTGAGGGCCTAAACTATAATTTTTTACCAAAATCGCTCATAGGTCATGGCTTACAGCGATGAGTTTTGATGTTGGCTCGTTTCGCATCGAACTAAGTCCGGACATGACTTAAACCTAGCGTAATAATTTTTCATCACTTTTTATCGCACTCACCCCGTTTTACGTATTACAAGTCCAATTGGTCCAAATCTTCCCGAGAAACCATGAATGATGATTTTGAAGGCCTAAACTATATTTTTTTTACCAAAATCACTCACGGGTAATGGGTTATAGCAATGAGTTTTAATTGTTCGCCCGTTTCGCATCAAACTAAGTCCAAATCGCTTAAAACTTGGTCGATAGTTTTTTTATCGGCTTTTATCGCTGTCACACCATTCAACGTATTCCAAAACTAGTTGGCCCGCAACTTCTTAAAAACCATGAAGACCGATTTTGAGGGCCTAAACCGTATTTTTGCACCAAAATAACTCATAGGTCATGGCTTACGGCTATGAGTTTTGGTCGTTGGCCCATTTCAAATCGAACTAGGTCCAAACGACTCAAACCTAGCTTGATAGTTTTTTGTCGGCTTTTGTCGCATTCATATTGTTTCACGTATTCCAATTCTAGTTGGCCCTATCTTCTTGAAAAACATGAACGCCGATTTTAAGGGCCTAAACTATATATATATATTTTTTTACCAAAATCACTCATAGGTCATGGCTTATAGCGATGTGTTTTGATCGTTGGTCCGTTTAGCATCGACCTAGGTCGAAACAGGTCAAACCTAGCCTAATATTTTTTTGCCAATTTTTATCGTTCTCACACTCGTTTTACGTATTTCAAGGCCGGTTGTCCCGTATCTTCTTGAAAAATCATGAAGGCCGATTTTAAGGGCCTAAACTATTTTTTTTTTGCCAAAATCACTCATAGGTCATGATTTATGGCGATGAGTTTTGATCGTTGGTCCATTTTGCATCGAACTAATTCCAAACAGACTCAAACCTAGCAAGACAGCTTTTTCATCGGCTTTTATCACAATCACACCGTTTCACGTATTCCAAGTCCAAGTTGGCTCGAATCTTATTCAAAAGCCATGAATGATGATTTTGAGAGCCTAAACTATATTTTTTTTACCAAAGTCACTCATAGGTCATGGCTTATAGCGATGAGTTTTGATCGTTATCCCGTTTCGTATTGAACTAGCTTTAAACAGACTTAAACTTAGCCTAACGAGTTTTCATCAATTTTTATGACACTCTAACCATTTCACGTATTCCAAGTCTAATTGGCTCCGAATCTTCTTGAAAAACCCCGAAGAATAATTTTGAGGTCCTAAACTATATTTCTTTTTTTACAAAAATAGCTCATAGGTCATGGCTTATAGCGATGAGTTTTGATCGTTGGTCCGTTTTACATGAAACTAGGTCCAAACAGTCTCAAACCTAGCCCAATAGTTTTACGTCAATTTTTATCGCACTCACACCGTTTCATGTATTCCAATTCCAATTGGCTCGAATCTTCTTGAAGAACTATGAATGATTATTTTGAAGGCCTAAACTATATATATATATTTTTTTATCAAAATCACTCATAGGTCATGACTTATAGCGATGACTTTTGATCGTTAGCCTGTTTCGCATCGAACCGAGTCCAAACAGACTCAAAACTCGGGTTGATAGTATTTCTTCGGTTTTTCTTACTGCGATAACATTCGAAGTATTCTAAATCCAGTTGGGTTACATCTTCTTGAATAACCGTGAATGTTGATTTTGAGGTCCTAAACTAAATTTTTTTACCAAAATCACTCATAGGTCATGGCTTAAAGCAATGAGTTTTGATCGTTCGCTTGTTTCACATCGAACTAAGTCTAAATCGCCTAAAACTCGGGTCGATAATTTTTCATCGCTTTTATCGCTCTCACACCATTCGACGTAATCCAAAACTAATTGGTCGGGATCTTCTTGAAAAATCGAGAAAGCCGATTTTGAGGGCCTAAACTATATTTTTTCACCAAAATAACTCATAGGTCATGGCTTATAGCTATGAGTTTTGGTCATTGGCCCGTTTCAAATCGAACTACATCTAAACAACTCAAACCTAGCTCAATAGTTTTTCATCAGCTTTTATCACACTCACACCGTTTTACGTATTCCAAGTCTAATTGGCTCACATCTTCTTGAAAAACCATGAAGGCTGATTTTGAGAGCCTAAACTATATATTTTTTTTTTACCAAAATCTCTCATAGGTCATGGCTTATAACGATGAGTTTTGATAGTTGGCCCGTTTCACCTCGAACTATATCCAAACAGACTCAAACCTAATTCGATAGTTTTTCATAAGTTTTTGTCGCACTCTCACCGTTTCACGTATTCCATGTCTAATTGACCCGTATCTTCTTACAAAACTGCGAAGGCTGATTTTGAGGGCCTAAACCGCATTCTTTCACCAAAATAACTCATAGTTCATGGCTTATAGATATGTGTTTTGGTTGTTGGACCGTTTCGCATCGAACTATGTCCAAAAAGCTCAAACCTAACTGGACATTTTTTCATCATTTGTTGTCGCACTCACACTCGTTTCACATATTCCAAGTCTAGTTGGCCCGTATCTTCTTGCAAAACCGTGAAGGCTGATTTTCAAGGCCTAAACTATATTTTTTCACCAAAATAGCTCATAGGTCGTTGCTTATAGCCATGAGTTTTGGTCGTTGGCCCGTTTCAAATCGACTTAGGTCCAAAGAGCTCAAACCTAACTTGATAGTTTTTCATTAGTTTTTATCGCACTCATACTTGTTTCACGTATTCCAAGTCTAGTTGGACCGTATCTTCTTGAAAAACCATGAAAACTGATTTTGAGGGCCTAACCTATATTTTTTTTATCCAAATTACTCATAGGTCATGGCTTATAGCGATGCATTTTGATCATCGACTCCTTTCGCATCGAACTATGTCCAAACGAGCTCAAACCTAACCCGACGAGTTTTTCGTCATTTTTTGTTGCACTCACACCGTTTCACTTATTCAAAGTCCGAGTTGGCACAGTATCTTCTTGAAAAACTATGAAGGATGATTTTGAGGGTATAAACAATATTTTTTCACCAAAATAACTCATACGCCATGGCTTATAGCGATGCGTTTTGGTCGTTGGTCCGTTTCAAATCGAACTAGGTCCAAACAGACTCAAACCTAACCCAACGAGCTTTTTATCAATTTTTGTCGTACTCACACCATTTCATATACTCTAAGTCTAGTTGGCCCGTATCTTCTTCAAAAATAATGATGGCTGATTTATAGGGCCTAAACTATATTTTTTTTAACAAAATCACTCATAGGTCATGGCTTATAGTGATGAGTTTTGATCGTTGGCCCATTTGGTATCGAACTAGACCCAAACAGACTCAAACCTAGCCCTATAGTTTTTCGTTAATTTTTATCACTCTCACACCGTTTCATGTATTCCAAGGCTAATTGGCCCGTATCTTCTTGAAAAATTATGAAGGCTGATTTTGAGGGCCTAAACTACATTGTTTCACTAAAAGAACTCATAGGTCATGGCTTATAGCCATGAGTTTTGGTCGTTGGCCCGTTTCAAATCGAACTAGGTCCAAACAGACTCAAACCTAGCTCGATAGTTTTTCGTCGGCTTTTATCGCACTCACACTCGTTTCACGTATTCTAAGTCCAGTTGGCCCGAATCTTCTTGAAAAACCATGAAGGATGATTTTGAGGCCCTAAACTATATTTTTTTTACCAAAATCACTCATAGGTCATGGCTTATAGCGATGAGTTTTGATCGTTATCTTATTTCGCATTGAACTAGCTTCAAACGACTTAAACTTAGCCCAACGAGTTTTCATCAATTTTTATGACACTCTAACCATTTCACGTATTCCAAGTCTAATTGGTTTGAATCTTCTTGACAAACCTTAAAGAATGATTTTGAGGTCCTAAACTATATTTCTTTTTTTATAAAAATAGCTCATAGGTCATGGCTTATAGCGATGAGTTTTGATCGTTGGTATGTTTTACATGAAACTAGGTCCAAACATGACTCAAACCTAGCCCGATAGTTTTTCGTCAATTTTTATCGCACTCACACCGTTTCATGTATTCCAATTCCAATTGGCTCGAATCTTCTTGAAGAACTATGACTGATTATTTTGAAGGCCTAAACTATATTTTTTTTACCAAAATCACTCATAGGTCATTACTTATGGCGATGAGTTTTGATCGTTGGCTCGTTTCGCATTGAACTAAGTCCAAACAGACTCAAAGCTGGGTTGATAGTATTTCTTCGGTTTTTCTTACTCGATAACATTCGAAGTATTCTAAATCCGAGTTGGGTTGCATCTTCTTGAATAACCGTGAATGTTGATTTTGAGGTCCTAAACTAAACTTTTTTTACCAAAATCACTCATAGGTCATGGCTTAAAGCGATGAGTTTTGATCGTTCGCTTGTTTCACATCGAACTAAGTCCAAATCGCTTAAAACTCGGGTCGATAATTTTTCATCAATTTTTATTGCTCTCACACCGTTCGACGTAATCCAAAACTAATTGGTCGGGATCTTCTTGAAAAGTCGAGAAAGCCGATTTTGAGGGCCTAAACTATATTTTGTCACCAAAATAACTCATATGTCATGGCTTATAGCTATGAGTTTTAGTTGTTGGCCCATTTCAAATCGAACTACATCTAAACAACTCAAACCTAGCTCGATAGTTTTTCTTCGGCTTTTATCACACTCACACCGTTTTACGTATTCCAAGTCTAGTTGGCCCACATCTTCTTGAAAAACCATGAAGGCCGATTTTGAGAGCCTAAACTATATATTTGTTTTTACCAAAATCTCTCATAGGTCATGGCTTATAACGATGAGTTTTGATAGTTGGCCCGTTTCACCTCGAACTATATCCAAATAGCTCAAACCTAATCCGATAGTTTTTCATAAGTTTTTGTCGCACTCTCACCGTTTCACGTATTCCAAGTCTAATTGACCCGTATCTTCTTACAAAACTATGAAGGCTGATTTTGAGGGTTTAAACCGCATTCTTTCACCAAAATAACTCATAGGTCATAGCTTATAGATATGTGTTTTGGTTGTTGGACCGTTTCGCATCGAACTATGTCCAAAAAGCTCAAACCTAACCCGACATTTTTTCGTCGCTTATTGTTGCACTCACATTGTTTCACATATTCCAAGTCTAGTTGGCCCGTATCTTCTTGCAAAGCTGTGAAGGCTGATTTTCAAGGCCTAAACTATATTTTTTCACCAAAATAGCTTATAGGTCGTGGCTTATAGCCATGATTTTGATCGTTGGTCCGTTTCAAATCGACCTAGGTCCAAAGAGCTCAAACCTAACTTGATAGTTTTTCATTAGTTTTTATCGCACTCACACTATTTCACGTATTCCAAGTCTAGTTGGATCGTATCTTCTTGAAAAACCATGAAAACCGATTTTGAGGGCCTAACCTATATTTGTTTTATCCAAATTACTCATAGGTCATGGCTTATAGCGATGCATTTTGATCATCGACTCCTTTCGCATCAAACTATGTCCAAACGAGCTCAAACCTAACCCGACAGCTTTTTCATCATTTTTTGTTGCACTCACACCGTTTCACTTATTCAAAGTCCAGATTGGTACAGTATCTTCTTGAAAAACTATGAAAGATGATTTTGAGGGTATAAACAATATTTTTTCACCAAAATAACTCATACGTCATGGCTTATAGCGATGCGTTTTGGTCGTTGGTCCGTTTCAAATCGAACTAGGTCCAAACAGACTCAAACCTAACCCAACGAGTTTTTTATCAATTTTTGTCGCACTCACACCGTTTCATATACTCTAAGTCTAGTTGGCCCATATCTTCTTCAAAAATCATGATGGCCGATTTATAGGGCCTAAATTATGTTTTTTTTTAACAAAATCACTCATAGATCATGGCTTATAGCGATGAGTTTTGATCGTTGGCCCGTCTCGTATCAAACTAGACCCAAACAGACTCAAACCTAGCCCTATAGTTTTTCATCAATTTTTATCGCTTTCACACCGTTTCATGTATTCCAAGGCTAATTGGCTCCGTATCTTCTTGAAAAACCATGAAGGCTGATTTTGACAACCTAAATTATATATATTTTTTTAATCAAAATCACTCATAGGTCATGGCTTATAGCGATGAGTTTCAATCGTTGGTTGTTTCGCATGGAACTAGGGCCAAACAGACTCAAACTTGGCTCGTCGGCTTTTGTCGCACTCACATTGTTTTATGTATTTCAAGTCTAGTTGGCTCGTATCTTCTTGAAAAATTATGAAGGCTAATTTTGAGGGCCTAAACTACATTGTTTCACCAAAATAACTCATAGGTCATGGCTTATAGCCATGAGTTTTGGTTGTTGGCCCGTTTCAAATCGAACTAGGTCCAAACGAGCTCAAACCTAGCTTGATAGTTTTTCGTCGAGTTTTATCGCACTCACACTCGTTTCACGTATTCCAAGTCCAGTTGGCCCGAATTTTCTTGAAAAACCATGAAGGATGATTTTGAGGGCCTAAACTATATTTTTTTTACCAAAATCACTCATAGGTCATGACTTATAGCGATGAGTTTTTATCGTTGGCCCGTTTCGCGTCGAACTAAGTCCAAAGAGCTCAAAACTAGGTCAATGGTTTTTCTTCGACTTTTTTGCTCTCATAACGTTCGACGCATTCTAAATCCAGTTGGGTTGCATCTTCTTGAATAATTGTGAATACTAATTTTGAGGTCTTAAACTATATTTTTTTCTCAAAATCACTCATAGGTCATGGCTTAAAGCATTTAGTTTTGATCGTTGGCCCATTTCGCATCGAACTAAGTCTAAATCGCTCAAAAATGAGTCGATAGTTTTTCATCGGCTTTTATCGCTCTCACACCATTCGCCGTAATCCAAAACTAGTTGGTCCGCAACTTCTTGAAAAACCGTGAAGGCTGATTTTGAGGGCTCGAACTACATTTTTTCACCAAAATAAGTCATAGGTCATGGCTTATAGCCATGAGTTTGGATTGTTGGCCCGTTTCAAATTGAACTAGGCTCAAATAGCTCAAACATAGCTAGTTTTTATCACACTTACATCATTTGACGTATTCCAAGTGTAGTTGGCCCGTATCTTCTTGAAAAATATGAAAGCTCGATTTTGAGGGCCTAAATTATATTTTTTTTTACCAAAATCACTCATAGGTCATGGCTTGTAACGATGAGTTTTGATCGTTGGCTCTGTTTTGTATCAAACTATGTCCAAACAGGTGAAACCTAACTTGATAGTTTTTTATCGGTTTTTATCACAATCACACCATTTCACATATTTCAAGTCCAATTAGCTCGAATTTTCTTGAAAAACCATGAATGATGATTTTGAGGGCCTAAATTAAATTTTTTGTTTTTACCAAAATCACTCATAGGTCATGGCTTATAGCCATGAGTTTTGATCGTTGGCCCGTTTTGCATCAAACTAGGTCCAAACAGACTCAAACTTAGCCTAACAGCTTTTCGTCGGTCTTAATCGCACTCTAACCGTTTCATGTATTTTAAGTCTAGTTGGCCCGAATCTTCTTGAAAAACCTTGAAGGCTGATTTTGATGGCCTAAACTATATTTTTTTTATCAAAATCACTCATAGGTCATGGCTTATAGCAATGAGTTTTTATCGTTGGCCCATTTCGCATTGAAACTAGGTCCAAACAGCTCAAACCTAGCTCGACAGCTTTTTGTCGGCTTTTATCGTAATTACACCGTTTCACCTATTTCACGTCCAGTTGGATCGAATCTTCTTGAAAAACCATGAATGATGATTTTGAGGCCCTAAACTATATTTTCTTTTATCAAAATTACTCATAGGTCATGGCTTATAGTGATGAGTTTTGATCGTTAGCCTGTTTCGCATTGAACTAGGTCCAAACGTACTCAAAATTAGCCCAACGAGTTTTTTGTCGGTTTTCATGGCACTCAAACCGTTTAACGTATTCAAAGTCTAGTTGGTCCGAGTCTTCTTGAAAACCCATTGAGGATGATTTTAAGGGCCTAAACTATTTTTTTTTATCAAGATCACTCATAGGTCATGACTTATAGCGATAAGTTTTAATCGTTGGCCCGTTTCGCATTGAACTAAGTCTAATAAGCTTAAAACTCGGGTCGATAGTTTTTCTTCCGTTTTTCTTGCTCTCATAACGTTCGAAGTTTTCTAAATCTAGTTGGGCTGCATCTTTTTGAATAACTCGTGAATATAAACTTTAAGGTCTTAAACTATATTTTCTTTACCAAAATCACTCATAAGTCATGGCTTAAAGCAATGAGTTTTGATCATTCGCCCGTTTTGCATCGAACTAAGTCTAAATCGCTCAAAACTGGGTCAATAGTTTTTTATCGGCTTTTATCGCTTTCACACTATTCGACGTAATCCAAAACTAGTTGGTCCGCACCTTCTTGAAAAACTATGAAGGTTGATTTTGAGGGCTCGAACTAAATTTTTCACTAAAATAACTCATAGGTCATGGCTTACGGCTATGAGTTTTGGTCGTAGACCCATTTCAAATCGAACTAGGTCTAAACAGGTTCAAACCTAGCTTGATAGTTTTTTGTTTGTTTTTGTCGCACTCACACCGTTTCACGTCTTCCAAGTCTAGTTGGCCCGTATCTTCTTGAAAAACATGAAGGCCGATTTTGAGGGCCTAAATTATATTTTTTTTACCAAAATCACTCATTGGTCATGGCTTATAGTGATGAGTTTTAATTGTTGGTTCGTTTCATATCAAACTATGTCCAAACAACTCAAACCTAACCGGACGGTGTTTTCATTAGTTTTTGTCGCAATCACACCGTTTCACGTATTTCAATTCCAATTGGCCTAAATTTTCTTGAAAAACCATGAATGATGATTTTAAGGGCGTAAATTAAATTTTTTTTTACCAAAATCACTCATAGGTCATGGCTTATATCGATGAGTTTTGATCGTTAGCCCGTTTCGCATCGAACTAGGTCCAAACGACTCAAACTTAGCCCAACCGTTTTTCATCGATCCGAATCGTACTTTAACCATTTCATGTACTCAAAGTCTAGTTGGTCCGAATCTTCTTGAAAAAGCTTGAAGGTCGATTTTGAGGGCCTAAACTATATTTTTTTTACCAAAATCACTCATAGGTCATGGCTTATAGCGATGAGTTTTGATCGTTGGCCCGTTTCGCATCGAACTAGGTCCAAACAGACTCAAACTTAGCCCGATAGTTCTTCATCGGATTTTATCGCAATCACACCGTTTCACCTATTCGAAGTTCAATTGGATCAAATTTTCTTGAAAAACCATTAAACATGATTTTGGGGCCCTAAACTATATATTTTTTTTTACCAAAATCACTCATAGGACATGGCTTATAACGATGAGTTTTGATCGTTAGCCCATTTCGCATCGAACTAGGTCCATACAGACTCAAACTTAGCCTAATAGTTTTTCGTCGGTTTTATGGCACTCAAACCATTTCATGTATTCAAAGTCTAGTTGGTCCAAATCTTCTTTAAAAACCATGAAGGATGATTTTGAGAGCCTAAAATACATTTTTTTTACCAAGATCACTCATAGGTCATGACTTATAGCGATGAGTTTTAATCGTTGGCCTATTTCACATTGAATTAAGTCTAAATAGCTCAAAACTCGGATCGATAGTTTTTCTTCCGTTTTTCTTGCTCTTATAACGTTCAAAGTATCCTAAATCTAGTTGGGCTGCATCTTCTTGAATAATTGTGAATACCGATTTTGAGGTCTTCAACTACATTTTAAAATCACTCATAGGTCATGGCTTAAAGCAATGAGTTTTGATCGTTCGCCCGTTTCACATCGAACTAAGTCCAAATCGCTCAAAACTCGGGTCGATAGTTTTTTATCGGCTTTTATAGGTCTCATATTGTTCGACGTAATCCAAAACTAGTTGGTCCGCAACTTCTTGAAAACCGTGAAGGTCGATTTTGAGGACTTAAACTATATTTTTTTCCAAAAATAACTCATAGGTCATAGCTTATAGCTATGAGTTTTGGTCGTAGGCCCATTTCAAATCGAACTAAGTCCAAACAACTCAAACCTAGCATGATAGTTTTTGTTTGTTTTTTACACACTCACACCGTTTTACGTATTCCGAGTCTAGTTGGCTCGTATCTTCTTCAAAAACATGAAGGCTGATTTTGAGGGCCTAGACTATTTTTTTTTACCAAAATCACTCATGGTTCATGGTTATAACAATGTGTTTTGATCGTTGGCCCGTTTTGCATCGAACTAGGTCCAAACAGACTCAAACTTAACATGACAGCTTTTTGATAATTTTTGTCACTCTCACACCGTTTCACGTACTCCAAGTCTAGTTGGCCCAAATTTTCTTAAAAAACCATGAATGATGATTTTAAGGGCATAAATTAATTTTTTTTACCAAAATCACTCATAGGTCATGGCTTATAGCAATGAGTTTTGATCGTTGGCCCGTTTTGCATCGAACTAGCCCCAAACAACTCAAACCTAACCCAATAGTTTTTTGCTAATTTTTATCGCTCTCACATCGTTTTACGTATTCCTAGGCCAATTGGCCCGTATCTTCTTGAAAACCGTGAAGGCCGATTTTAAAGGCATAAACTATATATTTTTTTATCAAAATCACTCATAGGTCATGACTTATAGCGATGAGTTTTGGTTGTTGGCCCGTTTCACATCGAGCTACATCTAAACAACTCAAACTTAGATCGATAGTTTTTCATCAATTTTTATCGCAATCACACTCGTTTCACGTATTCCAAGTCTAATTTTGCCCGAATCTTCCGGAAAAACCATGGAGGCTGATTTTAAGGGCCTAAACTATTTTTTTTTACCAAAATCACTCATAGGTCATGACTTATAGCGATGAGTTTTGATCGTTGGCCCGTTTCGTATCAAACTAGGTCAAAACAACTCAAACCTAGCCCGACAAGCTTTTCGTCGGCTTTTATCGTAATCACATCGTTTCACCTATTCTAAGTCTAGTTGGATCGAATCCTCTTAAAAAACCATGAATGATTATTTTAAGGCCCTAAACTATATTTTTTTACCAAAATCATTCATAGGTCATGGCTTATAACGATGAGTTTTGATTGTTAGCTCGTTTCGCATCGAACTAGGTCCAAACAGACTCAAACTTAGCCCAACAATTTTTCGTCAATTTTTATAGCACTTAAATCGTTTCATGTATTCCAAGTCTAGTTGGCTCGAATCTTCTTGAAAAACCCCGAAGGATGATTTTGAGGGTGATAGCTCCATTTCTTAACCTATAGACTTTAGGCAAGTGCACCTATCATTCTATAGTATAATTGACGAGTATCGAGTGTCGATCCTACGGAGACTAAGATTACTAGTAATTACCTCCTATTTATTATCTAACCGATGAATTATAGTGATAATGAATCAAATAAAAGTACTCGATAATTAAAGCAAGATTACAAAATTGCAATGAGAGTGATGATAATAACCAGATGAGCAATCAATGGTGAAGGTAGTGCCCGGATAGCGAATCCCTCGTAGATCTTCTATGTAATCACAATGTCTTTTATTCAATCATTCTTTATATTTATTGGACGAGTAGGAATTCCTCGAATTATGCTAAGTACTTTCTCAAGTTAACTAACACCTAATATTGAGTTGATTAATTGAAATCTCTTTCTAATTAATACCTCTAAGATTGCATTAATGCGTTCCGTGAATCCCTTTATTAGATTTGACTCTAATCCGGAGGATTTATATTGTCCTATCTCTAGGATTGCATGTAACTCCTTTCGGTCATGGTTGACCTAATCATATTTAGGACTTTTCAGTCTCACAAGTATGAAATCAAATATGAATCAACATGCTAGCTTATGTTAACTCAAATTAATAATAAAAGTGACATGATTGAATCACAATAAAAATAATGATTGAATTGAATGAAAATATCAAATTACATAGTCAATATTAGGGTTCATCGTATCTAGGCACCAAAATAATTTAGTTCATGATTAAAGCAAGGAATGCATAAATCTTAAACGAGAAAACAATCTAGATTAAAGGAAAACATTGTAACCCTTATGATCTTGATGCAATCTTCTTCAAAATCTATGAGAATCCACTCCAACGAGTGTTATCTTGCTTAAAAACCCTAGTTCTTTTCGTGCTTCTCGACCATCGTCATGTATCTTAGCTCCCCTTTTTTTAGGTCGAGTTTCGATTAAATAGGAGTAAAAAAATCACGTTTTGTAAGACACGGCCAAGTACACGATCGTGTCTTTGTCCGTGTAGTCCAAATGTAATTTTTCCTCGAAGTAGATGGTTACACGGCCCAGTACATAGCCGTGTATTGGCCCGTGCAACTCTCTATTTTACGTATCAGCTCTTTTCTAGTTACATGGCCGTGTCCCCGGCCGTGTAACTCATTTGTCATTCCAAACTCATAAATTTTTGCTCCTTCTTGCTTTGTTTACATTCCTTTTTACCAAAATAATATAGTACGACCTACGTAACATCATTTAGACAAGATAAGTGCCAAACTTGTACCATTTATCACCAAAGGTAATTGAAATATAGGAACTTTTGACACTAAAATTATGCATAATTTGGTACTTATCAAATTTCCCCACACTAAAGCTTTTGCTTGTCCTCAAGCAAAATAAAAGGAGGTGTGTTCATTCCGCCTAGACTTGTAACAATTAAGATTTGGCCTCGAAAATGGCGATTAGGCATGCACGAAATAACAATTAAATGTACTTCGAATTTCAAATCATTTTAAAAAAAATTTGCAACATAATAATAAGTCAAGCCAAGATCGTGCGTGTGTGCATCAATATGTACATGTTGATATTATGAAGTCAACTACATTACTATCTTGAATCCACATAACAAATTTGGAACCGTAACTATAGAATAGTTATGTTTTTCATAAATGCAAGAGTCACCATAATTTTATCACTTTACGCATTTATCTATTCATTAGTGACATTGAGTGCGTTTTATGCTCCATCCCAACTTTTTCACCCACTTGATTGCTACAAACTCGGTTAGTGAATTAATGGCTTTCCTTAGTGTGTAAATGTACACTTGTTTGGTTTTTTCACCCACGTGAAGACCCTTCACTTTTGGTGATTGCCTCCGATTACTCGGAGAATCCCTTTTCGTGGGTGCTTTGCATACTCATATCTTTATGTAAGACATTGGAGTAATTTTATTTGAAGGCCACATTCATTTATCCTAGTTTAGGTTCAACAAGTGAGGAATCACATTTATTCATTTAGGCATTAGCATTTAAATTTCTTACATGTAATCAAACATAACAACCCTATAAGTAAAGTTCCAATCTCATCATCTAGATTATGAAGTAAGCATAAGTTTTCATTCATAATTTCGACAATAACCCCGATAAGTGCTCAAAAATAGTTTATGGCTCAACACACGATTACCGTAAATTTTTTTTTTAATCCAAGCACACTCATTATCAACTCATGCATGCAAAAAACTATGCATTTTCATCATAGGCCGGATATTACTACTCCTAGGCAAAATAAGGAACACACATCATTTGCTTTGATACCCTTTTTTTCCCTTCCACATAACAAAAGGTACATTTTCCTCAATGTACAAAATTAGGCACAAAATAAAGTATTGACAAAAAGGAAGAAAGGGTTAAGAGGATTAGGTACCGGAACTTCCCCGAAGAAGAGAAGACATTTTCTCGAACGTGGGTCCGAATTCCATCCATTTTCACTCATAGCCTTGCAAAAGAAAAAAAAACAACTAGTAAAAATTGAAAATGAAATCACTAAGCCAATAAATACCATCAAGCTCATGATCATGGCTCAACGAGGCTCTACATTGTCTAAAGATTATGGTGGTGCCGAGGTTGGTTGCAAGTCCGTTATAGGTGCGGGATTCCTATCGGGTAACAAAATATGAAAATGGTTAAGTAGACTCTCCATACACCTCTCTACCCTCTACAAACGAGCTTCGTGCTCCCTTTGTATAGCAACTAACTCGGCTATATCGACCTTCCTCTGTGCGAGATATAGCTAGTGGTGCGAGTGGGTCCCGAGGTGGTGCTTGTGGCACATGCCGATCAACATCATCTCCATCTACTGCTCGCCTCGGTTGTGGCTGGCTCTTGGGCATCTACTAGTGTATAATATGCCCTCGATGGTCCTCGACTCTTCTCTACCATACCCATGCTCTTAAGCACTCTCAAGTCGAGGGCCTCCATCTAACACATCTCTTGCATGCTTGACATTGGGGGAAGACAACCCATACATCTAATCAATTGGGTGATATAATTCCCTATATACAATGCCTTGGGCTTCTTATTCTTTGCTTGTCCCCCGATGAAATTGGCTAGAAAGAACCCGATATGGATGGGGTAGCACTCGACATACTCGTATAGGCATAGTAGGTCCTATGAACCTACTACTCCCGGACTATCCTTCCTAGCATTAAGTGATCGGGCTAACGTACCTATGGAGATATCTCAATGTAAGAGATTTTAGAGTAGTTCTCTTTGATTTGCTAGGGTCGTATCGCGACTCATGGATAATGCGTCTCCGATATCTGCATAACCGACGTTCATTGGTAAAGTCGTTTTCAACTTGTAGTATTCTTGGCTTGCTACAAACTCCCGAGAGTAAATACCCATATGGATGGAAAAAGGTAGTGTAACTCATCTATATCGACTTCCCATTCAATTTGAACTCGAGTACATCATCAATATCCATGCCACGAAGCTTACCCCGTATTGTGAAGGTTGAAAGTACCTCTAATGTCGGATCTCGGTAAGCAATGGGTTGAATCCCCAAGAATCGTCCCAACCACCAACATAGATCAAGCCCCGGACTTCTTGCTTTAACCTTAGCATTTGTAGAGCCCCCCAATCTATACATCCGTAGCTACGAAAGGGTTTTCATTATAATAACTCATATCGATCTTTCTCGGTTCCGGATAATTTTGGTATCCGTCGCCTAGGTGATGGTTAGGAGGGTTGCTTGTTGAGGTGAAATCTATCTCGGGGTCGGCTAGATGAGCCCTCATCTCGTTGCCTCTTCCTCGAAGGAATCTTCTTCTTTTCTGAGGTCTCTCGGGAGTTCTTGTCATTATCTTGTGTCTATCAAGCTTCAACAAGAAGGTTGTCCGAACCTATTTAACAACACATAAAAACCGAATGACATTAAACAATTTCATAAGATAATGCACAACGGGAAGATTGTTAAGCATTAATTCCTAATATGAGAAATCTTCCTATTGACATTCGAAATTGGATCAACGAGATAATTTTTTATAACAATGGCGACTAGACAAACAATGAATCCAATCCAAATATACCAAATGGAAACTTCAAAAATCATATCCACGACACTGTGCTAAGCATATTCATCAATCACATCCCTCACACACAATTCATCGAACGAGTAGTGTGCGGTTGTGTTAAGCAATAACTCTACACTTACGTGCATTATTTACCACAACCCATGCAATGATATTTACACACCGAATACTACCTAAAACTACCAGCCAACACATGCTTCAACAACACAACAATGAATCAAATATCGGATTGTTCAAAACCTAAACATCCAAAATAAAATAGATCCCAAGACCGGAAATTAAAAATGGAATCACACATCTATGGCCTTAATTTCTCTCACACTCGACAACATGACCAAATATGTGTAAAATCATCAAAACCCATTGTGATTCAATACTAAAAATAAAGATTTTAGAAACCAAACCTGATTCGAGTCTAAGAGTTAGAGTAGAGGCCGAGTAATGGTGACCAAATATGTGCTTGTGATAACCGAGAGGTAAATGTATGGTGGTGGCGACGTGGTGGAGGTAGGTCGTGGTTGGGGAAGCGAGGGAGAAGGGTTTTGATGCAGCACAAAAATCGTGTGATTTTGAAAGAGAAGAGGGGTTTTGAAAATATAACCCGTATGCCTTAAAAGGCGATTACACGGGATAATACTTAGCCATGTCTTAGGTCGTGTCTTTCCAGATGTAACCCAAATTGCGAAAGACGGTTACACGAATTAACTACATGGTCGTGTATTTGGCCGTGTCTTTCCGGTGTAACCCAAATCCAAACGAGACAACTATACGGGATTAGACACGGTCGTGTCGTTGGTCGTGTCTTTCGATTGAAACCCCAAAGTAGATAGATTGTTACACGGGTAGAGACACAACTGTGTCTCATCCCGTGTAACGTTTTGTCTCTCTCTCTTTTTTTATATCAAAGAAATAAAGTAAGATAATATTGAAAAATAAACTTGGGTTGCCTCCCAAGAAGTGCTTGTTTAACGTCATTAGCTTGACGTTCTTAAAGTTCATGGTTCGATGGGTTGGAGATTGAACTCCTCTCTAACAAGGTTGTCAATATCCCCTCTAAGATATAACTTCAACCAATGATCATTTAAACATACCTTTATCCGGATGTGTGATTTCTATGGTGCCATAGGGAAAGACTTGTCTTGCCGTGAATGATCCCGACCAGCGAGATTTAAGCTTACCGGGGAATAATTGAAGACGAGAGTTGTACAAGAGTACTTGATCTCCCTCCTTGAATAGTTTGGCTTGCTTAATGTTGCGATCATTATATTTCTTGGCCCTTTCTTTGTACGACTTCACATTCTCATAGGCTTCCAAACACCATTCTTCAAGCTCATTGATTTGCAGTTTCCTATTTTCTCTTATAAGATCAAGGTTAAAATTGACGGACTTGATTGCCCAATATGATTTATGTTCAAGTTTGACCAGTAAGTGGCATGCTTTACCATGCATAACCTATAAGGTTTGGTGTCTATAGGTGTTTCGTATGTCTGTTCTGTAAGCCCATAGAGCATCGTCTAGTTTTTCCGACCAATCCTTTCTATGGTGCTCTATGGTCTTTTCGAGAATCCTTTTCGGTTCCCTATTAGCTACTTCGACTTGGCCACTTGTTTGTAGATGGTAAGAGTTAGCTACTCTATGTGTAACACCATACTTCATAAGCACCCTAGAAAATTGAGTGTTATAAAAGTGTGTGCCCCTATCACTTATAATTGCTTTGGGTGAACCAAATCGTGAAAAAAACTTTTTCAAAAACTTTACCACCACCCTAGCATCATTAGTGTGTAAAGCCCGATCTTCAACCCATTTAGACACATAATCAATTGCCACAAGAATGTATTTTTGACCATTCGAAACGAGAAAAGGACCCATGGAGTCAATGCCCTAAATATCAAAAATTTCATAAACCGAGTATATAGTTTTGGGGCATTTCATCATGTCGAGAGATGTTACCCGATCGTTGATAATTATCACATGATTTCACATACCGTTGGGCATCCTAAAATAATGTAGGCCAATAAAAACCTAACTCGAGCACTTTTCGAGCAGATCCTATTTGCATGGTAGTGTCCACCGGTAGGTCCTTAATGACAATGATCTAGGATTTTCCATCCCTTTAAATAGGACACACATCTCCTAATAATCTAGTCCGCATAGATCTTAAATAAATATAGATCCTCCCAAAGGTAGTTCTTCAATTCGAAAAGAATTTCTTCTTTTGCTGATGAGTGAGTCCCTTAGGAAGGATCTTAGCAACCAAATAATTAATGATATCAGCAAACCATGGGGTTTCAAGCTCACTTACCTATTTAATGCTATAGAGGCGCTCTTACGGGAATGCATCATTGATCTCTTCTTCATCAAGTTTCTCTAAATGAGGGTTCTCTAATCGAGACGGAGGGTCTACGGCCAAGTTCTCGGCTCCTTTTTTATCTTTGATTTCTAAATCAAATTCTTACAACAACAAGATCCACCTAATCAACTCTGGGTTTAACATCTACTTTGTTCAACGGATATCTTAATGCGGAATGGTCGGTGTAAACAACAATCTTGGATAGGACTAAGTAAGATCTAAATTTATCAAACGCAAAAACTGCAACTAGCAATTCTTTTTCGTAGTAGTATAATTCTCCTATGCATCAGTCAAAGTCTTGCTAGCATAGTAAATGGGTTGAAAATGTTTATCTCTCGTGCTATCCAAGAACTGCACCAACTGCAAAATCACTAGCATCACACATTATTTCAAAGGGAAGATTCCAATCTAGGGTAACCATTATTGGGGCATTAATCAATTTTTCTTTCGAGTGTTAAAAGCATTCAAACACTCCTCTTCGAAAAAAAAATCGTATCTTTCTCAAGCAACTTGGTTAAAGGCCTAGAAATTTTAGAAAAGTGTTTTATGAATCTTTTATAAAAGCCTATATGACCCAAAAAACTTCTAATAGCCTTAACCGAAGTTGGGGAGGTAATTTTTCAATAGTTTCAATTTTTGCTCTATCTACCTCAATCCCCCTATAAGAGATTTTATGGCCTAAGACTATACCCTCTTGTACCATAAAATGACATTTTTCCCAATTTAAAACCAGATTAGTTTCTTCACACCGTTCAAGCACTCTTTTCAAATTATGAAGACATAAATCAAAAGAATTACCAAAAATAGAAAAATCATCCATAAATACCTCCATTATGTTCTCCACCGGATCATCAAAAATGGCCATCATGCACCTCCGAAATGTAATAGGTGCGTTGCACAACCCAAATGGCATCCTTCGTAGGCGAACGTGCCATAGGGACACGTGAATATAGTCTTTTCTTGGTCTTTCGGGGTTATAGGAATTTGAAAGTAGCCCAAAAGACCATCTAAGAAACAGATAATACATGTGTCTCGCTAGTCGTTCCAAGCATATGATCAATAAATAGGAGAGGAAAATGGTCTTTCCGAGTGGCATCATTTAGTTTTCTATAGTCGATGCACACTCTTCAACCGATGACCGTTCTTGTTGGAATCAGCTCATTTTTTCCATTTGGGACCACTCGTCATCCATCCTTTCTTTGGAACAACCTGCACGGGGCTCACCCAAGAACTATCGAAATAGGGTAAATCACTCCTACATCAAAAAGTTTAATTACCTTAGTTTTCATAACTTCCTTCATATTTGGATTAAGCCTCTTTTGAGGTTGGACCATTGGCTTAAAATCATCCTCCATCAAGATTTTATGAGTGCAAAAAGAGGGGCTAATTCCTCTAATGTCCGAAATTTTCCAAGCGATAGCCCTCTTATGCTCTCTAAGAACATCTAACGACTTTTTCTTTTGATCCACCTTTAGCTTAGAAGAAACTATTACTCGGTAACTTTGAATCTTTTTCAAGAAATGCATACTCTAAGTGTTTCGATAAAGTTTTCAATTCCAAACTAGGTGGATCCTCAATAAAGGGTTTTAATCTCTTTTCCTTACCTCTCGTCAATCTCCTCAAACTCCTTCTTCCTAATCATGAACTCAATAGCTTCCGGACGAGCTACTTGCTCAACTCTAATGGGGTCATCCCCATCATTCTCCTCACCTTAAATGATACACAAGTGCCAACGAATCATCATATATAATTTCCCGCACAGATTCTAAAACTACAGTATTAATAGCATCAATGAAATAACATTTGTCATCATGTTTAAGGGAATGTCTCATAGATTTTGAAATAAGAAAGTTACCTCTTCATCCCTAACCCTAAGAATAAGCTTACCATCACTAACATCAATAATGGCTCTAGTAGTAGCTAAAAATGGTCATCCTAGGATTAATGGTACTTCTACATCCTCATCCATATCAAGTATCACAAAGTCAACTCGGAAAAATAAATTTATCTACCTTAACCAACACATCTTCAATTTGACCTCTAGTGGTATTTAACGGATCTATCTACTAACTGTAAGCTCATTCTTGTCGATTTAGGTTCTCCCAACCTCAGTTTCTTGAACATTTTATAAGGCATTAAATTTATACTGGCCCTAAGGTCGGCTAATGCCTTTTCAACTAACAAACTACCAAATGAGCAAGGAATAGTAAAACGCCTTGGGTCTTGTAATTTTTGAGGTAGCTTGTTTTACAGGATAGTAGAGCACTCCTCACTCAATGTCACTCGTTGACATCTTTTCCAACTTCCTCTTGTTTGAAAGACGTTCTTTCAAAAATCTAGCATACTTTGGCATCTGCGAAAGAGCTTCAACAAAAGGTATATTTATATACAGACTGTTTAAAAAGTTTAAGAAATTTACCAAACTATTCATCCATACGGTCCTTTTGTAGCTTTGCATGATATGGAACCGTAGGTTTGAAGTCTCTCACTCGGTTGAGGTTGCTCGCTAACTTTTTTTGGCTCTTTACTCTTTTTGACTATTTTCTCTTCTTCACCTTTTCTTCTTCTCCATTCATAATTCCTTTCCACTTCTAAGAGAGACTGCCTTCACATGTTCTCTAGGATTAGTCTCGGTATTACTAAGCACACTACCTTGTTGCCTCTCGGAAAAGGACTTGGCAAGTTGCACAATTTGCTTCTCAAGGTTGTGGATAGAAGCCTCTTGGTTTCTCAATGCTCGTTTCGAGTTGCTCGAAACCGAGAATTAGATGTTTGAATGAGCTTAGTCATAAGTTCTTTAAAACTAGGCTTCTTCTCCCGAGATAAGTTCTACTACTAAAATCCGAGTGGATGATTCTGTCTTTGCTATCCTTGACCTCCCTAAGAGAAATTAGGGTGATTTCTCTAACCCGAATTGTAAAAATTACTCGTATGGGTTGTTTTGAGTACGAGAAGCATTACCCATGTAATTAACTACCCCCTTGCAATCCTAGCTCAAATGTCCTTCTCCACACAACTCACACTGCATAACCTCGAAGCGGTTGTCGTACTACCGATATACCATCCATCTTCTTACTCGAGCCTCCACCTAGGTCGCTAGAGTTGTGATCGCATCTACATCATAAACACCTGCTGGTTTATTTGGTTTTGTTCTAGTTGTGCTCCACTCGGTAGTTATTCATAGCCATTTGCTCTATCAATTCCCGAGATGCATCGGGTGTTTTATTATTCGAGTGCCTCTAGTCGTTGAATCTATCATCCGTCTAGTAGCTAGATTCGGACCACTCGTAGAAAGTTTGAACTTGCATCTCCATATAGGTATGCCATGGTGTGGGCATCTCCTCAGCAAATCCTTAAATCGCTCCCACGTGTCATAAAGTGTCTCCGACTCAATCCGTGCAAATGAGGAGATATCATTCCTAAGTTTTACAGTCTTTACGAGTGGGAAGTATTTTGCTAGGAACTTCTCCGCCATTTGGCTCCGGGTAGTAATAGATCCCCTAGGTAGAGAGTTCAACCACTCGCTTAGCTCTACTCCTCAATGAGAATGGGAATGGTCTCAATCCGATGGCGTCATCCGTAGCCCCATTGATCTTGAATGTGTCACAAATTTCCAAGAAGTTGGCCAAGTGAGCATTCGAGTCTTCTTCTTGCAACCCATCAAATTGCACAAATTGTTACACCATTTGGATGATGTTCGGTTTGATCTCAAAGTTGTTGGCCACAACAGTTGGTCCGACAATGCTAGACTCCGTTCCTGTCAAATTTGGTCTAGCATAATCAAACATGGTTCTTTCTTCCTCGACCATGATTATTTACGGTTCTCCTTCCCTCTCGATGTTCTTCTTCTCTTTCCCTATCCAACTCTTCTTCTCTTTGTCTAAATCGACTTTTGAGGTTTCAAAGAATTGTTCTTTCCATTTTAGGATCCGGCTCAACTAATTCGATCAAGTTATTGCGAGTCATACACTAACCCGGCTCCCGAAAAAGTGGCACGAACAAAGAAAAGCGTAATTCAAAAAAAATATGATAAAGAAAAATGAAACTAAATATTATATAAAAATAAATAAATAAATAAAATAAAATGGCTAGATTAATAAAAATAAAGTTTTTCTAATATCCTAGTCCCTAGTAACAGCGCTAAAAACTTGATAGCCCCATTTCTTAACCTATAGCCTTTAGGCAAGTACACCTATCATTCTATAGTATAATTGACGGAGTATCGACTGTCGATCCTATTAGAGACTAAGATTACTAGTAATTACCTCCTATTATTATCTAACCGATGAATTATAGTGATAATGAATCAAATAAAAGCACCGATAATTAAAGCAAGATTACAAAATTGCAATGAGAGTGACGATAATAACCGGATGAGCAATCAATGGTGAACGTAGTACCCGGATAGCGAATCCCCGTAGATCTTCTATGTATCACAATGTCTTTTATTCAATCATTCTTTATATTCATTGGACAGTAGGAATTCCCGAATTATGCTAAGTACTTTCTCAAGTTAACTCACACCTAATCTCGAGTTGATTAATTGAAATCTCTTTCTAATTAACACCCCTAAGATCGTATTAATCCATTCTGTGAATGCCTTTATTAGATTTGACTCTAATCCGGAAGATTTATGTCGTCCTATCTCCGGGATTGCATGCAACTCCTTTTCGGTCATGGTTGACCTAATCATATTTAGGACTTTTCGATCTTACAATATGAAATCGGATATGAATCAACATGCTAACTTATGTTAACTCAAATTGATAATAAAAGTGACATAAATGAATCACAATAAAAATAATGATTGAATTGAATGAAGATATCAAATTACATAGTCAATCTTAGGGTTCATTGTATCTAGGTACCAAAATAATTTAGTTCATGATTAAAGCAAGGAATGCATAAATCTTAAACGGAAAACAATCTAGATTAAAGGAAAATATTGTAACCCTTATGATATTGATGCAATCTTCTTCAAAATCTATGAGAATCCACTCCAACAGACATTATCTTGCTAAAAACCCTAGTTCTTTTCATTCTTCTCAGCTCGTCCTCATGTATCTCAGCTCCCTCTTTTTCGAGTCGAGTTTCGATTAAATATGAGTAAAAAAATCACGTTTCGTAAGACATAACCAAGTACACGATCGTGTCTTTGTCCGTGTAGTCCGGATGTAATTTTTCCTCGAAGTAGACGGTTACACGTACCGTGTACTATCCCGTGTAACTCTCTATTTTACGTATCGGCTCTTTTCTAGTTACACGGCCGTGTCCCCGGCCGTGTAACTCATTTGTCATTCGAAACTCATAAATGTTTGCTCCTTCTTGCTTTGTTTACATTCCTTTTCACCAAAATAATTTAGTACGACCTACGTAACACCATTTAGACAAGATAAGTGCCAAACTTGTACCATTTATTACCCAAGGTAATTGAAAAATAGGAACTTTTGACACTAAAATTATGCATAATTTGGTACTTATCGTAGGGCCTAAACTATATATATATATATATATATATATTTTACCAAAATCACTCATAGGTCATGGCTTATAGTGATGAGTTTTGATCGTTAGCCCATTTCGCATCAAAGTAGGTCCAAACAGACTCAAACCTAGCTCGATAGTTTTTTGTCGGTTTTCATCGCAATCACACCGTTTCATGTTTTCTAAGTCCAAGTTGGCCCGAATTTTCTTAAAAAACCATGAATGATGATTTTAAGGGCCAAAATTAAATTTTTTTTACCAAAATCACTCGTAGGTCATGGCTTATAGCAATTAGTTTTAATCGTTAGCCCATTTCGCATCGAACTAAGTCCAAATAGCTCAAACTTAGCCCGATAGTTTTTTATCGCTTTTATCGCACTCCAACCGTTTCATGTATTCTAAGTCTAGTTGGCCCGAATCTTTTTGAAAAACTCTAAACGATGATTTTGAGGGCCTAAACTATATTTTTTTTATCAAAATCACTCATAGGTAATGGCTTATAGTGATGAGTTTTGATCGTTGGTCGTTTTTTATGGAACTAGGTCCAAACAGACTCAAACTCGGCCCGTCATTTTTTATCGCACTCACACCGTTTTACGTATTTTAAGTCTAGTTGGCTCGTATCTTCTTGAAAAACTATGAAGGCTGATTTTGAGGGCCTAAACTATATTTTTTCATCAAAATAACTCATATGTCATGGCTTATAGCCATGAGTTTTGGTCGTTGGCTCATTTCAAATCGAACTCGGACCAAAGAACTCAAACCTAGCTCGATAATTTTTCATCAATTTTTATCGCACTCACATAGTTTCACATATTCCAAGTCCAATTGGGTCGAATCTTTTTGAAAAACCATGAAGGATGATTTTGAGGCCCTAAACTATATTTTTTTTTACCAAAATCACTCATAGGTCATGGCTTATAGCGATTAGTTTTGATTGTTAGCCCGTTTTGCATCAAACTAGGTCCAAAAAGCTTAAACTTAGCCTAATAGTTTTTTGTCGGCTTTTATTGCACTCAAACCGTTTCACGTATTCCAAGTCTAGTTGGCCCTAATCTTCTTGAAAAACCCCGAAGGATGATTTTGAGGGCCTAAGCTACATTTTTTTTTACCAAAATCACTCATAGGTCATGGCTTATAGCAATGAGTTTTGATCGTTGGCTCGTTTCAAATTGAACTAGGTCCAAGCAACTCAAACCTAGCCCAATAGTTTTTCGTTAGTTACTATCGCAATCACACCATTTCACGTATTCCAAGCCTAGTTGGCTCGAATCTTCTTGAAAAATCATGAATGATGATTTTGAGGGCCTAAACTTTTTTTTTTTTTTACCAAACTCACTCATAGGTCATGGCTTATAGCGATGAGTTTTTATCGTTAGCCCATTTCGCATTGAACTAGGTCCCAATAGCTCAAACTTAGCCTAATAGTTTTTCATCGGCTTTTATCATACTCCAACGAGTTTCATGTATTCCAACTCTAGTTGGCTCGAATCTTCTTGAAAAACCCTAAAGAATGATATTGAGGGCCTAAATTTCATTTTTTTTACCAAAATCACTCATAGGTCATGGCTTATAGCGATGAGTTTTGATCGTTGGCTCGTTTTGCATGGAACTAGATCCAAACAGACTCAAACCCGGCCCATCATTTTTTATCGTACTCACATCGTTTTACGTATTCCAAGTCTAGTTGGTCCGTATCTTCTTGAAAAGCTCGTGAAGGCTAATTTTGAGGGCCTAAACTACATTTTTTCACAAAAATAACTCATAGGTCATGGCTTATAGCCATGTGTTTTAGTCGTTGGCCCGTTTCAAATCGAATTAGGTCCAAACAGCCTTAAACCTAGCCCTATATTTTCCTCATTTTTTATCGCACTCACATCATTTCACGTATTCCAAGTCCGAGTTGGCTCGAATCTTCGTGAAAAATCATGAAGGATGATTTTAAGGGCCTCAACTACATTTTGTTTTGCCAAAATCACTCATAGGTCATGACTTATAGCGATGAGTTTTGATCGTTGGCCCGTTTCGCATGGAACTAGGTCCAAACAGACTCAAACTCCGGCCCGTTAGTTTTTATCGCTCTCACACATTCTACGTATTCCAAGTTTAATTGGCTCGTATCTTCTTGATAAACTGTGAAATCCGATTTTGAGGGCCTAAATTATATTTTTTTCACCAAAATAACTCATAGGCCATGGCTTATAGCCATTAGTTTTGGTCGTTGGCCCATTTCAAATTGAATTAGGTCCAAGCAGCTCAAACCTAGCCCGATAGTTTTTCATCGCTTTTATCGCACTCACACCATTTTACGTATTCCATGTCTAGTTGGCCTAAATCTTCTTGAAAAACAATGAAGGATGATTCCGAGGGCATAAACTATATTTTTTTTAGCAAAATCACTCATAGGTCATGACTTATAGCGATGAGTTTTGATTGTTGGCCTGTTTCGTATCGAATTAAGTCCAAACAGACTTAAAACTCGGGTGAATAGTTTTTCTTCAGCTTTTTTTGCTCTCATAACGTTCGAAGTGTTCTAAATCTAATTAGGCCGCATCTTCTTAAATAATTGTGAATACCGATTTTGAGTTCTTAAACTATATTTTTTTTACCAAAATCACTCATAGTGTCATGGCTTAAAGCAATGAGTTTTGATCGTTTGCCCGTTTCGCATCGAACTAAGTCCGGATCGCTCAAAACCGGGTCTATAGTTTTCATCGGCTTTTGTCGCTCTCACACCATTCGACGTAATCCAAAACTAGTTGGTCCGCAACTTCTTGAAAAATCATGAAGGCTAATTTTGAGGGCTTGAACTACATTTTTTCACTAAAATAACTCATAGGTCATGGCTTATATCAATGAGTTTTGGTTATTGGCCCATTTCAAATCAAACTACGTCCAAATAACTCAAACCTAGTCGATAGTTTTTGTCGCACTCACACCGTTTCATGTATTCTAAGTCTAGTTGGCCCGTATCTTCTTGAAAAACATGAAGGTTGATTTTAAGGGCCTAAACTATATTTTTTTTACCGTAATCACCGATAGGTCATGGCTTATAGTAATGAGTTATGATCATTGGCCCTTTTCGCATCGAACTATGTGCAACCGCTCAAACCTAACCCGATAGTTTTTCATCGGCTTTTTTGCACTCACACTCGTTTCACGTACTCCAAGTCTAGTTGGCCCGTGTCTTCGAAAAACATGAAGACCGATTTTAAGGGTCTAAACTCGTATTTTTTTACCATAATCGCCGATAGGTCATGGCTTATAGCAATGAGTTATGATCGTTGGACCTTTTCGCATCAAACTATGTCCAAACAGACTCAAACCTAACCCGATAGTTTTTTGTCGGCTTTTCTCGCACTCACACCGTTTCACGTACTCCAAGTCTAGTTGGCTCCTGTCTTCTTGAAAAACCATGAAGGCTGATTTTGAGGGCCTAAAATATTTTTTTTTAACAAAATCACTCATAGGTCATGGCTTATAGCGATGAGTTTTGATCGTTGGTCGTTTTGCATCAAACTAGGTCCAAACAGACTCAAACCTAGCCCGATAGTTTTTCGTAATTTTTTATCGCAATCACACAGTTTCACGTATTCCAAATCCAGTTGGCTCGAATCTTCTTGAAAAACCATGAATGATGATTTTAAGGGCTTAAACTATATTTTTTTTACCAAAATAACTCATAGGTCATGGCTTATATCAATGAGTTTTGATCATTAGCCCGTTTCGCATCGAACTAGGTCCAAACAGACTCAAACTTAGCCTAACAGTTTTTCATCAATTTTTATCGCACTCAAACCTTTTCATATATTCCAAGTGTAGTCGACTCGAATCTTTTTGAAAAACCCCGAAGGATGATTTTGAGAGCCTAAACTATATTTTTTCACCAAAATAACTCATAGGTCATGGCTTATAGGCATGAGTTTTGGTCGTTGGGTCATTTCAAATCGAACTAGGTCCAAACAGACTTAAACCTAGCTCGATAGTTTTTTGTCAATTTTTATCGCACTCACACCGTTTCACATATTCCAAGTCTAGTTGGCCCGTATCTTCTTGAAAAACCATGAAAGCCGATTTTGAGGGCCTAACCTATATTTTTTTCACCAAAATAACTCATAAGTCATGGCTTATAGTCATGAGTTTTGGTCGTTGGCCCATTTCAAATCAAACTAGGTCCAAACGTACTCAAACTTAGCCCGAAAGTTTTTTCGTTATTTTTTACCATACTCACACCGTTTCACGTATTCCAAGTCTAGTTGGCTCGTATCTTCTTGAAAAACCATAAAGGCCGATATTGAGGGCCTAAACTATATTTATTTTACGAAAATCACTCATAGGTCATGGCTTATAACGATGCATTTTGATTGTTGGCCGGTTTCACATCGAACTAGGTCCAAACAATTCGAAACCTAGCCCTACAGACTTTTTGTTAGTTTTTATCACAATCACATCGTTTCACTATTCCAAGTACGAGTTCAGTTGAATCTTTTTGAAAAACCATAAAGGATGATTTTAAGGGCCTAAACTACATTTTTTTCACATAATTACATCATAGGTCATGGCTTATAGCTATGAGGTTTGGTCGTTGGCTCGTTTCGCAAAGAACTAGATACAAACAGACTCAAACCTAGCTCGACAATTTTTTGTCGGCTTTTATCGCACCCACACCGTTTCACGTATTCCAAGTCCAGCTTGGCCCGTATCTTCTTTAAAAGTCGTGAAGGCTGATTTTGAAAGCTTAAACAACATTTTTTGACCAAAATAACTCATAAGTCATAGCTAATAGCTATGAGTTTTCATCGTTGGCCCGTTTCAAATCAAAATAGGTCCAAACAGACTCAAACCTAACTCGATAATTTTTCATCAATTTTTATCGCACTCACATCGTTTCACGCATTCGAAGTCCAGCTTGGTCCGTATCTTCTTGAAAAATCATGAAGGATGATTTTGAGAGCCTAAACTATATTTTTTTAATAAAATCGCTTATAGGTCATGGCTTATAGCGATGAGTTTTGATCGTTGGCCCATCTCGCATTAAACTAGGTCCAAACAATTCGAAACCTAGCCCGATAGTTCTTCATCGGCTTTAATCATACTCACATCGTTTCACGTATTTCAAGTTCGATTGGCTCGAATCTTCTTGAAAAACCATGAAAAATGATTTTGAGGGCCTAAGCTATATTTTTTTACCAAAATCGCTCATAAGTCATGGCTTATAGCGATGAGTTTTGATCGTTGGCCCAATTCGTATCGAATTAGGACCAAACAACTCAAACCTAGTCGGATAGGTTTCGTTAGTTTTTATCACAATCACATCATTTCACGTATTCCAAGTCCAGTTCGCTCGAATCTTTTTGAAAAACCATGAATAATGATTTTGAGGTTCTAAACTATATTTTTTTTTACCAAAGTCACTCATAGGTCATGGCTTATAGCGATTAGTTTTGATCGTTAGCCCGTTTCACATCGAACTACGTCCAAACAGACTCAAACATAGCCCGATAGTTTTTCGTCGGCTTTTATCGCACTCATGCCGTTTCATGTATTCGAAGTCCAAGCTTGGCCCGTATCTTCTCGAAAAACTATGAAGGCTGATTTTGAGGGCCTAAACAACATTTTTTTCACCAAAATAACTCATAGGTTATAGCTAATAGAAATGGGTTTTCGTCGTTGGTCCGTTTCAAATCAAACTAGGTCCAAACAGACTCAAACCTAGCCCGATAATTTTTCATCAATTTTTATCGCACTCACACTCGTTTCACGTATTCGAAGTCCAAGTTGGCCCGTATCTTCTTGAAAAATCATGAAGGATGATTTTGAGAGCCTAAACTATATTTCTTTAATAAAATTGCTTATAGGTCATGGCTTATAGCGATGAGTTTTGATCGTTGGCCCATCTCGCATTGAACTAGGTCCAAACAGACTCAAACCTAGCCTCGATAGTTTTTCATCGGCTTTAATCATACTCACACCGTTTCACATATTCCAAGTTCGGTTGACCCAAATCTTCTTGAAAAACCATGAAGAATGATTTTGAGGGCCTAAGCTATATTTTTTTACCAAAATCGCTCATAAGTCATAGCTTATAGTGATTAGTTTTGATTGTTGGCCCGATTCGTATCGAATTAGGACTAAAACGACTCAAACCTAGCTTGATAGGTTTCGTTAGTTTTTATCACAATCATATTATTTCACATATTCCAAGTCCAAGTTGGCCCGAATCTTTTTGAAAAACCGTGAATAATGATTTTGAGGGTCTAAACTATATTTTTTTTACCAAAATCACTCATAGGTCATGGCTTATAGCGATTAGTTTTGATCGTTAGCCCGTTTCACATTGAACTAGGTCCAAACAGACTCAAACATAGCCCGACAGCTTTTTTCGGTTGTTATCGCACTCATGCCGTTTTATGTATTCGAAGTCCAGTTGATCGGCATCTTCTTGAAAAACTATGAAGGCTGATTTTGAGGGCCTAAATTTCACAAAAATAACTCATTGGTCATGGCTTATAGCAATAAGTTTTGGTCGTTGGTCTATTTCGCATCGAAGTAGGTCCAAACGTACTCAAACCTAGCCCACTAGTTTTTTGTTAGTTTTTTTTGCACTCACACCGTTTCGGGTATTCCAAGTCCAAGTTGGCCCAGTATCTTTATGAAAAAACATGAAGGATGATTTTGAGGGTCCGAACTACATTTTTTCACCCAAATAACTCATATGTCATGGCTTAAAGCTATGAGCCTTGGTCGTTAGCCCGTTTTGTTTCAAACTAGATCTAAACAACTCAAACCTAGCCCGACGAGCTTTTCATCATTTTTTATCGCACCCACACCGTTTCACGTATTTCAAGTCCAGCTTGGTCCGTATCTTCTTCAAAAGCTCGTGAAAGTTGATTTTGAGGGCCTAAACTACATTTTCTTACTAAAATAACTCATAAGTCATGGCTTATAGCGATGAGTTTTGATCGTTGGCCCGTTTCAAATCAAACTAGGTCCAAACAGACTCAAACCTAGCCCGATAGTTTTTGGTCGGCTTTTTTCGAGCACTCACACCGTTTCATATATTCTAAGTCTAGTTGGCCCGAGTATCTTCTTAAAAACCAATGAAGGATGATTTTGAAGGCCTAAACTATATTTTTTCACCAAACTAACTCATAGGTCATGGCTTATAGCTACGAGGTTTGGTCGTTGGCCTATTTCATATCGAACTAGATCCAAACAGACTCAAACCTAAGCCAATAGGTTTCGTCAGCTTTTATCACAATCACACCGTTTCACATATTCCAAGTCCAGCTTGGCCCGAATCTTTTTGAAAAACTATGAATAATGATTTTGAGGGTCTAAACTATTTTCTTTTTACCAAAATCACTCATAGGTCATGGCTTATAGCAATTAGTTTTGATCGTTAGCCCGTTTCATATCGAACTAGGTCCAAACAGATCTCAAACTTAGCCCGATAGTTTTTTGTCGGCTTTTATCGCACTCATACCGTTTTATGTATTCCAAGTCTAGTTGGTCCGTATCTTCTTGAAAACTATGAAGGCTGATTTTGAGGGCCTAAACAATATTTTTTCACCAAAATAACTCATTGGTCATGGCTTATAGCGATAAGTTTTGGTCGTTGGTTCGTTTCGCATCGAAGTAGGTCTAAATATCTCAAACCTAGCCAAACAAGCTTTTTGTTAGTTCTTTTCTCGCACTCACACCATTTCACGTATTCTAAGTCCAAGTTAGCCGATATCTTCATGAAAAACCATGAAGGATGATTTTAAGGGCCTAAACTAAATTTTTTCACCAAAATAAGTCATATATCATGGCTTATAGCTATGAGGTTTGGTCGTTAACCCGTTTCGTATCAAACTAGATCCAAACAACTCAAACCTAGCCCGATAGTTTTTTGTCGGCTTTTATCGTAGCCATACGGCTTCACGTATTCCAAGTCCAAGTTGGTCCGTATCTTCTTCAAAAACTCGTGAATGCCGATTTTGAGGGCCAAAACTACATTTTTTTTCCAAAATAACTCGGAGGTCATGGCTTATAGCGATGAGTTTTGATCGTTGGCCCGTTTCAAATCGAAATAGGTCCAAACAGACTCAAACCTAGCCCAATATGTTTTTGTCGGCTTTTATCGCACTCGTACCGTTTCACGTATTTCAAGTCCAAGTTGGCCCGTATCTTCTTGAAAAACTATAAAAGTTGATTTTAAGGGCCTAAATAATATTTTTTCACCAAAATAACTCATACGTCATGGCTTATAGCTATGAGGTTTGGTTGTTGGCCCGTTTCGTATTGAAGTAGGTCCAAATAGCTCAAACCTAGCCCAATAATTTTTTGTCAATTTTTTTGCACTCACACTCGTTTCACGTATTCCAAGTCCGATTGGCCTAGTATCTTCTTAAAAAACATGAAGGATGATTTTGAAGGCCTAAACTATATTTTTTCTCCAAAATAACTCATAAGTCATGGCTTATAGCTATGACGTTTGGTCGTTCGCCTCGTTTCATATCAAACTAGATCCAAACAGACTCAAACCTAGCCCGACAGCTTTTCATCGGCTTTAATCGTACTCACACCGTTCAAGTATTCCAAGTTCGGTTGGCCCGAATCTTCTTGAAAAACCATGAAGGATGATTTTGAGGACCTAAGCTACATTTTATTACAAAATCGCTCATAGGTCATGGCTTATAGAGATGAGTTTTGATCCACGGCCCCGATTCCCATCGAATTAGGACAAAACGACTCAAACCTAGCCCGATAGGTTTCTTCGGCTTTTATCACAATCAAATCGTTTCACGTATTCCAAGTCCAGTTGGCTTGAATCTTTTTAAAAAATCATGAATAATGATTTTGAGGGTCTAAACTATATTTTTCTTACCAAACTCACTCATGGGTCATGGCTTATAGCGATTAGTTTTGATCGTTAGCCCGTTTCGCATCGAACTAGGTCCAAACGAGCTCAAACATAGCTTGATAGTTTTTCATCATTTTTTATCGCACTCATGCCGTTTTATGTATTCGAAGTCTAGTTAGCTTCGTATCTTTATGAAAAACTATGAAGGCTGATTTTGAAGGCCTAAACACCATTTTTTCACCAAAATAACTCATTGGTCATGGCTTATAGCGATAAGTTTTGGTCTTGGTCCGTTTTGCATCGAAGTAGGTCCAAACGACTTCAAACTTAGCCCAATAAATTTTGGTTAGCTTTTTTCGCACTCACACCATTTTATGTATTCCAAGTCCGAGTTAGCTCGGTATCTTCATGAAAAACCATGAAGGATGATTTTGAGGGCATAAACTATATTTTTTCACCAAAATAACTCATAGGTCATGGCTTATAGCTATGAGGTTTGGTCTTTAACCCGTTTCGTATCAAACTAGATCCAAACAGACTCAAACTTAGCCCGACAAGTATTTCATCGGCTTTTATCGCACCCACATCGTTTCACGTATTTCAAGTCTATTTGGTCCGTATCTTCTTCAAAAACTATGAAGGCTGATTTTGAGGGCCTAAACTACATTTTGACCAAAATAACTCATAAGTCATAGCTTATAACTATGAGTTTTGATCGTTCGCCCGTTTCAAATCGAACTAGGTCCAAAAAGCTCAAACCTAACCTAACATTTTTTCGTCGGCTTTTATCGCACTTATACCGTTTCACGTATTCCAAGTCGGTTGACCCATATCTTCTTGAAAAACTATGAAAGCCGATTTTGAGGGCCTAAACAATATTTTTTTCACTAAAATAACTCATATGTCATGGCTTATAGCTATGAGGTTTGGCCGTTGGCCCGTTTCACATCGAAGTATGTCCAAATAGCTCAAACCTAGCCCGATAATTTTTTGTCGGCTTTTTTCGCACTCACACTATTTCACGTATTCCTAGTCCAGTTGGCCCGAGTATCCTCTTAAAAAACCATGAAGGATGATTTTGAAGGCCTAAACTACATTTTTTCATCAAATTAACTCATAGGTCATGCCCTATAGCGATAAGTTTTGGTTGTTGATCCGTTTCGCATCGAAATAGGTCCAAACGGACTCAAACCTAGCTCAACGAGTTTTTTATTAGTTTTTTTCACACTCATGCCGTTTCACATATTCCAAGTCCAATTGGCCCGAGTATCTTCATGAAAAACCATGAAGGATGATTTTGAGGGCCTAAACAATATTTTTCACCAAAATAACTCATAGGTCATGGCTTATATCTATGAGGTTTAGTCGTTAGCCCGTTTCGTATCGAACTAGATCCAAATAGCTCAAACCTAGCCCGATAGTTTTTCATCGGTTTTAATCGTACTCACACCGTTTGACGTATTCCAAGTTCAATTGGCTCGAATCTTCTCGAAAAACCATGAAGGATGATTTTAAGGGCCTAAGCTATTTTTTTTACCAAAATCGCTCATAGGTCACGGCTTATAGCGATGAGTTTTAATCGTTGGCCCGATTCGCATCGAATTAGGACCAAACAACTCAAACCTAGCCCGATAGGTTTTGTCGGCTTTTATCATAATCACACCATTTCATGTATTCCAAGTCCAATTGGCTCGAATCTTTTTGAAAAACCATGAATAATGATTTTGAGGGTCTAAACTAAATTTTTTCACCAAAATAACTCATATGTCATGGCTTGTAGTTATGAGGTTTAGTCGTTAACCCGTTTCGTATCAAACTAGATCCAAACAACTCAAACCTAGCCCAACAGGTTTTTTATCATTTTTTATCACGACCACACCATTTCTCGTAGTCCAACTCAAAACTAGTCCGTATCTTCTTCAAAAATTATGACGAGCTGATTTTGAGGGCCTAAACAATATTTTTTCACCAAAATAACTCATTGGTCATGGCTTATAGCGATAAGTTTTGGTTGTTGGTCCATTTCGCATCGAAGTAGGTCCAAACAGACTCAAACCTAGCCCAACGAGCTTTTTATTAGTTTTTTTCGCACTCACGCCGTTTCGGGTATTCCAAGTCCAATTGACCTAGTATCTTCATGAAAAACCATGAAGGATGATTTTGAGGGCCTAAACAATATTTTTCACCAAAATAACTCATAGGTCATGGCTTATACCTATGAGGTTTGGTCGTTAGCCCGTTTTGTATGAAACTAGATCCAAAAAGCTCAAACCTAGCTCGACAGCTTTTCGTCGGTTTTATCGCACCTATACTATTTCACGTATTCCATGTCCAGGTTAGTCCGTATCTTCTTAAAAAGCTGTGAAGGCTTATTTTGAGGGCCTAAACTATATTTTTTCACCAAAATAACTCATAAGTCATGGCTTATAGCTATGAGTTTTGATCGTTGGCTCGTTTCAAATCGAACTAGGTCGAAACGACTTAAACCTAGACCAATATTTTTTCGTCAGCTTTTATCGCACTCATGCCGTTTTATGTATTCCAAGTCCAGGTTGGCTCGTATCTTCTTGAAAAACTATGAAGGCTGATTTTGAGGGCCTAAAGAATATTTTTTCACCAAAATAACTCATACATCATGGCTTATAGCCACGAGGTTTGGTCGTTGGCCCGTTTCGCATCGAAGTAGGTCCAAACAACTCAAACCTAGCCCGATAGTTTTGGGTCGGCTTTTTCGCACTCACTCTGTTTCACGTATTCTAAGTCTAGTTGGCCCGAGTATCTTCTTAAAAAGCCAAGAAAGATGATTTTGAAGGCCTAAACTATATTTTTTTCACCAAAATAACTCATAGGTCATGGCTTATAGCTACGAGGCTTGGTCGTTAGCCCGTTTCGGATCGAACTTGGTCCAAACGACTCAAACATAGCTCGATAGTTTTACGTCGGCTTTTATCGCACTCATGCCGTTTCATGTATTCGAAGTGTAGTTAGCCTATATCTTTTTGAAAAACTATGAAGGCTGATTTTGAAGGCCTAAACAACATTTTTTCACCAAAATAACTCATTGTTCATGGCTTATAGCGATAAGTTTTGTTCTTGGTCCGTTTCGCATCGAAGTAGGTCCAAACAGACTCAAACTTATCCAATAATTTTTGGTTAGCTTTTTCGCACTCACACCATTTCATGTATTTCAAGTCCAGTTGGCCTAGTATCTTCATGAAAAACCATGAAGGATGATTTTGAGGGCATAAACTACATTTTTTCACCAAAATAACTCATAGGTCATGGCTTATAGCTATGAGGTTTGGTCGTTAGCCTGTTTCGTATCAAACTAGATCCAAACAGACTCAAACCTAGCCCGACAGCTTTTGTCATTTTTATCACGACCACACCGTTTCGCGTATTCCAAGTCTAGTTGGTCCGTATCTTCTTCAAAAACTATGAAGGCTGATTTTGAGGGCCTAAACAACATTTTTTCACCAAAATCGAGTCATTAGTCATGGCTTATAGCGATAAGCTTTGGTTGTTGGTCCGTTTCACATCGAAGTAGGTCCAAACGAGCTCAAACCTAGCCCAATAGGTTTTTGTTAGTTTTTTTCGCACTCACGCCGTTTCACGTATTCCAAGTCCAATTGGCCCAATATCTTCATGAAAAACCATGAAGGATGATTTTGAGGGCCTAAACTATATTTTTCACCAAAATAACTCATAGGTCATGGCTTATAGCTATGAGGTTTGGTCGTTAGCTAATTGTGTCAAACTAGATCCAAAAAGCTCAAACCTAGCCCGATAGTTTTTCGTCGGCTTTTATCGCACTCATACCGTTTCATGTATTCCATGTCCAAGTTGGTTTGTATCTTCTTCAAAAGCTGTGAAGGCCGATTTCGAGGGCCTAAACTACATTTTTTCACCAAAATAACTCATAGGTCATGGTTTATAGCAATGAGTTTTGATCGTTGGCCCGTTTCAAATCGAACTAGGTCACAAAAGCTCAAACCTAGCCCAATATTTTTTCGTCGGCTTTTATCGCACTTATACCGTTTCACGTATTCCAAGTCTAGTTGGCCCATATCTTCTTGAAAAACTATGAAAGCTGATTTTGAGGGCCTAAACAACAATTTTTCACCAAAATAACTCATACGTCATGGCTTATAGCTATGAGGTTTGGTCGAAGTATGTCCAAACAGTCTCAAACCTAGCCCGATAATTTTTTATCGGCTTTTTTCGTAATCACACTATTTCACGTATTCCAAGTCCAGTTGGCCCGAGTATCTTTTTAAAAAACCATGAAGGATGATTTTGAAGGCCTAAACTACATTTTTTCATATAAATAACTCATAGGTCATGCCCTATAGCTATGAGGTTTGGTCGTTAGCCCCTTTCGTATCGAACTAGATCCAAATAGCTCAAACCTAGACCGATAGTTTTTCATTAGTTTTAATCGTACTCACACCGTTTCACGTATTTCAAGTTCAATTGGACCAAAATCACTCATAGGTCATGGCTTATAGCGATGAGTTTTGATCGTTGGCCCGATTTGCATCGAATTAGGACCAAACAACTCAAACCTAGCCCGATAGTTTTCGTCAATTTTTATCACAATCACACCGTTTCACATATTCCAAGTCCAATTGCCCCGAATCTTTTTGAAAAATCATGAATAATGATTTTCGTGGTCTAAACTATATATATATTTTTTTACCAAAATCACTTATAGGTCATGGCTTATAGCGATTAGTTTTGCTCGTTAGCCCGTTTCATATCGAACTAGGTCCAAACAACCCAAACTTAGCTCGATAGTTTTTCGTCGGCTTTTATCGCACTCATGCCGTTTTATGTATTCCAAGTCCAGCTGGCCCGTATCTTCTTGAAAAACTATGAAGGCTGATTTTGAGGGCCTAAACAACATTTTTTCACCAAAATAACTTATTGGTCATGGCTTATGGCGATAAGTTTTGGTCGTTGGTCCGTTTCGCATCGAAGTAGGTTCAAACGGACTCAAACCTAGCCCGATAGTTTTTCTTCGGCTTTTATCGCATCCACACCATTTCACGTATTCCAAGTCCGAGTTGGTCCGTATCTTCTTCAAAAACTATGAAGGCTGATTTGAGGGCCTAAACTATATTTTTTCACCAAAATAACTCATTGGTCATGGCTTATAGCAATGAGTTTTGATCGTTGGTCCGTTTCAAATCGAACTAGGTCCAAAAAGCTCAAACCTAGCCCAATATTGTTTCGTGAGTTTTTATCGCACTTATATCGTTTCATGTATTCCAAGTCTAGTTGGCCCATATCTTCTTGAAAAACTATGAAAGCTGATTTTGAGGGCCTAAAGAACATTTTTTCACCAAAATAACTCGTACGTCATGGCTTATAGCTATGAGGTTTGGTCGTTGGCTCGTTTTGCATCGAAGTACATCCAAACGAGCTCAAACCTAGCCCGACGAGTTTTTGGTCGGTTTTTTGCACTCACACCGTTTCACGCATTCCAAGTCCGAGTTGGCCTAGTATCTTCTTAAAAAGCCATGAAGGATGATTTTGAAGGCCTAAACTATATTTTTTCACCAAAATAACTCATAGGTCATGGCTTATAGCTACGAGGTTTGATCGTTGGCACGTTTTGTATCGAAATAGATCCAAACAATTTGAAACCTAGCCCGACGAGTTTTTCTTTAGTTTTTATCGCACCCATACCGTTTCACGTATTCCAAGTTCGAGTTGGTTCGTATTTTTTTCAAAAACTATGAAGGCTGATTTTGAGGGCCTAAACTACATTTTTTCACCAAAATAACTCATAGGTCATGGCTTATAACTATGAGTTTTGATCGTTGGCCCTTTTCAAATCGAACTAGGTCCAAACAGACTCAAACCTAGCCCAATAATTTTTCATCAATTTTTTTCGCATTCACATCGTTTCACGTATTCCAAGTCCAGCTAGCCCGAGTATCTTCTTAAAAAACCATGAAGGATGATTTTGAAGGCCTAAACTATATTTTTTCATCAAAATAACTCATAGGTCATGCCCTATAGCTATGAGGTTTGGTCGTTAGTCCGTTTCGTATCGAACTAGGTCCAAACAAGTTGAAACCTAGCTTGATAGTTTTTCATCGGTTTAAATCGTACTCACACCGTTTCACGTATTCCAAGTTCAATTGGACCAAAATCGATCATAGGTCATGGCTTATAGCGATGAGTTTTGATCGTTGGCTCGATTCGCATCGAATTAGGACCAAACAACTCAAAGCTAGCTCGATAGTTTTCATCATTTTTTATCACAATCACACCGTTCCACGTATTCCAAGTCCAATTGGCCCGAATCGTTTTGAAAAATCATGAATAATGATTTTCGGGGTCTAAACTATATATATATATATATTTTTTTTTTTTACCAAAATCACTTATAGGTCATGGCTTATAGCGATTAGTTTTGATCGTTAGCCCGTTTGACATTGAACTAGGTCCAAACAGACTCAAACTTAGCCCGACAGCTTTTATCGTACTCATGCCGTTTTATGTATTCCAAGTCCAGTTGGCTCGTATCTTCTTGAAAAACTATGAAGGCTGATTTTGAGGGCCTAAACAACATTTTTTCACCAAAATAACTTATTGGTCATGGCTTATGGCGATAAGTTTTGGTCGTTGGTCCGTTTCGCTTCAAAGTAGGTTCAAACAGACTTAAGCCTAGCCTAATAGTTTTTTGTTAGTTTCTTTCACGATCACACCATTTTACGTATTCCAAGTCCGGTTGGAACAGTATCTTCATGAAAAACCATGAAGGATGTTTTTGAGAGGCTAAACTAAATTTTTTCACCAAAATAACTCATATGTCATGGCTTATAGCTATGAGGTTTGGTCGTTAGCCCATTTCGTATCAAACTAAATCCAAAAAGCTCAAACCTAGCCGACGAGTTTTCGTCGGTTTTATCGCACCCATACCGTTTCACGTATTCCATGTCTAGTTTGTCCGTATCTTCTTCAAAAGCTCGTGAAGGCTGATTTTGAGAGCCTAAACTATATTTTTTCACCAAAATAACTCATAGGTCATGGCTTATAGCAATGAGTTTTGATCGTTGGCCCATTTCAAATCAAACTAGGTCCAAACGACTTAAACCTAGACCAATATTTTTTTGTTAGTTTTCATCGCACTCATATCGTTTCATATATTCCAAGTCCGAGTTGGCCCGCATCTTCTTTAAAAACTATGAAAGGTGATTTTGAGGGCCTAAACAACATTTTTCACCAAAATAACTCATACGTCATGGCTTATAGCTTTAAGGTTTGGTCATTGGCCCGTTTCGCATCGAAATAGGTCCAAACGAGCTCAAACCTAGCCCGATAGTTTTTGGTCGGTTTTTTCGCACTCACACCGTTTCACGTATTCCAAGTCCAGATTGGCCCGAGTATCTTCTTAAAAAGCCATGAAGGATGATTTCGATGGCCTAAACTATTTTTTTCACCAAAATAACTCATAGGTCATGGCTTATAGCTATGACGTTTGGTCGTTGGCACGTTTCATATCGAAATAGATCCAAACGGCTAAAATCTAGCCCGATAGTTTTTTTCCAGCTTTTATCGCACCCACACCGTTTCACGTATTCCAAGTCCGGTTGGTCCGTATCTTCTTCAAAACTATGAAGGTTGATTTTGAGGGCCTAAACTACATTTTTTCATCAAAATAACTCATAGGTCATGGCTTATAACTATGAGTTTTGATCGTTGACCCGTTTCAAATCGAACTAGGCCCAAACGGACTCAAACCTAGCCCAATAATTTTTCGTCGGCTTTTTTACACTCACATTGTTTCACGTATTCCAAGTCCGAGTTGGCTCGGTATCTTCTTAGAAAACCATGAAGGATGATTTTGAAGGCCTAAACTATATTTTTTCATTAAAACAACTCATAGGCCATGCCCTATAGCTATGAGGTTTGATCGTTAGCCCGTTTCGTACCAAACTAGATCCAAACAGACTCAAACCTAGCCCGACGAGTTTTTCATTAGTTTTAATCATAATCACACCGTTTCACATATTTCAAGTTTAATTGGACCAAAATTGCTCATAGGTCATGGCTTATAGCGATGAGTTTTGATCGTTAGCTCGATTCGCATCGAATTAGGACCAAACAACTCAAACCTAGCCCGATAGTTTTTGTCGGCTTTTATCACAATCACACCGTTTCACGTATTCCAAGTCCAATTGGCTCGAATCTTTTTGAAAAATCATGAATAATGATTTTCGGGGTCTAAACTATATTTTTTTTTTACCAAAATCACTTATAGGTCATGGCTTATAGCGATTAGTTTTGATCGTTAGCCCGTTTCACATTGAACTAGGTCCAAACGACCCAAACTTAGCCCGACAGGTTTTTCGTCGGTTTTTATTGCACTCATGCCGTTTTATGTATTCCAAGTCCAGGTTGGCCCGTATCTTCTTGAAAAACTATGAAGGCTGATTTTAAGGGCCTAAAAAACATTTTTTCACCAAAATAACTTATTGGTCATGGCTTATGGCGATAAGTTTTGGTCGTTGGTCCGTTTCGCATCGAAGTAGGTTCAAACTGACTCAAACCTAACCCAATAGTTTTTTGTTAGTTTTTTCACTCTCACACCATTTCACGTATTCGAAGTCCAGTTGGAATAGTATCTTCATGAAAAACCATGAAGGATGTTTTTGAGGGGCTAAACTAAATTTTTTCACCAAAATAACTCATATGTCATGGCTTATAGCTATGAGGTTTGGTCGTTCGCCCGTTTCGTATCAAACTAGATCCAAACATCTCAAACCTAGCCCGATAGTTTTTTGTCATTTTTTATCACCGCAACACCGTTTCACGTATTCCAAGTCTAGTTGGTCCGTATCTTCTTCAAAAACTATAAAGGTCGATTTTGAGGGCCTAAACAACATTTTTTCACCAAAATAACTCATTGGTCATGGCTTATAGCGATAAGTTTTGATTGTTGGTTCGTTTCGCATCGAAGTAGGTCCAAACGACTCAAAGCTAACCCAATATTTTTTCGTCGGCTTTTATCGCACTTATACCGTTTCATGTATTCCAAGTCCAGTTGGCCCACATCTTCTTGAAAAACATTGAAAGCTGATTTTGAGGGCCTAAACAACTTTTTTCACTAAAATAACTCATACATCATGGCTTATAGCCATGAGGTTTGGTCGTTGGCCCGTTTCGCATCGAAGTAGGTCCAAACAACTCAAACCTAGCCCGACGAGTTTTTGGTCGGTTCTTTTCGCACTCACACCGTTTCACGTATTCCAAGTCCAGTTGGCCTAGTATCTTCTTAAAAAGCCATGAAGGATGATTTTGAAGGCCTAAACTATATTTTTTCACCAAAATAACTTATAAGTCATGGCTTACGGCTACGAGGTTTGGGCGTTGGCACTGTTTCGTATCGAACTAGATCCAAACAGACTCAAACCTAGCTCGACGAGTTTTCACCGGTTTTAATTGTACTCACACCATTTCACGTATTCCAAGTTTAATTGGCTCGAATCTTCTTTAAAAACTATGAAGGATGATTTTGTGGGCTTATGCTATATTTTTTTACCAAAATCGATCATAGGTCATGGCTTATAGCAATGAGTTATGATCGTTGGCCAATTTTACATCGAACTAAATCCAAACAGCTAAAACCTAGCCCAATAGGTTTCATTATTTTTTATCGTAATCACATCGTTTCACGTATTCCAAGTCTAGTTGGCCCAAATCTTTTTGAAAAACAATGAATAATGATTTTAAGGGTCTAAACTATATTTTTTTACCAAAATCACTCATAGGTCATGGCTTATAGCGATTAGTTTTGATCATTAGCCCGTTTCAAATTGAACTAGGTCCAAACATCTCAAACATAGCCGTGAGTTTTTCATCGGTTTTTATCGCACTCATGCTTGTTTCATGTATTCTATGTCCAGTTAGCTCGTATCTTCTTGAAAAACTATGAAGGCTGATTTTGAAGGCCTAAACAACATTTTTTCACCAAAATATCTCATTACTCATGGCTTATAGTAATGAGTTTTGGTCATTTGCCCGTTTCACATCGAAGTAGGTCCAAACAGACTTAAACTTATCCCAACGAGTTTTTTATTAGTTTTTTTGCTCTCACACTTGTTTCACGTATTCCAAGTCTAGTTGGCCCGAGTATCTTCTTGAAAAACCATGAAGGTTGATTTTGATGGCCTAAACTACATTTTTTCACCAAAATAACTCATAGGTCATGGCTTATAGCTATAAGGTTTGGTCGTTAACCCATTTTGCATCAAACTAAACCAAACGACTCAAACTTAGCTTGATAGTTTTTTATCGGTTTTTATCGCACCGATACGAGTTTCACATATTACAAGTCCGGGTCATCCGTACCCTCTTGAAAAGCTCGTGAAGGCTGATTTTGAGGGCCTAAACTATATTTTTTCACCAAAATAACTCATAGGTCATGGCTTATAGCTATGAGTTTTGATCGTTGGCCCGTTTCAAATCGAACTAGGTCCAAACAACTCAAACCTAGACCAACATTTTTTTTGTCAATTTTCATCGCTCTCATACCGTTTCACATATTCCAAGTCCGTATCTTCTTGAAAAACTATGAAAGCTGATTTTGAGAGCCTAAACAACTTTTTTTCACCAAAATAACTCATACGTCATGGCTTATAGCCATGAGGTTTGGTCGTTGTCCCGTTTCACATCGAAGTAGGTCCAAACAACTCAAACCTAGCCCGACAGCTTTTGGTCGGTTTTGTTTGCACTCACACCGTTTCACGTATTCCAAGTCCAGTTGGCCTAGTATCTTCTTAAAAAGCCATAAAGGATGATTTTAAAGGCCTAAACTATATTTTTTTCACCAAAATAACTCATAGGTCATGGCCTATAGCTACGAGGTTTGGTCGTTGGCTTGTTTCGTATCAAACTAGATCCAAACAGCTCAAACCTAGCTCGATAGGTTTTCATCGGTTTTAATCATACTCACACCATTTCACGTATTCCAAGTTCAATTGACTCGAATCTTTTTCAAAAACCATGAAGGATGATTTTGTGGGCCTATGCTACATTGTTTTACCAAAATCGATCATAGGTCTTGCCTTATAGCGATGAGTTATGATCGTTGGCCAATTTCACATCGAACTAGATCCAAACGAGCTAAAACCTAGCCCGATAGGTTTCATTATTTTTTATCGTAATCACATCGTTTCACGTATTCCAAATCCAGTTGGCTCGAATCTTTTTGAAAAACCATGAATAATGATTTTGAGGGTCTAAACTATATTTTTTTTACCAAAATCACTCATAGGTCATGGCTTATAGCGATTAGTTTTGATCATTAGCCCGTTTCACATTGAACTAGGTCCAAACATCTCAAACATAGCCCGACGAGTTTTTCGTCGGTTTTATCGCACTCATGTTATTTCATGTATTCTATGTCCAGTTAGCTCGTATCTTATTGAAAAACTATGAAGGCTGATTTTGAGGGCCTAAACAACATTTTTTCACCAAATAACTCATTGGTCATGGCTTATAGCAATGAGTTTTGGTCGTTAGCCCGTTTCGCATCGAAGTAGGTCCAAACAGCTCAAACTTAACCCAACGAGTTTCTTATTAGTTTTTTTCGCTCTCACCATTGTTTCACGTATTCCAAGTCTAGTTGGCCCGAGTATCTTCTTGAAAAACCATGAAGGTTGATTTTGAGGGCCTAAACTACATTTTTTCACCAAAATAACTCATAAGTCATGGCTTATAGCTATGAGGTTTGGTTGTTAACCCATTTTGCATCAAACTAGACCAAACGACTCAAACTTAGCCCGATAGTTTTTTGTCAATTTTTATCGCACCGATACGAGTTTCAAATCGAACTAGGTCCAAACGGCTCGGACCTAACTCGATAGTTTTTCATCGGTTTTATCGCACTCACACCATTTCACATATTCCAAGTCTAATTGGCCCGTATCTTCTTACAAAATTATGAAGGCTGATTTTGAGGTCCTAAACTATATTTTTTCACCAAAATAACTCATAGGTCGTGGCTTATAGCCATGAGTTTTGATCGTTTGCCCATTTCAAATCGAACTATATTAAAACAACTCAAACCTAGCTCGATACTTTTTCGTCGGTTTTATCGCACCCACACCGTTTAACGTATTCCAAGTCCGGTTAGTCCGTATCTTCTTCAAAAAATATGAAGGTTGATTTTAAAGGCCTAAACTATATTTTTTCACAAAAATAACTAATAGGTAATGGCTTACGGCAATGAGTTTTGATCGTTGGCCCATTTCGTATCAAACTAGGTCAAAATAGCTCGGACCTAACCCGATAGTTTTTCGTCGGGTTTTGTCACACTCACACCATTTCATGTATTCCAAGTCTATTTGGCTCATATATTCTTGAAAAATTATGAATGCTAATTTTGTGGGCTTAAACTACATTTTTTTACAAAAATAACTCATAGGTCGTGGCTTATAACCATGAGTTTTGATCGTTGCCCCGTTTCAAATCGAACTAGATCCAAACGACTCAAACCTAGCTCAACATTTTTTTATCGGTTTTATCGCACTCCTACCGTTTCACATATTCTAAGTCCAGTTGGCCCGTATCTTCTTGAAAAGTTATGAAGGCTGATTTTGAGGGCCTAAACAATATTTTTTCACCAAAATAACTCAAACGTCATGGTTTATAGCTATGCATTTTGGTAATTGGCCCGTTTCGCATCGAATTAGGCCCAAACAACTCAAACCTAACTAGATATTTTTTTGTCGAGTTTTTTCCCACTCACACCGTTTCATATATTCCAAGTCCGGTTGGTCTAGTATCTTCTTAAAAAACAATTAAGGTTGATTTTAAGGGCCTAAACTATATTTTTTCACCAAAATAACTCATAGGTCATGGCTTATAGTAATGAGGTTTGGTCGTTGGCTCGTTTCGCATCGAACTAGATCCAAACAGACTCAAACCTAGCTTGATAGATTTTCATCAATTTTTATCACACCCACACCGTTTCACATATTCCAAGTCCAGTTGGTCCATATCTTCTTCAAAAGCTGTGAAGGCTGATTTTGAAGGCCTAAACTATATTTTTTCACCAAAATAACCCATAAGTCATGGCTTACGGCTATGAGTTTTGATCGTTGTCCCGTTTCACATCAAACTAGGTCCAAATAGCTCGGACCTAACTCGATAGTTTTTCATTAGTTTTTGTTGCACTCAAATCATTTCACGTATTCCAATTCTAGTTGGCTCGTATCTTCTTGCAAAATTGTGAATGCCGATTTTTTGGGCTTAAACTATATTTTTTTACCAAAATAACTCATACGTCGTGGCTTATAGCCATGAGTTTTGATTGTTGGCACGTTTGAAATCGAACTAGATCCAAACGACTCAAACCTAGCTCAACATTTTTTCGTCGGCTTTTATCGCACTCCTACCGTTTCACGTATTTCAAGTCCAGTTAACTCTGTATCTTCTTGAAAAACTATGAAGGCTGATTTTGAGGGCCTAAACAAAATTTTTTCACCAAAATAACTCATACATCATGGTTTATAGCTATGCATTTTGGTAATTGGCCCGTTTCATATTGAAGTAGGTCCAAACAACTCAAACCTAACCCGATTTTTTTTGTCATTTTTTCCCCACTCACATCGTTTCACGTATTCCAAGTCCGAGTTGGGCCAATATCTTCTTGAAAAACCATTAAGGTTGATTTTGAGGGCCCAAACTATATTTTTTACCAAAATAACTCATAGGTCATGGCTTATAGTTATGAGGTTTGGTCGTTGACTCGTTTCGTATCGAACTAGATCCAAACAACTCAAAACTAGCTCAATAGTTTTTCATTAGTTTTTATCGCACCCACACCGTTTCACGTATGCCAAGTCCGAGTGGGTCCGTATCTTCTTCAAAAGCTCGTGAAAGTTGATTTTTAGGGCCTAAACTATATTTTTTCACTAAAATAACTTATAGGTAATGGCTTACGGCTATGAGTTTTGATAGTTAGCTCGTTTCGTATCAAACTAGGCCCAAATAGCTCGGACCTAACTCGATAGTCTTTTGTTAGCTTTTATCGCACTCACACCGTTTCACGTATTCCAAGTCTAGTTAGCCCGTATGTTATAAAATTGTGAAAGTTGGTTTTGAGGATCTAAACTATATTTTTTCACCAAAATAACTCATAGGTCATGGCTTATAGCCATGAGTTTTGAACGTTAGCCTCGTTTCAAATCGAACTAGATCCAAATAGCTCAAACCTAGCTCGATATTTTTTCGTTAGTTTTTATCGCACTCCTACCATTTCACGTATTCCAAGTCTAGTTGGCCCGTATCTTCTTGAATAATTATGAAGGCTGATTTTGAGGGCCTAAACAACATTTTTTCACCATAATAACTTATACGAGCATAGCTTATAGCTATGCGTTTTGGTCGTTGGCCCGTTTCGCATCGAAGTAGGTCCAAACAACTTAAACCTAACCCGATATTTTTTTGTCGGTTTTTTTGCACTCACATCATTTCACGTATTTCAAGTCTAGTTGGTCCGAGTATTTTCTTGAAAAACCATGAAGGTTGATTTTGAAGGCCTAAACTATATTTTTTTCACCAAAATAACTCACGAGGTCATGGCTTATAGCTATGAGGTTTGCTCGTTGGCTCGTTTCGCATCGAACCGGATCCAAACAGGTTAAAACCTAGCTCGATTGTTTTTCTTTAGTTTTTATTGCACCCACACCGTTTCACATATTCCAAGTCCAATTAGCTCGTATCTTCTTGAAAAACTATGAAAACTAATTTTGAGGGCTCGAACTACGTTTTTCACCAAAATAACTCATAGGTCATGGCTTATAGCTACGAGGTTTGGTCGTTGGCTCATTTTGCACCGAATTAGATCCAAACGGCTCAAACTTAGCCTTACGAGTTTTTCGTCGGCTTTTATTGCACCCACACCGTTTCACGTTTTCCAAATCCAATTGGCTTGTATCTTCTTTAAAACCTGTGAAGGCTTATTTTTAAGGCCTAAACAATATTTTTTTACCAAAATAACTCATAGGTCATAGCTTGTAGCTATGAGTTTTAATCGTTGGTCGGTTTCAAACCAAACTAGGTCCAAACAGACTCAAACCTAGCCCGATAATTTTTCGTCGGTTTTATCGTACTCACACCGTCTCACTTATTCAAAGTCCAGTTTGGCCGAATGTTCTTAAAAAACCATGAAGGATGATTTTGAGGGCCAAAACTATATTTTTTTACCAAAATCACTCATAGGTCATGGTCGATAATGATGAGTTTTGATCATTGGCTGGTTTTGTATCGAAGTAGGTCCAAACAGTTCAAACCTAGCTCGATAGTTTTTCATCGGTTTTTATCGCAATCACATCGTTTCACGTATTCTAAGTCCGAGTTGGCCCAAATCTTTTTGAAAACCATGAATAATGATTTTGAGGGCCTAAACTCGTATTTGTTTTTACCAAAATCACTCATAGGTCATAGCTTATAGCGATTAGTTTTGATCGTTAGCCCATTTCACATCGAACTAGGTCCAAACAACTCAAACTAAGCCCGATAGTTTTTTGTCGGCTTTTATCGCACTCATACTTGTTTCACATATTCTAAGTCTAATTGGCTCGTATCTTCTTGGAAAACCATTAAGGATGATTTTGAGGGCCTAAACTATATTTTTTTAGCAAAATAACTCATAGGTCATGGCTTATAGCGATGAGGTTTGGTCGTTGGCCGGTTTCGTATCGAAGTAGATCTAAACGACTCAAACCTAGCACAGCGAGTTTTTCATCGGCTTTTATCACGCCCACACCTTTTCACATATTCCAAGTCCAGGTTGCCTCGTATCTTCTTGAAAAAACATGAAGTATGATTTTGAGAGCCTAAGTTATATTTTTTTCACCAAAATAACTCATAGGTCAAGGCTTATAGCTATGAGGTTTGGTCATTGGCCCATTTCGAATCGAACTAGATCCAAACGGCTCAAACCTAGCTCGATAATTTTTCATCGGCTTTTATCGCACCCACACCATTTCATGTATTCCAAGTCCGGTCGGCCGTATCCTCTTGAAAAACTATGAAGGCTGATTTTGAGGGCCAACTACATTTTTTCACTAAAATAACTCATATGTCATGGCTTATTGCTATAAGTTTTAATTGTTGGTCCGTTTCGCATCGAACTAGGTCCAAATAGCAAAAACCTAGCCCGATAGTTTTTTGACATTTTTTATCGTATTCCAAGCTTAGTTGGCTCGAATCTTCTTGAAAAACCATGAAAGATGATTTTGAGGTCCTAAACTACATTGTTTTACCAAAATCGCTCATAGGTCGGTACTTATAGCGATGAGTTCTTATTATTGGCCCATTTCACATCGAACTAGGTCTAAATAGCTCAAACCTAGCCCATAGTTTTTTGTCGGTTTTTATTGCAATCACACTCGTTTCACGTATTCCAAGTCCAATTGACCCAAATCTTTTTTAAAACCATTAATGATGATTTTGAGGGCCTAAACTATTTTTTTTTTTTTTACAAAAATCACTCATAGGATATGGCTTATAGCGATTGGTTTTGATTGTTAGCCCGTTTCGAATCCAACTAGGTCCAAACAGCTCAAACCTAGCCCGATACATTTTCGTCGGTTCTTATCGCACTCATACCGTTTCATGTATTCCAAGTCCGAGTTGGCCCGTATCTTCTTGAAAAACTAGGAAGGTTGATTTTAAGGGCCTAAACAACATTTTTGCACCAAAATAACTCATAGGTCATGGCTTATAGCTATGAGTTTTGGTCGTTGGCCATTTTCGCATCGAAGTGGGTCCAAACGACTTAAACCTAACTCGACGGGTTTTTGTTAGTTTTTTTCGCACTCACATCGTTTCACACATTCCAAGTCTAGTTGGCTCGGTATCTTTTTGAAAAACCATGAAGGATGATTTTAAGGGCCTAAACTACATTTCTTCACCAAAATAACTCATAGGTCATGGCTTATAGCTATGAGGTTTGGTCATTGGCTGTTTCGTATCAACTATATCCAAACAGACTCAAACATAGCTCGACAGACTTTTCATCACTTTTTATCGCACCCACACCTTTTCACGTATTCCAAGTCCAATTGGCCCTTATCTTCTTGAAAACCATGAAGTATGATTTTGAGAGCCTAAATTATATTTTTTTCACCAAAATAACTCATAGGTGAAGGCTTTTAGCTATGAGGTTTGGTCGTTGGCCCGTTCCGCATCAAAGTAGGTCCAAGTAGCTTAAACCTAGCCTAACGAGTTTGTCTTCGGCTTTTGTCGCACTCACACCGTTTGACGTATTCCAAGTCTAGTTGGCCCGTATCTTTTTGTAAAATTATGAAGGTTGACTTTGAAGGCCTAAACTACATTTTATCACTAAAATAACTCATAGGTCGTGGCTTATAGCCAACAATTTTGGTCATTGGCTAGTTTCAAATCGAAAGGTCCAAAGAGCTTAAACCTAGTTAGACGAGTTTTTCATCGGTTTTCGTCACGGTCACACTTGTTTCACGTATTCCGAGTCTAGTTGGCCCGTATTTTCTTAAAAAATCATGAAGGCTGATTTTGAGGTCCTAAACTATATTTTTTTTTACCAAAATAACTCATAGGTTGTGGCTTATATCCGGGAGTTTTGGTCGTTGGCCCATTTCAAATCGAACTAGGTCCAAACAACTTAAGCCTAGTCGGGCATTTTTTCATCGGTTTTTTCGCACTCACACCGTTTCACGTATTTTAAGTCTAGTTGGCCCGTATCTTCTTAAAAAACCATGAAGGCTGATTTTGAGGGCCTAAACTATATATTTTTTTTACCAAAATCACTCATAGTTTGTGGCTTATAGCGATGCATCTTGATCGTTGGCCCGTTTCTCATCGAACTAAGTCCAAACAACTCAAACCTAACCGAGATAATTTTTTATCGGCTTTTATCGCAATCCACCTTGCTTCACATATTCTACATCCAGTTGGCCCAAATCTTTTTGGAATACCATGAATGATGATTTTAAGGGACTAAACTATTTTTTTTTTACCAAAATCACTCACGAGTCATGGTTTACGGCGATTACTTTTAATCGTTAGCCCGTTTAGCATCGAACTAGGTCAAAACAACTTAAACTTAGCCCGAGCTTTTTTCATCGGCTTTTATCGCACTCATACCGTTCCACGTATTCCAAGTTCGGTTAGCTCGTATGTTACGAAATGACTATAGAGGCTGATTTTGAGGGCCTAAACTAAATTTTTCACCAAAATCACATATAGCTCATGGCTTATACCTATGAGTTTTGATCGTTGGCCCATTTCGCATCGAACTAAGTCCAAACAGATTAAACCTAACCCGACGAGTTTTTTGTCGGCTTTTTTAACTCATACCGTTTCACGTATTCCAAGTCCAGTTGGCCCGAGTATCTTTTTGAAAAAATATGAAGGATGATTTTGAGTGCCTAAACTACATTTTTCCACCAAAATAACTCATAGGTCATGGCTTATAGCTATGAGGTTTGGTTGTTGGCCTGTTTCGTATTGAACTAGATCCAAACAGCTCAAACCTAGCTCGATAGTTTTTCATCGGCTTTTATTGCACCCACACTCGTTTCACATTTTAAGTCCGGTTAGCTCGCATCTTCTTGAAATGCCATGAAAGATGATTTTGAGCCCTTAAACTATATTTTTTTCACCAAAATTGCTCATAGGCTATGGCTTATAGCGACGAGTTTTGATCGTTGGCCGTTTCGCATCGAACTAGGCCCAAACAAGTTGAAACCTAGCCCGATAGTTTTTCGTCAATTTTTATTGCAATCACACCATTTCACGTATTCCAAGTCCGAGTTGACCTAAATCTTTTTGAAAAACCATAAAGGCTGATTTTGAGGGCTAAACCATATTTTTTTCACCAAAATAACTCATAGGTCATGTCTTATAGCTATAAGTTCCGATCGTTAGCTCGTTTCGCATTGAAGTAGGTCCAAATAGCTCAAACCTAACTAGACGAGTTTTTTATCGGTTTTATTCGCACTCACATCGTTTCACGTATTCCACATCCCGTTAGCTCGGTATCTCCATGAAAAACCATGAAGGATGATTTTCAAGGCCTAAACTACATTTTTTACCAAAATCGCTCATAAGTCATGGCTTATAGCGATGAGTTTTGATCGTTGGCTCGTTTCGCATCGAACTAGGTCTAAACGACTCAAACCTAACCCGATCGTTTTTTATTAGTTTTTATCGCACTCACATCGTTTCATGTATTCCAAGTCCAGTTGGAATAGTATCTTCTTGAGAAAAACATGAATGATGATTTTGATAGCCTAAACTATATTTTTTCATCAAAATAACTCATAGGTCATGGCTTATAACTATGAGGTTTGGTCGTTGGCCCGTTTCATATCGAACTAGATCCAAACGAGCTCAAACCTAGCTCGATAGTTTTTCTTCGGCTTTTATCGCACCCACAACGTTTCATAGTTTCCAAGTCCAGTTGGCCCGTATCTTCTTTAAAACCTGTGAAGGTTGATTTTGAGAGCCTAAACAATATTTTTTCACCAAAATAACTCATAGGTCGGGGCTTATAGCTATGAGTTTTCGTCGTTGGCCCGTTTCAAACCAAACTAAGTCCAAACATCTCAAACCTACCCCGATAGCTTTTCGTTAGTTTTTATCACACTCACACCAGTTCACGTATTCCAAGTCTAGTTGGCCCGTATCTTTTTAAAAAACCATTAAGGATGATTTTGAGAGCATAAACTATATTTTTTTACCAAAATCGCTCATAGGTCATGGCTTATAGCGATGAGTTTTGATCGTTGGCCCGTTTCGCATCAAACTAGGTCCAAACAGCTCAAACCTAGCCCGACAATTATTAGTCGGTTTTTATCGCACTCATACCGTTTTACGTATTCCAAGTCCAGTTGACCTATATCTTCTTGAAAAACTAAGAAGGCTAATTTTGAAGGTCTAAACAATATTTTTTCACCAAAATAACTCATAGGTCATGGCTTATAGCTATAAGTTTTGGTCGTTGGCTTGTTTCACATCGAAGTAGCTCCAAACAGACTCAAACCTAACCCGACGATTTTTTGTCGGTTTTTTTACACTCACATCGTTCCACGTATTCCAAGTCCAGCTTGGCCTAATATCTTCTTGAAAAACCATGAAGGATGATTTTCGGGGCCTAAACTATATTTTTTCGTCAAAATAACTCATAGGTCAAGGCTTATAGCTATCAAGTTTGGTCGTTGGCCCGTTTCGCATCGAACTAAATCCAAACAGACTCAAACCTAGCTCGATAGTTTTTCATCGGCTTTTATCGCACCTACACCTTTTCACGTATTCCAAGTCCAGGTTGGTCCGTATCTTCTTCAATAACTATAAAGGCTGATTTTGAGGGCCTAAACTATATTTTTTCACCAAAATAACTCATATGTCATGGCTTATAGCTATAAGTTTTGATCGTTAGTCCGTTTCGCATCGAACTAGGTCCAAATAGCTCAAACCTAGCTCGACGAGTTTTTCAATAGTTTTTATCGTATTCCAAGCTTAGTTGGCCCGAATCTTCTTGAAAAACCATGAAGGATGATTTTGAGGTCCTAAACTACATTGTTTTACCAAAATCGCTCATAGGTCATTACTTATAGCGGTGAGTTTTTATCATTGGCCCGTTTCACATTGAACTAGGTCCAAATAGCTCAAACCTAGCTCGACAGCTTTTTTTCTATTTTAATCGCAATCACACCGTTTCATGTATTCCAAGTCTAATTAGCCCAAATCTTTTTTAAAACCATTAATGATGATTTTGAGGGCCTAAACTATTTTTTTTACAAAAATCCCTCATAGGATAGGCTTATAGCGATTGGTTTTGATCATTAGCCCGTTTCGCATCCAACTAGGTCCAAATAGCTCAAACCTAGCCCAAAACTTTTTCATCGGTTTTTATCGCACTCATACCGTTTCACGTATTCCAAGTCCAGTTGGCCCGTATCTTCTTGAAAAACTAGGAAGGCTGATTTTAAGGGCTTAAACTACATTTCTTCACCAAAATAACTCATAGGTCATGGCTTATAGCTATGAGGTTTGGTCGTTGGCTCGTTTCGTATTGAACTATATCCAAACAGACTCAAACATAGCCCGATAGTTTTTCATAGCTTTTTATCGCACCCACACCTTTTCACGTATTTCAAGTCCAATTGGCCCGTATGTTCTTGAAAAACCATGAAGTATGATTTTGAGAGCCTCAATTACATTTTTTCACCAAAATAACTCATAGGTGAAGGCTTATAGCTATGAGGTTTGGTCGTTTGCCCTTTTCGCATCAAAGTAGGTCCAAATAGCTCAAACCTAGCCCGATAATTTGTCGTTAGTTTTTGTCGCACTTACACCATTTCACGTATTCCAAGTCTAGTTGGCCCGTATCTTTTTGCAAAATTATGAAGGTCGATTTTGAGGGCCTAAACTACATTTTATCACCAAAATAACTTATAGGTCGTGGTTGATAGCCATCGGTTTTGGTCGTTGGCCCGTTTCAAATCGAACTAGGTCCAAAGAGCTCAAACCTAGTTAGATAGCTTTTCGTCAATTTTCGTCGCACTCACACTATTTCACGTATTCCGAGTCTAGTTAGCCCGTATCTTCTTAAAAAATCATGAAGGTCGATTTCGAGTACTAAACTATTTTTTTTCACCAAAATAACTCATAAGTTATGGCTTATAGCCATGAGTTTTGGTCGTTGGCCCATTTCAAATCGAACTAGGTCCTAACGACTCAAACCTAGCTCGATATTTTTTCGTTAGTTTTTCTCGCACTCACACCGTTTCACGTATTTCAAGTCTAGTTGGCCCATATCTTCTTGAAAAACCATGAAGGCTGATTTTGAGGGCCTAAACTTTATTTTTTTCTACCAAAATCACTCATAGTTTGTGGCTTATAGCGATGCGTTTTGATCATTGGCCCGTTTCGCATCGAACTAGGTCCAAACAGACTCAAACCTAACCGGACAATTTTTTATCGGCTTTTGTCGCACTCACACCGATTCACGTATTCTAAGTCTAGTTGGTCCAAATCTTTTGGAAAACGATGAATGATGATTTTGAGGGACTAAACTATTTTTTTGTTTTTACCAAAATCACTCATAGGTCATGGTTTATAGTGATTACTTTTGATCGTTAGCTCGTTTAGCATCGAACTAGGTCAAAATAGCTTAAACTTAGCCCGAGATTTTTTCATCGGCTTTTATCGCACTCATACCGTTCCACGTATTCCAAGTCCAATTGGCTTCGTATGTTTTGAAAAAACTATAGAGGCTGATTTTGAGGGCCTAAACTAAATTTTTTCACCAAAATAACATATAGCTCATGGCTTATAGCTATGAGTTTTGATCGTTGGCCCATTTCGTATTGAACTAGGTCCAAACAGACTCAAACCTAACTAGACGAGCTTTTGTCGGCTTTTTTTAACTCACACCGTTTCATGTATTCCAAGTCCATTTGGACTAGTATTTTCTTGAAAAACTATAAAGGATGATTTTGAGTGCCTAAACGATATTTTTCTACCAAAATAACTTATAGGTCATGGCTTATAGCTATGAGGTTTGGTTGTTGGCCCGTTTCGTATCGAACTAGATCCAAACGAGCTCAAACCTAGCCCGACGAGTTTTTCGTCGGCTTTTATCGCACCCGGATCGTTTCACATTTCAAGTCCAGTTGGCCCTATCTTTTTGAAATACCATGAAGGATGATTTTGAGGCCTTAAACTATATTTTTTTACTAAAATCGCTCATATGCCATAGCTTATAGTGATGAGTTTTGATCGTTGGCCCGTTTCGCATCGAACTAGGTCCAAACAGTTGAAACCTAGCTCGACAGTTTTTCATCAATTTTTATCACAATCACACGGTTTCACGTATTCCAAGTCCAGATTGACCTAAATCTTTTTGAAAAAAAATAAAGGCTGATTTTGAGGGCTAAACTATATTTTTTCACCAAAATAACTCATAGGTCATGGCTTATAGCTATGAGTTCTAGTCGTTAGCTCGTTTCGCATTGAAGTAGGTCCAAATAGCTCAAACCTAACTAGATATTTTTTTGTCGGCTTTTTCGCACTCACACTCGTTTCACGTATTCCAAACCCAATTGGCCCGAGTATCTTCCCGAAAAACCATAAAGGATGATTTTGAGGGCCTAAACTATATTTTTTTCACCAAAATAACTCATAAGTCATGGCTTATAGCTATGAGGTTTTGTCATTAGCCCGTTTCGTATCGAACTAATCTAAACAGACTCAAACCTAGCTCGACAATTTTCGTTAGTTTTTATCATACCCATACTCGTTTCACGTTTTCTAAGTCCAGTTGGCTCGTATCTTCTTGAAAAGCTCGTGAAAGCCGATTTTTGGGCTCGAACTATATTTTTTCACCAAAATAACTCATAGGTCATGACTTATAGCTATGAGGTTTGGTCGTTAGCTCGTTTCGCATCCAACTAGATCCAAACGAGCTCAAACGATGCTAGATAGTTTTTTATCGGCTTTTATCGCACCCACACCTTTTCACGTATTCCAAGTCCAAGTGGCCCGTATCTTCTTAAAAAACTATGAAGGTTGAATTTATGGGCCTAAACTATATATTTTCACCAAAATAACTCATATGCCGTGGCTTATAGTTATGATTTTTAGTCGTTAACCCATTTTGCATCGAACCGGTTCCGAACAACTCAAACCTAGCCCAATAGTTTTTCATCGGCTTTTATCGTACTCACATTGTTTCACGTATTTCAAGTCCAATTGGCCCAAATCTTCTTGAAAAACCATGAAGGATGATTTTCGGGGCCTAAACTATATTTTTTAACCAAAATTGCTCATAAGTCATGGCTTATATCGATGAGTTTTGATCGTTGGCTCATTTCGCATCGAACTAGGTCCAAACTGACTCAAACCTAACTCGACGAGTTTTTCATCGGTTTTTGTCGCACTCATACCATTTCATGTATTCCAAGTCTAGTTGAAATAGTATCTTCTTGAAATAATATGAAAGATGATTTTGAGGGCCTAAACTATATTTTTCCACTAACATAACTTAGAGGTCATGGCTTGTAGCTATGAGGTTTGGTCGTTGGCCCGTTTTGTATCGAACTAGATCAAAACAGCTCAAACCTAGCCCGACAGTTTTTCATCGGTTTTATCGCACCCATACCGTTTCACATATTCCAAGTCCGAGTTGCTCGTATCTTCTTGAAAAACTATGAAGGCTGATTTTGAGGGCTCGAACTACATTTTTTCACTAAAATAACTCTTAGGTCATGGCTTATAGCTACAAGTTTTGATCGTTGGCTCGTTTCGCATTGAACCGAGTCCAAATACCTAAAACCTAACCCAATAGTTTTTCCTCGGCTTTTATCGTACTCACATCATTTCACGTATTCCAAGTCCAGTTGGCCAAAATCTTCTTGAAAAATCATAAAGGATGATTTTGAGGGCCTAAACTACATTCTTTTACCTAAATCGCTCATAGGTCAAGGCTTATAGCGATGAGTTTTGATCGTTCGTCGGTTTCGCATCGAACTTGGTCCAAATAGTTGAAACCTAGCCCGATAATTTTTCGTTAATTTTTATTGCAATCACATCGTTTCACGTATTCCAAGTGCAATTGACCCGAATCTTTTTGAAAAACCATGAAGGTTGATTTTGAGGGCCTAAACAATATTTTTTTCACCAAAATAACTCATAGGTTGTGGCTTATAGCCATGAGTTTTGGTCATTAGCCGATTTCAAATCGAACTATGTCTAAACAACTCAAATCTAGCTCGACGAGTTTTTCATCGGTTTTTGTCGCACTCACACCGTTTCATGTATTCCAAGTCTAGTTGGCCTAAATCTTTTTGAAAAACCATGAAGGCTAATTTTGAGGGCCTAAATTATATTTTTTTAATCAAAATCACTCATAGGTCATGGCTTATAGCTATGAGGTTTGGTCGTTGGCCTGTTTTGTATCGAACTAGATCCAAACAGACTCAAACCTAGACCGACGAGTGTTTCGTCGGCTTTTATTGCACCCATACCATTTCACGTATTCCAAGTCTAGTTGGCCCGTATCTTTTTGAAAAACTATGAAGGCTGATTTTGAGGGCCTAAAGTACTTTTTTTTACCAAAATAACTCACGGGTCATGGCTTGTAACTATGAAGTTTGGTCATTGGCCCGTTTCGCATCGAACTAGATCCAAAAAGCTGAAACCTAGCTCGATAGTTTTTTATCGGCTTTTATCGCAATCTTACCGTTTGATGTATTCCAAGTCTAATTGGCCCCTATCTTCTTGAAAAACCATGAAGGTTGATTTTGATGGCCTAAACTATATTTTTTTTACCAAAATCACTCATAGGTCATGGCTTATAGCAATGAGTTTTGATCATTGGCCCGTTTCGCATCGAACTATCTTGAAACCGCTCAAACCTAACCTAATAGTTTTTCATCGAGTTTTTGTTGCACTCACACCGTTTCACGTATTCCAAGTCCGGTTGTAACGAGTATCTTCTTGAAAAACCATGAAGGATAATTTTGAGGGCCTAAACAATATTTTTTCACCAAAATAACTCATAGGTCATGGCTTATAGCTATGAGGTTTGGTCGTTGGCCCGTTTCACATCGAACTAGATTTAAATAGCTCAAACCTAGCTGGATAGTTTTTCGTTAGTTTTTATCGCACCCACACCGTTTCATGTATTCCAAGTCCGAGTTGGCCCATATCTTTTTGAAAAACTATGAAGGCTGATTTTGAGGGCCTAAACTACATTTTTTTACCAAAATAACTCATAGGTCATTGCTTATAGCCATGAGTTTTGATAGTTGGCCCGTTTCGTATCAAACTAGGTCCAAATACCTCAAACCTAGCTCGATGGTTTTTTGTTAATTTTTATCGCAATCACATCGTTCCACGTATTCCAAGTCTAGTTGGCCCGACTCTTTTTGAAAAGCCATGAAGGCTGATTTTGAGGGCCTAAACTATATTTTTTCCACCAAAATAACTCATAGGTCTTAGATTATAGCTATGAGTTACGGTCGTTAGCTCGTTTCACATCGAAATAGGTCCAAACAACTCAAACCTAAGCCCGATAGTTCTTTGTCGGTTTTTTCGCACTCATACTTGTTTCACGTATTCCAAGTCCAGTTGACGCGTATCTTCTTGAAAAACCATAAAGGATGATTTTGAGGGCTTAAAATATATTTTTTCATCAAAATAACTCGTAGGTCATGGCTTATAGCTATGAGATTTGGTTGTTGGCTCGTTTCCCATCGAGCTAGACCAAACGACTTCAACCTAGCCCGATAGTTTTTCGTTAGTTTTATCGCACCCACCTTGTTTCATGTATTCTAAGTCCAGTTGGCTCGTATCTTCTTAAAAAGCTATGAAGGTTGATTTTGAGGGCCTAACCTACATTTTTTCACCAAAATAACTCATAGGTCATCACTTATAGCCATAAGTTTTGATCGTTGGCCTATTTTGCATTGTATTAGGTCTAAATACCTCAAACCTAGCTCGATAGTTTTTCATCAATTTTTATCGCAATCACAACGTTTCACGTATTTCAAGTCTCATTGGCCCGAATCTTTTTGAAAAACCATGAAGCTCGATTTGTAGAGCCTAAACTATATTTTTTTCACCAAAATAACTCCTAGGTCATGGTTTATAGCTAAGAGTTTTGGTCATCGACTCGTTTCGCATCGAAATAGGCCCAAACAGCTTCAAACTAACCCAATAGTTTTTTGTCACTTTTTTTCCACTCACACCGTTTCACATATTCCAATTCCGGGCCTAGTATCTTTTTCAAAAACCATGAAGGATGATTTTGAGGGCCTAAACTACATTTCTTCACCAAAATAACTCATAGGTCATGGCTCATAGCTATGAGGTTTGGTCATTGGCTCGTTATACATCGAACTAGATCCAACCGACTCTAACCTAGCCCGATAGTTTTTCATCGGTTTTTATCGCAACCATACCTTTTCGGGTATTTCAAGCCCTCTTGGCTCGTATCTTCTTGAAAAACTATGAATGTTGATTTTGTGGGCCTAAACTATATTTTTTTCACCAAAATAACTCATAGATCGTGACTTATAGCTATGAGTTTTTGTCGTTGACCTATTTCGCATCGAACTAGGTCCGAACGACTTAAACCTAGCACGATAGTTTTTCGTTAGTTTTTATCGTACTCATATCGTTTCATGTATTCCAAGTCCAGTTGGCCCGTATCTTCTTGAAACACCATGAAGAATGATTTTGAGGGCCTAAACTACTTTTTTACCAAAATCGCTAATAAGCCATGGCTTATAGCGATGAGTTTTTATCGTTGGCCCATTTCACATTGAACTAAGTCCAAAACGGCTTAAACCTAGCCCGATAATTTTTTGTCAATTTTTATCGACTCACACCATTTTATGTATTCCAAGTCCAATTGGCCCGAATCTTCATGAGAAACCATGAATAATGATTTTGAATGCCTAAACTACATTTGTTTCACCAAAATAACTCATAGGTCGTGGCTTATAGCCATCAATTTTGGTCGTTGGCCCATTTCAAATCGAACTAGGTCCAAACGAGCTCAAACCTAGCTCGATAGTTTTTTGTCGGCTTTTATCGCACTCATACCATTTCATGTATTCCAAGTCTAGTTGGCCCGTATCTTCTTCAAAAACCATGAATGTTGATTTTGAGGGCCTAAACTATATTTTTTTACCAAAATCACACATAGGTCATGGCTTATAGCACGAGTTTTGATCGTCGGCTCGTTTTGCATCGAACTATGTCCAAACAGACTTAAACCTAACTCGAAAGTTTTTCATTAGTTTTTGTTGCACTCACACCGTTTCATGTATTCCAAGTCCGAGTTGCAATAGTATCTTCTTGAAAAACCATGAAGGATGATTTTAAGGGCGTAAACTTCATTTTTTCAGCAAAATAACTCATAAGTCATGGCTTATAGCTATGAGTTTTTATCGTTGGTCCATTTCACATCGAACTAGATCCAAACGACTAAAACCTAACTCGATAGTGTTTTATCGGTTTTTATCGCACCTACACCGTTTCACCTATTCCTAGTCTAGTTGGCTCGTATGTTCTTCAAAAGCTGTGAAGGCTAATTTTGAGGGCCTAAACCATATTTTTTTACCAAAATAACTCATTGGTCATGGCTTACGGCGATGAGTTTTGATCGTTAGACCGTTTTGTATTGAACTAGGTCCAAATACCTCAAACCTAGTCCGACGAGTTTTGGTCGGTTTTATCGTACTCACACCGTTTCACATATTCCAAGTCCAGTTGGCCCGAATCTTCTTAAAAAACCATGAAGGATGATTTTGAGGGCCTAAACTATATTTTTTTCCAAAATCGCTCATAGGTCATGGCTTATATCGATGAGTTTTGATCGTTGGCTCTGTTTTGCATCGAACTAGGACCAAATAGCTCAAACTTAACCCGACAAGTATTTGTCGGTTTTTTTCACTCACACTTGTTTCACGTATTCCAAGTCCAGTTAGCCTAGTATCTTCTTGAAAAACCATGAAGGATGATATTGAGGGCCTAAACTATATTTTTTGACCAAAATAACTCATAGGTCATGGCTTATAGCTATGAGGTTTGGTCGTTGGCTCGTTTCGTATTGAACTAGATCCAAACAACTCAAACCTAGCCCGATAGTTTTTTGTCTTTTTTTATCGCACTCGTATTGTTTCACATATTCCAAGTCTAGTTGGCTTGTATCTTTTTGAAAAACCATGAAGGCTGATTTTGAGAGACTAAACTATATTTTTTTCACTAAAATAACTCATAAGTTGTTGCTTATAGCCATTAGTGTTGGTCGTTAGCCCATTTTGCATCGAACTAAGTCCAAACCGCTCAAACCTAACCAATAGTTTTTCGTAAGTTTTTGTCGTACTCACACCGTTTCGGGTATTCCAAGTCTAGTTGGCCCGGTATCTTTTTAAAAAACCATGAAGGATGATTTTGAAGGCCTAAACTATATTTTTTCACCATAATAACTCATAGGTCATGGCTTATAGCTATGAGGTTTGGTCGTTGGTCCCTTTCATATCGAACTAGATCCAAACGACTCAAACCTAGCTCGATAGATTTTCGTCATTTTTTATCGCACTCACACCATTTTACGTATTCCAAGTCTAGTTGGCCCGTATCTTTTTGAAAAACCATGAAGGCTTATTTTGAGGGCCTAAACTATATTTTTTTTACCAAAATAACTCATAGATCAAGGCTTATAGCTATGAGTTTTGGTCGTTGGCCCGTTTCACATCGAAGTAGGTCCAAATAGCTCAAACCTAACCCGATAGTTTTTTGTTAGTTTTTTTTTGCACTCATACCGTTTCATATATTCCAAGTCCGAGTTGGCTTAGTATCTTCTTAAAAAATCATGAAGGATGATTTTGAGGGCCTAAACTACATTTTTTCACCAAAATAAGTCATAAGTCATGGCTTATAGCGATAAGGTTTGGTCGTTGGCTCATTTCGTATCGAACTAGATCCAAATAGCTCAAACCTAACCCGATAAGTCTAGTTGGCTCGTATCTTCTTGAAAAACTATGAAGATTGATTTTGAGGGCCTAAACTATATTTTGTTTACCAAAATCACTCATAAGTTATGGCTTATAGCGACACGTTTTGCTTGTTGGCCCATTTCGCATCAAACTAAGTCCAAATAGCTTAAACCTAACCCAACAATTTTTCATCAGCTTTTTTTCACTCATACTTGTTTCACATATTCCAAGTCAAGTTGGCCCGAGTATCTTCTTGAAAAACCATGAAGAATGATTTTGAGGGCCTAAACTATATTTTTTCACCAAAATAACTCATAGGTTATGGCTTTTAGCTATGAGGTTTGGTCGTTGGCCTGTTTCGTATTGAACTAGATCCAAACAACTCAAACCTAGCTCGATAGTTTTTAATCTTTTTTTGTCGCACTCGCATCGTTTCACGTATTCCAAGTCTAGTTGGCCCGTATCTTTTTAAAAAATTATAAAGGCTGATTTTGAGAGCCTAAACTATATTTTTTTCACTAAAATAACTCTTAGGTTGTTGCTTATAGCCATTAGTTTTGGTCGTTGGCCCATTTTGCATCGAACTAAGTCCAAACCGCTCAAACCTAACCCAATCGTTTTTCGTAAATTTTTGTCGCACCCACACTGTTTCGGGTATTCCAAGTCCAGTTGGCCCGAGTATCTTCTTGAAAAACCATGAAGGATGATTTTGAGGGCCTAAACTATATTTTTTCACCATAATAACTCATAGGTCATGGCTTATAGCTATGAGGTTTGGTCGTTGACCCATTTCGCATCAAACTAGGTACGAACAGCTAAAACCTAGCCCAAATGTTTTTCGTTAGTTTTTGTCGCACTCACACCATTTTACGTATTCCAAGTTTAGTTGGCCCGTATCTTTTTGAAAAACCATGAAGGCTTATTTTGAGGGCATAAACTATATTTTTTCACCAAAATAACTCATAGGTCAAGGCTTATAGCTATGAGTTTTGGTCGTTGGCCCGTTTCGCATCGAAGTAGGTCTAAACGGACTCAAATCTAACTCGATATTTTTTTGTTAGTTTTTTTCACACTCACATCGTTTCATATATTCCAAGTCCGAGTTGGCCTATTATCTTCTTGAAAAACGATGAAGGATGATTTTGAAGGCCTAAACTATATTTTTTCACCAAAATAAGTCATAAGTCATGGCTTATAGCGATGAGGTTTGGTCGTTGGCTCATTTTGTATCGAACTAGATCCAAACGGACTCAAACCTAGCTTGACGAGCTTTTGTCGGTTTTATCGCACTCACACCGTTTCACGTATTCCAAGTCTAGTTGGCTCGTATCTTCTTGAAAAACTATGAAGATTGATTTTGAGGGCCTAAGCTATATTTGTTTTTACATAAATCACTCATAGGTTATGGCTTATAGTGATGCATTTTGCTTGTTGGCCCGTTTCGCATCGAATTAAGTCCAAATCGCTCAAACCTAACCCGATAGTTTTTCGTCGGTTTTTGTTGAACTCACACCATTTCATGTATTCCAAGTCCGGTTGGCCGAGTATCTTCTTGAAAAAACATGTAGGATGATTTGGAGGGCCTAAACTATATTTTTTCACCAAAATAACTCATAGGTCATGGCTAATAGCTATGGGTTTGGTCGTTTGCCCGTTTTGCATCCAACTAGATCCAAACGGCTCAAACGAAGCTCGATAGTTTTTTGTCGGTTTTATCGCACCTATACCTTTTCACGTATTCGAAGTCCAGTTGGCTCGTATCTTCTTGAAAAACTATGCGAGTTGATTTTATGGGCTTAAACTATATTTTTTCCTAAAATAACTCATACGTCATGGCTTATAGCTATATTTTTTCCCAAAATAACTCATACGTCATGGCTTATAGCTATGAGTTTTAGTTGTTGACCCATTTTGCATCGAACTAGGTCCGAATAGCTAAAACCTAGCCCGAATGTTTTTCATCGGCTTTTATCGTACTCATACCGTTTCATGGATTCCGAGTCCAGTTGGCCCAAATCTTCTTAAAAAACCATGAAGGATGATTTTGAGGGTCTAAACTATATTTTTTTACCAAAATCGCTCATAGGTCATGGCTTATAGCGATGAGTTTTGATCATTGGCCCGTTTCACATCGAACTAGGTCCAAATAACTCAAACCTAGCCCCGATAATTTTTTATCGGCTTTTATCGCACTCACACTTGTTTAATGTATTCCAAGTCGAGTTGGCCCGAATCTTCATGAGAAACCATGAATGATGATTTTGAAGGCCTAAACTATTTTTTTTACCAAAATCACTCATAGGTCATGGCTTATAGCGATGAGTTTTGATCGTTGGTTAGTTTCACATCGAACTAGGTCCAAACAGACTCAAACCTCTCCGATAGTTTTTCGTCGGTTTTATCGCACTCACATCGTTTCACGTATTCCAAGTCCGAGTTGGCCTAGTATTTTCTTGAAAAACTATGAAAGATAATTTTGAGGGCTTAAATTATATTTTTTCACGAAAATAACTAATAGATCATGGCTTATAGCTATGAGTTTTGGTTGTTAACCCATTTCGCATCGAACTAGGTCCAAACGGACTCAAACCTAGCTCGATAATTTTTCATCAATCTTTATCGTACTCACACCGTTTCACATATTCCGAGTCCAGTTTAATCGAATCTTCTTTAAAAACCATGAAAAATGATTTTGAGGGCCTAAACTATATTTTTTTAGCAAAATCACTCATTGGTCATGGCTTACGGCGATGAGTTTTGATCATTGGCCCATTTCGCATCGAACAAGGTCCAAACGGCTTAAACCTAGCCCGATAGCTTTTCATTAGTTTTTATCGCAATTACACCGTTTCACGTATTCCAAGTCCAGTTGGCCGAATCTTTTTGAAAAACCATGAATGATGATTTTAAGGGCCAAAACTATATATATTTTTTTTACTAAAATCACTCATAGGTCATGGCTTATAGCGATTAGTTTTGATCATTAGCTCGTTTTGCATCGAACTAGGTCCAAATAGCTCAAACTTAGCTCGACAATTTTTCATCGGTTTTATCGTACTCATATCGTTTCACGTATTCCAAGTCCAATTGGCTCGTATCTTCTTGAAAAAAATGAAGGCTAATTTTAAGGGCCTAAACAATATTTTTTCACCAAAATAACTCATAGGTCATGGCTTTTAACCGAGTTTTGGTTGTTGGCTCGTTTCACATCGAACTAGGTCCAAACAGGTTGAAACCTAACTCGATAGTTTTTTGTCGGTTTTTTGCACTCATACCGTTTCACGTATTCCAAGTCGAGTTGGCCCGGGATGTTCTTGAAAAACCATGAAGGATGATTTTGAGCGCATAAACGATATTTTTTTCACCAAAATAAGTGATAGGTCATTGCTTATAGTTGTAAGGTTTGATTGTTGGCCCTTTTCGTATTAAACTAGATCCAAACAGCTCAAACCTAGCTCGATAGTTTTTCGTCATTTTTTGTCGCACTCACACCATTTCACGTATTCCAAGTCTAGTTGGCTCGCATTGTTTTGAAAAACCATAAAGGCTGGTTTTGAGGGCCTAAACTATGTTTTTTAACCAAAATAACTCATAGGTCATGGCTTATAGCTATGAGTTTTGGTCGTTGGCCCGTTTCGCATCGAAGTAGGTCCAAACATGCTCAAACCTAACCCGATAGTTTTTTGTTATTTTTTTTGTACTCATACCAATTAATGTATTCCAAGTCCAGTTGGCCCGAGTATGTTCTTGAAAAACGATGAAGGATGATTTTTAGGGCCTAAACTACATTTTTTCACCAAAATAAGTCATAGGTCATGGCTTATAGCTATGAGGTTTGGTCGTTAGCCTCTTTTGTATCGAACTAGATCCAAATAGCTCAAACCTAGCTTGACGAGTTTTTTGTAAGTTTTTATCGCACTCACACCGTTTCACGTATTCCAAGTCTAGTTGGCTCGTATCTTCTTGAAAAACTATGAAGACCGATTTTGAAGGCCTAAACTATATTTTTTTTTACCAAAATCACTCATAGGTTATGGCTTTTAGCAATGCGTTTTGCTTGTTAGCCCGTTTCGTATCGAACTAAGTCCAAACCGCTCAAACATAACCGGATAATTTGTCATCATTTTTTATCGAACTCACACCATTTCACATATTCCAAGTCCGGTTAGTCGAGTATCTTCTTGAAAAAACATGAAGGATGATTTTAAGGGCCTAAATTACATTTTTTCACCGAAACAACTCAAAGTCATGGCTTATAGCTATGAGGTTTGGTCGTTGGCTCGTTTCACATCCAACTAGATCCAAACGGACTCAAACGACGCTAGATAGTTTTTTGTCGGCTTTTATCGCACCCACACCTTTTCACGTATTCCAAGTCTAGTTGGCCCGTATCTTCTTCAAAAACTATGAAGGTTGAATTTATGGGCCTAAACTATATATTTTCAGCAAAATAACTCATAGGTCGTGGCTTATAGCTATGATTTTTGGTCGTTGACCCATTTTGCATCGAACTAGTTTCGAACGAGCTCAAACCTAGCCCGATAGTTTTTCATCGGCTTTTATCATACTCACATTGTTTCACGTATTCCAAGTCCAGTTGGCCCAAATCTTCATGAAAAACCATGAAGGATGATTTTCGTGGCCTAAACTATATTTTGTTACCAAAATCGCTCATAGGTCATGGCTTATAGCGATGAGTTTTGATCGTTGGCCCATTTCGCATCGAACTAGCTCCAAACAACTCAAACCTAGCTCGATAATTTTTCATCAATTTCTATCTCACTCACACCGTTTAACGTATTCCAAGTCCAATTGGCCCTAATCTTTATGAGAAACCATGAATGATGATTTTGAAGCCGTAAACTATATATTTTTTTTACCACAATCACTCATAAGTCATGGCTTATAGCGATTAGTTTTGATCATTAGCCCGTTTCGCATCGAACTAGGTCCAACGACTCAAACATAGCTCGACGAGTTTTTTATCGGTTTTATCGCACCCACACCTTTTCACGTATTCGAAGTCCGGTTAGTCCGTATCTTTTTGAAAAACAATGACGGATGATTTTGAGGGCCTAAACTATATTTTTTCACCAAAATAACTCATATGTCATGGCTTATAGCGATTAGTTTTGATCGTTAGCCCATTTCGTATCGAACTAGGTCCAAAAAGCTCAAACTTAGCCCGATAGTTTTTCATCATTTTTTATCGCACTCATACTTGTTTCTCATATTCTAAGGCCAGTTGGCCCGTTTCTTCTTGAAAAATTATGAAGGCTAATTTTGAGGGCTTAAACAACATTTTTTTCACAAAAATAACTCATATGTCATGGGTTATAGCTATGAGTTTTGATCGTTGGCCCGTTTCAAATCGAACTAGGTTCGAACGACTCAAACTTATCTCAATAGTTTTTCGTTATTTTTTATCACACTCACACTCGTTTCACTTATTCCAAGTCTAGTTGGCCCATATCTTGTTGTAAAGCTGTGAAGGTTGATTTTGAGGGCCTAAACTACATTTTTACACCAAAATAACTCATAGGTTGTGGCTTATAGCCATGAGTTTTGGTCATTAGCCGATTTCAAATCAAACTATGTCTAAACAGACTCAAACCTAGCATGACGAGTTTTTCATCGGTTTTGTCGCACTCACACCGTTTCATGTATTCCAAGTCTAGTTGGCCTATATCTTCTTGAAAAACCATGAAGGCTAATTTTGAGGGCCTAAATTATAGTTTTTTAATCAAAATCACTCATAGGTCATGGCTTATAGCGATGCGTTTTGATCATTGGCCCCGTTTCGCATCGAACTAGGTCCAAACAGACTCAAACCTAACCCAAGAGTTTTTCATCACTTTTTTTGGCACTCAAACCGTTTCATGTATTCCAAGTCCAATTGGCTCTGTATCTTTTTGAAAAACAATGATGGATGATTTTGAGGGCCTAAACTACATTTTTTCATCAAAATAACTCATAGGTCATGGCTTATAGCGATTAGTTTTGATCGTTAACCCGTTTCGCATCGAACTAGGTCCAAATAGCTCAAACTTAGCTCGACGAGTTTTTCATCATTTTTCATCGCACTCATACCGTTTCTTATATTCCAAGGCCAGTTGACTCGTATCTTCTTGAAAAATTATGAAGGCTGATTTTGAGGGCCTAAACAACATTTTTTCACAAAAATAACTCATAGGTCATGGCTTATAGCTATGAGTTTTGATCGTTGGCCCATTTCAAATCGAACTAGGTCCAAATAGCTCAAACTTATCCCGATAGTTTCTCATTAGTTTTTATCGTACTCACACCATTTCACGTATTCCAAGTCTAGTTGGCCCGTATCTTATTGTAAAACCGTGAAGGCTGATTTTGAGGGCCTAAACTACATTTTTACACCAAAATAACTCATAGGTTGTGGCTTATAGCCATGAGTTTCGATCTTTGGCTAGTTTCAAATCGAACTATATCCAAACGAGTCAAACTTAGCCTAACGAGCTTTTCGTCGACTTTTTATCGCACTCATATCGTTTCACGTATTCCAAGTCTAGTCGGCCCGTATCTTCTTGAAAAACCATGAAGGCTGATTTTGAGGGCCTAAACTATATTTTTTTATCAAAATAACTCATAGGTCATGGCTTATAGCGATGTGTTTTGATCGTTTACCCGTTTCGCATCGAACTAGGCCCAAACAGACTCAAACCTAACCTAATAGTTTTTTGTCGGCTTTTTCATACTCACACCGTTTTACATATTCCAAATACAATTGGCCCGAGTATCTTCTTGAAAAACCATCAAGGATGATTTTGAGGGCCTAAACTATATTTTTTTACCAAAATTGCTCATAGGGCTTGGCTTATAGCGATGAGTTTTGATCATTGGCCCGTTTTACATCAAAATAGGTCCAAACAGACTCAAACCTAACTCGATAGTTTTTTGTAAGTTTTTGTCGCACTCACACCATTTCACGTATTCCAAGTCCAGGTTGGCTCGAATCTTCTTGAAAAACTATGAAGGTCGCTTTTGAAGGCCTAAACAATATTTTTTCACCAAAATAACTTGTAGGTCATGGCTTATAGTGATGAGTTTTGATCGTTGGCCCGTTTCGCATCAAACTATGTCTAAGCAACTCAAACCTAACTCGACGAGTTTTTCATCGGCTTTTATCGCACTCACACCATTTCACGTATTTCAAGTCCAATTGGCATAGTATATTCTTGAAAAACCATGAAGGATGATTTTGAGGGCCTAAACTATATTTTTTCACCAAAATAACTCATGGGTCATGGCTTATAGCTATGAGGTTGGTCGTTGGCCCGTTTCACGTCGGCCTAGATCCAAACAGACTTAAACCTAGCCCGATAGTTTTTCATCAATTTTTATCGTACCCACACCGTTTCACGTATTCCAAGTCTAGTTGGCCCGCATCTTCTTGAAAAACTATGAAGGCTGATTTTAAGGGCCTAAACTATATTTTTTTTACCAAAAATCACTCATAGGTCATGGCTTATAGCGATGTATTTTGATCATTGGCTCGTTTCGCATCGAACTAGGTCCAAACAGACTCAAACCTAGCCTAACAGTTTTTCATCATTTTTTATCGTACTCACACATTTTCACATATTCCAAGTCCAGTTGCCCCGAATCTTCTTGAAAAAATATGAAGGATGATTTTGAGCGCCTAAACTATATTTTTTTACCAAAATCGCTTATAGGTCGGGGCTTATAGCAATGAGTTTTGATCGTTATCCCGTTTCGCATCGAACTAGGTCCAAACGAGTCAAACCTAACCCGACGAGCTTTTCGTCAATTTTTATCGCAATCACACCATTTCACGTATTCCAAGTCCAGTTGGCTCGAATCTTTTTAAAAACCATGAAAGATGATTCGAGGGCCTAAACTATATATTTTTTTGTACCAAAATGACTCATAGGTCATGGCTTATAGCGATTAGTTTTGATCGTTATCTTGTTTCACATCGAATTAGGTCCAAACAGACTCAAACCTAGCCCGACAGCTTTTCGGTAGTTTTTATCACAATCACACTCGTTTCACGTATTCCAAGTCCAGTTGGCCCGAATCTTTTTGAAAAACCATGAAAGATGCTTTTGAGGGCCTAAACTATATTTTTTTGACCAAAATCACTCGTAGGTCATGGATTATAGCGATGTGTTTTGATCGTTGGCTCGTTTCGCATCGAACTAGGTTCGAACATCTCAAACCTAGCCCGACATTTTTTGTTAGTTTTTGTCGCACTTACATCGTTTCATGTATTCCAAGCTAGTTGGCCCGTATCTTGTTGAAAAACCATAAAGGCTGATTTTGAGGGCCTAAACTATATTTTTTCGCCAAAATAACTCATAGGTCGTGGCTTATACCCATGAGTTTTGGTCGTTGGCCCGTTTCAAATCATACTAGGTCCAAACAGACTCAAACCTAGCCCGATAGTTTTTCTTTAGTTTTTATTGCAATCACACCGTTTCATGTATACCAAGTCTAGTCGGCCCGAATCTTTTTGAAAAACCATGAAAGATGATTTTGAGGGCCTAAACTATATTTTTTTTACCAAAATCACTCATAGGTCATGGATTATAGCGATGTGTTTTGATCGTTGGCTCGTTTTGCATCGAATTAGGTTCGAACATCTCAAACCTAGCTCGACATTTTTCGTTAGTTTTTTTGCACTTACACCGTTTCATGTATTCCAAGTCTAGTTGGCTCATATCTTCTTGAAAAACCATAAAGGTCGATTTTGAGGCCCTAAACTATATTTTTTTCACCAAAATAACTCATAGGTCATGGCTTATACCCATGAGTTTTGGTCATTGGCCCGTTTCAAATCGTACTAGGTCCAAACGACTCAAACCTAGCCCGATAGTTTTTCGTCAATTTTTATCGCAATCACACCGTTTCACGTATTCCAAGTCTAAGCTGGCTCGAATCTTTTTGAAAAACCATGAAAGATGATTTTGAGGGCCTAAACTATATTTGTTTTACAAAAATTACTCATAGGTCATGGATTATAGCGATTAGTTTTGATCGGTAGCCCGTTTTGCATCGAACTAGGTCTAAACGGACTCAAACTTAGCCCAACAATTTTTTGTCGGTTTTTATCACACTCATATCGTTTCACATATTCCAAGTCCAGTTGGCTCTTATCTTTTTAAAAAACTATGAAGGCTGATTTTGAGGGCCTAAACAACATTTTTTCACCAAAATAACTTTTAGGTCATGGCTTATAATGATGAATTTGGGTCGTGAGCCCGTTTCGCATTGAACTAGGTCAAAACGACTAAAACCTAACCCGACAGGTGTTTTGTCAATTTTTTTGCACTCACACCTTTCACGTATTCCAAGTCCACTTGGCCTAGTATATTCTCAAAAAACCATGAAGGATGATTTTGAGGGCCTAAATTACGGTTTTTCACATAAATAACTCATAGGTCATGGCTTATAGCTATGAGGTTTATAACGATGGCTTATAACGATGAGTTTTGGTCGTTAGCCCGTTTCGCATCGAACTAGGTCCAAACGACTAAAACCTAACCCGACAGGTGTTTTGTCAATTTTTTTGCACTCACACCTTTCACGTATTCCAAGTTCGGTTGGCCTAGTATATTCTCGAAAAACCATGAAGGATGATTTTGAGGGCCTAAATTACATTTTTTCACCAAAATAACTCATAGGTCATGACTTACGGTTATGAGGTTTGGTCGTTGGCCCGTTTCACATCAAACTAGATCCAAAGATCTCAAACCTAACTCGATAGTTTTTTATCGAGTTTTAGTCACACTCACATAGTTTCACGTATTCCAAGTCTAAGTGGCCCGAGTATCTTCTTAAAAAACCATGAATGATGATTTTGAGGGCCTAAACTACATTTTTTGACCAAAATAACTCATCGGTCATGGCTTATAGAAATGGATTTTGGTCGCCGGCCCGTTTTGTATCAAACTAGATCCAAACCGCTCAAACCTAACTCGACGAGTTTTTCGTTTGTTTTTATTGCAATTACACCGTTTCACATATTCTAAGTCACTCATAGGTCATGGCTAATAATTTTGAGGGCGTAAACTATTTGTTTTTACCAAAATCACTCATAGGTCATGGCTTATAACAATTAGTTTTGATCGTTAGCTCGTTTCACATCGAACTAGGTCCAAACAGACTCAAACTTAGCTCGACGAGTTTCTCATCGGTTTTTATCGAACTCATATCGTTTCACGTATTCCAAGTCTATTTGGCTCGTATCTTCTTGAAAAACCATGAAGGCTGATTTTGAGGGCCTAAACTATAGTTTTTTTTTCATCAAAATCACTTATAGGTCATGGCTTATAGCGATGCGTTTTGATCGTTGGCCGTTTCGCATTGAACTAGGTCAAAATAGGTCAATCCGAACCCGATAGTTTTTCATCATTTTTTATCGCACTCATACTTGTTTCATGTATTTCAAGTCTAATTGGCTTCGTATCTTCTCGAAAAATCATGAAGGCTAATTTTGAGGCCCTAAACTATATTATTTTTTTACCAAAATCACTCATAGCTCAAGGCTTATAGCGATGAGTTTTGATCGTTGGCCCATTTTGCATCGAACTAGATCCAAACCGCTCAAACCTAGGCGACATTGTTTCATCGGCTTTTATCGCACTCATACCGTTTTATGTATTCCAAGCCTAGTTAGCCCGTATCTTCTTGAAAAACCATAAAGGCTGATTTTGAGGGCCTAAACTATATATTTTTTTACCAAAATCACTCTAGGTCATGGCTTATAGCGATGAGTTTTGATCGTTGGCCCGTTCCCCATCGAACAATGTCCAAACGACTCAAACGTAGCTCGATAGTTTTTTATCGGTTTTTATCACACTCATACCGGTTCACGTATTCGAAGTCTAGTTGGCCCGTATCTTCTTGAAAAACCATGAAGGGTGATTTTGAGGACCTAAACTATTTTTTTTTACCAAAATCACTCATAGGTCATGGCTAATAGCGATGCGTTTTGATCGTTAGCCGAGTTTTGCATCTTTTTGACAAACCATGAAGGATGATTTTGAGGGCGTAAACTTTTTTTTTTTACCAAGATCACTCATAGGTCATGGCTTATAACGATTAGTTTTGATCGTTAGCTCGTTTCGCATCGAACTAGCGTTTTGATCGTTGGCCCGTTTCGCATCGAACTAGCTTCAAACAACTCAATCCTAACTCGATAGTTTTTCATCACTTTTTTATCACACTCATACCGTTTCATGTATTCCAAGTCTAGTTGGTCCGTATCTTCTCAAAAAACCATGAAGGCTGATTTTTAGGGCCTAACTATATTTTTTTACTAAAATCGCTCATAGGTCATGGCTTATAGCAATGAGTTTTGATCGTTAGCCCGTTCCGCATCGAACTAGGTCCAAATAGCTGAAACTTAGCTCGATAGTTTTTTGTCGGTTTTAATCGCACTCACCGTTTCACGTATTCCAAGTCAATTGGCTTGTATCTTCTTCAAAAACTTTAAAGTCTAATTTTCGGATCCTAAACAATATTTTTTCACCAAAATAACTCATAGGTCATGGCTTATAGCTATGAGTTTTGTTCATTGGCTCGTTTCAAATCGAACTAGGTCCAAACAGACTCAAACCTAGCCCGATGGTTTTTCGTCGGTTTTTGTCGCACTCACACCGTTTCACGTATTCCAAGTCTAGTTGGCCTCGTATCTTCTTGAAAAACGATGAAGAAGAATTTTGAGGGCCTAACTATATTTTTTAAACCAAAATCACTCTTATGTCATGGCTTATAGCGATGAGTTTTGATTGTTGGTGTATTTCGCATCGAACTAGGTCTAAAAAGCTCAAATCTAGCCCAATAGTTTTTCGTTAGTTTTTATCGCAATAAGACCGTTTCACGTATTCCAAGTCCAATTGGCTCTGAATCTTCTTAAAAAACCATGATAGATGATTTTGAGGGCATAAACTATATGTTTTTTTACCAAAATCACTCATAGGTTATGGCTTATAGCGATGCGTTTTGATCGTTTGCCCGTTTCGCATCGAACTAGGTCCAAACAGACTCAAACCTAGCCTGACAGTTTTTCATCAATTTTTATCGCTCTCACACCATTTCATGTATTCCAAGGCAAGTTGGCTCGTATCTTCTTGAAAAACCATGAAAGCTGATTTTAAGGGCCTAAACTATATTTTTTTTACCAAAATCACTCATAGGTCATGGCTTATAGCAATGAGTTTTGATCGTTGGCCCATTTTGCATGGAACTAGGTCCAAACAGACTTAAACTTGACGTGAAATTTTTTAATCATTTTTTATCGCACTCACATTGTTTTATATATTCCAAGTCTAGTTGGCCCGTATCCTCTTGAAAAACTTTAAAGACTGATTTTGAGGGCCTAAACTATTATTTTTCACCATAATAACTCATAGGTCGTGGCTTGTAGCTATGAGTTTTGGTCGTTGGTCCGTTTCAAATCGAACTAGGTCCAAACGACTCAAACCTAGCCCAACAGTTTTTCTTCGGCTTTTATCACACTCACACCGTTTCATGTATTCCAAGTCTAATTGGCCCGAATCTTATTGAAAAACTATGAAGGATGATTTTGAAGGTCTAAACTATATTTTCTTTTACCAAAATCACTCATATGTCATCACTTATAGCGATGAGTTTTCATCGTTTGCCCATTTCGCATCAAACTAAGTCCAAATAACTCAAAATTAGGTCAATAGTTTTTCTTCGGTTTTTCTTGCTCTCGTAATGTTCAAAGTATTCTAAATTCGGTTAGGTCGCATCTTCTTGAATAACTGCGAATGCTCGTTTTGAGGTCCCAAACTATATTTTTTTTACCAAAATCACTCACGAGTCATGGCTTAAAGCAATGAGTTTTGATTGTCCGGTTGTTTCGTATCAAACTAAGTCTAAATCGCTCAAAGCTGGGTTGATATTTTTTGATTAGTTTTTATTACTCTCACACCATTCCACGTAATCAAAAACTAGTTGGTCCGCATCTTCTTGAAAAACCACGAAGGCTGATTTTGAAAGCCTAAACTACCTTTTTTACAAAAATAACTTATAGGTCAAGGCTAATAGCTATGAGTTTTGGTTGTTGCCCATTTTGCATCGAACTAGGTCCAAACGGTTGAAATCGAGCCCGACTGACTTTTCGTCGGTTTTATCGCACTCATACCGTTTCACGTATTCCAAGTCCAGTTGGCTCGAGTCTTCTTGAAAAACCATGAATGATGATTTTGAGGGCCTAAACTATATTTCGTTTTACCAAAATCACTCATATGTCATGGCTTATAGTAATGAGTTTTGATCGTTAGCCGGTTTTGCATGAAACTAGATCCAAACGAGCTCAAACTCGGCCCGATAGTTTTCTATCTATTTTTATCGCACTCACACCGTTTCACCTATTCCATGTCTAGTTGGCTAGAATCTTCTTGAAAAACAATGAAGGATGATTTTGAGGGCCTAAACTATATTTGTTTTTTACCAAAATCACTCATAGGTCATGGCTTATAGCGATGAGTTTTGATCGTTAGCCCATTTCGCATCGAACTAGGTCCAAACAGACTCAAACCAAGCCCGATAATTTTTTATGAGTTTTTATCACACTCACACCGTTTCACGTATTCGAAGTCTAGTTGGTTTGAATCTTCTTGAAAAACCATGAATGATTATTCTTAAGGCCTAAACTTTATTTTTTTTACCAAAATCACTCATAGGTCATGATTTATAGCGATTAGATTTGATCGTTAGCCCGTTTTGCATCGAATTAGGTCCAAATAGCCCAAACTTAGCTCGACGAGTTTTTCATCGGCTTTTATCGCACTCACACCATTTCACGTATTCCAAGTCAATTGGCCCGTATCTTCTTGGAAAACTGTAAAGGCTGATTTTGAGGGCTTAAACAATATTTTTTACCAAAGTAACTCATAGGTCATGGCTTATAGCTATGACTTTTGATCGTTGGCCCATTGCGCATCGAACTATGTCTAAACGGATCAAACCCGACCCAATAGGTTTTCGTAAGTTTTTATCGCACTCACACCGTTTCACGTATTCCAAGTCCGAGTTGGCTTAGTATCTTCTTGAAAAACTATAAAGGATGATTTTGAGGGCCTAAACTATATTTTTACCAAAATAACTCATAGGTCATGACTTATAGCTATGATGTTCGGTCGTTGGCCCGTTTCGCATCGAACTAGTTCCAAACAACTCAAACCTAGCTCGATAGTTTTTCATCGGTTTTTATCGCACCCACACCTTTTTGCGTATTCTATGTCCGGTTGGTCCATATCTTCTTCAATAACCGTGAAGGCTGATTTTAAGAGCCTAAACTATATTTTTTCGCCAAAATAACTCATAGGTCAAGGCTTATAGCTATGAGGTTTGGTCGTTGGCCCGTTTCGTATCGATCTAAATCCAAATAGCTGAAACCTAACTCTGATAGTTTTTCATCGGTTTTATCACACCCACACCTTTTCGCGTATTCCAAGTCCGGTTAGTAGGTATCTTCTTGAAAAAACATGAAGTATGATTTTGAGAGCCTAAATTATATTTTTTTCACCAAAATAACTCATAGGTCAAGGCTTATAGCTATGAGGTTTGGTCGTTGGCTCGTTTCGAATTGAACTAGATCCAAATAGCTCAAACCTAGCTCGACGAGTTTTTCATCGGTTTTATCGCACCCACACCATTACACGTATTCCAAGCCCAATCGGCCCGTATCCTTTTGAAAAACTATGAAGGATGATTTTGAGGGCATAAACTATATTTTTTCACTAAAATAACTCATATGTCATGGCTTATAGCTATAAGTTTTGATTGTTGGTCCGTTTCGCATTGAACTAGGTCCAAATAGCTCAAACCTAGCCCGATAGTTTTTCGATAGTTTTTATCGTATTCCAAGCTTATTTGGCCCGAATCTTCTTGAAAAACCATGAAGGATGATTTTGTGGTCCTAAACTACGTTGTTTTACCAAAATCGCTCATAGGTCATTGCTTATAGCGATGATTTTTGATCGTTGGCCCGTTTCACATCGAACTAGGTCCAAATAGCTCAAACCTAGCTCGATAGTTTTTCGTTAGTTTTTATCACAATCACACCATTTCACGTATTTCAAGTCCAATTGGCCCAATTCTTTTTAGAACCATTAATGATGATTTTGAGGGCCTAAACTATTTTTTTTTTTACAAAAATCACTCATATGACATGGTTTATAGCGATTGGTTTTGATCGTTAGCACATTTCGCATTGAACTAGGTCCAAACGACTTAAACCTAGCCCGACACTTTTTCGTCGGCTTTTATTACACTCATATTGTTTCACATATTCCAAGTCCGGTTGGTCCGTATCTTCTTGAAAAACTAGGAAGCCTAATTTTAAGGGCCTAAACAACATTTTTTGATCAAAATAACTCATAGGTCATGGCTTATAGCTATGAGTTTTGGTCGTTGGCTGTTTCGCATCGAAGTAGGTCCAAACAGACTCAAACCTAACTCGATAGTTTTTTGTTAGTTTTTTTCGTACTCACATCGTTTCACGTATCCCAAGTCCAGTTGGCCCGAGTATATTTTTGAAAAACCATGAAGGATGATTTTAAGGGCCTAAACTACATTTATTCACCAAAATAACTTATAGGTCATGGCTTATAGCTATGAGGTTTGGTTGTTGGCTCGTTTCGTATCGAACTATATCCAAACGAGCTCAAACATAGCCCGACATTTTTTCATCACTTTTTATCGCACTCACACCTTTTCACGTATTCTAAGTCCAATTGGCTCGTATCTTCTTGAAAAACCATGACGTATGATTTTGAGAGCCTAAATTACATTTTTTCACCAAAATAACTCATAGGTCAAGGCTTATAGCTATGAGGTTTGGTCGTTGGCTCGTTTCGCATCAAAGTAGGTCCAAATAGCTCAAACCGATCGACGGTTTGTGATCAATTTTTGTCGCACTCACACCGTTTCACGTATTCCAAGTCTAGTTGGCCCGTATCTTTTTGTAAAATTATGAAGGCCGATTTTGAGGGCCTAAACTACATTTTATCACCAAAATAACTCATAGGTCGTGGCTTATAGCCATCGGTTTTGGTCGTTGGCTCTGTTTCAAATTGAACTAGGCCCAAAGAGCTTAAACCTAGTTAAACGAGTTTTTCGTCGGCTTTTGTCGCACTCAAATTGTTTTACGTATTCCGAGTCTAGTTGGCCGTATCTTCTTAAAAAACCATGAAGGCTGATTTTGAGGTCCTAGACTATATTTTTTTCACCAAAATAACTCGTAGGTTATGGCTTATAGCCATGAGTTTTGGTCATTGGCCCATTTCAAATCGAACTAGGTCCAAACAGACTCAAACCTAGCTCGACATTTTTTTGTCGGCTTTTATCGCACTCACACCGTTTCACGTATTTCAAGTCTATTTGTCCCGTATCTTCTTGGAAAACCATGAAGGCTGATTTTGAGGGCCTAAACTATATTTTTTTACCAAATCACTCATAGTTTGTGGCTTATAGCTATGCGTTTTACTCGTTGACCCGTTTCGCATCGAACTAGGTCCAAACGACTCAAACCTAACCGGACAATTTTTTAGCGACTTTTGTCGCACTCACACCGCTTCATGTATTCCAAGTCCAGTTGGCCCAAATCTTTTTACAAAACCATGAATGATGATTTTGAGGGACTAAACTTTTTTTTTTTTTACCAAAATCACTCATAGGTCATGGTTTACGACGATTACTTTTGATCGTTAGCCGTTAAGCATCGAACTAGGTCAAAACGAGCTTAAACTTAGCCCGAGATTTTTTCATCGGTTTTTATCGCACTCATACTTGTTCCACGTATTCCAAGTCCAGTTGACCTAAATCTTTTTGAAAAACCATAAAGGTCGATTCCGAGGGCTAAACTATATATTTTTTACCAAAATAACTCATAAGTCATGGCTTATAGCAATGAGTTCGGTCGTTGGCTCGTTTCGAATTGAAGTAGGTCCAAACAGACTTAAACCTAACTAGATAGTTTTTTGTCGGTTTTTTGGACTCACACCGTTTCACGTATTCCAAGTCCAGTTGGCCCAGTATCTTCTTGAAAAAACTATGAAGGATGATTTTGAGTGCCTAAACTATATTTTTTCATCCAAATAACTCATATGTCATGGCTTAAATCTATGAGGCTTGGTCGTTAGCCCATTTCATTTCAAACTAGATCCAAACGGCTCAAACCTAGCCCGACGAGTTTTTCATCGGCTTTTATCGCACCCATACCGTTTCACATTTCAAGTCCAATTGGCCCGTATCTTCTGAAATACCATGAAGGATGATTTTGAGGCCTTAAACTATATTTTTTTTACCAAAATCGCTCATAGGCCATGGCTAATAACGATGGGTTTTGATTGTTGGCCTATTTTGCATCGAACTAGGCCCAAATAGCTGAAACCTAGCCGACATGACTTTTCGTCAATTTTTATCGCAATCACACCGTTTCACGTATTCCAAGTCCGAGTTGACCTAAATCTTTTTGAAAAACCATAAAGGCTGATTTTGAGGGCTAAACTATATTTTTTTCACCAAAATAACTCATAAGTCATGGCTTATAACTATAAGTTACGGTCGTTGGCCCATTTCGCATTAAAGTAGGTCCAAACTGACTCAAACCTAACTAGATAGTTTTTTATCGAGTTTTTCGCACTCACACCGTTTCACGTATTCCAAGTCCGAGTTGGCTCGGTATCTCTACGAAAAACCATGAAGGATGATTTTGAGGGCCTAAATTATATTTTTTTCACCTAAATAACTCATAGGTCATGGCTTATAGCTATGAGGTTTGGTCGTTGGTCCATTTCATATCGAACTAATCCAAATAGCTCAAACCTAGCCTGACGAGTTTTCGTCAATTTTTATCGCACCTATCTTGTTTCATGTATTGTAAGTCCAGTTGGCTCGTATCTTCTTGAAAAGCTGTGAAGGCTGATTTTTTGGGCTCGAACTATATTTTTTCACCAAAATAACTTATAGGTCATGGCTTATAGCTATGAGGTTTGGTCGTTGGCCCGTTTCGCATCCAACTAGATCCAAATAGCTCAAACGACGCTAGATAGTTTTTTGTTAGTTTCTATCGCACCCACACCTTCTTCACATATTCCAAGTGCGGTTGGCCGTACCTTCTTGAAAAACTATAAAGGTTGAATTTATGGGCCTAAACTATATATTTTGCACCAAAATAACTCATAGGTCGTGGCTTATAGCTATGATTTTTTATCGTTGACCCATTTTGCATCGAACTAGTTACGAACAACTTAAACCTAGCTCGATAGTTTTTCATCGGCTTTTATCGTACTCACATCATTTCGGGTATTCCAAGTCTAGTTGGCCCAAATCTTCTTGAAAAACCATGAAGGATGATTTTCGAGGCCTAAACTACATTTTTTTTACCAAAATCCCTCATAAGTCATGGCTTATAGCGATGAGTTTTGATCGTTGGCCCATTTCGCATCGAACTAAGTCCAAACAACTCAAACCTAACCCGAAAGTTTTTCATTAGTTTTTGTCGCACTCACACCGTTTCATGTATTCCAAGTCCAATTGGAATAGTATCTTCTTGAAAAAACATGAATGATTATTTTGATAGCCTAAACTATATTTTTTCGTCAAAATAACTCACGAGATCATGGCTTATAGCTATGAGGTTTGGTCGTTGGCCCGTTTCATATCGAACTAGATCTAAATAGCTCAAACCTAGCTCGATAGTTTTTCTTCGGCTTTTATCGCACCCATAACGTTTCACAGTTTCCAAGTCCGGTTGGCTCGTATCTTCTTTAAAACCTGTGAAGGTTGATTTTGAGGGCCTAAGCAATATTTTTTTACCAAAATAACTCATAGGTCATGGCTTATAGCTATGAGTTTTCGTTGTTGGCCCATTTCAAACCAAACTAGGTCCAAACATCCGAAACCTAGCCCGATAGCTTTTTGTTAGTTTTTATCGCACTCACACCGGTTCACGTATTCCAAGTCTAGTTGGCTCGTATCTTCTTGAAATACCATGAAGGATGATTTTGAGGCCTTAAACTACATTTTTTTACCAAAATCGCTCATAGGCCATGGCTTATAGCGATGAGTTTTGATCGTTGGCCCGTTTCGTATCGAACTAGGTCCAAACAATTTGAAACCTAACTCGATAGTTTTTCGTCAATTTTTATCGCAATCACACCGTTTCACGTATACCATGTCCAGTTGACCTAAATCTTATTGAAAAACCATTAAGGCTGATTTTGAGGGCTAAACTATATTTTTTTCACCAAAATAACTCATAGGTCATGGCTTATACCTATAAGTTCCGGTCGTTGGCCCGTTTCCATTGAAGTAGGTCCAAATAGCTCAAACCTAACTAGAATGTTTTTTGTCATTTTTTTTCACTCACACCGTTTCACGTAATCCAAGTCCAGCTTGGCCGAGTATCTCCCTTAAAAACCATGAAGGATGATTTTGAGGGCCTAAACTATATTTTTTTCACCAAAATAACTCATAGGTCATGGCTTATAGCTATAAGGTTTGGTCGTTGGCCGTTTCATATCGAACTAATCCAAACGAGCTCAAACTTAGCCCGACAGTTTTCGTCGGTTTTATCGCACGCATACTATTTCACATATTCCAAGTCCAGTTGGCTCGTATCTTCTTGAAAAGCTGTGAAGGCTGATTTTTTGGGCCTAAATTATATTTTTTCACCAAAATAACTCATAGGTCATAGCTTGTAGCTATGAGGTTTGGTCATTGGCCCGTTTCGTACCCAACTAGATCTAAACGACTCAAACGACGCTAGATAATTTTTTGTCGGTTTTATCGCACCCACACCTTTTCACGAATTCCAAGTCCAGTTGGCCCGTATCTTCTTGAAAAACTATCAAGGTTGAATTTATGGGCTTAAACTATATATTTTCGGTAAAATAACTCATAGACCGTGGCTTATAGCTATGATTTTTGGTCGTTGACCCATTTTGCATCGAACTAGTTCCGAACGACTCAAACCTAGCTCGATAGTTTTCCATCGGCTTTTATCGTACTCACATCGTTTCACGTATTTCAAATCCAGTTGGCCCAAATCTTTTTGAAAAACCATGAAGGATGATTTTTAGGACCTAAACTACATTTTTTTACCAAAATCGCTCATAAGTCATGGCTTATAGCGATGAGTTTTGATCGTTGGCCCATTTCGCATCGAACCGGTCCAAACATCTCAAACCTAACTCGACGAGTTTTTCATTAGTTTTTGTCGCACTCACACCGTTTCATGTATTCCAATTCTAGTTGGAATAGTATCTTCTTGAAAAAACATGAAAGATGATTTTGAGGGCCTAAACCGTATTTTTTCACCAAAATAACTCAAAGGTCATGGCTTATAGCTATGAGGTTTGGTCGTTAGCCGATTTTATATCGAACTAGATCAAAACGAGCTCAAACCTAGCCCGATAATTTTTTGTCGGTTGTTATCGCACCCACATTGTTTCATGTATTCCAAGTCCAGTTGGCTCGTGTCTTCTTGAAAAACTATGAAGGATGATTTTGAGGGCTCGAACTACATATTTAGGTCATGGCTTATAGCTACGAGTTTTGATCATTGGCCTATTTCACATCGGACCAAGTCCAAATACCTCAACCTAACTCGATAGTTTTTCCTCATTTTTTATCGTACTCACATCGTTTGACGTATTCCAAGTCCGAGTTGGCCAAAATCTTCTTGAAAAACCATAAAGGATGATTTTGGGGGCCTAAACTACATTCTTTTACCTAAATCGCTCTTAGGTCAAGGCTTGTAGCGATGAGTTTGGTTCGTTTGTTGGTTTCGCATCAAACTAGGTCCAAATAGTCGAAACCCGACTCGATAATTTTTTATCGGTTTTTATTGCAATCACACCGTTTCACGTATTCCAAGTCCATTTGACCTAAATCTTTTTGAAAAACCATGAAGGTTGATTTTGAGGGCCTAAACAATATTTTTTTCACCAAAATAACTCATAGGTCATGGCTTATAGCTATGAGTTTTGGTCGTTGGCCCGTTTCACATCGAAGTAGGTCTAAATAGCTTAAACGTATCTATATCGTTTTTTTTTAGTTTTTTGCACTCACACTCGTTTCACGTATTCCAAGTCCAGTTGGCCTAGTATCTCTTTCAAAAACCATGAAGGATGATTTTGAGGGCTTAAACTATATTTTTTCACCAAAATAACTCATAGGTCATGGCTTATAGCTATGAGGTTTGGTCGTTGGCCCTTTCATATCGAAGTAGATCCAAACAGCTCAAACCTAGCTCGATAGTTTTTTGTCGGTTTTATTGCACCCTATCGTTTCACGTATTCTAAGTCCGGTTAGCTCGTATCTTTTTGAAAAACTATGAAGGCTGATTTTGAGGGCCTAAAGTACTTTTTTTACCAAAATAACTCACGAGTCATGACTTATAGCTATGAAGTTTGGTCGTTGGCCCGTTTCGCATCGAACTAGATTCAAATAGATGAAACCTAGCCCGATAGTTTTTCGTTAGTTTTTATCGCACTCTTACCATTTGACATATTCCAAGTCTAGTTGGCCCTATCTTCTTGAAAAACCATGAAGGCTAATTTTGAGGGGCTAAATTATATTTTTTTTAACAAAATCACTCATAGGTCATGGCTTATAGCAATGAGTTTTGATCATTGGCTCGTTTCACATCGAACTATGTCGAAGCCGCTCAAACCTAACCCGATAGTTTTTCATCGGCTTTTGTCGCACTCACACCATTTCACGTATTCCAAGTCCGGTTGGAACGGTATCTTCTTGAAAAACCATGAAGGATAATTTTGAGGGCCTAAACAACATTTTTTCACCAAAATAACTCATAGGTCATGGCTTATAGCTATGAGGTTTGGTCGTTGGCCCGTTTCGTATCGAACCTAGATTTAAACGACTCAAACCTAGCCGGATAGTTTTTCGTTAGTTTTTATCGCACCCACACCGTTTCATGCATTCCAAGTCCGAGTTGGCCGTATCTTCTTGAAAAGCTGTGAAGGCTGATTTTAAAGGCCTAAACTACATTTTTTTCACCAAAATAACTCATAGGTCATCGCTTATAGTCATGAGTTTTGATCGTTGGCCCGTTTCGCATCAAACTAGGTCCAAATACCTTAAACGTAGCTCGATAATTTTTCGTTAATTTTTATCACAATCACATCGTTCCATGTATTCCATGTCCAATTGGCCCAACTCTTTTTGAAAAGCCATGAAGGTTGATTTTGATGGCCTAAACTATATTTTTTCCACCAAAATAACTCATAGGTCTTGGCTTATAGCTATGAGTTTTGGTCGTTGGCCCATTTCACATCGAACTAGGTCCAAACGACTTAAACCTAGCCTAATAAGTTTTTGTCGGTTTTATCGCACTCACACTCTGTTTAACGTATTCCAAGTCTAGTTGGCCCGAATCTTCATGAGGAACCATGAATGATGATTTTGAAGGCCTAAACTATATTTTTTTACGAAAATCACTCATAGGTCATGGCTTATAGCGATGAGTTTTGATCGTTAGTTAGATTCGCATCGAACTAGGTCCAAACAGACTCAAACCTATCCCGATAGTTTTTCGTCGGCTTTTATCGCACTCATATTGTTTCACGTATTCCAAGTCCAGTTGGCTTAGTATCTTTTTGAAAAACTATGAAGGATGATTTTGAGAGCTTAAACTATATTTTTTCACGAAAATAACTCATAGGTCATGGCTTATAGTTATGAGTTTTGGTTGTTGACCCATTTCGCATCGAACGAGTCCAAATAGCTCAAACCTAGCTCTACGAGTTTTTCATCAATTTTTATCATACTCACATCGTTTCACGTATTCCAAGTCCGAGTTGAACTGAATCTTCTTTAAAAACCATGAAAGATGATTTTGTGAGCCTAAACTACATTTTTTTTACCAAAATCGCTCATTCGTCATGGCCTACGGCGATGAGTTTTGATCATTGGCCCGTTTCGCATCGAACAAGGTCCAAACGGCTCAAACCTAGCCCGACAGACTTTTCGGTAGTTTTTATCGCAATCACACCATTTCACGTATTCCAAGTCTAGTTGGCCCGAATCTTTTTGAAAAACCATGAATGATGATTTTAAAGGCCTAAACTATATATTTTTTTACTAAAATAACTCATAGGTCATGGCTTATAGCGATTAGTTTTGATCATTAGCTCGTTTCGCATCGAACTAGGTCCAAACAACTCAAACTTAACTTCGATAGCTTTTCGTCGGTTTTTATCACACTCATATCGTTTCACGTATTCCAAGTCCAGTTGGCTCGTATCTTCTTGAAAAACAATGAAGGCTGATTTTAAGGGCCTAAACAATATTTTTTCACCAAAATAACTCATAGGTCATGGCTTTTAACTATGAGTTTTGGTCATTGGCTCATTTCGCATCGAACTAGGTCTAAATAGTTGAAACCTAACCCGATAGTTTTTTGTCGGTTTGTTCGCACTCATACTTGTTTCTCGTATTCCTAGTCTAGTTAACCCGAGTATGTTCTTGAAAAACCATGAAAGATGATTTTGAACGAATGAACTATATTTTTTTCACCAAAATAAGTCATAGGTCATTGTTTATTGCTATGAGGTTTGGTCGTTGGCCCGTTTCGTATCAAACTAGATCCAAACGAGCTCAAACCTAGCCCGATAGTTTTTTGTCCGTTTTTGTGGCATTCACACCATTTCACGTATTCCAAGTCTAGTTGGCTTGTATCTTTTTGAAAAACCATGAAAGCTGGTTTTGAGGGCCTAAACTATATTTTTTTAACCAAAATAACTCATAAGTTATGGCTTATAGCTATGAGTTTTGGTCATTGGCCCGTTTCGCATCGAAGTAGGTCCAAACGAGCTCAAACCTAACCCGATAGTTTTTTGTTAGTTTTTTTTCGTACTCACACCGGTTAATGTATTCTAAGTCCAGTTGGCCCGGTATCTTCTTGAAAAACGATGAAGGATGATTTTGAGGGCATACGCTACATTTTTTCACCAAAATAAGTCATAGGTCATGGCTTATAGCTATGAGGTTTGGTCGTTAGCTCTGTTTCGTATCGAACTAGATCCAAATAGCTCAAACCTAGCCCGATAGTTTTTCGTCGGTTTTATCGTACTCACACCGTTTCACGTATTCCAAGTCTAGTTGGCTCGTATCTTTTTGAAAAACTATGAAGACCGATTTTGAGGGCCTAAACTATATTTTTTTTACCAAAATCACTCATACGTTATGGCTTTTAGCGATGCATTTTGCTTGTTGGCCCATTTCGCATCGAAGTAACTCCAAAACCGCTCAAACATAACCGGATAATTTTTATCACTTTTTGTCGAACTCACACCGTTTCACGTATTCCAAGTCCGAGTTGGCTCGTATCTTCTTGAAAAACCATGAATGATGATTTTGAGGGCCTAAACTACATTTTTTCACCAAAATAACTCATAGGTCATGGCTTATAGTCGTAAGGTTTGGTCGTTGGCCAATTTCGCATCTAACTAGATCCAAACGGCTCAAACGACACTAGATAGTTTTTTGTCGGTTTTATCGCATCCATACCTTTTCACGTATTCCAAGTCCGAGTTGGCCGTATCTTCTTGAAAAACTATGAAGGTTGAATTTATGGGCCTAAACTATATATTTTCACCAAAATAACTCATAGGCCATGGCTTATAGCTATGGTTTTTGGTCGTTGACCCATTTTGCATCGAACTAGTTTCGAATAGCTCAAACCTAGCTCGATAGTTTTTCATCGGTTTTTATCGTACTCACATCGTTTCACGTATTTCTAGTCCAGTTGGCTTAAATCTTCTTGAAAAACCATGAAGGATGATTTTCGGGGCCTAAACTATATTTTTTTTACCAAAATCCCTCATAAGTCATGGCTTATAGCGATGCGTTTTGATCGTTAGCCCATTTCACATCGAACTAGGTCCAAACAGCTAAAACCTAGCTCGATAATTTTTTGTCAGCTTTTATCACACTCACACCGTTTAACGTATTCCAAGTACATTTGGCCTAAAACTTCATGAGAAACCATGAATGATGATTTTGAAGGCCTAAACTATATTTTTTTTTACCAAAATCACTCATAGGTCATGGCTTATAGGGATTAGTTTTGATCATTAGCACTGTTTTGCATCGAACTAGGTCCAAATAGCTCAAACATAGCCCGATAATTTTTATCGGCTTTTATCGCATCCACACCTTTTCACGTATTCCAAGTCCAGTTGGCTCGTATCTTTTTGAAAAACAATGACGAATGATTTTGAAGGCCTAAACTACATTTTTTTACCAACATAACTCATAGGTCATGGCTTATAGCTATGAGGTTTGGTCGTTGGCTCGTTTTGCATCCAACTAGATGCAAACGGCTCCAAAGACCCTAGATAGTTTTTTTCGGTTTTTATCACACCCACACCTTTTCACGTATTCCAAGTCTAGTCGGCCCGTATCTTTTTGAAAAGCTCGTGAAGGTTAAATTTATGGGCCTAAACTATATATTTTCACCAAAATAACTCATAGGTCGTGGCTTATAGCTATGAGTTTTTGTCGTTGATCCATTTTGCATCGACCTAGTTTCGAACGACTCAATCCTAGCCTAATAGTTTTTCATTAGTTTTTATCGTAATCACACTCGTTTCAAGTAATCCAAGTCCAGTTGGCCCAAATCTTCTTGAAAAACCATGAAGGATGATTTTGAGGGCCTAAACTACATTTTTTTACCAAAATTGCTCATAGGTCATGGCTTATAGCGATAAGTTTTGATCGTGGGCCCATTTTGCATCGAACTAGCTCCAAACAACTCAAACCTAGCTCGATAATTTTTCATCATTTTTTATCTCACTCACATCGTTTAACGTATTCCAAGTCCAATTGGCCCTAATCTTTATGAGAAACCATGAATGATGATTTTGAAGCCCTAAACTATATATATATTTTTTTACCAAAATCACTCATAGGTCATGGCTTGTAGCGATTAGTTTTGATCATTAGCCCGTTTCTCATCGAACTAGGTCCAAACAGACTCAAACATAGCCCGACGAGCTTTTTATCGGCTTTTATCGCATCCACTCCTTTTCACGTATTCGAAGTCTAGTTGGTCCGTATCTTTTTGAAAAACAATGACGGATCATTTTGAGGGCCTAAACTATATTTTTTCACAAAAATAACTCATATGTCATGGCTTATAGCGATTAGTTTTGATCGTTAGCCCGATAGTTTTTCATCATTTTTTATCACACTCATACTTGTTTCTCGTCTTCCAAGGCCAGTTGGCTAGTATCTTCTTAAAAAATTATGAAGGCCGATTTTGAGGGCTTAAACAACATTTTTTTTTACAAAAATAACTCATAGGTCATGGGTTATAGCTATGAGTTTTGATCGTTGGCCCATTTCAAATCGAACTAGGTCCGAACAGTCTCAAACTTATCTTGATAGTTTTTTGTTAGTTTTTATCGCACTCACATCATTTCATGCATTCCAAGTCTAGTTGGCCCGTATCTTGTTGTAAAGCTCGTGAAGGTTGATTTTGAGGGCCTAAACTACATTTTTACACCAAAATAACTCATAGGTCGTTGCTTATAGCCATGAGTTTTGGTCATTAGCTGGTTTCAAATCGAACTATGTCCAAACGAGTCAAACCTAGCCGATAGTTTTCATCGGTTTTTCTCGCACTCACACCGTTTCATGTATTCCAAGTCTAGTTGGCCCGTATCTTCTTGAAAAACCATGAAGGCTGATTTTGAGGGCCTAAATTATATTTCTTAATCAAAATCACTCATAGGTCATGGCTTATAGCGATGCGTTTTGATCGTTGGCCCCGTTTCGCATCGAACTAGGTCCAAACGAGCTCAAACCTAACCCAACGAGTTTTTCGTCACTTTTTTTGGCACTCACACCGTTTCATGTATTCCAAGTCCAATTAGGTCGTATGTTTTTGAAAAAAATGATGGATGATTTTGAGGGCCTAAACTACATTTTTTTATCAAAATAACTCATAGGTCATGGCTTATAGCGATTAATTTTGATCGTTAGCTCGTTTCGCATATTTTTTCGTTAATTTTTATCGCATTTACATCGTTACACGTATTCTAAGTCCAGTTGGCCCATATCTTAATGAAAAACTATGAAAGCTGATTTTGAAGGCCTAAACTAAATTTTTTCACCAAAATAATCGATAGGTCATGGCTTATGGCCATGAGTTTTGGTCGTTGGCTCATTTCGCATCTAAATAGGTCCCAACTGACTCAAACCTAGCCCAATAGTTTTTCGTCGGTTTTATCATACTCATATCGTTTTACGTATTCCAAGTTTAGTCGGCTCGTATCTTCTTGAAAAACCGTGAAGGCTGATTTTGAGTGTCTAAACTATATTTTTTTATACCAAAATAACTCATAAGTCATGTCTTATAGCAATGAGTTTTGGTTGTTGGCCTATTTCGCATCGAACTAGGTGCAAAAGGGTCAAACCTAGCTCGACAGTTTACATCAATTTTTATCATACTCATACCGTTTCACGTATTCTAAGTCCAGTTGGCTCAAGTCTTCTTTAAAATATGTGAAGGCTGATTTTGAGGGCCTAAACTATATTTTTTGGCTTAAATGGCTCATAGGTCATGGCTTATTGCCACAAGTTTTAGTCGTTGGCCCATTTCGGATCTAAATAGGTCCAAATAGCTCAAACCTAGCTCGATTGTTTTTTATCAATTTTTATCGCACTCACACAGTTTCACATTTTCTAAGTCTAGTAGGCTCGTATCTTCTTGAAAAATAGTGATGGCTGATTTTGAGGGTTTAAACTATATTTTTTACCAAAATAACTTATAGATCATGCCTTGTAGCGATGAGTTTTGGTCGTTGGCCTATTTCGCATCGAAATAAGTCCAAACAGACTCAAACATAGTCGAATAGTTTTTCATCGGCTTTTATCGTACTCACACTCGTTTTATGTTTTCCAAGTCCAGTTGGCCCATATCTTCTTGAAAAACTACGATAATTGATTTTGAGGGCCTAAACTATATTTTTTGCGATAATAACTCATATGTCACGGCTTATAGAAATGAGTTTTGGTTGTTGGCTCGTTTTGCATCAAACTAGGTCTAAACCGCTCAAACCTAGCTCGACAGACTTTTGTCATTTTTTATCGCACTCATACCATTTCACGAATTACAAGTCCAGTTCGCCCGAATCTTCTTGAAAAACAATGAAAGATGATTTTGAGAGCCTAAACTATATTTTTTTTTTACCAAAATCACTTATAGGTCATGGCTTATAGCGATGAGTTTTGATTGTTAGCTCGTTTCTCATTGAACTAGGTCCAAACAGACTCAAACCTAGTCCGATAGTTTTTCATTTGTTTTATCCCACTCACAACGTTTCACGTATTCCAACTCCAGTTGGCTTCGTATCTTCTTGAAAAGCTTTGAAGGCTAATTTTGAGGGCCTAAACTATATTTTTTCACCAAAATAACTCATAGGTCATGGCTTATAGCATGAGTTTTGGTCGTTGGCCTTTTTCTCATTAAGCTAGGTCCAAATAGCTCAAACCTAGCCCGATAGTTTTTTGTTAGTTTTTATCGCACTACATCGTTTCACGTATTCAAAGTTAGTTGGCCCATATCTTCTTGAAAAATCATGAAGGCTTATTTTGAGGGCCTAAAAAATATTTTTTCACCCAAATAACTCATAGGTCATGGCTTATAGCTATGAGTTTTGGTCGTTGGCCCGTTTTGCATCGAACTAGTTCCAAACAACTCAAACCAAGCTCGATAGTTTTTTTCTAGTTTTTATCGCACTCACACCGTTGTACGTATTTCAAGTCCTATTGGCCCATATCTTCTTGAAAATATTAGAAGGCTGATTTTGAGGGCTTAAACTATATTTTTTGACGAAAAATAACTCATAGGCCATGGATTATAGCCATGAGTTTTGGTCGTTGGCCCATTTCGCTTCAAAATAGGTCCAAATAGCTTAACCTAGTCCAATAGTTTTTCATCGGCTTTTATCGCACTCTCACCCCTTGACATTTTCCAAGTCCAAGTAGGCCCGTATCTTATTCAAAAGCTCGTAAAGGCTGATTTTGAGGGTTTAAAGTACATTTTTTCACCAAAATAACTCATAGATCATGGCTTATAGCGATGAGTTTTGGTCGTTGGCCTGTTTTGCATCGAAATAGATCAAAACAGACTCAAACCTAGCCGAATAGTTTTGCATAAGTTTTTATCGCACTCACACGGTTTTATGTTTTCCAAGTCTAGCTACCCAATATCTTCATGGCTTATAACGATGAGGTTTGATCATTAGCTCGTTTCACATTGAACTAGGTCCAAACGACTTCAAAACTAGCCCAATAGTTTTTAGTTAGTTATTATTGCACTTACACCATTACACGTATGCCAAGTCTAATTGGCTCGTATCTTCTTGAAAAACTATGAAGGATGATTTTGAGGGCCTAAACTATATTTTTTTTTACCAAAATCACTCATAGGTCATGGCTTATAGCGATGAGTTTTGATCGTTGGCCCATTTCTCATTATGCTAGGTCTAAACGACTCAAACCTAGCTCAATAGTTTTTCATCTATTTTATCGTACTCATAGCATTTCACATATTCCAAGTCTAGTTGGCTCGTATCTTCTTGAAAAACTTTGAAGGTTGACTTTGAGGGCCTAAACTATATTTTTTCACCAAAATAACTCATAAGTCATGGCTTATGGCATGAGTTTTGGTCGTTGGCCTTTTTCGTATCAAACTAGGTCCAAACAACTCAAACCTAGCATGATAGTATTTCGTTAGTTTTTATCGCATTCACACTATTTCAAGTATTCTAAGTCCAGCTTAGCTCGTATCTTCTTGAAAAATCGTGAAGGCCGATTTTGAGGGCATAAACTATATTTTTGTATAAAAATAATTCATAGGTCATGTCTTATAGCCATGAGTTTTGTTTATTACCCGTTTCACATCGAACTAGGTCCAAACGAGTCAAACCTAGCCTAATAGTTTTTCATCGGCTTTCACATGTAAAAATGTAAATGCCGATTTTGAGGGCCTAAACTATATTTTGTCACCAAAATAACTCATAGGTCATGGCTTATAGCTATGAGTTTTAGTCGTTAGCTCGTTCGCATCGAACTAGGTCCAAACAGACTCAAACCTAGCTCGATAATGTTTGGTCGGCTTTTATCGCAATCACACCGTTTCACGTATTTCAAGTCCCGTTAGCCCATATCTTCTTGAAAATATGTGAAAGCTGATTTTGATGGCCTAAACTATATTTTTTCACCGAAATAACTCATAAGTCATGGCTTATGGCATGAGTTTTGGTCGTTGGCCTTTTTCGTATCAAACTAGGTCTAAACAGACTCAAACCTAGCATGATAGTATTTCGTTAGTTTTTATCGCACTCACACTCGTTTCAAGTATTCTAAGTCCAGTTGGCCCGTATCTTCTTGAAAAATCGTGAAGGCTGATTTTGAGGGCATAAACTATATTTTTGTATAAAAATAATTCATAGGTCATGTCTTATAGCCATGAGTTTTGTTTATTACCCGTTTCACATCGAACTAGGTCCAAACGAGTCAAACCTAGCCTAATAGTTTTTCATCGGTTTTCATATGTAAAAATGTAAATGCTGATTTTGAGGGCCTAAACTATATTTTTTCACCAAAATAACTCATAGGTCATGGCTTATAGCTATGAGTTTTAGTCGTTAGCTCGTTCCGCATCGAACTAGGTCCAAACAGACTTAAACCTAGCTCGATAATTTTTGGTCGGCTTTTATCGCACTCACACCGTTTCACGTATTTCAAGTCCCGTTAGCCCATATCTTCTTGAAAATATGTGAAAGCTGATTTTGATGGCCTAAACTATATTTTTTAACCAAAATAACTCATTGGTCATGGCTTACGACCATGAGTTTTGATTGTTGGCCCCTTATGTATGAAAATAGGTCTTAACTACTCAAACCTAGCCCGATAGTTATTCATCACTTTTTATCGCACTCACAACGTTTCACATTTTCCAAGTCCAATAGGCTCGTATCTTCTTGAAAAGCTGTGAAGGCCGATTTTGAGGGTTTAAACTACATTTTTTCACCAAAATAACTCATAGGTCATGGCTTAAAGCCATGAGATTTGGTCGTTGGCCCATTTTGCATCAAACTCGGATCGAAACAACTCAATCCTAGGTTGACGAGCTTTTCATCAATTTTTATCATACTCACACTCGTTTCACGTATTCCAAGTCCAGCTTGGTCCGTATCTTCTTGAAAAATAGTGAAGGCTGATTTTGAGGGCCTAAACTAAATTTTTTAACCAAAATAACTTATATATCATGGCTTATAACTATGAGTTATGGTTGTTGGCCCATTTTGTATTGAATTAGGTCCAAATAGCTCAAACCTAGCCCGATAGTTTTTCATCTATTTTTATCGCACTCATACTCGTTTCACGTAGTCCAAGTCCAGTTGGCTCGAATCTTCTTGAAAGACCATGAAGGATGATTTTGAGGGCTTAAACTATATTTTATTTACCAAAATCACTCGTAGGTCATGGCTTATAGCGATTAGTTTTGATCATTGGCTCGTTCACATTGAACTAGGTCCAAACAGACTCAAACCTAGCTCGGCAGCTTTTAGTCGGCTTTTATTGCACTCACACTCGTTTCATGTATTCCAAGTCCAATTGGCCCGTATCTTCTTGAAAAACCATGAAGGATGATTTTGAGGGCCTAAACTATATATATATATATATATATTTTTATCAAAATCACTTATAGGTCATGGCTTAAAGCGATGAGTTTTGATTGTTGACCCGTTTCTCATTGAACTAGGTTCAAAAAGCTCAAACCTAGCTTGACAGATTTTCTTCTATTTTATCGCACTCACAATGTTCCATGTATTCCAAGTCTATTTGGCTCCGTATCTTCTTGAAAACCTTTGAAGGCTGATTTTAAGGCCTAAACTAAATTTTTTTCACCAAAATGACTCATAGGTCATGGCTTATAGCATGAGTTTTAGTTGTTGGCCTTTTTCTCATCAAACTAGGTCCAAACAGACTCAAACCTAGCCTAATAGTTTTTCATCGGTTTTCATATGTAAAAATGTAAATGCTGATTTTGAGGGCCTAAACTATATTTTTTCACCAAAATAACTCATAGGTCATGGCTTATAGCTATGAGTTTTAGTCGTTAGCTCGTTTCGCATCGAACTAGGTCCAAACAGACTTAAACCTAGCTCGATAATTTTTGGTCGGCTTTTATCGCACTCACACCGTTTCACGTATTTCAAGTCCCGTTAGCCCATATCTTCTTGAAAATATGTGAAAGCTGATTTTGATGGCCTAAACTATATTTTTTAACCAAAATAACTCATTGGTCATGGCTCACGACCATGAGTTTTGATTGTTGGCCCCTTATGTATGAAAATAGGTCTTAACTACTCAAACCTAGCCCGATAGTTATTCATCACTTTTTATCGCACTCACAACGTTTCACATTTTCCAAGTCCAATAGGCTCGTATCTTCTTGAAAACTCGTGAAGGCTGATTTTGAGGGTTTAAACTACATTTTTTCACCAAAATAACTCATAGGTCATGGCTTAAAGCCATGAGATTTGGTCGTTGGCCCATTTTGCATCAAACTGGATCGAAACAACTCAATCCTAGGTTGACGAGTTTTTCATCAATTTTTATCATACTCACACTCGTTTCACGTATTCCAAGTCCAGCTTGGTCCGTATCTTCTTGAAAAATAGTGAAGGCTGATTTTGAGGGCCTAAACTAAATTTTTTAACCAAAATAACTTATATATCATGGCTTATAACTATGAGTTATGGTTGTTGGCCCATTTTGTATTGAATTAGGTCCAAATAGCTCAAACCTAGCCCGATAGTTTTTCATCTATTTTTATCGCACTCATACTCGTTTCACGTAGTCCAAGTCCAAGTTGGCTTCGAATCTTCTTGAAAGACCATGAAGGATGATTTTGAGGGCCTAAACTATATTTTATTTACCAAAATCACTCGTAGGTCATGGCTTATAGCGATTAGTTTTGATCATTGGCTCTGTTCACATTGAACTAGGTCCAAACATGACTCAAACCTAGCTCGACAGCTTTTAGTCGGCTTTTATTGCACTCACACTCGTTTCATGTATTCCAAGTCCAATTGGCCCGTATCTTCTTGAAAAACCATGAAGGATGATTTTGAGGGCCTAAACTATATATATATATATATTTTTTTTTATCAAAATCACTTATAGGTCATGGCTTAAAGCGATGAGTTTTGATTGTTGACCCGTTTCTCATTGAACTAGGTTCAAAAAGCTCAAACCTAGCTTGACAGATTTTCTTCTATTTTATCGCACTCACAATGTTCCATGTATTCCAAGTCTATTTGGCTCGTATCTTCTTGAAAACCTTTGAAGGCTGATTTTAAGGCCTAAACTAAATTTTTTCACCAAAATGACTCATAGGTCATGGCTTATAGCATGAGTTTTAGTTGTTGGCCTTTTTCTCATCAAACTAGGTCCAAACAGACTCAAACCTAGCCTAATAGTTTTTCATCGGCTTTCATATGTAAAAATGTAAATGCCGATTTTGAGGGCCTAAACTATATTTTTTCACCAAAATAACTCATAGGTCATGGCTTATAGCTATGAGTTTTAGTCGTTAGCTTGTTTCGCATCGAACTAGGTCCAAAAACTTAAACCTAGCTCGATAATTTTTGGTCGGCTTTTATCGCACTCACACCGTTTCACGTATTTCAAGTCCCGTTAGCCCATATCTTCTTGAAAATATGTGAAAGCCGATTTTGATGGCCTAAACTACATTTTTTAACCAAAATAACTCATTGGTCATGGCTTACGACCATGAGTTTTGATCGTTGGCCCCTTATGTATGGAAATAGGTCTTAACTACTCAAACCTAGCCCGATAGTTATTCATCACTTTTTATCACACTCACAACGTTTCACATTTTCCAAGTCCAATAGGCCCGTATCTTCTTGAAAACCGTGAAGGCTGATTTTGAGGGTTTAAACTACATTTTTTCACCAAAATAACTCATAGGTCATGGCTTATAGCCATGAGATTTGGTCGTTGGCCCATTTTGCATCAAACCGGATCGAAACAACTCAATCCTAGGTTGACGAGCTTTTCATCAATTTTTATCATACTCACACTCGTTTCACGTATTCCAAGTCCAGCTTGGTCCGTATCTTCTTGAAAAATAGTGAAGGCTGATTTTGAGAGCCTAAACTAAATTTTTTAACCAAAATAACTCATATATCATGGCTTATAACTATGAGTTATGGTTGTTGGCCCATTTTGTATTGAATTAGGTCCAAATAGCTCAAACCTAGCCCGATAGTTTTTCATCTATTTTTATCGCACTCATACTCGTTTCACGTAGTCCAAGTCCAGTTGGCTCGAATCTTCTTGAAAGACCATGAAGGATGATTTTGAGGGCCTAAACTATATTTTATTTACCAAAATCACTCATAGGTCATGGCTTATAGCGATTAGTTTTGATCATTGGCTCTGTTCACATTGAACTAGGTCCAAACAGACTCAAACCTAGCTCGGCAGCTTTTAGTCGGCTTTTATTGCACTCACACTCGTTTCATGTATTCCAAGTCCAATTGGCCCGTATCTTCTTGAAAAACCATGAAGGATGATTTTGAGGGCCTAAACTATATATATATATATATTTTATCAAAATCACTTATAGGTCATGGCTTACGACCATGAGTTTTGATTGTTGACCCGTTTCTCATTGAACTAGGTTCAAAAAGCTCAAACCTAGCTTGACAGATTTTCTTCTATTTTATCGCACTCACAATGTTCCATGTATTCCAAGTCTATTTGGCTCCGTATCTTCTTGAAAACCTTTGAAGGCCGATTTTAAGGGCCTAAACTAAATTTTTTCACCAAAATGACTCATAGGTCATGGCTTATAGCATGAGTTTTAGTTGTTGGCCTTTTTCTCATCAAACTAGGTCCAAACAGACTCAAACCTAGCCCGATAGTTTTTAATCGGCTTTTATCGCACTCACACCATTTCACGTATTCTAAGTCCAATTGGCCCGTATCTTCTTGAAAAACCATGAAGGCTGATTTTGAGGGCTTAAACTACATTTTTTTGACCAAAATAACTCATTAGTCATGACTTATAATGATGGGTTTTGGTCGTCGGCCCATTTCATATCGTACTACGTCAAAACAAGCTAAAACCCGGCTCGACGGTTTCTCGTCGCTTTTATCACACTCACACTCGTTTCACATATTCCAAGTCCCGTTAGCCCGTATGTTCATGAAAATATGTGAAGGCTGATTTCAAGGGCCTAAACTATATATTTTGACCAAAATAACTCATAAGTCATGGCTTATAGCTATGAGCTTTGGTCGTGAGCCCATTTCGCATCGAACTAGATCCAAACGGACTCAAACCTAGCTCGATAGTTTTTCGTCAATTTTTATCACACTCACGTCGTTTCACATATTCTAAGTCCAGTTGGCTTGAATCCTCTTGAAAAACCATGAAGGATGGTCTTTAGGGCTTAAAATATATTTTTTACAAAAATCAATCATCGATCATGGTAGGCCTTATAGTGATGAGTTTTGATCGTTAGCTCGTTCCACATCGAACTAGATCCAAACTGACTCAAGCTTAGCCCAATAGTTTTTTATTAGTTTTTATCCAACTCATACCGTTTTATGTATTCCCAATACAAGTTGGCCTTTATCTTCTTGGAAAACTCGTGAAGGCTGATTTTGAGAGTTTAAACTATATTTTTTCACCAAAAAAACTCATAAGTCATGTCTTATAGCTATGAGCTTTGATCACCGGTCCATTTTACATTAAACTAGGTCCAAACAACTTAAACCTAGACCGATAGTTTTTCATCGGCTTTTATCGCACTCACACCGTTTCACGTATTCCAAGTCCAATTGGCCCGTATCTTCCTAAAAAACCATGTACGCTCATTTTGAAGGCCTAAACTACATTTTTTCACCAAAATAACTCATAGGTCATGACTTATAGCTATGAGTTTTGGTTGTTGGCCCGTTTCACATCGAATTAGGTTCTAAGAGCTCAAACCTAGCCCGATAGATTTTTGTCGGCTTTTATCGAACTCATGCGGTTTCACGTAGTCCAAGTCCAGTTGGCTCAAATCTTCTTGAAAAACCATTAAGGATGATTTTGAGGGCCTAAACTATATTTTATTTACCAAAATCACTCATAGGTCATGGCTTATAGCAATGAGTTTTGATCGTTGGCCGAGTTCATATTGAACTATGTCCAAATAGCTCAAACCTAGCCTTACAGCTTTTCATCGCTTTTATAGCACTCACACCATTTCATTTATTTCACGTCCCGGTGGCCCATATCTTTTTGAAAATATGTGAAGGCTAATATTGAAGGCATAAACTATATTTTTTTTACCAAAATAACTATACTATAGCCATGAGTTTTGGTCGTTGGCCCCTTTCATATCAAAATAGGTCTAAACTACTCAAACCTAGCCCGATAGTTATTCATCTATTTTTATCGCACTCACACAGGTTTCACATTTTCCAAGTCCCGTAGGCCCGTATCTTCTTGAAAAACTATGAAGCCCGATTTTGAGGGTTTAAACTACATTTTTTCATCAAACTATATTTTATTTACCAAAATCACTCATAGATCATGGCTTATAGCTATGAGTTTTGGTCGTTGGCCCATTTCACATCGAAATAGGTCCAAAAGCTCAAACCTAGCCTAATAGATTTTCATCGGCTTTTATCGCGCTCATACCATTTTATGTTTTTCAAGTCCAGGTTGGCTCATATCTTCTTGAAAAGCTCGTGAAAACTAATTTTGAGGGCTTAAACTAAATTTTTTCACAAAAATAACTCATAGGTCATGGTTATAGAAATGAGTTTTGGTCGTTGGCCCGTTTCGTATCAAACTAGGTCCAAACCGCTCAAAACCTAGATCGACCATTTTTCGTCGCTTTTATCGAACTCATATTGTTTCACGTATTCCAATTTCAATTCACTTGAATCTTCTTGAAAAACCATGAAGGCTAATTTTAAGGGCCTAAACTATATTTTTTCACCTAAATAACTCATACATCATGGCTTATAGCTATGAGTTTTAGTCGTTAGCTCATTTTGCATCGAACTACGTCCAAACAGACTCAAACCAAGCTCGATAGTTTTTCGTCGGCTTTTATTGCACTCACATCGTTTCACGTATTCCAAGTCATGTTGGCCCGTATCTTCTTGAAAATATGTGAAGGTTGATTTTGAGAGCCTAAACTAAATTTTTTTACCAAAATCACTCATAGGTCATGGCTTATAGCGATGAGTGTTGATTGTTGGCCCGTTTCACATTGAACTAGGTGCAAACAGACTCAAACCTAGCCGAATAATTTTTTGTCGGCTTTTATCGCACTCACACTATTTCACGTATTCCAAGTCTAATTGGCCTATATCTTTATGAAAAATGGTGAAGGATAATTTTGAGGGCCTAAACGATATTTTTTCACGAAAATAACTCATAGGTCATGGTTATAGCAATGAGTTTTGGTCGTTGGCTTGTTTCGCATCAAACTAGGTCTAAACGACTCAAACTTAGCTCGGATAGTTTTTCGTCAGCTTTTGTCACACTCACACCGTTTTACGTATTCTAAGTCCAAGCTTGGCTCAAATCTTCTTGAAAAACCTTGAAGAATGATTTTGAGGGCTTAAACTATATTTTTTTAAAAAAATCAATCATAGGTCATGGCATGGCTTATAGCAATGAGTTTTGATTGTTAGCTCGTTTCGCATCGAACTAGGTCGAAACAGGTCAAGCTTAGCCCAATAGTTTTTTATCGGCTTTTATCAAACTCACACCGTTTCACGCATTCCAAGTCCAGTTGGGCCATATCTTGTTGAAAAACTATAAAGGCATATTTTGAGGTTTTAAACTATCTTTTTTCACCAAAATAACTCATAGGTCATGGCTTATAGCTATGATTTTTTGTTGTTGGTCCATTTCACATCAAACTTGGTCCAAACAGACTCAAACCTAGCCCGATAGTTTTTTGTCAATTTTTCTCGCACTCACACCGTTTTATGTATTCTAAGTCCAGTTGGCCCGTATCTTCTTGAAAAATCATGAAGGCTATTTTTGAGGGCCTAAACTATATTTTTTAACCAAAATAACTCATAGGTCATGGCTTATAACTATGAGTTTTGGTTGTTGGCTTGTTTCGCATCGAACTAGGTCCAAAGAGCTCAAACCTAACCCGATAGTTTTTCATCGGCTTTTATCGCACTCATACTATTTCATGTATTCCAAGTCCAGTTGGCCCGAATCTTCTTGAAAACCCATTAAGGATGATTTTGAGGGCCTAAACTTTATTTTTTTACAAAAATCACTCATAGGTCATGGCTTATAGTAATGAGTTTTGATTGTTGGCATGTTTCACATTGAACTAGGTCCAAATAGCTCAAACCTAGCCCAATAGTTTTTAGTCGGCTTTTATTGCATTCATACTTGTCTCATGTATTCCAAGTCCAATTGGCTCGTATCTTCTTGAAAAACCATCAAGGATGATTTGAGGGCTTAAACTATATTTTTTTTTCAAAATCATTCATAGGTCATGGCTTATAGAGATGAGTTTTGATTGTTGGCCCGTTTCTCATTGAACTAGCTCCAAAAACCTCAAACCTAGCCCGACATGATTTTCGTCCGTTTTATCGCACTCACAACATTTCACGTATTCCAAGTCTAGTTGGCTCGTATCTTCTTGAAAAAATTTAAAAGTTGATTTTGAGGGCCTAAACTATATCTTTTCACCAAAATAACTCATAGGTCATGTGTCATAACATGAGTTTTGGTTGTTGTCCTTTTCACATCAAACCGAGTCCAAATAGCTCAAACCTAGCTCGATAGTTTTTCGTTAGTTTTTATCGCACTCACACCGTTTCAAGTATTTCAAGTCTAGTTGGCTCGTATCTTCTTGAAAAATCATGAAGGCTGATTTTGAAGGCCTAAACTATATTTTTTTGGCAAAAATAGCTCATAAGTCATGGCTTATAACTATGACTTTTTGTCGTCGGCCCATTTCGCATCGAACTAGGTCAAAATAGCTTCGACTTGGCCCGATAGTTTTTCCTCGGCTTTTATCGCACTCACATCGTTTCACATATTCCAAGTCATTTTGGCTCGTATCTTCATGAAAATATGTGAAAGCCGATTTCGAGGGCCTAAACTATATTTTTTGACCAAAATAACTTATAGGTCATGGCTTATAGCTATAAGCTTTGGTCGTTGGCCCGTTTTGCATTAAACTAGGTCTAAACAACTCAAACCTAACTCGATAATTTTTTGTTAATTTTTATCGCACTCACACCGTTTCATGTATTCTAAGTCTAGTTGGCTTGAATCTTCTTAAAAAACCATGAAGGATGATTTTCGGGGCTTAAACTATATTTTTTTACAAAAATCAATCATAGGTCATGGCATACCTTGTAGTGATAAGTTTTGATCGTTAGCTCGTTTCGCATCGAACTAAGTCTAAACAACTAAGCTTAGCTTGATAGTTTTTTATCGGCTTTTATCAAACTCACACCGTTTCACATATTCACAATACGAGTTGGCTCGTATCTTCTTGAAAAGCTCGTGAAGGCTGATTTTGAGGGTTTAAACTATATTTTTTCACCAAAATAACTCATATATCATGGCTTATAATTATGAGTTTTGGTCGTTGGCCCGTTTTGCATCAAACTAGGTCCAAACGACTCAAACCTAGCTTGATAGTTTTTCGTCGGCTTTTATCGCACTTACACCGTTTCACGTATTCCAAGTCCAGTTGGCCCATATCTTTTTGAAAAGCCATGAAGGCTGATTTTGAGGGCGTAAACTACATTTTGTCATCAAAATAACTAATAGGTCATGTCTTATAGCTATGAGTTTTAGTTGTTAGCCCGTTTCGCATCGAACTACGTCCAAAGAGCTCAAACCTAGCTCAATAGTTTTTCATAAGGTTTTATCACACTCATACCATTTCACGTATTCCAAGTCCAGGTTGGTCCGAATCTTCTTGAAAAACCTTGAAGGATGATTTTGAGGGGCTAAACTACATTTTGTTTTACCAAAATCACTCATAGGTTATGGCTTGTAGCAATGAGTTTTCATCGTTGGCTCGTTTTACATTAAACTAGGTCCAAATAGCTCAAACCTAGCCCAACAGCTTTTAGTTAGTTTTTATTGCACTCACACCATTTCACGTATTCCAAGTCTAGTGGCTCGTGTCTTCTTAAAAAACCGTGAAGAATGGTTTTGAGGGCTTAAACTATATTTTTTTACCAAAATCACTCACGAGTCATGGCTTATATTGATGCGTTTTGATCATTGGCACGTTTCCCATTGAACTAGTTCCAAACGGCTCAAACCTAGCCCGACTGATTTTTATCCGTTTTATCGACCTCACAACGTTCCACGTATTCCAAGTCTAGTTGGCTCGTATCTTCCCGAAAAACTTTGAAGGCTGATTTTGAGGGCCTAAACTATTTTTTTTACCAAAATAACTCATAGGTCATGGCTTATAGCATCGGTTTTGGTCGTTGGCCTTTTTTGCATCAAACTAGGTCCAAACAACTCAAACCTAGCATGATAATTTTTTGTTAGTTTTTATCACACTCATACCGTTTCACGTCTTCCACGTCCGGTTTGCCCGTATCTTCTTGAAAAACCATGAAGGCTAATTTTAAGGGCCTAAACTATATTTTTTCACCTAAATAACTCATACATCATGGCTTATAGCTATGAGTTTTATTCGTTAACTCATTTTGCATCGAACTAGGTCCAAACGGACTCAAACCAAGCTCGATAGTTTTTCGTCAATTTTAATTGCACTCACATCGTTTCACGTATTCCAAGTCATGTTGGCTCGTATCTTCTTGAAAATATGTGAAGGTTGATTTTGAGGGCCTAAACTATATTTTTTCATGAAAATAACTCATAAGTCCGGCTTATAGCTATGAGCTTTGGTCGTTGGCTCGTTTCGCATTGAACTAGGGCCAAACAGCACAAACCTAGCTCGATATATTTTTTTTAATTTTTTTCGCAGATCACACCGTTTCACGTATTCTAAGTCTAGTTGGCTCGAATCTTCTTGAAAAGCCATAAAGGATGGTTTGAGGGCTTAAACTACATTTTTTTACAAAAATCAATCATAGGTCATGGTATGCCTTATAGCAATGAGTTTTGATCGTTAGCTCGTTTCGCATCAAACTAGGTCTAAACGACTCAAGCTTAGCTCGATAGTTTTTCATCGGCTTTTATCGAACTTACACCGTTTCACGTATTCCTAATACGAGTTGGCCCGTATCTTCTTGAAAAATTATGAAGGCTGATTTTGAGGGTTCAAACAATATTTTTTCACTAAAATAATTCATGTCATGGCTTATAGCTATGAGTTTTGGTTGTTGGCCCGTTTTGCATCAAACTAGGTCTAAACGGACTCAAACCTAGCTCGATAGTTTTTCTTCGGCTTTTATCACATTCACACCGTTTCACGTATTCTAAGTCCAAGTTGACTCATATCTTCTTGAAAAGCCGTGAAGTTTGATTTTGAGGGCTTAAACTACATTTTGTTATTAAAATAACTAATAGGTCATGTCTTATAGCTATGCGTTTTGGTTGTTGGCTCGTTTTACATCGAACTACGTCCAAAGAGGTCAAACCTAGCTCGATAGTTTTTCATAAGTTTTTATCGCACTCATACCGTTTCACGTATTCTAAGTCCAGTTGGCCCAAATCTTCTTGAAAAACCTTGAAGGATGATTTTGAGGGCCTAAACTACATTTTGTTTTTACCAAAATCACTCATAGGTCATGGCTTATAGGAATGAGTTTTCATTGTTGGCCTATTTTACATTAAACTAGGTCCAAACAGCTCAAATCCAGACCTAATAGTTTTTAGTTAGTTTTTATTGCACTCATACCGTTTCACGTATTCCAAGTCCAGTTGGCCCGTATCTTTGTGAGAAACGATGAAGGATGATTTTGAGGGCCTAAACTATATTTTTTTACTAAAATCACTCATAGGTCATGGCTTATAGCGATGTGTTTTGATCGTTGGCTCGTTTCTCATTAAATTAGGTGCAAACAGTCTCAAACCTAACCCGATAGATTTTTGTCTCGTTTTATCAACCTCACAACGTTCCACGTATTCAAAATCTAGTTGGCCTCTATCTTCTTGAAAAACTTTGAAGGTCGATATTGAGGGCCTAAACTATATTTTTTCACCAAAATAACTCATATGTCATGGCTTATAGCATGAGTATTGGTTGTTGGCCTTTTTCGCATCAAACTAGGTCCAAACGGCTCAAACCTAGCATGATAGTTTTTCGTTAGTTTTTATCATACTCATACCGTTTCATGTCTTCCACGTCCGGTTGGCCCGTATCTTCTTGAAAAACCATGAAGGATGATTTTGAGGGCCTAAACTATATTTTTTCACCTAAATAACTCATAGGTCAAGGGTTATAACTATGAGTTTTGGTCGTTGGCCTATTTTGCATCGAACTAGGTCCAAACGGACTCAAACCTAGCCCGACGAGTTTTTCATCAATTTTTATCGCAATCACACCGTTTCACGTATTCCAAGTCTAATTGGCCCATATCTTCTTGAAAATATGTGAAGGCTGATTTTGAGGGCCTAAACTATATTTTTTGACCAAAATAACTCATAAGTCATGACTTATAGCTATGAGCTTTGGTCGTTGGCCCGTTTCACATTGAACTAGGTCCAAATAGCTTAAACCTAGCTCGATAAATTTTTGTTAATTTTTATCGCAATTACATCGTTTCACGTATTCTAAGTCTAGTTGGCTCGAATCTTCTTGAAAACCCATGAAGGATGGTTTTATGGGCTTAAACTACATTTTTTTACAAAAATCAATCATAGGTCATGGTATGCCTTATAGCGATGAGTTTTGATTGTTAGCCCTTTTCGCATCAAACTAGGTCCAAAGAACTCAAGATTAGGTCGATAGTTTTTTATCGGTTTTATAAAACTCACACCGTTTCACATATTCATAATACGGTTGGCCCGTATCTTTTTGAAAAAAGGTGAAGGTTGATTTTGAGGGTTTAAACAATATTTTTTCACTAAAATAATTCATATGCCATGGCTTATAGCTATGAGTTTTGGTCGTTGGCCCGTTTCGTATCAAATAGGCCCAAACAACTCAAACCTAGCTCGACGAGTTTTTCATCGGTTTTATCGCACTCACACCAATTCACGTATTCCAAGTCCAATTGGCCCATATCTTCTAGAAAACAATGAAGGCTGATTTTTAGGGCCTAAACTATATTTTTTCATCAAAATAACTAATAGGTCATGTCTTATAGCTATGATTTTTTGTTGTTGGCTCGTTTTACAACGAACCGGGTCCAAAGAGATCAAACCTAGCCCGATAGTTTTTCATAAGTTTTTATCGAACCGATACCGTTTCATGTATTCCAAGTCCAGGTTGGCTAGAGCTTCTAGTAAAACCTTGAAGGATGATCTTGAGGACCTAAAATACATTTTGTTTTTACCAAAATCACTCATAGGTCATGGCTTATAGCGATGTGTTTTCATGGTTGGCCCATTTTAAATTGAATTACGTCCAAATAGCTCAAACCTAGCTCGACAGATTTTTATCCGTTTTATCGACCTCACAACGTTTCGCGTATTCTAAGTCTAGTTGGCTCGTATCTTTTTGAAAAACTTTGAAGGCTGATTTGGAGGCCTAAACTATATTTTTTTCACCAAAATAACTCATATGTCATGGCTTATAGCTTGAGTTACGGTCGTTAGCCTTTTTCGCATCAAACTAGGTCTAAACGACTCAAACCTAGCACGATAGTTTTTCATTAGTTTTTATCGAACTCACACCTTTTCATGTATTCCAAGTCCAGTTGGCCTATATCTTCTTGAAAAACCATGAAGGCTAATTTTGAGAGCCTAAACTATATTTTTTCACCAAAATAACTCATAGGTCATGGCTTATAGCTATGAGTTTTGGTCGTTGGCCCATTTTGTATCGAACTAGGTCTAAACGGACTCAAACCTAGCCCGATAGTTTTTTGTCGGTTTTATCGCACTCACTCGTTTCACGTATTCTAAGTCCCGTTGGCCCGTATCTTCTTGAAAATAGTGAGGCTGATTTTGAGGACCTAAACTATATTTTTTGACCAAAATAACTCATAGGTCATGGCCTATAACAATGAGTTTTGGTCGTTAGCCCCTTTCGCATCGAAATAGGTCCAAACTACTCAAACCTAGCTCGATAGTTATTCATCAATTTTTATCGCACTCACATCGTTTCACATTTTCCAAGTCCAATAGGCTCATATCTTCTTGAAAAACTATGAAAGCTGATTTTGAGGGTTTAAACTAGATTGTTTCACAAAAATAACTCATAGACCATGGCTTATAGCAAGGAGTTTTCGTCGTTAGCACGTTACGCATCGAAATAGGTCCAAACGACTCAAACCTAGCCTAATAGATTTTCATCGGCTTTTATCGCACTCATACTTGTTTTATGTTTTCCAAGTCCGAGTTGGCCCATATCTTCCTAAAAAACTATAGAAACTAATTTTGAGGACCTAAACTAAATTTTTTCACGAAAATAACTCATAGGTCATGGCTTATAGCAATGCGTTTTGATCACTCGGTCCGTTTCGAATCAAATTAGGTCCAAACTCGCTTAAACCTAGCTCATCCGTTTTTCGTTAGTTTTTATTGCACTCATACCATTTCATGTGTTCCAATTCTAGTTACTCAAATCTTCTTAAAAAACCATGAAGGATGATTTTGAGGGCCTAAACTATAGTTTTTTACCAAAATCACTCAAGTGTCATGGCTTATAGCGATGAGTTTTGATCGTTGGCTCGTTTCACATTGAACTAGGTCCAAACGAGCTCAAACCTAGCCCAACAGTTTTTCTTCGGCTTTTATCGCACTCACGCCATTTCACGTATTCCAAGTCCAAGTTGACCCATATCTTAATGAAAAACTATGAAGGCTAATTTTGAGGGCCTAAAGTATATTTTTTCACAAAAGTAACTCATAGGTCATTGCTTATAGCTATGAGCTTTGGTCGTTACTCATTTCGGATCGAACTAGGTCCAAAAAGCTTAAACCTTGCTCGATAGTTTTTCTCAATTTTTATCACAATCATACCGTTTCACGTATTCTAAGTCCGAGTTGGATCGAATTTTCTTCAAAAACCATGAAGGATGATTTTGAGGGCTTAAACTACATTTTTTTCAAAAATCAATCATAGGTCATGGCATGGCTTATAGTGATGAGTTTTGATTGTTAGCTCTTTTCGTATCGAACTAGGTCTAAACGACTCAAGCTTAGCCCAATAGTTTTTTATCAATTTTTATCAAACTCACATTGTTTCATGCATTCCCGGTCTAGTTGGGCCGTATCTTCTTGAAAAGCTGTGAAGGCTGATTTTGAGGGTTTAAACTATATTTTTTCACCAAAATAACTCATAGTTCATGGCTCATAGCCATGAGTTTATGTCGTTGGCCCATTTCATATCAAACTAGGTCCAAACGGACTCAAACTTAGCCCAATAGATTTTCATCAATTTTTATCGCACTCACATCTGTTTTATTTTTTCCAAGTCCAATTGGCCCATATCTTCTTGAAAAGCCGTGACATTGATTTGAAGGGCCTAAACTAAATTTTTTCACGAAAATAACTCATAGGTCATGGCTTATAGCAATGAGTTTTGGTCGTTGGCCCATTTCGCATCTAATTAGGTCCAAATTGCTCAAACCTAGCTCGATCATTTTTCATCGGCTTTTATCGCACTCATACCGTTTTACGTACTCCAATTCCAGTTGGCTCGAACCTTCTTGAAAAACGATGAAGGATGATTTTGAGAGCCTAAACTATATTTTTTTACCAAAATAACTCATAGGTCATGGCTTATAGCGATGAGTTTTGATCGTTCGCCCATTTCACATTGAACTAGGTCCAAACGACTCAAACCTAGCTCAATAGTTTTTCATCAATTTTTATCACACTCACACTATTTCACGTATTCCAAGTCCAGTTGGTCCATATCTTGATTAAAAACTATGAAGGCTAATTTTGAGGGCCTAAACTATATTTTTTCACGAAAATAAGTAATAGGTCATGGTTTATAGCTATGAGCTTTGGTCGTCGGCCCGTTTCGCATCGAACTAGGTCCAAACAGACTCAAACCTAGCTCGACAGTTTTTCATCAATTTTTATTAGGCTCACACCGTTTCATGTATTCTAAGTCCAGTTTGCTCGAATCTTCTTGAAAAAGCATGAAGCATGATTTTGAGGGCTTAAACTACCATTTTTTTCAAAAATCAATCATAGGTCATGGCATGGCTTATAGAGATGGGTTTTGATTGTTAGCTTGTTTCGCATCGAACTAGGTCTAAACGACTCAAGCTTAGCCCGATAGTTTTTTATCGGCTTTTATCGAACTCACACCGTTTCACGCATTCCCGATCCAGTTGGGTTGTATCTTCTTGAAAAACTATGAAGGCTAATTTTGAGGGTTTAAACTACATTTTTTCACAAAAATAACTAATACGTCATGGCTTATAGCTAAGAGTTTTTTTCGTTGGCCCATTTCGCATCAAAATAGGACAAAACAGACTCAAACCTAGCCCGATAGTTTTTCTTGCATTCACACCATTTCACTTTTCCAAGTCCAATTGGCTCGTAACTTCTTGAAAAACCGTGAAGGCTAATTTTGAGGGCCTAAACTACATTTTTTTAACTAAAATAACTCATAGTTCATGGCTTATAGCTATGAGTTTTGTTTATTGGCTCGTCTTTCATCGAACTAGGTCTAAAGATCTCAAACCTACGCTAATAGTTTTTCATCATTTTTTATCGTACTCATACCGTTTCACATATTCCAAGTCCGAGTTGGCTCGAATCTTCTTAAAAAATCATGAAGGATAATTTTAAGAGCCTAAACTACATCTTTTTACCAAAATCACTCATAGGTCATGGCTTATAGCGATGAGTTTTGATCGTTGGCTCGTTTCTCATTGAACTAGGTCAAAACAGACTCAAACCTAGCTGGATAATTTTTCTTCGTTTTATCGCACTCATAATGTTTCATGTATTTTAAGTCTAGTTGGCCGGTATCTTCTGAACAACTTTGAAGGCTTATTTTGAGGGCCTAAACTATATTTTTTCACCAAAATAACTCATAGGTCATGGCTTATAGCATGAGTTTTGATCGTTGGCCGTTTTCGCATCAAACTAGGTCCTAAAAGCACAAACCTAGTGTGATAGTTTTTCATCGGCTTTTATCGCACTCACACCGTTTTATGTTTTCGAAGTCTAGTTGGCCCATATCTTTTTGAAAAGCTGTGAAAACAGATTTTGAGTGCCTAAACTAAATTTTTTAATGAAAAAAACTCATAGGTCATGGCTTATAGCAATGAGTTTTGGTCGTTGGCCCGTTTTGCATCAAGCTAGGTCCAAACTGCTCAAACCTAGCTCGATTGTTGTTCATCGGCTTTTATCTCACTCGGACCGTTTCACAAGGTCCAAGTCTAGTTGCCTCAAATCTTCTTGAAAAACCATGAAGGATGATTTTGAGGTCCTAAACTACATTTTATTTACCGAAATCACTCATAGGTCATGGCTTATAGCGATGAGTTTTGATCGTTGGCCTCGTTCACATTGAACTAGGTCCAAACAACTCAAACCTAGCGCAATAGTTTTTAGTCAATTTTTATTACGAGTCCCATCATTTCACGTATTCTAAGTCCAATTGGCCCGTATCTTCTTGAAAAACCATGAAGGATGATTTTGAGGGCCTAAAGTAAATTTTTTTACTAAAATCACTCATAGGTCATGGCTTATAGCGATGAGTTTTGATCGTTGGCTCGTTTCATATTGGACTAGGTCCAAACAGCTCAAACTCGGCCCGATAGTTTTTCGTTTGTTTTATCGCACTCACACAGTTTCACATATTCCAAGTCTAGTTGGCCCGTATCTTCTTGAAAAATCGTGAAAGCTGATTTTGAGGGCCTAAACTACATTTTTTTACCAAAATAACTCACGAGTCATGGCTTATAGCCATAAGTTTTGTTCATTGGCCCGTTTCACATCGAAGTAGGTCCAAACGAGCTCAAACCTAGGCCAACGAGTTTTTTATCCATTTTTATCGTATTGAAACCGTTTAATGTATTCCGAGTCCAGTTGGCCTATATCTTAATGAAAAACTCGTTAAAGCTAATTTTGAGGGCCTAAACTATATTTTTTCACCAAAATAACTCGTAGGTCATGGCTTATAGCTATGAGCTTTGGTCGTTGGCTCGTTTCACATCGAATAGGTCTAAACGGCTCAAACCTAGCTCGATAGTTTTTCATCAGCTTTTATTGCACTCACACCGTTTCATGTATCTAAGTCCAGTTGGCTCAAATCTTCTTAAAAAAACATGAAGTATGATTTGGAGGGCTTAAACTAAATTTTTTTACAAAAATCAATCATAAGTCATGGCATGGCTTATAGCGATGATTTTTTATTATTAGCTCGTTTCACATTGAACTAAGTCCAAATAGCTCAAGCTTAGCCCTAAAGTTTTTTATCGGTTTTATCGAACTCACACTTGTTTCACGCATTCCCGATCCGGTTGGCCCGTATCTTCTTGAAAACCGTGAAGGTCGATTTTGAGGGTTTAAACTATATTTTTTCACCAAAATAACTCATAGGTCATGTCTTATAGCTATGAGTTTTGATCGTTGGTCCGTTTCGCATCAAACTGGGTCCAAACAGTTCAAACCTAATTCGATAGTTTTTCATCACTTTTTATCGCACTCACACCGTTTTACGTATTCTAAGTCCAAGTTAGCTCGTATCTTCTTGAAAATCGTGAAGGCTGATTTTGAGGGCCTAAACTATATTTTTTAAACCAATATAACTCATAAGTCATGGCTTATAGCTATAAGTTCTCATTGTTGGCTTGTTTTGCATCAAACTAGGTCCAAAGAGCCTAAAGCTAGCTCAATATTTTTTCGTCGGTTTTAATCGCACTCATACCGTTTCACGTATTCCAAGTCTACTTGGCTCGAATCGTCTTGAAAAACCATGAAGGATGATTTTGAGGGCCTAAACTACATTTTTTAAATAAAAATCACTTATAGGTCATAGCTTATTGCGATGAGTTTTGATTGTTGGCTCAGTTTGACATTGAACTAGGTCCAAATAGCTCAAACCTAGCCCAATAATTTTTAGTCGGTTTTATTGAACTCACACCGTTTCACGTATTCTAAGTCCAATTGGCCCGTATCTTCTTGAAAAACCATGAAGGATGATTTTGAGGGCCTAAAATAATTTTTTTTACTAAAATCACTCATAGGTCATGGCTTATAGCGATGAGTTTTGATCGTTGGCCCCGTTCACATTGAACTAGGTCGGAACGACTCAAAACCTAGCCAACGGTTTTTAGTCGGCTTTTATTGCACTTACACCGTTTCACGTATTCGAAGTCCAATTGGCTCGTATCTTCTTGAAAAACCATTAAGGATGATTTTGAGGGCCTATAGTAAATTTTTTTACTAAAATCACTCATAGGTCATGGCTTATAGCGATGAGTTTTGATCGTTGGCTCGCTTCATATTGAACTAGGTCCAAATAGCTCAAACCTAGCCCTATAGTTTTTCGTTTGTTTTATCGCACTCACACCGTTTCATGTATTCCAAGTCTAGTTGGCCCGTATCTTCTTGAAAAATAGTGAAGGCTGATTTTGAGGGCCTAAACTATATTTTTTTACCAAAATAACTCACGAGTCATGGCTTATAGCCATAATTTTTGTTCATTGGCCCGTTTCAAATCGAAGTAGGTCGAAACGACTCAAACCTAGCCCATTAGTTTTTTGTCCGTTTTTATCATATTCACACCTGTTTCACGTATTCCGAGTCCAATTGGCCTATATTGTAATGAAAACTCGTTAAAGCTAATTTTGAGGGCCTAAACTATATTTTTTCATCAAAATAACTCATATGTCATGACTTATAGCTATGAGCTTTGGTCGTTGGCTCGTTTCACATCGAATAGGTCTAAACAGCTCAAACCTAGCTCGACAGCTTTTTCATCGGCTTTTATTGCACTCACATCGTTTTATGTGTTCTAAGTCCAGTTGGCTCAAATCTTCTTGAAAAAACATGAAGGATGATTTAGAGGGCTTAAATTACATTTTTTTTTTACAAAAATCAATCATAGGTCATGGCATGGCTTATAGCGATGATTTTTGATTATTAGCTCGTTTCGCATCGAACTAAGTCCAAATAGCTCAAGCTTAGCCCTAAAGTTTTTTATCGGTTTTATCGAACTCACACTATTTCACGCATTCCCGATCCGGTTGGCCCGTATCTTCTTGAAAAACTATGAAGGTTGATTTTGAGGGTTTAAACTATATTTTTTCACCAAAATAACTCATAGGTCATGTCTTATAGCTATGAGTATTGGTCGTTGGTCCGTTTCGCATCAAACTCGGGTCCAAACAGTTCAAACCTAGTCCGATAGTTTTTCATCACTTTTTATCGCACTCACACCGTTTTACGTATTCCAAGTCTAGTTGGCCTCGTATCTTCTTGAAAAACCTTAAAGGCTGATTTTGAGGGCCTAAACTATATTTTTTAACCAATATAACTCATAGGTCATGGCTTATAGCTATAAGTTTTCGTGTTGGCCTGTTTTGCATCAAACTAGGTCCAAAGAGCTTAAAGCTAGCCCGATAATTTTTCGTTAGTTTTTATCGCACTCATACCGTTTCACGTATTCCAAGTCTAGTTGGCTTCGAATCTTCTTGAAAACCATGAAGGATGATTTTGAGGGCCTAAACTACATTTTTTAAATAAAAATCACTCATAGGTCATCGCTTATTACGATGAGTTTTGATCGTTGGCCCGATTTGACATTGAACTAGGTCCAAATAGCTCAAACCTAATGTAACATTTTTTATCATTTTTATGGCACTCACATCGTTTCACGTATTCCAAGTCCAGTTGGCCCGTATCTTCTTGAAAAACCATGATGGATGATTTTGAAGGCCTAAACTATATTTTTTTTTACCAAGATCACTCATAGGTCATGGTTTATAGCGATGAGTTTTGATCATTGGCTCGTTTCTCATTGAACTAGGTCCAAACAGATCAAACCTAGCTCGATAGTTTTTCTTCTATTTTATCGCGCTCACAACGTTTCACGTATTCCAAGTCTAGTTGGCTCGTATCTTCTGAACAACTTTGAAGGCTTATTTTGATAACCTAAACTATATTTTTTAACCAAAATAACTCATAGGTCATGGCTTACGGCATGAGTTTTGGTCGTTGGCATTTTTCGCATCAAACTAGGTCCTAACAACTCAAAGCTAGCCCGAAAGTTTTTCATCAATTTTTATCGCATTAACACCATTTCACGTATTCCAAGTCCGAGTTCGTCCTTATGTTCTTGAAAAACTTGGTGGCTAATTTTGAGGGCCTAAACTATATTTTTTCACCAAAATAACTCATAGGTCATGGCTTATAGCGATGACTTTTGGTCGTTTTCCCATTTCGTATCGAATTAGGTCAAAACGACTCAAACCTAGCCCGATAGTTTTTCATCGGCTTTTGTCGCACTCACACCGTTTCACATATTCCAAGTCCGAGTTGGCCCATATCTTCATGAAAAACTATGAAGGCTGATTTTGAGGGCCTAAACTATATTTTTTTCATGAAAATAACTCATTGGTCATGGCTTATAGCTATGAGCTTCGATCGTTGGCCCGTTTCGCATCGAACTAGGTCCAAACATGACTCAAACCTAGCTTCATAGTTTTTCGTCGGCTTTTATCACACTCACACCGTTTCACATATTCTAAATTCGGTTGGCTCGAATTTTCTTGAAAAACCATGAAGGATGATTTTGAGGGCTTAAACTATTTTTTTTCAAAAATCGATCATAGGTCATGGCATGGCTTATAGCGATGAGTTTTGATTGTTAGCTCATTTCGCATCGAACTAGGTTTAAACGACTCAAGCTTAGCTCGATAGTTTTTTATCAATTTTTAACGAATTCACACCGTTTCACGCATTCCCGATCCAGTTGGGTCGTATGTTCTTGAAAAGCCGTGAACGCCGATTTTGAGGGTTTAAACTACATTTTTTCACCAAAATAACTAATAGGTCATGGCTTACGGCTATGAGTTTTTATCGTTGGCCCATTTCGCATCAAACTGGGTGAAAATAGCTCAAACCTAGCTCGATAGTTTTTTTTTCAATTTTTTTCGTACTCACACTCGTTTCACGTATTCCAAGTCCAGTTGGCCCGTATCTTTTTGAAAAACCATGAAGGTTAATTTTGAGGACCTAAACTATATTTTTTAACCAAAATAACTCATAGGTCATGGCTTATAGCTATGAGTTTTGGTTGTTGGCTCGTTTTACATCGAACTAGGTTCAAAGAGCTGAAACCTAGGCCGATAGTTTTTTGTCGATTGTTATTGCGAGTCATATCGTTTCATGTGTTCCAAGTCCAATTGGCTCGAATTTTCTTGAAAAATCATGAAGGATGATTTTAAGGGCCTAAACTACATATTTTTACCAAAATCACTCATAGATCATGGCTTTTAACGATGAGTTTTGATCGTTGGCTCGTTTCTCATTGAGCTAGGTCTAAACGTACTCAATGATAATTTTTCTCATTGAGCTAGGCTCGTTTCTCATTGGCTTTTAACGATAATTTTTCTTCTATTTTATCGCACTCACAACGTTTCACGTATTTCAAGTCTAGTTGGCTTGTATCTTCTTGAACAACTTTGAAGGCTTATTTTGAGAGCCTAAACTATATTTTTTTATCAAAATAACTCATAGGTCATGGCTTATAGCATGAGTTTTGGTCGTTGGCCGTTTTCGCATCAAACTAGGTCCTAAAAGCACAAACCTAGTGCGATAGTTTTTCATCGGCTTTTATCGTATTCACACCGTTTTATGTTTTCCAAGTCCAGTTGGCCCAAATCTTCTTGAAAAGCTGTGAAAACAGATTTTGAGGGCCAAAACTAAATTTTGTCATAAAAAAACTCATAGGTCATGGCTTATAGCAATGAGTTTTGATCGTTGGCTCGTTTCACATCAAACTAGGTCCAAATTGCTCAAACTAGCTTGACCCTTTTTCATCGGTTTTATCGCACTCATACTTGTTCCACGTAGTCCAAGACCAGTTGGCTTGAATCTTCATGAAAAACGATGAAGGATGATTTTGAGGGCCTAAACTATATTTTATTTATCGAAATCACCCATAGGTCATGGCGTATAGTGATGAGTTTTGATCGTTGGCCCTGTTCACATTAAACTAGGTCCAAATAGCTCAAACCTAGCCTAAAAGTTTTTAGTCGGCTTTTATTGCACTCACATCGTTTCACGTATTCCAAGTCCAATTGGTCCGTATCTTCTTGAAAAACCATGAAGGATGATTTTGAGGGCTTAAAGTAAATTTTTTTACTACAATCACTCATAGGTCATGGCTTATAGCGATGAGTTTTGATCGTTGGCCTCGTTCACATTGAACTAGGTCCAAACAACTCAAACCTAGCCCAATAGTTTTTAGTCGGCTTTTATTGCACTCACACCATTTCACATACTCTAAGTCCAATTGGCCCGTATCTTCTTGAAAAACCATGAAGGATGATTTTGAGGGCCTAAAGTAAAATATTTTACTCAAATCACTCATAGGTCATGGCTTATAGCGATGAGTTTTGATCGTCGGCCTCGTTCACATTGAACTAGGTCCAAATAGCTCAAACCTAGCCCAATAATTTTTATTACACTCACACCATTTCACGTATTCCAAGTCTAATTGGCTCCGTATCTTCTTGAAAAACCATGAAGGATGATTTTGAGGGCCTAAAGTAAATTTTTTTACTAAAATCACTCATAGGTCATGGCTTATAGCAATGCGTTTTTATCGTTGGCCGATTTCATATTGAACTAGGTCTAAGCGACTCAAACCTAGCTCGATAGTTTTTCGTTTGTTTTATCGCACTCACACCGTTTCACGTATTCCAAGTCTAGTTGGCCCGTATCTTCTTGAAAAATCGTGAAGGCTGATTTTGAGGGCCTAAACTATATTCTTTAACCAAAATAACTCACAAGTCATGGCTTATAGCCATAAGTTTTGTTCATTAGCTAGTTTCACATCGAAGTAGGTCCAAACAGACTCAAACCTAGGCCAACAGCTTTTTATCCGTTTTTATCGTATTGAAACCGTTTCATATATTCCGAGTCCAGTTGGCCTATATCTTAATGAAAAACTGTTAAAGCTAATTTTGAGGGCCTAAACTATATTTTTTCATGAAAATAACTCATTAGTCATGGCTTATAGCTATGAGCTTCGATCGTTGGCCCGTTTCTCATCGAACTAGGTCCAAACAGACTCAAACCTAGCTTCATAGTTTTTTGTCGGCTTTTATCACACTCACACCGTTTCACATATTCTAAATTCGGTTGGCTCGAATTTTCTTGAAAAACCATGAAGGATGATTTTGAGGGCTTAAACTATTTTTTTCAAAAATCGGTCATAAGTCATGGCATGGCTTATAGCGATGAGTTTTGATTGTTAGCTCGTTTCGCATCGAACTAAGTCTAAATAGCTCAAGCTTAGCCCTAAAGTTTTTTATCGGTTTTATCGAACTCACACTCGTTTCACGCATTCCCGATCCGGTTAGCTCGTATCTTCTTGAAAAATTGTGAAGGCTGATTTTGAGGGTTTAAACTACATTTTTTCACTAAAATAACTCATAGGTCATGTCTTATAGCTATGAGTTTTGGTCGTTGGTCCGTTTCGCATCAAGCTGGGTCCAAACGAGTTCAAACCTCGTCCGATAGTTTTTCATCACTTTTTATTTCACTCACATCATTTTACGTATTCCAAATCCAGGTTAGCTTCGTATATTCTTGAAAAACCTTAAAGGCTGATTTTGAGGGCCTAAACTCTATTTTTTAACCAATATAACTCATAGGTCATGGCTTATAGCTATAAGTTTTCGTTGTTAGCTCGTTTTGCATCAAACTAGGTCCAAAGAGCTTAAAGCTAGCTCGATAGTTTTTCGTCGGTTTTATCGCACTCATATCGTTTCACGTACTCCAAGACCAGTTGGCTTGAATCTTCATGAAAACCATGAAGGATGATTTTGAGGGCCTAAACTACATTTTATTTATCGAAATCACCCATAGGTCATGGCTTATAGCGATGAGTTTTGATCGTTGGCCTCGTTCACATTGAACTAGGTCCAAATAGCTCAAACCTAACCTAAAAGTTTTTAGTCGGCTTTTATTGCACTCACACCGTTTCACGTATTCCAAGTCCAATTGGCTCGTATCTTCTTGAAAAACCATGAAGGATGATTTTGAGGGCCTAAAGTAAATTTTTTTACTAAAATCACTCATAGGTTATGGCTTATAGCAATGAGTTTTGATCGTTGGCCCTATTCACATGAACTAGGTCCAAATAGCTCAAACCTAGCCCAACAATTTTTATTACACTCACACCATTTCACGTATTCCAAGTTCAATTGGCTTCGTATCTTCTTGAAAAACCATGAAGGATGATTTTTAGGGCCTAAAGTAAATTTTTTTACTAAAATCACTCATAGGTCATGGCTTATAGCGATGCGTTTTGATCGTTGGCTTGTTTCATATTGAACTAGGTCTAAACGACTCAAACCTAGATCGATAGTTTTTCATTTATTTTATCGCACGCACACCGTTTCACGTATTCCAAGTCTAGTTGGCTCTGTATTTTCTTGAAAAATCATGAAGGCTGATTTTGAGGGCCTAAACTATATTTTTTTACCAAAATAACTCACGAGTCATGGCTTATAGCCATAAGTTTTGTTCAATGGCCCGTTTCACATCAAAGTAGGTCCAAACAGACTCAAATCTAGCCTAACGAGTTTTTTGTTCATTTTTATCGTATTCACACCGTTTCATGTATTCAAGGTCCAGTTGGCCTATATCTTAATGAAAAGCTCGTTAAAGCTAATTTTGAGGGCCTAAACTATATTTTTTCACCAAAATAACTCACGAGTCATGGCTTATAGCTATGAGCTTTGGTCGTTGGCTCGTTTCACATCGAATAGGTCTAAACGGCTCAAACCTAGCTCGACGAGTTTTTCATCGGCTTTTATTGCACTCACACCGTTTCATGTGTTCTAAGTCCAGTTGGCTCAAATCTTCTTGAAAAAACATGAAGGATGATTTGGAGGGCTTAAACTACATTTTTTTACAAAAATCAATCATAGCTCATGGCATGGCTTATAGCGATGAGTTTTGATTATTAGCTCGTTTCGTATTGAACTAAGTCCAAATAGCTCAAGCTGAGCCCTATAGTTTTTCATCACTTTTTATTGCACTCACACCGTTTTACGTATTCCAAGTCCAGTTGGCCCGTATCTCCTTGAAAAACCATGAAGGCTGATTTTGAGGGCCTAAACTATAATTTTTGACCAATATAACTCATAGGTCATGGCTTATAGCTATAAGTTTTTGTTGTTGGCTCGTTTTGCATCAAACTAGGTCCAAAGAGCTTAATGCTAGCCCGATAGTTTTTCGTTAGTTTTTATCGCACTCATACCGTTTCACGTATTCCAAGTCCGAGTTGGCTCGAATCTTCTTGAAAAACCATGAAGAATGATTTTGAGGGGCCTAAACTAAATTTTTTTACCAAAGTAATCACTCATAGGTCATGGCTTATAGTGATGAGTTTTGATCGTTGGCCCGTTTCTCATTGAACAAGGTCCAAACAGACTCAAACCTAGCCTAACATTTTTTCTTCGTTTTATCGCACTCATAACGTTTCACGTATTCTAAGTTCGATTACTCTGTATCTTCTTGAAACACTTATATGGCTGATTTTGAGGGCCTAAACTATATTTTTTCACGAACATAACTCATAGGTCATGGCTTATAGCATGACTTTTGGTCGTTGGCCTTTTTCGGATCAAACTAGGTCGAAACGGCTCAAACCTAGCACAATAGTTTTTTTTTAGTTTTTATCGCACTCACACCGTTTCACGTATTCCAAGTCCGGTTGGCTCGTATCTTATTGAAAAACCATGAAGGATGATTTTGAGGGCCTAAACTACATTTGTTTTTTACTAAAATCACTCATAGGTCATGGTTTATAGCGATAATTTTTTATCGTTGGCCCGTTTCACATTGAATTAGTCCAAACAGACTCAAACCTAACCCAATAGTTTTTAGTCAATTTTTATTGCACTCACACCGTTTCACATATTCGAAGTCCAGTTGGCCCTTATCTTCTTGGAAAAACATGAAGGATGATTTTGAGGGCCTAAACTATATTTTTTTTACCAAAATCAACGATAGGTCATGGCTTATAGCGATGAATTTTGATTATTGACCCGTTTCTCATTGAACTAGGTCCAAATAGCTCAAACCTAGCTCGACGGTTTTTGTCCGTTTTATCGCGCTCATAATGTTTCACGTATTCCAACTCTAGTTGGCTTCGTATCTTCTTTAACAATTTTGAAGGTTTATTTTGAGGGCATAAACTATATTTTTTCACCAAATTAACTCATAGGTCATGGCTTATAGCATGAGTTTTGGTCGTTGGCCTTTTCGCATCAAACTAGGTCCTAACGACTCGAACCTAGCTCGACGAGTTTTTTATCGGTTTTATTGGACTCACACCATTTCACGTATTCCAAATCTACTTGGCTCTGTATGTTCTTGAAAAACCATGAAGGCTGATTTGGAGGGTATAAACTATATTTTTTTCCCAAAATAACTCATAGGTTATGGCTTATAGCTATGAGTTTTGGTCGTTGGCCCGTTTCGCATCGAATTAGGTCCAAACGGCTCAAACCTAGCCCGATAGTTTTTCATCGGTTTTTATCGCACTCATACCGTTTCACGTATTCCAAGTCTAGTTAGCCCGTATCTTCTTGAAAAATTGTGAAGGCTGATTTTGAGGGCCTAAACTATATTTTTTTACAAAAATAACTCATAGCTCATGGCTTATAGCCATGAATTTTGTTCATTGGCACGTTTCACATCAAATTATGTCCAAACGAGCTCAAACCTAGCCCAATAGGTTTTCGTTAGTTTTTATCACAATCACACCGTTTCACGTATTTCAAGTCCAATTGGCCCATATCTTCATGAAAAGCTGTGAAGGTTGATTTTGAGGGCCTAAACTATATATTTTAACCAAAATAACTAATAGGTCATGGCTTATAGCTATGAGCTTTGATCGTTGGCTCATTTCGCATCGAACTAGGTCCAACTGACTCAAAACTAGCTCGATAGTTTTTCGTCAATTTTTATCGCACTCACACGGTTACACGTATTCTAAGTCCGAGTTGGCTCGAATCTTCTTAAAAAACCATGAATGATGATTTTGAGGGTTTAAACTACATTTTTTTACAAAAATCAATCATAAGTCATGGCATGGCTTATAGCGATGAGTTTTGATTGTTAGCTCATTTCGCATCGAACTAGGTCCAAACTGACTCCAAGCTTAGCTCGATAGTTTTTTATCAATTTTTATCGAACTCACACCGTTTCGGGTGTGCCTAGTCTAGTTGGCTTGTATCTTCTTGAAAAGCTGTAACTGGCTGATTTTGAGGTTTTAAATTATATTTTTTTACGAAAATAACTCATAGGTCATGGCTTATAGCTTTGAGTTTTGATTGTTGGCCCGTTTTGTATCCAACTAGGTCTAAACGGCTTAAATCTAGCCAGACGAGTTTTTGTCATTTTTTATCGCATTCACACTTGTTTCACGTATTCCATGTCCGGTTAGCTGTATCTTTTTGAAAAATCATGAAGTCGATATTAAGGGCCTAAACTATGTTTTTTCACCAAAATAACTCATAAGTCATGGCTTATAGCTATGAGTTTTAGTTGTTGGCTCATTTCGCATCGAACTAGGTCCAAAGAGCTAAAACCTAGCCCGATTGTTTTTTCGTCGAGTTTTTAATGCACTCATACCATTTCATCTATTCCAAGTCCAGTTGGCCCGAATCTTCTTAAAAAACCATGAAGGATGATTTTGAGGGCTCGAATTATATTTTTTTACCAAAATCACTCATAGGTCAAGGCTTATAGCGATGAGTTTTGATCGTTGGCCCGTTTCACATTGAACTAGGTCCAAACATCTCAAAACTAAGTTGATAGTTTTTCTTTATTTTTTTGCTCTCATAACGTTCGAAGTATTCTAAATCAAGTTGGCTCGCATCTTCTGAATAACCATGAATGATGATTTTGAGGGCCTAAACTATTTTTTTTTACTAAAATCAATCATAGGTCATGGCTTAAAGCAATGAGTTTTGATTGTTGGCTCGTTTCGCATCGAACTTGGTCCAAATCGCTCAAAACTAGTTTGATAGTTTTTCATCGGTTTTGTCGCTCGACACCGTTCGGCGTAATCCAAAACCAATTGGTCCGCATCTTCTTGAAAAACTATGAAGGTTGATTTTGAGGGCTTAAATTACATCTTTTGACTAAAATAACTCATAGGTCATGTTATATAGCTATGAGTTTTGATCGTTGGCCCATTTCTCATCGAACTAGGTCCAAACGGCTCAAACCTAGCCCAATAGTTTTTCGTCGGTTTTATCGCACTCACACTTGTTTATGTATTCCAAGTCTAGTTGGCCCGAATATTCTTGAAAAACCATCAAGGTTGATTTTAAGGGCCTAAACTACATTTTCTTTTTACCAAAATCACTCATAGGTCATGGCTTATAGCGATGATTTTTTATCGTTGGCTCGTTTCGCATTGAACTAGGTCCAAATAGCTCAAAGCTCGGGTCGATAGTTTTTCTTCAATTTTTCTTGCTCTCATAACGTTCGAAGTATTCTAAATCCGGTTGGGCTACATCTTATTAACCTTTCTCACTCTCTCTCCCCCTCTCTTTCTCCTTCTCCCTCTCTTTCTCTCCCTCTCCCTCCCTTCCTTCTTCCTTACTCTCGCTTGATTTCTCTCTCCTTATCTCTCCCTCTCTCTCCCTCTCTCTATACCTCTCTCTCCCTTTATACTCCTCTTTCTCTCTCCCTCTATCACTTTCTATCACTCTTTTTCTTTTCTCTCTCCCTAAATTCCCTTCTCTCCTCTCTTTTAAAATTCCCCTATCTCTCTCTATCTCTCTCCCTCTCACCCCTTCTCCCTCTCCCTCTCCCTCTCACTTTGCTCCCTTTCTCGCCTCTCCTTCTCTCCCTCTCTCTATGTTACCCTCTCTCTTTCCTTATGTACTCTTTCCTCTCTCCCCTCTCTGTCTCCCCCTCTTTTTCTTTCTCCCTCTCCCTCTCTTATCTCTCTACCAACTCTCTCCCCCCTCCCTTTCCCTCTCCCTCTCCCTCCTTGCTCCCTCTCTCCCCATCTCTCTTTCTCCCTCCCTCTCCTTCTCTCTCTCCCTCTTTCCTTTTGTCCCTCTCTATCTCCCTCTCCCTCTCCCTTTTAATGGAGAGAGAGTGAGTGAGAGAGATAAGGAAGAGGGAGAGAGGGAGAGGGAGAAAGAGAAAGCAAGGGAGATAAAGGTAAAGGGGGAAGAGGGAGAGAGAGATAGAGAGTAAGGGCTCGACAAGGGAAGAGAGAGAAAGGGAGAGGGAGGAACAGAGAGATGTGGTAGTGAGGAAGAGAGATAGTGAGGGATAAAAAGGAGAGAGGGAGGGAAGGAGGGAGGGAGAGAGATAGGGAGGATAGGAGGGGGAGAGAGAGAGGGAGAGAGAGCAAGAAAGAAGGGAGAAGAGAAGAGAGGGTGAGAAAAAGAGGAAAAAGGGAGGGAGAGGGAGAGAGGGAGAGAAAGTGTAAGAGATAAAGAGAGGGAGAGAGGAAGGGAGAGAGATGGAGAGAAATAATGAGAGAGAGGGAGAGGGAGGAAGGAGAGGGAGAGGGAGAAAAAGAGGGAGAAAGAATGAGCGGGAGGGGGAGAGAGAGGGAGAGGGGTAGAGTCGGAGGGAGAGAGATAAAGAGGGAGGAAAAGAGTAAAGAGGAGAGAGACGAGAGAAGAAGAGTAAGCGGGATAGTGAAATAGGGACGGAGAGAGGGAGGGAGAGTGATAGATAGATAAGGAGGGAGGAGAGAAAGGGGTACGGAGGGAGAGAGCGAGAGGGAAAGAGAAAGCGGGTGGTAGGGATAGATAGAGAGAGGGAGATAGTGAGTGGAAGAGAGAAAGAGATAGATAGAGGGACAGAGAGGAGATAAATTGAGAGAGTGAGAGAGACTGTGTGTGCGTTTAGGAGAGATTGAGAGAGAGAGAGAGGGAGAAAGGGAGGGAGAGGGAGAGATGAAGGGAGGGAGCGAGGAATAAAGATGGAAAGAGAGGGGGGAGAGAAGGAGATAGAGAGGTTGAAAGGGAGAAAGGGAGAGAGAGGGAAGGATAAAAAGAGATCGAGTAAGAGGGGAGATAGAGAGAGAGAGGAAGAATGGGAGATAGTGAAAGGGGGAGAGAGTGAGATAGTGGGGGAGAGAGAGAAAGGGGGAGAGAGTGAGATAGAGGGGGAGAGAGAGGAGGCGGGAGGAAGAGAGGGAAGGAGGGAGAGAGGTAGATAAGAGGAGAGAGGGGGAGAGAAAGGGGAAGGGAGGGGGAGAGAGAGGGAGAGGGATAGTGGAAAAGAGGGAGATTGCAAAAGGGAGAGTAAGAAATGAAGGGAAGGAGAGGGAGTGAGAGAGTAGAGAAAAGGAGAGAAAGGGAGAGATAAAGAGAAAGAAGGGAAAAGGAGAGAGAGAGAGAGAGTAAGGGAGATGGAGGGAGGGGGAGAGAGAGCAAGGGAGAGGGAGGGAGAATGAGATAGAGAGAGGAAGAAAGAGAGATAGTGAGAGAGAGAGCATGAGAGATAGAGAGGGGGAGAAAGAGTGAGAGAGTGGGGAAAAGAGAGGGAAAAATAGGAGAGAAAAGGATAAAGAATAAGACATGGAGAGAGAGGGAGAAAGGAGAGAGGGGAGAGAGGGAGAGTGAGAGAGAGAGATAAAGTGAGTTGAAAAGAGGTAGATGGAGGGGGAGGGAGAGGGAGAGAGAGGGAGAGGGAGAGAGAGGGAGATAGAGTGGAAGAGGGGATGAGAGAAGGAGAGAGAGAGAAAAGAAGAGGGATAGGGAGCAAAAGTAGAAGGGAGAGAGGGAGTTTGAGGAAAGGAGAGAGTGGGATAGATAGAAAGAGAGAGATAGATCAAAAGAGGGAGGGAGGGAGGGAGGGAGAGAGAGAGAGTAAGGGAGAGAAAGAGATGGAGAGAGAGTGTGAGAGGGTGAGATGGAGTGAAAGAGAGAGAGATGGAGAATAAGAGTAGTAAAGAGAAGGAAAGAGAGGGGAGTTTGAGATAGAGGAAGAGGGAGAGAGAGGAATAGAGGAAGGGAGGGAGAGGGAGGGAGAGACAAAGGTAGAGAATACAAGAGAGGGAGAGAGAGATGAAGGGAGAGAGTGAGATAGGGAAGGGGAATAAAGAGGGAGGGAGAGAGGGAGAGTGATAGAGATAGAAAGAGATGGGGAGAGGGGGAGAGGTAGAGGTAGAGAGGGATATAGAGAGGGGGAAAGAGAGAATGAAAGAGAGTTGGAGAGGGAGAGTGGGAGAGAAGGATATGGAGAGGGAGAGAGGGAGGGCGAAGGAGAATAGGAGGGAGAAAGGGAAGGAGAAGGAGAGGGTGAGAGAGAGAAAGAGGGAGAGTAAAGGGAGAGAGAAAGGGAGAGAGGGCAAGAGAGAGGAGGAGTGAGAGATAAAGAGGGAGGAAAAGAGTAAAAAGGAGAGCGAGGGAGAAGAAGAGTGAAAGGGACAATGAAATGGAGAGGGATTGGTAAGAGGGAGGGAGAGTGATCGATAGATAGGGAGGGAGGAGAGAAAGAGGTATGGAGGGAGAGATGAGAGGGAAAGAGAGAGAGGGTGGGAGGGGTAGAGAGGGAGATAGTGGGAGGAGAGAGAAAGAGATAGATATAGGGAGAGAGAGGGAGATAAATTGAGATAGTGAGAGAGAGAGTGTGTGTGCATTTAGGAGAAATGATAGAGAGAGAGGAAGATTGAGAGGGAGAAATGGAGGGAGAGGGAGATCAATAAAGATGGAAAGAGAAGAGGAGAGAGGGAAAGAGAGAGAAGGAGATAGAGAGGTTGAAAGGGAGAAAGGGAGAGAGAGGGGATGATAAAGAGAGATCGGATGGGAGGGGGAGATAGAGAGAGGAAGAGAGGGAGCTAGTGAAAGAAGGAGAGAGTGAGATAGTGAAAGAGGGAGAGAGAGTGAGAGAGAAGGAGAGAGAGGGGAGGATAAAGAGAGATTGGATGGGAGGGAGAGATAGAGAGAGGAAGATAGGGAGCTAGTGAAAGAAGGAGAGAGTGAGATCGTGAAAGAGGGAGAGAGAGGGAGAGAGAGGGAGAGAGAGAGGGAGAAGGGAGGGAGAGAGAGGGAGGAGGGAGGAAGAGAGGGAAGGAGAGAGAGAGGTAGATAAGGGGAGAGAGGGGGAGAGAATGAGGGAGGAAGGGGGAGAGAGAGGAGAGGGATAGAGAAAAGAGGGAGATTGAAAAGGGAGAGTAAGAGAGGGAGGGAAGAAGAGGGTGTAAGAGAGGGGAGAGAGGGCGAGAGAGGAAGAGATAAAGAGAGAGAAGGGGAGAGGGAGGGGGAGGGAGAGTGAGATGGAGAGAGGAAGAAAGGGAGATAGAGAAGGGGAAAGAGAGTGAGAGAGTAGGGCGGGGAGAGGGAAAGGGAGAGAGAAAATGATAGAGAATAAGATAAGGAGAGAGAGTGAGAGAGGAGAGAGGGGGAGAGAGGGAGAGTGAGAGAGAGAGAGATGAAGTGAGATAGAAAGAGGTAGATAGAAGGGGAGGGAGAGGGAAAGAGAGGGAGATAGAGTGGGAGAGAGAGAGAAAGGGAGAGGGATATGGAGCGAAAGTAGAAGGGAAGGAAGGAGTGTGAGGAAAGGAGAGAGAGGGATAGAAAAAGAGAGAGAGATATATCAAAAGAGAGAGAGAGGGAGGGAGGAGGGAGAAAGAGTAAGGGAGAGAAAGAGACGGAGAGAGAGAAGAAAAGAAGAGTGGCAAGGAGAAGGAAAGAGAGGAGGAGTCCGAGATAGAGGGAGAGGGAGAGAGAGGAATAAAGGAAGGGAGGGAGAGATAAAGGGAGAAAATACAAGAGAGGGAGAGAGTGAGATAGGAAAAGGGAATAAAGAGGGAGGGAGGGAGGGAGGGAGGGAGGGAGGGAGGGAGTGGAAGAGAGAGGGATAGAGGGGGAGAGAGGGAGAGGTAGAGAGGTAAAGTGAGGGAGAGAGAAAAAAGGGGTTTAGGATGGGAGTGCAAGGGAGAGGTAGAGGGGAAGTGAGGGAGATAGTGAGAGGGAGTGTGAGGGAAGTAGTGAGAGGAAGAGAGGCGAGAGAGAGCAAGAGGGTGGGAAAGAGAGAGAGAGGGGGGAGAGAGGGAGAGAGAGAAGGAGGGAGGGAGCAAAAGAGCAAAAGAGCAAAAGAGAGGGAGCATAGAGAGGGAGAAAAGAAAAGAGAGAGGTAGATAGACGTAGAGAGAAGTAGATAAAGAGAGGGTGGGAGTGAGAGAGAGGGAGCGAGAGAGTGACAAAAAGAGTGGGAGAGTGAGGGGTGAGTGAGAGTGGAAGAGAGGGAAAAAGAGGGAAGGGAGAGAGAGAGGAAGTTAAAGAGCATGAGATGGGGAGAGAGAAGGAGAGAGGGAGAAGAAGGAGGGAGAGGGAGAAAGAGGAAAGGAGAAAGAAAGAGGTGGGGGAGGGAGAGAGAAAAAGGGATAGAGATGAAAGCGAGGGAGAGAGTGAGACAAAAGAAGAGGAGAAGAGAGAGAGAGAGATAAAGGGAGAGCAAAACGAGAGAGATAGAGGAAGAAAGAGAGAGCGAGTGAGAGAGGGAGAGAGAGGGGGAGGGATATAGTGGGAGAGAGAAAGGGGAAAAGAGAGAGGGAGAGAGAGGGGAGGGATATAGTGGGAGAGAGGAAGGGGAAAAGAGAGAGGGAGAGAGGGAGAGAGAGATAGAAAAGGAGAAAAGGAGAGAGAAAGGTGAGAGAGAGTGGAGGGAGGGAAAGAGAGGTAGAGTGAAAAAGAGGGGGAGAGGGAGAGGTTGTGAGAGATATAAGGGAATGAAGAGAGTGAGAGAGAGGGAGAGGGATAGGGAGGGAGGAAGATAGTGGGAGGGAGATTGAGGGAGATAAAAGGAGGGAGAGAGAATGATAGAGTGAGAGAGATTAAGAGAGAGAAAGAGAGCAAGAGGGGGAGAGCAAGAGGGAAGGAAAAAGAGGGATCGAGAGGGGGAAAGGAGAGAAGAGAGGAAAAGAGTGGGATAAAGGGGGAGAGAGAGAGAGCATGAGAGAGAGGTGGAGTGGGAGAAAGGGAGAGAGAGAGAAAATGGTGGGAAAGGAGAGAAAGGGAGAATGAGAGAGGAAGACAATGAGATAGTGAGAGGTAGAATGATTGAAATGAAGAGAGAGAGAGAGAGCAAAAGCGTGAGAGGGAGAGGGAGGGCCAAGAAGGTGGGAGACAGAGAGAGAGGAGAGAGGAAAGAGGGAAAGGGGGAGAAAGAGAGGTAGAGGGGAGAGAGATCAAGGAAGGGAGGGAGAGGAATAAAGGAAGAGAGGGAGGTAGTAAGAGGGACAGTGAAGGAGGAAGGAAAGGAATAGGGGAGAAAAAGAAGGGGGAGAGAGATAGAGAGAAATGAAAAAAAGGAAGAGAATGAGAGAGAGGGGTAGAGAGAAGGGAGAGAGAGATTAAAGGGGTGAGAGAGGGAGATAGAGAGAGGATGAGAGGGAGATAGTGAGAGGAAGAGAGAGAGATAGTGAGAGGATGAGAATGAGAGATTGAGAGAGGGAAAGGGATAGAGTGAGGCGGGGAGAGAAAAGGAATAAGAGAGGGAGATGGAGAGGGAAAGAGAGAGAGGGAGAGGGGTTAAAGGGGAGATTGACCAAAATCACTAGTAGGTCATTACTAATAACAATGAGTTTTGATCATTGGCCCCTTTCACTTCGAACTAGGTCTAAACGACTCAAAACTAGGCCGATAGTTTTTCTTCGCTTTTATCGCCCTAACACCATTCCACGTTTATCTAACATACTAATTCTATCACAAAAATTATTAAACTCAAGCATACCCCGCATATCGACACTATTCCTATGTTTCTTCTCATCGGTATTCGATATTCAAATCACCACCCATAAGCCATGGGTCTTGAGAATGGATGTTAGCATATCCAATTTAGTCCATAAATCTTGCCTCTCCCTCCTATTGCAGCTACTCGTATACTACGAAAACCCACAACTTACCCTCTTGATAACCCAAAATACTAACAATAACTACTTATTTATGAATTGCCTCATAAGTCACCAAAATGTCCTTATCCCAAAACAACCAATGAGTATTTTTTGTGTGTGTTAAAATGCTCGTAACATTTGTATTTGATAGACTTAGCTATGTTATCTATTTTATCCCCCTCTCATGGGATCGATAATAGCAACTAGTGTTTTAAAAGCTAAGCTTGTCTTTTTACCACGATCTAACGAGTTGAAGTTTCCCGATTCTAGCTAATTTCTAAAAGTTAAAATTTTTCCTTACTTTTTTTTCAAATCGGCACCTTGAACATCTAGACTTCCTAAAGATAAACAAGGAAAGTTATATGTCTCTCGTTCACGCTCCGTATCTAAAATTGATCATTTCTACCCTACTTCATTGCCTCTAAACCTTGCTTGGTAGCCTCTTCCACCCTAACATATTGCAAACCATACACCTTATCCTTATTACATCCCATTGATTGCCTAAGCTTCATAATATTGCCCACTCGTCCAACGGTCCATAGGATGATGTATCTAGCCTTCTATGAGTTGCGCTGCTCGCTCATGAACTAGTCATTAATACTTCATTCCCTCTTGTTGCCTTACTCATCTCTTATTCACTATCCGTGGTATTTAAACTATTAGAAGCCACATTCATAGACTCGATCCTGTCATTTGGTGTAATTAAATCCTTAGACGCTATTGGAGCAACCTTCACTTTGGTGTTGCCTCAATCGTCAATATTCATGTTTAGGTCACTTAAATTTTGTACCATATCCTCTTGGTGCTCCACCATATCCCTTTTTCCTAACATCTCATCCTTTTTCTTCCAAGTTTTCACTTACTTGACTTGCTTACTAATAGCATCATTGATGTACAAATTATTTGCCAATGGCAGTGTCTCCCTACTTTCATGCTCTAGATTACTAACACGGTCGGAGCGGACACCTCCTTCAATTTCCTTATGGTTTTCAAATCCACACACTCCGTGTCTTCTGGCACTTCCAAGACTCGTAAAATGATTTTTAGCCATTGTGATTGATTTTGTTAACCGACTCGGTTTACCCCCACCCATAATTGCCTTTGTCTTCCAATGCATGGTATTTGGTATAGCCACCACACCTCCCTTCGACTACTCATGCTATGCTCTCATCTCTAATATTCTTATAGGATCCTATCGGCTCCCTTAAATAGATTCCTCATCCCCAAGACTTTAGAATCTTTTTTCTTGACACTCGAGCCCATTGAACGGATCATGCTACTTTGCTATCTTCTTCATACCTATATCACCTAGGTTCTAATTCTATTTTGGTACCCCTCCTACTTAAAGCCCCGTAATTTCTTTCGACAAGCCTCATTAAAATGGCCTATAAGACCACACCTATTGCAATATATCAAGTTCCCCTCATACTTAATCCTTTTCCAAAAGCTGTGCTCCTTAGAAATACCCACGTAAATCCTACCAAGAAATGATTGAGAAACAGCTACTTTTAGACAAATTCAAGCATACATAGGATGAGTTAAAGATATGGTTCATTCATTAGCACTTAAAAAACCTCTAATGCCTTCCTTAATATGTTTCAAATATGATTGATTGAAATATAGTAGAGGCAAGTGTGGAAGTCTCACCCATGTAGAGATGATTGGATTACCCCTCCTAAATTGAAACTCGGCATTCCATCGAAAAAACCCTCTCATATAATTCATGATTTTGTGATCTTCTTTAGATAGAGCATAATTCAAATCCCCTCTAATTCCAATTTCACCATGATATGTCTTGGGCCTAACAACCTCTTTCTTTCCCTTTCTATCAACCTCTCTCCCTCTCACTCTCTTGTTCTCTCTTTCCCCCTCACTCTCTCTTTCTTCCCCTGTCCCCTTGCCTCTTTCTTTCCTTTTCTATCAACCTCTCTCCCTTCCTCTACCTCTCCCCCTCTTTCCCTCACTCCATCTCTCCCATCCTTCCTCTCTTTCTCTCTCCCACTCTCTCTCCCTCCTCTCTCTCTTCTTCTCTCTCCCTTTCCATCTCCTTCCATCTCCTTCTTCCACCTTTTTAATCTGTCTCCCTTTTCCCTCTCTCCCCAATTGTCTCTTTCTATCATTCTTCCTCTCATTTTCCCTCTCTGTCTCTCTCTCAATCCCTCTTTCTCTTCCTTTACCTCACTCCCTCCCTCTCACTCTTTTTCTTTTCCTCTCCCTCTCCCTCTCCTTCCTTTTCTCCCTCCCTATCTCTCCCTCCCCCTCTCTCCCTCACACACTCTCTCCTCCTCTCTCACTCCTTCACTCCTCCTCTCTCCTTATCCCTCTCCCTCTCTCCCACTCCCTCTCTCTCTCCCTCTCCTTCTTTCCCTCCCTCTCTCTCCTTCTCTCCTCCTCTCTCCCACTCTCTCTCCCTCTCGCTCTCGCTCTCTCTCGCTCTCCCTCTTTCCCTCTTTTTCATTCTCTCTTCACCACTCAATCTTACTCTCTTTTGCCCTCTCTCCCTCTCTCTCTCTCTACCACTCTTTCTACCTCTCTCCCACTCTCCATCTTAACCTTTCTCCATATCTCACTCTCTCCCTCTCTCTTCCTCTTCCATTTTTTCTTGCTCTCTATCTCCCTCTCCCTCTCATTGTCTCTTTATCTCCCTCCCTCTCTCTCTCTCCCCCTTCTTTACTCCTCCCTCTTTCCCTCTCCCATTCCCACTCTCTTTCGCCCTTTTACTCCCCCTCTCTCTCCCTCTCCCTCCCTTTCCCACACTCCCTCCTACTCTCTTTTTCTCTTTCCCTCTCTACCTATTCATTTTCCCTCTTGCCTCTCTCCCACTCCTTCTCCCTCCCTCTTCCTCTCTCCCTCTCTCTCCCTCCCTATCTTTCTCTTACTCTCCCCCTCTCTCCCCTTCTCTCTCCCTCTCCCCTCCCTCTCTTCTCTCCCCCTCCCTCTCTCCCCATCTCCCGTCCTCCCTCCCTCCTCATGCATCTCTCTCCCTCTCCCTCTCTCTATATATCTTGCTCTTTTTATCTCTCTCTCTCTCCATCACTTTCCCTCTCTCCCTCTTTCTCCCTCTCTCAACCTCTCACTCCCTATTCCTCTCTCTAGCACTCTCTCCCTCTCCCTTCTCCCTTTCTCCATCTCTCTCTTCCACCCTCTCTCCCTATCCATCCCTCTCTCTCTCCTCCTTACTATCTCTCTTTTTTTATCTCTCTATCTTCCTTCCTTTACCTCTCTTTCTCTCTCTCCCTCTCCATCTCACTCTTCCTCTCTTTTGCTTTCACGCTTCCTCTCCTTCTCTTTCTCCCTCTTTCCCCCTTCCTTACCTCTCCCGCCCTTCCTCTCTTTCCTAATATTCCTCTCTCTCCCTCTCACTCTTGCTCTCCCACTCTCGCACTCTCCCTGTCTTCCTCTCTCTCACTCCACTATATCTTCTCTCTTCCTCTCCCTCTCCCTCTCTCTCCCTCTTATTCTTCCTCTCTCTCCTTCTCTCCTTCTTACACTCTCTCTTCCTCTTTCTCTCTCTCTCTATTTCTCTCTTCTTCTCCTCTCTCCCTCTCTCTCTCTCACCATCTCCCTCTCTCTTTCTCTCTCCCTCTCCCTTTATTTCTCTCTTTCCCTCTCTCTCTTTCTCCCTTTCCCTCCTACTCTCCCTCAACCACTCTCTATCCCTCTCTTCATGTCCTTTTTCTCTCCTTCTCCCTCTCATTCCCTTTCCTCCTCTCCCTCTCCCTTTCTTTCTCTCTCTTTCTCTCTCTCCCTCTCTCTCCTTTTTTCTCTCTCTCTCCCCCTCTCCCTCTCACCTTATACATCTCCCTCTCTCTTTCTCTCTCTCTCCCTCTCTCTCCCTTTTTCTCTCTCTCTCCCCCTCTCCCTCTCACCTTATACATCTCTCCTCTCTCTTTCTCTCCCTCTCCCTCTCCCTCATTCCCTCTCCTCCCTCTCACTCTCTCCCTCTCTCCTTCTCCCCCTCTATTCCTCTCTCTCTCACACTCTCTCTCCCCCTCTCCCTCTCTCCCCCTCTTTCCCTCTCTATCTCACTCTCCCTTTCCCTCTCTCTCACTCTCTCTTATCCCTTCCTCTCTCACTTTCCCTCTCTTTCCCTCTCTCTATCTCTCCCTCTCCCTCCATCCCTTTACCTCTATTCATCTCCCACTCTGTCTCCCTCATTATCTCTATATATCCTCTCTTTCCTCTCCCTCCATCCCTCTCCCTCTCATCCTCCATCTCTCTCTCTCTCGTTCTTCTCTCCTATCCCATTCTCTCTCTTCATCCCTCTCCCCTTACTATCCATCCCTCTCTTCCTCTCTCTTTCCCCTTCCTCTCTTAGTTTCTCACTTTCTCTCCCCCATGTCTCCTTCCTCCCTCTCTTGCTTTCTCTCTCCCTTTCCCTCTCTCTCTCTATCTCAGTCTTACTCTCCCTCCTTCTTTTTCTCTCTTTCCCTTTCCCACTATACATCTCTCTCTCCCCCTCTCTCTATCTCTCCTATCTCCTTATCTCTCCCCCTCTCTCTTTCTCTCCATCTCTCCCTTCCTTTCTCTCTCTCCCTATCTCTCATTCCCACTCTCTATCTCCCTACCTCTCTCTCCATACCTATTTTACCCTTAATCTTCTCTCCCTATCCCACACTCTCTCCCTCTCTCTCAATCCCTCTTTCTATTGCCTCTTTTCCTCACCATCTCTCTCTTCCTTTCTCCCTCTCTCTTTCTCCCTCCCCTCCCTCTCCCTCCCCCTCCCTCTCTCCCTCTCCCTCTCCCTCTCCCTCTCCATCCCTCTCTCCCTCTCTGTCCCTCTCCCTCTAGACCTTTCTCCATTCACTCTCTCCCCCTTCCCTCTCTCTTTCTCCCTCTTCTTCTATCTTGCTCACTCCCTTTCTCTCTCTTCTTCTCTCTCTATCTCTCTCTCTCTCTCACTCCCTCTCTTACCCCCTATCTTACTCTTTCTCCCTCTCTCCCTCCCTCATCCCTCTCTCACTCTCCCTTTGTCTCCCTTACTCTCCCTTTCTCTCTCCCTCTACCCTATCTCCCTCCCTCTTTCTCTCTATGCATCTCCCTTCCTCCCTCTCCCTCTTCCTCTCCCTCTCCCTCTCTTTCTCTTTCTCCCTCTCATTATCTCTCTCTCCTACTCTCTCTCCATCTTTACCCCTTTCTCTCCCTCTCTCTCTCTCCCTCTCTTCCCTCTCTCTCTCTTTTTCTCTCTTACCCATTCTTCCTCTCTCAAGCTCTCTCTCCCTCCCTCTTTCCATCCCTTTCTTCTTTTTCATCTCGATCTCCTTATCTCTCTCTATCTCCCTCTCAATCTATCTCATCCTTCCTCTAGCTTTCTCTCTCCCTCTCTATCTTTCTTCTTATGGCTCTCTCTCCTTCTTCATCTCTCCTTTCCTCTTTCTTGCTTTCACATTCCTTCTCCTCTTCTCTCTCCCTCTCCCTTGCCCTCTACGTCTCTCTCTCTCTCTTTTTCTCTCTCTTTCACTCTCTTGCTCCATCTCTATCTTTTCTCTCCCCTCTCTCTCTCTTTCTCTTTTCTTCTCTCCCTCTCTTTACCTCTCTATCTGTCCCCTTTTCTATTTTTGCATCTCCCTCTCACCCTCTCCCCCTCTCTTCCTCTCTCTATCTATCCCTTGCTCTCTTTCTTTATCTCACTCTCTCCCTCTCCCTTTTTCCATCTCTCTCCCCCTCTCTCCTAATCTCCCTTCCTGCCTCTCTCTATTCATCTCACTTCCCCTCTCCTTCTCCCTCTCCCATTCCTTCTCTCCCTCCTTCTACCTCTCTCTCTCATTCTCTTTATTCTCTCTCTTGCTCTCTCTCATTCTCTCTCCCCTCTTTTCTCACACCCTTTCTTCCTCTCCCTTTCCCTTTCTCTCTCTCCCTACCTCTCTTAATCTCACACTCTCTCTAACCTTCTTCCTTTCCCCCTCTCTCTCCCTCTTTACATCTCTCTCTCCTTCTCTCCCTCTCCCTCTCCCTCTACGTCCGTCTCCTTGTCTCCCTCCTCCCTCTCTCTCCTCATCTCTCAATCTCTCTCCCTCTCTCTTTCTCTCTCTCTCACTCTTTCTTCCTTTGTACCTCTCTCTCTTCTCTCCTTCTCTCTCCCTCCCTCTATCCCTCTCTTGCTCTCTCCTTTCTCTCTCCCTCTCTCTCCCTCCGTTCCTAACTCCCTTCCTCCCTCTTTCTATGCATCTCTCTTCCTCTCCTTCTCTCTCTCCCTCTCCCTCTCCTTCTCTCTCCCTCTCTCCATCTCTCTCTTACTCTCTCCTTCTCTCGTCTATCTCTCTCTCCCTTTCTCTTACTCTCTCCATGTCTCCCTCTCTCCCCTCTATCCTTCTCACTCTTTCTCTTCCTTTCTTCCTCTCGTTCTCCCTCTCTCTTGGCCCCTTCTTCCACTCTTAACCTCTCTCTCCCTTTCTCTTCCTCCCTTCTTTCCTCTCTCTATCCTTCTCTTCCTCCTTATATTTCCCTCTCCCTCTCCCTCTCTGCTCCCTCTTAATCTATCTCATCCTTCCTTTTAGCTCTCTCTCTCTCTCCCCCTCTCTATCTTTCTACTTATGGCTCTCTCTTTCTCTCTCTCCCTTTCCATCTATCTTTTCCTCCCTCTTACTTTCACACTCTTTCTCCTCTTCTCTCTCTCTTTCTCCTTCCTTCCTTTTCCCTCTCTGTTCCACTCTCTTACTCTATCTCTATATATTCTCTCCCTCTCCCTCTCTCCCCTTTTTCTCTCTCCCTCTCTATGTCTTACTCCCTCATCCTCTCTCTCCCTCTCATTCTCCCTCTTCTTATCTCTCTAACCCTCTCTCTCCCCCTCTTCCTCTTTCTCCCCCTCTCCTTCTCCTACTCTCTCTCTCCTTCTCTCCCTCCTTTCTTTATGCCCCTCTTCGCCTTTCCCTCTCTCCCCCAATTTCTTTCTATCTCACTCTCACTCTATCCCTTTCACTTTCTTTTTCTCTCTCTCTCTCTCCTATTCTCTCCCACTCTTTCTCTCCTACTCTCGAAAAAGAGAGAGGGGGAGGAAAAGAGAGGGGTGGGAGAGAGATAGAGAGAGTGGGAAAAAGGAAAAGAGGTAGATATTAAGATAAAGAGTGAGGGGGATAGAGAGGGAGATAGAGCAAGAGAGTGGGAGTGAATGAGAGAGAGGGAGAGAGAGACTGGAAGAGAGAGGGAGATAAAGAGGAAGAGAGGTTGGGAGAGAGAGAGATGGAAGGAAAAAGAGAGGGAAAAAGGAGAGAGAAAGCGAGAGAGGGAGGGGAAGAGAAAGGAGAGAGGAAGAGAGGGGGAAAGAGAGTAAGAGACTAGGAGAGAGAGGGAGAAGGAGGGAGAGAGGGAGGGGAAGGGAGAGAGATAGAGGCGAAGAGAGAGGGAGAGAGAAAGAGTGAGAATGATAGAGAAATAGAGGGAGATAGTGAGAGGGAGAGTGAGGGAGGGAGGGAAGAGGAGAGAGAGAAAGAAAGAGAGAAGTGAGGCAAAAGAGGGAGAGAGAGAAAGAGATAGTGAAAAGAGAGAGGGAGACAGGTGAGAGACAGTGGGGTGAAAGAAGGGAGAGAGAAAGAGACAAAGAAGAGAGAGAGGGATGGAGAGAGGGAGATAGAGTGGGAGAGGAAGAGAGAGGAAGATGATGGGAGATAGAGAGAGGGGATAGAGAGGGAGGGAGAAAGGTGGAGAGAGCAATAGAGAAAGGGGAGAGAGAGAGGGAGGAAGAGAGGGAGGGAGAGGGAAAAGGAAAGGAAGGGAGAGGGAAAAAAGGGGAGAGAGGGGAGAGGAAGGGAGGGAGAGAGAGTGAAGGAGAGAGTGGGTCGATGATTTTGCTTTAGTTTTTATCGCTCTCATACCATTCGACGTATTCCAAAACCAATTGGCCCATATCTTCTTGAAAACTATGAAGGCTAATTTTGAGGGCATAAACTATATTTTTTTTAACCAAAATCACACATAAGTCATGGTCGATAGCAATGAGTTTTGATAATTGTCTAGTTTCGCATCAAATTAGGACCAAGCTCGCTCAAAACTAAGCCAATAGTTTTTCTTTTGTTTTTATCTCTCTCATATCGTTTGACGTATTCAAAAATCGGTTAGCTCGTATCTTCTTGAAAAGGCATGACTCGATTTCGAGGGCCTAAACTACATTTTTTGATAAAAATCTCTCATAAATTCCTAGTCGATAGCAATCGGTTTCTATCATTGGATTATTTCGCTTAAAACTAAGTCTAAACGACTCAAAACTAGGCCGATGGTTTTCTTCGGCTTTTATTGCTCTCACACCATTCCACGTATTCTAAATCAAGTTGGCGTGCGTCTTCTTGAAAAATTATGAATGCTCATTTTGAGGGCCTAAACTATATTCCTTTTACAAAAATAACTTATAGGTCGTGGCTTATAGTGATGAGTTTTGATCGTTGGCACATTTTCACTCGGACTAGCTTCAAACAGACTTCAAAATTGGGATGATAGTTTTTCTTTAATTTTTATTGTTCTCACACCCTTCCACGTATTTTAAATCAAGTTAGCTCAAATCTTTTTAAAAAATCATGAATATTGATTTTGTGGGCCTAAACTACATTTTTTCACCAAAATCACTCATAGGTCCTGGCTAATAGTAATGAGTTTTGATCATTGGCTCGTTTCGCATCGAACTAGGTCCAAATAGCTCAAAATTAGAGTGATAGTTTTTCTTTAGTTTTTATCACTTTCATGCCATTCGATGTATTTCAAAACTAGTTGCCCCACATCTTTTGGAAAGCCATATTTTGGGGGCCAAAAATATATTTTTTGACTAAAATCACTAATAGGTCATGGCTGGTAGCAATGAATTTTGATCATTGGTCCGTTTCGCATTGAACTAGGTCCCAATAGCTCAAAATTGAGTCGACGACTTTTCTTCGGTTTTATCACTCTCATACCGTTCGACGTATTCCAAAACCAATTGGCCCGGATCTTCTTTAAAAATCATGAATGCCGATTTCGAGGGCCTAAGCAATATTTTTTTTTTTTACAAAAATCACTCGTAGGTTGCATCTTACGGCAAGTTTTGATCGTGGGCAACTTTCACATCAAACTAGGTTCGAAAATTCAAAACTAGGCCGATAGTTTTTTTCAATTTTTATCGCTCTCACACTCGTTCAATGTATTCCAAAACTAGTTGGCCCATATCTTCTTGAAAATCCATGAGGCTGATTTTAAGCGCCTAAACTATATTTTTTTACCAAAAACACGCAAAGGTCATGGTGATAGCAATAAGTTTTGATCGTTGACTCGTTTCGTATCGAACTATGTCCAAACATGACTCAAAGCTCGGACTGATAGTTCTTCTTCGGCTTTTATCACTCTCATACCGTTCGACGTATTCATAATCCGAGTTGGCTCACATCTTTTTGAAAAACCATGAAGCTCGATTTTGAGGGCCTAAACTATACTTTTTGACAAAAATCACTCATAGGTCATTGTTGATAACAATGAGTTTTGATCGTTGGCCCCTTTCACTTCAAACTAGGTCTAAAGATCTCAAAACTAGGCCGATAGTTTTTTTTTAGTTTTCATCACTCTCACACCATTCCACGTATTCCAAATCATCTTGGATCGTATCTTTTTGAAAAGTCATGAATGCTGATTTTGAGGGTCTAAACTATATTTTTTGACCAAAATCACTCATAGGTCCTCACTTATAGCAATGAGTTTTGATCGCTAACCCGTTTCGCATCGAACAAGGTCCAAACGACTCAAAACTAGGTCGATAATTTTTCTTTAGTTTTTATCGCTCTCATACTCGCTTGACGTATTCCAAAACCAGTTGTCCCATATCTTCTTCAAAACAATGAAGGCTAATTTTGAGGGCCTAAACTACATTTTTCTCATCGAACTAGGTCCAAATAACTTAAAACAAGGCTGATAGTTTTTCTTTAGTTTTTATCGCTCTCATATCGTTCGATGTATTCCTAATACGAGTTGGCTCGCATCTTCCGGAAAAATCATGAAGGGTTATTTTAAGGGCCTAAACAATAATTTTTGACCAAAATCACACATAGGTCATTGCTTGATAGCAATGAGTTTTGGTTGTTGGCCCCTTTCGCTTTGAACTAGGTCCGAACGACTCAAGACTAGATCGATTGTTTTTCTTCAATTTTTATCGCTCTCACATTGTTCCACGTATTCTAAATCAAGTTGGATCGCATCTTTTTGAAAAATCATGAATGCTGATTTTTAGGACCTAAACTATATTTTTTTACAAAAATCACTCATAAGTCGTGGATTATAGTAATGAGTTTTGATCGTTGGCACGTTTCGCGTCGAACTAGGCCCGAACGACTCAAAACTAGGCCAACGATTTTTCTTCGGTTTTTATTGCTCTCACACCGTTCCACGTATTCCAAATCAACTTGGATCGCATCTTTTTGAAAAATTGTGAATGCTAATTTTTGGGACCTAAATTACATTTTTTTTACAAAAAATCACTCATAAGTTATGGATTATAGTAATGAGTTTTGATCGTTGGCCCGTTTTACATCGAACTAGGCCCAAATAGCTCAAAACTAGGCCGATAGTTTTTCTTTAGTTTTTATTGCTCCCACACCATTCCATGTATTCCAAATCAACTTGGATCACATCTTTTTTAAAAACCATGAATTTTGATTTTGAGTGTCTAAACTATATTTTTTTTGACCAAAATCACTCATAGGTCCTTGCTTATAGCAACGAGTTTTGATCGCTAAGCCGTTTCGCATCGAACAAGATCCAAACAGACTCAAAGCTGGCTTGATGATTTTTCTTTAATTTTTATGGCTCTCATACCGTTCGACGTATTCTAAAACCAGGTGGCCCATATCTTCTTGAAAACCTTAAAGGCTAATTTTGAGGGCCTAAACTACATTTTTTGACCAAAATCACACGAGAGGTCATGGTCGATAGTAATGAGTTTTGATTATTGGCCAATTTTGCATTGAACTAGTTCCAAAGAGCTTAAAACAAGACTGATAGTTTTTCTTTAGTTTTTATTGCTCTCATACCGTTCAATGTATTCCTAATCTAGTTGGCCCGCATCCGCTTGAAAAATCATGAAGGGTTCTTTTAAGAGCTTAAACAATAAGTTTTGACCAAAATCACTCATAGGTCATTACCGATAGCAATGAGTTTTGATCGTTGTCCCCTTTCGCTTTGAACTAAGTCCGAACGACTCAAAGCTGGGTGATAGTTTTTCTTCAATTTTTATCGCTCTCACATTGTTCCACGTATTCCAAACCAAGTTGGATCGTATCGTTTTGAAAAACCATGAATGTTGATTTTTATGGTCTAAACTGCATTTTTTACAAAAATACTCATAGGTTACGAATTATAGTAATGAGTTTTGATCGTTGGCACGTTTCTCGTCGAACTAGGCTCGAACGACTCAAAATTGGGCTGACAGTTTTTCTTCAATTTGTATCACTCTCATACCGTTCGACGTATTTGTAATCTAGTTGGCCCTTTTCTCTTCAAACTAGGTCCAAAATCTCAAAGCTGGGTCGAAAGCTTTTCTTTAGTTTTATTGCTCTCACACTTGTTCCACGTATTCTAAATCAACTTCGATCGCATCTTTTTAAAAAACCATGAATGCTGATTTTGAGGGTCTAAACTATATTTTTTGACCGCAATCCCTCATAGGTCCTCACTTATAAAAATGAGTTTTGATCGCTAACCCGTTTTGCATCGAACGGTGTCCAAATAACTCAAAACTAGGTCGAGGATTTTTCTTTAGTTTTTATCGTTCTCATACTTGTTCGATGCATTCCAAAACCAGTTGGCCCATATCTTCTTGAAAACTATGAAGGCTAATTCGAGAGCCTAAACTATATTTTTTAATCAAAATAACATATAGTTCATGGTCGATAGCAATAAGTTTTAATCGTTGGCCCGTTTTGCATCGAACTAGGTCCAAACTGACTCAAAATAAGGATGATTGTTTTTCATTAGTTTTTATCGCTCTCATATCATTTGATGTATTCCTAATCTAGTTGGCTCACATCTTTTTGAAAATGTGAAGGGTTATTTTAAGGGCCTAAACGATAATTTTTGACCAAAATCACTCATAGGTCATTATTGATAGCAATGAGTTTTGATCGTTGGCCTCTTTCGCTTCAAACTAGGTTCAAACAGACTCAAAACTAGGACAATAGTTTTTCTTTAATTTTTATTGCTCTCACATCGTTGCACGTATTCCAAATCAAGTTGGATCGCATCTTTTTAAAAAATCGTGAATGCTGATTTTAAGACCTAAACTACATTTTTTTAATAAAAATCACTCATAAGTCATGGATTATAGTAATGAATTTTGATCGTTGGCACATTTCGCATTGAACTAGGTCCAAACAGACTTAAAAGCTGAGTTGACAGTTTTTCTTCGGCTTTTATTACTCTCATACCGTTTGACGTATTCAAAAACCTATTGGCCCATATCTTCTTGAAAAACCATGAAGACTAATTTTTAGGGCCTAAACTATATTTTTTGATCAAAATCACACATAGGTCATGGCCGATAGCAATAAGTTTTGATCGTTACCTAGCTTCGCATCGAATTAGGCCCAAATAGCTCAAAACTAAGCCGACAGTTTTTCTTTAGTTTTTATTACTCTCATACCGTTTGACGTATTGAAAAACCAGTTGGCCCGCATCTTCTTGAAAAGCCATGAACGCCGATTTCGAAGGTCTAAACTATATTTTTTTGATAAAAATCTCTCATAAATTCATGGCTAATAGCAATGAGTATTGATTGTTGGTCCGCTTCGCATCGAACTAGGTCTAAATAGCTCAAAACTAGGCTGATAGTTTTTCTTTAGTTTTTATCACTTTCATACCGTTCAATGTATCCAAAACCGAGTTGCTCGCATCTTTTTAAAAAACCATGAATGTTGATTTTAGGTGCCTAACCTACATTTTTTGACAAAAATCACTTATAGGTCTTGGCTAATAGCAATGAGTTTTGATTGTTGGCTCCTTTCGCATCGAACTAGGTCCAAATAGCTCAAAACTAGGCTGATAGTTTTTCTTCGGTTTTATCACTTTCATACTATTCGACGTATTCCGAATCCAATGGGTCCGTATCTTCTTGAAAAGCCTTTAAAGGATGATTTTGAGGGCCAAAACTACATGTTTTGACCAAAATAAATATTAGGCCATGGTCGGTAGCAATGAACATTGATCGTTGGCCCGTTTCGCATCAAAGTAGGTCTAAATAGCTCAAAACTAGGCTCACGAGTTTTTCTTTAGTTTTTATCACTTTCATACCGTACGATGTATTCCTAATCCAGGTTGGCTCGCATCTTCTTGAAAAACCTTTGAAAGTCGATTTTGAGGGCCAAAACTATATTTTTTTACCAAAATGAATAATAGGTCATGGTCGGTAGCAATGAATTTTGATCGTTGGCCCGTTTCGCATCTAACTAGGTCCAAATAGCTCAAAACCATACTGACGAGTTTTTCTTTAGTTTTTATCACTTTCATACCATTTGACATATTCCGAATCTAGTTGGCCCTTATCTTCTTAAAAAACCTTTGAAAGTCGATTTTGAGGGTCAAAACTATTTTTTTTTTTTTACCAAAATCACTAATAAGTCATGGTTGGTAGCAATGAATTTTGGTCGTTGGCTCGTTTCGCATCGAACTAGGTCCAAATAGTCGAAAACTGGGCTGAAAGTTTTTCTTCGGCTTTTATCGCTCTCATACCGTTCGACGTATTCAAAAACCTGTTGGTCCACATCTTCTTGAAAAACCATGAATGTTGATTTTGGGGGTTAAACTACATTTGTTGACCAAAATCACTCATAGTTCGTTATTGATAGCAATAAGTTTTCCTTGTTTGCTAGTTTCACATCGAACTAGGTCCAAACATGACTCAAAATTGGGTCGAGAGTTTTACTTTAATTTTTTGTCGCTCTTATACCATTTGAGGTATTCCAAAACCAATTGGTCCACATCTTCTTTAAAAACCATGATGTTGATTTTGAGGGCCTAAACCTAAACTATATTTTTTTTAAAAAAAAAATTACTCGTAGGTCGTGGTTTACGAGCAATGAGTTTTGATCGTGGGTAGGTTTCGCATTGAACTAGGTCCAAACAACTCAAAGCTGGGCCGACAGTTTTTCTTCAATTTTTATCGCTCTCATACCGTTCAACATATTCCAAAACTAGTTAACCCGTATCTTCTTAAAAATCCATGGTGGTTGATTTTGAGGGCTTAAACTATATTTTTTGACCAAAATCAAGCAAAGATCATGGCTCCTAGCAATGAGTTTTGGTCGTTGGACCGTTTCGCATCGAATTAGGTCCAAATAGCTCAAAACTAGGTCGATAGTTCTTCTTTAGTTTTTATCACTCTCATGCCGTTCGACGTATTCGTAATCTAGTTAGCCCTTTGCACTTCGAACTAGGTCCAAACATCTCAAAACTGGAACAACGAGTTTTTCTTCGGTTTTATTGCTTTCACATCATTCCACGTATTCCAAATCAACTTGGATTGCATCTTTTTGAAAAATCGTGAATGCTGATTTTGAGGGTCTAAACTATATTTTTTGACCATAATCACTCATAGGTCCTAGTTTATAGAAACGATTTTTGATTGCTAACCCGTTTTGCATCGAACAAGGTCCAAATAACTCAAAGCCGAGTCGATGATTTTTCTTTAGTTTTTATCGCTCTCATACCGTTCGACATATTCCAAAACCAGTTGGCCCATATCTTCTTGAAAACCATGAAGGCTAATTTTGAGGGCCAAAACTATATTTTTTTTATCAAAATAACACATAGGTCATGGTCGATAGCAATAAGTTTTGATCGTTGGCCCGTTTCGCATCGAATTAGGTCCAAACGAGGTCAAAACAAGGCTGACGGTTCTTCTTCGGCTTTTATCACCCTCGGACCATTTGACATATTCATAATCTAGTTGGCCCTTTTCGCTTTGAACTAGTTCTAAACATCTCAAAACTGGATCGACGAGTTTTTCTTTAGTTTTTATTGCTCTCACACCGTTCCACGTATTCCAAATCAACTTGGATTGCTTCTTTTTGAAAAGCCGTGAATGCTAATTTTGAGGGTCTAAACTATATTTTTTTTTACCATAATCACTCACAAGTCCTCGCTTATAGCAACGAGTTTTGATCGCTAACCCGTTTCGCATCGAATAAGGTCTAAAAAGCTCAAAGCCGGTAGACGATTTTTCTTTAGTTTTTATCGCTCTCATACCGTTCGACGTATTTCAAAACCAGTTGGCTTATATCTTATTGAAAACCATGCGAGGCTAATTTTGAGGGCCTAAACTATATTTTTTACCAAAATCACACATAGGTCCTGGCTAATAGCAATGTGTTTTGATCGTTGGCCAATTTCGCATCAAACCGAATCTAAACGACTTAAAACTAGACTGATAGTTTTTCTTTAGTTTTTATCACTTTCATACCATTCGACATATTCCTAATCCAAGTTGGCCCGCATCTTCTTGAAAAACCTTTGACGGCTGATTTTGAGGGCTAAAACTATATTTTTTTACCAAAATCACTAATAATCATGGCTAGTAGCAATGAATTTTGATCGTTGGCACGTTTCACATCAAACTAGGTCCAAAAAGCTCAAAGCTGGGCGGATAGTTTTTCTTCGGCTTTTATCACTCTCATATTGTTCGACGTATTCAAAAACCAGTTGGCCCACATGCTCTTGAAAAACCATGAATGCTAATTTTAGGGGCTTAAACTACATTTGTTGACCAAAATTACTCATAGGTCGTTGCTTGATAGCAATAAGTTTTGCTCGTTTGCCGGTTTCGCATCAAACTAAGTCCTAACGACTCAAAACTAGGTCAAATTTTTACTTCGGCTTGCATTGCTCTCATATCGTTCGACGTATTCCCAAACTAGTTCACCCGCATCTTCTTTAAAAATCGTGAATGTTAATTTTGAGGGTCTAAACTATATTTTTTTTAATAAAAATCACTCGTAGGTCATGGCTTACGGTAGTGAGTTTTGATCGTGGGCACATTTTGCATTGAACTAGTTCCAAACAACTTGAAGCTCGGGCCAACAGCTTTTCCAAAACCAGTTGGCCCATATCTTTTTGAAAACCATGAAGGCTAATTTTGAGGGCCTAAACTATATTTTTTAACCAAAATCACACTTAGGTCACGAGTCGATAGCAATGAGTTTTAATCGTTAAATCCGTTTCGCATCGAACTAGGTCCAAACATGACTCAAAATAAGGTCGATAGTTTTTCTTTAGTTTTTATCGCTCTCATACCGTTTGATGTATTCCTAATCCAGGTTGGCTCGCATCTTTTTAAAAAATTTTGAAGGGTTATTTTAAGGGCCTAAATAATTTTTTTGACCAAAATCACTAATAGGTCATTGCTAATAACAATTAGTTTTGATCGTTGGCCCTTTTCGCTTCGAACTAGGTCCGAACGACTCAAAACCGGGTCGATAGTTTTTCTTCAATTTTTATCGCTCTCACATCATTCCACATATTCCAAATGAAGTTGGATCGTATCTTTTTGAAAAAATCGTGAATGCTGATTTTTAGGACCTAAAATATATATTTTTTTTTACAAAAATCACTCATAGATCGTGGATTATAGTAATGAGCTTTGATCGTTGGCACGTTTCACATCAAACTAGGTCCAAACAGCTCAAAACTAGGTCGATAGTTTTTCTTCGGCTTTTATCGCTCCACATCGTTTGATGTATTCAAAAACCTATTAGCCCATATCTTCTTAAAAAACCATAAAGGCCGATTTTGAGGGCTTAAACTATATTTTTTTGACCAAAATCACACATAGGTCATGGTCGATAGCAATGAGTTTTGATCATTGGCAAATTTCGCACCAAATTAGGCCTAAACGACTCAAAACTAAATTGATAGTTTTTCTTTTGTTTTTATCGCTCTCATACCGTTCAACATATTTGAAAACCGGTTGACTCGCATCTTCTTGAAAAGCCATGAATGCTGATTTCCGAGCCTAAACTACATGTTTTTTAAAAAATATCTCCTAAATTCATGGGCGATAGCAATGAGTTTCTATCGTTGGATTATTTCGCTTCGAACTAGGTCCAAACATGACTCAAAACCTGGGTCGACGATTTTTCTTCAATTTTTATTGCTCTCACACCATTCCACATATTCTAAATCAAGTTTGCAAGCGTCTTCTTGAAAAATCGTGAATGCTGATTTAGAGGGCCTAAACTATATTTTTTTACAAAAATCACTCACGAGTCATGGCTTATAGCGATGAGTTTTGGTCGTTAGCACGTTTTCACTCGGACTAGGTTCAAATAGCTTAAAATTGAGACGATAGTTTTTCTTTAATTTTTATCGCTCTCATACCGTTCCACGTATTTCAATTCAAGTTGGCTCGAATCTTCTTAAAAAATCATGAATGTTGATTTGAGGGTCTAAACTATATTTTTTCACCAAAATCGATCATAGGTCCTAGCTAATAGCAATGAGTTTTAATCGTTGGCCCGTTTCGCATCGAACTAGGTTCAAATAGCTCAAAACTAGATTGATTGTTTTTCTTTAGTTTTTATCACTTTCATACCATTCGACGTATTTCGAATCCCCGCGTCTTTTTGAAAAACCTTTTAAGGTTGATTTTGAGGGCTAAAACTATATTTTTTGACCAAAATCCATAATAGGTCATGGTCGATAGTAATGAATTTTGATCGTTGGCTCGTTTCACATCGAACTAGGTCCAAATAGCTCAAAGCGAGTTTACGGCTTTTCTTCGGCTTTTATCACTCTTACACCGTTCGACGTATTTCAAAACCGGTTGGCTCGCATCTTCTTGAAAAACCATGAATGCTGATTTTGGGGGCTTAAACTACCTTTTTTTTACAAAAATCACTCACGGAGTCCTGGCTTATAGCGATGAGTTTTGGTCGTTGGCATGTTTTCACTCGGACTAGGTTCAAACGGACTCAAAATTGGGACGATAGTTTTTTTTTAATTTTGATCGCTCTTATACTTGTTCCACATATTTCAAATCAAGTTGGCCCGAATCTTCTTAAAAAATCATGAAAGTTGATTTTGAGGGCCTAAACTAAATTTTTTGACCAAAATCACACATAGGTCATGGCTAAAAGTAATGATTTTTTATCGTTAGCCTATTTTGCATCAAACTAGGTCCAAACGAGTTCAAAATTGGGTTGGCGGTTTTTCTTGAGTTTTTATCGCTCTCATACCGTCCGATGTATTCCTAATCCAATTGGGTCGCATCTTCTTGCAAAATCGTGAAAGGTGATTTTAAGGGACAAAACTACGTATTTTGACTAAAAACACTCATACGTCCGATAGTAATAATTTTTTATCATTGGCTCATTTCGCTTCGAATTAGGTCCAAACGACTCAAAACTAAGCCAATAATTTTTCTTCGGTTTTTATCGCTCTCATACCGTTTCACGTATTCCAAATAAAGTTAGCCCTCATCCTTTTGAAAAAATATGAATGCTAATATTGAGGGCTTAAACTATATATTGTTTTCCAAAATCACTTATAGGTCGTGGTCGATAGCAATGACTTTTGATCTTTAGCCGAGTTCACATCGAACTAGGTCTAAACGAGCTCAAAATTAGGCCGACAGCTTTTTTTTAGTTTTTATCACTCTCATACCGTTCGACATATTTCAAAACCAGTTGACCCGCATCTTTTTGAAAAACCATGAATGCTGATTTTGAGGGCCTAAACTATATTTTTTGAGCAAAATACTCATAGGTCGTTGTAAATAGTAATGAGTTTTGATCGTTGGCTAGTTTCGCATCGAACTAGGTCCAAACAGACTTAAAACTAAGCTAAAAGTTTTACTTCGGTTTGTATTACTCTCATACCATTCGATGTATTTCAAAACAAATTGGCTCGTATCTTTTTGAAAAACCATGAAGGTTGATTTTGAGGGCCTAAACTACATTTTGTTATCAAAATCACTCATAGGTCATGGCTTATAGCATTGAGTTTTGATCATTAGCCCGTTTCCCATCGAACTAGGTACAAACAACTCAAACCGGAGCTAGAAAGTTTTTCTTCGGCTTTTATCGCTCTCACACCTTTCGACGTATTCCAAAAATAGTTGGCTTGTATCTTCTTGAAAAACTATGAAGGTTGAATTTGAGGGCCTAAACTATATTTTTTGACCAAAATCATGCAAAGGTCATGGTCGGTAGCAATGAGTTTTGATCGTTGGACCGTTTCGCATCGAACTAGGTCTAAACAACTCAAAACTGGGCTGACAGCTTTTCTTTAGTTTTTATCACTCTCATACCCTTCGATGTGTTCCTAATTTAGTTGGCCCATATGTTCTTGAAAAACCATGAATGTTGATTTTGAGGGCTTAAACAACATTTTTTGACCAAAATCACTCATAGGTCATTGCAAATAGCAATGAGTTTTGATTGTTGGCTAGTTTCACATCGAACTAGGTCAAAACGACTTAAAACTAGGTCAAAAGTTTTACTTCGGTTTGTATTGCTCTCATACCGTTTGACGTATTTCAAAACCAATTGGCTCGTATCTTTTTGAAACACCATGAAGGTCGATTTTGAGGGCCTAAACTACATTTTGTTATCCAAATCACTCATAGGTCATGGCTTATAGCATTGAGTTTTGATCGTTGGCCCATTTCCCATCGAACTAAGTCCAAACAACTCAAACCGGGGCCAAAAAGTTTTTCTTCGGCTTTTATCGCTCTCACACCGTTCGACGTATTCCAAAACTAGTTGGCCCATATCTTCTTGAAAAACTATAAAGGCTGATTTTGAGGGCCTAAACTAAATTTTTTACCAAAATCACGCAAAGGTCATGGTCGGTAGCAATGAGTTTTGATCGTTGGACCGTTTCGCATCGAACTAGGTCCAAACGACTCAAACCTAGGTTGACGAGTTTTTCTTTAGTTTTTATCACTCTTATACCCATGGACGTATTCCTAATTTAGTTGGCTCGCATGTTGAAAAATCGTGAAGGTTGATTTTGAGGGCCTAAACTACATTTTTTACCAAAATCACTTATAGGTCATTACCGATAACAATGAGTTTTGATCGTTGGCCCCTTTCGCTTTGAACTAGGTTCGAACGACTCAAAGCTGGACCGATAGTTTTTCTTCAATTTGTATCACTCTCACATCATTCCACATATTCCAAATGAAGTTGGATAGTATCTTTTTGAAAAAAATGAATGCTGATTTTTAGGACCTAAACTATATTTTTTTTACAAAAATCACTCATAGGTATTATAGTAATGAGTTTTGATTGTTGGCACGTTTCGCATCAAACTAGGTCCAAACAAGTCAAAACTAGGCTGATAGTTTTTCTTTAGTTTTTATTGCTCTCTTATCGTTCAATGTATTCCTAATCCGGTTGGCTCGCATCTTCTTAAAAAATCATGAAGGGTGATTTTGAGGGCCTAAACTACATTTTTTGACCAAAATCACTCATAAGTCTAGCAACGAATGATTTTTGATTGTTGGCTCCTTTTGCTTCAAACTAGGTCTAAATAGCTCAAAGCCGAGCCAAAAGGTTTCCTTTAATTTTTATTGCTCTCACACCGTGCCACGTATTCCAAATAAAGTTAGCCCTCATATTCTAAAAAAACGTGAATGCCGATTTTGAGGGCCTAATATATATTTTTGTTCCAAAATCAATTGTAGGTTATGGTCGATAGCAAAGACTTTTGATCGTTAGCCGAGTTTTGCATCGATTTAGGTCTAAACAACTCAAAGCTGGACCGATAGTTTTTTTTCGGTTTTTATTACTCTCATACCATTCGACGTATTCCAAAACTAGTTGGCTTGCATCTTTTTGAAAAATCACGAATGCTGATTTTTAGGGCCTAAACTATTTTTTTGAACCAAAATTACTCATAGGTCATTGTTGATAGTAATGAGTTTTGATTGTTTGTCATTTTCGCATCAAACTAGGTCAAAACGATCTCAAAACTAGGCCGAAAGTTTTATGTAAGCTTGTATCGTTGTCATATCGTTCAATGCATTCCAAAACCAGGTTGGCTCGTATCTTTTTTAAAAATCATAAATGCTAATTTTGAGGGCCTAAACTATATTTCTTTTACAAAAATCACTCATAGGTCGTGGCTTATAGTAATGAGTTTTGATCATGGCACGTTTCACGTCATACTAGGTCCGAAAATCTTAAAATTGAGTCGACAGTTTTTCTTTAGTTTTTATCGCTCTCACATCATTAGAGAATTCCAAATTCGGTTGGCCCATATCTTCTTGAAAATCCATAAAGACCGATTTTGAGGGCCTAAACTATATTTTTTGACCAAAATCAATCATAGGTCATGGCGGATAACAATGAGTTTTGATCGTTGACTCGTTTTGTATCGAACTAGGTCCAAATATCTCAAAACTAGGCTAATAGTTTTTTTTTACCACTCTCATACCATTCGACGTATTCCTAATCCAGGTTGGCTTGCATCTTCTTAAAAAACCATAAAGGGTGATTTTGAGGGCCTAAACTATATTTTTTGGTAAAAATCACTAATAGGTCCGATAGTAATGAGTTTTGATCGTTAGCCTCTTTTGCTTCGAACTAGTTCCGGACATGACTCAAAACTGGACCGATAGTTTTGCATCAATTTTTATCGTTGTCATATCGTTTGACGTATTCCAAAATCGGTTGGGTTGTACCTTCTTGAAAAATCATGAATGCTAATTTTGAGGGCCTAAGCTATATTTTTCTTATCAAAATCACTCATAGGTCGTGGCCGATAGCAATGAGTTTTGATCATTGGCCTCTTTTGTTTTGAACTAGGTCTAAACGACTTAAAATTGGTTCGATGGTCTTTCTTCGGTTTTTAACGCTCTCACACCGTTAGATGAATTCCAAATCCAGTTGGCTCGTATCTTCTTGAAAAACCATGAAGGCTGATTTGGAGGGCCTAAACTACTTTTTTTGACCAAAATCAATCATAGGTCATGGCAGGTAGTAATAAGTTTTGATCTTTGGCTCGTTTCGCATTGAACTAGGTCCAAATAACTCAAAACGAGGTCGGCATTTTTTCCTTAGTTTTTACCGCTCTTATACCATTCGACGTATTCCTAATCCAGTTGGCCGCATCTTCTTGAAAAACGAGTGAAGGGTGATTGTGAGGGCCTAAACTATATTTTTTTGACCAAAATCACTCATAGGTCCGATAGTAATGAGTTTTGATCATTGGCCTCTTTTGCTTCAAACTAGGTCTAAACAGTGAAAACTGGGCCGATAGTTTTTCTCTAGTTTTTATTGCTCACTTATTGTTCAACGTATTCCTAGTCCATTTGGCCCGCATCTTCTTGAAAAACCGTGAAGTTTGATTTTGAGGGCCTAAACTACATTTTTTGACCAAAATCTCTCATAAGTTTGATAGCAATGAGTTTTGATCATTGGCCTCCTTCGCTTCAAACTAGGTCCAAACAAGGCAAAGCTGGGTCGATAGTTTTTTTCCAGCTTTTATTGCTCTTACACCGTTCCACGTATTCCAAAACCAGGTTGGCCCATATCTTCTTAAAAATCCATCAAGAGTTTTAGGGCCTAAACTATATTTTTTGACCAAAATCACACATAGGTCATGGCGGATGGCAATGAGTTTTGATCATTAGCCCTTTCACATCGAATTAGGTCCAAACGACTAAAAGCCGAGTTGACAATTTTTCTTTAGTTTTTACTTGCTCTCATACTTGTTCGACGTATTTCTAATCCGGTTGGCCCGCATCTTCTTGAAAAACCATGAATGGCAATTCGAGGGCCTAAACTACATATTTTGACCAAAATCACTCATAGGTTTAATAGCAATGAGTTTTCATCGTTGGCCCATTTCGCTTCGAACTATGTCCAAACAACTCAAAACTAGGCCGATAGTTTTTCTTCGGCTTTTATCGCTCTTATACCGTTCCATTTTTTCCAAATAAAGTTAGCCCTAATATTCTTAAAAAACGTGAATGCTGATTTTGAGGGGCTAAACTATATTTTTTGACTAAAGTCACTCGTAGGTCCTGGTCGATAGCAACGAGTTTTGATCTTGGGCCCATTTTGCATCAAACTAGGTACAAATAGCTCAAAAGTAGGTCAATAGTTTTTCTTCAATTTTTATTGCTCTCATACTGTTCGACGTATTTTAAAACCGGTTGGTCCATATGTTTTTGAAAAACCGTGAATGCTGATTTTGGAAGCCTAAACTACATTTTTTTATCAAAATCACTTATAGGTCGTGGTCGATAGAAATAACTTTTTATCGTTAGCTAGTTTCACATCGAACTAGGTCCAAACAACTCAAAATTGAGTCGACGACTTTTCTTCGGTTTGTATCGCTCTCATACTTGTTTGACGTATTCCAAAACTAGTTGGTCCGCATCTTCTTTAAAAATCATGAATGGTGATTTTGAGGGCCTAAACTATATTTTGTTTGACAAAAATTACTCGTAGGGCGTGGCTTATAGCAATGAGTTTTGATCGTTGGCACGTTTTGTATCGAACAAGGTGAGAATAGCTCTAAAGCTCGGGTTGATAGTTTTTCTTTAATTTTTATCGCTCTCACACCGTTTGACGTATTCCAAAACCAGTTGGCCGTATCCTTTTGGAATAGTATGAAGGCTGATTTTAAGAGCATAAGCAAAAGTTTTTGACCAAAATCACTAGTAGGTCATTACTAATAACAATGAGTTTTGATCATTGGCCCCTTTCACTTCGAACTAGGTCTAAACGACTCAAAACTAGGTCAATAGTTTTTCTTCATTTTTTATCGCCCTAACACCATTCCACATTTATCTAACATACTAATTCTATCACAAAAATTATTAAACTCAAGCATACCCCGCATATCGACACTATTCCTATGTTTCTTCTCATCGGTATTCGATATTCAAATCACCACCCATAAGCCATGGGTCCCGAGAATGGATGTTAGCATATCCAATTTAGACCATAAATCTTGCCTCTCCCTCCTATTGCAGCTTATCGTATACTACGAAAACCCATAACTTACCCTCTTGATAACCCAAAATACTAACAATAACTACTTATTTATGAATTGCCTCATAAGTCACCAAAATGTCCTTATCCCAAAACAACCAATGAGTATTTTTTGTGTGTGTTAAAATGCCCGTAACATTTGTATTTGATAGACTTCGCTATGTTATCTATTTTATCCCCCTCTCATGGGATCGATAATAGCAAAAATTTTTGACTTATCTTCGTTTCTTCAAAATTCTAACATAATTAATTGAATTAGTGTTTCCCACACTTCTAACATTTTAGAAGATACCGACATAATTAAATTGATGTAGAGGTTGAACTAGTGCTTTAAAAGCCGAGCTTGTCTTTTTACCACGAGTCCAACGAGTTGAAGTTTCCGATTCGGCTAATTTCTAGAAGTTAAAATTTTTCCTTACTTTTTTTTTCAAATCAGCACCTTGAACTTCTAGACTTCCTAAAGATAAACAAGGAAAGTTATATGTCTCTCGTTCACGCTCCGTATCTAAAATTGATCCTTTCTACCCTACTTCATTGCCTCTAAACCTTGCTTGGTAGCCTCTTCCACCGTAACATATTGCAAACCACACACCTTATCCTTATTACATCCCATTGATTGCCTAAGCTTCATAATATTGCCCATCGCCTAACAGTCCATAGGATGATGTATCTAGCCTTCTATGAGTTGTGCTCGCTTGCTCATGAACTAGTCATTAATACTTCATTCCCTCTTGTTGCCTTACTCATCTCTTATTCACTATCCGTGGTATTTAAACTATTAGAAGCCACATTCACGGACCTAATCCTGTCATTTGGTGTAATTAAATCCTTAGACGCTACTAGAGCAACCTTCACTTTGGTGTTGCCTCAGCTGTCAATATTCATGTTTAGGTCACTTAAATTTTGTACCATATCCTCTTGGTGCTCCACCATATCCCTTTTTCCTAACATCTCATCCTTTTTCTTCCAAGTTTTCACTTACTTGACTTGCTTACTAATAGCATCATTGATGTACAAATTATTTGCCAATGGCGGTGTCTCCTTACTTTCATGCTCTAGATTACTAACACGGTCGGAGCCGGACACCTCCTTCAATTTCCTTATGGTTTTCAAATCCACACACTCGTGTCTTCTTGCACCTCCAAGACTCGTAAAATGATTTTTAGCCATTGTGATTGATTTTGTTAATCGACTCGGTTTACCCCCACCCATAACTTGCCTTTATCTTCCAATGCATGGTATTTGGTATAGCCACCACACCTCCCTTCGACTACTCATGCGATGCTCTCCTCTCTAATATTCTTATAGGATCCTATCGGCTCCCTTAAATAGATTCCTCATCCCCAAGACTTTAGAATCTTTTTTCTTGACACTCGAGCCCATTGAACGGATCATGCTACTTTGCTATCTTGTTCATACCTATATCACCTAGGTTCTAATTCTATTTTGGTACCCCTCCTACCTAAAGCCCCCGTAATTTCTTTTGACAAGCCTCATTAGAATGGCCTATAAGACCACACCTATTGCAATATATCAAGTTCCCCTCATACTTAATCCTTTTCCAAAAACTATGCTCCTTAGAAATACCCACGTAAATCCTACCAAGAAATGATTGAGAAACATCTACTTTTAGACAAATTCAAGCATACATAGGATGAGTTAAAGATATGGTTCATTCATTAGCACTTAAAAAACATCTAATGCCTTCCTTAATATGTTTCAAATATGATTGATTGAAATATAGTAGAGGCAAGTGTGGAAGTCTCACCCATGTAGAGATGATTGGATTACCCCTCATAAAGTAAAACTCGGCATTCCATCGAAAAACCCTCTACATATAATTCATGATTTTGTGATCTTCTCTAGATAGAGCACAATTCAAATCGCCTCTAATTCCAATTTCACCATGATAGGTCTTGGGCCTAACAACCAAATTGTAGGTTCTCCCAATAAGTTCCATAGCTGCTTGAATATGCTTTGGAAGATGTTTTCCATTGATAGCCTCCCTGTTAAAAATTTATGGATAATGGTTGATTAAACCGAGTAACCACCGGCACCTACTCATTTGAAGAAAAGAAACATGTTGATTCGGAGTTAGTATATGCTATTTTTCTTGAACCAAGAGGTATATCTTTAAAGGATAAGACTTCTAAGAACTAGATCTGCTTCCTTTCCCTCTAATAGTAGATGTTATAACCTTACCATATGATGGGCCTACAAACTTTACTGATGCTCTCTACTCATGTAATCTTTTGTTTCCATTCGGTATGATGGTCGAGTTAATTATCCCCGATCCAATAGCCTATATAGTTATATTTGGTAGCGAGATAGGTTTAAGGGATGATAAGGGCCGACGATAGTGGCTAAGCCACCATGGCCACAAGCAAAAAATTTCTTCTTCTTCTTCCTCTTTGAGATTCTATGTTTCTTCGCTATTTTTTTAAAGCTAGGGTTCCCTATTAGTGTATCTCTCCCTCTCACTCTCTCCCTCTCTCTTCCCTCTCTCCCTCTCTCGTCTCTGCCTTGCTCTCTTTTCTCTCTCCTTCTCTCTCTTTATCTTTCTCCTCTCTCTTCTAATCTCCCTCTTTCCCTCTCTCTATCCCTATCTCTTCCCATCTCCCTCTCTCTCTCCCTTTCTCGCTCTCTCCCATTCCCTCTCTCCCTCTATCTCTATCCCTCTCTCATTCTCTCTCTTCCCTTCTCTCCCTCTCTCTTGCTCTCCCCCTTATTTTCCTCTTCTTTCCCTTTCCCTTCCTCTCTTTGTCACTCTCTCATTCCTTCGCTCTTACTCTTTCTCTCTTCCTCTCCCTTTCCCTCTCGTTCTCTAATTCTTTTTCTCTCCCTCTCTCCCCCTCTATCTCTCCCTCGTCTCCCCCTCTCCTTTCCTCCATCTATCTCCCTCTCACTCTCTTGTTCTCTCTTTCTTCCTTTGTCCCCTTGCCTCTTTCTTTCCCTTTCTATCAATCTCTCTCCCTTCCTCTACCTCTCCCCCTCTTTCCCTCACTCTATCTCTCCCTTCTTTCCTCTCTTTCTCTCTCCCACTCTCTCTCCCCCTCTCTCTCTTCTTCTCTCTCCCTTTCCATCTCCTTCCATCTCCTTCTTCCACCTTTTTAATCTATCTCCCCTTTTCCCTCTCTCCCCAATTGTCCGCTTCTATCATTCTTCCTCTCATTTTCCCTCTCTCTCTCTCTCTCAATCCCTCTTTCTTTTCCTTTACCTCACTCCCTCCCTCTCACTCTTTTTCTCTTCCTCTCCCTCTCCCTCTCCTTCCTTTTCTCCCTCCCTATCTCTCCCTCCCCCTCTCCCCCTCACACACTCTCTCCTCCTCTCTCACTCCTTCACTCCTCCTCTCTCCTTATCCCTCTCCCTCTCTCCCTCCCTCTCTCTCTCCCTCTCCTTCTTTCCCTCCCTCTCTCTCCTTCTCTCCTCCTCTCTCCCACTCTCTCTCGCTCACTCTCGCTCTTCCTCTTTCCCTCTTTTTCATTCTCTCTTCACCACTCCGTCTTACTCTCTTTTGCCCTCTCTCCCCCTCTCTCTCTCCACCACTCTTTCTACCTCTCTCCCACTCTCCATCTCAACCTTTCTCCATCTCTCACTCTCTCCCTCTCTCTTCCTCTTCCTTTTGCTCTTGCTCTCTATCTCTCTCTCCCTCTCCCTCTCATTGTCTCTTTATCTCCCTTCCTCTCTCTCTCTCTCCCTTCTTTACTCCTCCCTCTTTCCCTCTCCCATTCCTACTCTCTTTCGCCCTTTTTGCTCCCCCTCTCTCTCCCTCTCCCTCCCTTTCCCACACTTCCTCTTACTCTCTTGTTCTCTTTCCCTCTCTACCTATTCATTTTCCCTCTTGCCTCTCTCCCACTCCTTCTCCCTCCCTCTTCCTCTCTCCCTCTCTCTCCCTCCCTATCTTTCTCTTGCTCTCCCCTTCTCTCCCTTTCTCTCTCCCTCTCCCCTCCCTCTCTTCTCTCCCTCCCTCTCTCCCCATCTCCTATCCTCCCTCCCTCCTCATGCATCCCTCTCCCTCTCCCTCTCCCTCTCCCTCTCTCTATCTCTCTTGCTCTTTTTATCTCTCTCTCTCCATCACTCTCCCTCTCTCCCCCTTTCTCCCTCTCTTAACCTCTCACTCCCTATTCCTCTCTCTAGCACTCTCTCCCTCTCCCTCCTCCCTTTCTCCATCTCTCTCTTCTACCCTCTCTCCCTATCCATCCCTCTCTCTCTCCTCCTTACCATCTCTCTCTTTTTATCTCTCTATCTTCCTCCCTTTACCTCTCTTTCTCTCTCTCCCTCTCCATCTCACTCTTCCTCTCTTTTGCTTTCACACTTCCTCTCCTTCTCTTTCTCCCTCTCTCCCCCTTCCTTACCTCTCCCGCCCTTCCTCTCTTTCCTAATGTTCCTCTCTCTCCCTCTCACTCTTGCTCTCACACTCTCGCACTCTCCCCGTCTTCCTCTCTCTCACTCCACTATATCTTCTATCTTCCTCTCCCTCTACCTCTCTTTCCCTCTTATTCTTCCTCTCTCTCCCTCTCTCGTTCTTACACTCTCTCTTCCTCTTTCTCCCTCTCTCTCTTTCTCTCTTCTTCTCCTCTCCCTCCCTCTCTCTCTCTCTCTCTCACCATCCCCCTCTCTCATTCTCTCTCCCTCTCCCTTTGTTTCTCTCTTTCCCTCTCTCCCTCTCCCTTTGTTTCTTTCTTTCCCTCTCTCCCTTTCTCCTTTTCCCTCCTACTCTCCCTCAACCACTCTCTATCCCTCTCTCCATGTCCCTTTTCTCTCCTTCTCCCTCTCATTCCCTTTCCTCCTCTCCCTCTCCCTTTCTTTCTCTCTCTTTCTCTCTCTCTCCCTCTCTCTCCCTTTTTTCTCTCTCTCCCCCTCTCCCTCTCACGTTATACATCTCTCCTCTCTCTTCCTCTCCCTCTCCCTCTTTCCCTCTCCTCCCTCTCACTCTCTCCCTTCTCCTTCTCCCCCTCTATTCCTCTCTCTCTCACACTCTCTCTCCCCTCTTTCCCTCTCTATCTCACTCTCCCTTTCCCTCTCTCTCACTCTCTTTTATCCCTTCCTCTCTCACTTTCCCTCTCTTTCTCTCTCTCTATCTCTCCCTCTCCCTTCATCCCTTTACCTCTATTCATCTCCCACTCTGTCTCCCTTATTATCTCTATATATCTTCTCTTTCCTCTCCCTTCATCCCTCTCCCTCTCATCCTCTCTCTCTCTCTCTGTCCTTCTCTCCTATCCCCTTCTCTCTCTCCATCCCTCTCCCCTTACTATCCAGCCCTCTTTCCTCTCTCTTTCCCCTTCCTCTCTTAGTTTCTCACTTTCTCACCCCCATCTCCCTTCCTCCCTCTCTTGCTTTCTCTCTCTCTTCCCCTCTCTCCCTCCCTCCCTCTCTTGCTTTCTCTCTCCCTTCCCTCTCTCTCTCTATCTCAATCTTACTCTCCCTCCTTCTTTTCTCTCTTTCCCTTTCCCACTATACATCTCTCTCTCCCCTTCCTTTCTCTCTCCCCCTCTCTCCATCTCTCCTATCTCCTTATCTCCCCCCTCTCTCTTTCTCTCCACCTCTCCCTTCCTTTCCTCTCTCCCTATCTCTCATTCCCACTCTCTATCTCCCCACCTCTCTCTCCATCCCTATTTTACCCTTAATCTCCTCTCCCTATCCCACTCTCTCTCCCTCTCTCTTGATCCCTCCTTCTATTACCTCTCTTCCTCACCATCTTTCTCTCCCTTTATCCCTCTTCCTTTCTCCCTCTCTCTTTCTCCCTCCCCCTCCCTCTCCCTCCCCCTCCCTCTCCCTCTCCATCCCTCTCTCCCTCTCTGTCCCTCTCCCTCTAGCCCTTTCTCCATTCACTCTCCCCCTTCCCTATCTCTTTCTCCCTCTTCTTCTATCTCGCTCACTCCCTTTCTCTCTCTTCTTCTCTCTTTATCTCTCTCTCTCTCACTCCCTCTCTTACCCCTCTCTTACTCTTTCTCCCTCTCTCCCTCTCTCCTTCCCTTATCCCCTCTCACTCTCCCTTTGTCTCCCTTACTCTCCCTTTCTCTCTCCCTCTACCCCATCTCCCTCCCTCTTTCTCTCTATACATCTCCCTTCCTCCCTCTCTCCCTCTTTCTCTCCCTCTCCCTCTCTTTCTCTCTCTCCCTCTCATTATCTCTCTCTCCTACTCTCTCTCCATCTTTCCCCCTTTCTCTCTCCCTCTCTTCCCTTCTCTCTCTTTTTCTCTCTTACCCCTTCTTCCTCTCTCAAGCTCTCTCTCCCTCCCTCTCTCCATCCCTTTCTTCTTTTCATCTTCATCTCCTTATCTCTCTCTATCTCCCTCTCAATCTATCTCATCCTTCCTCTAGCTTTCTCTCTCCCTCTCTATCTTCCTTCTTATGGCTCTCTCTCCTTCTTCATCTCTCCTTTCCTCTTTCTTGCTTTCACATTCCTTCTCCTCTTCTCTCTCCCTCTCCCTCGCCCTCTACGTCTCTCTCTCTCTCTTTCTCTCTCTTTCAGTCTCTTGCTCCATCTCTATCTTTTCTCTCCCTCTCTCTTTCTTTCTCTCTTCTTCTCTCCCTTTCTTTACCTCTTTGTCTCTCCCCTTCTCTATTTTTGCATCTCCCTCTCACCCTCTCTCCCTCTCTTCCTCTCTCTATCTATCCCTTGCTCTCTTTCTTTATCTCACTCTCTTTTCTCTCTCCCATCCCTCTCTCCCTCTCCCTTTTTCCATCTCTCTCCCCCTCTCTCCTAATCTCCCTTCCTGCCTCTCTCTATTCATCTCACTTCCCTCTCCTTCTCCTTCTCCCATTCCTTCTCTCCCTCCTTCTACCTCTCTCTCTCACTCTCTTTATTCTCTCTCTTAATCTCTCCCCTCTTTTCTCACACCTTTTCTTCCTCTCCCTTTCCCTTTCTCTCTCTCCCTACCTCTCTTAATCTCACTCTTTCTCTAACCTTCTTTCTTTCCCCTCTCTCTCTCCCTCTTTACATCTCTCTCTCCTTCTCTCCCTCTCCCTCTCCCTCTATGTCTCTCTCCTTGTCTCCCTCCTCCCTTTCTCTCCCTATATCTCAATCTCTCTCCCTCTCTCTTTATCTCTCTCTCACTCTTTCTTCCTTTGTACCTCTCTCTCCCTCCTTCTATCCCTCTCTTGCTCTCTCTATCTCCCTTGCTCTCTCTTTCTCTCTCCCTCTCTCTCCCTCTCGTTCCTAACTCCCTTCCTTCCTCTTTCTATGCATCTCTCTTCCTCTCCTTCTCTCTCCCTCTCTCCATCTTTCTCTTACTCTCTCCTTCTCTATCTATCTCTCTCTCCCTTTCTCTTACTCGCTCCCTCGTCTCCCTCTCTCCCCTCTATCCTTCTCACTCTTTCTCTCCCTTTCTTCCTCGTTCTCCCTCTCTCTTGGCCCCTTCTCCCTCTCTCTTGGCCCCTTCTTCCACTCTCAACCTCTCTCTCCCTTTCTCTCCATCCCTTTTTTCCTCTGTCTATCCTTCTCTTCCTCCTTATATTTCCCTCTCCCTCTTTGCTCCCTCTTAATCTATCTCATCTTTCCTTTTAGCTCTCTCTCTCTCCCTCTCTATCTCTCTACTTATGGCTCTCTCTCTTTCTCTCTCTCCCTTTCCATCTATCTTTTCCTCCCTCTTACTTTGACACTCCTTCTCCTCTTCTCTCTCTATCTCTCCTTCCTTTCTTTTCCCTCTCTATTCCACTCTCTTACTCTATCTCTATATATTCTCTTCCTCTCCTTTGTTCCCTCTCTCCTCTCCCTCTCTCCCTTTTTTCTCTCTCCCTCTCTATGTTTTACTCCCTTATCCTATCTCCCTCTCATTCTCTCTCTCCTTATCTCTCTAACCCTCTCTCCCCCTCTCCCTCTCCTACTATCTCCCTTCTCTCCCTCCTTTCTTTATGCCTTTCTTCGCCTTTACCTCTCTCCCCCAATCTCTTTCTATCTCACTCTCACTCTATCCCTTTCACTTCCTTTCTCTCTTTCTCTCCCTCTATCCTTCTCTCTCCTATTCTCTCCCACTCTTTCTCTCCTACTCTCTAAAAAAGAGAGAGGGGGAGGAAAAGGGAGGGGTGGGAGAGAGATAGAGAGAGTGGGAGAAAGGAAAAGAGGTAGATATTAAGATAAAGAGTGAGAGGGATAGAGAGGGAGATAGAGCAAGAGAGTGGGAGTGAATGAGAGAGAGGGAGAGAGATACTGGAAGAGAGAGGAAGATAAAGAGGAAGAGAGGTTGGGAGAGAGAGAGATGGAAGGAAAAAATAGAGGGAAAGAGGAGAGAGAAAGCGAGAGAGGGAGGGGAAGAGAAAGGGAGAGAGGAAGAGAGGGGGAAAGAGAGCAAGAGACTAGGAGAGAGAGGGAGAAGGAGGGAGGGAGGGAGGGAGGAGGGAGAGAGATAGAGGCGAGAGAGAGAGAGAGAGAAAGAGTGAGAATGATAGAGAAATAGAGGGAGATAGTGAGAGGGAGAGTGAGGGAGGGAGGGAAGAGGAGAGAGAGGAAGAAAGAGAGAGAGTGAGGCGAAAGAGGGAGAGAGAGAAAGAGATAAGGAAAAGAGAGAGGGAGACAGATGAGAGACAGTGGGGTGAAAGAAGGAGAGAGAGAAAGAGACAAAGAAGAGAGAGAGGGATGGAGAGAGGGAGATAGAGTGAGAGAGGAAGAGAGAGGAAGATGATGGGAGATAGAGAGAGGGGATAGAGAGGGAGAGAGGAAGGGAGAAAGGTGGAGAGAGCAATAGAGAAAGGGTGAGAGAGAGAGGGAGGAAGAGAGGGAGGGAGAGGGAAAAGGAAAGGAAAGGAGAGGGAAAAAAGGGAGAGAGGGGAGAGGAAGGGAGGGAGAGAGAGTGAAGGAGAGAGTGGGAGAGAGAGAGAGGGTGGGAGATAGAGAGGGTGAGACATAGAGAGGGTGATAGAGTGGGAGAGAGAAAGGAAGAGGGAAAAGGAAAGAGAAATAGAGGTAGAGGAGGAGAGAGAGGGAGAATAGGATAGAGAAGGAAAGGGAGATAAAGAAAGAAAGAGCAAGAGGGAAAAGAGAGAGAGGGAGAGGGGGAGAGTTAGAGGAGAAGAGAGGAAGAGTGAGAGAGAAAAAGGGAGGAAAAGTTTAAAGGGAGGAAAGGAGGGAGAGAGATGAAGGGAGAGAGAGAGAGGGAGAGAGAGGGAAGGAGGAGGAGAGAGGGGAAAAGAGAAAAGGGAGAGAGAGGGGAGGGAGAATGTGAAATAGGGATGGAGAGGTGAGAAGGAGAGAGAGTAGTAGAGAGATAGAGAGAGGGAAGGGAGAAAGAGGTATGTAGGGAGAGAGGAGAGGGAGAGAGAAAGAGAGGGAGATAGTGAGAGGAAGAGAGAAAGAGATTGATAGAGAAAGAGAGAGGGAGATAGATAGGGAGAGTGAGTGTGTGTGTGTGTGTGGAAGACTTTGAGAGAGAGAGAGAGAGAGGGAGATAGAGAGGGAGGGAGGGAGAGAGGGGTATAGGAGGAGAAAGAAGGGAAAGAGGGAAAGAGAAAGAAGGGAGAGAGGGAAAGAGAAAGAAGGAGAAAGAGAGGTTGAGAGGCAGAAAGGAAGAGCAAGAGGGGGAAAGATAAAGAAAGAAGGGGAGGGAGAGGGAGATAAGGAGAGAGAAATAGATGGAGATAGTGAGAGGGATAGTGAGGGAGAGAGAGTGAGAGACAAGGAGATAGAGAGAGCAAGAGAGGGAAAGGGAGAGGAAGAGAGGGAGGAGAGAGGAAGGAAGGGAAGGAAAAGAGAGGGGGAGTGAGAAGTAGATAAGGGGAGAGAAGGGGGAGAGGGAGGTTACAAAAGGGAGAGTAAGAGAGGGAGGGAAGAAGAGAGAGTGAGAGAGGGGAGAAAGGAAGAGAGGGAGAGATAAAGAGAGAGAAAGGGATAGGGAGGGAGAGAGAGAGCAAGGGAGGGGGAGGGAGAGAGAGATGGAGAGAGAAAGAAAAAGAGATAGTGAAAGGGACAAAATGGAAGATAGAGAGGGAAAGAGAGAGTGAGAGAGTGGGGTAGGGACATGGAAAGGGAGGGAGGGAAGGAGAGAGAGAGAAGGATAAAGGGTGAGACCGGGAGAGAGAGAGGGAGAGGGAGTGATAGGAATGTAGTGGGAGGGAGAGAGAGAGGGAGATAAAGTAAGCCAAAAAGGACATAAAGGTCGGAGAGAGGAAGAGAGAGGGAGGGAAAGGAAAAGAGAGGGAGATAGACTAGGAGAGGGAGAGAGAAAGGGAAAGAGTGGGAGAGAGGGAAGAGAAAGAATGAGGGGTAGGAGGGGGAGATGGAGGGAGAGGGAGAGAGGAAGATAGTGATAGGGAGATTGAGGAAGATAAAGAGAGGGAGAGAAAGAGAGAGCGCAAGAGCAATTGAAAGAGAAGGAGAGAGTGAGAGGGAGGGTGAGAGGGGGATCAAGATGGAGGAAAGGAGAGAGCGAGAGAGTGGGTGAGAGGGAAAAGGGAGAGAGAGCTAAAGAATCATACATCCTAAAGAGGTGTGAAATAAATAAAAATTTTCCTCCATCTAAGGGCCTAAGATCAAGCCGTTGAATCTACTAATCGTACATGCATGAATATTAAGCTATAAATAAAGGATTGCCTCTTAAAGCGTAGGTCTATATTCCTTTTTCAGAAAAGTCATCCAAGTGTTCAGCCTCTATTGATGATCCACACGATCAAAGTATCCACAAAGAAGCATTAAAAATCAATAGGATGCTAGTTTCATCTTTTCCGATTTAGTATTTCCTTTAGAAATCAATCCCAAGCAATTTTCCGACAACCTTAATGAAGAAGGAAAGAGTATATCTTGCTAGGGTTTAAGAGAAAACTATTTTCTCATTTTTCTCTCTTGGTTGTGTGCCCTCTTTTATTTTTGGGTTGGCTAAAATTATTCTTTCCTCCTTTTTCTTTATTTTTGGTTGAATACTCTCTCTCTCTTTCATTATCCTTTTATGTCGCACCTCTCCTTTTATATATAAGGGAACAACTCCTTTGTCCTCCAAGGACAAGGAGAGGGGCAGCATTAAGTCCCTTTTAGGACTCTAAGTTATTGCTTCCTTATCCTCCAAGGATGAGAAGTTAGTTTTACATGTGGACTATTTGATTATTATATTTAAAGCATTCAATCTTATCTAATAAGTTTGATGTTCATCTTTAAAACATTCATCCTTATCTAATAAGGTTGATGTTTATCCTTCCACCAAAATATCTTAAAGGTTTTAATTAAACCTAATGGGATAAAACCATTTTAGCTAATTAATTTATTTGTATTATCCAAATAAATATTCTCGGATTATTTTAGGTGGGCTCCACATTAGAAAGTAATTTTTGAAAATACCCTTTAACCTAAATTAGGAAACTCCTTTCCTTTTAGGTTCTTTATTTCCAAATTTGAAACTAACTTCCAAATTAGGAAATTAATTTCTAAAATAGGAAACTTTTTGTTTTAGGACACTTCCTAATTAAGGAAACTTTCTATTTTAGGGAACTTCCCATTTAATGAAACTTTCCATTTTGGAAACCCTTTCCAAAATAGAAAACTTTTATATACTTGAAACTTTTTCTAATATCTTGGCTTCTCATTTGTAACGTGAATATTTAAACTTATGTGTGTGACTTAATAGGCTCCTAGATATGTTGGTAATGTATCAAGAATAAAAGACTCCTCTTTTATCTCTTGATACATAAATCAAGATTGGCCTCTAGCAAGGCATCATAACTACCTAATTCTCTAGGAAGATTAGTTTATCCATTATTACCTTTTATGAGCATAGTTACCATATAATTTAGTCCTCATGTCAACTTATCACATTGTGATCTCAAACTTGGTTATTAGTCTTGTTCGATTATGATGACACAAGTTTTCTTCGATTCCCAAATGTCTTAGCTCTTAGAGTAAACCAACTATGCTCTATTAGTATACTTCTAATGTGGCCACAGCATTTCTCGAGCGAGCATTTATGGAAGTACAATGTGATAACTCCTTTAACATACAAGGAATGACATGTCCTATGTTAGTCATACACCTACCTCTATTAGATTCCCAGTGCACCCAATGAATTACCCATGAGCAACCCGTTATAGGTCCATCAAAACGAGAGTCAAAGTGCATAAGTTCTAATAATCATTATGACTTCAAGTCTAAGGACCATTTATACTCATCTCATATGAGATTCCCATAGATGAAAACCAAATGGGTTCTCATGACGAGTCAAGTCTAGTGATGTGTTCTCTAATATAAATCAAAGTGCTTACTTTGGCATCACATGTCAATAGGTGTGAGATCTCCTACTACTATCATATAGCACAAGCATAGCACTCATAAGTCTTGACATCTCCTACTACTATCATATAGCACAAGCATAGCACTCATAAGTCTATCCACATATTGTCAATATCCATTCTTGACAATGCTATGACTTGGGATGTTTAATGATATTATTTATATGCATTAGTGTTTATCTCATATCTTTTGATCAATCACTATTACAAAAGCATATCATAAGGACTTCGTTTAATTCTATTGAATTTATCAACATGAAAATATAAGAATTAATAGATTGACATCTTTATTATTATTAAAATAAATGATGCAATAATTATTAACTTGAGCCCATCCAAACATGGTTGGATCTTTGTGCACCAACACTAACAAGAGCATGGAGAGAGTTAGAGAGGGAGAAATGGAGAGAGAGAGGGGAAGATAATGATACGAGTGAGAGGTAGATTGATTGAAATGGAGAGAGGGGAGAGAGTGAAAGAGTGGAAGGGAGAGAAAGAGAGGGAGAGAGGAGGGAGGGAAAGGCTGGAGGATGGGAGGGAGAGAGAGAGAGGGAGGAGATCGAGAAGGAGAGAGGGAGAGAGAGAAAGGTAGAAGGGAGAGAGAGCAAAGGAAGGAGGAGATGAGAGAGAGAGGGATAGAGAAAGAGAGGGAGATAGTGAGAGGTAGAGTAAGGGAGGAAGGAAAGGAGAGGGAGAGAGAGGGGAAGAGAGAGAAAGAGAGGTGGAGAGAGAAATGGAAATAGAGGTAGAGAGGGAGAGAGAGGGAGAGAAAGAGGGAGATAGAGATAAAGGGAGAGCGAGAAGGAGATGGAGAGAGGAAGAGAGGGAGGGGAAAGAATGAGAGATTGGGAGAGGTTGAGGGAGCAAGAGAGAGGTGGAGAGTGATAGAGAGGGAAAGGGAGAGAGATAGAGTGAGAGTGAGGGGAAAAAGAGAGAGAGAGAAGAAGATGGAAAGGGAAAGAGAGAGAGGGAGAGGGCTCGAGAGAGAGGGATATAGGGAGCTAGAGGGAGAGAAAGTGAGCAAGAGGAAGGGGGAGAGAGAGGGAGAGAGACAGAGAGAGGTGGAGAGAGGGAGACAAAGGGAGAGGGAAAGAGAGAGAGAGAGAGAGCAAGAGAGTGAGAGGGAGAGACAAAGAGAGGGTGAGAGAGATAAGAAGAGAGAGAGGGAGAGTCGAAGATGGAGAGAGAGAGGTTGAGGGAGAGAAAGATAGAGATAGAGATAGAGATAAAAAGAGAGAAAGAGGGAGACGAAGTGAGAGAGAGAGATGGAGAGAGAAATAGAGAGAAGAAGAAAAGAAGAGCGAGGATAAGAGGGAAAGTGAAAGAGAAAGGGAGAGAAAGGGAGAGGGAGAGGGAGAGGGAGGGAGAGAGAGGGAGAGATAGAAAAGGGAGGCAGGAAGGGAGAGAGGGAGATAAAGGTAGGGAAAAAGAGATAAAAAGAGAAAGAGGGAGAGAGGGAAAGGGAGAGAGAGTGAGAGAGGGGGTTAGATGGAAAAGAGGAAGAGAATGAGACAATGAGATGGAATGTGAGGGACATAAAGAGAGGGAGAGAGAGAGACAGTAGGATAGAAAGAGGGAGAGACGAGAGAGAATGGGAGGAAGGGACTAGAAGAGAGGGAGGGAAGGAGGGAGAGAGAGAAGGAAGGGAGGGAGAGGGAGTGAGAGAGAGAGGGAGATAGAGAGAAAGAGTTAGGAAAATGGGAGAGAGGGTGAGAGAGGGAGAGAAAGAGAGAGAGAAAGAGGGATAAAGAAAGGAATATAGACATAGAGAAGGAGGAAAAGAAGAGGCATGAGGGAGGGAGAGAAAATGGAGGAAGGAAGAGGAAGAGAGGGAGAGAAGAGACTAGGGAGAGATAGAGAGGAATAAGGAGAGAGGGAGGAGAGGAAGAGGAAGAGAGATGGAGAGAGAGAGGGAGAGAGTGAGAGATAAAGGGAGGGATAGAAAGGGAGTGAGATAGAGAGAAAGAGAGAGAGGGAAGGGGAGAGAAAGGGAGAAAGAGAAAGGGAGATGGAGAGAGAGGGACAAGGAGAGGGAGAGAGAGTGAGAGAGATAGAAACGAGGAGGTAGAGGGAAGGAGAGAGGAGAGGAGATATAAAGGGAGGTCGAGAGGGAGAGAGAGAGAGATGGAGGGTGGGTAAAAGTGAGAGAAAGATTATGGGAGAGAGGGAGAAGGAGAGAAAGGGAGAGAGAGTAAAGGAGAGGGTGGTTAAGAGGAGGAGAGATAGGGAGAGGGATAGAGAAAGAGAGGGAGATATTGAAATGCAATGTGAGGGAGATAAAGAGAAGGAGAGAGAGCGAGATAGTAGGATAAAGAGAGGGAGAGAGAGAGAGGGTGGGAGGGAGGAAGGGAGAGAGGAGAGAGGGAGAAGAGAGGAAGATGGTGAGAGAAGGAGAGCAAGGTGAAAAGAAAGGTAGATAGAGGGAGAGAAAGAGAGAGGGACGAGAGGAAGAGAGGGAGATGGAGGGAGAGTAAGGGAAGGAGGGATGGAGAGGGGGATAGAGGGAAAGAGAGAGGGGGAGAGGATGGAGATGGAGAGCTAGAAAAGGAGAAAGGGCAATAAAGAGAGGTAGAGAGAGGGAAAGGGAGAGTGGAAAAGATAGAGATAATGAGAGGGAGAGTAAGGGAGATATAGAGAGGGGAGAGAGGGAGAGAGAGGAGGAAAGGTAGAGAGGGAGAGGAGGTGGAATAGGAGAGGGAGAGGGAAGGGGATAGAGTAGGGGAGAGAGAGAAGGAGATGAGGGATGGAGAGAGAGGCAACGAGAGATTGAGAGAGAGAGAGAGAGAGAAAAGATAAAGGGAGAGGGAAAAAGAAAGAGAAAGAGAGAGATTGGGGAAGTTATAGTGGGGAGAGAGAAGGAAGGTAAGAGAGAAGGAGGGAGATAGAGGGAGAGAGAGATAGAGAGAGGGTGAGAGGGTTTGAGAGGGAGTGAGAGAGAGAGTGTATGTGAAACGAGAGGGAGATAGAGAGATGGAAGAGATAGAAAGGATAGAGATGAAGGCAAATAGGGAGAGAGAGGGAGAAATTAGGAGAAAAGGAGAGAGGAAGAGAGGGAGGGGGAGAGAGAGAGTGAGAGAGAAATATGGAGAGAGAGAGAAAGAGAGGGACTGAGAGAAAAAGGTAGATAGAGAGAAAGAGCAAGGAAAGAGAGAGAAAGACTGATATGGGGAGAGAGACGGATGGAGAGATAAAGATAGAGGGAGAGAGGTGGCAAGAGGGAGGGAGAGAAAAAGGGAAAAAGGGAAAAGAAGAAAAGGAGAGAGGAAGAAAAAGGAGGTATAGAGAGGGAGGGAGAAAAAGAGGTATAGAGAGAGGGAGAGAGGGAGGGATGGAGAGGGATAGAGATAGAAGGAAGGAGGGACAGAGGGAGGGAGAGAGGGGGAGAAGGAGAGAAAGTAAGAGGGAGAGAGAAAAGAAAAGAGAGGGGGAAGGAGAGGGAATGAGAGAGAAGGAGAAAGAGAGTAGGGGAGAGGGAGAGGAAGAGTGAGAGCGATAGAGGGGAGAGAGGAAGAGGAAGAGTGGGAGGGAGAGAGAAAGAGAGAGGAAGAGGGAGATAGATGAAGATAAATAGAGAGATAAAAAAAGAGAGAGGAAGAGGGAGAGGGAGAGGGAGAGTGAGAAAGATAGAGGGAGAGAGAGGGAGAGAGGAAGAGGGTGAGAGAGGGAGAGGGAGAGGAAGAGTGGGAGGGAGAGAAAGAAAGAGAATAAGAGAGAGGGAGAGAGGGAGGGAGGGGGAGGGAGGGTGAGAGGGAGGGAAATGGAGAGAGTGTGTGAGAGAGAGAGGGAAAAAGTGAGGAAGAAGAAGAGGGAGAGGTAGTGGGAGAGAAAAGAAAAGGGTGAGAGGGAGGGAGGGAGAGAGCGAGAGAGAGAGGGAGATGGAAAGGGAAAGTAAAAGAGGAAGAATGAGAGAGAGGGAGTGAGAGAGATGAAGAGAGAGAGAGGATGGGAGAGGTAGAGAGAGAGGGAAGAAGAAAGGTAGAGATGGAGACAAAGTGAGACGGAGCAAATTAGAGATAGAGAGGGAAAGAGAGAAAAGAGAGGGAGAGGGGAGGGAGAGAGGGTGAGGGAGGTAATGAGATTGAGAGATGGAGGGAGGGAGAGAAAAGATAAAGAGAAAAAAGGGAAAGAGTGTGTGTGTGTGTGAGAGAGAGAGAGAGAGAGAGGTAGAAGGAGAGAGAGAAGGAATGAGAGGGGAAGTGAGATGAATAAAGAGAGAGGGAGGGAGATTAAGAGAGACAAGGAGAAAGAGATAGAGAGAGGGAGAGGGAGAGAGAAAATGGGAGACACAAAGGGAGAGAGTGATAGAAAGAGGGAGAGCGAGGGATAGATAGAGAGGGAGAGATAGAGATGGAGTGAGGTGAACGAGAGGGAGAGAATGAAAGGGAGAGAGAGATAAGGATAGAAAGGAAGAGATAAAGGGAGAGGGAGAAGAAGAAAGAGATGGAGAGAGGGAGGGTGAGAGAGAGAGAGAGAGGGAGAGAGTTAGAGAGGAAAGGAAAGGGAGAGAAAGATAGAGGAAGGGATAGGAAGAGAGAGGGATAGAGAAAGGAAGGGAAAGGGATAGAGAGGGGGTGGGTGAGAGATGGGAAGAGAAGGAGAGAGAGAGGGAGAGAGGTAGAGGGAGATTGAAAGTGAGATAGGAAGAGATTAAGAAAGAGAAGAGAGAAAAGGAGAGGGAAAGGTAGATAGAGAGAGGGAAAGAAAATGAGAGAGAGAGAGAGGGAGATGGGGTAGAGTGGGTGAGAGAAAGAGATTTAAAGAATGAGAAAGAGAGGAAGAGTAGGAAAGAGAGAGGGAAAGAGGAAAAGGGCGAGTGGGAGAGAGGAAGAGGGACAAATGAAGTAGAGAAGGTGTGAGGTAGAAGAGAGAAAGAGAGGAAGAGATGGGAAATATAGAAAGAGAAAGTAGAAGAGAGGGAGAATGAGAGAGACAGGTAGGGAGAGAAAGGGTGAGAGAAAGATAGAGATAGTAGGAAAGAGAAAAAAGGATGGAGAGAGAGAGGAAGAGAGAGTTTAGGGGTGAGGGGATTAGAGAGGAAAAGGAGGGAGGGAGTGAGAGAATAAGAGGGAGAGGATAAAGAGAAGGAGGGTAAGAGAGAGGATGAAAGAGAGAGGGAGAGAGGGAGGAAGAGAGAAGGAGAGACGAGAGGGAAGAAGAGGGAGAGGGAGAGGGAGGGAGAAAGAGAGATTGCGAGAGAGAGGTAGGGAGAGAAAGGAGTGAGGAAGGCGAGGGATAGATATGGAGAGAGAGAAGTGGAGCGAGGGAGAAACAAAGTGGAGTGGGAGAGAGGGAGAGAGAGGCAGAGGTAAAGAGGGAGAGAGAGGGAGAGGGGGAGGGAGAGAGAAAGAAGCAAAGGAGAGGTGGAAAGAGAGATGGTTGAGAGATGAGAGGGGGAGAGGGAGAAGAGAGAGGGAGAGCGAGGGAGAGAGAAGGGAGAGAGAGGAGAGAGTATAGAGGGAAAGAGAGATGGTAAGATGGAGAGAGGGCCAAAAGGAGAGGGAGAGAGGGGGAGAGAGAGGGAGAAATTGAGAGGAAGAGGGAGAGGGAGAAAGGGAGAGAGAGGGACGGGGAGGGACGGGGGGAGAGAGGGAGAGATAAAAAGAGAGAGAAAAGATAAAGATAACGAGGGGCGGGGAGGCAAAGAGAGAGAGAGAGAATGAGAGAGAAATTGAGAGAGGGAGGGAGAGGGAGAGAGAGGGAGAAAGAGAGGAGGAGAGAGAGGAAGAGGTAGAGAGATAGAGGGAGAGAAAGAGGAGGAGGGAGCGAGAGAGAGAAAGAGGGAGAGTAAGAGAGAGAGATAGAGGGAGATGAAGAGGGAGAGGGATCAAGAGAGAGAAAGAGGGAGAGTAAGAGAGAGAGGTAAAAGGAGAGAGAAAAGGAATGGGAGAGGGAGAAGGAGAGGAGGAGTGAGATGAATAGAGAGAGGGAGGGAGGGAGATTGGGGGAGAGGGGGAAAAGATAGAGAGTTAGGGAGAGTGAGAGAGAGGGAGGGAGCAATTAAGTGAGAGGAAGGATGGAGAGAGAGGGAGAGAGATAAAGGGAGTGAAGAGAGAGATGCAAAGTGGGAAAGGGAGAGAGAGAAAGAGAGGGAGGGAGAGGAGGAGTGAGATGGGGAGAGGGTGATATAGGAGAGAGAGGGAGGGAGAGGGAGGGAGACATGGGGGAGAGAAAGAGGGAAACTAAGAGAGGAGGGATAAAGAGAGAGAGGGAGAGAGGAATAGAGGGATGGTGAGTGGGGGGAGGGATAGAGGGAAAGAAAGGGATGGAAGAGAATAACAAAAAGGGAGAGAGGGAGGGGGAGAGGGAGAGGGATAGAGGGAGAGGAAATGGGGGAGATATAGAGATAATGAGGGATATAAAGTTGAAGGTAAATGAAGGGAGGGAGAGATAGAGAGAAAAAAGAGAAGGAAAGGGAGAGAGGGAGAGATGGGGAAAGAGGGAAAAAAGATTGAGAGAGAGAGAAAAAGGGGGAAAGGGGAGAGTGAGAGAGAGAGGGATAGAGGGGGAGAAGAAGAGAGGTAGAGTGGGAGAGGGAAGAGAGGGAGAGGGAGAGAGAGGGGGCGGATGTATTAGGTAAGAGTGAGAGTGAGAGAGAGAGGGAAAGAGGGAGAGGGATAGAGTGGGAAAGGGAGAGAGAGGGAGAGAGAAAGAGGGGGAGAGGGAAAGGAAGAGGAAGAGAAAGAGAGGGAAAGGAAGAGGAAGAGAAAGAGAGGGAGAAGGAGAGAGGGAAAGGGAAAGGGAGAAGTAGAGGAGTCTAGGGAGAGGGAGAGGGAGAGGGAGAGGGAAAGGAAGACGTAAAGAAGGAGAGGGAGAGAGGAATAGAGACTGAATGAAGGAGAGGGAGAGAGGGAGAGAGGGAAAGAAGGAAGTAGAAGGAGAAAGAGAGAGAGAGAGGAGAGAGAGGGAAAAGGAGAGAGAGAGAGAGGGAAAGGGAGACAACAAGAGAGAGGGAGAGAGAGCCAAAAAGAGTAAGATGGAAAGAGGGAGAGAGAGACAGAGAGAGTAAGGTAGAGAGAGGGGAGAGAGAGGAAGAATGAGAGGGAGAGAGAGGGAGAGAGAGAGGGGGAGAGAGGAAGAGGAAGAGAAAAGAGAGAGTGGGAGCGAGAGAAAGGAAGAAAGATATGGAGAGGAAGAGAGTGAGATAGAGTGGGGGCTAGAGAAAGGAAGAAAGAGAGGGAAAGAAAGAGAGTGAGAGAGGGAGAGAGAGAGGGAGAGAGAGGGAGGGATAGGTGAGGAAGGGGAGAAAGGGAGAGAGAGAGAGGAGAGGGAGTGTGAAAGCAAAGGGGAGAAGAGAGAGATGGAGAGGGAAAGAGAGCAAGAGATAGAGAGAGAGAGAGGGAGAGAGAAAAAACATGAGAGAGGGGCGAGTAGAGACAAATACACAATGGGGGAGTGGGGGCACTTACGCCCACTAGCCCCACCAATTGTTTTTTTAAATAACACACACACACACACACACACACACACACACATACACACACACACATACATACATATTTAATTTAGAAAAAGAAGGGATGGTCAAAGCCATTTTGCCCCTATATGTAGAGACAAATGTGCAAGGCCCCCACCAAAAACTATATATATATATATATATGAAGAAGAGAGAGGATTCAAACTTTTGCCCATATGCCACACCCACATGTATGTCTTTCTTTTCTTTTCTAGTGGTCCCGACTTCCTTCTTCTTTCTTTTTCACCTTTACCTTTTCATCTCTTGTTTTTCACTCTCTCTCCTATCTTTTCTTCTGCAGACTTCTATTTCTTTCTTTCTTTCTTTCTTTCTTCTTTCAAGTCAAAAGCTTGTATCTTTGTTATTGAAAAATCAAGTGAAATGGAGACTGGGCTTCGGATCTCAATACAAAATCAAGTTAGTTTCTTTCTATTTTTGTTTCTCAATTATGTATTTTTAATTTTTTATCATGTAAATTAATATATGTAAATGTATTTTTGATATCTAAATTCTATAATATTAACATAGAGAAAACATTGAGGAGCACATTACCCATAGAATCAAAGTGGGGCGGTTAAATTGATACGTAATTGAAATCCTTGTTAGTTAAAAGGATCAATTTAGAATAATTGTCTTTTTGGAAGGTGAAGATGGCATGTTTGAGGATAGGGAGGATCATGATTCATGTTAATTTTATGATTAGATTTGGCCATATTTCCATAAGTGTGTAAGGGTAACTAATTATAGTTCTCATGATAAACTTGGCTCATGATTCATAAATAAATAAAAAAGATAAATTGAGATGTTGCATTAATTATATATGTTGGCTTGGTTTTCTTTCGCAATTTACAATTAATGAATTAAACCCATCATTTTTAGGCTCTAATTATTTAGAGGGAAACAAAATGTATAATGAAAGTTAGAAAGTATATGAAATTTTGTTTCTATAATTATAAAAGGTGCTTACCTAATAACCATTTTATTAATTTGTTACTCCTACTTGTCTTACATTGCTATTTCAACTTGTTGGTTTGTGCTATATGAGATTGATGTGGTAGTATTTCGATTCATTTAATTTTGGATTTGGTTAAAATTGATTATTAACTTTTATGGTGCTATTAAGAATTGGCCCATATATATTATTCTTTTGCACTCATATATGATATATATTATTCTTTTGAACTCATTATTGAATTATTTTATATGATGTAGTTATGGAGAAATTTTTTAAAAGAAAACAAATTATCAAGGAACCATCGAGCGACAACGGTGCTAGTACAAGAGAAGAGCAAAGTTCTTCCAAACAAGCTGCATTTGGAAATTGATTTGGATGATTTATGTTAAGATCCTGGATTAAGAAAACAAATTTCAGATTATCATCCAAATGATTAAGATAGAATTCAGAGAGCTTATTTGCAAAAGGGTCCACGTCAACCTCATGAACATGATTTCCCATAAACAAGGATTGGAAAGATGTTAAGGAGATTTGTTCCTTCTTAAAACCTGGTTGGAGTATAGTATAGCTATAGATGCTCGCCTTTTATCTATGTTACTATCTTTATGGAGTTGATATTAGAGAGAAGACAAATGGAGATTATTTTACTATTGAAGGCTTTACTAATTGGAAAAAGAAATAAAGATTTCAAATTCATGTTAGAAGCCACAATAATGCTCACGAGTGAAGGTTGGAGGAAATGTCAAAATCTAATGAATCAAAAACAACTTATTAATGTAATTTTTGAGGCTCAATCAAATCAAGCTTGAAGAGATTATCGAATTCATCTAACCACGATAATTGATTGCATACGATTTCTTTTACGTTAAGGATTGGCTTTTCGTGGCAATGATGAATTAAAAAATTCTAATAATCAAGGTAATTTTTTAGAACTTTTACACTTTCTTACTGATCATAATGAAGTCATAAAGAATGTGGTTTTAGAAAATGCTTGTGATAATGTCAAGCTTGTTGCTTCGAGATCCAAAAGGATATTGTGCATGCTTGCTTCAATTGAAACCACTAATGCCATCATTAGTGATCTTCAAGATGATTTATTTGTTATATTAATTGATGAGTATTAGGATTAATTGATGAGTCTTGGGATATATCGGTGAAAGAACAAATGGTAGTTATGTTGCAATATGTAGATGCTAAAGGATGTGGAATTGAACGTTTTCTTGGTATTATGCATGTTAGTGACACTTCATCTCTCTCACTTAAGTTAGCAATTGAAGCATTATTCTCTAAACATTCTTTGAGTTTGTCTCATTTGCATGGTCAAGAATATGATGGGGCTAGCAACATGCAAGGTGAATTTAATGGCTTAAAGGCATTGATCAAGAAAGAAAATCCAACTTCATTTTATGTCCATTGTTTTGCTCATCGATTGCAATTAGCTCTTGTTGCTATGGAAAAAAATCATGCTCAGATTGCTTTGTTATTCAACACTATTTCTAATTTATCAAAATTTGGAGCTTCATGTAAAAGAAAAGATCTTCTTCGTGAAAAAAAAATATAGCGAGGTTGTCTGAAGCACTTCAATATGGTGAAATTCAAAGTGTCGGGGGTTTAAATCAACAAACTTTCCTTCAACGAGTAGGTGATACTTGGTGGGGTTCACATTATGGATCATTGGTGAATCATATTGTTATGTTTGCATCTATAATTGGTGTGCTTAAGATAATTGAGAATGAAGGTAAAAAATCATAGCAAAAAGGTGAAGCGTATGCCCTTCTTAATTTAATACGATCTTTTGAGTTTGTTTTCAACTTGCATTTGATGAAAAAAATATTGGGGATTACAAATGAGTTGTCCCAATCATTGCAAAGAAAAGCTCAAGACATCATCAATGCAATGGCTTTAGTTAATGTGTCAAAGAAGTGGCTTCAAATGGTGAGGGATAGTGGATGGACATCTTTGCTCTCCGAGGCATCTTTTTTTTGTGATGTTCATGGTATTGTTGTTCCAAGAATGGATGATATGTTTGTTAATTCCGGGGAGGCCCCAAAGAAATGCTTAAAAAGTGGCAAACTTACATCATTACCAAGTTGAGTTATTTTATACCGTAATTGACATGCAACTTCAATAGTTGAACAATTGATTCATGAAGGTGAACACATAAATTCTTCTTTGTGTGGCTTGTTTAAATCATATTGATTTTTTTTAAGCTTTCCATAGGAAGAACATCATTCATCTTGCTACATTTTATCCATCTGATTTTTCCAAGGTGGATCTTGTTAAACTTGAAGATCAACTTGAGAATTATATCATTGGTGTGAGATCTAATGAACAATTTTTGGCCTTAAAGGGATTGGAGATCTTGCTAAAAAGCTAGTTTAAACAAAGAAGAATGAACTATATCCTTTAGTTTATTTGCTTTTGAAACTAGCTTTGATTTTACTAGTGGCTACTACTTTTATATAGAGGGTTTTTTCTAAAATGAATATAGTGAAGATTCAACTCCACAATCGCTTAGGAGATGCTTTTTTGAATGATTTTTTGGTTACACATATTGAGAAGGAGTTTTCAATAGCATCGATAACGAAAATATTATTCAACAATTTCAAAATATGAAATCTTGCCATGATCAATTGTAATTTTATGATATGTTATAAAAGATTGTAATTATGTCATTTATTTTTTTCTAAATTTATAATTTATAATTTTTCCCTAGTGAAAAATATTTCTAGATTCGTCCTTCGAGGAGAGAGCAAGAAGGAGAGAGAGAGGGGATGGGAAGAGAGAGAGAAGGAAAGAGGGAGAGGGTGTGGGAGCAAGAGAAAGTGAAAGAGGGAGAGAGAGAAAGATAGGGGGAGGGGGAAGGGAGAGGGAGAGAGGGAGGGATATATATAGAGAGAGAAGGCGAGATTAAAAGCAAGAGAGGATGGGAGAGAGAGAAAGAGAGGAGAGAATATGAGAGGGAGAGAAGGATAAAGAGAGGGAAAGAGGGAAATAGAGGGAGAAAGTAAGGGAAGGGAAAGAGAGGGAAAGAGAGGGAGGGGAGAGAGAGAGTGAGAGGAGAGAGAGAGGTAGAAAGAGAGAAGGGGCGAGATGAAGAGGGAAAGAGAGGGATAGGAGAAGAAGAGAGAATGAGAGAGGGAGAGAGAGGAAGAGAGAGTAAGATAGAGAGAGGGAGAGAGAAAAATAATGAGAGGAAGAGAGAGGGAGAGGGATAGAGGGAACAATGAAGATAAAAGACGAGAGAGGGAGCGAGAGAGTGGAAGGAAGAGAGGGAGGGAAAGTGAGAGAGTAGGAGAGCAAGAGTGTGACAAATAAAGACGGAGATCGGGGAAGGGAGGGAAAAGTAAAGAAGGAAGGGAAGGAAGAGAGATAGAGTGATAGAAAAGGAAGAGTGTGAAAGTGAGAAGGAGAAAAAGAGAGATGGAGAGGGAGAGAGAGAAAGAAAGAGAGGAAGAGGGAGGAAGATAGAGAGGCAAAGAGAAAGCTAGATGAAGGATAAGGTAGATTGAGAGGGAGATAGGGATGAAAAGAGGGATAGAGAGAGGAAAGGAGAGGAAGAAAGGGAAAGAGAGAAGGAGAGAGTGAGGAAGAGAGGGAGTGAGAGGGAGAAACGAGGAGAGAAAGGGAGAGAGGGAGAAAGAAGAGGAGGAGAGAGATAAAGAGAGGGAGAAAGTAAGAGAGAGATGGAGAGGGAGGAAGAGAGATGCATAGGAGAGAGAGGGGGAGGGAGTTAGGAAGAGAGGGAGAGAGTGAGAGAGAAAGGAAGGGTAGGGAGAGAGAGAGAGGGAGAGTGAAAGAGAGATAAGGGGAGGGAGAGAAAGGGAGAGAGGGAATGAGTGAGAGAGAGATTGAGAGAGAGTTAGAGAGATAAGAGAGGGAAAGAGGGAGAAGGGGAGGGGCAAGAGAGAGAGGAAGAGGGAGAAAGAGAGAGTGGGAGAGGGAATGAGAGGGAGAAGGAGAGGTAGGGAGGGTGAGGGAGCGTGGGAAGGGGAAAGGAAGAGGGAGAGAGGGAGTAGAGGGAGAGAAATGGAGAGGAAGAGAGAAAAAGTGGGATAAGGGAGTGAGAGAGAGGGACAGGAGAGGAGGGTGAGGATGAGAGAGGGATGGAGAGAGAGGTAGAGAGATTGAAAGTGGAGTGTTCGAGTTGCTTTTTATGGTGGCAATCAGCTATTTCAAAACCCATAAATTAGTTTTCAAGACATATCGGTGGATCGATCAAGAACTATTGAAAGAGTTCCTAGTCGACAAATGGAGGAACAAGTCCGAACAGGAGTGGTTTTCATCACTTTTGAGCTTATCAATTGGGGATTTTCTATGGAAGACGAGTTTGGATGAATCGAAGGGCATACATAGCTTATCGTGGAGCACAACCATAGGTTCTTCTAATAGGAGTAATTGGATATACTTGTTATGCTCCCTCCATGGTATCAAGACAATTGGGCTATGAACGAGGTTATCCCTAGAACTACAAGCCTAAATGGGTTTAAAGGAAAGGTCGAGAAGGATGCCACTCACGAGTTTCTCGAGCGAGGTTCTACAAGATTGGTTAACTCCGAAAATAGTGAGAGAAGGAACAATTGATCATGAATTAGTAGTGACCAAGAAATACCCCACATGACATGCAAATAAGGTGAAAGACTACAAACACTTGGCTGACTCGACCAAGCCGTAGGAAATGGATGTCCAAGCCGACTGTCGAAGGGAGTGAGCTGGTAATAGAACAAGATTTGAGTGTTGTGCCTAGCAAGTCTAAAGGGAAAAGGAGGAGAATGGCGAACTCTATAGAATTAGTCCATGCTAACCATCAAGACCTCACCAAAAAAATTAAGAGGCTCGAGGTCGAGAATCCGAATTTGGCAAGTGATTTGGCCAAGGAAAAAAGGATGAGAGGGAAAGATAAAGAAAAGATACTAGACACGAAGCAAGATTTGAAGGCTTGGTAAAGTATAGCTATTGAAGAGGAATACTAGAAATTGAACTCGTCATCGGACTCAAGTAGAACTAGAGGCCAAATGTGCTGAGTTGGATAGGTTGCAATCACAAGATAGGTGAGTTGAGCATGAGTTAAAAAATTTAGGGTTAGAAATATAGAGGCTTAGAGAAGGTAATGAGAAGTGGCAACTATCTCTAGACACTCGAATACAATCGTCGAGATTCAATAGAGTAAGTAGGAGAGGGACAAAGCCATATCATGACACTTAAGAATGAGAATCAACATCTAAAAGGAGAGTTAATTAAGCTTTCCTCATACTTGGACCACTATGCACAACCATCTAGCTTAAGTTGGCACCGAATGAGGCAAAAACTTAGTCGTGCTAGACAATCAAGCAAAGAAGGTCTCTAAGGAAGCTATAGCACTTCCAGGCTATGCTTGGAAATCAATGAGCATAGGGTGAAAAATGATAATGAATCTGTGACCGACTAGATGAGGAGATGTGACTACTTGTTATTTGAAATGGCTAGAAGAGGGAAGGTCCTTGGAGTCCGATCAAACTGTCGAGAGAATCGCTTTTCTTGTTTTATTTCATTTTTCATTGTATGAGTTTTCTTCCTTTTTTATGTAAAAGAAAGATGTATTTTGAACTAATTGAAGACCTTATGCTCCCATTTTGAATATTTGGGTAATTAAAGTTTTGACATCTTTCTTTAAATTATGACAACTCATTTGTAATGGAAAATCCCATCCTCATCAATTAGAGTTAAGATAATTCGATGGCTCGAATGGGAAGTGATTACGGGGCTAACTTTTGCTGGTATCAAGGCCATCAAGTTACTTATTTTCATTCTTCAAAACAAAGTAGCACTACAATCCGAAAGGAAAGACTTATTAGATGTCACCGGGATTCGAATCTAATTAACAATCAATGTCGCCATTTATCGAAGTAGTCCTCTTTTGGGAATCCCTAAAAGTTACCGATGAATCCGAATTCATCTTTAAACTTGAAAGGACCAAGCAATCAACATTACCATCTATCAAGACAGTTCCATTTTTGTAATCCCTAAAAGTTACTAATGAATGCGAATTCATCCTTAAACTTAAAAGGATTGAAGAATCAACGATCGAGTTCTTTTGTCACCCTCATAGATAGCTATTCCATATTCGGTCTCGAGTGTCATTTTATCTTTATCCTATTATTTACATCTTGTGTTTTTTGTCTTTTTCTTGAATAGAAACATAGGTCGATCCGCCAAAACTACACTTCCCTCGCGCATTCACCACACTAGGCCAAAGACCGGGATGGAGAACTAAAAAAGAGCTCTACTCGAGCAAAATCACCAACAAGAGGTGTAGACGTTGAAGGAAGAGATTACTAGGCTTGTCGCTCTATTAGAACAAAGTCGGCAAAATCGATGATACCAAAAGTCACCGTCCGAAGAGAAGTTGGCCAACCATCGGCATCCCTAGAAGTGTTACTACCATGGATCACTCGGACTGCTCGCTCTAACACCACCATTTAACATGCATGATGTGGAGCCTACGATATCGCTAATCATGCCGGCCATCAAAAACTAGGTGGTGTATATGAATTTGCCTCTCATCCTTTGAGACCTACCTTGGTGTTGCCTTGGGTCGACCAAGCATCAATGACGGCCACTTCGACTTCATAAATGAAGAGTTGGCCAAGGAGAAGATGGCCTCGGGATTAGAAATGGAGAAACTCATAGCTATTGAGGAGTGTTTACAAGCTATTGAAGGTGTAGACATATACGATCCGTTCCTTAGCATCAATAAGTGTCTAATGCCAAATGTGATGATTCCTAAGAAGTTCAAGGTGCTCGAGTTTAGCAAGTACACTAGGAGTCGGTGCCCTAGAACCCACTTAAGGATTTATTTGAATAAGATGGTGGAGGTGGCATACGATGAAAAGCCGCTTATCCACTTCTTTTCGGAGAGCCTCCACGGGTCTACTCGTAACTAGTTTATTGACTTGGATCAAACCAAGGTCCAAAAGTGGAAGGATTTAGTAGATGTGTTCATGAGGCAATACAAGTTTAACTTGGAGATTACACCAGTAGATCGAGCTTCCAAGCTATAGAAAAGGGCTCGAAAGAATCGGTCGGGGAATATGCTTAAAGATGGTGAGAAACGGCATCGAACATTCATCTGCCCCTTCTAGAGAGAGAATTAGTTACCCTTTTTGTTAACACTTTCAAGGATTCATATTATGATTATTTACTCGAGTAACAAGGCAAATAATTTTGTTAAAATAGTATCTATAGCCGATCGAATCGAATAAGCTTTCAAGTCAAGAAGGATAGCCGACCCTTTGGAATCTAGACATAAGAGAAGTAACTTTGGCAAGAGGAGGGATTCTAAAGTACACCAGATTGAGGAATCTTCGTTAATCCTAAAAGGAGATGGAACAACTCGTAGGGAAATTGCCACCAATACGCTTCCTATAGTATGGCAAACCCAAATGCCCGATTCACGATACCTGCAAAACACTCCCTCAATTAATATAGCTGGACTGATAGCTCAAACACCAACCTTTTCATCATATCAAATGCCATATAACCCTTACCAAACTATCCAAATACATGCCTTACCCCAATGCCAACCTCAAACACACTACCAACATCCATAATCGTTCATAAGCCAATAAAGATCATCGAATCAAAACTTCACAAGAAACACTGCCGGGAGGTAATTTAACGACATATTGCCACCCTTCCCATATACCTCTATGACCTCTTTAAATATCTCGTAACCATTGGTTAGATAGCCCCGTGATAGTCCCACCACTTTAATAGCCATTCCTCCATTGGTATAAGCCAAATGAAGTCCGTGACTATCATAGTGGTGCTAATGGTCACAACATTGAGAATTGTGTGAGCTTTAAAAAAAGGGTACAAATTCGATCGGTTAGGGCTTGATAACATTCGAGGATTCCCCAAATGCTATGAATACTAACTCTAACCCTCTCCCAAATCATACCATGAAAGGGGTAAACATGCTATCATTAGGAGATGTGGAATATGACAATAGAGGATCACTTTTGAAGATATCTATGTCAAGACTATTTGACATATTAAAGGCTAATGGTTTTGATAAGAAGCCTATTGAGTCTCGGATTGCCACCTATGTCGAGCGATTCTATAAATTCCATAAAGTGAGGGGGCATGATGTTGATAATTACCATGAGTTTCATCAAGAAATTCAAATCATGTTGACCTTAGGGACTTTAAGGATAGAAAAGGAAGAGACGAGCCTATGGTGAGCACTCGACCTCAAATTCTAAAAATAAAGAGTCGGACTTAGTCGGATATGAGGTAAATGAGACTAGTTCTATGAAGCTGATCTTAAAGGATCTTACTCCTAGGAGTGTCAATTATCAAGCCACCCCTTATAACTATGGGCATTCGGACTTAGTCGGTGGATCAAATACTGTGATGAAGATCTCTACTAATGGGATAGTTGATATAGGAGGAGTTACATGCTCATGGAGATGCTTTACTCTAGAAGAATTGAGGGAAATGAAGGGTAAAGGAGTAGAGACCGCTCATCAAAATACTATAGTAAGCAAGCTCGTGAATGAAGAAGAAGAGTGGAGTTCCCGAAACTAATGAAGCACAACAAGTACGAGTGTGGTAGAGCGGCTAAATAAGACCCCCATTCATATCTCCCTATTGACTTTAATGATCGGTTCGAGCCTCATCGCAAGGCACTTCAAAAGGTTCTAAATGAGGTATATGTATAAAGGATTTCACCTCCGAGTCAATGGAACATTTAGTGGACATAGTACGAGCTACCAACTACTTGTACTTCATAGAAGATGAGCTAAGACCTAAGGGCACCGAACATAATAAGGCCTTATATATTATCGTTAAATGCAAGGACTACACGAGTAGCAAAAGTGTTGATTGACAATGGGTCCATACTCAACGTGTTACCTAAATATGTGTTAGATCACCTACCAATTGATTCTTATCACATGAGGCCGAGTAAGATGATGGCATGAGCATATGACGGTACTCCATGATAAGTCATCGATGATATAGATGTGGATCTTGTCATTGAGCCCCACCGGTTCCGGACTACCATGTAAGTAATCGATATTCAACCTACCTATAGCATGTTATTATGACAACATTTGATTCATTATGTCCGTGGAGTTACATCTTCACTACACCAACGATTGAAATGCATAGCGGATGAGAGGCTAGTTACTTGTAAAGGTCGATGAAGCAATAGCGATGGTTCGGAATATATCGATCCTATATATTGAGATAGATAGGGCATGTGATGGGGATTTACATGCCTTCGAGGTGGTTAATGCTGAATTGGTCTTGGAGAATTCATAGAGGAGAAGACTCGAACTATCGAATCCGTGAAGATGTCGGCTAAGTACATGATAAAGTGTGGGACACATCTGCTCGAGGTGAGTGGTGGCCTATCGGAGGTAGGATTTCATATGAAGTTAAGATACGAAGACCACCCTTTCGAGTTAGGCTTTAAGCCATCTAGGAAAGACTACCGGAGGATGGCGAACGGAAGCGAGAAAAGAGGATGGCTTGTATCGAGGGGCGTGACCCGAATGATGAAAAGATTGATATTCCTCATATCCGTGTCACATTTCCAAAGCCTTCGTATATAGCTCATATGAATGATGAGGATTTGAGTCCGGATTAGTTATTCCAAGATATTATAGTGAACACTCTAGGAGTTAAAGAAGTTGATGATGCGAGTCAATTAGTCCGATCAATGCCAACCTTAGCCGGTGCAATTACAACTATTTTGCCTTAGCTCACAGATCAATACATTGGGAGAAACCTTTGATCTAGATTAGCTCATCCGCAAATTCACCAAGGAAGAAGAGTTGCACAATTGGTTCGATGAAGAAGCACCTTTAGTCTTCAAGATTGAGTAATTTTTTTTATCATTTACGCTTTTTGTTCTTTGAACATTGTAGTATACGAAATGTACACTTCCCGTTGTTATTATTTTCATAAAGACATTAATCATTGGATTCTACAAAATTTGTTTGAATTTTAGCCCTTTCTTTCCTCTATTCTTCTTTATTTGCACTTTATTTTTATTTTAGGGACAATCAATATGATCACTTCTTAAAAACCAAAATGATTATCCTAAAAATATTTAGCCTAATTTTGATGAAACCTTAATTGCAATGAATGAAGAAGAATGGGATGACAAAGATATTTGAGAATTCACTAAGCTAGTTGAACAATTAGAATAGTCCCTCCGACCACATGAAGAAGACTTAGAAGTAATAAATATTGGGACTAAGGAGAGTAGGAGGGAGTCGAAGATATGTACCTTGTAGAGAGTACGAGAAAAAAGAGATTGATAGCATTGCTAGGAGAATCCGCATATATATTTGCATGATCATATACCGATATGCCGAGTTTAGACACCGATATAGTCGAGCACGGACTACCTTTAAACCTAGAGAGCAAGCTATTGAGACAGAAGTTGAGATGAACAAGGCTAGATATCCTTCTAAAAGTCAAAGATGATATAAGAAAGTAGTGGGATGTTGGATTTTTAGAAGTGGTTGAGTACCCTTAGTGGGTGTCAAATATTATCGTCGTGGGGAAGAAAGATGGTCGGATGCGAGTGTGTGTGGACTTTCATGATTTGAGTAGGGCCGGTCCGAAGGATGATTTCCCACTCCCCCACATTGACATCTTGGTGGATAACGTAGTAAAGAACGTGACTTATTCATTCATGGATGGATTTTTAGGATACAACCGGATCAAAACGGTCGTGGAGGACAAGGAGAAGATGACTTTTATCACACCTTAGGGGACATTCTGCTACAAGGTTATGCCTTTTGGTTTGAAGAATGTCGAAGCTACCTATTAGAGGGCCATAGTCATACTATTCTATGACATGATGCACAAAGACATCGAAGTGTATATAGATGATATGATTACAAAGTCGAAGGAAAGGGAAGATTATACTCGACATTGAGGAAGCTCTTTGAGAGGCCGAGAAGGTACATATTGAAGTTGAATCCGAGTAAAGTGCATATTTGGTGTAAAGTCAAGAAAACTACTAGGGGTTATGGTAAGCAACGAGAGGAATTGAAGTTGATCTAGATAAGGTAAAGGCAATCCAAAACATACCCGTACCTTTATTTGAAAAGGAGATTAGAAGTTTCTTAGGTCATTTGAACTATATAGCTCGGTTCATAACTCGGTTATCCATAAACTATGAACCAATCTTTTTGTTGTTATGAAAGAAGAATCCCGATGTATGGGACTAAGACTGTCGGCTAGCCTTTGATAAAATCAAGCGATACTGCAGAATCCATCATTGTTGGTACCATCGGTTCCTAGGAGGCCTCTAATTCTATACTTAATAGTGACGAGAGGTGGCTATGGGTTGCATCCTAGGCCGGTGTGACGAATCAACAAGGAAAGAGTAAGCTATCTACTACTTGAGTAAAAAGTTCACCGAATACGAGTCCCGATGTAGTGTACTCGAGAAGATGTGTTGTGGCCTAGTGTGGTGTGCAAGAAGGCTTAGACAATACATGTTTTACTATACCACATGGTTGATTTCAAAGATGGATCCACTTAATTACATCTTTGAAAAGCCATACCTATCCGAGTCATATTACATGATGGAAAGTTATACTATCCGAATATGATATTATGTTTATGATGAGAAAGGAAGTAAAAGGAAGTGTCATAACCGATCAACTAGCAAAAGGTGCAACGAGATGACTATAAACCTTTGAAATTTGACTTTTCGAGTGAGTGAATTATGGCCATAGATGAAGAAACCAAGTCCAAAATTGGTAAATGAGCCATGTATTTCGATGGAGCGAGTCAATGTGAATGGAAACAATGTTGGATCGGTCCTTGTCTCACCGGATGGAAAGTAGTTCTCGATGGCTATCAAATTATAGTTTGAATGCATAAATAACATAGCGAGAATATGAGACTTGTGTGCACGGATTAGAAGCGACCTCGGAGATAGGGATTCGGGAGTTAGATGTGTATGGTGTTCACTATTGATAATCTATCAAGTCAAAGAGGAATGGCGAGATGAAAGATGAAAAGTCTGAAACCATATTAGGAGTATTTAACAAAGCTAGCTAATCATTTTGATGAGATAGAGTTCACTCATTTGGGTAGAGACAAGAATCACTTCACTAATGCCTTGGCCATACTAGGCTAGCAATGACAAAAATAGTACATGGTGTAAAGGTCCACCCTATATGTTGTTTGATTGAGGGCGAGCCCGATGAAAAGCCAAGGTATGAGGACATCAAGCGAGTTCATAAAATTTTGAGGATATCCATTATGTGCTTCGAAGACTGATAGGAAAACACTTCGGAGGTTATCAATGGATTTTTACTTAGATGATGAGGTGTTATACAAAAGAAGTTTTGATGAGACTTTACTATGATGCTTAGACTCGTTGAAGCTAAGAAGGTGATTGAAGAGGTTCATGAGGGGATTTGTGGAACCCATGCCAATGGACACATGATGGCTCATCTAATTCGGAGGTGTGGTTATTTTTGGACTAACATGGAAAAGGACTGCATAGACTAAGTGCGAAAGTGCCATAAATGCCAAATCTATGCGGATCGGATAAATGCTCCTCCTGTACCCCTCCATAACATGGTGTCTCCACGGCCATTCTTAATGTGGGGAATGGATGTGATTGGACCAATAAACCCAAAAGCTAGTAATGGTGATCACTTTATCCCGGTAGTAATTGATTACTTCACCAAATGGGTGGAAACAACATCCTTCGTACATATTACCTATAGAGTTATCCGTCGTTCATACACAAGGACATCATCTATCAATATGGACCCCTAGAGACCTTGATCATGGATAATGCATAAAATTTCAATGGCAAGATGATTATAGAATTATGCGAATAGTGGAAGATCAAGTATCGTAATTCTTTGCCATATAGACCTAAAATGAATGGGGCCATGGAAGCTACAAATAAGAATATAAAGAAGATCATATAAAAAATGGTAGTAACATATAGAGATTGGCATGAAGTGTTATCGTTTGCATACATGCTTATAGGATGGCAATGAGGACGTCAACTAGGGCAACTCCTTACTCGTTGGTATATGGAATGGAGGCGAGTGGTACCCATGGAAGTAGAGATACCATCTCCGAGGGTGTTAAAAGAAGTAAAGCTAGATGAGTCAAAATGGGTCCGAATTAGATATGAATAATTGAATTTGATTAGTGAGAAGAGGCTAGCCGCTATTTGTCATATGCGGTTGTATCGGAAAAGAATGGCTTGGGCATATGATAAGACGAGTCCGTGCAAGAACCTTTTGTGAAGGAGACTTAGTCTTGAAAAGAGTACTCCGATTACGGAGGTAGAAAGAAGTAAGTGAGTACCTAATTATGAGGGTTCGTATATGGTGAAAAGAGCATTCTCCGGAGGAGCCCTCCTTTTGATGAAGATGAATGGTGAGGTCTTGCCGAAGCTAGTGAATTCGACATTGTAAAGAAATATAATGCTTGAGCATACGAAATTCTTCTTTGCTCCGTTGCAAAAAGGAAATAATCAAATTGTGTTGAATATTTTCTAGTCTAATCATTTTACTTTTGCTTCTCTTTTATTTTTTTCTATCCTATATAAACCATTCTTGACTTTTCTTTATCTATCAAAATAACCCGCTCTCTCACAAAGGTGATCAATCCCCGAAAGATGAACAAAAACCTTTTATTGATCTCATGCGCAATCTCATGTTTAATGTTATTTATGAAGAATGATAACATAAAAGAGGATAAATGATAGGAATGATAGGAATTATATTCACCCTTGATAGATGAAAAGGCTTTTTTATGAACCCTTTGTAAAAAAAAAGGTGAATTACGGATAACGATAATCAAAGGTTGCTTCGATAGTCCGGAATACATCTCATCAATATGCAATGGTAAGGAAAAAGGCATTTGGGAACGACAATCCAATTATGTGTGTAAAAGCTGGTCGATCAAAAAAAAAGAAGAAGAAGAAGAAGAAAAAGGTGATTCGGGAAACGTGCGATTAAGTAGACAAAAATCTACAAGACCAGACCGACCTAGAAATCATGAACCTAGTCTAATGAAGATGGATCGCGGCTAGGAGGGAAGTGTATGTTTTGTTCATAACAATTTATGTTTTTTTTAGGTACATTACTCATACTTTGTTGCCAAGGGAAAGCCACTTGTTTCGAGGATGGTCACCCATATCAACCAACGTTCGGAGAAGGCCTTTAAATGGAGTTTGCCAACTAATTGTGGCCCTTCTATGATTTTCTTTAGAAGCTCATTATGCAAAGCAAAAAAAAAAGTCAAATTTTTAACGGCTTCGCGTCGTAAGATTCGTAAAGAGGAGGCAACTGTTAGCACCCAATTTTTACTCCAAAAAGAGAGAACAAAAAGAAGAAAAAAGAAGAAAAAATAATAATATAATTGGGTGGGGTGCGATTGAAGAAGAAAAGAGAAAAGAATCAAAATAAAGTGGGTTTGTAAAATAAGGGAACAAAAAGAGTTTTAGCCAAAATAAGCCCCTAAAATCTAGTATAGAATACCCCTTTCTCCCCAAAAGGGGACTAGCTATTGTTGACCCCTTAAAAGAGGAACCACTAGCCGCTAGCTCTCTTCTCTCCACACCAGCGGCTACCTCCTTTCCATAGCCATCTTCGCACACTTGTAGCCACTGCCTCCCATGCCAACAACCTCCCCTTTCTCTCTCACACGCACTCTCTCTCCCTCTCCCTCCCTTTCTCCCCATTCTTTCTTTCTTTCCTTCCCTCTTTTTCTCTCACTCTCTCCCCCTCTCCTACTTTTCTCTCTCTCACTCTCTCCCCTCTCTCATTCTCTCCCTTCCTCTCTTTCTCTCCCTCTGTCTCCCTTTTCCTCTCTCCCTTTCTTCTTCTCCCTCTCCCTTTCCCTCCCTTCCTCTTGATTGCCCACACTCCTTCTCCCTCCCTCTCCCTCTCTCTCCCTCTTTTCTCCCTCTCCCACCCCTCTACCCCTCTACCTTTCCTCTCTCTCCCTCTCTCCATCTTCTCTCTCTGTCACCCTCGATTTCTTTATCCCTCTCTCCCTCCTCTTTCTCCTTCTCTCTCCTTCTCCCTCCCTCTCTATGTCTCCTCATCTCTCTCCCTATCTCCCCCTCTCCCTCTATCGGACTCTTACTCCCTCTCCCTCTCTCTCTTTCTATCTTCATCTCTTCTTGTCCCTCTATCTTTATCACTCTTTCTCTCTCTCCTTCCTTTCTGTCTCACCCTCCCTCTTTCTTTCTTTTCCCTCTCCCTCATGTTTGTCTCCCTTTTTGTCTCCCTCCCTCCCTCTTTTCTCTTCCTCTCCTACTATCTACCTCTCTCTCTCTCTTACACTATCTCTCTCTCCCTCTCTCTTACTCTTTTTCTAGCCCTCTCTCCCTCACCCCTCTCCCTCTCTCCCTTCCCCTCTATCCCTCTCTCATTCTTTATCGTTATCACCCTCTTCATCTCCCTCTTGCTTTCCACACTCTCTCACTCTGCCATTCTCACCATCTCCCTCTCTCTCTCTCTCTTCATCTCCCTCTCTCCTTCTCTCCATCCCTCTCTCAATCCTTCTCTCTCTCTCCTCTTCTCTTCCTCTCTCTTGCTCTTCCTTCATTTCTCCCTCCCTCTTTTCTCCATCCCTTGATCCTTTCCTCCCTCCCTCTCTCTCCCTCTCTCCCTCTCTCTCTCCATCTTCCTCTATCTTTCACACACTCTCTCTCTCTCTTCTCTCTCTTTCTCTCCCTCCCAATCTTCCTCTCCCACTCTCACCCTCTTCTCCACTCCCTCTCTCCTCCTCTATCACTCTCACTCACTCTTCCTCTCCATCTTCTTCTCCTCCTTCGTCTCTCTCTTCCCCTCTCATTCTCTCTCTCGCTCTCCCTATCCCCCTCCCTCTCTCTTTCCATCTCTTTTTTTCTCCCCCTCTCTTATCTCTCACACTCTCTCTCCCTCTCCCTCCCTCTCTCCCTCTCTTTCCCCTCTCATTCTCTCCCTCCTATTCTTCCTCTACCTCTCTCACCCTCTTTCTCTCTCCCTCTCTCCCCTCTATCTCTTTCACTCTCACTCTCCCTCTTCCTCTCCCTCTCCCCTTCTTTTTCTTCCTCTTCGTCTCTCCCCTTCCTCTCTCTCCCTCCTTACTATTCTCTCCTCTTCCTTCTCGCTCTCTCTCCCTCTCCCTCTTCTTCCATCTCTCTTTCTTTTTCTCTATCTCCTCTTCCTCTCACCCTCTTTCTCGCTATCCCTCTCTCTTGCTCATTTTCTCTTTCTCTCCCTCTCTCTCTCTCCCTCCTTCCCTCTCTCTATCCCTCTCAATTCCTCTCCCTCTCTCAATACCTCTCAATTCCTCTCCCTCTCTCCCTTTATCAATACCTCCTTCTCTTTCTCCCTCCCTATCTCTCTCTCTCTCCCCCTTGCTCCCTCTCTTCCTTTCCCTTTTCCTTTTTCTCTCCCTCTCTCTTGCCCCTTTCTCCCTCCCTCTCTATCTCTATATCTCTCTCTATTTTTCTCTCCCTCTCCCTCTCTAGCCTTTTCTCCATTTTTCATTACTCTTTCTCTCTCTATCCGCCTCTTTCTCTCACTCCTTCGTTTCCCTCACTCCATATTTCTCTATCCCTCTCTCTCTCATCCTCCTTCTTTCCTTTCTCTCCTTCCCTCTCTCCTCCTCATTCTTCTTCCCTCTCTCTCCTTCCCTCTCTCCCTCCCTCCCTCTCTTCAATTCCTCCCTCTCTCTCCCAATTATCCTCACTCTCTCTTTTTTTATATCACTCCATCTCTCTCTCTCCCTCTCTTTCACACACACTCTTTTCCACTCCCTCTCTAACCCTCTCACCCTCTCTATCCATCTCTCTCTCCTTATTTCTCCCTCTTCCTCTCTTACCCCTCGTTTCTCTCTCCCACTCTATCTTTCCCAATCTCCCTCTTTTTCCCCTTCTTTTCCCTCTCCCTTTATCTCCCTCTCTCCCTCTCTCAATTTCTCACTACCTCTCTTTCATTTCCTCTCTCTCCTTCTCTCTCTCTTACTCTATCCCCTCTCACTCCCTCTCCTAATCACCCTCTCCCTCTCCCTCTCTCCCCTCTCTTTGTCTCCCTCTCTCTCCATCTCCCTCTCCCTCTCCCTTTCTCTCTATCTCTCTTTCTCTCCCTCTCTCTTCCTCTCTTTATCTCCCTTACTCTCCCTCTCACTATCTCCATCTTTTCCTCTCTCCCTCTCCCTCGCTCTCCCTACTTACCCTCTCTCTCGTCTCTCCACCTCTCTCTTTCCTCCTCTCTCTCCCCCTCTCTCTTTCCCTCAATCCCCTCTCTCTCCCCCACTCCTACCCTCCCTCCCTTACTCTCACTCCATCTCCCTCTCTCTCTCTCCTCTCTCTACCTCTCTCTCCCTATTTTTTCCCTCTTTCTAACCCTCTCCCTTTCTCCTTCCTCTCTCCTCCTCTCTCTCCCTCCCTCTTCCTCCCTCCCTCCCTCCCACCCTCTCTCTCTCCCCTCTTCTTTTCCCTCTCTCTTTATCCTACTCTCTCACTCTCTCCCTCTCTTCATCACCCTCACATTCCATTTCAATATTCCCTTTCATCCTCTATCCTCCTCCCTCTCTCTCCTCCTTCTAACCCCTATCTCCCTCACTCTTTCTCCCTTTCCCTCCCTCTCTTCCCCACTTTTCTCTCCCTTTTCCCTCTATTCATCTCTTCTCCCCCTCTCGCATCCCTTTCTATCTCCTCCTCTCTCTCCCTCCCCCATTCCTTTTCCTTCTCTCTCACCCTTCCTCTCCCACTCCCTTCTCTCTCCCTCACCCTCTCTCTTTATTTCCATCTATCCTATCCCTATCTCTCCCTATCTCTCCCTCTCTATCTCTCTCATTTTAGCTCTCTCCCTATCTCCCTCTCTCTCCCTCTCTCTCCCTCTCTCTCTCCCTCACTTTCTCCCTTTCTATCCTTTCGCTCCCTCTCTTTCTCTCCCTCTCTCTCTTTTCTCTCCCTCCCTTTCATCCCCTCTCTCCCTCCTTTTCTACCTCTCCGTCCCTTTCTCTAACCGACTTTCTCCCTCTCCCTCTCCCTCTCTCCCTTTTTTCTACCTCTCTGTCCCTCTCTTTAACTCGACTTTCTTCCTCTCCCTCTCTCCCTCCTTTTCTACCTCTCCGTCCCTCTCTCTAACCGACTTTCTCCCTCTCCCTCTCTTCCTCTTTCCTTGATTTTTCTCTCTCTATCTACCTCTCTCTCTCACTCCCTCTCTATTCCTTTGTTCCCTCTCTTTCTCTCCCTTTCTCCCTTTTCTCTCTCTCCCTTTTACCCCCTCTCTCCCTCCTTTTCTCGCCTCTCTATCCCTCTCTAACCGACTTTCTCCCTCTCCCTCTCTCACCCTCTCTCCCTCTTTCCTTGCTTTTTCTCTCTCTATCTACCTCTCTCTCTCACTCCCTCTCTTTCCCTCACTCCTTATTTCTCTCACCCTCTCTCTCTCTCTTTCCCTTCCTCTCCCTCCCTCCCTCTCTTTCCTTCTCCCTTTCTCCCTTTTCCCTCTACCACCCTCTCTCTCCCCCTTTCCCTCCCTCTCTCACTCTACTCTCTCACTATTTCTATCTCTCTATTTGTCTCTCCCCATCTCCTTCACACATTCTCTCTCACTCCATCTCTAACCATCTCTTTTTCTCTTTCTCTCTCCATCCCCTTCTCTCAACCTCTCACTCTCTCTTCCTATATCTCCCTCTCTTTCCCTCTTTTTTCCCTCTCCCTCTCTCTCCATCTTTTGCTACCTCTAAGCCTCTATCTCCCTCTTTCTCTATCTTTTTCTCTCTTTCTCTCTCTGTCCACTCTCTCCCTCTTCCACTCCCTCTCCCTCTGTCTCTTTTGCTCTCCTCCTTTCCCTCTTCCTCACTCTCTCCCTCTCTCCCTCTTCATCTCTCCCCCTTTCTCCCTCTCCCTCTCCCTCTCTCTCATCTCCCTTACTATCCTTGTAACTATCTCCATCTCTTCCTTTCTCCCTTTCCCTCTCTCTCACCCTCCTACCCTCTCTCTCTCCAACTCTCTCTCCCTCTCTACCTCTATATCTTACTTTCTACTCTTTTTCTTTTCATCTCTCTCCCTTCTCCTTCCCTCCCTCCCTTACTCTCCCTCCATCCCCCTCTCTTCCTCTACCCTCTCTCTCCCCCTCTTTCTCCCTTTCTCTACTTCTCTCTCCCTCGTCTCTTGCCCTCTCCCTCTCAACTCCCTCTCTTTTGCTCTCTCCCTCCCTCCCTCCCACTCTCTCCCTCTCTCTCTATACTACTCTCTCACTCCCTCTCCCTCTCTTTTGCTGCCTCACATTTCATCTCATTATCTCCTTCCCTTCCTCTCTCTCTCCCCTTCTAACCCCCTCTCCCTCACTCTCTCTCCCTCCCCCTTCCTCTCCCTCTCTCCTTCTCTTTTCTTTTTATTTTTCACACCTTCCATCTTCTTTTCTCCCTTTCAATCTCCACCATCACCCTCCCTCCCTCTCCCTCCCCTTATTTCGCTCTCTTCCCCTATCTTTCACTCATGCTCTCTCCCTCTCTCCTTCTCTTTCTCTCCCTCTCCCTCTCTCCTTCTCTCCATCCCCCCACTCTCTCACTCCCTCTCCCTCTTTCTCTCTCTTTATCTCTATCTTTATCTCTTTTTTTCTCTCTCTCCATCTCCCTCTCTCCTTTTCTCCATCCCTCCTCTCTATCTACCCCCTCTCCCTCTTTCTCTCTCTTTATCTCTATCTTTATCTTTTTCTTTCTCTCTCTCCGTCTCCCACTCTCCCTCCCTCTCTCCTAATCTCTCCTTCTCTCTCGCTTTATCTCTCCCTCTCCCTTTCCGTCTCTCACTCTCTCTCCCTCTATCTCCTTCTCTCTCTTTCCCTCTCCTTTTGTCTCCCTCTCTCGCATCTCTCTACCCTTCCCTCTCACTCACCATTTCTCCCTTATTCCCTCTCCCTCTCTCTCTTTCCCTCTCCACCTTCCTCTCTCTTTCCTTTTCTCTCCCTCCCTCACTCTATCTCTCCTCCTCTCAATCTCTATCACCCTTTGCCTCTCTCTTGCTCTCTCGATCTCTCATTCTCTCCCAATCACTATCTCCCTTGCTTCTTCTCTCAATCTCCCTCTTTCTCCCCCTCCATCTCTCTCTCCCTCCTTCTCTCTCTCCCTCTTTACCTCTCTTTCCATTTTTATCTCCACCTCTCTCCCCTCTCTACCTCTCTTTCCATTTTTATCTCCACCTCTCTCCCCCTCTCTCTTCCTATCTCTCTCTCTCCTTCTCCTTTCCTTCCTTCCTTACTCTTCCTCTTACTACTCCCTCTCTTTCTCTATCCCTCTCTCCCTCCCTCCCTCATTTTCTCTCTCTCTCCCTCTACCTCTCTTTACCTCTCTCCTCATTTCCCTCCCTCCTCATTTCTCTCCCTTTCACTCTTTCGCTCTCTCTCCCTTTCTCCCTCTTTATCTCTCTCCCTTTCTCTCCCACTCTACCCCTCTCTCCCTCTCTCTCTGTCCCCCTCCCTCACTTATCCTCTCTCCCTTTCTCTCTATCTCTCCCTTCCCTCTCTTTCCCCTCCACTATTTCTCTCTCTCCCTCTCTTTCCCTCTCCCTCTATCTTTGAATCCCCCTCTTTTCCTTCTCCCTCTCACTCTCCCCCTCTCTCTCTCTTTCACTCCATCTCACCCTCTAACTTTGTCTCTCTATCTCTTTCTCTCCCTTGCTCTCTCTCCCTCTCCCTCCCTCTCTCTATAACTCCTTCTCTTCCATCTCTCTCTCTCTTTCTTTATCTCCCTCTCTTTCTCCACTCCCACTCTTCTTCTCTTCCACTTTCCCTCTCTATTCCTCTCCCTCTCTCTCTCCTTCTCTCCCTCTCTCCCACTCCATTTCCCTCTCCCTCCTTCTCTCTCCCTCGTCTCTCTCCTCCTCTATCCGCTTCTTTCAGCTCACTTTATCTCTCTCTTCCCTCTCCCTCTTACTCTTTACCCCTCTCTCTCCTCTCCTTCACTCTCCCTATCTCACCCTCTACCCCTTTTTCTTCCCTTTCCCTTTCCCTCCCACACTCTTGCACTCTCTTTCCTTCTCTCTATCTCCCATTCTCTCCCTCTCACTATCACCCTTTCTTCCTACCTCTCTCTCCCTCTCCCTCCCCTCCTTTTCTCTCCCTCCTCCTTCCTCTCCCTTTCCCTCTCTTTATCTCCCCCACTCTCTCTTTTCTCCCCTCTCTCACGCCCTCTCCTTCCCTCCCTCTCTTAGCCTCCCTTTTGCAATCTCCTTATCTTTTTCTATCCCTCTCCTTTTCTCTCTCCTCTCCCTCTCTCTCCCCTTCTCTCTCCTCATATCTACCTCTCTCTCCGCCCTCATTCTCTCCTTCCCTCTCTCCTCCCTCTCTCTACCTCCCTCACACCCTCCCTCTCTCTCTCCCTCTCTTGTGCTCTCACTCGTCTCTCCCCTCACTCTTTCACTCTCTCTCTCTTTATATCTCCTTCACTCGTCCCTCTCATTATCTCCCCTCCCACCCCTTCTCTCTTTATCCTCCCCCTCTCTCTTTATTTCTCCCTCTCATCCTCCCTCTCTCCTTCTCTCTCTCTTTCCTCTCTTTGCCTCTCTTTCCTTCTTTATCCCTCTCTCTCCTTCTCTACCCCTCTCTCCCTCCCTCCATCTCTCCCTCCCTCCATCTTTATCTCCCTCTCTCACTCCCTCTTTCTCTCTCAATCTCTCCTATATATTATCTCTCTCCCACTCTTTCTATCTCGCTCTCTCCCCCTCCGATATCTACTTCTCTCTTCCTTTCACTATCTCCCTCTCTTTCTCTCTCCCTTCATACCTTATTTTCCCCTCCCTCTTGATCTCTCTATCGCTCTCTCCCTCTCACCTTTCCTGTCTTATTTCGCTCTCTCCCTTACTCTCTATCACCATATCTCCTTTTTCCCTCTCTCTCCCTCTCCCTCTCTCTCCTCATCTCTCTCTTTCTCTCTCACTATTTCTCTCCCTCCCTCTAATGCTTTCCCCCTCTCTCTCCCCTCCCCTCGCTCTTTCTCCCTCTCCCCTCTCCTTCTCCCCTTCCCCCTTTGTCTCCCATTCTCCCTATTTCTCCTCCTCTATCTCTCCTTCTCTATCCTTCTCCTCTCTCTTTCATTCTCTCTTCCTCTCTCCCTTTCTATCTCTCTCTCTCACCCTCTCGATCTCTCCCTTCTCTCGTCCCCATTACTCTTTCACTCTCTCTCCCTCTCTCCCCTTCTCTCTCTTTCTTTCCCTCTCCCTTCTTTTCATTTTCCCTTTCCCTCCCTCTCTTATTCCCTCTCTCTCCCCGTCTCTCTCCCTCTCTACCTCCTTCCCTCCCTCTCTATCCCCATCTTCCTATCTCCCACCATCTCTCTCTCTTCCTCTCCCATTCTATCTCCCTCTCTCCCTCCCTCTCTTTTTTCACTATCTCTTTCTCTCCTATCTCTTTCTCTCTCCCCTCTTTCCTCCCTTTCTCTCTCTCTCTTTCCCTCCCTCCCTCACTTTACCTCTCACTATCTCTTTCTATTCCTCTATCCTTCTTCCTCTCTCTCCCTTCTATCTCTCTCCCTCTCTCTTCCCCTCCCTCACTCCCTTCCTCTCTCCTTTTCTCCCTCTCTCCTACCTTTCATCTCCCTCTCTTAACCTTTCTCCTTATATCTTCTTGTCTCTTTCTCCCTTTCTCTCAATCACTGCCACTCTCTTGCTCTTTCTCCCTCTTTATTCACCTCACTCTCAATCTCTCTATCTACCTCTCTTCCTTTCTCCCTCTCCCTCTCTCTCCCTACCTCCCCTCTCTTCACCTCTCATTTCCTCTCCCTATCTTTTTCTTTCTTTTTACCCCTCTATCTCTCACCCTCCTTCCCTTTATCTCTCTCCCTCTCTGTCCCCTACATTTTCTCTCCCTTTCTAACCCTTTTTCTCTTTCTCTCAATCTCTCTTGCTCTTCTTCCATCTCCCTCTCTCTCTTACTTCCTCTCTCCCTCTTCTACCCTCATTCTCTCCCTTCTCTCTCCTCTCTCTACCTCTCTCTTTCCTTTCCTCCCTCTATTTCTTTTTCCCTCTCTCTATCTCTTCCATTCACTCTCTATCTCCATCTTTCTCTCTCTCTAATTATCTCTCTCTCAATCTCTCCTCCGTTCTCCCTCTCGTTATCTCCCTCACTCCCTCTCCTTCTCTCCCCCACCCACCCTCATCATTCTCTCCCTCTCTCCCTCTCTCCCTTCCCTCTTTCCATCCCTCCCTCCCTCTCTCCCTCCTTCTCTTTCTCCATCCCTCCCTCCCTTCTTCTCTATGTCCCTCTCTCTCCTCATCGCCCTCCCTCTCTCTCTTTCCTCTCTCTCTCTTTTTGTTTCTCCTTCTCTCGTCCCTCCCTTTCTCACCCGCTCCCTCCCTTTATGTCCCAATCCTTCTCTCCATCTTTAGCTCTCTCCCTCCCTCTCTAACTCTCTCCCTTCCTCTCTCTCCCTTTCCTTCTCTCCCTCTCTTACTCTCTTCCTCTCTTCATCTCTCACACTCTCTCTCCCTCTCTATCTCTCTCTCTCTTTCTCCCCCTCTCTCTTTCTCCCTCTCCCTTTTCCTCTTTTTCTTACCTTTTCCCTCTCTCACTTCCCTTCTCTTTTTCACTCTCCCTCCCTCTTTCTTCCCCTCCCATCTTCCCTATCCCTCTACTTCCCACCATCTCTTCCTCTCTATCCCTCTATAGCCCTCTTCCTCACTCCCTCATCTCTCTTTTCCTCCCTCTCTCTTTCTCTATCTCTTCCTCTCCTTTACTCTCTATCTCTGTCTCCCTATCACTCCCTCTCTCCCCAAGGAGAGAGGTATAGAAAGAGAGAGGGAGAGGGAGGGAGAAGGAAAGATAGGAAGAGAGGAGGGGAGAGAGAGAAATGAGGAGGGAGAGGGAGAGAGAGGAGGAAGAAGGGAGAGATAGAGTGGAGAGGGAGGGAGAGATGGAGTGGGAGAGAGAGGGACAGGGAGAGGAGAGAGATTAAGGAGAGGGGGAGAGAGTTAGTAGAGAGATGAGAGAGGGAAAGGAAGAGAGAAAGAGGATAGGGAGAAGGGGAAAGAGGAGGGAGAAGGAGAAAAGAGTACAAAAGGAAAGAGAGAGGGAGAAGAGGAGAGGGATAAAAAGAGTAGAGAGAGGGAGAGAGAGGTAAAAATGGAGAGGAAAGGGGTAGAGAGGGAGAGAGAAGGGAGAGAGGGGAATTTTAAAAGAGAGAAGAGAGGGAGAGAGAGATAGAGAATGATAGAGGGTGAAAGAAAGAGATAGAGAGAGAGGAGTAGAGAAGGAGAGAGAGAGAGGGAGAAGAAGAGGGGGAGAATGGGAGAAAGAGAGGGAGAAAGGGAAGGTGAGAGAGAAAGAACAAGAGAGAGAAGGATAGAGAGTGGGAAAGGAAGGGAGAGGGAGAGAGGGAGATAGAGAGAGAGAGGTAGAGAAAGGGATAGAGAGGTTATGGGTGAGAGAGGGAAAAAGGGAGAGGGAGAGAGAGGGAGAATGAGAGTGAGATTGAAAGATAGAAGGGTAGAGAGAGGGAGAGGGAGATGGAGAGAGAGTGGTAAGGAGAGAAAGAAAGGGAGAGAAGGAGAGTAAAGGAGAGAGAAAGAGGGTAATAAAGGGAGAGGAAGAGGGAGAGGTAGAGACAACGAGATAGAGTAGGAGAGGGAGAGAGAGAAGGAGAGAGAGGGAGAGAGAATGAATGGAGAGAAAGAGAGAGACGAAGAATGAGAGGGATAGAGAAAATGAGAGGGAGTGTAAAATTGAATAGGAGGAAGAGAGAGATGGAGTGGGAAGAGAGAAAGAGAGATTAGTAAAGGAAGAAAGATAGAGAGATAGAGAGGGAGAGAAAGCTAGAGAGAGGAAGAGAGAGATAGAGAGAGAGGGGGAGGGAGAGAGGGATTGTGAGAGGGAGGAAGGGAGAGAGATAGAGGGAGATAGGAAGAGATTGGGAGGAATAGGGAGTGGGTCGTTGAGAGAGAGAGGGAAAAGCGAGGAGAGAGAGGAAGAGAGGGAGAGAGAGAGCAAGAGAAATAGAGAGAGATAAAGAGAGAGGGAGAAAAAGATATGCATAGAGAAAGGAAGAGAGGGAGAGGGAAAGGAAGAGGTAGAGAGAAGGGAGAGAATGGGAGAGAGGGAGGGAGAGTTAGAGGAAGATAGAGAGGGAGAGAGATAGAGGAGGAGAGCGGGAGAGGGAAAGGGATAGGGAGAGAGAGTAAAAAGGAGAAACAAAGAGGGAGAGAGAGAGAGAGGGAGGGAAAGGGATAAAAAGGGAGAGCATGAAGGGGAAGAGAGAGGGAGAAGCAGGGAAGAAGGGGGAGAAGGGGAGAAAGGGAGAGGATGATATGAGGAGAGGAACCGAGAGAAAAAGAGTAAGAGAGAGATGAAGAGGTAGAGAGGGAGAGAGAGTGGGAGATAGAGAAAGGGTGAGATAAAGAACGAGAGAGAGGGAGGAGGGAGGTAGAGAGAAAGGGAGAGAGAGGGAGAGGAAGATGGTAAGAGAGAGTGAGAGGGAGAGGGAAAAGAGGGAGAGGGATGTAGAGAGAGAAAAAGAGAGAAGGAAGGAGAGGGAGAGAGGAATTTTAGAAGAGAGGAGAAAGGGAGAGAGAGATAGAGAATGATAGAGGGAGAATGAAAGAGATAGAGAGAGAGGAGTAGAGAAGGAGAGAGAGAGAGGGAGAAGAAGAGAGGGAGAATGGGAGAAAGAGAGGGAGAAAGGGAAGGTGAGAGAGAAAGAACAAGTGGAGAGAAGGATAGAGAGTGGGAGAGGAAGGGAGAGGGAGAGAGGGAGATAGAGAGAGAGGTAGAGAAAGGAATAGAGAGGCCGTGGGTGAGAGAGGGAAAGAAAAAGAGGGAGAGGGAGAGAGAGGGAGAATGAGAGTGAGATTGAAAGATAGAAGGGTAGAGAGAGGGAGATGGAGATGGAGAGAGAGTGGTAAGGAGAGAAAGAAAGGGAGAGAAGGAGAGTAAAGGAGAGAGAAAGAGGGTAATAAAGGAAGAGGAAGAGGGAGAGGTAGAGACAATGAGATAGAGTAGGAGAGGGAGAGAGAGAAGGAGAGAGAGGGAGAGAGAATGAATGGAGAGAAAGAGAGAGAGGAAGAATAAGAGTGATAGAGAAAAGGAGAGGGAGTGTAAAAGTGAATAGGAGGAAGAGAGAGATGGAGTGCGAAGAGAGAGGAAGAGAGATTAGTAAAGAAAGGAAGATAGAGAGATAGAGAGGGAGAGAAAGCTAGAGAGAGGAAGAGAGAGATAGAGAGAGAGGGGGAGAGGGGAGGGAGAGAGGGATTGTGAGAGGGAGGAAGGGAGAGAGATAGAGGGAGATAGGAAGAGATTGGGAGCAATAGGGAGTGGGCTATTGAGAGAGAGAGGAAAAAGAGGGAGAGAGAGGGAGAAAAGGAGAGAGGGAGAGAGAGAGCAAGAGAAATAGAGAGAGATAAAGAGAGAGGGAGAAAAAGATATGCATAGAGAAAGGAAGAGAGGGAGAGGGAAAGGGAGAGGTAGAGAGAAGAGAGAGAATAGGAGAGAGGGAGGGAGAGCTAGGGAAAGATAGAGAGGGAGAGAGATAGAGGAGGAGAGAGAGAGAGGGAAAGGGATAGGGAGAGAGAGTAAGAAGGAGAAACAAAGAGGGAGAGAGAGAGAGAGAGGGAGGCAAAGGGATAAAAAGGGAGAGCATGAAGGGGAAGAGAGAGGGAGAAGCAGGGAAGAAGGGGGAGAAGGGGAGAAAGGGAGAGAATGATATGGGGAAAGGAAGTGAGAGAAAAAGAGTAAGAGAGAGAGGAAGAGGTAGAGAGGGAGAGAGAGTGGGAGATGGAGAAAGGGTGAGATAAAGAATGAGAGAGAGGGAGGAGGGAGGTAGAGAGAAAGGGAGAGAGAGGGAGAGGAAGATGGTAAGAGCGAGTGAGAGGGAGAGGGAAAAGAGGGAGAGGGATGTAGAGAGAGAAAAAAGAGAAGAAAGAAGAGGGAGAGAGGGAATTTTAGAAGAGAGGAGAGAGGGAGAGAGAGATAGAGAATGGTAGAGGGAGAAAGAAAGAGATAGAGAGAGAGGAGTAGAGAAGGAGAGAGAGAGAGGGAGAAGAAGAGGGGGAGAATGGGAGAAAGAGAGGGAGAAAGGGAAGGTGAGAGAGAAAGAACAAGTGGAGAGAAGGATAGAGAGTGGGAGAGGAAGGGAGAGGGAGAGAGGGAGATTGAGAGAGAGAGGTAGAGACAGGGATAGAGAGGTCGTGGGTGAGAGAGGGAAAGAAAAAGGGGAGAGGGAGAGAGAGGGAGAATGAGAGTGAGATTGAAAGATAGAAGGGTAGAGAGAGGGAGATGGAGATGGAGAGAGAGTGGTAAGGAGAGAAAGAAAGGGAGAGAAGGGAGTAAAGGAGAGAGAAAGAGGGTAATAAAGGGAGAGAAAGAGGGAGAGGTAGAGACAATGAGATAGAGTAGGAGAGGAAGAGAGAGAATGAGAGAGAGGGAGAGAGAATGAATGGAGAGAAAGAGAGAGAGGAAGAATGAGAGGGATAGAGAAAAGGAGAGGGAGTGTAAAAGTGAATAGGAGGGAGAGAGAGATGGAGTGGGAAGAGAGAGAAAGAGAGATTAGTAAAGGAAGGAAGATAGAGAGATAGAGAGGGAGAGAAAGCTAGAGAGAGGAAGAGAGAGATAGAGAGATGGGGAGAGGGGGAGGGAGAGAGGGATTGTGAGAGGGAGGAAGGGAGAGAGATAGAGGGAGATAGGAAGAGATTGGGAGGAATAGGGAGTGGGCCGTTGAGAGAGAGAGAGGAAAAAAAGGAGAGAGAGGGAGAAAGGGAGAGAGGGAGAGAGAGAGCAAGAGAAATAGAGAGAGATAAAGAGAGAGGGAGAAAAAGATATGCATAGAGAAAGGAAGAGAGGGATAGGGAAAGGGAGAGGTAGAGAGAAGGGAGAGAATAGGAGAGAGGGAGGGAGAGCTAGTGGATAGATAGAGAGGGAGAGAGATAGAGGAGGAGAGAGGGAGAGGGAAAGGGATAGGGAGAGAGAGTAAGAAGGAGAAACAAAGAGGGAGAGAGAGAGAGAGAGGGAGGGAAAAGGAAAAAAGGTAGAGCATGAAGGGGAAGAGAGAGGGAGAAGCAGGGAAGAAGGGGGAGAAGGGGAGAAAGGGAGAGAATGATATGGGGAGAGGAACCGAGAGAAAAAGAGTAAGAGAGAGAGAGGAAGAGGTAGAGAGGGAGAGAGAGTGGGAGATGGAGAAAGGGTGAGATAAAGAACGAGAGAGGGGAGGAGGGAGGTAGAGAGAAAAGGGAGAGTGAGGGAGAGGAAGATGGTAAGAGAGAGTGAGAGAGAGAGGGAAAAGAGGGAGAGGGATCTAGAGAGAGAAAAAGAGAGAAGAAAGGAGAGGGAGAGAGGGGAATTTTAGAAGAGAGGAGAAAGGGAGAGAAAGATAGAGAATGATAGAGGGAGAAAGAAAGAGATAGAGAGAGAGGAGTAGAGAAGGAGAGAGAGAGGGAGAAGAAGAGGGGGAGAATGGGAGAAAGAGAGGGAGAAAGGGAAGGGGAAAGAGAAAGAACAAGTGGAGAGAAGGATAGAGAGCGGGAGAGGAAGGGAGAGGGAGAGAGGGAGATAGAGAGAGAGAGGTAGAGAAAGGGATAGAGAGGCCGTGGGTGAGACAGGGAAAGAAAAAGAGGGAGAGGGAGAGAGAGGGAGAATGAGAGTGAGATTGAAAGATAGAAGGGTAGAGAGAGGGAGAGGGAGATGGAGAGAGAGTGGTAAGGAGAGAACGAAAGGGAGAGAAAGAGAGTAAAGGAGAGAGAAAGAGGGTAATAAAGGGAGAGGAAGAGGGAGAGGTAGAGACAATGAGATAGAGTAGGAGAGGGAGAGAGAGAAGGAGAGAGAGGGAGAGAGAATGAATGGAGAGAAAGAGAGAGAGGAAGAATGAGAGGGATAGAGAAAAGGAGAGGGAGTGTAAAAGTCAATAGGAGGGAGAGAGAGATGGAGTGGGAAGAGAGAGAAAGAGAGATTAGTAAAGGAAGGAAGATAGAGAGATAGAGAGGGAGAGAAAGCTAGAGAGAGGAAGAGAGAGATAGAGAGAGAGGGGGAGAGGGGGAGGGAGAGAGGGATTGTGAGAGGGAGGAAGGGAGAGAGATAGAGGAAGATAGAAAGAGATTGGGAGGAATAGGGAGTGGGCCGTTGAGAGAGAGAGAGGAAAAAGAGGGAGAGAGAGGGAGAAAGGGAGAGAGGGAGAGAGAGAGCAAGAGAAATAGAGAGAGATAAAGAGAGAGGGAGAAAAAGATATGTATAGAGAAAGGAAGAGAGGGAGAGGGAAAGGGAGAGGTAGAGAGAAGGGAGAGAATAGGAGAGAGGGAGGGAGAGCTTGGGAAAGATAGAGAGGGGGAGAGATAGAGGAGGAGAGAGGGAGAGGGAAAGGGATAGGGAGAGAGAGTAAGAAGGAGAAACAAAGAGGGAGAGAGAGAGAGAGGGAGGGAAAGGGATAAAAAGGGAGAGCATGAAGGGGAAGAGAGAGGGAGAAGTAGGGAAGAAGGGGGAGAAGGGGAGAAAGGGAGAGAATGATATGGGGAGAGGAACCGAGAGAAAAAGAGTAAGAGAGAGAGGAAGAGGTAGAGAGGGAGAGAGAGTGGGAAATGGAGAAAGGGTGAGATAAAGAACGAGAGAGAGGGAGGAGGGAGGTAGAGAGAAAAGGGAGAGAGGGAGAAGATGGTAAGAGAGAGTGAGAGGGAGAGGGAAAAAGAGGGAGAGGGATCCAGAGAGAGGAAAGAGAGAAGAAAGGAGAGGGAGAGAGAGGGATAGAAGGGGATAGAGGGAGAGTGGGATAGAGGGAGGGAAGGAGAGAAGGAGAGAGAAAAGAGGGAGAGAGAGGGAGTGAAGGAGTGCGAGGGAGAGAGAGTGAGAAGGAGAGGGAGGAAGGGGGAGAGAGGTAGAGAGAAGCGGAGAGAAAGAGAAGAAGAGGGAGAGGGAGGAGGAGAAGAAGAGTGACAATGAGGGTGTGAAAGGGAAAATGAGAGGGGGAATAGGAGAGAGAGAGAGATAAAGGGGAGAGAGGAAAGAGAGATAAAGAAAAAAGTGAAAGAAAGAGAGATGGAGAAGGAGAGAGAGAAGAGGAGAGAGAGTGATAGAGAGAGAGGAAGAGAGAGAGGGAGAGAAGGGCAAGAGGTAGTGGGAGGGAGAAGAAGAGAGGGAGAGAGAGGGAAAGAAAGAGCTGGAAGCGTAGATGGAGAGAGAGGGAGAGAGGAAAAGGAGAGAGGTAGAGTGAGTGAAGGGGAGAGAGCGCAAAAGAGTGAGAGTGAGGGTGGGATGAAAAGGAAGGTAGAAAGAGAGAGAATAAGAGATAGGGAGGGAGAGGGAGGGAAGGAGAGAGAAGGGTAGAGAAAGGGAGATAGAGAAGGAAAGGGAGAGGAAGAGGGAAGAGTGAGAGGTAAGGAGTGAGAGAGGAAAAGAAAGAGAAAGGAAGGGAGAGGGGGAAGAGGGAAAACAAGAGAGAGAGCAAGAGAATGGAAGAAAGGAAGGGATAAAGAAAAGTAAGAGAGAGGAAAGAAGAGATGGATAGGGAGGGAGAGAAGGAGAAAGAAGAGGAGAGCAAGTGAGAAGGAGGGAGGGGGAAAGGGAGAGAGTGAGAGATAAAGGGAGAGGGAGAGGGAAATAGAAGAGAGGGACGAGAAAGAGGGAGGGAGGCAAATTGGAAGAGAGGGGGAGAAAGATGAAAGAGGGAGAGGGAGAGAGAAGGTGAGAGAGGAAGGGAGAGGAAGGTAGAGATAGAGAGAGGCAGAGACAAAGAGGGAGTGAGAGGGAGAGAGAAAGGGAAAGAGTGAGAAGGAGAAAGGGCAAGAGAGGGAGAGAGAGAAGGAGAGGTAGAGAGGGAGAGAGTAGAAGGAACAGAGTGAGAGGAGGGAGAGAGAGGAAGAGAGGGAGTTAGAGAGAGAAGGAGAGAGGGAGGGAGAGGGAGAAAAAAGGAGAGAGGTGAGGGAGAGAGGGAGAAAATGAGAGAGGGGGAGAGAGAGAAATGAAGAAAGATAGGAAGGGAGAAGGGGACATAGGGGGAACGAGAGGGAGAGACGAAGCAAGAGAGGGACATTTGATGAGAGAGGGAGAGGGGTAGAGAAAGTAAGATAGAGGAAAAGAGACGTAGAGGGAGAGCGAATGAGAAAGAGAGAGAAAGAGAGAGAGAGAGGGAGAGGGATAGAGCGAGAAAGGGAGAGAGAAAATAAAGGAGAGAGAGGGAGATGGAGAATAAGAGAGAGAGATAGAGAGGGGGAGAGATAGGGAGACGAGGAAAGAGGGGGAGATAGAGAGAGGGAGGGAGAGAGGGAGAGAGAGGGATAAAGAGAGAGGTAGAGGATGAAGGAGAGAGGGAGAGAGCGAGAAAGAAAGGGAGGGGGAGAGAGTGGGAGAAAGAGAGAGAAAGTGAGATGGAGGAAGAGAGATAGAGAAGGGGGAGGAGAGGGAGAGGATGAGGGAGGAGGATAGGGAGAGAGGGAGATAGAGAGGGATAAGGAGAGAGCTAGAGGATATAAAAAGAGAGGGAGAGAGCAGGAGAGAGAGTTGGAGAGGGAGAGAGAAAGTGAGATGGAGGAAGAGAGATATATAGAGAGAGAGAATGATATAAAGAGAGAAAATGAGAGGGAGAGGGATAAAGGGAGGAAGGGAGAGAGAGAGAGAGGGAGAGGGAGAATGAGAGAGAGAGATAGAGAGGGGGTAGAGAGAGGGAGAGGAGGTGGAAGGGAGAGATGGAGAGAGGGGGAGAGATGGAGAGGGAAGAAAGAGGGATAAGGAGAGAGGTAGAGGGATAGAAAGGGAGAGGGAGAGAGAGAATGGGAGAGAAAAAGAATGAGAGGGAGAGGGATTAGAGGAGAAAAAGGGTGAGTGGGAGGGAGTGAGAGTAGGGAGAGGGAGAGATAAAAAAATGGGAGAAAGAGAGAGACAAATATGAAGTGAGAGAAAATGATAAAGAAAACAGGAGTGAGGGAGAGAGAGAGAGAGGAGGGAGAGAATAGAGTGAGGGGGAGAGGTAGATGAGGGAGAGGGAGAGAGAGGGAGAGTGGGAGAGAGGGGGAGAGGAAAATAAAGGGATAGAGTGAGGGGCGAGAGAGAGGGAGGGAGAGGGAGAGGGAGAGCGATGGGGAAGAGAGAGGGAGGGAGAGGGAGAGCGAGAGGGAGAGAGGGTGAGGGAGAAAGAGAGGAAGAGATAGGAAGGGAGAAAGATGGAGTGAAAGGGAGGGAGGGAGAGAGGGAGAGAGAGGAAGAGAGGGAATGAGAGGAAAAAAGGAGAGGAAAAGAGGAAAGTGAGAGGGAGGGAGTGAGAGAGAGGAAGAGAGAGAGGAAGGGAGAGGGAGAGAGAGGGAAATAAGGGGGAGAGTGAATGAGAGAGGGAAAATGAGGGGGAGTGTGAGAGAGAGAGGGAAAATGAGGGGGAGTGTGAGAGAGAGAGGGAAAATGAGGGGGAGAGAGGGGAGAGCGAGAGCGAGAGAGGGAAAGAGAGGGGGAGAGGGAGAGCGAGAGAGGGAAAGAGAGAGGGAGAGATAAAGGCAAAGTGAGAGGGAGGAAAAGAAAGATATAGAGGGAGAGAGACAAAAAGAGAGAGAGAGATTAAGAGAGGAAGGGAGAGGAAGAAGGAGATAAGGATATGGAGAGAGAGAGAGAGAGAGATGTAGAGAGGGAGAGAGGGGGAGAGAGAAGGGCACAAAAGAGGGTGAGAGAGGGAGTGAGATTGAGAGAGAGGGAGAGAGAGAAATAAAAAGGGAGAAGGAGAGAGGGAAAAGAGCAAAAGAGAAAGAGAGAGAAAAGGAGAGAGTGAGATAGGTCGAAGGAGAGAGAGAAAGAATGGGAGTGGGAGAGGGAAAGGGGAAGTGAGATGAATAGAGAAAGGGAGGGAGCGAGATTAGGAGAGAAGGGTAGAAAAAGATGAAGAGAGGGAAAGCGAGAGAGAGAATGGGAGAGAAAAAGGGAGAGTAAGGGATATATAGAGAGGGAGAGACAAAGAGGGAGTGAGAGGGGTGAGAGTGAGAGGGAATGAGAGATGGGGATAGAGAGAGATAAAAAGAGAGGGAGAGAGGGAGGGAGAGAGATAGAGGATGGGAGAGGAAGAAAGAGGGAGACAGGAATAGAGGGAGGGATAAGAAGAGAGAGAGAGAAAGGTATGAAGAGGGGGTGGGTGACAAATGGGGAGAGAGGGAGAGAGGTAGAGTGAGAGAGAAATAGGAGAGGGAGAGTGAGGGTGGGATAGAAGGATATGGGGAGAGAGAGGGAGTGAAAGGGAGAGGGAGAGAGGGATAGAGAAAGGGGGAGAGAATGGGAGAGAGAGAATGGTAGGGGAGAGTGGAAGAGATAAAGAGATATAAAGAGGGAGAGTAGGAGAGAGAGTGGGAAAGGTCAAAAGGAAAGAGGAAGAGGGCAAGTGGGAGAGAGGGAGAGGTAGAAAGGGAGCGAGAGATAGTGTGAGGTCAAGAGGAAGAGAGCAAGAGAGAGAGAGAAAATGAGGGAGAGGGAGAATGGGACAGAGAGATAGGGTGAGAGGAAAATAGAGATAAGGTGAGAGAAAATGAGGGATGAGAGAGAGAGGGAGGGAAAGTTTAAGGGTAAGGGGATGAGAGAGGAAAAGAAAGAGGGAGGGAGAGGAATAGGGAATGAGAGAGTGAGAGGGAGAGCATAAAGAGAGGGAGGGTGAGAGAGAGGAGGAAGGAAAGGGAGAGATGGAGGGAGGAAGAAAGAGATGGAGAGGGAGGGAAAGGGAGAGGCAGAAAGAGGGAGAGGAGAGAGAGGGGAGATAGGGGAGGGAGAGGGAGAAGGAGAGAGGGAAGGAGAGGGAGTGGGAGAGAGGTAGGGAGAGGGAGTGGGAGGGAGAGAGGGAGAGAGTGAGGGAGAGAGAGGGATGTGGAGAGAGAGGTAGAGAGAGGGGAGTGAGGAAAGAGAGGGAGAGGGAGGGAAAAAAGAGATGTGGAGAGAGAGGTATGAGAGAGGAGAGTGAGAAAGGAGAGAGAGGAGAGAGAGGGGAGGGAGAGATGAAGTGTAGTAGGAGAGAGAGATAAAGAGGGAGAGGTAAAGGGGGAGAGAGAGGGAGAAAGGGAGAGGTAGAAGAGAGGGAGGGTGAGGGACAAAGAAAAAGATAAGAGGGGGAGAGAGAGATGAGAGAGGGAGAGGGAGAAAAACAAGTGGGAGAGAGGGGTAAAAGAGGGAGAGAGAGAGAGAGTAATGGAGAGGGAGGTAGAGAGGGAGAGAGGGGGCAATGGAGATTGGAAGGGAGAAGGAGAGGGAGAAAGGGAGAGAGAGGGACAGGGAGAGACAAAGAAAAGGAGAGAGGGGAAGTTAGGGAGAGAGGGAGAGAGAGAAAGAGACAAAGAGAAAAGGGAGTAGAGAGGAAGAGAGAGGGATAGAGAGATAGAGAGAGAAAGAGAAAGGGAGAGAGAAGGAGAGAGAAATTGAGAGAGTGAGGGAGAGAGAGAGGGAGAGGGGGAAAGGGAGAAAGAGAGGACGAGAGAGGAAGATAGAGAAGGGAGAGAGCAAGGTTGGGGAGAGGGATAGAGAAATAGAGAGAGTGAGAGAGAGGATTAAATATAGAGTGGGAGAGAAAGGATGTTACAAAAGCAAAAAGGGAAGGAAAGGAATAGAGAAATAGAGAGAGAAAGAGTGAGAGGGTGAGATAGAGGGAGAGAGAGGGGGAAGGGGGAGAGAGAGAGCGAGAGAGAGGAAGAGTGAAGGAGAAAGGAAGGGAGAGATAGAGATAGAGAGAGAGGGAGAGAGGATGGATAAGAGAGAGAAATAAGGAAAGGAAGAGAGGGAGAGAGTGGAAGAGGAAGGGAGAGGGATATAGGGAGATAGAGATAAAAAGAGAGAGAAAGAGGAAGATAAAAAGATAAAGAAAGGGGTGGGTACGAGATAGGGAGAGAGAGGGAGAGAGAGGGAAGAAGAGAGAAAGAGGGAAAGGGGGAGAGAGGGAGATGGAGATTGAAAGTGAGAAGGAGGGAGGGAGAGAGGAATAGATTGAGGTTGAGAGAGTGTGGTAAGGAGAGTGAGAGAGGGAGAGAGGGAGAAGGAGGGAGAGGGAAAGAGGGGAGCAAAGGGAGAGATGGCGAGTGAGAGATCGTGAGAGAGAGTGGGAGAAGGAGAGAGACGGAGGGAAAGGGAGAGAGAGGGAGAGTGGGAGTGAGATTGAAAGTGAGGAGGAGGGAAGGAGAGAGGAATAAAGTGAGGGTCGGAGAGAGTGATAAGGGGAGTGAGAGAGGGAGAGAAGGAGAATGAGGGAGAGGGAAAGAGGGAAGTAGAAGGAGAGAGGGAAAGATAAAAAGTGAGAGAGAGAGAGAGTGGGAGAGGGAGAGAGAGAGAAGGGAGAGCGAAAGAGGGAGAGGGGGAAAGGGAGAAAGAGAGGATGAGAGAGGGAGATAGAGAAGGGGAGAGGGATAGAGAAATAGAGAGAGTGAGAGAGAGGATTAGATATAGAGTGGGAGAGAAAGGATGTTACAAAAGCAAAGAGGGAAGGAAAGGAATAGAGAAATAGAGAGAGAAAGAGTGAGAGGGTGAGATAGAGGGGGAGAGAGGGGAAGGGGGAGAGAGAGCGAGAGAGAGGAAGAGTGAAGGAGAAAGGGAAGGAGAGATAGAGATAGAGAGAGAGGGAGAGAGGATGGTAAGAGAGAGAAATAAGGAAAGGAAGAGAGGGAGAGAGTGGAAGAGGAAGGGAGAGGGATATAGGGAGATAGAGAAAGAGAGAGAGAAAGAGGAAGATAAAAAGATAAAGAAAGGGGTGGGTACGAGATAGGGAGAGAGAGGGAAGAAGAGAGAAAGAGGGAAAGGGGGAGAGAGGGAGAGGGAGATTGAAAGTGAGAAGGAGGGAGGGAGAGAGGAATAGATTGAGGTTGAGAGAGTGTGGTAAGGAGAGTGAGAGAGGGAGAGAGGGAGAAGGAGGGAGAGGGAAAAAGGGGAGCAAAGGGAGAGATGGCGAGTGAGAGATCGTGAGAGAGAGTGGGAGAGGGAGAGAGAGGGAGGGAAAGGGAGAGAGAGGGAGAGTGGGAGTGAGATTGAAAGTGAGGAGGAGGGAAGGAGAGAGGAATAAAGTGAGGGTGAGAGAGAGTGGTAAGGGGAGTGAGAGAGGGAGAGAAGGAGAATGAGGGAGAGGGAAAGAGGGAAGTAGAAGGAGAGAGGGAAAGATAAAACGTGAGAGAGAATGGGAGAGGGAGAGAGAGAAGGGAGAGAGAAAGAAGGAGAGGGGGAAAGGGAGAAAGAGAGGATGAGAGAGGGAGATAGAGAAGGGGAGAGGGATAGAGAAATAGAGAGAGTGAGAGAGAGGTTTAGATATAGAGTGGGAGAGAAAGGATGTTACAAAAGAAAAGAGGGAAGGAAAGGAATAGAAAAATAGAGAGAGAAAGAGTGAGAGGGTGAGATAGAGGGGGAGAGAGGGGGAAGGGGAGAGAGAGCGAGAGAGAGGAAGAGTGAAGGAGAAAGGGAAGGAGAGATAGAGATAGAGAGAGAGGGAGAGAGGATGGTAAGAGAGAGAAATAAGGAAAGGAAAAGAGGGAGAGAGTGGAAGAGGAAGGGAGAGGGATATAGGGAGATAGAGATAAAGAGAGAGAGAAAGAGGAAGATAAAAAGATAAAGAAAGGGGTGGGTACGAGATAGGGAGAGAGAGGGAGAGAGAGGGAAGAAGAGAGAAAGAGGGAAAGGGGAGAGAGGGAGAGGGAGATTGAAAGTGAGAAGGAGGATGGGGGAGAGGAATAGATTGAGGTTGAGAGAGTGTGGTAAGGAGAGTGAGAGAGGGAGAGAGGGAGAAAGAGGGAGAGGGAAAGAGGGGAGCAAAGGGAGAGATGGTGAGTGAGAGATCATGAGAGAGAGTGGGAGAGGGAGAGAGAGGGAGGGAAAGGGAGAGAGAGGGAGAGTGGGAGTGAGATTGAAAATGAGGAGGAGGGAAGGAGAGAGGAATAAAGTGAGGGTGAGAGAGAGTGGTAAGGGGAGTGAGAGAGGGAGAGAAGGAGAATGAGGGAGAGGGGAAGAGGGAAGTAGAAGGAGAGAGGGAAAGATAAAAAGTGAGAGATAGTGAGAGAGAGTGGGAGAGGGAGAGAGAGAGAAGGGAGAGAGAAAGAGGGAGAGGGGGAAAGGGAGAAAGAGAGGATGAGAGAGGGAGATAGAGAAGGGGAGAGGAGAGGGATAGAGAAATAGAGAGTGTGAGAGAGAGGATTAGATATAGAGTGGGAGAGAAAGGATGTTACAAAAGCAAAGAGGGAAGGAAAGGAATAGAGAAATAGAGAGAGAAAGAGTGAGAGGGTGAGATAGAGGGAGAGAGAGGGGGAAGGGGGAGGGAGAGCGAGAGAGAGGAAGAGTGAAGGAGAAAGGGAAGGAGAGATAGAGATAGAGAGAGAGGGAGATGGGATGGTAAGAGAGAGAAATAAGGAAAGGAAGAGAGGGAGAGAGTGGAAGAGGAAGGGAGAGGGATATAGGGAGATAGAGATAAAGAGAGAGAGAAAGAGGAAGATAAAAAGATAAAGAAAGGGGTGGGTACGAGATAGGGAGAGAGAGGGAGAGAGAGGGAAGAAGAGAGAAAGAGGGAAAGGGGAAGAGAGGGAGAGGGAGATTGAAAGTGAGAAGGAGGGAGGGAGAGAGGAATAGATTGAGGTTGAGAGAGTGTGGTAAGGAGAGTGAGAGAGGGAGAGAGGGAGAAGGAGGGAGAGGGAAAGAGGGGAGCAAAGGGAGAGATGGCGAGTGAGAGATCGTGAGAGAGAGTGGGAGAGGGAGAGAGAGGGAGGGAAAGGGAGAGAGAGGGAGAGGGAGAGTGGGAGTGAGATTGAAAGTGAGGAGGAGGGAAGGAGAGAGGAATAAAGTGAGGGTGAGAGAGAGTGGTAAGGGGAGTGAGAGAGGGAGAGAAGGAGAATGAGGGAGAGGGAAAGAGGGAAGCGAAGGAGAGAGGGAAAGATAAAAAGTGAGAGATAGTGAGAGAGAGTAGGAGAGGGAGAGAGAGGGAAGGGAGAGAGAAAGAGGGATAGGGAGAGAGATAGTGAGATTGAAAGATAGAAGAAAATAGGGAGAGAGAGGGTGATAAAGAGGGGGAGGGAGAGCAAGAGAGGGAGAGCAAAAGAGGGAAAAAGAGAGGGGAGAGAGAGACATCAAGAGATAGGGACAGGCAAAAGTAGAGAGGGAGAAAGAGGGAGAGGGAGAGAGAAGAGGAGAGAGGGAGAAAGGGAGAGAATGAGAGGAGAAAAGGAGAGAAAGAGAGAGTGAGGGAGAGAGAAGAAGAGAGAATGAGAGATAGGGAAAGTGAGAGGGAGAGAGAGGAAGAAAGAGAGGGTGAGAGAGGGAGAGGGAGATAAAGAGAGAGGGAGAGAGCAAGAAAGAGATGGAGATAGAGAAAAAGAGAAAGAGAGAGAAGGAAAGAGAGAGGGAAAGAGGGAGAAGAGAGATGTATAGAGAGGGAGGGAGGGAGTTAGAAGGGAGGGAGAGAGGGAGAGGGAGAGAGAGGTAGATGGAGGAAGGTTAAGAGGGGGAGAGAAAGCTAGACAAAGGATGAGATAGATTAAGAGGGAGATAAAGAGGGAGAAAGAGAGGGAGATGGGGAGAAAGATGGAGATAAAGAGGGAAGGATGTAGGGAGAGAGAGATGAAATAAAGAGAGAGAGTGGGAGAGAGAGAAATCAAGAGAGGGATAGAGAGGTAGAGAGGGAGAGATGAAAGAGAGAATGAGAGAGGGAGATGGAAAGAGATTAAGAGAGATTGAGAGAGGGTGAGAAAGGGAGAGAGAGAGGGTGAGAGAGGGAGATGAGAAATAGAGGGAGAGAGAAAACAAAGGAGAGGGAGATGGTTGGAAATAGAGAGGGGGATAGAAAAGGAGAGTGGGAGGGAGAATGGGGAGAGGGGGATAGAAAAGGAGAGTGGGAGGGAGAATGGGGGAGAGGGGAGAGGGGGAGAGAGGGGAGGGAGAAAGGGAGAGAGAGGGAGAGGGACAGGAGAGTGAGCAAGAGGGAGATAGAGATGGAGGGAGAAAGAGCAATTGAGAGGGGAAGAGAGAGGGAGAAGGAAAGAGTTAGAGGGAGAGAGAGAGAGAAAGAGTGAGAGATAAAGAAGGAGGAAGAGACCGAGGGGAGAGGGAGCGAAAGGAGGAGAGGGAGAGAGAGAGGGAGGGAGGAAAGAGGGATGAAGAAGGAGAGATAAGGGGAGAGAGAGGGAAAGGGGGAGAGAGATAGGGAGGGAGAGTGAAAGAGAGTGGAAGAAGGAGGGAGAGGTGAGAGGAAGGAGGGAAAGATGGGTAGAGGATGAGAGAAGAGAAGGAGAGAGAGGGTTAAAAGGGGAAGAGAGACAGGAAGAGAAAAAGAGAGGTATATAGTGAGAGGGAGAGAGGAGGAGATAGATAGAGGGAGAGAGAAGGAGATAGATAGAGAATGAGAGAAGGAGTATATGTATGGGAGAGATTGAGAGGGAGTGACAGAGGGAGATAGAGAGGGAGAAAGGAAAGCAAGGAGGGAGGAAGAGAGAGACCGAGGTAAAAAAAGAGAGAAAGGGAAAGAGAGAAAGAGAGAGAGGTGAAGAGAGAGAAATAGGGAGAGAGGGGGAGCATAGAGAAAGAAGGGTGGGAGGGGAAGATAGAGAGAGTCGATGGGAGGGAGATGATGAGAGGGAAAGTGAGGGAGATAAAGAGAGGGGGAGAGAACAAGAGAGTGGTAAAGAGAGGGAGAAAGGGAGGGGAGCAAGAGAGTGGGAGAGAAAAGGGATGGAGGGGGAGAGCATGGGAGAGGTATAGAGGAAGAGAAGGAGATTGCAAGGGGGAGTGTAAACAAAGGAGGGAATGAGAGGGAGTGAGAGAGGGGAGAAAGGGGAATAGAGAGAGGGAGAGATAAAGAGAGAGAAAAGGAGAGAGGGAGAGAGAGAGGAAAAGAGGGAGAGAGGAAGAAAGAGAGATAGTGAGAGGGAAAGAAAGCAAGATAGAAGGAGGGAGAGAGAGTGAGAGAGTGAGGGAGGAAGAGGGAATGGGAGAGAGAGAGGGATAAGAGACAAGATAAAGAGAGACGGAGAGCAAGAGGGAGGGGGAGAGAGGTAGAGGGCGAGGGAGTGATATGGATGGAGAAGGAGGGAGAGAGAGATAGAGATAGGGTTAGAGATGGAGATAAAGTGAGCTAGAAAGAGAGAGATAAAGTGAGCTTGAAAGAGGGGGATAAATGGTGAAAGAGAGGGGGAGAGAGGGACGGAAAGGGAAGTAGAGAGAGTGAAAGAGGAAGATAGAGTGGGAGAGGGAGAAAGAAGGAGAGAGGGGGAGAGAGGAACCGATGGCAAAGAGGGAGAGGGTGGGAGAGAAAGAGAGAAAGAAAGAGAGAGATAGATGAAGAGAAAGAAAGGAAGATGGAGAGAGATAGAAGGAAGGAGGGAGAGGTAAAAAGAGTAAGGGAGAGAAAGATATAGAGAGAGAGATGGTGAGATAGAGTGAAGGGAAGAGAGAAAGAGGGAGAGGGAGAGTGGGAGGAAGAGGGAAATAGAAGGAGAGTAGAGATAGAGGGAGAGGGAAGGAGAGAAAGATGGGAAGGGAAGAGAGAGAGAAGAGAGAGGGAGAGAGAGAGGAAGAGAGAGGGTAAGAGAATAAGAGGGATAGAGCAAGAGGGATGGAGGGGGAAAGGGGAAGAGAAGGGGAGAGAGAGAGGGAGAGAGGAAGGAGAGATAAAGAGAGAGGTAAAGAGTGAGAGTGAGGGAGAGAGAGAGGGAGAGAGGGATGGAGAGATAAAGAGAGAGGGAGAGAAGGATGGAGAGATGAAGAGAGAGGTAGAGAAGGAGAGTGGGGGAGAGAGAAAAAAGGGGTTAAGATGGGGAGGGAGAGGAAGAGGGGAAGGGAGGGAGATAATGAGAGGGAGTGTGTGAGAGATAGAGAGGGAGAGAGGAAGAAAGAGCGACGGAGTGGGAAAAAGAGAAAAGGAGAGAGCAATAGAGAGAAAGAGGGCGAGAGAGAGGGTAGAAGAGAGAGGGAGAGGGTGAGTGAGCAAAAGAGTATGAGGTGAGAGGGAAAGGGAGAGAAGAGAGAGTGAGAAGGAGTTGGAGAGGGAGAGACGGGGAGAGAGGGAGGTGAGGGAGTGAAAGAGAGGTGAGGGAGGAGAGAGAAAAAGGAAAAGAGATCGAGGGAGAGGGAGAGAGGGAGATAAAAGAAAGAGGAAAGAGAGAGAGAGAGGGAAATAAAGAAAAGGAGACAAAGGGAGAGGGAAAGAGAGAGAGAGTGTGTATGAGAGAAGGAGATAACGATAGGGAGATGGATGGAGATAAAGTGGGGGTAGAGAGATAGGAAGGGAAGGAGATAGATATAGTGGGACGGAGGAAGGGAGAAAGAGAGAGGGAGAGGAGGAGAGAAAGATAGAAATGGAGAGAGTAAGGGAGGGAAAGGGGTTAAAAGAGAGAAAGTGACAGAGAGAAAATTAGAAGGGGAGAAAGAGGGAGAGGGGGAGAGAGAAAATAAAAAGAGGAGAAAGAGGGAGATGAAGATGGAGATAGAGATAGGGAAAGGAGAGAGTGAGGGAGAGAAGGAGAGAGAGGGGAAGGGAGTGAAAGAGGGTGAGAGAGAAAGAGCGAGGGATGGGAGGGTAGAGAGAGGGAGAGGGTGAGAGGAAGATGGTGAGATGGAGAGTGAGGGAGATAAAGGGAGGGAGAGAGAGTGAGATAGTGGGAAAGATTGAGAGAGAGGAAAACACGAGAGGGGAGAGAGAGAGGGAAGGAGAGAGGGGGATAGAGAGAGAGGTAAAGAGGAGGGAAGAGAGAGAGAAATGGTGGGAAGGGATAGAGATAGCGATGAAGAAAGGAAGATAGTGGGATGGTGAGAGGTAGACTGATTGAAATAGAGAGGGAGAGAGAGAGAGAGCGAGAGAGTGCAAGGTAGAGAGAAAGGAAGAGAGAGGGAGAGAAATGGATGGGAAGGGGAGGTAGGGTAAGGGAGAGAGAGAGAGAGAGGAAGGAGGGAGGGAAGGAGAGAGGGTGAGAGAGATAGAGTAAGGGAGGGAGGGGAGACAAAGGGAGAGGGACAAAAGAAGACAGGGAGATAGTGAATAGGAGATTAAGGGAGGGAGGGAGCTAGTGAGTAGGGAGAGAGAGGCAGAGAGAGAGGGAGATAGAGTAAGGGAGAGAGAGAAAGATAGAGGGAGATAAGGAAAGAGAGGAAGATAAGGATGAGAGAGGGAGAGAGAGAGAGAGAGAGTGAGAGTAAGAGAGGAAGAATGAGAGGGGGAGAGAGGGAGAAGGAGAGAGAGAGATAAAAAGGTGGTTGAAAGAGAATGAGGAGACAGATAGTGAGAGAGAGAAAGAAAGGGTGAGAGAGGGAGAGAAATGGAGTGAGAGAGAGATAGAGGGAGAGAGGGAGATAGAGAGAAAGGTAGAAGGGAGAGAGAGATAAAGTAGGAGAGAGAGTGTGAGATAGATAGGGAGTGGGAGAGATAGAGGGAAAGAGAGTGAGAGGGAGAGGGGGTAGAGAAAGTGAAAGGGAGAGGTGGATAGAGAAAGAGAGAGGGAGAGGGAGTTATAAAGAGGGAGAGGGAAAGACAGCGAGAAGGAATGAAGGAAAGAGAGGGAGGGAGAGAGGGGGAGAGAGAGGGAGAGAGGAGGAGTGAGAGCGAAGAGAGTAGAGAGAAAGAGAGAGAGAGGTAGAGAGAGGGAGGGAGAGAGAAGGAGAGATAGATAGATAAGGATAGAGAGAGGGAGATAAGGTTAGAGGAAGGGAAAGGGAGAACGAGAGAAGGAGAGGGAGAAGGTGAGAGAGGAAGATAAAGATAGAGGGAGGAAGATAAGGTTAGAGGAAGGGGAAAGGAGAGTGACGGATGAGAGGGAGAATGAGAGAGAGATAAGGAGAGTGGGAAAGAGAGGGGGAGATAGAGCAAGAGAGAGGAGAGAGATAGAGAGGGGGATAGAGAAACAAAGAGAGGAAGAGAGAGGGAGATGAGAAAGAGAGAGAAGGTAGAGGGAGGGAAAGATAGGGGATAAAGAGAGATAGATAAAGCGAGGGGAAGAGAGAGAATTATAAAGGGAGAGTTGGATAGAGGGATAGAGGAGGAGAGGGAGAGACAATGAGGGAGAGAGGAAAAGAGGGATGAAGAGAGGGAGAGAAGAAGTGGGAGAGAGGGGAGAGAAGGAGAGTGTTGGATAGAAGGAGAGAGGGAGGGAGAGGGAGAGGGAGAGGGATCGGGAATGGGAGATGAGGAAAGGGAGAGAGTGAGAGGGAGAGGGAGATAAGGAGAGAGGGAGAATAAGAGAAAAAGGAAAGGAAGAGAGAGGAAAAAGGAGAGAGAGAGATAAGGAGAGTGGGAGAGAGTATGGAAGAGAGTGCAAGAGAGAGGGATAGAGAAAGAGAGAGGGCGGGAGAGAGGGAGATGAGAGAGAGAGGAGGAGGAGGGAGATGAGAGAGAGAGAGGAGGAGAGAGGGAGATGAGATAGAGAGGAAGGGAGAGATAAGGATAGAGAGATAGAGGGAGGGGGAGAGAGAGAATTATAGATGGAGAGTCGGAGATAGGGAGAAAGTGATAAAAGGAGAGAGGAGGAGAGGGAGAGACAATGATGGAGAGAGTAAGAGAGGGATGAAAGAGAGAGAAGAAGTGGGGGATAAAAGGAGAGAGAGAGAGGGATCAAGAATGAGAGATGAGTAAAGGGAGAGAGTGAGAGGGAGAGGGAGATAAGGAGAGAGGGAGAATAAGAAAAAGAGGGAGAGGAAGAGAGAGGGGGAAGGAGTTAGAGAGATGGACACAAAGGATAAGAGGGCAAAAGGGTGAGAGAGAGGGGAGAGCTAGATAGGGAAAGGGTGAGAGAGAGGGTGGGAGAAAGAAAGAGGGAGGGATAGAGGGAGAGTGGACGAGAGAGGGTGAGAAGGATTGATAGAAGCAGAGAGGTAGTAGGAGAGAAAGAAATGAGAGGGAGAGAAAAGAGCATTAGGAAGAGAGAGGGAGATGAGAGAGATAAAGTTAGAGAAAGAGAGAGTGTGAGAGAGGGAGTTAGATAGTGAGAGAGACAGAGAGTGGGAGAGAGAGGAAGGTAGAGTGGGAGAGATAGAGGGAGAGAGAGTGAGAGGGAGAGGAAAAGAAGGAGAGGGGGTAGAGGAAGAGAGAGGGAGAGGTGGATAGAGAAAGAGAGAGGGAGAGGGAGATAGATATGATTGGAAGAGGGAGGAAGAGAGGGTAGTTACGAAGAGGGAGAGGGAGATAAGGTTAGAGGAAAGGGAAAGAGAGAGTGAGAGAAGGAGAGGGAGAAGGGAGAGAGAGATAAGGAGAGTGGGAAAGAGAGGGAGAGAGAGAGCAAAAGAGAGGAGAGAGATAGAGGGGCGTAGAGAATGAGAGAAAGAGGAAGAGAAAGGGAGATGAGAGAGAGAGGAGAGGGAGAGGGAGGGAGAAATAGGTCATAAGGAGAGAGATAGAGAAAGGGAAAAAGAGAGAATTATAGAGGGAGAGTTAAAGAGAGTATACGAGAGAGGAGAGAGATAGAGAAGGGGATAGAGAAAGAGGTAGAGGAAGAGAGAGGGAGATGAGAAAGAGTGAGAAGGGAGAGGGAGGGAGATATAGGGGATAAGGAGAGAGAGATAGAGAGGGAAGAGAGAGAATTATAGAAGGAGAGTTGGATAGATGGAGAGAGGAGGAGAGGCAGAGACAATGAGGGAGAGAGGAAGAGAAGGAGAGAAGAAGTGGGAGAGAGAGGGAGAAAAGGAGAGAGGGGAGAGAGAGAGGGAAAGGGGTCAAGAATGGGAGATGGGGAAATAGAGAGAGTCGGAGGGAGAGGGAGATAAGGAGAGAGGGAGAATAAGAGAAAGAGGGAGACAAAGACAGAGGGGAAGGGAGAGAGAGATAAGGAGAGTGGGGGAGAGAGAGCAAGAGAGAGGAGAGAGAGTAGAGAGAGAGGAAGAGAGAGGAAGATGAGAGAGAAAGGAGGGGAGAGGGACGGAGAGATAGGGGATAAGGAGAGAGATAGAGGGAGGGAGGGAGAGATAAAGAGAGTGAGGGAGAGAGAGCAAAAGAGAGGAGAGAGATAGAGAGGGAGGAGAGAGATAGAGAGGGAGGAAGAGAGAGGAAGATGAGAGAGAAAGGAGAGGGAGAGGGAGGGAGAGAGAGAGAATTATAGAGGGAGAGTTAGATAGAGAGAGAGGGAGGAGAGGGAGAGAGGAAAAGAGGGATGAAGAGAGGGAGAGAAGAAGTGGGAGAGAGAGGGAGAATAGGAGAGAGGGAGAGGGATAAAGAATGGGAGATGGGGAAAGGGAGAGAGTGAGAGGGAGAGGGAGATAAGGAGAGAGGGAGAAGAAGAAAAGATGGAGAGCTAGAGAGAGGGGGAGGGAGAGAGAGAGATGGACGCAAAGGATGAGTGTAATGCCCCCGCCCCAATCATATTTCTACTACCGAAGTAAGTGCTGGACGAAGCGCGTTACGCCGACATACCCTAAACTCTAAGTAGTTTTTTTATGATATTCTTAGGACTTTAACAAGTATATTACATATATAACTCCTTAAGATAAAATTTACATAACATAATTAAATACATTAATAAAACATTACGGGCGATATTCAATTTCTCACGAACTCCATACCCTAAATTTACGAAAAAATAAAAACTAATATATGGTGCCTCACATGAGCTAGTTAGGAGGAGTCGACCACATCCGTACCAACTTATCCTTTTTCCGTCAAGACATAAAAAAATAACAACGAGGTGAGCCGAAGCTCGGTAAGTAGGGTGATGCACGTGATATGCAAAGTTGTTTTGACTTCCCACCATACTCATAAATTTTAATCTCGGGTACCACAGGTATTAGCCAATCTACTCTATTTATCATCCGGTGGTTCGCAGATCACCTTTTGCTGCAAAGAAATTATCCCTCGTTGTAACTACTGTTAGCGAGAATCCATCGTCTAACGAGTGCAAGCACACAGACTTAATTTCATCCGGATGATCCTCGGATCATCTTCTACTATAATGGAATTATCCCTCGTTGTAACGACTAGTAGTGGACATCCATCGTCTAATAGTGCGGGCACACAACCTAGAGTACTCGGACTACTAATACCCATTTATTCTAGTTAGGTTATCAAACCTAGATGTATAAACCATTTCTCAATCAATTGGCTTGTCTTAAACCACCCACTATGCACATGATGCACGTGATGACATAAGGAGAGAGAGATAGAGAGGGGAAGAGAGAGAATTATAGAAAGAGAGTTGGATAGATGGAGAGAGAAGGAGAGGGAGAGACAATGAGGGAGAGAGGAAGAGAAGGATGAAGAGAAGGAGAGAAAAAGTGGGAGAGAGAGGGAGAAAAGGAGAGAGGGAGAGAGAGAGGGAGAGGGATCAAGAATGAGATATGGGGAAAGGGAGAGAGTGAGAGGGAGAGGGAGATAAGGAGAGAGGGAGAATAAGAGAAAGCGAAAGAGGAAGAGAGAGGGAGAGAAAGAGAGAGATAAAGAGAGTGGGAGAGAGTAGTGGAGAGAGAAAGAGAAAAGGAGAGGAGAAAGATAGAAAGGGGGTAGAGAAAGAGAGAGAGGAAGAGAGGGGAGATAAGAGAGAGAAGAGGGAGGGGGAGGGAGAGATAAGGGATAAGGAGAAATAGATGAAGAGAGGGACGAGAGACTTATAGAGAGAGAGTTAGAGAGAGGGATAAAGTGATACAGGGAGAGAGGAAGAGAGGGAGAGACAATGATGGAGAGAGGAATAGAAGGATGAAGAGAGGGAGAGAAGAAATGGGAGAGAGAAAGAGGGAGAGGGGGAGAGAAGGAGAGTGAAGGACGGAGGGAGGGATGAAGAGAGAGAGTGAGGGAGAGGGATCAAGAATGGGAGATGAGGAAAGAGAGAGGGTGAGAGGGAGAGGGAGATAAGGAGAGAGGGAGAAGAAGAGAAAGAGGGAGAGGAAGAGAGAGGGAGAGGGAGAGAGAGAGATGGACACAAAAGATGAGAGGGCAAAAGGGTGAAAGAGAGGGGAGAGTTAGATAGGAAAGGGGTGAGAGGGAGGGAGGGATAGAGGGAGAATGAGAGGGAAGGATTGATTGAGATGGAGAGATAGAAGGAGAGAAAGAGATAGGAAGATGAAGAGATGGAGAAAGAGAGGGAAAGAGGGAGCGAGGGAGATAAGGAGAGAGAAAGAAAATGAGAGGGAGGGAGGGAGAGAGTGGTAAAGAAGGAGGGAGAAAGAGAGAGAAAGGGGAGAGAAAGTCGGAGGGAGAGAAGAAGAGAAAGAGGGAGAAGGAGTTAGAGGGAGGGAGAGAGAGGTAGGGCTGGAGAGAGAGAGAGAGATGGAGGAAAACGGGAGGATAGAGGGAGGGAGAGATGGGAGAAAAAGAGAGGAAGAAAGGGAGAGATAGTGAGAGGGAGGGATAAAAGGCAAAAGAGGGGGAAAGAGGGTGGAGAGGGAGAGGGAGTGGGTGAGATGGAAAGAGCGAGAGAGAGGAAGAGAAGAGAGGGAGTGGGAGAGGGAAGAGAGAGAGACGAAATGAAAGAGAGAAAGGAAAGAGAGAGGTGGGGAGGGAAAGGGAGAGAGAGAATGAGAGAGAGAGAGAGAGAGGAAGGGAGATTGAATGAGAGAGAGAGGGGAAAGAGAGAGGTGGGGAGGGAGAGGGAGATTGAAAGTGTAAGAGACAGTGTAGAGAGAGGGAGGAGGGAGAGAGGGAGGGAGAAAGAAAGGAAAAGAATGGGAATGGGATAGAGGGTGAGTAGATTAGGGGAGAGAGAGGGAGAAAGAGATAGAGAGGGGAGAGAGGTGGAGACAGAAAGAGGGTGAGAGGAAGAGAGGGAAGAGAGATTGGGGTAGGAAGGGAGAGAGAGAGGGAAAAGAGATAGAGAGAGAGAGAGAAAGGAAGATGGAGATGGAGAGAGAAAGGTAGAGAGGGAGAAATGGATATAGGTAGAAGGATAGAGGTATAGGTGGAGAGCTCCCTTTCTTCTCTCGTCTAACTCTCTCTCCCTATCTTTCACTCCCTCTCTCTCTCTCTCTCTCTCTCTCCTCCTCCCTCTCCTTCTCTCATGTCCCTCTCATTCTACCTCTCCCTCTCTCTCCCTCCCCGTCCCTCTCTTCTTCCTTTTGCTCTCTTTCCCTCTCCCTCTCCCTCTCCCTCTATATCTCTCCCTCCTTCTCCCTCTACATCTCCTTCTCTCTTTTTACCTCACCTTCTCTCATTCTCTACCTCTCACTCCTTCACTAACTCTCTCTATCTCCCTATCTCTCTCTCCATCACTCTCTTCCTCTCCTACTCTCTAGCTCTCTCTCCCTCTCTCTCCCTCTCTCTCTCTTTTCCCTCTTTCTCTCTCTCCTCTTGTCTCTCCCTATCTCTCCTTTTACTTCTTTCCATCTCTCTTTCTCCCTCTCTCCCTCTCTTCTCTCTCTCCCTCTCTCCCCTTCTCCCTCTATCACTTTCAATCTTTCCCTCTCTCTCCTTCTCTTTCCCTCTCCCTCTCCCTCACTTCCTCTCTCATTCTCTTTCACTCTCTCTCATTCCTTCTCCCTATCTTTCACCTTCTCTCCCTCTCTCCCCTCTCTCCATCTCCCTCTTCCTCTACCTTATTCTGTCTTTCCTTCTCTCTTTCCCTCCTCCCTCTCTCAATCTCTCTCTCTCTCCCTATCCCTCTCTCCTTCTCTTCCTCCCTTCATCCATCCATCTCTTCCTTCTTTACCCCCTCCCTCTCCATCTCTCTCTCCCTTCCCTCTCCCTCTCTCTTTCTCTCTCTCTTCCTCTTTTTCCCTCTCCCTCTCTCTTTCTCTCTCTCTTTCTCTTTTTCCCTCTCCCTATCCCTTCTCTCTCTTCATCCCTCTCCCTCACTCCCCATCTCTCTTTTTCTCTCTCTCTTGCTCTCCCTCTCCCTCTAACTCCCTCTCTTCCCCACCTCAATATCGTTTTCCCTCTCCCTCTCTCCCTCTCTCCCTCTCTCCCTCTCCCTCTCCCTCTCTCCTCTCCTTCTCTTTCTCTCTCTTCCTCTTCTACTCTCTAGCTCTCTCTCCCTCTCCCTCCCTCTCTCTCTCTTTCCCTCTTTTTCTCTCTCCTCTTGTTTCTCCCCATCTCTCCTTTTACTTCTCTCCATCTCTCCTTCTCCCTCTCTCCCTCTCTTTCTCTCTCTACCTATCTCCCATCCTCTCCCTCTCTCCCTTTCTCCCTCTATCACTCCCAATCTTTCTCTCTCTCTCCCTCACTTCCTCTCTCATTCTCCTTCCCTCTCTCTCATTCCTTCTCTCTATCTTTCACCTTCTCTCCCTCTCTCTCCCTTCTCCATCTCCTTTTTCCTCTATCTTATTCTCTCTTTCCCCTCCTCCCTCTCTCAATCTCTCTCTCTCCCTATCCCTCTCTCCTTCTCCCCATCCATCCATCCATCCGTCTCTTCCTTCTTTTCCCCTCCCTCTCAATCTCTCTCTCTTCTTCTCTCTTTTCCTCTTTTTCTCTCTCTCATCCCTTCTCTCTCTCCATCCCTCTCCCCTCACTCCCCATCTCTCTCTTTCTCTCTCTTGCTCTCCTCTCCCTCTACCTCCCTCTCTTCCTCACCTCGATATCACTTTCTCTCTCCCTCTTCCTCTCTCCCTCTCTTTCTCTGTCTCTCTCTTTCTCTCCTACTCTCTAGCTCTCTCTCCCTCTCCCTTCCTCTTTCTCTCTTTTGCCTCTTTCACTCTCTCCTCTTGTCTCTCCCCATCTCTCTTTCTAATTCTTTTCATCTCCCCTTCTCCCTCTCTCCCTCTCTTTCTCCCTCTACCTGTCTCCCATCCTCTCATTCTCTCCCATTCTCCCTCTATCACTCTTAATCTTTCCCTCTCTCTCACTTTCTCTCTCATTCTTTCTCTCTATCTTTCATGTTCTCTCCCTCTCTCTCCCTCTCTCTATCTCCCTCTTCCTCTACCTTATTCTCTCTTTCCTCTCTCTTTCACTATCTCTCTCTCCCACTATTTCTCTCTCTCTTCCTCTCACTCCCTCATTACTCACTCTCCCTCTCACTCCCTCAATACCTCACTCTCACTTTCCCTATCTCTCTCTCTCACTCGCCCTCCTCTCTCTTCCTCTTCCACTCTCTCTCCCCTCTTTCCTTCTCTTTATCTCTCTTTCCCCTTTTTCCTCTCCTTCTACTCCATTCCCTCTCCCTCTCCCTTTCTCTTTCTCTCCCTCTCCCTCTCATTTTCTCTCCCTCTACCCTATTTTCACCCTCTTTATTTCCCTCTCCCTCTTTCCCTCTTTTATTCTCTCTCCCTCTCTCTCACTCTCGCTCTCCCCTCGCTCTCTCGCTCTCACTCTTTCCCCTTCTCCCTCTCCTACCCTTTTCCTCTCTGTCTCTCTCTTTATCTCTCTCCCTCCCCTTCTCACTCCTTTTATAACTCTCTCGTCCCTCACCCTATCTCTCTCCCCTCACCGCATCTCCCTCCCTCTCTAGCCTTTTCTCTCTCTTCTCGCTCCCACTTCCTCCTTCTTTGTTACTCTCTCCCTCTCTCGCATCCGTCTACCCCCTTCTCCCTCTCTCTTTTTCTCTCTCTCGCATCTCCCTTCTCTTTCCCTCTCTTCCTATCCCCTAGTCTCCTATCCATCTCTCCTTCTCCCTCTCTCTCCTTTTCCTTCTCTCCCCTTCTCCTCCCTCTCTGTCTCCTCCACTCTCTTCGTCTCTCCTTCTCTCTCCTACTATATCTCTCCCTCCCTCTATATCTCTATTCCACTATTTCTCTCCCTCCCTATCTCCCTCACTTTCCTTCTCTTTCACCTACTCTCTCCCTTTCTCTCTTACCCTCTCTTTCTCTCTCACTCTCTCCCCTTCCCTCTATTTATCTCCCCTTATTCCTTCCTTTGTCACTATCTCTCCCTTCCTCTCCCTCTATCTCTCTCCCTATCTCTTTCTACCTCTTTAATTCTCTCTCCCTCTCCTTAATTTCTTCTCTCTTTCTCTCTCCCTCTCTTGCTCCCTCACCCCTCTTTATCCCTTTCTCTCTTTCTCCTATTTTCTCTCTCCCATTCTCAATCCCTTTCTCCTTCTCTCTATTTCTCTCTCTCTCATGCCCTCTCTAATATTTGTCTCTCTCTCCCTCTCTCTCCCTTTCCCTCTTTCCCTCTCTTCCTCCCTCTCTCTCCCTCTTTTTCTCTATCTCCCTCTCTTCCTTTTTCCCTTCCTCTCGCTCTCGCTCTCGCTTTATCCCTCTCCTCGCTCTCTCCCTTTCCCTCTCTCGCCTCATTTTTTTCTATCTCTTTGGCCCTCTCCCTCACTCCCCTCTCCCCTTTGCCCACTCTCTCCCCTTCTTCGTCTTCCACTTACTCCCTCTCCCCCTTTGTCCCTCTCTCGCCCTCTCTTTCCCTCTCCCTCTCTCTCCCTCCCTCTCTTGCCCTCTCTTTCCCTCTCCCTCTCTCTCCCTCCCTCTCTCTTTCTCCTTCTCTCTCCCTCTCTCTCCCTCCCTCTCTCTTTCCCCTTCTCTCTCCCTCTCTTAATTTTCCTATCTTCCTTTCTCTTTCTCTCTATCTCTCTAGCCCTCTCTCCCTCTCGCTTCTCCCCTCTCACTCTTTTTTTCACTTTCTCCTTTTCTCTCCCTCCCTTTCTCTCTCTCCCTCTCCCTTTATCCATCTATCATCTGTCTCCCTCTCTCTCCTCATCTCCCACTATTTTTTATACCACTCCCTCCTCCCCTCCTCTCTTTCCCTCTCCAACCTGTCTTTCCCTCTCTTGCTCTTTCTCCCTCACTTCCTCTCTCTTTCCCTCTCCCTTATTCTCTATATCTCTCTCCCTCTCTCTCCTTTTGTCGTTTTTATCTCGTTCTTTCTCTCTATCTCTATCCATCTCCTTTTATCTTTCCCCTTATTTTCTCTATCTCTCTCCCTCCATCTCCTTCTCTTCCTCCTTTCTCTATCTCTCCCTCTCACCCATTCTCTCCCTCTCTCGTCCCTCTCTGCCCCCTCTCTCCCTCTTGCCTTTATTTCTTCTCTCTCCCTTCCTCTCGTCCCTCACTATCTCTCACCATATCTCTCTCTCCCTCTCCCTCTCCTCTCTCTATCTCTCTCTCCCATCTCTCTTTTTCCCTCTCTCCCTCTCCTTCTCTCTCTCTCTATATATATATATATCTCTTTCTCTCCCCATCCGTCTCTCTCTCCGTCTCCCTTCTTTTTCTATCACACTCCCTATCTCTCCTATCCTCTCCCTTTACCTTCTACCTGTCTCATTGGCTCTTCATTTTCCCTCTCTTTTCCTCTCCCACTCTCTTTCCCTCTCCTTATGCCTCTCTCATTTCCCCTTTCTTCTCTCTTTTCCCTCTCCCTCTCCCATCACTCTCCCTCATTTTCCTACTATCATTTTTTATCTCCCTCTCTCCTTCTCCTTCTATCTTTCCCTCTCTTTTTCTCTCTCCCTCTCTCTCCTTCCTTCTCTCTCCCTTCTCTCACTCTCCCTTCTCTCTCCCCCTCTCTCTCTTTCTCTTCCCCTCCCTCCCACTCTCTCTCTCCCTCTTTATATCTTATTCTCTTCTTCCCTCTCTCTATCTCTCTCGCTCCCTCCATCCCTCTCTCCCTAACTCTTATTCTTTATCCCTCTCTCTATTTCTCTCTCTATCTTCCACTTTCCTCTCTCTCACCCTCTCCCTCTCTTTTCCTCCCTCCTTCTCCCTCTTTCTCTATCACCTTTTGCTTGTATCTCTTCCTCTCTCCCTCTACCTTATTGCTTTTCTCCCTCTCTTTCAAATCTCTTTCTCTCCCTTCATGAATCTCTCTTTCTCTCTCTCACCCCTCTCTATACCGATTTCCCTCTCTCCCTCACTTCCCTCCCTCTCTCTTCATCTCTCCCTCTCTCCATCTCTCTCCCCTATCTCTTTCTATCTCCCTCTCTCTCCCTTCCTCTTACTTTTTCCTCTCTCTCTCCTTCTCCTCCTTTATCCTCCTCTCTCCCTCCCCTCTCTCCCTCTTTACTTTTCTCTTTCTCCTTCTCTCCCTCTCCCTTCCCCCTCTCTCCTTCCCTCATCCTTTTGCTCTCACACTCTCTCCCTCTCCCTCTACCTTTCTCTCTCCCTCCCTTTCTTGCTCTCCCTCTATCTCCCTTACCCTTTCGAGCACCCTTCTTTCTCCCTTCCCTTTTTCCTTTTCCTTCTCCCCTATCTCTCCCTTCTCTCTCTCTCCCTCTCTCCCTTTCCCTCTCCTTCCCTACCCCACTCTCACTCTCTCCCTCTCTACCTTCAACACTCCCGCTCTCTCTTACTCTCTCTCTTTCCCCCTCCCTATCACTCCCTCTCTTGCTCTCCCTCTTTACCAATCTCCTTAGCTTCCTCTCGTTCCTTTCACTATCCCTCTCTTCCTCTCTCTATACCTCTCTCTCTCCCTCCCTCCTCTCTATTCCCTTCTCTATCCCTCTCCATCTCCCTCTCTCCCGCTCCCCTCTCTCTACCCCTCTCTATCTCCTTCACTCCCTCTCCCACCTGTCTCTTTCACCCTCTCTCCTCCCTCCCTCTTCCTCTCTAACTATCTCTCTCCCTTACTCTCTCTCCCTCTCTCCCAATCTCCCTCACTCCCTATCTCTCTCCTCTCAAAATCTCCCTTTCCCACTCACTCTCCCTCTCTCCGCCTTTCGCTCCCTACCTCCCTCTCTCTCCCTCCCTCTCTCTTCTTCCTTCCCTCTATTTCCCTCTTCCTTACCCTCTCTCTCCCTCTCCCTCTTTCTCTCCCTCTCATCCTCTCTCTCTTCTATCTCTCTCCATCTCCCTTTCTCTCTCCCTTTCTCTCCTTTCTCTCTCTCTCTCCCTCTCCCTCTCCCTCTCTCCCTTTTCTCTCTCTCTCTTCCTTACTTCCACCCTCTTTCTCATACCTTCTCCCTTTCTCTCCTAGTATCTCCATTCCTCTCTCTCTTCCCTCTTTCCATATCCCTCTCTCTCTCTCACCCCTCCTCTTCAATCACTCTCTCTTTCCAATCCCACTCTCTCTCTCCTCTCCCTCCCACTCCCTCCCTCTTTCTCCCCCTCCCTCTTTCCATCCCCTCCTCTCTCCCTTTCTCCCTCTCTCACTCTCCCTCTAACTCTTTCCCTCTCTCACTCTTTACTTGCCTCTCTCTATCTCCTTCCCTCCCTCCCTCTCTCCCTCCATCCCCATTTTCCTTCTCTCTCCCTCTCTTGACCTCTCTCTCTCTTCCCTTTGGCTTCCTTCCTCTCGATCACTCTTTCCTCTCTCCCTCTCTCTCCCTCTCAACCTCCCTCTATCTCTTTCTTGCTCTCCCACTCTCTCTCCCTCTCATGTTCTCTCTCTCCCCTTCTATCTTCCTCTCTCAATCTCTCTCTCTCCAATCTCCCTCATTTCCTCTACTTCTCTACCTTTCTAATTCTCTCCTCTCTCTCTCACTCCCTTCCTCTCTTTTCTTTACCTTCCCCTCCCTTTCCTCATCTCATCTTTATCTCTCTCCCTCTTTTTTTCTCTCTTCACCTCTCTTTCCTTCCCTCTCCCTCTTTCTCTCCCTTCCTCTCCTTCTCTTCCTCTCCCTCCTCTCTCTCTATCTCCATCAACCTCGCTCTCTCCCTCTCCCATCCCTCCCTCCCTCTCTCTCCCTCTCTTCTATCCCTCCCTTTATCTCTCACTCTTCCTCTCTCCCCTCTCTTTTCCTTCCTCTCCCTCACCCTTGCTCAAATTATCTCTCCCTTTTCACTCTCTCTCCCTCTCCTAACCTCTCTCTCTCTTTCCTTTTGCCTCCATTCCTCTTGCTCACTCTTCCCTCTCTCCCTTTCTCTCTCTCTCCCTCCCTCTATCTTTTTCTCGCTCTCCCACTCTCTCTCTCTCTCATGTTCTCTCTCTCCCCTTCTATCCTCCTCTCTATCTTCCTCTCTCAATCTCTCCGTCCCAATCTCCCACTTTCCTCTCTCTCCTTCTCTCGCCTCTCTAATTCCCTCCTCCCATTTTACCCCTCTCTCTCACTTCCTTCCTCTTCTTTCCTTACCTTCCCCTCCCTTTCCTCATGCCCCTCTTTATCTCACTCCCCCTTCTTTCTCTCTCCACCTCTCTTTCCCTCCCTCTCCCTCTTCCTCTCCTTCTCTTCCTCTCCCTCCTCTCTCTCCATCTCATCAACCTTCTTCTCTCTCCCCGTCCTCTCCCTCCCTCTCTCTCTCCTTCTATCCCTCCCTTCCTCTCTTCCCCTCTTTTCCTTCCTCTCTCTCGCCCTTGCTCAAATTCTCTCTCCCTTTCCCCTCTCTCTCCCTCTCTTGACCTCTCTCTCTCTCCCCTTTGCCTCCCTTCCTCTCGCTCACTCTTCCCTCTCTCCCTTTCTCCCTCCCTTTATCTCCTTCTTGCCTCCCACTCTCTCCTCTTCTCTCCGCCTCTCCTTTCTCTCTCTCTCTCTTCCTCTCTATCTCTCCCCCTCACTCCTTCTCCCTATCTCTCTCCCTTTCTTTCTCCTATACATCCGTTTTCCTCCATCTCTTCCATTCCCTCTTGCTCTCATTCTCTCTCTCCCTCTCTCCGTTTCCCTCCTACTCTCTATCTCTCTCTCACTTTCACTTTAACTCTCTCACCATCTATCCCCATCTCCCTTTCTTCCTCTCTCTCCCTCTTTTTTCCCCTCCTCCCTCTCTCTATCCCTCTCTCCTTCTCCCTCTCCCTCCATGCATCCCTCTCTTCCTCCTTTTCCCCTCCCGCTCCCTCTCTCTCTCCCTTTCTCTCTTCCTCTCTCCCTCTTTTTCCTTCTCTCCCATCCCTTCTCTCTCTCCATCCCTCTCCCTCACTCTCTATCTCTTTCTCTCTCTTACTCTCCCTCTCCTTCTACCTCCCTCTTTTCCCCATCTCAATATCTCTTTCCCTCTTCCTCTCCCTCTCTCCCTCTCTCTCTCTCTCTCTCTCTCTCTCGAACTCCATCTCTCACTCCCTCTCTCTCACTCCTCCCTCTCTCCCTCATGCCCTCTCTCTCCTTCTCGCTCTCCCTCCCTCTACCCCTCTCCCCTCTCGTTCTTCTCTCTATCCTTCTCTATCTCTCCTCCTCTCTCCCTCTCTCCCATTCTCCCTCTCTCCCTCTCTCTACATATCTCTCTTCTTCCCACTCTCCTACTTCCTCTCCCACTCCTTCACTCTCTCCCTCTCTCTATCTCACTTTTGCTCTCTCCCTCTCTCTCTCACTCTCTATCTCTCTTTCATTCTTTCTGTGTCTCTCCCCCTCTCTCCCTATTTCCTTCTCTTCCTCTCTTTTTCCCTCTCTCTTTCCCCTTCTCCCTCTCTCAATGTCTCTCTCCCTATCCCTCTCTCCCTCTCTCGCCCCTCCCTCCCTCTTTATCCCTCTCTTCCTCGCTCTCGCCCTCTCCCTTTCCCTCCGCCTCTCTCTCTCCCTCTTTTTCTATCTCACCCTCTCTTTCGCTTTCTCTCTCCCTCTCAATCTCTCTATCTTCCTCCCTCTACCTCTCTCTTGCTCTTTCCCTCTCCATCTTGCTTTTCCTCCCTCTCACTTTCACACTCTCTCTCCTTTCCCTCTCTCCCTCTCTTCCCCTTTCTTCCCTCTTCCTCTCTCAACCAATCTCCCTCTTCATCCCTCTCACTCTAGCTCTCCCACTCTTTCCCTCTCCCTCCTTCTTTCTTCCTCTCGCTTGCTCTCTTTCTTTTTCTCCTTCTCTCCCTCTCTTCCTCTACTACTCTCCCTCCCTCTCTCTTTCTTCTAACTCCCTATCTCTCTATCCCTCTATCCCTCTATCTCTTTCTATCTCACTCCCACTCTACCTCTCACTCTCTCTCCTTTTTTCTCTCTCCCTCTACTTGTCTCCCTCTCTCCCCCTCTCTCCTTATCTCTCACCTACCCCCTCTCTGTCCCTTTTGTTTTCTCTCTCTCTCTCCCTCTTTCTCCCTATCCCTCCCTTATCTCTCTCCCTCTCCCTTCATCTCCCACTTCTTGTTCTCTCTCACCCTCTATCTCTGTTTCACCTTCCTCCTCCCTCTATCTATCCCTTGCTCTCCCTCTTTCTCTCCCTCCCTCTCTCTCTCCCTCTTCCTCTCTTCATCTATCTATCCTTCTCTCTCCTAATCTTCCTCCTATTTCCCTCTCTATTCATCTCACTTCCCTTCTTTCTCTCTCCCTTCCATTCTTTATCTTTCTCCTTCTATTTCCCTCTCTCACTCTCTTCCTTTCTCTCTCTTGCTCTCTCCCTCTCCCTCTCCCTTTCTCTCTCCCTCTCTTTGTCAATCTCACTCCCTCTCCTCCACTCTCCCTCTCTCTCCCTTTATGCATCTCTCTCTTTCTCTTCCTTGCCCTTTTCCTTTCGCTCTCTCTCTTACTTTCTCCATCTCTCTCACCTTCTCTCCCTCCATTTCCATCTCTCTTTTCCTCCTAATTTTGTCTCAATCTCTCCCTCTTTCACTCTTTGTCTCCCTCCTCTTTCTTCTCCCTCTCTTCCTCTCTCTCGACTCCCTCTCATTCACTCTTTCTCTTTCCTCTCCCTCTCCCTCTCTCTCCCTCTAATTCTTCCTCTCTCTCCTTTTCTCCATCTTATTCTCTCTTCCTCTCTCTCCCTCTCTATCCCTCTCTCTCTTTGCCCTTTTTTCTTTCAACCTCTCCCTCTAGCTCCCTCTCTTACCCTATCTCCCTCTCCCTCTCTCCCCTCTCTCTCCTTCCCTCTCCCCTTGTCTCTTTCTCTCCCTCTCCTACTCTCCCTTACCCTCTCTTTCTCCCCACTCTCTATCCCTCTCCTTTTCTCTCCCTTTCTCTCCTAATCTCTTTCTATCTAATTCTTGCTCTCCCTCTCTCGTCTCCCTCTACGCCTGTCCGTTTCTCCCTATCTCTCATCCACCCCCTCTCTCATCCCTTTCTCTTTTTCTCCCACTCTCTCCTTTTCTCTCTCTCCTCTTTCTCTCGCCCTCCCTCTCTCTTTCTCCTTCTCCTTCTCCCACTCCTTCTTTCTCTCCCTCTCTCCCCATCTCTCTCTCCCTCTTACTCTCCGGCTCTCTCTTTGTCCCTCTAACTCTCTGCCTCTCTCTTTCTCCCTCTCACTCCCTCTCTATATCTCCCTCTCTCCCTCTCTCTATTTACCCCTTACACGTCCTCTTTCTCTTCTCTCTCTCTCCCCTCTACCTTTCTCCATCTCTTTGTCCCTCTCTCTCTCAATCTCCCTTGCTCCCTCTCTCTATTCATATCACTTCCCCTTACCCTCTCCCTCCCCCATTCATTCTCTCTCCTTTTACCTCTCTCTCTCACTCTCTTCCTTTCTCTCTCTCGCTCTCTTACTCTCTTTCCCCTTTTTCTCTCTCCCACTCCCTATCCCTTTCTCTCCCTATCTCCTTCTCCTCTCTCTCAATCTCACTCTCTCTCTTACCCTCTTCCTCTCTCTCTCCCTCTTTATATTTGTCTCTTTATCTCCCTCTCCCTCTCCCTCTCCCTCGCTCTTGCCTTCTCTCCCTCCCTCTTCATCTCTCTTTTCCTCCCTCTCACTTTGTCTCAATCTCTCCCTCTCTCTCCATCTCTCTCGCTCTCCCTCTCATTTTCCCTCAATCTTCTTCTCCCATCCTTTCTCTCTCTTCCGCTCTATCACTCCTTCTCTTTTCCACTCCCACTCCCACTCCCTCTCCTTTTCTCTCTCCCCTCATTTTCTCTCCCCATCTCCCTTTCATTCCCTCCCTCTCTTTCCCTTCCTATCTCTCCTTATCCCTCCTCTCTCTCCCCATCTCCCTTTCATTCGCTCCCTCTCTTTCCCTTCCTATCTCTCTTTATCCCCCTCTCTCCCTCTCTCTCTCTTTTACTCTGTCTCCTTCTCTCCCTCACTCTCATCCTCTCTCTTCCTCTCCCTCGCTCCCCCTTCTCCTTGCCCTTCCCTCTCTCCGCCTCTCGTCTCACTCTCTCCATCTCCCTCTCTTCCTCTCCCTTTCTCTCCCCCTCACTCTTTCTCCCTCTTTATCTCTCTCTTCCTTCCTTTCTCCCTCTCCCTCTCCCTCTCCCCCTCCCTCCCTCTCTCTTTCTCGTTCTCTCTCTCCTTCTATATCTTGCTCTTCCCCTATCTCACTTTCTCTCTCCCTCTCCCTCTCCCTCTCCTCTCCTCTTTCTCTTTCTCTAACTTTCCATCTCTCTCTCCCTCTCCCTCTCCCCCTTTCCCTCTCTTACCCAATGTCCTTCTCTCTCCTTCTTGTCCCCTATGTCCCCCTCTCCTTCCCTATCTTTCTTTGTCTCTCACACTTTCTCCCTCTATATGTTTCTTTATTCATCACCCTCTCCGTTCCTCTCTCTCCCCCTCTCTCTTTCTCTCCCTCTCTCTATCTTACCCTCTTTCCTTCTCCCTCTCCCCCTCTCTATCTCCCTCTCCATCGATCCCCCTCTCTCTCCCTCTCCCCGTCTTCCTCTTTTTCCCTCTCCCTCTTTTCCTCCTTCTCTCTCCCCCTCTCCCTCTCTCACCCTCTCTCTTTCTCACTTTTTTTTGAATAGAGGTCGGTACCTATATAATTTTACCGATTTGAGAAAAATGAGTACATGAGGGGACAATCCAGCCTAACCCAACAAACTAGTGGGACAAGGAAGCCTTAACCCTAAAGATAAGAGAACACTCGATAATTAAACAATCCCATCCTACCTAGTCTATTAACCGATTTTACCTTTAAAGATAACTGTGCATAACTGCTAAAATTAGTTTCTAACTCATGTTGAATCGTCTCATCGACCAACCAATCTACCACCATGTTTTGCTCATGCCAAATATGCTAAAATGTGTGATTACTCCATAATTCATGACATTCTCAAACTAGGTATGTAAATAATTAAGGGACTTTGTTAGTGCCTAATATAATATTGATAGTTACCATTGAATCGGATTCAATACTCAATGAGTCAAGATTCGGTTCCTTACACGAACTAACCCATCCCTAAGTGATAATAGCTTTGCCTTCAAGTTAGTTCTGTCCCCATAATAGTGTGCAAAACCGGTGACAAAGGAGCCTAAAAAGTTCGTATTACTCCACCACTCGAAAAAAACCCATCTCTAGCCAATCTATCAACATTTAATTTAAATTTACCAAAAGGTGGTATTCCCACTCTCTTAGTTTTTGACGAGATTAGTGTGATGCCTAAATCCTAAATCTTCCTTATATCGATCACATTGAGAGGCTTTTTTGGCACGGATAAGCTATGCATATCCCTTAGTTACTCAATCACTCATCTCATTATATCACCTACTATCATTGGTTCATCCTCATATTTTGCTTTACACTAACTTTTGCATAACTCCTATAAGATGAAACAGAAGATACCAACTTAGCACATACCGATTGAGTAGTGAATGAGAAAATCCATGTCTATACATACTCCTCTAATGAATTCCACCTACTCGTCACACCTAAAGATTCTTCCAAAATGCCTCCACATTAGCCTCATAACTTGAGATTCTAGAAACAAGTGTAACATGGTTTTTGCCTTAGGATTCGAGCAACGACAAGCAAATTGACACTATTAGAATGTGTAGATCTTGATTACAAGATTTAACTACCAAAGCACCTCTAAGCCATTCCACATAAACATAGCCACCCTTGTTGGAATGTAAGGGTTCAAAATTGGAGAAGCCCATGCCCATCTAGGAGAGGGATGATGGATATAATTCCAATATGCTTTAGTCTCAAAGTCCCCTATTTGCATGAGGGTGCAAATCAATCTATCCTCTACTAACTCATCAACCTTTATATGTTTCACTTCTTCATAAATCCAATATGGAATGAAGGAAAGGAAGTCATCTAGTTCTTACAATCCTTCCCTCACTCGTGAGCCTTATATCTATAGGTAACGGAGACTCTAAAATCGTACCACACCAATTAAGACCCCAAAAAGAAACTACAACCTTTCCTATGATCCATTGGCTGACCAAGAGCAAGGATTGTAAATGTGGAAAAATGCTTTTCCAAATATGTGAGGACATTTTCGAAAGCTTCCCCATATCCTAATACCTCATTCATAAAAATCGAGACCAAAGGCTTGATCCGAAAATATAGGACCATGTTAACTTTGCTTGTAGAGCTACCATCACTTGCTCTAATCCACGAACCCCCAATCCACCTTAGAAGGTAGAATAGACCTATCGCCGGGAGACCTAGTGATGGTAGTTTTCCCTAGAAGAGCTCTATAAAAAGTTAGCCATCCGATTCTCAATTCTCCAAAGTGTGCCCTTAGGCACTAGGATAACGACTAACATATGAATTAGTATACTTCATATAACTGATCGGAGTTAAGTTAATCTAGCACCAAAGGATAATAAATTTACCTTCCAACTAGACAACCGCTACTTAATCTTCATCTCTAGTGGTAGAAAGTAAACTTGATGCATTCTACTTGTGAACAGAGGAACATGCAAATACTACAATGTGAATTGGAAATGACCACATCTTGTATACTACTTTACTAAGCTATTTTTTGTGCTAACATATTTTTAGGGGTCTAGAACCCACTCTTAGCCATATTAAATAATTTCTATGAGCACTCTTCATACTTAGAAAACAAACCCCTCAATGTGTCAAAGACCGTTTAGATCCATTCATGAACAACAACATGTCATCCGTATAGAACGGTGAGAAATTAATAAAGGCCCCTCGGCAACCTATATGGCTGAATTAGACCTTCCACCATATATTGTCTAAGGTTAACCGAAAGGATATGCTGGACCAAAATAAACAACGGAGGTGATAGAAGGTCCCCTTGTTGAAAAACCTTGTATGATTTAAAGAATCGAAGTTCCTTTTCTAAATTCGAATTACATAGCACACGTTCCCGAGACTTCTATACACTAAGTCACACCAAGTTTAACTAAACCCTATCACACGCATGAATTTTAAGAGAAAATGCCACTTGACCCTATGATAAGCTTTTGACATATCCGAGTTTAAAAATATGGTTATCCCTTCATATTTAAACTTGCTATCATCTCTTGGGCTAGAGCCACATTTTCTAAGATGCTTCATCCTTTAACAAAATAGCTTGTTTCAAATCAATTAAATTAGGAAGGACTACATTGAGCCTATTAGCTAAGATTTTTGAATTAATTTTATAGCTCAAATTAGATAGACTTATCGACCTCAAGTCACTTAGGGAACTCGGGTTTTCCACCATTAGAATCAAAACTAGGATGCAAGAAGACATATACTTAGGGATCCGACCTCTCCTAAAAAAATCTTGCACTACCGTAATAACCTCGGATTGAACCACATTCTAACATCCTTCGTACAAATGTCCTATGAATCCATCCTAACTAAGTGCATTAGATGTATTCAGTCCATCAATGCATTTAGAAATTTTGGTTCTTAGTTGTATATTTATGCCCTCTATGATGCTCCTTGGAACCCTTGTAAATAAAGAATAATGGTTTCATCGTTTCTCTAGCCAAAAAGAAAGACTGGAAATAGCTTATCGCCTTAGCCTCTATCTCGGACACATCTTTCATAAAAGTCTCATCCCGTTTCTATAGTCGAAGGTCATTTTCCTCACATTATCTTTAATACATAAATGAAAGAACTTTAGTTTCTATCTCCCTCAACAACCCATTTAATTCATGCTTTTTATCTCAACGTGTCCTCATCCTACTAGATTAATAGCTAATTCGGGTTTTCTATCTTGAAGAATATCAATCGACCGATCATTCCAACTCTGCACCAATTCCATATCCAACCGATAAATTTCATCTTACAACCCTTCCATTTTTCAATGAATGTTACCCAAAACCTCCCAATTCCACACATGTAACTTACTCCTCAAATGTTTAAGCTTCTAATGAAGAATTTCCATAGGTGAATCCTAGGCTATAATATTCCATGAGTCCCTTACAAATTCCTAAAAATTATGGTGTTCCATCCACATTTGCTAAAATTGAAAAAGTCCCTCTCATCCCCATTGCTATGGCACCTAAACTAACACTAGACTATGATTTGACATTGTTCTTACAAAGTGCTCAATTACAAGGTTCGGCCTTGTAGCAATATACAAACCATTAGCCTTAACTCTATCCGAGCCTCTCCTAAATTCTTGCTAATCTTGACTAATTATTACACCAAGTAAATTTGCTACCTTAGTAACCCAAATTTGATCTACCAATTCTATCATAGCAATTATTAAAGTCAAGCATAACCCACATATCCATACTATTACCACCTATCTTCTCATCGGTATTCGATATAATGTGAAAATCACCACCCATAAGCCAAGGGTGTAATTCCCGCCTTTCCATCCGATTGCAACTACCATATACTTTTGAAACTCGTAGTTCACCCTCCTAATAACCCAAAATACTAACAATAACTACTTGTTTATGATTTGCCTCACAAGTCATCGAAATGTCCTCATCCCAAAGTATTTTTTTAGGTTAAAATGAGTGTAATATTTGTATTTAATATGCTAAGCTATGTTATCTATTATATCCCCCTATCTTGGGATCAATAATAGCTAAAAATTTTAACCTATGCTATTTTTTCAAAATTTTAATAGAATTAATTGAATAAGTGTTTCCATACCTCTAACATTCGGAAGATACCGACATGATGAAATTGATATAAAGGTAGAAATTAGTGCTTTAAAAGTTGACCTTATCTTTCTATTGCAGTTCGGTAGTTGAAGTTTCTTGATTGTAGATAATTTTTGAAACTTCTTAAAATTTTCCTTACTTTTTCCAGATCAGCCCCTTAAACATCTAGACTTCCCAAATATAAATGATGAAAGTTATATGTCTCCCATTCATGCTCCGTATCCGAAACGGATCCTTTCCACCCTACTTTATTACACTCTAAACCTTACTTGGTAACCTCTTCCACCTTGACATGTTGTAACCCACACACCTTATCCTTATTAGATTCCACTAATTGCCTAAGCTTCACAATATTGCCCACTACCGAATAGTCCACAGGATGATGTATCCGGCCTTTCAAGAGTTAAGCCCATTGCCCATGAAACTTAATACCCCCGAACTAGTAGTCATTGATCCTTCATTCCCTCTTATTTCCTTACTCATCTCTTATTCACTATTCGTGATACTAAACTATCGAAGCTACATTCACATACTCGATCTTGTCATTTGGTGCATCTATATCCTTAGACGCTACTAGAGTTACCTTGACCTTGGTGTTGTCCGAATTGTCAATGTTCATATTTAGGTCACTTAAATTTTGTAACCTATCCTCTTGGTCACCACCAAATCCCTTTTTCCTAACATCTCACCCTTTTTCTTCTAAGTTTTCACCGACTTGACTTACTTACTAACAACATCATTAATGTACAAATTATTTCCCAATGGCTATGTCCCCCACTTCCATGCTCCAAATTACTAACATGGTTAGAGCCAAACACTTTCTTCAATTTCCCTATGGTTTCCAAATCCACACACTCTATGTCTTTTAGCACTTCCAATACTGTAAAATGATTTTTAGCCGTGATTGATTCCGTTAATTGACTCGATTTACCCCCACCTATAACTACCTTAGCCTTCCTATGCATGGTATCTAGTATAGCCATCACACCTCTTTTTGAATACTCATATAGTATGTCATGTTTATTTTCCATGCTATGCTCCCTCTCTTTAATATTCTTATGAGATTCCTATCAGCTCCCCCAAGAGATGTCAATATCTTTTTTCTTGACACCGAGCCCATTGAGTAGACTCTCGTCGCTTTGCTATCTTGTTCATACCTATATCACCTAACTTCCCATACTATTTCGGTACCTCTCCTACCCGAAGCCTCCTTAATTTCTTTCGACGAGCCTTATCGAATGACCTATAAGACCACACCCATTGCAATATATTAAGTTCCCCTTATATTTATCCTTTGCCAAAAATCGTGCTTCTTGGAACTACCCACCCAAATCCTACTGGGTAATGGTTGACAAACATCTACTTTTAAACAAATCCGAGCATACATAGGATGAGTTAAATACATGGTTCTTTCATCAACCCTTAAAAATCCTCCGATGCCTTCCCCAATATGTTTCAAATATGATGGATTGAAATATAGTAGATGCAAGTACATCTCGCCCATGTAGAGATGATTGGACCGTCCCTCCTAAACTAAAACTCAACATTCCACTAAAAACCCTATACATATAATTCATGATTTTATGATCTTCTCTAGATAGAGCATGGTTCAAATCCCCCTCTAATTCCAATTTCCCTATGACATGTCTTGGGTTTAACAACCCAATTATTGATTCTCCTATTAGGTTCCATAGCCACTCGAATATACCTGGAAGATGCCTTTCACTTATGGTCATCTTGTTAAAAATTAAAGGATAATGGTATGATTAAATTGAGTAACTATCGACTCCGACGCAATTGAAGAAAAGAAACATTGGTTCAGAGTTAATATATGTTGTTTGTCTTGGAGTAAGAGGTATATCTTTTAAAGGATAAGACTTTTGAGAACTAGATCTATTTCCTTGCCCTCCTCCAACGGACGTTGTAACTTTAGCATATGATAAGCCTACAAACATTGTTGATTGTAACTCCCATGAAATTTATTAATTACAAACATATATACATGTTTAAATGTTCATAAAAATGCCTACATTAAGTAAAAGTAATGGTATGAATTGTTTTAAAAGTTTTTTATGATAACGGTATGTTTGACTTTTACGTGGGGAATTTCGAGAGGAAACATTTCTAGATAATTAAGTTAATTATCTTCGGGATATTTCGAAGTATTTGAGATGCATTATATTAGTAAGAAATGTGTTGTAAAATTTTAGGAACATTGGAACTTATTTTTGGGAAATTTTTTGAATTGTTAAAAGAAAAATTTTCCGAATTTTAGGGGTGAAAAATTCCAAATTTTATGTGATTTATTTAGGGATCTTAAAGTAATTTCGGGTAAAACTCAAAGAAGTAAAATTTTTTCATCTATGTTTCTAATAGCTCTCTATAAATTTCATGATTTTCAAATATATATATATATATAAAGTTATGGTCGATTTAGTACGTACTATTTGGATGTACCACTACCGAAAATTTTACAAAAGAAAATTCCGAGTTCGGGGAGAGGGATTTCCAAACTTTAATGGAAAGAAATGAGTCTAGTTACTTAAACTTGGTTAGTTAGGGTGTTTAGTTAGCCTAAGTACTTAGTTAGACACCTAAGCCACCCTAATAAATGAACTAAGGCCAACTCACCTTCCTTTTGACTTCAAACCGACCAGCTTGCTTCCTTAGTCACCAAGTACTTTCCACCTTCGCCAATTGATTCAAGGCAATTGTAAAAGGGGAAGAAAAATGGAAGTATATAAGGGAAAGAGAGGGTTAAATGGCTGGAACTTTCAGCCAAAAATCGTGGAGCACCACGAAAGAAAAGAGAGAAAACCGTGATAGGGAGAGAAAAAGAAAGAAAAAAAGAAAGAAAGAAAAAGAAAAGAAAAAGAAAAGGAAAAAGGAAGGAAAATCTAGCAAATATTTTAAGGAAGCATATATTATAGTAAGTAGGTTTTATTTATGCTTTTAATTTCCATTTTTATGTGTTTGAGTGATGTATTGGTTGAGTTGTTTGTTGTATTGTTGAGCTTGGTTTGTGTTGGTGGATTTATGATGTATTGGCTTGATCTACTTCGAATGTTATGTAGGTGATGAATTGTTATGTTTATAATGCCTAGTACATGTCCAAGTATGTGAAAATGAATTGGATTGGACTTGGACTAAATTTAATTGGACTAAAATATGGTTAATGTGAGTTAGAATGAATGGCTAAATCGGTGTTATTAAGGAGTAGTTTTTGTTCGACTTTGGTATTGCCTGTTCAAGGACCTTAGGTTGACTTTTGGGTGAATATTAAAGAATAAAAGTTTTTTTTATCTATGTCTTGAATAACTCTTTATAAAATATTTTCATTATTAGATTTATATAGAAAATGTTATGCCTATTTTAGTACAGATTGTGTTGGGCGAACTACTCGTTGGAGAGATTGAATCTTAAACTTCAAAATTATGTTATGAATTGTGTGTTTGGTATTTAAACCTAATTTTTGGATATGTTATGAATAAATATGTATAGTTTATAATAACAAAAGGATAGGATTTAATTATTCCCAAAAGTTGTTACGTCACCTACTTGATTAGAGGTTGCCTTATAATAAACCACAAATTGGAAAGGAGGGGAAAATGAATTCCTAGGGTTTCACTCAAGAACCCTTTCGGCCTAAGTAAGAAAATGAATAAGATTGGACCCATTTTATGTAATTAAGGGCATATGACTCAAGTACAATTTAATTAGGTGTACATTAGTAAGTTGGGATGAAAAAGTAATCTTTGGCCACTTTAAGGACCTATTCGGCTTAAACCCTAAACTATGCGGATTAGGATTCCAATCCTTCAATTCCATAATTAATGGTTTGAGTACACCCTAATAAGTATAAAAGCACATTTAGATAGGAAAAAATTGCTATGTAAACTGAAATTTTGACCTAGAACATTTAAAATCCTAATTCAGACCCAAAATGCCATAATTTAGGTTTGAAGAGAAAATATCACCTTAATATGTTTTAAAATTGTTTAAAATGCTACTAATTACATATGTCAAGTGAAGGATGAATTGTATGATGAGACTTACTAAATTTAACGAGAGGAAAGTGCCTACATTTAACATAAAGTTTATAAATTGACTAATATGAGTCAATGGTAATTGATTTTCCTTAGGGGAAATATTATGGAAGTGATATAGGTATATATCGAAAACCTTATGTGGATTGGAACTCGAGCATGATTTGATAGTCTAGGGTCTAGCACCTATAGGGTGTTTAATAGGGTAAACGTAACTTCACGTGCATCATATGCATTCAAAGATGGATTAAACCGAGTAAATGATTATTGAGGTTATTCGACAATAACCGATTACTACCGAGGTTATTCGATAGTAAATGATTATTGAGCTTATTCAATAGTAAATGATTGCCGAGGTTATTCGACAATCATCAAGAATAGAAGCGGACTTACTAATACCTAGGGTATCCTTAACATTTTAAATTGATGAGAATAGTGGGGGTAGGTAGAAAAACATTGCATAACACATGCATCACCCTACTTATTGAGCTTTGGTTCACCCCGTTTGTTCTTACATGCCATGATAGGTAAAACCGATAGTGATACCGATAAGGACATTGTCGAATCCTTCAAAAGGGCTCATGTGTGACACAAATACACTCGGAATCTATTTTTTGTTTGTAATTTAGGGGTATGGTGTCAATAGGGGATTAAATGACCTCTTAAATAGTCCGTAGATTTATTGTTTTTGTTAGCAGTATTTGCTATCGATATATAGTTTTTTTATATTTTTCATCTATACTATGTTATTAATTTTTGAGCATGTACATACATGTGCACTGCTCGAATTAGATTATGTCGAGCATGATGCACCTACTCAATTATCCGGGTAATAGAGAGTGGACTAGGGCGAGGGCGCCATATTGATATACTCTACTCCTATAATATTTCCTTACCATTCGGTATGATGCCCGAGTTAATTATCCCTAATCCTATAGCCTACTCGGTTATATTTCACAACAAGATAAGTTTTTCAACTTGGGTCGATCGAAGCTCATTCTCCTACATCATCCGGGTAGAATCTCCTTTTGTTGCGGCTAATTGAATCTATTCAATTTGAGGGACAATAAGGGCCGATGATAGTGGTTAGGCCATGGTCGGAAGCTAAAAACTTCTTCTTCTTCATTTTCTTCTTTCTAGAGATTGTATGCTTGCTCTTACTTTTTCGGAGCTAGGGGTCCCAATTAGTGTGTTTCTCCCCGTCTCATCCCTATCTCTCATACACTTTATCTCTGTCTACCTCTCCCTTTTTCTCTCCCTCTCCCTCTCTCTATCTTTCTCTCCCTCTCTTCCAATCTTCCTTCATCTCTCTATCCCTCTCTCTTCCCCTCTCTTTCTCCCTCTCCCTCTCCCTCTCCCTCTCCCTCTCCTCTCTCTCACTTAATCCTTCTCTCCCTCTCCCTCTCTCTATCCCTCTCTCATTCTCTCTCTCTTTCTCTCCCTCTCTTCTCCCTCTCCCTCTCTCTCTCACTCTCTCTCTTCCCTTCTCTCCCTCTCTCTTGCTCTCCCTCTCATTTTCCCCTCTCTCTTCCTCTCTCTCTCTTCCTCTCTCCTTATCCCTCTCCTCTCTCTCACTTAATCCTTCTTTCCCTCTCCCTCTCTCTATCCCTCTCTCACTCTCTCTTCCTTCTATCCCTCTCTCTCTCACTCTCTCTCTTCCCTTCTCTCCCTCTCTTTTCCTCTCCCTCTCATTTTCCCCCTCTTTCCCTCTCTCTCCCTTTCTCTCTCCCTCTCCCTCTCCCTCTCTTTCTCTTTATCTAATTCACTCTCTCTCCTCTCTCTCCCTCCCTCCCTCTCCCTCTCTCCCTCTCTCTTCCTCCTCCCTCTCTCTCCCTTCCTCCCTCTCACTCTCTTACTCTCTTCCCGCTCCTCACTCTCTATAACTCTCTCCCCCTCCTTCTCTCCCCTTGTTTCCCTCTCCCCCTCCATCTCTCTATCATTCTCTCTCCCTCCATCTACCTCCCTCCTCTCTCTCTCCCTCTCTCTATCTCTCGCCTTCATCCCTCTCTTTCTCTCCTTCTTCCTCTCTCTCTTTCACTCTTTCTCCGCCCCTTTCCATCTCTCTCTTCTACCTATTTACTATGTCTCTCCCCCTCCCTCTCTCCCCATTTGTCCCTCTCTATAGTTCTCCCTCTAGTTTTCCCTCTCTCCCTATCCCTTCCTCTCTTTTTTCCTCTGTCTCACTCCCTCCCTCTCACTCTCTTTCTCCTTTTCACTCTTTCCCACTTTGTCCCTCCTTACCTCCCCTTTCCTCTCTCTCTCTCTCCCTCCTCACTCCCTCTCCCTCTCACACTCTCTCTCTCCCTCTCTCACTTCTTCACTCCCTTTCTCTCCTCATCCCTCTCACTCTCTCCTCCCTCTCTCTCTCCTTCTCTCGTTTCTCCATCTCTCCTTCTCTCCCTTCCTCTCTCTATCCCTCTCTCCCCCTTTCTCCCTCCTCTCTCTCCCTCTCCCCCTCACTCTCCCTCCCTCTCTCCCTCTCCCTCCTCTTTTTTTACTCTCGCTCAATCCCTCCCTAACTCTTACTCTCTTGCCCTCTCCTTCTCCCTCTCCAACTATCTATCTAACCCTCTCCCCATCACCCACTCTCTCCCTCTCTCTTCCTCTTCCTTTTGCTCTCTATCTCTCACTCTCTCTCACTCTCATTCTTTCCTTCTCTCTTACCCTCTCCCTCTCCTTCCTTGCTTTTCCCTCTCCCTTTCCCTTTCACACTCTTTTTGTCCCTCTTAATCTCCCTCTCCCTTTCTCTAGCTCTTCCTCCCTCCCTTTCACTCACCACTGCTCTCTTTTTTCTCTCTTACTCTCTACCTCTCTCTCTCTCTCTCCTAATTCATGTCTCCCTTTTGCCTCTCTCCCACACCCTCTCCCTTCCTCTTTCTCTCTCCCTCTCCCTCCCTCACGCTTTCCCTCTCCCTACCTCTCCCTCTCTCTATCTCTATCTCTCTCCATCTCTCCATCTCTCCCTCTCTTTATCTCGTTCTCTTTCATAATCTATCTCTCACTCCCCCTCTCTCTCTCCCCCTTCTCTCCCTCTTTCCATCTCTCTCTCCCTCTTTATATTTCTCTTGCTCTTCCTTTCTCTCTCCCCCTCTCTCCCTTCCCTCTCTCACTCCCTATCTTCCTATCTCCCCTATCTCCCTCCCTCATTCTCTTTCTATGCATCTCTCTTCCTCCCTCTCTCTCCCTCTTCCTCTCCCTCTCTCTATCTCTCTCTTGCTCTCTTTATCTCTCTCTATCTCTCTCTTGCTCTCTTTATCTCTCTCTATCTCTCTCCCTCTCTTCCACTCTCCCTCTTTCTTTCCTTTTCTCCCTTTTTCAACCTCTCACTTCCTATCCCTTCCTCTCTCGGTCTCTCTTGCTCTCTCCCCCTCCCTCTCTCCATCCCTTTTTTCTACCTCTTTCCCTATCCCTCTCATTTTCTCTCTCTGTCTCCCTTACAATCTCTCTTTTTTTATCTCTCTACCTTCCTCCCTTTTCCTCTCTTTCTCTCTCTCCCTCTCCCTTTCCCTCTTCCTCTTTTTCTCTTTCTTTCTGCCTCTCCCTCTCTATCTCTCTCTCTTCCATCCTTTCACTTTCACACTCCTTCTCCTTCTCTCTGTCTCCCTCTCTCCCCTTTCTTTACCTCTCCCTCTATCCCTTTCTCTCCCCTAATATTCCAATCTTTTTATCTCACTCTTACTTTTTGACTCTCTCCCTCCCTCTCCCTCTCTCTTCCTCTCTTATTCCCACTCTCTATTTTCTCTTCCTCTCTCCCTCTCTCTCTCACTTTTCCTCTCTCTCCCTCTCTCTCCCCCTCTCTATCTTACTCTCTTTTCCTCTCTCTTCCTCACTCTCTCTTCCTCTTTTCTTCTCCTCTTTCTCTCTCTCCCTCTCATCTCTCTATGAACATCTCTCCCTCTCCCTCTCTCCCTCTTTTCTCTCCCACTCCCTCTCTTGCTCTCCCTCACCCATCCTTAATCCCTCTCTCCTTCTCCCTCTCTCTCCTTCTCCCTCTCCTCCTCTCCCTCCTCTCATCCTCTCCCTCTCCCTCTCCCTCTCCCTCTATCCCTTTTTCTCTTTCCCTCTCCCTAATTCCCTCTCTCGCTCTCCCCATCCCCCTTTCTCCCTCTCCATCTCGCCCTCTCTCTCTCACTCTCCCTCCCTCTCTCCCTCTCCCCTTTTATCCCTTTCTCTCTCACACTCTCCCTCTTTCCCTCTCTCTCCCCTCCCTTCTCTTTCTCTCAATCTCCCTTTCCCTATCTCCCTCTCGCTCCCTCTCTTCTCTCTCCCATCTCTCCTTTTCCCTCTCTATGTCTCCCCCTCCCTCCATCTCCTACTCTATCTCCCTCATTATCTCTATATCTTTCCCTTTCCCCTCCATCCATCCCCCTCTCCCCTCCCTCTCTCCTTCTCTATCCCTCTCTCTTATCCCCTTCTCTCTCAAAACCTTTTCCCCCACTCTCATCACTATCTCCTCTCTCTCTCCCTCCTCTCTTAGTTTCCCTGTTTCTCTCCCCCATGTCTTCCTCCCCTCTTTTTGCCCTCTCTCCCTCCTTCTCTCTCCCACATCGCCTTCTCTCCATCTCACTCCTCCTCTCCCTCCCTCTCTTCCTCTCTCTCCTTTTCCCACTTTGTATCTCTCTCCTTCTCTCTCTCCCTCCCTTTCTTTCTTTCCCCCTCCCTCTATCTTGCTCTCCCCACCTCTCCCTCCCCTTCTCTCTCCCCTCCTCTCCCTCTTGCTCTCTATCTCTCTACCTCTCTCTCCATCACTATCTCACCCTCACCCTCCTCTTCGTATACCTCTCTCTCGCCCTCTCACACCCTCTATCTCACTCCTTTCATCTCTCGTTTTCTCTCTTCCTCTATATCTCTCTCCTCCTCTCTCCATTTCTTTCTCCCTCTCTCCCTCCCTTTCCCTCTCACTTCCCCTCTCCTCTCTCTTTCCTCTTCTTCCTCTCTCAACCTCTCTCCGACTATCCCTCTCTCTGTCTCCCCCTCCCTCCCTTTATCCATCCCTCTCTTCCCTCCGATATCCCTCTCCCTCTCCCTCTCCCTGTCAATCTATCTCATCCTTTCTTTACCTTTCTCTCTCTCTCTCTATCTTTCTCCCTCTACCTCTCTCTTTCTCTCTATCCCTCTCTATCTCTCTCGTCTTCCCTCTCGCTTTTATACCCTTTATCCTTTTCTTTCTCACCCTATCTCCCTCGTTATCCCTTATACTCGGCTCTCCCACTCTATCCCTCCCTCTCTATCTTCTCTCTTCCTCCCCCTCGTTCCCCTTCTCCCTCTCCCTCTTTCTCACACTCTCTCTCTTTCTCTCTTCTTCTCCTCTCCCTCTCTTCCCTTCTCCATCTCTCATATTCTCTCTCTTTCTCTATTCTTCCCCTCTCTCACATTTTCTCTTTCTACCTCTCCCTCCTTCTCCCTCTCTCTTACCCTCTCCCTCTCCTTCCCTTTCTCCTACCCCTTCTTCCTCCCTCCCTCCCTCTCTTCCTCCCTCTCTCTATCCCTCTTTCCCACTCTCCCTCTCTAGCTCTCTTTCATTGTCTCTCTCCCCTCTCTACCTCTCCTTCTCCCTCTCCCTCTCTCATTTTGTCCCTCTCCCTATCCCTCTTTATTTCAACCTCTCTCTCCCTCTCTTTTACTCCTTTTCTCCCTCTCCTTTTCTTCCTCTCTCCATGCTACCCTCTCTCTTTCCCTCTATACTCTTTCCTCTCTCTACCTCTTGTCTCCTCCTCTCCCCCTCTTTTTCTCTCTCCCTCTCTTATCTCTCTACTAACTCTCTCTCCCCTCTCTCGTATCTCTTTGACTCTTCCTCTCCCTCTTTATCTTTTTCCCTCTCCCTCCTCGCTCCCCTCTCTACCCTCCCCTCTCTCCCTATCTCTCTTTCTCCCTCCCTCCCTCCCTCCCCATCTCTCTTTCTCCCTCCCTCTCCCTCACTCCCTTCCTCCATTTATCCCTCTCCCTTCCTTCCTCCCTCTCTATCTCCCTCTCTCCCTCAATCTCTCCTAAATACACACACACTCTCTCTCACTCTTTCAATTTATCTCCCTCTCTCTCCCTCTATCTATCTCTTTCTCTCTTCCTCTCACTACCTCCCTTAATTAATTTATAAATAAATTTCTAAATTTGGAAGTTAGTTTTAAATTTGAAAGTTAGCTACCTAAGAAGGAAATTAGTTTCCTAATTTAGGTTTAAAAGTAATTTAAGAAATTGTTTTTAATGTGGGCTTCACTGAAATACTTGACCCAATTTATTTGAAAGGTCAAAATTAATTGACAATTAATTAGGCTAAAAGAGTTTGGGCCAATAGGCTTAATTTAAAAGCCTATAAGATATTTTGGTGGACAAAGAGAGGTAAGGAGAGAGAGAGAGGGAGGGAGAGAGGGAGAGGGAGAGGGAGAATAAAAAGGTGAAAGAGGGAGACAGGATGAGAGGGAGAGAGGGGAGAGTAAAGAGTGGGATTGAGAGGGAGATAGAGGGAGAGAGGAAATAGGAAGAGATAGAGGGAGATAAAGGGAGAGAGGAAATAGAGGGAGAGGGAGAATAAAAAGGTGAGAGAGGGAGAGAGGATGAGAGTGGGAGAGATAAAGAGTGGGATTGAGAGGGAGATAGAGGGAGAGAGGAAATAAGAAGAGAGAGAGGGAGATAAAGGGAGAGAGGAAATAGAGGGAGAGAGAAAGGGAGAAAGAGGGAAAGATAGAGATAGAGAGAGAGAGAAGCCGAGAGAGAGAGATGGAGAGATAGAGGAGAGAGTGTGTGTCCAAGAGGGAAGAGAGAGGGAAAAAGAGAGAGAGGAAGGAGAATATGTCTAAGAGAAAAGAGAGAGTGGGAGAGAGAGGTAGGGAGGGAGTGAGAGGAGGGGAGAGGGAAAAAAGAGAGGTAGAGAGGGAGAGAGAGAAGCAAAGAGAGGGGGAGAGAAAGGAGAGAGAGGGATTAGGAGTGAAAGAGTAGGAGAGAAAGGGAAGGAGAGGGAGAGATAGAGAGATGGAGAGAGGGAGGGATATAAAGCGAGCGAGAAGGAGAGGGAGAGGAAGAGAGAGAGGGAGAGAGAGGGAGATAAGGGGGAAAGAGGAAGAAAGAAGGAAGAGAGAGGTAGGAAGAAAGGAGAGAGAAGGAGAAAGAAGGAGTGCGGAGAGGAAGAGGGGAGGGAGGGAAAGAAAGAGGGGAGGAAGGGAAAGAGTGAGAGAAAAGAGAGAGATATAGCGAGAGAGGGAAGAAGAGGGTAAGAGAGGTAAGGAAGAGAGGAGGAGAGGAAAAGAGAGAGAAAGAGAGAAGGGAGAGGGAGAGATGGAGGGTGAGCTAGAGAGGGAGAGAGATAGAGGTATGAGGTAGAGTGGGAGAGGCATAGAGAAAGGGAAAGGGGAAGAAAGGGAGAGAGAGTGGGGAGAGAGAGGGAGTGGGAGAGGGAGAGAGATGAAGTAGATGAGAGAGTTAAGAAGGAAGGGAGCAAGGGTAAAGAGGAAGAGAGTGGGAAAGGGAGAAAGGGATAGGATAGAGGAAGAGAGATGAGGAGAGAAAGGTAGAGAGAGTTAGAGAGAAAGATAGAGAGGGAGAGAGATAGATGAGGGAAGAAGAAGAGAGAGGGAGATAGAGAGAGACGTGGAGAGAGAGAGAGAAAGAGGGACGGGGAGAGAAAGGCAATGAGAAAGAGAAAGGTAAACAAAGAGTGAGAGATGTTGAGAGGGAGAGGGAGAAAGAGGGAGAGAGATAGAGGGAGGGAGTAAAAAGCGAGGAAGAGAGAGATAGGGGTAGAGAGGAGAGAGAGAAATGAAGAAAGAGAAGGAGAGAGTAGGAGAGAAGGAGAGAAAGGTAGAGAGAAGGAGATAATGGGAGATAGGGAGAGAAAAGAAAAGAAAGAAAGAAAGAGAGGGAGAGAAGGAGAGGAGGGAGAGAAAGGGAGAAAGGGAAAGAATGAGAGAGGGAGAGGAAGGAGAGAGGGAGAAGAGGAGGTAAAGGTAGAGAGAAATAGAGAGAGAGGGAGAAAGGTTAGGAGAGAGTGGGAGAGAGAGAGGGAGAGATGGAGTGGGAGAGATCTAGTAAGGGAAAAGAAGAGGGAGAGGAACAGAGGGAGAGGGAGGAGGAGAGAGGAAGGGTATGAGAGAGAGCAAGAGGGAGGGGGAGAAAGGAGGAGGGGAAAAGGAGGAGAGTAAGAGAAAGAAATGTAGAGGGAGAAAAAGAGAGAGAGGGAGGGAGGGAGGGAGAGAGAGGGAGAGAGAGAGGGAAAGGGAGAGTAAGGGAGATGAAGAAGAGAGAGAGGGGGAGAAAAGGAGAAAGGGAAAACGAGAGAGAGATGGAGAGAGGGAAAAGGAGAAAGGGATAGAGAGGTAAGGAGAGAGGGAGAGGGAGGATGAGAGAGAGAGGGAGAGAAAGGGAGAGAAAGAGGGAGATAGGGAGAAAGGGAAAGGGGGAGGGAGGGAAGGAGGGAGGGAGGGAGGGAGAGAGAGTGGGTGTGTGTAATATTTATGACCTAAAGTCCTCCTTAAATATGAAGATATTTTATTTAATTAATAAAATGTTTTTTTTAAATATAAGGAATAAGTTTAAAATTTAATTAAGAATGAAATAAACACAAGTATTATTAAAAAGAAAGATTAACGTAATGGTAAGGCTAGAATTAGAGATTGGTACCCTTAATTGATATGGTTATGTTTAACCTAAGAGCATAATAAAAAAACTAAAAGTTTAGGTACCTAATTGAAATGTTAAAAAACTTTAGGAGCTTAAATTACCTTTGGAAAAGGTTTAGGATGAGGGTCAATTTAAGGGAAATTATGTAGTTATCGAATGAAATTGGAGGGCTCAATTGTAAAGATTTAATATTTAGAAACTAAAGAGTAAAATGGTGACACTTTAGAGGACTTAATAATTAATTTTGAGAGATTAATTCCAGCCAAATAATCTCTAAAAATGGAGAGAAAATGAGAAGTGCGAAGTCGGTGCAAAGATGATAAGAGAGGAAGAGGAAAATCTAAAGGAAAAAAAGGAAGAAAAGAGAGAAAAAAGAAAAATCAAGAGATGCCATTATAAAAAACCTTAAATTAATATAAGTGTGACACACTTGGCTTTATCCTAAGGGAAAACCTTGGCTATAAATATGGAAGAAGAAGATGGAAGGAGAGGTTGGAAAATTAGAGGAAACAAGCAACACCAAAGAGACAAGGAGTTCAACCGAGAGAGAAACCACCAAACCAACACACCAAACCATTTTATGAACCTATAAACAGCCTAAAATTGGAGAACAAGAAAAGGGAGTAGAAAAAGTTCCACTTTCGCCAAAACTTTGAAGAGAAAAACGGAGGAAAGAACCAAGGAGGAAAAGAGGAAGATTGGATAAAATTCAAGTAAGGTAAGTGTAGTCCTATCTAAAACATAAGAAAATGGTATTTTTGATGTGTAATTGATGTTAAATTGGATTTTAATTATTTATGGATGAATAGTTAAATTGTTGAGATTTGCCATGTTGTTGTTGAAAGGGATGATTTTGACAATGTTTATGTGTTGCTCATGTTGGAATTATGATGACTAGATGATTAATTGGATTAAAAGAGTGCATCTTGACGTTGTCCTTATTCTTAGAACAAGGTGGTTGATTATCTTTAATATATGAATAAACAAGTGGTTTTAAGACTTCTTATTTACAAAGTGTTTGATGATATACCCAAAAGTTGTTAATGGTATTGAATTGGAAAACTTGAAACTTGGCCACTTTGTTACGTAATTTTAACCAAGATTGAAGTTTTTATTGCTTGATTTACTTAAAATATTTGATGTTAAAATGATGAAAAATGTATTAGGTTAAGAGGTTAGAGGTGAAAACTTAAGAAAAATAATATGGCATGAAAAACAATGGCGAGGAGAGGTTAATTTAAGGCTAATGGTAATTTTTGAGGTTTGGAGGCATAATATGGCATGAAAAATGATCATAATCATGTGAAAAATGGATGGATTATGTTGCTTAAACATTCAGCCATAACATATGTTTAAGGCAAGAATTGTGTTTATTGAATGTCCATGTTTGCATGCATACCGGTTTTATATGGAACAAGTATTTAATTTATTATTTATATTACATGTTCTTATGGATTTAAAGTTATTAATGTTGAGGTTTATTTTAAATGCATTTGCACATTATAATCATGAAAGAGGTTTTATATTCATGATTTTGATGAAAGGAAAAGGAAAAGGAAAAGGAAAAGGAAAAGGAAAAGAAAAAGGAAAGGTTTTCAAAAAGTAATGGCTAGGTGTCTTTTTGAAGTTAGGGGAGAGGAATGATCTCTCTCTCTCTTAAGGAAAAGATCATGCTAAGGAAATGATCTCGGTGTAGACTCTTAGCATGGAAAGGAAAATAAAGACATGCCAAAAGAATGATCTCGGTATACACTCTTAGCATATGAAGGAAAATAAGGACATGCTAAGGGAATGATCTAGTGTCTACTCTTAGCATGTAAAGGATAATACGGACATGCTAAGGGAATGATCTATTGTATACTCTTATAGTGTAATGGAAAATGTTATGGGAAGGTACCTAGTGCTTTTTTGAAGTCTTAACAATTGCTTATTTTAAAAAAAAGGCCAATTATATACACAATAGGTAGGGTGTGCTCAAAGAGGAAAATGAATTTTAAAAGGCACAAAAATGATTTTAAAATGCATTACATGCATAAAAGGTGTTACATGCATTTATGGATTACACTTACTCGGGCATCGTTCATCTTTGTTTCTTATGGTGTTGGAGAAAAGAAAGATGAATAAGTACTATCATCGAGAAATATTAAAGACTTGCCATATGTGTGCTTACTATGGAGAAAGAGGGACGAGAGGGAGGGAGAGGGAGAGAAATAGGGAGGAGAGGGAGCGAGGAAAAAGGAGGAAGAAAGGGGCGAGAGAGGAAGAGAGAGGGAGTGAGAGTGAAAGAGAGAGAGCGAGAGAGGTAGAGATGTAGATGGAGGGAGAGGGAGGCGGATTGGGAGGATGAGAGGGAGGGCGTGAGAGGGAGAGAGAAAGAGTAGGAGAAAAAGAGGGGGTGGGAGAGAGGGAAAGAGAAAGGGGTAGGGTAGATAGAGATAGACGTAGAGAGGGGGAGAGAGAGACATGGAGAGAGATAAAGAAATAGAGGGAGCCATGAGATAGAGAAGGAGAGAGAGGAAGAGGGAGAGAGAGGGGGAGAGGGAGAGAGATAGAGAGATAGAGAGAGGGAGGAGAGAGAGAGAGAGATGGAGAGGGAGGAGAGAGGGAGAAAGAGGGAGGGAGAAAGAGGGTAAGAGGGATGAGAGAGGGAGAGAGAGGGAGAGAGGGAGAATGAGAGAGCAAAAGAGAGAAAGAGATTGAGAGAGAAACGAGGGATAGAGGGAGGAGGGAGGAGAGAGGGAAAGAGAGAGAATAAGAGAGTAGGAGAGAGAGATAGAGAGAGAAAGAAGGGGAGAGAGAGGGATGAGAAGATAGAGGGAAAGAGGAAAGGAATGAGAGATGAGGAGAGAAAATGAGAGAGGGAGAGAAAGGAGGGAGGAAAAAGGATAGAGAGTTAGAGAGGTAGGGAGAGGGAGGGAGAGGGACGGAGGGGGATTAGGAGATAGAGATAAGGAGCGAGAGGGAGATGAAGAGAGAAGGAGAGAGGGAGAGATGGTGAGAGTGAGAGAGAGGAAGGGAGAGAGGGGGAGAGGTTAGGATAGAGAGGATAAAAGAAGAAAGAGTGAGATAAACAAGGAGAAAGGGGAGAGAGAAGAGATATGAAGAATGAGAGAGAAGGAGAGAGATTAAGAAAGAGAGAGAAAGAGAAAGAGGAAGGAGAGAGAGAAAGAGAGAGATTGGAAAAGAGAGATAGGGAGGGTGAGAGTAGGAGATAGAGAGGGAGAGAGGGAGAGGAGAAAGAAAAAATGAAAGGGAGAGTGAGGGAAAGAAATAGGGAGAAAGAGAGGTAGAGAGAGAGAGAAGGGAGGGAGAGATAGAGAGGAAAAGGGAGGGACAAAGGGAGATTGGGAGAGAGGAATATGAAGGGAGACAGAGTGAGAGAGGAAGAGAGAGAGATAGAGGGAGAAGAGAGAAAGTAGGCGAGAGAGGGGAGAGGGAAATAGTGAGAGAGAGGGAGGGAGAGATAGAGAGACAATGGTAAGGAAGAGGGAAATGGTGGGAGAAAGGGCGAGAAAGGAAAGTAGAGGGAGAGAGAGAATGAGTGTGAGAAAGAGAGAGATGGAGAAAGAGTAAGGGTGAGAGAGAGAGAGGGAGAAGAAGATAGGGAGGGAGAGGAACAAAGAGAGTGGGAGAGAGTAGGAGAGATAGGGAGAGAGGGGGAGAAAGAGAGGGATAAGGAGAGAGAGAGGGAGAAGGAGAGAGGAAGACAGGGAGAGAGGGAGAAAGAGGGAGGGAGGGAGGGAAATATGAAGTGATAGGGAGAGAGAAAGAGAGGAAACAAGAGGGTTAGAAAGGGAGAGGGAGAGAGAGGGAGAGATAGGGAGTAGAGGGAGGGGGAGGGAGAAAGAGAGGGGTAGAGAAAAGATAGGAGGGAAAGAGATAAGAAGAAAAGGAAAGAGAAGGAAAGAGAGAGGGTCGGAGAAAGAGAAGGAGAAAGGGAGATAAAGAAAAGGCGAGAGAGGGAGATAGAGAGGGTAGGAAAGTGGGAGAGAGAGGGAGAGAGGAATAGGGACAAGGTAAGAATAGGAGAGAGGGAGAGAGAGGGGTGGAAGAGAGAGTGAGAGAGAGGTAAAGAGGAAGAGAGGGAAAGAGTGAAGGATCATGCATTCTATGGAGGTGTGGAATGAACAAAAAAATTTTCCTCCATCTAAGGGACCAAGATCAACCCATTGAATCTACTAACCATACATGCATGAATTTAAAGCAATTGATAAAGGATTGCCTATTGTAGCATAAATTTAAATTCTTTTATTAGAAAAGTCTGTCTAAGTGTTCGACCTCTATTGATGATCCACGAAGTCCAAGTATCCATAAAGAAGCACTCAAAATTGATAGGGTGCTAGCTCCACCTTTTTTAATTTATCGTTTTCTATAGAAATCAATTCAAAGTAATTTTGCAACTACCTTAAAAGAGAAGGAAAGAGTATGGCGCACTAGGGTTTTGAAGAAAACTATTTTCTCCTTTTTTTTCTTTCTTTGTCGTATGCCCTATGTATTTTTAGGAGCGATCGAATTTTTCACACAAAAATTCTCTCCCTTTTTTTCTAGTTTTTGGCCAAACCTCTCTCTTCAAAGCTTTCCTTATGCTATATGTCTCCTCCTATTTATAGGGGAGAGTTTCCTTGTCTTGCAAGGATAAGGAGAGAGGCGGCAAATAAGTCCTAATTAGACTTATGGTTCTTGCTACCTTATCCTTTATGGACGAGGTGTTATTTTGCATGTGGTTTTTCTATCATTATATTTAAAACATTCATCCTTATCCAATAAGATTGATGTTTATCCTCCCACCAAAATATTTTAAGGCTTTTAATTAAACCTTAATGGGTCAAAACCATTATATCCTAATTAATTTATATGGACTATCCAAATAAATAATTTTAGATGATTTTAGGTAGGTCCAAATGAGGAAATTTTTTTTCAAAATACCCTTTAACATAAATTAGGAAACCCATTTCCATTTTAGGTTATTTACTTCCAAATTTTGGAACTAACTTCCAAATTAGGAAACTGATTTCTAAAGTAGGAAACTTTCCATTTTAGGAAACTTTCCATTTAAGAAAACTTTTCATTTTGGAAACTCTTTCTAAAACTTGAAACTTTCATAATTGAAAACTTTTTTCAATATCTTTGTTTCTCATTTATAATGTGAATACTTAAACTTATGCGTGTCACTCAATGGGATCCTAGATATGTTGGCAATGTATCAAGAACAAAAGACTTCTCTTTTATCTCTTGATACAAAAATCAAGATTACCCTCTATCAAGGCATCTTGACTACCCAATTATTTAGGAGGATTAGTTAATCCATTATTACCTTTCACGAGCATGGTTACCATACAATTAAATCCTTATGTTAACTTATCATAGTGTGATCTCGAACTTAGTTATTAGTCTTTTTTAATTATGATCACACAAGCTTGCTTCGATTCCCAAATGTCTTAGTACTTAGAGTAAACCAACTATGCTCTATTGGTGTACTCCTACCGTGGCCATAGATTTCTTGAATAGACATTTATCGAAGTAAATATGATAACTCCTTTAGCATACAAGGAATGACATGTCCTATCTTAGTTATACACCTACCTTCATTAGATTCCTAGTGCACCCAATTAATCACCCACGTGGAACCTATGAATGGGTTCATTGAAACAAGTGTCAAAATGCATAAGTCCTCTAATGAGATAACCGTGATAACTTTAAGTTTAAGGACCATTTGTACCCATCTCGTATGAGATTCCTATAGATCGAAACCAATTGGGCTCTCATGGTGAGTCAAATCCAGTGATATGTTCTCTAACATAAATAACCTAAGTGCTTGCTTTGGCATCGGCATGCCAATAGGTTTGAGATCTCCTACAGCCTATCATATAGCATGAGCATAGCACTATAAGTCTATTCGTATATTGTCAATGTCCATTCTTGACAATGCGATGACTTGGGATGTTTAATGATATCGGTTATATGCATTAGTGTTTATCTCACATCTTTCGATCAATCACTATTATAAATGCATATCATAAAGACTTCTATCTAATTCTACTAAATTTATTAACATAAAAAAATAAGAATTAATAAAATGAATTCTTTATTATTATTAAAATAAATGATGTAATAATTCGTTAACTTGAGCCCATTCAAACATGGTTAGATCTTCAAGACTCGCACTAACAGAGACATGGAGTGCGAGGGAGAGAGGGAAAGAGAGAGGAAGAGAGAGTAATAGAGAGGTAGAGAAAGAGAGAGAGGGAGTGAGAGGGAGAGGGAGAGGAAAAGGAAGAGAGGGAGAGAGGAAGAGAGGGGGGAATGAGAGAGGGAAAGAGAGGATGGAATGGAGGGAGACAAGGAAACATAAAGAGGGTGAGAGAGGGAGAAGAAAAACAATTAAGGGAGGAAGAGATAAGAAGAGGGACAGGTGGTAGAGAGGTAGAGGGAGAGAGGAAGGGTGGGAGAGTGAGAGAGAGAGAGATAAAGAGAGGAAGATAGAAAGCATGAGAGATATAGAGATAAAGATAGGGAGAGAAGGAGTGGGAGTGGGATAAAGGGAGAGGGGGAGAGAGGGGGTGACATAGAGATGGGGGAGAGAGGGGGAGATAGAGATAAAGAGTAAGGGAAGGAGAGAGGGAGAAAGAGAGAGTTAGAGAGGAAGGTAGAGAGAGGGAGATAAACGGAGATAAAGAGGGAGGGGGAGCAAGAGAGTGGGAGATAGATGAAGAGAGAGGGAGAGGGAGAGGGTGAGAGAGGGAGAGAGCGAGGGAGGGAGGGGGAGAGGGAGAGGGAGAGCGGGATAGAGGGGGAGAAGGGTAGAGAGAGGGAGAGAGGAAGAAAAGGAGAAAGAGATTAAAAGAGAGGCGGATGGAAAAAGGGAGAGAGAGGAAGATAGAGAGTGAGAATATCAGTGAGGGAGGGAGAAAATGAGAGAGGGAGAGCAAACGGGGAGGGAAAGAGAGAGAGAGGGAGAGAGAGGGAGAGATGGAAAGAGTGTGGGGGATATAGAGAGAGGGAGAGGAAAAGAGGGAGCGAGAGAAAAAGAGAGAGTAAGAGAGTGGGAGAGATAAAGAGAGAGAAATAGAGGGAGAAGGAGAGGGAGAGGGAGAAAAAGAGAGGGAGTGAGGGAGAAGAAGGGAGGGAGAGAAACGAGAGGAGATGGGAGGGGCGAGAGAGGGAGGGAAAAGGAGAGAAAAGAGATAGGAAGGGAGGAAGAGAGGAGGAGAAAAAATATAGGAGAGGAAGAGAGAGGAAAAGGCAAAAAAAGAGAGTGATATAGAGGTATAAAGAGAGAAAGAGAGAGGAAGAAAAGGAGAGAGAGGTAGATAGAGAGGGTGGGATAGTGAAAGAGAGAGAGAGAGGGAGAGAGGGAGATGTAAAGGGTGAGAGCTAGAAAGAGGGAGAGAAGGGATGACGAAGGGAGAGAGGGGAAAGAGGGGAGGGAGAGAGAGGGGTGTGGAGAGAGTGAGAAAGGGAGAGAGGGAGAAAGATAGGGAAAGAGAAGGAGATAGGGAGAGTGAGGGAAAGAAAGGAAGAGAGAAAGAGAGAGAGGGAGATGGAGAGAGAGTGAAAAGGAGAGAGGGAGAGGAAGAAAATGAGAGAGGGAGGAGAGGGAGAGGAAGTGACGAAGGGGAGAGACAAGGAGACAGAGAGAGGGAGAGGGAAAAGGAAAGGGTGTGGGAGAGAGGGAGTGAGCGAGGGTAAGGGAGAGAGAGGGGTAAAGTGAGAAAGAGAGGGAAAGAGGAAGATTGAAAGAGGGAGAGAGAGGGAGATAGAGATAGGGAGAGATGAAGTGGGAGTGGGATAAAGGGAGAAGGGGAGAGGGGGGAGAGATGGAGAGGGAGTGAGGGGGAGAGAGGGGGAGAGAGAGGGAGAGGGAGAGGGAGAGATAGAGATAGAGATAGAGAGGGAGAGGGAGAGATAGAGATAGAGAGGGAGAAATGGAGAGAGGGAGAAAAAGAGAGCAAGAAAAGAAGATAAAAAAGAGATAGAGATAGAGAGTGAGGGAGAGCTAGAGAGTGGGAGAGAGATAGAGAAAAAAGGAGAGGAAAAAAGAGGAAGGGGAGAGGGAGGGGGAAAGAGGGAGAGAGAGAGAGAAAAAGAGAGGAAGATAGAAAGAGGGAGAGAGAGGGAGATAGAGAGAGGGAGAAATGGAGTGGGAGTGGGAAAGAGGTAGAGGGGGAATGAGAGGAAGATAAAGAGGGAGTGATAAAGAGAGAGGAGGGAGAGAGAGAGGAGAGAGGGAAAAAGAATTAGGGCGAGAGAGGGAGAGAGAAAAAGAGTGGGAGGGAGAGAGATAGAGAGAGATGAGGGAGAGAGGGATGGAAGGGGTGAGAAAGAGAGAGGGAAAGAGGGAAGGAGAGAGGTAGAGAGATATGGATGGAGAGATAGGGAGAGAGGGAAAGAGATAATAGGATAAAAGGCACTAGAGAGGGGGAGAGAGAGGAAGAAAGGGAGGGAGACACAAGAAGAGAGAGGGAAGTGAGAAAGGGAGAGAAAGGGAGAGAGGGAGGGAGATAAAAGAGAAGAGGGATGGAGAGTGATAGAGGGGTAGATAGAGAGGGAGAGACATAGAGGGAGAGAGAGATTAGAAGAGATTGAGGGAGAGGGAGAGGGAGAGGTAGAGAGGGTTAGAGAGAAAGAGAGAGAGGAGAGAGGGAAGGAGAGAGAGGGAGAAAGAGGGAGAGAGGAACGAGAGAGGAAGAGAGAGGGTGAGAGAGAAAGGGGGAAAGAAAAGGATAAAAGGTGAGAAGGAAAAAGAGACAGAGAGAGAGAGAAGAGGGTAAAAGAGAAAGGAGGGTCGGGGACGGAGAGAAAGGTAGAGTGAAAGTGAGAGGGAAATAGAAAGGGAGAGAGAGTATGAGAGAGAGAGAGAAGGAGAGGAAGAGGGTGAGAGAGGGAGCTATAGAGAGAGGGAAAGAGAGGGAGACATTGTTAAAATGGGGGAGAGTGGAGGGGAGAGAGAGAAGGGTAGGGAGAGATGGGGAGAGAGAGGGGGAGAGATAGTGGGAGGGGGAGAGAGAGGGAGATCTCACCCTCTCTCCCTCTCACTCTCCCTCTCTTTCACCCTCTCTCTCTTTATCTCTCTCATGTCTCTCCTTCTCTCTCCCTTCCTCTCTCTCTCTTTTCATTTCCTTCCCTCTCACCCTCTCTCCCCCTCTCTATCTACCCTTCTCTCTCCCTCTCTCTCCCTTTCCCACTATCTCTCCCTCCCTCTCCCTATCTCTTTCCCTCTCTCTATCATGCTCCCCATCTCTCTTCCCTTACCTCCTTCTCTCCATCCCCCTTCCTTTATCTCTCTCTTTATCTCTCTTTCCCTATCTCTCTCTCCCACTCTCTCCCTTTCTCTTTCTCTTTACCTCTATCTCTCCCTCTTTCTCTCTTCCCCATATTAGTGTAGGTGCCCAAGATTTATTCATAGTTAGATGGGATTGAGTTATTGTATTATTACATCTTTTATTTTAATGATAATAAAGAATTCATTCTATTAAATCTTGTGTTTTATATTTATAAATTCAATAGAATTAGATAGAAGTCTTTATGATATGCATTTGCAATAGTGATTGATCGAAAGATATGAGATAAACACTAATGCATATAAATGACATCATTAAACGTCCTAAGTCATGACATTATCAAGAATGAACATTGACTATATATGAATAGACTTATGAGTGCTATGCTCATGCTATATGATAGCAATAGGAGATCTCACACCTATTGACATGGTGATGCCAAAGTAAGCATTTAGGTGATTTATGTTAGAGACCATATCACTTGGACTTGACTCGCCATGTGAAGCCATTTGGTTTTAGTTCGTGGGAATCTCATACGAGATGAGTATGAATGGGCCTTACCCTTGAAGTCATCATGGTTGTCTCGTTAGAGGACTTATGCACTTTGACACTCGTTTTGATGGACCCATTAAAGGGTTGCACGTAGGTGATTCATTAGGTGCACTAGGAATCTAATGAAGATAGGTGTATGACTTAGATTGGACATGTCATTTCTTGTATGCTAAAGGATTTATCATATTATATTTTGATAAATGTTTACTCAATGAATCTAATGAATCTATAGCCACAATAGGAGTAGACCAATAGAGCATAGTTGGTTTACTCTAAGAGCTAAGACATTTAGGAATCAAAGAAAACTTGTGTGATCATACTCAAACAAGTCTTATCACCAAGTTAGAGATCACATTGTCATAAGTTGACATAAGGACTGAATTGCTTGGTAACCATTCTCGTGAAAAGTCCAATCTTGATGCCTTGCTAGAGGCCAATCTTGATTTATGTATCAAGAGATAAAAGATGATTCTTTTGTTCTTGATACATTGCCAACATATCTAGGAGCCCATTGAGTCACACACATAAGTTTAAGTATTCACATGATGAATGAGAAGCAAAGATATTAGAAAAGGTTTACAATTTTAAAAGTTTCCTATTTTGGAAAGGGTTTCCAAAAATGGAAAGTTTCCTAAAATGAAAAGTTTCCTTAATTAGAATTTTCCTAAAATGGAAAGTTTCCTATTTTAGATATCTCGTTTCCAAATTTGAAAATAAATAACCTAAAATAGAAATGTGTTTCCTAATTTAGGTTAAAGGGTATTTTGGAAAATTCCTTCCTAATATGGACCCATCTAAAATAATCTAAGATTATTTATCTAGATAGTCCAAATAAATTAATTGGGCTAGAATAGTTTTGGCCTATTATGTTTCAATTAAAAACCTTAAGATATTTTGATGGGAGAATAAACATCAACCTTATTGGATAAGAATGAATGTTTTAAAGATAGACATTAAAAAGTCCACATGTAAAATAAATCATAATCCTTTGAGGATAAAGAAGCAACAACCGAGAGTCCTTAAGGGACTCATTGCCACCCTCTCTTTATCCTTGGAGAATAAGAAAAATCTTCTATAAATATATGGGAGAGAGTAAGTTGCAGCACTTAGATATATATAAAGAGATGAAAAAGAAAAAAAAGTAAAAGAAAGAAAAGGGATTGTTGGCTAGAATAAAAAAACCACTAGGGCACATGGTTGAGAAAGAAAAAAGAAGAAAATAGTTTTCTCTAAAACCCTAACACACCACACTCTTTCTTTTTCCTTTAAGGTTGTTGCAAAATTGCCCGGAGCCTCCGTTGAATATTTGATTCTATGATTTATTAACTATGATTAACTACATTAATTAGCTACGCTCGATTATAAATCTTGTATTTTTAGCATTTTATATTAATTTAAAACTGAATTTTGGGCTAAAATCGGTGGAGTCACGTGAGGCTAATGTTGCACATCGACGCACGCATGCATAAGAAAGTACCCAATTGGCTTGTTATGCATTGGGTGCATAACGGAAAGCCGGTCGCATGCTAGGCACATAGGCTAGGCATTGTACCTTAGGCGGCGTGCGCTAAGCACCAATGTGCCAAGCTATGTGCTACCTAACACGCGGACTAGGCGAGTGTGCCAAGCTCGCCAAGTCGCCCGCTAGGTGTACGGGGCGAGGTAGTAGGCCACTAGCCAAGCACTCTCGCGCTAGGCTACCGACCATAGGCTAGCGTGCATGAGCATGCCAAGCCGAGGGGTTAGGCCTTCAAGGCCCATAAGGGTTTTAAAATTAAAATTTAGATAAATTTTGATAAATTTATAAAATGACAAAAACCATAGATTGATAATTGTTTGATGAATGAAATGTGTTTCATTAGTATGACATGTATCAATGTGATTGATGTATGGTCGAATGATATGGATGAGTTGACCTAGTTTTATGAGTGAATGCTCATAATTTTTTGTATAAATAGGACATGTGTATTCTACCATCTCTATTATTCTATTATATTTCTTTTCTTATCTTACTCTCCTCGGATGTAACTCGAGGTTTCTTATTTGAAATAAATATAAAAGTAAAAGATAGGAATTAGAATAGATACAAGAAGAAGACACCAAGGAATGAAGGCATTCACGATGATTTTGTAATAATTTTTCGCCTAAGAATTGACCCACTAGTCTCTTTAGGCTTGAGGAGGCTAGTACTAAAAATTTGTTACCATTCATCGATCTTTGAGTCATGCATAAGATGTATGTATGTTAAGATATGCATGTTAGGAATAATATAATTATTGTTTAGTATGCATGCTAGGATGAGAGCAACCATATTAAATCCTTCATATAAAATATTAAGTTAATTGCTTTTCAACGTTATAAGGAGAGAACTCTCTTAGTCATTGTTAACTTATTGAGACAACTCAATATCGGTTTTTTCTCGAGGGAAACAAATAATGAGCCATGCAATGTCCTCAAACTTTAGGGCTAACTTAAAGGAGTTATTGGGTTTCTTAAGATAACTCAAGGCTCAATAAACTTGTAAGCAAAGATTGGTATTCACATAAGATGTGATAAGACAAAGTTTTCATGCCAATAAAATTTGAAATTACATTAGATGTAATTGGTAAGGAGTTACCTACCTAATCCTTCATGTATGGCTTATTGAGATAACTCAAGGCTAATGCATGTTAGAGGATGGGATCCTAACCCACTAAGAAAATGAATACAAAATTTTTCTCAAGTCCTATATCGAAGGTTATAGAACTTGAAGAAAATAATGGGAGAAACATAGATTTTACTTCTTTAATTTATGCTTTGTTTTATTTTTATTCGGTTTAATTAACCAAATCGTATGTTTTTCTATCTAGTCGGATTGCATAGTATGATTGGCAACTCATCGATATGATCGATCGATCATTGATAGAACTAATGCCTTAATGACATAAACTTTCTCGACTCGAAAATGAATTTGAGGATAGTCCTCCAACATGAGAAAATTCTCTATATGATAGAGAAAGCTCTCCTAGATGAGCATCCTCTAGATCAAGTTGAAGGTCATATAGCATGGATCAAATATAGAGATGATGCGATCACTATACAAAACATCATGCTTGCTTGTTGTGACGTTGGAGCATAGGTGCTAACATAGAAGCTCACAAGCTTTCAACGTCATAGCTAAGCTAAAAAGCTTATTTAAGGAGAATACTAGGCATGAGCACTATGAGATAACGAAAAAGCTCTTTAGAGTTAGAATGGATCGGGGGTCCAACATTGAAAAGCATATCACTGAAATGATAGGCTATGTCGATAGATTGGCTAAGCTTGATGTTAGAATGGACACTCGAATTATCTATTGACCTAGTATTGTAATCGTTACCCAATAGATTCGGATAGGTCATCATGAACTTCAACATTATGTACATGCAAAAGAATCTTAGAGAGTTATTATCCATGATAAGGGAAGCTCGGACCAAAATTAACAAGAAGAAAAAAAGTTCTATACTTCTAGTTAATAAGAGATATGGCATAGTAAAGGGTAAGAAAAAGCCTAAAAAAAGAAGAATTCTTCAACTACGTATACTTAGAGGAGTGAAAAATTCAGTGGCTTAGAATAGCCCAAAGGATGCAATTTGCTTTCATTGCAATAAGAAAGGGCATTGGAAGTGCAATTGTAAGGAGTCCTAGAAGGGGTGTAAAAGAAGAGTTCTACCACCACCTCGGGTATTTATGTTATTAATGATAATCCTTTTATTTCTAAATTCCACTTCATAAGTATATGATACTAGATGTACATTTTTGAAATATACGGGAGCTTAGAAAAAGAAGGAAGATAGCTTCAAAGGAAAATATCTATATGGCTACAATGGATCAATAACTAGACCATTAGATGTAGGTATTTATGAGCTAGCACTAACATGTAGAAATGTGCTAAGACTCAATCATTATTATTTTAGTAGAGACTAAAGATCTTATTTTCATTTCTTGTTTTGAATAAGTATTTCATTTTTTAAGAATAATGGTTACTTTTAAAGATTAGTTTTTATGGAAATATCTTGATAATGATTATATGTTTTGAACATAGCTCCCAAGTGTATAATATAAATACTAAAAGACTTAATAATCTAAATAACATCAATTAGTAGCAATGCCAAAATTGGTCATATAAGTAAGAATCCCATATCTAACTTATCTATATAAAGGATATTTAGAATCATTTGATGATATCTACGGAATCTTGTTTTCTTGGCAAAGAGACATAGATCCCCTTTTAGTTGAAAAGGGAAATAATTACTAATTAATAAAGAGCTTATACATAGAGATGTATGGGCCAATGTTCACCTAAGTAAGAGGAGAACATGCCCGTCACGTAACCTTTAACGATAATGGATCATAGTTTTGTTATAAGACATAAGTCCAAAACATTTAAAATGTTTTAAAGTTCGGACTTGAAAAGTCATGTGGCGAACTAGCAAGGGTATTAAGGCATCTCAATTAGATTGAAGAAGTGAATACTTGAATGCAAAAATTTTAGATCACCTAAAAGAGAATGAGATTCTCTATGGACATCACATGTTAGACATGATCAATTCATAATGAGTTGAATTAATATTCTTTTTTTTTAAATACTCCTTACTCGTAAACTTTATATTGAATAGGATTCCAATTAAATTTATTTAAATAGATCACATATGAGATATGGGAAAGGAAAGGAAATGAATTCATCTTTCCTTAAGATTTGAGGCTATGAAGTGTATGTCAAAAGGTTCAACAAAGACAAACGAAGCCTAAAAATAATAAAGTGCTAAATTTTGAGATGTCCAAAGTAACACAAGGCTATCAATATCTTACCACTATAACAAAGTGTTATTCATTACTAGGCATACTATATTCATAAGAAGAAATTTATGAATGCTAGAAATAGTGAGAGGAAATTTAAACTCAATAAGATTTAAGTAGACTCACAAATCGACACTTTAATAAAGGAATCCTAAAGTAGAATGATTATAAAGTGTTGTAACTCTCTCATAAAAATAAATACAAGAACTTCATAAGTTTAAAACAAATTCATCAAAAAGACAAAAGGGTATGATCTTCTCATCTTAACACATGGTGATGTGAGCCCTAAAACGGATGACGAATCTAATATTTTTGAAATGGCAATGTTAGACATTGATTCCTAGAAAAAGGCAAATGAAAAGGATGTGCAGATGAGACACTTGATGGTTCCCAAAAACATGCAAATAAGATTTACAAAATGCTAAGGTTCATTAATATACTTAAGCATGCCTTTAGGAATAAAAATCAATGTTTTTATTAAACAATCAAAGAGTTTGATTATTTATTAGAAATAAAGATGAATCTTATGTATAAAAGAAGTTAGTGGGAGCCTACTAGTCATGGTTATTTGACATAAAATTACACCTCGACTATAATATTATCATGTTGCAAATTACAAAAGCTAAGGAATCTAAAAGAAATTTCTCAAGAATGACAAGGGAGAGTAACCTTCGATCTAAGAGTATAGATCTATAGGGATAGATCACTTGGAATGTGAGGAGTATCCTAGGATAGTTACGGTGACATGATACTAAAAGGCTTATCATAGAAAAAATCAAAGAAATATTTATTCAAATGTCATATAGCTTGATGGTCAATAATAAAGGACCCATAACACAAGCTAAGGAACCAAGGTCTCATCAATGGTCCAAGCATTTACTACATGGCTACCACTCTATTATAGAGATAAACAAATCATGGTAACATAAGGATAGAAATGGTCCATACTAACCATAACATAACTAACCCCATGACTAAGTCTTTGTCATAGGCGATACATGAGTCCCTTACTCGATCGTTAGGCTTAAGGGAGATGGTCGGCTGGCTTTGGTTCAAGTTGAATATTGTTAATGTAGGTGCCCAAGATCCAACCATATTTGGATGAGCTTGAATTAATGTATTATTGAATCTTTTATTTTAAGAATCATAAAGAAGTCATTCTATTAATTCTTATGTTTTATGTTTATAAATTTAGTATAATTAGATAAAAGTCCATATGATATATATTTGCAATAGTGATTGATTGGAAGATGTTAGACAAGTACTAATGCATATTTATGATAGCAATAGGAGATCTCACCCTTATTAGCATGGTGATGCCAAAGCAATCACTTAGGTGATTTATGTTAACATATCACTAGACTTGACTCATCATGAGAACCCATTTAGTTTTAGTCTATGAGAATCTCATATGAGATGGTTACAAATGGTCCTTATACTTGAAGTCATCATGGTTGTATACACTTTGACACTCATTTCGATGGACCTACTAAAGGGTTGTACGTGGGTGATTTGTTGGGTGCACTAGGAATCTAATAGAGATAAGTGTATGACTTAGATAGGACATGTCATTCATTGTATGCTAAATGAGTTATCATATTGCAATTCAATAAATGTTTGCTTGAGGAATTTATGGCCATAATAGGAGTACACCAATAGAGCATAGTTGGTTTACTCTAAGAGCTAAGACATTTAGGAATCTAAGAAAACTTATGTGATCATAATCAAACAAAACTTATAACCAAGTTTGACATCACATTGTGATAAGTTGACATGAGGACTGAATTGTACATTAACCATGCTCATGAAAGGTAATAATGGATTAATTAATCCTCCTAGAGAATTAGGTAATGGTGATACCTTACTAAAGGCCAATCTTGAATTATGTATCAAGAGATAAAAGAGGAGTCTTTTATCTTGATACATTACCGACTTATCTAGGACCTTATTGAGTCACACACATAAGTTTAAGTATTCACATGATGAATGAGAAGCAAAGATAGTGGAAAATGATTCCATTTTTGAAAGTTTTCTATTTTAGAAAGGGTTTCCAAAAAAGGAAAGTTTTCTATTTTAGAAATCGGTTTCCTAATTTGAAAGTTGATTCCAACTTTGAAAATAAATAACCTAAAATGGAAACAAGTTTCCTAATTTAGGTTGAAGGGTATTCTAGAAAATTGTTTCCTAATGTGGATCAACCTAAAATAATCTAAGATTTATTTGGATAGTCCAAATAAATTAATTGGGCTTAAATAGTTTTAGCCCATTAGGTTCTAATTAAAAGCCTTAAGATATTTTGGTGGGAGGATAAACATCAACCTTATTGGACAAGGATGAATGTTTTAAAGATAAAGATAAAAAAAAGTCCACATGTAAAAAAACTCCTAACCCTTGGAGGATAAGGAAACAACAACCTAGAGTCCCTAACGGACTCATTGTCGACCTTTTCCTTGTCATTAGAGGACAAGGAAACTCTCCTATGAATATATGGGAGAGAGTGAGGTGCGGCATATAGATATATATGAGGAGATAAAAAAGAAAAAAAGGATTTCCGGCCGGGATAAAAAAACCACTAGGGAGAAAATAGTTTCTCTAAAACCCTAGCACACCACACTCTTTTCTTCTCCTTTGAGGTTGTTGCAAAATTGGTTGGAATAGATTTTTATAGGAAACACTACACAAATCAAAAAAGGTGGAGCTAACACCTTATCGATTTTGAAGGCTTCTTTGTGGTACTTGGATTGCATGGATCATCAATAGAGGTTAGACACTTGGATAGCTTTTTTGCTTAAAGAATTTAAATCTATGCTATAGGAGTAAATCATTATTCATTGCTTTGAATTCATGCATGTATGTTTAGTAGATTCAATGGCTTGATATTAAGCCCTTAGATGGAGGAAATTTTTTATTTATTCCACACTTTATAGGACGCATGATCCTTCACCCTACTCTCCCTCTTTCTCCCTCTCTCACTCTTCCTCTCTCTCCCTTTCTCTCCCCTCCCCCTCTTCCTCCAACTCTCTCTCTATCTTCTCTCTTTCAGTCTCTCTCTCTCCCTCCCTCTCTCTTCTAGTCTCCCTCTCTCCCTCTCTTTCCACCTCTCTCCCTCTATCTTTCCCTCTCTCCCTCTCTCTATCTCCCTCTACCTCTCTCTCTCCCTCTCTCCTTCTCCCTCTCCCTTGCCCTTTCCCTCTCCCTTCCTCTCTCCCTCTATCTTTCTCTCACTCTCTCTATCACTTCTACCTCTTTGTCTCTCTATCTCTCCTTTTCTCTCCCTCTCTCTCTCTCTCTCCCTCTCACCCATTATCCCTCCCTCTCTTGCTCTTCCTTCCCTCTCTCTTTCTACCTCTATCAGTCCCTCTCTCCTCTTCTCTCACTCACTCCTATTACCTTCCTCTCTCCCTCTCTCTCTCCCTCTCTATCCCTCTCTCTCCCTTTCCCCCTCTTCACCTAACCCTCTCTCTTTTCCTCTCCCTCTCTTTCCATCTCTCCTTATCTCTCCCTCTCTCCCTTTCCTCTTTTTCTCTTTGTATTTATAACTCTCTCTCCCAATCTCCCTCTCTCCCTCTCTCTCTGTCTCTTTCCTTTTCCCTCACCTTCCTTTCTTCTCTCCCTCCACCTTTAACCTTCACCTTATCTTACCTCTCTCTCTAACCCTTTCTAAGTCCCTATCACTCCATCTCTTTATCTATCTCTCTCTCTTTTCATCTCCCTTCTCTCTCTTCTTATACCTCTCTCCCTCTCTCTCCCTCTCCCCCTCTCTCTCCCTCTATTTATCCATTTCTCCCTCTCCCTCTCTCTTACTCTCTCTACCTCTCCCTCCCTCTCCCTCTTGCTCCCTTTCTCCCTTCTTTTGTTACTCTACCTCTCTCCCTCTCACTACCTCTCTCTTTCTTTCTCTTCACTTCTATCACCCTTTCTCTCTAGTTTTCTCTCCCTTTCTCTCTACCTCCTTCCTTCCCTCTCTCTCCCTCCATCTCTCTCTTTCTCTCTTTCCCTCTCTCCCTCTCCCTCCTTTCCCCTCTCTCTGTCTCTCCCTTTCTTTACTCTCTCACTCTCACTCATTCTCTTTCCCTCCCTCCCTCCCTTTTTCTCCCCCTCTCTCTAGCTCCCCTCTCTCTCTCTCCATTTCACTCTTTACTACTCCAAGAATAACTTTTGCTTTCTTTTCCTCTAGTTATTAAGATGCTTTAGTTTTCTAGGTTGTCTCTTGTCCGCCCATTTTGACATCAGTTTGAAAGGTTAACCTCTTTGGGAATCTCCAAATCTATGCTTATTTTCAGCTGCTCAAAGCATTTCATTGCTTACTATACCCTTCCTCATCTTTGGGTGCCCGAGTATCCATCGTAAGCCTTTCCTTGTTTGAACCTTGTCCTTAACTTTAAGCTTATGCCATCCTAAGGTGCTACTAAACAATTTAACAACTTGATTTACTAAAGGAAACAAAAAGGGAAGGATTCACGTACACAATTAGACCCATGACTCAACCAATACCAATTGTCAATATTTAACTCATCGAAGCTGAACATTATGATAAAGGGTAAGAGAATACCCGAAACCCTATGTAGGTTAGACCTATAAAAATATATGAAACCAAATCCTATATGGGTTGGATATGTTTAATATGGCAAATGTAACATCATGTGCATCATACGCATTATGGGGTGGATTGAGAAATGTCAATTGATTGAAAATTGGTTTACATGATTAGGTTTGGTAACTTAGCAAAAATAAATGGGTATTAATGATCCAGCTATGTGCGTGCTCTAATTTGTGTGATTGCACGGTTAGGCAATGGATTCTCACTAGCAATGGCTACAACGAGGGATAATTTCTTTGTTAGCATTAGGTGATTCGAGTAATCACCAATAGTGGGAAAGTCGGAAAAGCATTGCATATCATGTGCATCAACCCACTTACTAAGCTTCGACTCACTTCATTATTATTTCCATGTTATGACGGGAAAGGGTCAAAGTAGCAAGGATGTTGTCGGTTCCTCCTAAAAAGGGCTCATACGTGACACAAATGTAATGAAGTTTATTTTGATTGTAATTTTGGGTTAGGGGTCAATGGACATTTTAATGGTATTGTAAATAATTTATAATTTCTTTCGTTGTATTTGTTAATGTTATGTAATTGTATTGTATATGTTTCATTATATAATGTGCCCTTAATGTATGAGCATGTACGAATTAGGGATTAATTCAAGATTTGGTCATGTCAACATGACGTGTTCCTCGCCCGGCCACTCCTTTTTGGGTAATTAGCGAGTGGGCTGAGGAGGGGGCGCCATAGAAAGAGAGGGAGATTAAGGAAGAGAGTGGGAGGGTGAGCGAAGGGGGTGGGAGAGAGGGATAAGAGGGAGAGGGATAAAAAGAGTTTAAAAGGGAGGGAGAGAGAGAGAGAGAGATCGAGAGAGATAGAAAAAGAGAGGGGAGAGTGAGAGAGGGAGGAAATGGGGAGAGGAAGGGAGGGAAGGAGGAGAGGGAGAGAGGAAAGAGAGGGAATGAGAGAGGAAGGGAGAGAGGAAGGGAAGGGGAGAGAGTGGGAGAGAGAAATTGAAGCAAGGAAAGGAGAGGGAGTGAAAGAGAGATAGATAGAGAGGAAAAGGGAAGAGGGCAAGAGAGGGACGAGAGAGGAATAAAGAAAGAGATAGAGAGATAGAGAGGGAGGGTGGGAAGTAGGAGAAAGAGAGAGGGAGAGGAAGAGAGGATGGGAAAGAGAGATAGAAATGGAGAGAGGGGGAGATAGAGAAGGAGATAGGGAAAGAAATGGATATATGGAGAGTGGGAGTCAAAGAGAGAGAGAGAGGGAAAGAAAGGGTAAGAGATATAAGGAGTGGGTGAAAGGGAGGGAGATAGAGAGAGAGAGATGGAGAGGGAGGAAGAATAGAAGGGAGAGAGTTAGAAAAAGGGGGAGATATAGGGGAAAGAGAGGAAAAGTGAGAGACAAAAGGAGCTAAACGAGAGAAAGAGAGAAATGGGGGAGCGAAGGAGAGATATAGAGAGAGGGAGAGGGAGGGGCTGAGCAAGAGGGAGAGGGAGAGAGAGAGAGAGGGAGAGGGATAGTGTAACCCCTATGAAAATCCTTAACCACATAGCTATACGTATTGGAATATTTATATATGTATATACTAAGTATAAGTGTGATTTATGTGCCATTTTAATATTTTGTGATGTTAACATGCTTACTGTTTTTGTAAGGATTTATGGGATGAACTTCGGGTAACCTAGCTAGTTATCATTTATTTCCTTTAAAGTATATTTAGAGCGTACCGTGAAGTGAGAAAAATTATCTAAAGAAGTTGAGAGTGCCAAAATTTGGAGAATTGCCTAAAACTTAAATGAATGCCGAAATTTTGGGAAAGAAATGTAACTCCTGTGAAAAAAATTCTTAACCTTATAAAAATATATATCTTGGAATATCTATAAATATATATTGGATATGGGTGTAATTTATGTGACATTTTCTTTTATATTTTATGGTATTAAAAATGCCATGCAAGTGAAAGAATTACCTAAATATGGTGAAAATTCTGAATTATTGGAACAAAACTACCATAGAAATTTAGTTAGTTTAGTTACCCTTAGTTACCCCTTTTTAGTTACTAATTGGACACCTAATCTTCCACCATGTTCTAATTAATGACACCTCAGCATTTTGAAAAACAAGCTTGCCACCTTGCTTCCATTTTTCTTCTCTCACTTTACACCTTCTAACCATAAAATTAAGACACATATCCTACTAATTAATGAGAAGAAAAAGGGTGGAGTATATAAGTATGAGAGAGAGTTAAACTTATCCATTTTAGCTCACCAAAAATTGGGAGAAAACTCGTATAGAAAGAGAGAAAAATGGAAAAGAAAAATTGGGAAGAAAGAAAGAAGAAATGAGGAGAAAAAGGCTAAGGGATTTTCTACAATATTTAACTAAGTAAGTAGGTTTTATGTTGCATTATGTTATGCCATAAATTTCATTTATAAATGCTTAAATTAGGTGGTGGTTTAAAGCTTTGTACTATGTTGTTATGGATTATTCATGTTAGTGTTTTGTGTTTGATGGATTGATGTGAAATTAATGGTTGGATTGTATATGTGAAAATGAATGGTTGATATGCTTATATATCCATATGTTGTGTATGCCTAAATATGTGTTGATGGGTTTGGTTAAAACAAAAAGGCTTGGATCGAAATTGGATTGGTTTAAACCATGGTTGAGAGGGACTTAAAAGGATGAGTTTCTTAGGGAAACCCATTCGACCTACATGTTAAAAAGAGGAGAGATTCAACCTTTTTATATAATTAAGACCCTAGGCTTGAGTTGTAACCCAAATAAATAAATTAGGATGCAACACAACTCCATGGTTACGAAAGAAATGGTCTTGCCACTTTTAGAACCCATTTGGCATAAATCCATAAATTTGGGATTTGAGTTCCACCCATCCCACTTGATAATTAATGGTTCAAATTCACGTAAATAAGTATAAATTAAAGTGTAGAAAGGTTAGATTCCAAGAAAAATGGAAATTTCATCTTAGACTAGGAAACAATCGGCCTAAACCCTAATTTTTAGAAATTGCATTCCAATCATCCAACTCCATAATTAATGGTCCAATTACACCCGAATAAGTATAAAATGAAGTGTTGGAAGGAAAGATTTCAAGGAAAAATTGAAATTAGGACCTAGACCTATTAGATGCTAAATTCGATTAGTAGACTAAATTTCGGATTAGGAATGAAATCCCACCTCAATTACACTCAAACGCGTTCCTAAGGCTAAAATATAGGAATGGATTAACCCTAATGAGTGGGTCTTATATTCCTTACATGATTAGTATGAAAAATATATGAAATCCTAATTGTGGATTGGATTTCAAATGTAATATGAAAATGAAGGGTTTGGTACCCATGATTGGTGGAATATGGTAAATGAAACATCATGTGCATCATATGTATTTAGGGATGGATTGACTTGAGAAAACAATTGAGTCAAGAAATGATGAGGTTTGGTAATTGAATTTGTTTGAAACTGGATAGGTCCGGTAACCTAACTGGATTAAATGGGTATTAGCAATGAAGGTATATGCGTGATCTATTAATTGAATACATCGTTAAGCAATGGAGAATTTCGTTGATCATGTGCTACAATGATGGATAATTCTATTGCTAGTAGTAGGTGATTCGAGTAATCACCGAGAAATGAGAATAGAGTAGACTTGCTAATACTTGGGGTACCCAAACAAAAATTGATGGGGAATGGCGGGGTCATAGGAAAGCATTGCATATCACGTGCATCACCCTACTTACCGAGCTTCGGCTCACTCTACTATTATTTTTCATGCCATGATAGGTAAAGGCGATGGTAGTGCTAATAAAGAAGTCGTTGGTTCCTCTTAGAAAAGGGCTCATGTATGACACAAAAAACTTAGAAATTTCTTTTGATTGTAATGTAGGGTATAGTGTCTAGTAGTGTGTAAATAACACCGTAGATATTTTATGACTTCGTAATAGTATTCATTAAAGTTGTATAAATTTTATTATACGTCCTTCTACACTTAATATTATTATTTATCGGCCATGAATTATAGGAGTAAATTGAGACTTTAGTCTCTAAACTTTAATGCACCTAGCCACACCTCTTAGGTAATTGGTAAGGGAGTCGGGGCGTCATAAAGGTGGTATCGAGCTTTGGTTCAATTAATCGAGTAGAAACCTAAGTGTCACATGAGCCTAAGGATCGGTGCACTACTCAATAAGTAAAATCTACTTCTTGGTCTCTAATAAATATGAGTGTTTAATGTTTGTTTTATGTCATATATAGCCATTTCTTGGAAATATGGGTAATGGTAAGTGTTGACATTATAGATGTCGTGCCTATTCCATGTTCCCCGTATTGCTAGGACACACCGATAGCGAGCCACCCTAGCTGCATACTAGGCCGAGCTAAACAACCTTACTATGGCCCCGGACCAAGATCTAGTGGCATATGTTATCCGGGTGCTTGACTCGATTCAATGAATAGTGTTCGCCGATGCCTCTTTTGATCCGTATCATAGTTTGGATTTTCTAAGGATGACCATACGTCGGACTCTTCGTCGAGAGATCGGTAGTTACCGGATGATGTCCGGGAGAGCGGGATAGATTAATATTCTTACCAAAATATGATTCGAGACTTTATACTAACATAGGTTAGGCAAACCCTTACTAGGTTAATGTATAACTACCTTTGCACCTAGCTCATGAGATTACACATATCGCATTAGTTGATGCTATCGACTAGTGGAGAGTAGAGTACTCCTTTCCATGATGCATCCGATATATTAACTCGATAGAGTAGACCTATTCCTCAAAAACATTTTGCACAATATAGTACCTTTCATACGCCTTTTGAGGTCAATAAGAATGCCTTTTGGGTATAAATATGGTATGAAAACCTTTGGATGTAAACATGTTTGTTCATATGGATGCTTGTTTGTGTGATGTATTTGGAATATTTTATATATGTACATGAATGCCTTGTAATGTGTCGTATATGATAAGGAAAGGATTCGAGAGTAAAACTAACCTACGGATAACATAACATGTATAAAGACAAATCAAACCAAGAAAGAATCTCGTAGGAGTAAGGGTAGAAGAAACCTCCAACAATAATAATAGAAATCAACAAGAAGCTTTAAATCATATGATGGAAATGATGTAGCAACAACAACAAGCGATGCAACAACAATAAAAAACCCACATGGAGCAAATGAGATAGCTCCTAGCTATGCAACAACGACCTCCGCCTCCGCCTCAACATAGGATTGATGTAGTGGAATGATTTTAAAAAATGAATCCCCAAGAGTTGGTCAGGGGTGTTAATCCAATGGTAGTCGAAGAATGGATCAAGTCCCCGGAAGCCATATTTGAGTACCTATGATTCACCAATAACGAGCGAGTGTCATGTGCTATCTTTATGTAACTAAAGAGGCTCGTACATGATGGGAAAGCTCATGATTAATAGTAGACGTGCCTACTTTAACATGGGAAGGGTTTAAAGAGATCTTTTTAATAAGTACTTTACCGCAGATGTGAGGGCTAGGAAAATTCAAGAATTTCTAGAATTGAAACAGGATGGTATGTCCGTGGGTGAGTATGTGTAGAAGTTCGAATAGGGGTGTAGATTTGTCCCATTCATTTCGGGGGATGAAAATTTAAAAAAGAGTTGATTCATAGTGGTGTTAGACCTAAGAGTTTAGAGTATGGTATGAATGTCGGTTGCCCACACCTTTTTAGAAATGGTAGATAAGGCAATGATGGCGGACGAGGATTAGAAAAAGATTGAAAGGCGAGTACAACGAAGAGGCAAGCATCTAAATTTAGAGTCTCTTCATCCGGATCAATGAGGGGAGTTCCACCTAGTAATTTCAATTTAGGTGGTGGTCTAGGAAGTACACGAGACACTAAACCAAGCACCAAACACTTTTAGATTACTATCGAGTAATTAGTCGAGACTAACGATGAGTAATCAACCTCGATGTAGTAAGTATGGGAGGTTCCACACTAGGGAGTGTCGATCGGATGTGAGGACTTGCTATGTATGTCACAAGCAAGGGCACATATCCTACACTCGCCCTTAGGTGTAGAGACCGGGATTAAAAAGGGTACCTGCTCGGGTTTATACAATGATGTAGGAGGAGGCTAATCGGAGAGACGCGATAGTGATTTATGGTAATATCTTAATCCTTGGCTTGATTACTTATGTTTTGATTGATTCTAGTGCTACATATTCATTCATATCAAAAACATTAGTAAAAAGCCTAGTTGCCAAACCTAAGACATTAGCCGTACTCGTATCTTATAGTTGTCCATTTTGGAGAATTTATAGAGTCGAGAAGCATAGTTAAAGAGTGTCGGTGTAGATTAAGAATAGGAGTCTAGAGGTTGATCCGATTGTGTTGGATCTCCAAGATTTTGATTTGATCTTAGGAATGGATTAGTTGACAAGGCATGGTGCCACTATAGACTATCGGGGTAGAAGGGTAATTTTTGAACTACCTAGGAATCAACGGTTAAAATTTAAGGTTGCTTCAAAGTTTTAAGCCATACCGACCATGTCAACTTTAAAGGCTCGAAAGATGCTAGAAAAAGGATGTATGGGATGCTTGTCACATGTGGTGGATAGCCGGGTAGAACGAAAGTAAAAACCAAAAGATGTAGAGGTAGTGCGAGAGTACCTAGATGTATTCCCAAACAACTTAACTAAGTTGTCATCGAAAAGGGAGATAGAATTTGAGATTGATCTAGAATCGAGCATGGCCTTGATTTCTAAGACTCCCTATAGAATGGCCCCAGTTGAGTTGAAAGAATTGAAGGTGTAGTTATAGGACTTACTAGATAAGGGCTTCATATGCCCTAATTCCTTACCCTAGGGAGCTCCAATATTGTTTATAAAGAAGAAGGATGGTAGTCCGAGGCTATGTATTGACTATCGGGAGTTAAATCGATGATAGTTAAAAATAAGTATCTACTACCCCGTATTGATAATTTATTTGATCAATTATAAGGCGTGACGATATTCTCCAAAATAGATTTGCAATCGGGGTATCACTAGTTGAGGGTAAGGTCGAAAGATTTAACGAAAACGACATTCGGAATAAGATATGGCCACTATGAGTTCCTAGTAATGCCGTTTTGGTTAAATAACGCCCCGATCGCTTTTATGTACCCGATGAATTGGGTCTTTAGGGAGTTTTTGGATAAATTTATCATCATGTTTATTAATGACATCCTAGTTTATTCTAGAATTAAAGAAGAGCATAAGAGACATTTAAGAGCTACTTTATTGACGAAAAGGAAACAATAGTTGTATGCGGAATTCAAGAAGTATGAGTTTTGGCTAGAACAAATAGCTTTTCTAGGCCACATAGTAACGAAGGAAGGCATAACCGTAGATTCAAAAATGATAAAAGCCATTCAAAACTGGCCTCCCTTGAAGAATGTGTCAAGGTATGAAGTTTCTTAGGCTCGGCCGGTTATTATCGAGAGATTTGTTAAGGGCTTCTCTAAGATAGCCATGCCTCTTACTAATTTGATGAGAAAGAATGTCAAGTTTCGGTGGACGAATGCTTGTGAGGAGGGCTTCTAAGAATTGAAATGAAGGTTCGTCATAACCCTTGTACTAACTATCTCGTTCAAAGATGGGAACTTTATGGTGTATAGTGATGCTTCCAAGAATGGGTTAAGAGTGGTGTTAATGTAAAATGGAAGGGTGGTGGGCTATGCTTCATGATAATTAAAAGAATACGAGCAAAATTATCCAACGCATGATCTAAAATTAGTGACGGTCATCTTTGCCTTGAAACTTTAGAGACAATGTTTATATGGAGAAAAATGTGAGATATACATGGACCATAAAAGTTTATGGTATATTTTCATACATAAGCAGCTAAACATAAGGCAAAGGAGGTGGTTAGAGTTAGTGAAAGACTATGATTGCATAACCAATTACCACTCGAAAAAAGCCAATGTCATTATTGATGCTTTAAATAGAAAATTAGTAACCACAATGCAAGTGATACGATTATCGATAGTGAGGGATTTATAGAAACTAGAGTTAGAGGTAATCCCTATAAGCCACGGGAGTGTAAAGTCGGCTTTTTAGTCTAGCCGACCTAGCAAGAAGGAATTAAAGCGAGGCAACAAACGGACGAAAGATCGAAGGAATGGAAGAAACATGTAAAGGCTGGGAAGGAGTCTAACCTTGTTGTTGAAGATAAGGGAGTATTCAAATTTAAGGGAAGATTATGTGTTCCTTCGATAACAGATTTAAAGGAAGAAATATTAAGAGAGGCACACGCGTCCCCTTACTCGATACATCCAAAGAGCATTAAAATGTATCGGGATTTGAAACAATATTATTGGTGGTCGGGAATGAAGAAAGACATGGCTAGCTATATGGCTAGGTGTCGGACTTGCCAACGAGTGAAGGTGGAGCATTAAAGGCCCACGGGATCATTAAAACCATTGGCAATTCCAGAATGATAATGGGAGCATATCACTATAGATTTTGTCATGGGATTGCTAAGATCGGAAAAGGGGTCGGATGCCAATTTGTTGATCGTGGATAGGTTAACCAAATGGACACACTTCTTTCCAGTTAAGACCACTTATAGCCTAAGCCGGTATGCTCGGTTGTATATTGATGAAATTGTGAGGCAACATGAGGTCCCGGTCTCAATGTATCGGATTGAGATCCTAGATTCACCTCAACATTCTGGAAGAGTTTACATGGGGCCATAGGGACAAGGCTAAACTTTAGCATAGCTTACCATCCACGAGACCGATGGACAATCCGAACGGGTCATTTAGATTCTCAAAGACATGCTCGCGAGCATGAATTCTATATTGGTTTGAGAAATGGAAGAAATATGTAGGATTAGCCAAGTTTGCATATAATAACAATTATCAAGCTTCAAGATGGCTCCTTTTCAAGCTTTGTATGGGCAACGATGCAAATCCTAATACATTGGGATGAAGTAGGGGAAAGAAAGTTATTGGGCCCGAGTTGGTACAACAAATGATTGAGGTGGTGGATAAGATTTGAAAACGGATGAAGATCGCCCAAATAGATAAAAAAGCTATACCAACAAGACGATAAAGGATCCGGAGTTTGTAATTGGTTACTATGTTTTCTTAAGGACTTTATCGATGAAAGGCGTACTCGTGATTTGGGAAGAAAGAAAAATTGAGTCCGTAATATATTGGATCATTTGAGATACTTGATTGAATAGGTGATAAGGTGTGGCGCCCCTCCTCAACCCACTTGCCAATTACCCAAAAGGAGTGGCTAGGTAAGGTGCATCATGCTAACATGACCATTTTTTCAATTTGACCTTAAGGACGTATGTGCTCATACATTATGGACTTATTATATAGTGAAATGCATACAAGATAATTTACATAATATTACCAATACGAGTGGAAGCAATTACGGAGTTTAGTTACAATACTATCAAAATGTTTATCGACACCCCAACCTTAAAATTACGATCAAAAGAAATTTTGAAACATTTGTGTCACACGTGAGCCTTTTGGAGGACCCGAGTAGCATCTTGACGACTTTGACTCGTTCTCGTCATAACATGAAAACAACAATAGGGTGAGTTAAAGCTCAATAAGTAGGGTGATGCATGTGATATGTAATGTAGTTCTATTTCCTATTCTACCCATCCATTTTAATTTGGGTACCCTAGGTATTAGCGAGGATCGTGCGTTCTATCTCTTGATGACCATGTTATCACTTATCGCTTTATTACTCTCGCTTAGTGATCTTATTATCACCTGCTGATCACAATGGAATTACCCCTTGTTGTAGGACACGATTAGCAAAATTATCCCTCACTTAACGGTGTTAGTAATAAAGCACGCACATGGTTTTATGATGTTACCCATTCCATTCAATCCGGTTACCAAACCGTATTATCTTATGACTCAATAATTTTTCTCGATTTCATATCACCCCCAAAGGCACGTGATGCACATGGTATTATTAATACATTCAACTAATTATGCTATCAACATTTTCTTCTCGGACCATTCCCATGTCCGGCGCATACTCGAGACTTCACAGGTGTTTCATATACCATTCAAAGTATTCAAAACAAGAATGCGAATTTCATTCATCGGTAGCATTCATTGCATAAATCTACTTCATACTTTTAAGTTTTCCCTTCTCGTGTACCTTGCAAGTCTAGGCTTGAATTTTTGATGTATTACTTAGTTTACACGACCGGTTAATCCTAAGGATGTATGTATGACATACTTAAGCTAAAATCATGTTTAATTCGAACCTTTAATCTTAGTGGTCGAAGTTGACTCATAATGGGTCTAGGTCCCTTTTTTGGTTTTTCCTTGGGTCACCACCCCTTTAATATTTCATTTTACATTTTTTTAAATGTACCTTAACCCTTAGTTATAAATTCGAAAGGTGAGAACCTAATTCCCTAAAATTTATGGGTCTAGGCCGAATGTGTCCTTAAGTGAGCAAGGAATTGTTTTTCGATTTCTAGTTTAATTCCTTTTTATACTAACTAACTAAATCATACTTAAAAGTTACCAAAGAAATCTAAACCTTAAGGTTGACAAAGGAAACCAAATTTAGCCATCGAGTATCCAATTTACCTAATGAAATCCAAAACCCTATTTTTTCCTTTTAGTTGGACCGATGAGTTTTAAGGTGGCCATGGATTGTCTTTTATATCTACTCGAATTCATTTCCACCCAAAATAATTATTCCATAACTAATTGGGTTACCATGATATTCTAGACCCTTAATTACACCACAAAGATCCATTCTTTTTCAATTTTTCCCACTTGGTCGAATGGTTTTAACCTAAAGAAACTCTAGAAGTGTATTTCTTTTCTTTTCCAAGTTAAGCTTACCAAACCTAATTTAACTTCAATCCATTCGGTCGATACCCTTTTTCTTTCTTTTTCCTTTCCAAACCATCCACGGACTAATGTCCTTCTTTTTCACGAACAATACCGGAGCTCCCTAGGGTGACGAACTAGGGCGTATAAATCTCTTATCCAGTAAGTCTTGTAGTTGTACCTTCAACTCTTTTAATTCAATCGAGGCCATTCTATATGGAGTCTTAGAAATCGAGTCGTGTTCGGCTCGAGCTCAATCTCAAATTCTATCTCCCTCTCCGGTGGCAACATAGTTAATTTTTTTAGAAATACTTCCGGATAGTCTCGCATGACTTTTATATCATCTAGCTTTAACTTTCGCTCTACCTAGCTATCCACCATGTGTGCTAGATACCTTGTACACCCTTTTTCTAGCATTCTTCAAGCCTTTATGGCCGATATGATCGATATGGCTCAAAACTTCATATCGGCCTTAAACTCTAATGGCCGATCTTTAGGTAGATAAAAAACTACTCTCCTCCCTCTACAATCAATGGTGCCACCATGCCTCATTAACCAATCCATTCCCGTAAATCAAAATCATGAAACTCTAATACGATCAAATCGGCCTCCAAACTCCTATCCTTAATCCGGACTGGACATTGCTTGACTAGGCTCGTTGACTCCATAAATTCTCCGAAGGGAATGCTATGAGGTATCCTATTGCCAATGTCTTAGGTTTCACACCTAGGCTTTCTACTAATGTTTTCGATATGAATGAATGTATGGCACTAAAATCAATTAAAACACAAGCAATCAAGCCAAGGATGTAGAAATTATCGCATATTACAATCGTGGCTCTCTTGTCAACCTCCTCATAGGTCATTATATAAACTCGTGCGTGTACTTTTCTCGGTCCCGGTTTCGAGTCCGAGGATAGTTAGAGGCTATGTGCCCTTGCTTGTGACAAATATAACGGACCCTCAAATCTGGTCCCCTATATGGAATCTTCCACATTTGTTGCATCGAGATTGATTACCCATTGTTGGCCTTGGCTAATTCCCCGATAGTGGCCTCGGGGTATAAGGTGATGGTCTAGTAGCCCGTGCATTTCTTGGACCACAAGTTCGATTGAAATTTCTAAGCAAAGTTCATCTTTATGGCTCGGAGGAAGAGGCTCGAGTCGAAATGATTGTCTCCTCTACTAAACTTCCTTTGCAATTTCTTTCGATCTTCGTCCGTCGGTATTGCTTTATCTACCATTTTTGAAAAAGTGTTAGCGGTAGACATTCATACCATGCTTTGGACTCTTGGGCTTAGTCTTGTTAAAAACCAATTCTTTTTCAAGTTTTCATCCCCTGCAATGAATGGGACGAATTGACATCCTTGCTCAAATCTCAATACGTATTCACTTACGGATATTCCATCTTGCTTTAATTCGAGGAATTCTTGAATTTTCTTCGCCCTCACATCCGTCGTAAAGTATTTATTGTAGAAGACCTCCTTAAATCCTTCCTAAGTTAAAGTAGGTAGGTCCACCGTCAATCATGCACTCTCCCACCATGGGCGGGCATCCTTCATTAGCATAAAAATGGCACATAATACTCGCTCATCATTGGTAAATTGTAAGTATTCAAATATCGCTTCTAAGGACTTAACACATTCCTCCGTTATCATTGGGTTAACACCCCGAAGAATTCTTGAGGACTCATCTTACGAAACCTCTCCATCACATCATTCCTATGCTAAGGTGGCGGAGGTGGAGGCTATTTATGCATAGCTAGGAGCTATCTCATTTCCTCCGCATGGTCCCGTTGTTATTGTCACATTATTTGTTATTATTGCTGCATTATGTCCATCATGTAACTTAAAGCATCCTGTTGATTTTTGTTATTATCATTGGAGGTCTTTTCACCTCTTGCTTGTGCTGGCTCCTTTCTTGGCATGCTTGGACTTTGTACATGCCATGTTATGCCCATGTTATTTTTGGTATGAAAAACAATATATATAATGTAAATCATCCACTTAAGCAAGAAATTATAGATATTTATTTATATGAAGCATTTTGTACACAATAGGTATTTACAAACACTTCTACCTTCCGTATATATATACTTTTTTTTGCTCTTATTTACAATCAAAAGTGTACTTATTTACAATCAAGTCATGCACTAGAGTAACGTGGGCTACTATATCCCGATCGAGGGTCATAGTTATGCTCGTTTAGTTCGACCCAGTAGTTAGCTAGGGTGGCCCGTTGTTTGCGCGTCCTAGCAAGCACAGGGTGTGCAAAATAAATATGGCATCTACAAGTAACAATAATTACTAGTATTAATATTTCTAGGAAAAAATTATATACCGGCATGAAAATCACATAATAATAATAATCATACACATTTAAAAAAAAATCGGGAATTAAATTATTACCCATCGAGTAGCACACCGATCCTCGAGCTCAAGTGACACTTAAGGTTCTACCTAGTTAACTAAACCATAGCTCGTGATACCACCTTGTGATGCCCCCTCCCCGGCCCACTTGCCAATTAACCAAAAGGATCGGCTAGGCGAGGCACGTCACGCCGACACGACCGGTTTTCAATTTAACCTTAAGCATGTATGTGCTCATACATTAAGGACTTATTATACGAGTGAAATACGTACAAGATAATTTACATAATATTAGCAATACAATGGAAGCAATTATCGAGTTTAGTTACAATACTATCAAAATGTTTATCGACACCCCAACCTCAAAATTATAGTTAAAAGAAATTTTGGTACATTTGTGTCACACGAGAGCCTTTTTGGAGGACCTAGTAGAATCCCGACTACTTTGACTCGTTCCTATCATAACATGAAAACAACAATGGGGTGAGTCGAAGCTCGGTAAGTAGGGTGATGCACGTGATACGCAATGTAGTTCCGTTTCCTATTCTACCCATCCATTTTAATCCAGGTACCCTAGGTAATAGCAAGATCGTGTGTTCCATCTCTCGGTGATCGTGTTATCATCTACTCGCTCTATTACTCTCTCTCAACGATCCCATTATCACCTATTGCTCACAACAAAATCACTCCTTGTTGTAGCATACGATTAACGGAATTATCCCTTGCTTAACGGTGGTAGTAATAGAGCACACACATGGTTTCATGTTGTTACCCATTCCATTCGGTTCGACTACCAAACCGCATTATCTCATGACTCAATGATTTTTCTCGATTTCATATTACCCCCGAATGCACGTGATGCACATGGTATTATGTTTAACACATTCAACTAATTATGCTATCAATATTTGCTTCTCAAACCATTCCCGTGTCCGATGCACACTCGGGACTTCACAGGTGTTTCATGTACCATTCAAAGTATTCAAAACAAGAATGCAAATGTCATTCATTAGTAGCATTCATTCCATAAATCTACTTCGTACTTTCGAGTTTTCCCTTCCCATGTACCTTACAAGTTTAGGCTCGGATTTTTGATGTTTTACTTAGTTTACATGATCGGTTACTCCTAAGGATGTATGTATGACATATTTAAGCTAAAATCATGTTTAATCCGAACCTTTAATCTTAGTGGTCGAATTTGACTCATAATGGGTCTAGGTCCCTTTTTGGTTTTTCCTTGGGTCACCACCCCTTCAATATTTCATTTTACATTTTTTTAAATGTACCTTAACCCTTAGTTATAAATTCGAAAGGTGAGAACCTAAATCCCTAAAATTTATGGGTCTAGGTGAACTGTGTGCTTAAGTGAGCAAGGAATTGTTTTTCCATTTCTTTGGTCAATTCCTTTTTATTCTAACTTACTAAATCATACTTCAAAATTACCAAAGAAATCTAAACCTTAAGGTTCACAAAGGAAACCAAATTTAGCCATCAAGTATCCAATTTACCTAATGAAATCCCAAACCCTATTTTTCCTTTTTAGTTGGACCGATTGAGTTTTAAAGTTTCCATGGATTGGCTTTTATAACTACTGAATTCATTTCCACCCTAAACAACTAATCCATAACTAATTGGGTTACCATGATATTCTATACCCTTAATTACCCCACAAAGATCCATTCTTTTCCAATTTTTCCCACTTGGCCAAATGGTTTTAACTTAGGGAAACTCTAGAAGTGTATTTCTTTTCTTTTCCAAGTTAAGCTTACCAAACCTAGTTTAACTTCAATCCATTCGGTCCATACCCTTTTTCTTTCTTTTTCCTTTCCAAACCATCCACACATTTAAACACATCAAACAAGCTTTGCATCATAACAAAAACACATAAATCCATCACAATTTAGCAAGCCCTAACACCAACACAAACAACCATAGCAAACCATTGAAAATTATTACAAACCCATGAAATAAACACTAAAAAAAAGATAACTTAAAACATTAATCAACCAAAAATGGAACCTACCTACTTTTCTTGAATTTCCTAAAGGTTGGTTAGGCTTTCCCATTCTTTCTTTTTCTTTTCCTTTTCTCTTCCTCTCTTTCCTTACCATTTTTCTCTCTTTTCGGTAGCTACGCCTAAAATTTCTTACCACTTTCACTCATTCTATATATATATATATATACATGCTTAAATTCTTAGTATAATTAAGTGTACAAATGGCTAAATTTAATTTGGGAGAGTAGAAAGCTATTGGTGAGTCGAGAGAGAGAGTGGCGGGTTTGAGAGGTTTAGGGTGAGTTGGCTTTAATTCATTAATTAGGGGGTTTAGGTGTCCTAATTAATTGGTTAGAGTAACTAAACACCCTAAATAATCTAGTTCAAGTAACTAAACACATTTCTTTCCATTAAATTTTAGAAATCCCTCTCCCTAAACTCGGACTTTTCTTCCCCAAAAATATGCCAGCAGTGATGCTTCAAGACCAACCTATACTAAAATGGCCATAACTCTTTATTTATAGATCTAACAATCATGAAATTTTACAAAGAGCTAGTAGAAACTTAGATAAAAAAAACCTTTATTCTTTATGGTTTACCCAGAAATCGTTTTAAAGGCCTTGAATAAATCACACAAATTCGGACAGAATATAGTCCTCAAAACATTGATTTTGCATATTTAATTTCTTTAATAATTAAAAAATTAATCTCAAGTACAATAAATTTAATTCAACATAAATCTCACATTTCAAGCATTAATTTCTCATGGTGTAATGAGAATTATACTTAATCTTAATATATGCATGTATATAAATATTCGAATACGTGTCGCTTTCTCTCTATCCCCTTCTATCTCTCCTCTTTTCATTCTTCCACTTTCTCCTCCTCTCACTCTCACTCTCTCTCTTCCTCCCTCTACCTCTCCCTATCTCTTGTTGTAACTCTCTTTCCCTCTCTAACAATCTTGCACTCTCCATCTCCCACTCTATCTCTCCCTCTCTCGGTCTTCCCTCTCAATCCATTTCTCTTTTCTCTCCTCCTCTCTCCTTCTTCCTCTCCTTCCCTCCCTCCCTCTCTCTCTCCACCTCTTTCCCATTCCATTTCTCTCTCTCCCTCCCACTCTCTACCTCTCTCTCTCCAACTCTCCCACCCCACTCTCTATCTCCCTCTCCCTTTCTCTCTCCCTCGTCTTGCTCTCTCTCCTTCTCTCTCCCTATGTCTCACTTCCTCTTTTCTTCTCTCTCCCTCTCTCTCCCCATCTCTCTCTCCCTCCTTCTCTTCTCTCTCCTTCTCTCTTTTTCTCTCTATCTCTCTCCCTATCTCTTTTCCCCTCTCTCACTTCCTCTCTCCCTTTCCCTCTCTTTCTCTCCCTTTCTCCCTCCCTCTCTCCCCCTTCTTTCTCTCCTCATCTCTCTTCCTCTCTATCTCCCACCCTTTCTCCCTTTCCATCTCTCTCCCTCCCTCCCTCTCACTTGCCCTCTCCTTTTCTCTCCATCTCTCGACTCCCTCTCTCTTTGTTTTTTTGCTCTCCATCTCTCTCTCCCTCACCCTTTCACTCACTCTCTCCCACTCTCCCTCTCCCTCTCCCTCTCCCTCTCCCTTTCCCTCTCTCTCACTCCCTTCTCTCCCTTTCTCTCATTCTCCCTCTCTCCCTATCTCTATCCACCACTCCCTCTCTCTATCCCCTTCTTTACCCTCTACTCTCTCTCCCTCTATCTCTCTCCCTCTCTCCCTCTCTTTTTTCTCTCCCTTACTATATCTCTCCCTCTCTCCCTCTTTATCTCTCTCCATCTTTCCCTTTCCATCTCTTTTCCTCTCTCCCTCTTGATATGCCTCTCCCTCTCCTTATCACTTTCTCTGTCTCTCCCACCCTCACTCTCTATCTCCCTCTCTTTCTCCCTCTATCTCCCCTATCTCCCTCTCTCTCACTCCATATCTTTATCTCTCTCCCTATCTCTCCCTTCCTCTCCCCTACTCCCTCTTTCTCCCTCCCTCTCCCTATCTCTCCCTTCCTCTCCCCTACTCCCTCTTTCTCCCTCCCTCTCCCTCTCTCTCCCCCTCTCTCTCCCTCCTTCCCTTTCTCCCACTTCCCTCTCTTTCTCCTTGCCTCTCTATCTCTTGATCTCCCTCTCTTTCCATCTCACTCTCTCCTTGTCTCTCCCCTCTCTCTCTTATTAACTCTCTCCCTCTCTACCTCTCCATTTCCTTCTACATCTCGACTGTCCCTCTCTCTATCTCTATCCCCCTCCTCCCTCTCTCCCCTTCTCCCTCCCTCCCTCTCTCTATCCTTCTCTACCTCTCCATCTCTCTAATACTCGACCTTTTCTCTTCATCTCCCACTCTCTCTCTTTCCCTCTCCCTCCCACTTCTACTCCCTCTTTCTCTATCCCTCACTATCTTTATCTCTATATCTCTCTCTCCCTATCTGTTGCTCTTCCCCTCTCCCTCTCTTCCTCTCACTCCCTCTATCTCCGAGTCCCTCTACCTATCTCTCTCTCCCTCACCCTCTCTCTCCCTCTCCTACTCTCTCTTCATCTCTCTCTCATTCCCTTACTTCCTCTCTTTCCCCCTCTCTCTCTCCCTCTCCTCTTCCCTTTCTCCTTTTCTCTCCCTCGTTGTCTTCCTCCCTCTCTCACTTTCCTTCTCTCTCCCCTATCTCACTCTCTCCCTTCCTCTCTTTATCCCCTTTCTTCCTCTCACTCCACTTCCCTCTCTCCCTTTCCCACTTTTCCTACCTCCCTATCTCTCCCTCATCTTCCTAACTCTCTACCTCTCTCTTAGCCTCCTACCCTCCCTTTCTTTCCCTCATTCTCCCTTTCCCTCCCTCCCTATCTCTCTATCTCTCTCCTTCACCCTCTCTCTCCCTCTCTCTTTCTTGCTCTCCCTCTCTCTCCCTCTATCCCTCTCGCCTATCCCTTTCCCTCTCTCTCTATCTCCCTCTCTCTCCTTCCTTTGCACTCTCCCTCCATCTATTTTCTCCTCCTCCCTCTCTTACTCGCTCCATCTCTCCCCCTCTCCTTCCCTCTCCCCTTCTTCCTCTCCTTTTATCCCTCTTTCTCTACCACTCTCTCCTTTCCTCCCTCTCTCCCTCCTCTCTCTCTCCCTATCCCTCTCTCTTTATCATTCCCCCTTCCTCTATCCTCCTCTCTATGTCCATCTTTCCCTCTTTCACCATATCTCTTTCTATCTCCCCATCTCTCCCTTTCCCTACCTCTCCCCCTCTCTCCTAATCTATTGCTCCCTTCCTCCCTCTCTAGCTCCTTGGCACTCCCTCTTCTCTATCCTTCTGTCCCCCTCTCTCTTTTCATACCTCACACTCTCCCTCCCTCTTTCACTCTTTCTCCTTTTCTCTCTCTTCCCTCTCTCTCTCTTTCTCCCTCCTTCCCTCCCTCACTCCCTCTAGCACTCATCCTTCTTTTTCTAGCTCTCTCCCCTTCATTCCTCTCTCTCTTTCTCTTGCTTGCCTTCTCTCTACCCATCTCCCTTCCTTACCCTTCCTCCCTTCCTCCCTCCCTCCCTCCCTCTAGGTCTCTCTCATTCTCTCCCTCCCTCCCTTTCTCTTTCCTTCTCCCTCTCTCTTTGTCTCTTTCACTCTCCCTCTCTCCACCTCTCACTTTCTCTCCCCCTCTCCTTCTCTCTTGCTCTCTCCTACTCTCTCACTCTTTCTTCCTCTCTCCCTCTCTTTTCTCTTAGACTCTCTTTTCCTCTCTCTTTGCCTCCTAGTGTCCCTTCCTCCCTTTCGCTCTCACTCTCATTCTCTCCCTCTCCTCCCTCTCTCCATTTTTCCTTCTCCCATCCCTCTTTTACTTTCTCTATCTTCCTCTCTACCTTTCTCTCTCGCTCCTTTTCTCTCCTTCTCTCCCTTCTTTCCCTCTCTCTTTTCTCTCACTCTATTCCTCTCTTTTCTCTCTCTCTTTCCCTCTCCCTCTCTCTCTCCCTATCTTCTCCCTACCTCTTTCTCTTTCTCCTTCTCTCTATCTCTCTCTCCTCCTCTCTCATTCTCGGTCCCTCCCCTTCTCTCTACTCTCCCTCTCTCCCTCCCTCCCTCACTCTCTCCTTCCCTCTTAGCCCTCTTCCTCTTCCTCCTTCTCTCTCTACTTATCCTTCTCCCCCTCTCCCTCTCTATCTCTCTCCCTCTCTCTCCCTCCCTTTCCCTCTCTCCCTCCCTCTCCTCCCTCTCTCTCTGCCTTTCCCTCCCTCTCTCCCTCTCACTCGTCCCCCTCCCTCCCTCATTTCCTCCCCCTTTCTCAGTTTCACCCTCCTTGTTTTCCCTTTTCCTCTCTCCCTCTCTCTCCCTATCTCCCTCATTCTCTCCCTCTCTCCCTTTTCTCTCTCCCTCTCCTTCTCTCTCCCACTCTCCCTCATTCTCTTATCTCTTCCTCTCTCTTTCTCCTTCTCTCCTTACCTCTCACTATCTCTCTCTCCCTATCTCTCTTCCTCTCTCTGCCTCTATTTCCTTCTCTCTTATTCCCTCTCTGTCTCCCTCTCTCTCTCCCTTCTCTCCTTTACCCTCTCCTTATCTCTATATTCTCTCTCCCACTCTCTGTCCCTATCCTTCCCTCCTACCTCTCCCACCTTATCTTACCCTCTCTCCCTTTTTATCTCCCTCTCTTTTCCTTTTCTCCCTTTCTCTCCCTCTCTTCCCTACTCTTTAAAGAGAGAAAAGGAGAGAGGCAAGAGGGAGAGAGTGGAAAGAGAGCAAGAAAGGAGGAAATAGGGTGTGAGAGGGAGAGAAGTAGGGAGAGTGGGAGAGAAAGGGATAGATAGGGAGAGAGATAGGGGGAGAGAAAGAGGGAGAGGGAGAGAAGGAATGTAGGAAGAGAGAGATAGGGAGAGGGAAAGAAAGGGAGAGAAGGAAGAGGAGAGAAAAGGAAGAGGGAGGAAGAAAATATGAGGGAGAGAGGAGGAGAGAGCGAGAGATTGAGAGAGAATTAGAGAGAGAGGGGAGAGAGTGAGATGGAGAGAGAGGGAGGGAGATAGAGGGAAAGAGAGATAGAAAGAGGGATAGAGGTGGAAGGAGAGGGATTTAGAGTGAGAGATAAAGTATGCGAGTGAGAGAGGGAGGGCGATAGAGAAAGGGAAAACAAGAGAAAGGATGGGAGAGAAAGAAAGAGAGGGAAAGAGATGGAATGAGAGAGAGAGTGAAGGGAGAGGGAGAAGGTAGGAGAGAGGGAGAGGTAGAGAGAATGAGGGAGGGAGAGAAAGGGAGGGAGAGAGTGAAAAATAGGAAAAGAGAGATAGAGAGGGGTAGAGGAAGAGTGAGGGAGAAAGAGGGAGAGAGGGAGGGGAGAGAATGAGAGGGTGAGGGAGTGAGAGAGTGAGAGAGGTAGAGAGAAAGTGAGGGAGGGAGAGAGGGATAGATGAAGAAGGAGAGTGAGAGAGAAGGGATTGAGAGGGGCGGGGTAAGGGTGGGAGAGAGAGTTAGAAAAAGGAGGGAGAAAGGGAGAGTGATAGAGAGAGAGAGAGGTAAATAGATGGAGGATGAGAGAGATGAAATATGAGAGAAGGAAAAGGGAGAGAGAGAGCTAGCAAGGGTGGGAATGGATGAGAGAGTTCTGAAGAGAGAGAGGGAGGGGGAGGAAGAGGGAGTGAGAGAGAGAAAGGGAGAGAGGGATAAGGAGTGAGAGGGGGAGAGAGAAAGGGAGGGAGAAGGAGTGAACGAGAGGGCAAGATAAAGAGGGAGGGAGGGAGATGGGAAGAGAGGCATAAGGAGGGAGGGAGAGGGAGAGGAGAGAGTGTGGGAGAGAGAGAGCAAGAAAGAGGGAGAGGGTGAGGGTGAGAGAGGGAGATAGAGGTATAGAAAGAGGGAGAGAGATGGAGAGAGAGGGAGAGGGAGAGAGAGGGAAAGGGAGATAAGAAATAAAGGAAGAGAGAGAAGGGAGAGGGAAAGGGAGGGAGAGAGAGGGTGAGAGATAAAGGAAGTAGGAGGGAGAAAGTTTGAGGGAGAAAGGGAGAAAGAGGAAAAGAGTGAGAGAGAGGGAGAGAAGGAGAAAGAGGAAAGAGAGTGAGATGGAGAGAGAAGGGAGATAGAGGGAGAGGGAGAGAGATAAAGAATGAGAGGTAGTGAGGGAGAGGGTGAATAGGGGGACAAGTAGAAGAGAGAGGGAAAAAGAGGAAGAGGGGAGAGAGAGGGAAAGCAATAAGAGGAAGGATGGGAAAGAGAGAGGGAGAGAGAGGGAATGAGAGAGAAAGTGAGGGGGAGAGGGAGAGGGTAGGAGAGAGAGGGAGAGAGAGGGAGAAAGGGAAGGAGAGAGTGTGGGAGAGTGAGAGGGTGATAGGAAATGAGAGATTAATAGGAGGAGACGAAGAGAGAGGGAGAGGTATGGAGACAAGAAAGGGTAGAGACAAAGAGAGAGGAGGGAGAGATAAAAAGAGGGAGAGGGATGAAGGTAGAGGGAGAGTGAGGGAGCTGAAAGAGAGGGAGAAGGAGAGAAGGGGAGGGAGAGCGAAAGAGAGGATGGGAGAGAGGGAGAGGGAGAAAGGGAGAGGGATAGGGAGAGAGAGGCAGAGAGAGGGAAAGAGAAAGAGGGAGAGAGATGAAGGCAGAGGGAGAGTGAGGGAGCTAAGAGAGAGAGAGAAGGAGAGAGTGGGAGGGAAAGCAAAAGAGAGGAGGGGAGAGAGGGAGAGGGAGAAAGGGAGAGGGATAAGGAGAGAGAGGCAGAGATAGGGAAGGAGAAACAGGGAGAGAGGGAGGGATAGGGAGATAGAGGGAAAGTGGGAATGAAGGAGGAAAGAGATGTGGAGGGAGAGAGAGCGAGACGAGAGGGAGAGAGAAAGAGGAAGGTGTGAGAAGGAGCTAGAGAGAGGGAGTAAGGGAGAGGGAGAGAGGGGGAAGGGAGAGTGGTGGAGGGAGGGAGAGAGCCAACGAGAGGGAAAGGGAGCTGGAGAGAGGGAGAGATATAGAAAAAAGTAGGACGGAGAGCGAGGGGGAGAAAGAAGGAGGAGAAGGAGAGATAACGAGAGAGAGATAAAGAGAGGGAGAGGGAGAGAGAAAGAGGGGGAGAGAGGGAGGGGTGTGAGAGAGTGAGAGGGAGAAAGAGAGATAGAGAGAGGGAGAACGAGAGAGGATGGGAGAGAGAGGGAGAGAGAGATATATAGAGGGAGGGAGAGAGAGGGAGAGATAGTGAGGGAAAGAGAGATTGGTAACAAGAGGGAGAGAGGAGTGAGAGGGAGAGGGGGAGAGGGAGAGAGAAGGAGAGAGAGGGAGTGAGAAATGGAGAGAGAGGCCAAGAGGGAAAAATAGAGTGAGGGAGGGGAAGATATAGGGGAGAGAGAGGGAGAGGAGGGAGAAAGAGAGGGGAAGAGGGAGGAAAAAGAAGTAGAGACATGGTGAGAGGAGAGGGAGAGAGAGAGGGAGAGAGAGTAATGGAAAGAGAAGGAAGTAGCAAGAGAGAGAAGGGTGTGAGTGGGAGAGGGGGAGAAGGAGAGAGAGAGGTAGGAGAGGGGTAGGAAGAGAGAGGGAATGAGAGAGAGGGGCGTAGAAGGTTGGGAAGACAAAGAGAGAGAGAGGGGCTAAGAGCGAGAGGAAAAGAGAAGGGGAGAAGGCAAGAGAAGGAGAGGGAGAGAGAGGGAATGAAGGAAGAGATAGATGGGGAAAGGTAAAGTGATTAAGAGAGAGGTAGGAGAGGTATAGGGAGAGAGAGGGAATGAGAGAGGGGAGAGGAAGGAGAAGAGGAGGAGAGGGAGGGGGAGAGAGAGGAGGGTAAGAGCGAGAGGGAGAGAGTGCATTAGAGGGAGGGAGAGAGTTGGAGAGAGAAAGGGGAGGGAGGGAGAGAGAGAAAAAGGGAGAGGGAGAGAGAGAGAAAGGGAGAGGGAGAAAGGGCGAGGGAGGTAGAGGGAGATAGAGAAGGAGAGAGAGTGAGAGTGAGAGAGGAAGGGAGAGAAAGGGAGATAGAGAGAGAGAAGGTGAGAGATAGATGGAGAGACGAAGAGAGAGGGAGAGAGGGAGGGAGAGAGAGACAAGGCCATATTGGGACAAAGGGAGAAGATAGAGAGGGAGTAGGAGGAAGTGGGAGAAAGATATAGAAAGAGAGAAAGCAAGAAAAAAGGAGGGAGAGAAGAAGAGAGAGGAGGAGTGAGGGGGAGAGGGAGAATACGAAAGAGAGAGGGGGAGAGAGGGAATGAAAGAGAGAGTGAGGGGGAGAGGGAGAATGTGGGAGAGAGAGGGGAGAGCAAGTTGGAGAGAGAGGGAGAGAGCGAGGTTAGAGAGAGAAGGGAGAGGAAGGGAAAGAGAACGAGGGAGGGAGGGAGAGAAAGAAAGAGATAGAGGGAGAGTGAGGAAGAGGGAGAGAGAGAGAGGAAAAGGGAGGGAGAGACTAAGAGAAAGGGAATGAGGGATAGAAAAGGGAAAGGAAGAGGGATGAGAGAGAGGGAGAGATAGGAGAGTGAGGGAAATGGAGAGAGAGGGAGAGGGAGAGGGAGGGAGAGATTGAGAGAGAGGGATGAGGGATAGAAAGAGGGAGAGGAAGAGGGAGGAGAGAGAGGGAGAGATAGGGGGAGAGAGAAACATAAAGAGAGGGAGATGGAGGGAGGGAAAAGAAGGAGTAAGGAGAAGGTGGAGGAGAGAGAGGTAGGGGGAGAAAGAGAGGGAGAGGGACAGATTGGGGAAGTGAGAGATGGAGGAGGGAGAGATTAGGAAGAAAGAGAGGGAGAAATAGAAAAAGAGAGAGGGAGAGAGAGAGGGAGAGAGGGAATGAAGTGAGAGATAGGGAAAAGGGAGAGGCGGGGATGGAGAGGGAGAGGGAGAGGGAGAGAGCATAGGGGAGAAATGAGAGAGGAAGAGATTAGGAGAGAGAGAAATAAAGAGAGGGAGAGTAGGAATGAAGGAAGAGAGAGAGGAAGAGATTCGGAGATAGAGAGAAATGAAGAGAGGGAGAGTAGGAATGAAGGAAAAGAGAGATGAGGAGATGGAGAGGGAGGGGGAGAGAGGGAGGGAGGTGAGAAAGAGGGAGACGAGAGAGAGGGAAATAGAGCAAAAGAGAAGTCAAGGTAGAGATAGGGAGAGAAAAAGAGACAAATAAGCGGATAGAGAGAAAAAAAGAGAAGGAGAGAGAGGGAATAAGAGTGAGTGAGGGAGAAGGAAAGAGGGGGAGAGAGGGGGGAAGAGAGAGGGGAAGGGAGAAAGGGAGAGAGAGAGGGAGGGAGGGAGGGAGAGCGAAAGAATGAGAGAGGGAGGGAAGAGATGGCATGAGAGGGAGAGAAGGAATATGAGAGAAGGGAGAGGAAGAGGGAGAGAAAGAGGGAGGGGGAGAAAGAGGGAAGAGGAGAGAGGAGGATGGAGAGAAGAAGAGAGAGATAGAGAGAGAATGATGAGGAGAAAAAAAAGAGCAAGAAGGAGGGAGAGAAAGGAAGATAGAGAAAAGGAGAGAGGGAGGGGAGAGAGGAGAGATGGGGAGAGAGGGAAAGGGGGAGAGAGAGGGTGTTATAGAGAGAGGAAGAGGAAGAGTGAGATGATGAGAGAGAAGGAGGGAGGAAGATAGGGGAGAGAGAATGGTAGGGAGAGAGGGAAAATTAGAGAAAAATATGAGATAAAGAGAGGGAGAGGTAGAGAAAGAGAGAGATAAGGAGATGGAGAGAGAAAGAAAGGGTACGATAGCGAGCGAGAGATATGAAGAGAGGGAAAGGGAGAGGGAGGTAGGGATAGACGAGAGGAAGAGATAGAGAGAAAAGGTTAAAGATAGAAAGAGAAAGAGAGATGGGGATTGAGAGGGAGAGGGAGAGAGAGGAGAGTGAGGGAGATAGAGGGAGAGAGAGAGGGAGAGAGGAAAAGGAGGGAAGCAACAATAAGGTAAGAGGGAGAAGGGATAAGGAGAGAGAGAGAGAGCAAGAGACAAAGAGAGAGGGAATGAAGGAATATAGAGATAGGGGGAAAGGGAGAGAAAAAGAGATGGAAAGGGAGAGAGAGGGATAAAGGGAGTGGGGAAGGGAGAGAATGGGTGAGAGAGTGAGAGAGTGAGAGAGGAAGAGAGAGGGAGAGAGATAGGGAGAGAGGGGAGAGATAAGAGGGAGAGGGTTAGTGGGAGAGAGGGAATGGAGTAGAGAGATAAGGAGACGAAGATGGAGGGAAAGTGAGAGAGAAGGGCGACAAGGGATAGGGAGAGATACACTGGGGGAGAGAAGGAGATAGAGGGGGATAACAAGAGAGAGGGAGGGAAAAAAAGAATAAGAGAGGGAATGAAGAAAGAGAGCGATAGGGAGAGGGGAAGGAAGTGAGAGAGATAAAGAAAGGAAGGGAGAGAGAAAGGGAGATAGAAAGAAGGAGAGTGGGAGAGAGTGGGAGGGAGAGAGGGAGAGAGAGGGGAAAAGTAGGATGAAGGAAGAGAGAGAGGAATAGATTAAGAGGGAGAGAGAGAAGGTGAGGGAGAGAAAGAGAGTTAGAGGGAGAGAATGAGAATGTACGAGGTAGAGGGAGAGAGAGAGAGAGGGAGGGGATAGACGGAGGGAGGGAGGGAGAATGAGGGAGGGGAAAGAGGGAGGATGAGGGAGGGAGATAGAGGTAAAGAGGGAATGAGAGATAGGGAGGGGGAGGAAGAGGGACAGAAAGAGGGAGGATAAGAGAGAGGGAAGGGAGCGTGAGGGAGAGAGGGAGAGATGGGAAGAGAGAGAGCAAGCGAGAAAGGAAGAGAGAGGGTGAGGGGAAGAGAAAGGGAGGGAGGAGGGGAGAAAAAGAGAGAGAGGGAGAGTGCAAAGGAGGGAGGGTGAGAGAGAGGGAAAGGGAGAGTGAGAGAGGGAGGGGGAGAGAGGGAGAGAGTGAGAGGGTAAGGGGGAGAGAGGGAGAGAGGGAGGGAGAGGGGATAAGGAGAGAGAGGGAGAGTAAGAGACAAGGAGAGAGGGAATGAAGGAATATAAAGATAAGGAGAAAGGGAGGGAAAGAGAGAGACAAATAGATGGAATGGGAGAGAGCGGGATAAAGGGAGTGGGGAAGGGAGAGAATGGGTGAGAAAGTGAGAGGTCGAGAGAGGGAGAGAGGAAGAGAGAGGGGGAGAGAGGGAGACGGAGGAGAGAAAAGAGGGAGAGGGTGAGTGGGAGAGAGGGAATGATGGAGGAGGGAGATGGGGAGGGAAATAGAGGAAAAGTGAGAGAGAAGGGCAGCAAGGGACAAGGAGAGACGGATCGGGGGAGAGGGGGAGATAGAGGGGGACAACGCAAGAGAGGGAAGGAAAAAGAGAATAAGAGAGGGAATGAAGAAAGAGAGAGACAGGGAGAGGGGAAGGAAGTGACGGAGATAAAGAAAGAAAGGCAGAGAGAAAGGGAGATAGAAAGAAGGAGAGGGGAGAGAGTGGAAGGGAGAGAGGGATGAGGGGAAAAGTACGAGGGAGGGAGAGAGGGAGGAGTAGATTAAGGGGGAGAGAAATAGAGATAGAGGGAGAGAGTGGGAATGTACAAGGCGAGAGGAAGAGAGAGAGGGAAGGGATAGATAGAGGGAGAGAGGGAGAATGAGGGAGAGGGAAAGAGGGAGGATGAGGGATGGACATAGAGGTAAAAAGAGGATGAGAGATAGGGAGGGGGAGAGGAAGAGTGATAGAAAGAGGGAGGGGAGAGAAAGGGATATTGGGAGAGAGAGGGAGGGAGCGTGAGGGAGAGATGGGAAGATAGAAAGAGCGAGAGAGAAAGGAAAAGAGAGGGAAGGGAAAGAGAAAGGGAGGAAGGAGAGGAGAAAAGGGGAGAGAGGGAGAGTGCAAAGGAGGGAGGGTGAGAGAGAGAAAGAGAGAGGGAAAGGAAGAGTGAGAGAGGAGGGAGAGAGAGGGAGAGAGTGAGAGGGTAAGGGAGAGAGAGGGAGAGAGGGAGGGAGAGGGGATAAGGAGAGAGAGGGAGAGTAAGAGACAAAGAGAGAGGGAATGAAGGAATATATAGATGGGGAGAAAGGGAGGGAAGGAGAGAGAAAAAGAGATGGAGGGGGAGAGAGAGGGATAAAGGGAGTAGGGAAAGGAGAGAATGGTGGAGAAAGTGAGAGGCTGAGAGAGGGAGAGAGGAAGAAAGAGGGAGAGAGGGAAAGAAAAGAGGGAGAGAGAGGGAGAGAGGGAGAGAAAAGAGGGAGAGGGTGAGTGGGAGAGAGGGAATGATGGAGGAGAGAGATGGGGAGAGGGAAATGGAGGAAAAGTGAGAGAGAAGGGCAACGAAAGGACGGGGAGAGACGGACTGGGGGAGAGGGGAGATAGAGGGGGACAATGTGAGAGAGGGAGGGGAAAAAAGAATAAGAAAGGGAATGAAGAAAGAGAGAGATAGGGAGAGGGGAAGGAAGTGAGAGAGATAAAGAAATGAAAGGAGAGAGAAAGAGAGATAGAATGAAGGAGAAGGGGAGAGAGTGGGAGGGAGAGAGGGAGAGAGAGGGGAAAAGTAGGAGGGAGGAAGAGAGAGCGAAGTAGATTAAGAGGGAGAGAGAGAAGATGAGGGAGAGAAATAAAGATAGAGGGAGAGAGTGGGAATGTACGAGGCGAGAGGGATAGAGAGAGGGAGGGGATAGATAGTGGGAGAGAGGGAGAATGAGGGAGAGGGAAAGAGGGAGGATGAGGGATGGAGAGAAAGGTAAAGAGGGAATGAGGATAGAGAGGGGGAGAGGAAGAGGGACGGAAAGAGGGAGGGAGAGAGAGAGGGAGAGGGGAAGAGAGAGGTTGGGAGGTTCGGGGAGGGAAGGAGAGATAGGAAGAAGGAAAGAGTGAGAGAGAAAGGAAGAAAGAGAGAAAAAGGAAGGAAGGAGCAATAAGGTAAGAGGGAGAGGGAATAAGGAGAGAGAGGGAGAGTAAGAGACAAGGAGAGAGGGAATGAAGGAATATAGAGATGGGGAGAAAGGGATGGAAGGAGAGAGATAAAGAGGTGAATGGGGAGAGAGAGGGACAAAGGGAGTTAGGAAGGGAGAGAATGGGTGGGGGAGTGAGAGAGGGAGAGAGGAAGAGAGAGGGAGAGAGAGAGAGGGAGAGAGAGGGGAGAGATAAGAGGGAGAGGGGAGTGGGAGAGAGGCAATGATGAAGCGAGAGAGATCGAGAGAGGGAGATGAAGGGAAAGTGAGATAGAAGGGCAGCAAGGGAGAGGGAGAGATAGGCTAGGGGAGAGAGGGAGATCGAGGGAGACAATGAGAGAGAGGGAGGGAAAAGAGAAGAAGAGAGGGAATGAAGAAAGAGAGAGATAAGGAGAGGGAAAGGAAGGGAGAGAGAAAGGGAGATAGAAAAAAGGAGAGGGGGAGAGTCGGAGGGAGAGAGGGAGAGAGAGGGGAAAATAGGAGGGAGGGAGAGAGAGGAGTAGATTAAGAGGGAGAGAGAGAAGGCAAGGGAGAGAAAGAGAGATAGAGGGAGAGAGTGGGAATGTATGAGGCGAGAGGGAGAGAGAGAGGGAGGGGATAGGCGGAAGGAGTGAGAGAGAATGAGGGAGAGGGAAAGAGGGAGGATGAGGGATGGAGAGAGAGGTAAAGAGGGAATGAGAGATATAGAGAGGGAGAGGAAAAGGGAAAGAAAGAGGGAGGGGGAGAGAGAGGGATGGAGAGAGAGGGATGGAGTGGGAGAGATGGGAAGAGAGAATGAGTGAGAGAGAAAGGAAGAGAGAGAGGGAGGGGAAGAGAAAGGAAGGAGGGAGGGGAGAAAGAGAGAGGGAGGGAGAGTGCAAGGGAGGGAGGGTGATAGAGCGAAAGAGAGAGGGAGAGGGAGAGTGAGAGAGGGAGGGCAAGAGAGGAAGAGAGTGAGAGGGTAAGGGAGAGAGAGGGAGAGAGAGAGAAAAAGGGAGGAAGGAGCAATAAGGTAAGAGGGAGAGGGGATAAGGAGAGAGAAGGAGAGTAAAAGACAAGGAGAGAGGGAATGAAGGAATATAGAGATAGGGAGAAAGGGAGGAAAGGAGAGAGAGAAAGAGATGGAGGGGGATAGAGAGGGAGAGAGGGAGAGAGAGGGAGAGAGAGAGAAAAAGGGAGGAAGGAGCAATAGGGTAAGAGGGAGAGGGGATATGGAGAGAAAAGGTGAGTAAAAGACAAGGAGAGAGGGAATGAAGGAATATAGAGATAGGGAGAAAGTGAGGAAGGGAGAGAATGGGAGAGAGGGAGAGAGAGGGAGAGAGGGGAGAGATAAGAGGGAGACGGTCGGTGGGAGAGAAAGAATGATGGAGGAGAGAGATAGGGAGATGGAGATAGAGGGAAAGTGAGAGAGAAGGGAAGCAAGGGAGAGGGAGAGAGAGACTAAAGGAGAGATGGAGAAAGAGGGGGACAATGAGAGAGAGGGAGGGAAAAAAGAAAAAGAGAGGGAATGAAAAAAGAGAGAGATAGGGAGAGGGGAAGGAAGTGAGAGAGATAAGGAAAAGAATGAAGGGAAAAGGGGAGATAGAAAGGAGAGGGAGAGAGAATGGGAGGGAGAGAGGGAGACGAAGGGAAAAATAAGAGGGAGGGAGAGAGAGAGGAGTAGATTAAGAGGGAGAGAGAGAAGGCGAGGGAAAGAATGGGAGATAGTGGGAGAGAGAGGAGGAGGGAATGGATAGAGGGAGAGAGGGAGAATGAGGGAGAGGGAAAGAGGGAGGATGAGGGATTGAGAGAGAGGTAAAGAGGGAATAAGAGATAGAGAGGGGGAGAGAGAGGGAGAGGGAAAGAGAGAGGGAGGGAGGCTAAAGGAGAGAGGGAGAGATGGGAAAAGAGAAAGAGTGAGAGAGAAAGGAAGAGAGAGGGGAGGGGAAGAGAAAGGGAGGAAGGAGAGGAGAAAGAGAGATAGAGGGAGAGTGCAAGGGAGGGAGGGTGAGAGAGAGAAAGAGAGAGGGAGAGGGAGAGTGAGAGAAGGAGGGGGAGAGATGGAGAGAGTGAGATGGTAAGGGAGAGAGAGGGAGATGGGGATAGGGGAGGGGGAGTGTGGAAGAGAGAGTGAGAGAGAAGGAGAGAGGAAAGGGGAGAATATGAGAGATGGGTAAAGAGAGGGCGTGGGAAAAAGAGGAGAGCGAAAGAGAGAAAGGGAGAGGGAGGGAGAGAGAGGAGGATTGAGAAATGAGGGAGATATATAGTGAGAAAGGGAAAAGGACAGAGATAGAGAAATAGATGGAAAGAGAGGGAGAGAATGAGGGAAAGGGAGAGAGATTAAGAGAGAGAGAAAAGGAGAGAGGGAGATAGATAGAGAGATTAAGAGAAAGAGAGAGGATGAAAGAGAGGGAGAGAGAGAAGGAGAGAGGGAGGGAGAGAGTGAGGGAGAGAGGAAGAGAGGGAAAAGAAAGAGAGAAAGAGAGGGAGAAAGGGCGAGAGAGAGGAGAGAGGGAGACAAAAAGGTATAGGGGGAGGGAGAGGGAGGGTGAGAGAGATATAGAGAGGGAGAGAGGAAGATAAAGGGAGAGGGAAAGACAGAGAGGGAGGTTATGATGGGGGAGAGATAAAGGGATATGAAGAGAGAAATAGAAGGAGTGAGAGGGAGGGAAAGGGGAAAGTGGAGGGATAATGGGATAGAGAGGGGTGAAGAGAGAGAGAGGGAAAAGGGGTGACAGAGAGGTAGAGATGAGAAGAGAGAGAGAGAGGAAGGGAGGGAAGGATGGAGAAAATGAGGAAGAGAGAGAGGTATGGAGGGAGTGAGAGAGAGAGGGAGGGGGAGAGGGGAAGAGAGGGATAGAAAGAGAGGGGGAGAGAGAGGTAGAGAGGGAGAAAGGGAAAGTAAGAAAGGGAAAGGCATAGTAGGAGAGAGTGAGAGAGATGGAGAGAGATAGAGAGAGGGAGGGAGGGAGGGAGGGAGGGGGATAGAGAGGTAGAGAGGGAGAAAGGGAAAGTAAGAGAGGGAAAGGCACAGTGGGAGAGAGTGGGAAAGATGGAGAGAGATAGAGAGAGGGAGGGAGGGAGGGAGGGAGGGAGGCAGAGAAGGAGATAATTAAGGGAAGAGTGAGGGAGATAGAGAGAGGGTGGGATGGAGAGAGAGAGTGAGGAGGTGAGAGGGAAAGAAAGAGGAAGGGAACGAGAGAGGAAGATAGGGACAAAGAAAGAGTGAGATAGAGGAAGGGGGAGAGGGAGAGAAAGAGGGAGAGAGGGAGAGGTATAGAGAGAGGGAGAGAGAGAGGGAGATGAAGTGAGAGTGATAAGGAGGAAAAGAGAGATGGAGAGCGAGAGAGAGAAAGGGTGAGATAATGAGTTAGTGGTAGAGTGAGAGAGTGAAGGGGAGAGGGAGATAGGGATAAAGAGAGAGAGGGAGGGATGGAGAGGGAGAGAGAAGGAGAGAGAGGGTGAGAGAGAGTGAAGGAAAGTGAAAGAGAGAGAAGGAGAGGGGGACATAGGGAGGGAGAGGTAGAGAGAAAAAGGAGCGATGAAGAAAGAGAAAGATAGAAAAGGAGAGGGAGAAATAGGGGAGAGAGAGATAGAGAGAGGGAGAAAGGGAGAGAGGGAGGAGAGATAGAGGAGGAGGAGGTAGAGAGAAGGAGAGGAAGGGATGGAGAGATAAAGAGATAAAGATATAAAGGGAGAGGGAGAGAGAGAGAAATATGAAGGGAGAGAGGAAGAGAGAGAAAGTAAGAGGGAGAGAGAGAACAAGAGAGATAGATGGAGAGAGAAAGAGGGAAGAAGAGAGAGGGAGAGATAAAGGGGGAGAGGGAGAGATAAAAGAAGGGAAAGAGAGAAAAAAGAGAGTAGTTAAGAGATGGAGAGCGAGGGAGGGAGAGAGAGAGGGATAAGGAGGGAGAGAGGAAGAGAGGGAGAGAGAGATGAAGAGGGGTAGATAGAGAGGGAGAGGGAGAGAAAGAAAGGGTGAGATAGTGAAAGGGTAAGAGGGAGAGGAAGAGAAAGAGGAAGTTAGGTGGAGAATATGATAGAGAGAGGGGGAGAGAGGGAGGGAGGGAGGGAGGGAGTGAGAAAAAGAGATGAAGAGAGAGGGGTAAAGAGAAGGAGAGAGGAGGGAGAGAAAGAGGGAGAGAAGGAGATAGAGTGGGAGAGAGAGGGAGAGGGAGAGAAGGAGATAAAGAGAGAGAGAGAGGGAAGGGGAGGGAGAAAGAGAGAGAGGGAAGGGGAGGGAGAAAGGGAGAGAGGGAGTGAGAGAGGGAAAAAGTGGGAAAGGGAGAGAAGGAGAGGGAGAAAGAGGAGAGGGAAAGAGAGAGACGGAGAGAGAGGGAGAGAGGGAGAGAGTGAAGGATCATGCATCCTATGAAGGTACGGAATAAAAAAATTTCCTTTTCTAAAAGGCTCAAGATCATGCCATTGAAATAACTAATCATATATTCATGAATTAAAGTGATGAATAAAATACTACCTCTTGTAGCATAAAAAAAGCCTCTATTAATTATTTATACAGATCCGGTAACCACAAAGAAGCACTCAAAATTGGTAGAGTGCTAACTCCTCCTTTTTAGATTTTTTATTATTTTTATAATAATCTAATCCGGGTAGTATTATGGCAACCCAAGAGAGAGGTGGAGAAGGTGGTGTGCTAGGGGTTTTTGGAGAAAACTATTTTTCCTTTTTTTTTCTTCTTGGCCATGTGCCTTAGTTTCTATTGATTTTTTTCCAAATTATCTCTATCCTATGTCTCTTATACGTGTTTCCATATCTCTCTCTAATTTATAGGGGGAGAGTTCCCTTATCCTCCAAGGACAAGGATGGATGATAACTTATCCTAAATAAGACTCATGGTTGTTGCTTCGTAATCCTCTAAGAATTAGGAGTTCTTTAACATTTAGGTTTTTGATCTTTATCTATAAAACATCCATCGTTATCCAATAAGGTTCATGTTTATTTTGCTACAAAAATATATTTAGGCTTTCAATCAAATATACTGGCCTAATTAATTAATTTGGATCATCCAAATAAATAAACTTAGATAATTTTAGGTGGCCTATATTAGGAAATAATTTTCCAAAATATCATTTAACCTAAATTAGGAAACTCATTTCCATTTTAGGTTATTTACTTTCAAATTTGGAAATAACTTCCAAATTTAAAAACTACTTTATAAAATAGAAAACTTTCCTTTATAGGAAGCTTCCATTTTAGGAAACTTTTCATTTTCGAAAACCCTTTCCAAAATAGGAAACTTTCATAATTGAAAAATTTTTCCAATATCTTTGCTTCTCTTTAATCATATGAATGCTTAAACTTATGCATGTGACTCAATAGACTCCTAGATATGTTGGCAATATATCAAGAACAAAAGACACCTCTTTTATCTCTTGATACATAACTCAAGATTGGCCTCTAACAAGGCATCATGACTATCTAATTCCCTAGAAGGATTAATTAATCCATTATTACCTTTCACGAGCATGGTTACCATACAATTCAATCCCCATATAAACTTATCATAGTGTGATCTCAAACTTCGTTATTAGTCTTATTCAATTATGATCACATAAGTTTTCTTTAATTCCTAAATGTCTTAGCTCTTAGAGTAAACCAACTACGCTTTATTGGAGTACTCCTACTATGGCCATAGATTTCTTAAGTAGACATTCATCAAATTGCAATGTGATAATTTCTTTAGCGTCAAAGGAATGATATATTCTATCTTAGTCATTCACTTGCCTCCATTAGATTCCTAGTGTACCTAATAAATTACTCACGTGCAACCTTTTACTAAGTCCATTGAAATTAGTGTCAAAATACATAAGTCCTCTAATGAGATAACTATGAGGACCTCAAGTCTAAGGACCGATTGTACCCATCTCGTATGAGATTCCCATAGACTAAACCAAATGAGTTGTCATGGCGAGTCAAGTCTAGTGATATGTTCTCTAAGATAAATCACCTAATCGCTTGCTTTGGCATCATCATGCCAATAGCTGTGAGATCTCCTACTACTATCATATAGCATGAGCATAACTCTCACAAGTCTAACCGTATGTAGTTAACGTCCATTCTTGATCCCTTATGACTTGGGCATTTAATGATATCCTTTACGTACATTAGTGTTTGTCTTCGATCAATCACTAATGTAAATACATATCGTATGGGTTTTTTTCTATTCTATATAATGGATAATTACAAATGGTAAGAATTAACATCAAGTCATCTTTTATTATAATCAATACAATAATATAATAAATTAAACCCATCTAAAAGGATTAGAGTTTAGACAAACTACACTAACGAGAGAGGGTGAGAGAGAGAGAGAGAGAGAGTAGGGAGAGTAAGAGAGGGTAAGAGAGAGGGAGGGAAAAGAGGGAGAGGGAGGGAAAGAGGGAGACCGAAAGGGAGAGAGAGGGATAAGGAAGTAGAGAAAGGGAGAGAGAGAGAGAGGGAAAAGGAGAGAGGGAGACCGGGAGAGGGGGAGAGGGTCAAAGAGGGAGAGCGAGGGAGTGGGAGAGGGAGAGAGAGAGAGAGGATGAAAACGAGAGAGAGATTGGATGTAAAGGGAGATGCGGGGAGAGCAAGAGGGAGAGAATGGGAGAGATGATAGGGAGATGGAGATGAAGGAAGGGAGAGAGAGGGGAGAGGCGAGAGAGGAGGGGAAGAGGGACAAGAGAGAGGTAGAGGGAGAGAGATCGATAGAGGGATAGAGAGAGAAGGTGTGTGGGAGAGGGGGAGAGGGAGTGAGTGAGGAAGAAGAGAGGGAGAGGGAGAAAGAGAGGGAGAGAGAAAGAGTGGGGGAGTGGGAGATAGGGGAGGAGAGGAGGATAAAGAGAATAAGTGAGTGGGAGAGGAGGAGAGAGGGAGGGAGATAGAGAGAAAGAGGGAGAGAAGGGGGGAACAAAGAAGGAGAGGTAGATAGGAGGATAGAGGGAGAAAGAGAGGAGAGAGAGGGAGAGAAAAAGATAGGAAGGGAGAGGGAGAGGGAGAGGGAGAATGAAGGGGAGAGAGAAAGGGAGATGGATGGAGAGAAGAGAGAGGGAGTGGGAGAGAGAGGGAAGAGAGGGAGAGATAGAGGGAGTGAGAGGGAGAGAGAGGGAGGAAGATAAAGAGAAAGAAAGAGAGAGAGAGAAAGAGGGAGAAAGAGAGAATGAGAGAGGGAGATATAGAGAGAGAGGAGGAGAGGAGAGAGATAGGTAGAGAAAATGGGAGATGGAGAGGATAGAAAAAGAGAGGGAGAGTTGGAAAGGGAAGGATAGATGACGAGAGAAAGGGAGAGAAGAAGAGAAAGAATGAGAGGGAGATAGAGATAGGAGGAGAGAGGAAGGGATAGAAGGGGAGAAGGATGGATAGAGAGTGGGAGAAAGAGGAAGGGAGGAGAGAGAATTAAGGAGAGAGTGGATAGAGAATTAGAGAGAGGAAGGATAAGAGAGAGTGAAAGAGAGTTAGAGAGGGGGAGGGAGGGAGAGAGAGGGGAGATAAAGAGTGGGAGAGAGAGGGAGAGGGAGAGAAAGAGGGAGAGGAGAGAGAGAAGGAAGAAGAGTGAGAGAGGGAGAGAGGGTAGTATAGAGGGGAAGGGAGAGAGAGGCAAAGAGTGGGGGGAGAGGGTCGTGAGGGAGAGAGGGAGAGTATAGGAAAGAGAGAGGAAGGGTAAAAGAGTTAGAGAGAGGGAGAGAGAGAGAGAGGTAGAGATAGAGAGTGGGAGAGAGGGAGTGATAGAGAGAGGAAGCTAGAAAGGGAGAGGGAGAGAGGGATAGAAAGAAGAAAGAGAAAGAGAGAGAGAGCGAGGAATTGGAAGAGTGGAGGAGTGGGAGAGAGGGAGAGGGAGAGAGAGGGAGAGGGAGAGAGAGAGGGAGGGGGAAAGAAAGGTGAGAAAGAGGAGAGAGGGGGTGAGAGGAAGAATGGGAGAGAGATAAAGAGGGAGAGGAAAAGGGAAAGAGAGAGGAAGGAAGGGAGAAAGTGGAACAAAAAAAGGGATGAGTAGGAGAGAGAGGGACCAGCTTAAACCCGAGGCTTATCCAATAGTGCTCAAGTTTATCATTTCACCAAAAATCTTATAGGCTTTTAAATTAAACCTATTAGTCTAAACTCTTTTGGTTAATTATCAATTAATTTAGATCATCCAAATAAATTAGGTCAAGTGTTTTAGTGGAGCCCATATCGAGAAACGATTTTCAAAATTACCTTTAAACCTAAATTAGAAAACTACTTCCTTTTTAGATAATCGACTTTCAAATTTGGAATAGATTTCCAAATTACGAAACTAATTTTTACAATAAGAAATTTTTTCATTTTAGTAGAGCTCACTCCCTCTTCCTTTCTCCCTCTCCCTCTCTCCATCTCCCTCTCCCTCTCCATCCCTCTCTCCCACTCTCTTGCCCCCTCTATCTATCCTTTTCCTCTCTCTCCCCTCTCCCTCTCCCTCTCTCTATCTCTCCCATTCTCTCTTCCTCCTTATCTCTTTTCTATCTCTCTCTCTCTCCCTCCTTTCCCTCCTTGTCTCTCTCCCTCTCGTTGTTTCCTTTCCTTCTCTCGCACCCTATTTCTCTCCCTCTTCATCTCTTCCTTCCTCTCCCTCTCTATCTCTCCCTCTCCCTCTCCTCTAACTCTAATTTTCCTTCTACGCCCTCTCTCTCCCTCTCTCTCCCCCTCTCTTTATGTCCCTCTCCTTCTCTCTTTGCCTCTCTCTCTCATTGTCCCTCCTTTATCTTTCCATCTCTTTCTCTCCCTCCTTATCTCTCTCCCTCTCCTTCTCTCTCTCCCTCCCATCCTCTCCCTCTCTCTCACTCTTCCTTCCTTACTCTTTCTCTATCTCTCTCTTTCCATCCCTTCTACTTCTCTCCTCTTTTCTCTCTCCCTCTCTCACTTTCCTTCCTTCTCCCCTCTCTCCCTCTTCCCTCTCTCTCCCTCTTCTATACCTTTCACTCCCTCTCTCCCATTCTCCATCTCCTTCTCCCTCTCTCCTAACCTCTCCCTCTCTCTACCTCTCTCTCCCTCCCTCCCTCTACCTCTCCATCTCCCTCTCCCTTTCTCGTTCCCTCTCTCTCCCTCCCACTCTCACCTTCTCCCTTCCTCTCTCCCTCTCTCACCCCTTCTCTCTACTTCTCTCTCCCTTTCTTCCTCTCTTTTTTCCTCTCCCCTTATCCCTTCCTCTCTTCTCTCCCTCTCCCTCTACCTCCATCTCCCTCTCTCTCACCCTCCCTTTCTCCCTCTTCCTCTCCATGCCCTTCCCTCCATCTTTTCTTATCTCTCTCCCTTTCACTCTCCCTCCTTCCCTCTCTATCCCTCTCTCACTCTCTCACCCTCCCTTACTCTTTCTATCTCTCTCTCCCCCTCCCTCCTCCTCCATCCCTCCCTCTCCCTTTAGTCTCCCTCTTTTTGTTTGCCTTTCTCTCCCTCCCTCTAGCTCCTTTTATATCCCTCGCTCCCCCTCACTCTCCCTCCCTCTCTTACCATCTCTCTTTTTCTTATTCTCCCTCTCTCTCCCCCTCTCTCTCCTGCTCTCTCCCTCCTTTATTCCTATTTCTTTTCCTCTTTGCCTTTTCTCTCTTCATATATCTCTCTCCTCCTCCCTCTCCCTCTCTCCATACATTGTTATCCCTCCCTCTCTCTCCCTCTATCCCTTACTCTCTCACTCTCTCCCTCATCTCCTTCTCTCACTCTCCCTCCCTCGCTTTCTCCTTCTCTCATCCTTTTCTCTTTCCCTCTCTCTTTCTCCCTTTCTCACCCATTCTCTCTCTATCCCAATCACTCTCTCCCTTTTCCCTCTCCTTCTCTCTTTCCCTCTCTCGCCCTTTCTCTCCCTCTCCCGTTCCCTCTCTTTCTCCCTCTCTCACGCTCTCTCCCCTCTCTTCCTTTCTCTCTCTTTCCCTCTATCTCTCTCTTTCTCCCTCTCACATTTTTCTCTCTCCCTCTCCCTCTCCATCTACTTATACCTCTCTCTCCCTCTCTTCCTCTCCCTCTTTGAATCTCTCTCTCTCTCTCTTTACCTCTATCTCTTTCTCCCTCTCTCTCCTTCTCCCCTTCACCTTTCTCTCCCTCTATCACCCTCCTCTCCCTCTCTCCTTGTCTCTCTTTTTCTCTCTCCCTACACTCCCTCTCTCCCTCTCTCCATGTCCCCCTCTCTCCCTCACTCTCTCTCACCCTCTCTTTTTCCCTCTCTCTTTTTCTCTCTCACTTTTGTCCCTCCCTCCTTTACTCACTCACTTACTCTCTCTCCATCCCTCCCTCTTTATCCATCTCTCTCCCTCTACCTCTCTTTATATCTCTCTATCCCTATCTATCTCCTTTTCCCTGCCTCTCCCTCTCCCTCTCCCTTCTTTTCTCTCTCCTTCTCCCTCTTACCCTTTCATTCTATGTCTCTCTCTCTCACCCTCTCTCCAAGTCCCTCCTATCTCCCTCTCTCTCACTCCCTCTCTCTATCTCTCTTCCTCTTTCTCGTTCTCTCCCTCTTTCTCGCTCTTCTTCTTTCTCCCTCCCTCAACCACCCTCTCACTCTTTCTCTCCTTTTCTCTCTCTCTAACTCTCACCATCCCTATCTCCCTTCTCTTTCTCCCTTTCTCCCTCTCTATCCCTCCCCTCCCTCTCTTTCTTCTTTCATCTTTCTCCATTCCCTCTCTATTCCTCTCTCCCTCTCTATCCCTCTCCCTCTCTCCCTCTCTCTCCCAATCCATCTCTCTCTTGCTCTTTCATTACCTCTTACTCTTTCTCTCTCCCTCTCTCTATCCCTTTCTCACTCTCTTCCTCTCCCACTCCCTCTCTTTCTCCTTCTCCCTCTTTATCTCTCCCTCTCTCCCTCTCTCTCTCCCTATCTATCACTCCCTTCCTACCACTTACCCATCCTCTCAATCCCTCATCTCTCTCTCCATCTCTTCCTTTTTATTTCTCTCTCACCCTTTTCCTTTCCCTTTTTCTCCCTCATGTCACCTAACTCTCTTTCTCTCCCCCTTTTTACCCCTCTCTCTCTCCTTCTCTCTCACCATTCTCTCGATTATCCCCTATCACTCTCTTACTCTCTCCCTCTCTCCCTCTCCAATATCTCTCCCAATCTCTCCTCTTTTCCCTCTCTCATTCTCTCTCTCCCTCTCGTCTCCTTCCCTCTCACTCCTTCCCTTTCTCCCTTCTCTCTATCTTTTTCCCTCCCTCTCTTCTTTGCTCTCTCCCTTTCCCTTCCTCTCTCTTTCTCTCTCTCTCAACATCCTACTCTATCCCCATTTCACTTTTTCACCTCTTTCCTCTCTCTCCCCCTCCCCTCTCTCTATCTCTCTCCCTCTCTCTTTTTATCTATCTATCCCTCGATCCCTCCCACCCTCTCTCTATCCCTCTCTCCCTCCTCCTTAATCCGTATTTCTATCTCTCCCTCACATTCTCTCTCTTTCCCTCTCTCTCCCTATCCCTCTTTTCACCTCTCTCTCCCTCTCTATCTCTCTCTCCCTCCCTCACCCCTCCCTCCATCTATTAGTCCCACTCTTCTTGTAACCTTCATAAAAAAATCCTTAATCGTAAAACGATACATGTTAGAATATTTATATATATGCATATATTAAGTATAAGTATAATTCTCACTACACCATGAGAAATTAATGCTTGAAATTTATGATTTATGTTAAATTAAAGTTATTGTGCTTGAGATTAATGTTTTAATTATTAAAGAAATCAAATATGCAAAATCGGTGTTTTGAGGACTATATTCTGTTCGAATTTTGTATGGTTTATTTGAAGACTTTATAGTGATTTATGGGTAAAACGTAAAGAATAAAAGTTGTTCATCTATGTGTCTACTAGCTCTCTGTAATAGTTTATGATTTTGAGATCTATGTATAAGGAGTTATGTCCATTTTAGTATAGACTACTTTAGAGGCATCACCGCTGAAATATTTTTGGGGTAAGGAATTTTGAGTTTAAGGTGAGGAATTTCCAAACCTTTATGGGAGGGAGGGATGTTTAGTTACTTGAAATAGGTCAGTTAGAGTGTTTAGTTAGTCTAACCAATTATTTAGGACACATAAGCCACCTTAATTAATGAATTAAGGCTAGCTCACCCTAAACCCATCAAACCCCCCACTCTCTCTCTTGACTCACCAATAGCTTTCCACTCTCCTAAATTAAATGAAGAAATTTTTACACTTAATTATACTAAGATTTTAAGCATGTATATATATATAGCCTAAGTGAGAATGGAAGAAAATTTTAGGCGACTCGTAGCTACACAAAAGGGAGAGAAAAACGGTAAGGAAAGAGAGGAAAAGGAAAGGAAATGAAAGAAGAAAGAAGAAAGAAAAGAAAGAAGGTGAAAGCCTAAACAACTTTTAGGGAATTCAAGCAAATCAAGTAGGTGCCATTTATAGTTATTTTATGTATTAAGTTTTTTTTAAAGTGTTTATTTCATGGATTTGTAATAATTTTCAATGGTTAGCTATGATTGTTTGTGTTGGTGTTAAGGCTTGGCAAATTGTGATGGATCTATGTGTTTGTGTTATGATGCAAAGTTTTTTTGATGTGTTTAAAAGTGTGGATGGTTTGGAAAGAAAAACAACAGAAAGGGTATGGACCAAATTGGTTAAAGCCAAACCAGATTTGGTGAGCATGACTTGAAAAGGAAAGGAATGCACTTCTAGAGTTGCCCTAAGTTAAAAGCATTCGCCAAGTGGGGAAAATTGGGAAAGAATGGATCTTTTGGGGAAATTAAGGGCCTAGAATATCATGGTAACTCAATTAGGAATGGGTTAATAGTTTAGGGTGGAAATAAATTCACTAGACATAAAAGGCAATCCATGACCATCTTAACAACCCATTCGGCCTACCCGAAAGAAAAATAGGATATTTGATGGCTAAATTTGGTTTCTTTTATGCACCTTAAGGTTTAGATCTCCTTGGTAACCCTTCTAAAGTATGGTTTGGTAAGTTATTGGCAAGTTAGTATAAAAGGAATTGACCTAGAAAGGGAAAAACAATTTCTTGCTCATTTTGGGACCAATCGGCCTAGAAAAGAAAATGATTAATAATGAATCCTTTTGTGTAATTAGCAATCAAGAATTAAAGGTGAACTCAAATAGAGACCAATTATTATAAGACATATAAATGGAGTAATGAAAAAAAAAGAGAATTCTAGAAAAACCGAGATTAATACCTAGACCCATTTTGAGTCAACCTCGACTACTAAGATTAAAGGTTCGGATTAAACAAGAGTTTATCTTAAGTATGTCACACATGAATCCTTAGGATTAACCTGGTCTTGTAAACTAAGTAATACACCAAAAATCCGAGCCTAGACTTGTTAGATACACGAGAAGAAAAACTCATAAGTACGAGGTAGATTTATGCAATGAATGATACCAATGAATGGGATTTATGTTCTTGTTTCGAATACTTTGAATGGTACATGAAACACTTATGAAGTCCCGAGTGTGCATCGGGACACGAGAATGGATCGAGAAGAAAATGCCGATAGCATAATTAGTTGAATGTGTTAAACATAATACCATGTACATCACGTGCATTTGGCGGTGGTATGAAATTGAGAAAAATCATTGAGTCATGAGATAATGTGGTTTGGTAACCAAATTGAATGGAATGGGTAATAGCATGAAACCATGTGCGTGCTCTATTAATAACACCGTTAAGCGAGGGATAATTTTGCTAATTGTGTGCTACAATGAGGGATAATTTCATTATGAGCAAGTAGGTGATAATGAGATCACTAAGAAAGAGTAATGGAGCAGTAGGTGATAATACGATCATCGAGAGATGGAATGCAAGGTCTTACTAATACCTAGTGGTACCCGGATTAAAACGAATGGATAGAATGGAAAATAGAATTTAATTGCATATCACGTGCATCATCCTACTTACCGATATTCGGCTCACCCCATTGTTGTTTTCATGTTATGACAGGAACATGTCAAAGTAGTAAGGATGCTATCGGGTCCTCCAAAAAGGCTCACGTGTGACACAAGTGTATTGAACTTTCTTTTGATTGTAATTTTGGGGTTGGGGTGTCGATAAACAGTTTCATAGTATTGTAAATAAATTTTGTAATTTCTTCCACTGTATTGATAATATTATGTAAATTGTCTTATACGTGTTTTATTGTATGATAAGTCCTTAATGTATGAGCACATATGTGTTTGAAGTTAATTTGAAAATTAATCGTGTCGGTGTGACACGCTCCTTGCCTAGCCACTCCTTTTGGGTATTTAGCAAGTGGGTCGTGGAGGGGTGTCACAATCTCCCCCTCTTCCTCCCTCTCCCTCTCCATCTCCCTCTATCTTGTCCCTCTCGCCTCCCAATAACTCTCTCTCTCTCTCTCCCTATCCCTTCCCTCTCCCTCTTTCTCTCTCTATTCTTTCCTCTCCCTCTCTGTCTCTCTCTCTCCCTACCTCCCTCTTCCCCTCTTCCTCTCCCTATCCGTCCCCCTTTCACTCCTTTTCTCCCTCTCTCTATCTCTCCCTCTCCATCTCACCTTCTCTACCTCTCCTTCTCTTTGACTCTACCTCTCTCCCTCTTTTCCTCCCTCCCTACCACCCTCTAACCCTCTCTCCCTTTGTCTCTCTCTCCTAGTCTTTATCTCCCTCTCTCACCATCTCTCTCTCTTTCTATCCTCACCCTTCTTTTCTCTCTCCCTTTTCCTCCCTTACTTTCCCTCTCTCTTTCCCTCTTTCTCTCTTCCTCTCACTCTCTCTACTTTTCTCTCTCTTCCTCTCGCTCCCTCTCAATCTCCCTCTCTCTCTTTTTCTCTCTCCAATTTCCTCTTTAACTCTCCCTATCCCCCTTCTCTCTCTTTCTATTTCCCTCTCACTCACTATCTCTCCTCTCTCCCTCTATCTCTCCCCCTTCCTCTCTATCTCCCCTCTCCCTACCTCTCCCTCTCCATCTTCCTCCATCTTAGTCCCTCTCTCTCCCACCCACACTCTCTCTCGCCTTCTCCCTTCTCTCTCCCTCTTTCTCTCTCCCTCTCCCTCCCTTCACACTTTATCCCTCTTTGTGTCTCTCTCCAACTCTCTCTCATTCTCTCACTCTCCCACTCTCCCACTCTCCCACTCTCTCTCGCCCTCCTCCCTCCATATCCTCCTCTCTCCCCCTCTCACTCTCCCTCCCTCTCTCCCCCTCTCACCCTTCCTCCCTCTCCCTCTCTCTTTCCCTATTTCTTTCACTTCTTCTCTCTCTCTCTTTCTCTATCTCTCTATCTCCCTCCCTCTCTCTCCCTCTCTATCTCTCTATCTCCCTCCCTCTCTCTCCCTCTCCCTCTCCCTCTCTCCCTCCCTTCCCCCTCCCTTTCTCTATTTCCCTACTCTCACTATCTCTCCCTCTCCCACTTTTCTAACTCTCTCTATCTTCCTCTATCTCCCTCTCTCTATCTCCATCTCTTCCTCTCTCCATCTATCTCCCTATCTCCCTCTTCCATTCTCCCCCTCTCTTTATCCCTCTCCATCTCTCCCTCTCCCTCCCCTTTTGTCCCTTTCCCTCTCCCTCTCTCCCTTCCTCCTCCCATTTCTCCACCATCCCTCTCTCCCCCTTATTCTCTCTCCCTCTCCCTCTCCCTCCCAACCACTCTTTCACCCTCTCTACCTCTCTCTATCTCCCTCTGTCTCCCTCTATCTCTCTTTCTTCCTCATCTCTTTGTCTCTCTCTCTCCATCTCTCCCTCTTATCCCTCTCCCTCCTTCTCTCTCTCCCTCCCTCTTTTTTGCTCTCAAACACTTTCCTTCCCTCCCTCCATGCCTCACTATCTTTCCCTTTCTCTCTATCTCCCTCTCTTCCTCTCTCTCTCGTATCTCTCCCTCCCTCTTTCCCTCTTATCCCTCTCCCTCTTTCTCTCTCTCCCTTCCTCTTTTTTGCTCTTATACTCTTTCCCCCTCACTTTATCCTTCACTATCTCTCCCTCTCCTTTTTTTCCCTCTACCACCCTCTCTTTCCCCTTTTCCCTCCTTCTCTCTCACCTAAACTCTCTCTTCTTTTCTATATCTCTCCCTCTCTCTCTCTCTTCCTCTCCTTCACACACTCTCTCTCACTCCCTCTCTAACCATCTCTCCCTCACTCTCTTTCCCTCTCTCTCTCTTACTCTCTCTCTCTCTTCCTCAAACTCCCTCTCTTTATCTCTTTTTCCCTCTCTCTTTATCTTTCTCTCTCTCCATTTCTCGCTACCTCTAAGCCCTCCTCCCCTTCTTCACTCTCTTTCTCTCCCTCTCCCACTCTCTCCCCCTTCCACTCCCTATCCCTCTCCTTTTTCCCTATCTCGCTCTCCCCCTCTACCTCTCCCTTACTTTCTCTCCCACTCTCTCCCTCTCTATCTCCCTCTCTCCCCCTCTCCCTTTCCCTCGGTCTCTCCCCCCTCTCCCTCTTTGTCGCTCTCTTTCTTTCTCTTTTTCCTTCCCTCCATCTCCCTCTCTCCATTTTTGCCTTCCTTTCTATCTCGCCTTCTCTCCTTCCCTCTCCCTCCCCTTCTCTTTCACTCTCCCTCTCTCTCTCTCTCTCTCTCACTCTCTATCTCTCTCCCTCTCTCCTTCTCTTTATCTCTCTCTCTCTTCCTTTCCCTTTTTCTCTCCTTTTATCTCTATCTCTATCTTTTTATCTCTCCCTCTCCCTCTCCCTCTCTCCCTCTCCCACTCTCCCTCTCTCTCTTTATCACTACCTATCTCTCTCCTTATCTCTCCCTCTCTCTTTGCCTCCCTCTTACTCACTATCTCTCACTCTGTCCCTCTCCCTCTTTCCCTCTCCATCTCCCTCTCTTTTTCCTTTTCTCTCCCTACCTCACTCTATCTCTCTCCCTCTCTCAATCTCTCATTCTCATCCTCTCACTATCTCTCTCTTCCTCTCACTATCTCTCTCTCTTCCTCTCTCTATCTCCCTCTCTCTCCCCCTCTCTCTACCCCTCTCTCTCCTTCTCTACCTTTTTTTCCATTTCTCTCTATTTCTCTCCCACCTATTCCTTTCCTTCCTCTTTTACTCTCCCTCTCACTATCTCCCTCTCTTCATTTATTCCTCTCTCTCCCTCCCTCCCTTCCTTGATCTCTATCCCCCTCTCCCTCCTTCCTCTCTCCTTCCTCTCTCTCTCTCACCTTCCTAACCTCCCTCTCCCTCTCACTCTTTCTCTCTCTCTCCTTCTCTCCATTTCAATCAGTCTACCTCTTACTATCTCATCATCTTTCTCTCTCATTCTCCATTTGTCTCCCTTCCCACCATTTTTCTCTCTCTATCCCCCTTTCTTCCTCTCCACCTCTCTCTCATGCTCTCTCTCCCTCCTTTCTCCCACTCTTTTCCTCTCTTTCTCTCCTTTCCTCCCTCTTGATCCCTCTTGCTCTCCCCCTCTTGCTCTCTTCCCTCTCTCAATCTCACTCACTCTATCTTTCTCTCTTCCTCTTTTTATCTCCCTCTCACTATCTTCCTCCCTCCCTCTCCCTCTATCTCCCCCTCCCACCCCTCATTCTTTCTCTCTCCCTCTCTCCCCTACTCTCTCCCTCTCTCTCCCCCTCACCCTCTCCCTCTCCCTCTCTCTCACTCTCTCCTTTCCCTTATATCTCTCACAACCTCTCCATCTTCCCCCTCTTTTTCTCTCTCCCTCTTGCTTTCCCTCCCTCCACTCTCTCTTACCCCTCTCTCTACTTTTCTTTTTTCTATCTCTCTCCCTTACTTTCTCTCTCTTTTCCCCTTCCTCTCTCTAACTATATCCCTCTCCCTCTCTCATCCTCCCTCTCTCTCCCTCTCTCACTCCCTCTCTCTCTCTTCCTCTATCTCTCTTTTTTGCTCTCCCTTTATCTCTCTCTCTCTCTTCTCCTCTTCTTTTATCTCACTCTATCCCTCTCTCTCAATCTCTATCCCTTTTTCTCTCTCCCTCTCCCACCTCCCTCCCTCTCCCTCTCCCTCCCTCACCTCCCTCTCTCCCTCTCTCTCCCCCTCTCATGCTCTTTAACTCCCTCTCTCTCTCCTTCCGTCTTTGTCCCTTTCTCCCACTTTCACTCACCCCTCACTCTCCCACTCTTTTTCTCTCTCCCTCTCCCTCTCTCTCATTCCTACCCTCTCTTTGTCTACCTCTCTCTCTCTCCCCCTTTCTCCCTTTCTACGCCCTTTCTCTTTGCTCTTTTCCTCTCTTCCTCCCTCTCTCTCTCCCCCTCTCTTTTTCCCACCCTCTCACTCTCTTTGCGTCTCTTCCTCTTTGTATCTCCCTTACACTCCCTCTCATTATCTCCCTCTCTTCCCCTCTAACTCTCCCTCTCCCTCTCTTCCCCTCTACCTCTCCCTCTCTTCCTTCTAGCCCTATATAATCAATCGATAGGTTACATATTAATATAGAAAGGGAGAGAAAGAAAGGGCATTTTATAAAAAGGCTCTAATACTTCAACTTCTAAATTAATGTGTAACCCACCAATTGATTATATAGGGGTAAATAGAGGGAGGAACCTCTTAGGCAATGTGATGTTAAGAGAGAGTTTAGTCCGATGGAGAGACCTTGATGAAATCTTTAGGTCTAACCACTACTTTATGGAAATTTCACTTATAGGGATAATCATTATAATGCACTTATAGGCATCTCTTTTAAGGCTATGGTAATGAAATAATTAATCTACAAAAACCCCTACTCGAGTAATATCCCTACCGGGTTACTTTGCCATACTAATAGGGATATTGGACAAGGGATATTTTCGTGGTTATTTCAATCACCAATATTAGACACAACTTTAGAACAATATTTCCCTCACCTTGTAAAAAGGCATAATTTCATATGGAGTTAGGCCATATACCTTTACTATAAATATATTATAAGGTGACTCATAATAAATTATACATACTCTCTAATGTATTCCTCTATACTTATGATAAACTATCTATTTATTAGATATTTATCAAAATAATGCCCATAAGGTATGCCCTATATTGCTAAATTAGGATGATAGATTATTTATAAGTCCATAGATAGCCTTAAATTATATAATTTATGATGCAATTACTACCTATCCACAATAGAGTTTTTGTTTAATCAAGGCCTAAATCTTTCCTTTGAGCCATCAAGTGTAGCATGATGCAAATATCTTGGGAAACATTTAGTGGATACCCAATATATTTCTTTGAGAAAATTAGGAGATAATAACTAGACCATCTATTAGGGTCATTAACATTACTATACAAAGGCAATATGACCTTTTGAGCCATGGAGAGGATACACTAGGTGATTCAATTTACCTAACCACATGAGGTATTGCACACCAAAGTATATCTAAATAAATACAAGCTCAAATGGATATTAAGGACGACCACAATAGAGTTGTCATAGCCCTTGATATTAACTCGTTAATAGTCTTGACACTTGAAATATTCAAATTAATAAATAGTCAATATCCATCCTATACATTAAATATTATGCAAAAATAAGTTCAAGGGGTAAATATCAATATGTATTTCATGAATGAGTTAAGGTTACTAATCCCCATGTTAAGTATCCCACTCGAATAGCCCCTCTCCCTTTACTCGATATATTTGGTAAATTATTCATGAATTGATGGGATCCTTGGTATCCCTTTATATGCTATAAATTATACACACTCGGGTAAATCCCTATACCTTATAAATTATTTGATACGCCCATTATGTAACCATAGGCTAATAAGTATTAGTTGTATGAACTCATAATAGAAACCCACGACTCCATGTTATTGACTAAGGATTACTTTACTAAGATAATCTTAATATGTAACCGTAAAAGATTATGATCAACAAGGTTGTTAGTAGTAAATAAGAACTACTAATAATATATTAGGATAATTGATAGTGGGGTAGTCGTTCATCATTTTAAGAATAGGCTAGAATAAATCATATATGCCTATTAGTAATAATTTTTGGATTAGATAGGTTGACGAAAATGGTTAGCCTCTCTCATATTGTCATCAACTATTAGGTTCATTATATGTATAAGCTCGTATAAAGATACTATGATGGTTAAAGGTTCATTGTATATATAAGTTGAATCATTAACATATTATCCTTTACTAAACGTACATATATTCCCTAGAGGTAATTCTATCAAATAGCCGCTAGAAGATTATATTTCCTCCTATTAGTATGATAGTAATATATTTTATTACTAATAATGTTAATGATATATCCCTATAATGAAAATTCAGCTTAGAGAATTACCACTAGGTAACAATAAATAATATATTGGATGAATTGATCGTTGGGCCATATTTTATGACTCAAAGGTAATCTTCACCATCTAACTACCATGGGAATTACCCTTATGTTGATATAATTATGGTTTAATTAGTTATAATTGTATAGTGGTAATCTACCTACGTCTTAATAATCACATGGTAGTTAGATGGTGAAGATTACCAGGTATTAGGACCATATTAATTAGGTACATAATCGAATGATATAAGCTCATCCCTAAATATATAAGGGATTAATATGGACTAATGCTAGTAATTAATAGTGTTATTAGTCGTGCATTTTATCAACTAATATGTATTAATATCTACAACGATAAGGACTCATTATCAAATTATGAGTTAGTAAGCACTACTAAATTACCCAACATATTAGAGTGCCACCATACATAAGATTACAATGGTAAATAGCTGAATAGCCATGTTAGGTTATAGGAGGATATGCATTACATCATAACTATATTTTGTCTTAAAGTCATTGATACTTTAATTGTGGTTCTCGATATAGTTGATTTCTACATCTCAACGGAGCTACTATTGTTAATTCGCTTAATAGTCTTATCGCCTATTGGAAGTGCTCTTTGATTTAAAGTAAGAGAGAAGTCCCTAGTATATCCCCAAGATCCATTGTTCCCCCTATATCTAAAAGTATAACAATAGGGATAATATCATTAATGTGATAGCTATAGAGGCGAATTAAGATATTGATTCTACATAATTATGGGCTATTGTTAACTCATTCTCTCTAGTTGACTTATTAGTAATATATTGATAACTCTAGTTTAGTAAATTAATAGTTTCATATAAATATTTTATAAAGGATATAGTAAATATGATCACTACTTATAAGAAGGTATCTAGTATATGATAATAGTGTACTCTCTTAGTGAACTTATATTTTTCTACTATAGCATAGATGATATTGTTAAAACTATTAATTTAGCCATCAATATTGGACAAAAGGATAGCAAACATATCCTATTAGTATAAATTATTAAATCATAGTGATCATATTTCTTATGCGCTATGTAAAATATCTTCCTAGTTGTGCAATGTGGTGAGTTTAAGGAATTGGGATGGTTGATATAGATTTTAATAAAATTATTCATAATTGTGTTTCTCCCCTCCTATAATAGCTATATATTTGATAGTATGCTTAAAGAGGTACTAACTCCAAACCATAATTTATGGACCCCCTATTAATCTATTATTCTCTATTAGAGATATTTAATCCTTTTAATTAGAGACGAGTGGTAGAAACCAAACATTAATTTTTTAATATAAGCAAATTCTATGAGAATAACCAAGGATTGTTGGTAATGTAGGGATCATAATATGTCCCTCTATAGCCAATATTACTACCAATAACTAATATAACTATGTGATTATATCCTATAATATTATGATATGAAAAAATTAAATATGTTATAACCATATATATTCACCTATATATGGTTATAATATATTACTTATGGAACAGGAGTTAACTCAAGGAATATATTTACAATTAGGGTAATAATTCCATATATGAGATTGTTCTATTAATAGTGTTATCTATGACCATTTATTAGGAAATTAAAAATCGGGTAACTAATATTTTTGTTATACCAATAATCTAATGTGATAGTTAGAGGTTGTTGAAACATATTAATATGATTATATCAACGTCCATATCATAATTACTCAGTATTAGAGGGGTATTTCTATAGCTATTAGCCCACTAAAATAGTTAACCAATAACCCTTCCTCCTAATGAGTTTGATATCATTCATAGTTTTTCATGTTATAGGTTGATATTTCACGGATACCCTTAATTATGTTGATTTAAGTCATCCATTCATATGTTTAGTACTTATAGACCAAGCTAAAATATGGGCTATCAAAATATAACAAAGGATAAGATATATAAAAGATTATGTACTATTTAGGGAAAACTATTATTTGGATAATAATTAGATAAGGCTATTTTAATGCATAAATTATATATCTTATCCACTTTATGCACATTATGCCCTAATTATTAGATGGAAAACTTTTGTTATTATATAGAATGTTTGAGATCACATTTTGATAAGTTGACATATAATATAGTCATAAACCAATAAGAACGAAAACACAATAGGTAAATAATGGGAGAGGTTATAATTCTCTTACTATGCTCGCCTCACTATTATTTTGGACGTTTTGCTAGCCATAATTTACTCTAAGGGGGTTCCTTTTAATCATAAGATATTAGTGTTATCATCCATGCTCTTACATTTGATGAATCTATATAAGGAATAATGCTACCATGGTTCATCTAATTATAATCGGTGTAGGTCCCTATATACTATATATCCCATATGTGTGATCATAGAAGGATGAATATTCCCGATAGTAAAAATATAGGACTTTTCATTATATATTATGACCCATATTAATGATAGGTCATAATATCATCTATGTCGACATAATTAGAAATATATTTTATAAATGGTAATATATTTACACATTATATCCCCATTGATATTATAGAATAGGTATTATGCTTTGTCAAAAAAATTATATTGATAATGGATTATTTGATCTATCAATAATTTGATAATCATTAACCCTAGGTATTATGCTTTGTCAAAATACTTAGTGGAATTTCTATAACTATTAGCCCGAGTAAAATAATCAACCAAGTAACCTTTCCTCCTAATGCGTTTAATATCATTCATAGTTGTCCATGTTGTAGGTTGATTCTTCTAATAGATGATATAGCCTAGTCCTATGGATCCATTGATCATTATCGTTTACCCCTATAGGTTAATACCCTTATTAAAAGTAAGAAGTATATTAGAAATCAAGGGGCTATCAATTTTTCCATTCACTAGTCTCATAGGACCATCTAATATATCAGCATAACGATATTGTAGTATATAGACCATATTATGACCCATATTAATCATGGGTCATAATATCATCCATTTCGACATAATTAGAAATATATCTTATAATTGGTAATATATTTACACATTATATCCTCATTGATATTATAGAATAGGTATTATTCTTTGTTGAAAAAATTATATTAATAATAATTGGTTTCCTAGTGGTAAGTCCCGATTCTCTAGGGATATTGTTTACACATTCTATATAGTATATCATTTAACCAATAGTTTCTATTAAAAATAATATATGGGTGATAACAATACATAGAGCTACGATACCTACATATATAGAGGTTGGAGTGAACATCTTGGAGGTAATTCTCTTACCGGGGAAAGTCAACAATATAACCCTTTATAGTTGGGGAAATACCAATTACCAATTGATAAATAATGATAATTGGTTATTTATACTAGAAAATTATACCTATTAATTTGTTAAGTAATATCTAATGGTCATTTATAAATGTATGATGACTCACGGTAGGTGATCTCTCAAATAAGAGTAAGGGTTATTCCTTTTGGTTAAGATTCATATCAATGGTTGGATTGGATTATTTATAGAATAAACTACATAATAAATGGATGGGTACCAATTATAGGGAGTGTTCATGAGATAGAGAGGTCTAAGCAATTGAACTATTAGGGAGAGATAGTGGAATAATGAAGACTTGATCTAATTAAGATATGTTCCCTATATAAATCCTTCTTAATATCGCTGTATATTTGAGGATTTTCTGTCAAGTATATATCATGAAATAAGTTTATCACTCTTATACCTTTTGAATGGGGAACATCTCTCATATTGACAATATAAATATAGAGGGAGATTGTTATGGTTGCTAATATAAATATAGTACTCCTTACTAAAAGGTCCCTTTTTGGGTCCATCATGAACTCTAAAAACTCAATGATAATAAATATAGATCATCTAATAGATAGTCTAATTAAATATACCCAATCTTTCCTAGGGTTATTCAATGGCCTTCCATAGACTATATTTATCTTAACAAGGTATATGATCATAATGGGCCTTATGAATTAGGAGAAAATATATTAGTTATATTTTGTTAGGCCGAGATATCATAGGGGATATCCGATATATTGTCCTATCTAGTCATGGTTATTTGACATATTCCATTAAATGAATTTATATGCTAAAATGTTACTATTAGGAAATCCTAGTCATTGTCCGAACAAGATGCCTTACAATAAGTTTACATAACGAGTTAAGCTTGCTATTTGCCATAACTCAAATGGCTCCTCTTCTCATTGATATAATATATCCTCTTAATATAGGTATAATAGGATTGTTCAATAAGTTTACCTAACATTTAAGCTTATTATTTTACCTAGCTCAAATAGCGCCTCTTCTCATTGATATAATATATAATGAAGTATTACTAAACTTGATATACTAGTTTGTAATATTGGAAACATAATTTTATGATACTATTTCACACTCGCCTAAGACTACTTTGGGAGACACTCATTTACTTATTATATTGGTTAATCAATTAACAATGGTATATACAACATAACGGTATGGAATCATAAAAGGTTATAAGGAATTGGTGTATCTATATAATAATTTACTATTATTACGATATATCCTTATTAGGTATCTAGATAATCCTACCATTTATGGGGTGTATTATTTCATTGGTGTATTTTTAACATCAACCTATCTAATGCAAAACATGGATATGATTGTACTAAAACTATAACATTATGGATAATGATTCAAAGGAGGCCTTCTATGAGATGGGCCCGACCTCAGCATCTCCCATATTAATTTTTAAATTCACTCATTAAAATTAATATATAGATAACCTAATATTATAGCCCTATCATAATACAATTTATTATATTTCATATTGATCCTCTTAACTAAGGTTTACCTATAGACCGGGCATTTTGCTTGGAGTCACTTAATGTTATCACAATAGGGAGAAATATTTATACCAAAGAGATGACCTATCATTATTAGTAGATAATTTTTTAATATTCCTATTAATTATGGAGTTAATAGGTTAAGAATTCCTCTATATATAGTGCACTTCTCCCTCGATTGGGACTAATGGCCCAAAATAATGCCCATTGTCATATATATACCATCCTCCCTAGTTTAGTTACCATGTTTCTATTATCGTATTACCTACCATCTCCATATATTGATTACTCACCATAGTAATATTGATTATTAACCCAATAATTGAGAGTGCACTCTATAGGAATGAACTCCGTTGTAATACCCCATGGTAATATTATCCCTCTATCTCGCTAAACATAAGATTTGGTTTTATAGCTAATTGGAATTTCTTAGATGGAAAAATCTATCTATCATTAATAGGTCAATATTAGTTTAGTAGATAAAGGTAAGCCAAATTCTATAAACTTAATGACTAGGGACGAGTTACCTTATTGAATAGATTGGAGAATAGGTAACCTCCCTCATTACTAGGAGTCCGAGAATGGGAACAATCATACTTACAAGTGATCCCTCTTATTGGGTTATTATCACGTATCATTGCACAAATCCCATTTGGATAATATTAAGGCCAATTATATCAAGTTTAGCCAATAATATACTATAACCACAGCTTAATGCCTATAGACGTATATTTACTAAGGGTTATATGTAGATTTATGACATATATAAGAGTTAATATACCTATCCCTTGATACCATCTTTTCTAGGGTTGGTTAAGTCTGGTTATAACCATTATGATAATATATTAATTTACAAAGTAAATTTCTCTATAAATTAATGGCATGATATATTTTCATGATTATCATTCTCCATGCCCTAATACACTTGAATATGGGCGTAACAATTTGTGTTAATGAACCCTCGTTCATTCCTTGTATGCTAAAGGAGATAGATAAGAGCACACACTATTTGATAATTTACACATTCTTTTCCCATAACTCTCTGTACTCTTTAAATTATAATCATGAAAATATATCATGCACTTGTATAGGTATCGAAATATGATAAGCATATAATTAGAGAGAATGATAGAGGCTAAATGGCCAACTAGTTAAAGAATCCCGGAGTTGTAACTTAGATTATATAAACCATATTATATTAAGAGAGAATATCATTTACGCTTTGTAAATGATAAAATATACACATAGATTATCATGTACTCTATTAATACCTAAATTGAATATAACCATTCTTATTATTTACTCCCGACAATAAGGTACACTATGTTTCATGCTCTTGAACCAAGATCATCAATGTATCATAACTAAGGAAAAGATTCTCAATATTAGTCGATCACTAAGAATAGGGGTATTAGTTAATTGATTAACGGTATGGTATAAATCAATATACTAGCCCTCTTAGCGAATTGCTTTCTATAGGATTACACTCGTCTTCATAATTTCTATCATTTCTCCCAATAAATTAGGAGAAAATGAGAGTATGGCTAATCTATCATACCAGTTATAATCATACCCATACATGTATGGTTATCATGAATCTCTAGAGATTGCTATGGTTTTAATTATCACTTGAAATTATATATCAAAGGGTATGGACTTAAGAGAAAGCTAGTGATGGAACCTTCGATAGTATTATGGTCCTACCTAAGTAGAGTGTAGTATTAAGCTTATGTTAGTAAATATTCCCATTAGTTTATACCCATTAGTTTTACCTAACGAGTGTACCCTCCATGATATATCTATATATATGCACAATTGTAAATACCCACTATATTTGAACCTTTAACATTATATATCTCTATAGGGGTTGATAATCTAGGAGACCACCCGGTATTCATCTATTAAATCATTATTCCCTATCTACCATAACTCGGTAACTAAATATTATATTATCATGACGGCTAATAATATACTATAACCCAATATATTTTTGGTATACATATATATTTGGTATATCATTTTGTTAAGTACTCAATTACCCGTGGCTCTATCTCAATTTATCATCTATCTTAGTATAGTTATAATTATATTTAGCCATAATAAGGATCATTGGTAATCAAACAAGTCCAATAGTTGTGTTAAGCCCTCCATGCATGAGTTTGTTAATCCATGGTCATTTATTACTATTAGCCTACATAATAAGGGGCCCATATATCCCCTATTAGAGAAAAAGGAAATCAACCCAAATATATACTAGATGTTAGAGATGATAAAGGCTCTCAAATATAATGACCCCTTATAACATATGTAAGTGATGGTGATCATAAAGGAATATCTATACGAGTGCCCTTATTAATACCTATTAAGAATTATCCTTGATGTAATTTTATAATGGTTTTTTTACTCGTTAATCCCAAAAAATGTTTATCAAGGAATGTTCAGGGTTCATTAACATTAATTGTTTAGCGAGATGAATTCATATAACCTGGAGAGATTACTCAGTTTATATGATAAACACCTATATAGGAGATCATGCACTTATAATAGTAATATTTGGGGTGTTTGCTAAAGAATAAATTATTTTATGTTTTATCTCTTAGCAAGAGAGAGGTTATTAATCCCCATGAAGTCATCCTTGGTATTATCTAATAATTTCGGTATTTAGGATTAATATGATGATACATGTAGCTTATTGGCCTATTCGTGACTCTTAATTATATTTACAACCCTATTAGGTTCCAATAAGACTAATCTTAAATATATAATTATACTATTGTTCTACTAGAATAAATCACTATTATTGATTTAGTACACAATTATGTCCAATAATTGAACCCCTAACCCTATCATCTCGATATACCCTAAATAGTAATACTCCCTAAATATCTATTAAACTCTAATTTTAATAGTTATTACTATCTAAAATGATAGGGTCCATAATAATTATATCCTAACATTTCTCTTCTCTCAAGAAGAGGGAAGGAACCCCTATTAATCAACTAAAATAAATTTGGTATGTTGGAATATTAATTAAAATCACAATTACTAATTATAACGTCATGGAACCATATTGATTATAATTGGTATATATCTTTATTTAGTGGCCTAAGAAAATTCTCTCTATTTCCTATTACCTCCATCTATCTCTCAATTAGAGTGAACGATCAAAATTTCCATCAATATAGATGATTTCTTAGGATGGTAATCACTTTTGTACTTATTATAGCTCCCTCTTATATCAATAGTTAATATCACTTTTATAAATAATAACCTAGTTGTATTTGGACAAAATCAGATTATAGGTTGTGTTTAGGGTAATCATAAAAAAATCACATAATTCCTCCAATTATATCAATAGATTATGATAGACGAGATATTTACCACATACTTAATTACCCTCTCTATGGAAATTAAGAATAGGAATAGGTAAAAGGAGGCAATTCTATTTGCCAAGGTGATGTGAGAATATCCAATGATTGATAATTGATGAGTTATTTGATACGGAACTAAGTTATACTAATAAACATTAGGTAATATACAATTATGGGGCATATTATCACTAAACATTAGATAAGAGTTTCCTAATTTAAATTAGCTAAGGTTACACAATAATTGTGTATTTAGTTTAGTTCTTGTAGTTCTTATCCTATAATAGGAAGGTTAATAGGTAAATTATAGGAATAATTTATCTAGTTAATGATAGTAGTTGATTACTACCTAAGATATTGATAAAATAATTGGTAAACAATTGATTGATTCTCAAGTAAACAAGGTATATGACAAGAGATTATCCTTACTAAGGAAAATTCATGATTGCCTAATGATCTTTTATTAATTGTGATATCATACTTTAGGTTGATGCTTACATTAATATAGAGGGAGATTAGGTATAACCACTCAAGTAAATATTTATAATTACTTGAATGAATTCTAAATGTTAGGAAGACTTATAAATTAGAGGGATTGACCTAATGTAAGCATAATAATGACCCTAATTAGAATAGATTGATCCCGACATATGGCCTTAATTATTAATATGTACTGTTATTTTTTCTATAATAGTACTTAATTATGCAACAGTTTAATTGTGCCTCCTCTATTTTGCCTTCATGGTATGACCTTACGAAAAAGCTAACCCTCTATAGCCAAATAGTTAATTAACTATAATACAAGCAAGAGAAATGGATTAGGGTCACTAGGTTAATATTACTCGTTTCACAATAGTAGTAATATTGGCTATAAAGGGTTGAACGACATCCTTATTATATATCCATCGAATTAATTCTTATGATATACATGTATCGTTAAATATGAAATAAGGAGTTTAATGATGGTATGAGTTAATTAGATTTAAGCTTAAGGTAAATACCACATAATACCATGGTTATGAACCACTTTATTTAAGCTAATATAGTCCATATTGTAACCTCCGTAAAAATCCTTAACCGTAAAGCGACACATATTAGAATATTTATATATATGCGTATATTAAGTGTAAGTATAATTCTTATTGCACCATGATAAATTAATGCTTGAAATATATGATTTATGTTAAATTAAAGTTATTGCGCTTGAGATTAATGGTTTAATTATTAAAGAAATTAAATATGCAAAATCGAGTGTTTTGAGGACTATATTCTGTTCGAGTTTTGTGTGATTTATTCGAGGACTTTAGAGTGCTTTTCGGGTAAAAATTAAAGAATAAAGATTGTTCATATATGTGTCTACTAGATTTCTATAAAACTTTGTGACTTTTAGATTCGTACATAAAGATTTATGGCCATTTTAGTATAGGTTGGTCTTGAAGCATCACTACTTGGAATATTTTGGGGGAAGAAAAGTCCGAGTTTAGGGAGAGGGATTTCTGAAATTTAATGAAAAGAAATGTGTTTAGTTACTTGAACTAGATTAGTTAGGGTGTTTAGTTACTTCAACCAATTAATTAGCACACCTAAACCCCCTAATTAATGAATTAAAGCCGACTCACCCTAAACCCCTCAAACCCGCCACTCTCTCTCTCTTGACTCACCAATAGCTTTCCACTCTCCCAAATTAAATTCATCCATTTGTACACTTAATTATACTAAGAATTTAAGCATGTATATATATATATAGAATGAGTGAAAGTGGTAAGAAATTTTAGGCAGCCCGTAGCTACCAAAAAGGAGAGAAAAACGGTAAGGAAAGAGAGGAAGAGAAAAGGAAAAGAAAGAAGAAAGAAGAAAGAAGAAAGAAAAGAAAAAGGGGAAAGCCAATCCAACCTTTTGGAAATCCAAAAAAAGTAAGTAGGTTCCATTTTTGGTTGATTAATGTTTTAAGTTTTTTTTTTTAATTTTTATTTAATGATTTTGTAATAATTTTCAATGGAATGCTATGGTTGTTTGTGTTGGTGTTAGAGCTTGCTAAATTGTGATGGGTTTATATGTTTTGGTTGTGATACAAAGCTTGTTTGATGTGTTTAAATGTGTGGATGGTTTGGAAAGGAAAAAGAAAGAAAAAGGTATGGATCGAATGGATTGAAGTTAAACTAGGTTTGGTAAGCTTAACTTGGTAAAGAAAAGAAATACACTTCTAGAGTTTCCCTAGGTTAAAACCATTCGGCCAAGTGGGAAAAATTGGAAAAGAATGGATCTTTGTGGGGTAATTAAGGGTCTAGAATATCATGGTAACCCAATTAGTTATGGATTAATTGTTTAGGGTGGAAATGAATTCAGTAGATATAAAAGGCAATCCATGGCCACCTTAAAACTCAATCGGTCCAACTAAAAAGGAAAAATAGGGTTTTGGATTTCATTAGGTAAATTGGATACTTGATGGCTAAATTTGGTTTCCTTTGTGAACCTTAAGGTTTAGATTTCCTTGGTAACTTTTAAGTATGATTTGGTAAGCTAGTATAAAAAGGAATTGACCTAGAAATAGAAAAAAAATTCCTTGCTCACCTAAGGACACATTCGGCCTAGAGCCATAAATTTTAGGGATTTAGGTTTTCACATTCTGAATTTATAACTAAGGGTTAAAGTACATTTTAAAAAATGTAAAATGAAATTTTGAAGGGGTGGTGACCCAAGGAAAAAACAAAAAAAAGACCTAGACCCGTTATTAGTCAACTTCGACCACTAAGATTAAAGTTTCGGATTAAACATGATTTTGGCTTAAGTATGTCATACATACATCCTTAGGATTAATCGGTCTTGTAAACTAAATGATACATTGAAAATTCGAGCCTAGACTTATAAGGTACATGAGAAGGGAAAACTCGAAAGTACAAAGTAGATTTATGAAATGAATGCTACCAATAAATGAAATTCGCATTTTTATTTTGAATACTTTGAATGGTACATGAAACACATGTGAAGTCCCGAGTGTGTGTCAAACATGGGAATGGTCTAAGAAGAAAATGTTGATAGCATAATTAGTTGAATGTGTTAAACATAATACCATGTGTATCACGTGTATTCGGGGGTGATATAAAATCGAGAAAAATCATTAAGTCATGAGATAATGCGGTTTGGTAACCGAACTGAATGGAATGGGTAACAACATGAAACCATGTGCGTGCTCTATTACTAACATCATTAAGTGAGGGATAATTCTACTAACCGTGCACTACAACGAGGGGTAATTTCGTTATGAGCGGTAGGTGATAATGGGATCACCGAGAGAGAGTAATAGAGTAATAGGTGATAACACTATCACTAAAAGAAGGAACGCACGATCTTGCTAATACCTAGGGTACCTAGATTAAAATGGATGGGTAGAATGGGAGACAAAACTACATTGCATATCATGTGCATCACCCTACTTACCGAGCTTCGGCTCACCCCATTGTTGTTTTCATTTTATGACGGGAACGAGTCAAAGTCGTTAGGATGCTACGGGTCCTCCAAAAAGCCTCACGTGTGACACAAATGTATTGAAATTTCTTTTGATTGTAATTTTGAGGTTGGGGTATTGATAAACATTTTGATAGTATTGTAACTAAACTTTGTAATTTCTTCCACTGTATTGCTAATATTATGTAAATTATCTTATATGTATTTCACTATATAATAAGTCCTTAATGTATGAGCACATACGTGCTTAAGGTCAAATTGGAAGCTGGTCATGTCAATGTGACGTGCGTCGCCTAGCCACTCCTTTTGGGTAATTGGCAAGTGGGTCGGGAAGGGAGTGTCACAAGGTGGTATCGGAGCTATGGTTTAGTTAACTGGGTAGAACCTTAAGTGTCACCCGAGTTTGAGGACCAGGTGTGCTACTCGATGGGTAACAATTTGATTCATAATTTTTTTTAAAAAATGTGTATGATTATTATTATGTGATTTTCACGCTGGTATATAATTATGTTATAGAAACATTATTACCGATAATTATTGTTGTTGTAGATGCCATATTTATTTCATACAACTCGCGCTGCTAAGACGCGTCAACAACGAGCCACCCTAGCTACCTACTAGGCTAAACTAAACGACCGACTATGACCCTAGATCGGGATATAGTAGCCCACGTCATTTGGGTGCATGACTCGATTCAATGAATAACATTTGCTGATGCTTCTTTCCAATAGTACTCGCAATATGGATTTCCTATGATTGACTCTACATCGGACTCTTTTATTGAGAGATCAATTGGTGATTAATCAAGTTAGGGAAGGATGATAGGTCGATTTTGTTATCGAGATTTGGTCCAAGCCTTCCTTTTGGTACGGAGTTAGGAGGACCCATACCCAATTGATGTATAGCTAGGGTCTACCATTGCCCCTTGCTCACGAAATAGTATGCATTACATCGGATGATGTTATTGACTAGTTGAGGGTCTAGCACTCTTTCCCACGAAGCATCCGATATGTTGGATGGACATGATAGATAGTAATGCTATCATGCAATGTAGTACTTGTTATGTATTTCCTAATGTAAATAAGTACACTTTTGATTGTAAATAGAGTACAAAAAAAAAACTTTTAGAAGGTAGAAGTGCTTGTAAATACATGTTGTGTACGAAATGCTTCATATATAAATATCTATAATTTCCCACGTAAGTGGATGATTTATAATATATATTGTTTTTAATACCAAAGCTAACATGGGCATAACATAGCATGTACAAAGTCCGGGCATACCAAAAAAGGAGCCAACATGAGCGAAGGTGAAAGGACCTCCAATGATCATAACGAGAAATCAACAAGATGCTTTAACTCGCATGATGGACATGATGTAGCAGCAACAACAATAATAAGTAATGCAACAACGAAACAAGACCATGCAGAGCAAATGAGACAACTCCTAGCCATGCATCAACAACCTACACCTCCACCACCTCGAGCATAGGAATGACGTGGTGGAGAGGTTTCGTAAGATGAGTCCTCGGGAATTTTTGAGGGTGTTAACCCAATGATAGCGGAGGAATGGATTAATTCGTTAGAAATGATATTCGAATACTTATAATTTACCAACAATGAGTGAGTATCGTGTGTCATTTTTATGCCGACGAAGGATGCCCACACATGGTGGAAGAGCACACGATTGATAGTGGACTTGCCTACCTTAACTTGGGAAGAATTTAAGGATGTCTTCTATAATAAATACATTATGATAGACGTAAGGGATAAGAAAATTCAAGAATTCCTCGAGCTAAAGCAAGATGGAATGTACGTAGGTGAATATGTACCGAGATTTGAGCAAGGATGTCGATTCGTCTCATTCATTATAGGAGACGACAACTTGAAGAAGAATCGGTTTTAAGCTGGGTGGAGCCTAAAGGTTCGAAGCATGGTATGAATTTCTATCGCAACACTTTTCCAAAAATGGTAGATAAAGTAATGTTGGCAAATGAAGATCGAAGAAAATGGCAAAGGAAGTTCAGCGAGATAAGGCAATCATTTTGACCCACGACCTCTTCCTCCGAACCACAAAGACGAGCTTTGCCTAGAAATTTCAATCGAATTAGTGATCCGGGAAATGCATAAGCTACCGGACCATCACCTTATACCCCGAGGCCACTATTAGGGAATCAACCAAGGCCAACAATGGGTAATCAATTTCGATGCAATAAATGTGGAAGATTCCACATGGAAGAGTGTTGACCAGATTTGAGGGTACGTTATGTCTATCACAAGTAAGGGCACATAGCCTCTAACTATCCTTAGACATAGAAACTAGGATCAAGAAGAGTACCTACACGGGTTTATATAATGACCCAAAAGGAGGCTAACAAGAGGGACACGATAGTAATATGTGGTAATGTCTACATCCTTGGCTTGATTGCTTGTGTTTTAATTGAATCCGAGTGCCACACATTCATTCATATTGAAAACATTAGTAGAAAGCCTAGGTGTGAAACTCGAGACATTAGCAATATGTTATCGAATAGCGAGTCCCTTCGGAGAATTTATGGAGTCAACGAGCCTAGTCAAGCGAGTTTCTAGTCCGAATTGAGGATAGGAGTTTGGAGGCTAATTTGATCGTATGGGACCTCTAAGATTTTGATTTGATTCTAGGAAAGAATTGGTTAACAAGGCATGACACCACCATTGATTTTTAAGGGAGAAGAGTAGTTTTTGATCTACCTAGAGATCAACCATCGGAGTTTAAGGATGATATGAAGTTCCAAGCCATACCGTTCATCTTGACTATAAAGGCTTGAAGAATGCTAGGAAAAGGATGTACGGGGTATCTAGCACATATAGTGGTTAGCCAAGTAGAGCAAAATTTGAAGTTGGACGATATGGAAGTCATGCGAGAGTATCCGGATGTATTTCTAAAAAATTTGACTACGTTACCATCGGATAGGGAGATAGAATTTGAGATTGAGCTGGAGCCGAGCACGACTACGATTTCTAAGACTCCATATAGAATGGCCCCGGTTGAATTGAATTGAAAGAATTGAAGGTGCAGCTACGGGACTTATTGGATAAGGGATTTATACGCCCTAGTTCCTCACCTTTGGGAGCTCCAATATTGTTCGTGAAAAAGAAGGATGGTACTCTATAGCTATGTATTGACTACCGAGAATTGAACTAGGTAATAATTAAAAATAAGTACTCGTTACCTTGGATCAATAATTTGTTCGATCAATTACAAGGTACGATGGTGTTCTCCAAAATAGATCTACAATCGGGATACCACCAACCGAGGGTAAAATCGACGGATGTGAAGAAGACGACGTTCGGGATAAGATACGAGCACTACGAATTCCTAGTAATGCCATTTGGATTGACAAACGCCCTAATCATTTTCATGGACTTGATGAATTGAGTCTTTAAAGAATGCCTAGACAAGTTTATCATCATCTTCATCGATGATATCCCGGTTTACTCTTAAAGTTAAGAGGAGCATAAGGGGTATCTAAGAGCCACCTTGTAGACACTAAGGGAGCGAGTAGCTATACATCAAATTCAAGAAATGTGAATTTTGGCTAGAGCGAGTAGCTTTTCTAGGTCACGTCATGAAAAAAGAAGGCATAGCGATAGATCTAAAGAAGGTAAAGGCTATCTAGAACTAGCCTACCTTAAAGAACGTGATGGAGGTATGAAGCTTCTTAGGGCTAGCTAGGTTACTATCGAGAGATTTATGGAGGGCTTCTCTAAGATAGCTAGGCCTCTTACTAATTTGACAAAAAAGAGCATTAAGTTCTAATGGATCGATGCCTATGAGAAAAGCTTTCAAGAATTGAAGCGAAGGTTAGTCACGACCACTAGTGCTAACTATCCCATCCAAAGATGGAGATTTCGTGGTTTACGAGTGATGCTTCCAAGAATGGGCTAAGAGTGGTGTTGATATTGAATGGGAAGGTAGTCGCTTATGCGTTGTAGTAATTAAAGGAATATGAATGAAATTATTCGACACATGATCTAGAAGTAGCGACGGTAGTCTTTGCCTTAAAAATCTAGAGACACTATTTATATAGGGCCAAGTGTGAGATACATACGGATCATTAAAGCTTACGATATATCTTTACATAAAAGGAGCTGAACATGAGACAAGGAAAGTGGTTAGAGCGAGTGAAGTACTATGATTGTATAATCAATTATCACCCAAGCAAAGCTAATGTTGTTGTCGATGCCTTAAGTAGAAAATCGATAGCAATGATGTAGGTAATCCAACCATAGATAGTGAGAGACCTACAAAAGTTGGACTTAGAGATAGTTTCAATAAGGCATAAAATATTTTATCAACTTTATTAGTCTAGCCAAATTTGTAGGGAAGAATTCGGATGGGGCGACGAAACGGATGAAAAAATGAATGAATTGAAGAAAAACATAGAGATGAAGAAGGGATCCGATTTTATGGTGGATGACAAAGGCATAATTAGATTTAAAGGGAGGCTATGTGTTCCCTCGGTGAAGAATGTGAAGGAAGAGATATTAAAAGAAGCGCACTCAACTCCCTATTCAATGCACCTAGGAAGCACAAAGATGTATCGGGACTTGCAACAAAGTTATTGATGGACTAGAATGAAGAAAGATGTAGCTAATTTTATTGCAAGGTGTCAAATCTGTCAATAGGTGAAGGCGGAACACCAAAGACCCACATGAATGCTAAAACCGTTGGCAAATCTAGAATGAAAGTGGGAGCATGTAACTATGGATTTCAACATGGGATTGCCAAGATCAAAAAGGGGTCGGATGACATTTGGGTGATCACCAATAGATTGACCAAATCAACGTACCTTCTTTCAATCAAAACCACCTATAATCTAAACCAATATGCCCAATTTTATCTTGATGAAATTGTAAGACTACATAGGATTCGATCTCAATTGTGTTAGATCGAGATCCTAGGTTCATGTTCATATTTTGGAAGAGTCCGCACAAGGCTATAGGGACAAAGCTAAACTTCAACACCTCATATCATCCACAAACCAACGAGAAAATTTGAGTGAGTAATCCAAATTCTTGAAGATATGTTACGAGCATACATCCTGGATTGGTTTATAAAATGGGAGAAATACATACGCTTAGCTGAATTTGTGTATAACAATAGTTACTAAGCTTCGATTAGGATGGCTCCCTATGAAGCCTTATATGGGAGGTGGTGTAGGTCTCCCATGCATTGGGATAAGATAGGGGAAAGGAAGTTATTGGGACCGGAAGTTGGTGCGGCAAACGAGTCGAAGTAGTGGATAAGATCCGCCGATGGATGAAAACGACTTAGAGTAGATAGAAAAGCTACGCCGATAAGAGGATAAAGGATCTGGATTTTATACTTGGTGACTATGTATTCTTAAAATTTTCATCGATGAAGGGCATACTACAATTTGGGAAAAAGGGGAAAAAGAGCATACACTCTCCCTCTTTTCATCTCTCTCTCTCACCCATTCTCTCTAACTCTCCCTCTTTTTCCTCTTTTCCCTCTCCCCTTCTCTCCCTCTCCCTCTCACCCTCTCTTATTCACTCTCTAACTATCTATCTTTCCCTCTCTCCTTCTCTATCTCCTTCCTCTCTTTTCCCTCTCTCCCCCTCTCTCAACCTCCCTCACTCTCTCTTTCTCCATCCCTCACTCTCCCTCCCTCTCTCTCCCTCTATCTCTCTCTCCCACTCTCACCCTCTTCCTTTCTCTCCCTTCCTCGATTCTTCTCTCCCTCTCTCTCCCACTCTCCCTCTATCTCCCTTCCTTCTCTCTCTCTCTTTCTCTCTCTCTATCCTTCTCCTTCTCTTTCCCTTCCTTCTCCTCTCTTTCACTCTCCCCCTTTCTCCCATAATATCTCTCTTTCTCCCTCTCTCTCTTTTCCTATCTTCCTCTCCTTTTCTCCCTCTCTCTCTCACTCCCCCTCTTTTCCCTTTCTATCTCTCTCTCCCTCTCTCCTCTTCTATCTCTCTCTCCCTCTTTCTTTTGCTATCTCTCTATAAACTCTATTCTCCCCCTCTTCCTCTCTCTCTCCCCCTCTCTCCCTCTCTCACTCTTCTCTCTCTCCCTCTTCATTCCATGCTAATTCTAGCTCCCTATTAACCTCTCCCTCTCTATCTCTTTCTCTCCCTCTCTTTCCCTATCTTTCTTCCCCTCTCTCTCTCACTGTCCCTCTCTCCTCCTATTATCACCCTCTTTCCCCATTTATCTCCCTCTTTCTTTCACTATCTCTCTATTGCCCACTCTATTTCTCTCCCTCCTTCTCTCCCTCCCTCTCCCCCATCTCTCCCTCTTCCTCTCACTCTCTTCCTCCTAAGACCATTCTCGCTCCCTCTCTCCCTCTCTACCTTTCCCTCTCCCACTCTTTCACACTCTCTCTCCCCTAATCTCTCTCCCTTTTTTCTCCTCTCTTGCCCTCTCTTTCCCATGCTCTCTTACTCTTACCTCCCTCTCCCCCTCTATATCCTACTCTCTCCCTCGCTCCCTCCCACTCTCTCCTTCTTCCGTATCTCTCTCCCTCTCCCTTTCTCCCCTCTCTCACCCTCTCCCTATGTCTCCCTCCATCCCCTAATCTCTCTCCCACTATCCTTCCCTCTCTCACTCCATCTTTCTCTGTCTCTCCTTCTCTCACTCTACTTCTCTCTTCCTCCCTCTCTCTCCCTATCTCTCTTTTCCTTTCTCTCTTCTCTCCTCTCTCACCCCTCCTCACTCCCCTATTTTTTCTTTCTCTCCCTCTCATCCTCTCTTTCCATCTCCCTTCCTCTCTCTATCCCTTTATCTTTTTCTCTTTCACTCTCTATCTCTCTCCCTCTCTCTTTCCCCTCCCTCTCCCTTACTCCATCCCTCTCTCCCTCTTTAACTCTCCCTTTCTATCTCTTAATTTTTTCCTCTTTCTCCTTTAACTCTGTCCCTCCCTCCTTTCTCCCCTCACTCTCTCCCTCTCTCTCCTCCCTCCCTCTCTATCTTATGCCCTCTCTATCTCTCTCCCTCTCTAACTCTCCCTTTTTATCTCTTAATTTTTTCCTCTTTCTCCTTTAAGTCTGTCCCTCCCTCCTTTCTCCCCTCACTCTCTCGCTCTCTCTCCTCCCTCCCTCTCTATCTTATGCCCTCTCTATCTCTCTCCCTCTCACTCTCTCCTAATCTCTCCTTCACTCATTTTCTCTCTCGTCATATCTTGCTCCCTCTCCCTCCCCCTTCCTCTCTCCTTTTCTCCCTCTCCATCTTTCTATCGCTCTCCCTCCCTCTCAATCTCTCTACCATTTTTTATTCCTCCTTTTTTCTCACTCTCTCCTTTTTTATTTCCCTCTCCCTCTCTCTCTTAATATTCTCTCCTTCACCCATCTCTCTTGCTTTCCCCCTCTCTTCCTTCTCTCCCTCCTCTATATCTCTCTCCCTAACTCTCTCTCACTAGCCTCTCTTTCTCTCTCTCTCTCTCTCCCTTTTTATCTCCCCATCCCACCCACTCTGTCACTCTCCCCCTATCTCTCCCTCTCCCTCTTTATCCCTTCCCCCTCCCCCTCTCTCCCTCTCCCTCCTTCTCTCTATCGACCCTAATCTCCCTCTATATCTATCTCTCATAACTCTCCCTCTCTCCTTCTCTCCCTCCTTCTTCCTCCTTCTCTCTCTCCCTCTCTCTCCCTCTCTCTTTTACTCTCTCCCCTTCTCTTTCCTCTTTCTCACCATCTCTCTCTCTCGGTCTTCATTTCTCTCCCTCTCCCCGACCCTCTCTCCCTCTTGCTCTCCCTCTCTCTCTCCCTCCTCTCTCCCTCTCTCCCTCCCTTACTTTCTCTCTCCCTCTCTTTTACTCTCACCTAGTCCCTCTCTCGCTCCCTCTCCCTCTCTGCCTCCCTCTCATAATATCTCTCTCCCTCATAATTTCTTCCTCTCTTTACTCTCTCCCTCTCCCCCTCTCTCTCTTTTCGCCACTCCCTTTTCTTTTCCCTCTCTCTCTCTCCCTCCTACCCTTTCTCCCTCTTTCTCCCTCTCCTTCTCTTGCTCTCCCTCTTCCTATCCTTCTCTCCATATCAATCTCTCCCCCTTTCTCTTCCTTTTTTCATCGCTACCTCTCTCTTTACTCTTCTCTACCTTCCTTTCCTCTCTCCCTTACTCTCTCTCTCCCTCTTCCCTTACCCTTTTTCTTTTCTCTCTATCCAACTTCCTCTCTCTCACCTACCTCCTTCTCCCTTTCTCCCTCTCTTCCTTTTACTCTTTCCCTCCCCCACTCTTTCTTATTTCCTTCCCTTGCTCTCTCCCCTCTCTCCCTCTATCTCCCCCAACTTGTTTCTATTCTCACCCTCCTCCTCTCCCCTTTCTCTCCCTCTCTATCTCTATCCCTCTTACCCTCTCCCACTTTCCCTCATCCTCCCTCTCCCTCTCTCCCTTTCTCTACCTATTTCTTCCTCTCATCCTCTCCCTCTCACTCTCTCCCTCTCTTCCTCTCCCTCTCGCTTCTCCCTCCTTTTTCCTCTCTCCCTCTATTTCTATTCCTCCTCTCTATCTCCCCTAATCTCCCTTTATATCTCTCTCTCACACCTCTCGCTTTCTTCTTCTCTCTCCCTCTCTCCCTCCTTCTCTTTCCCCCTTTCTCTCCCTCTCTCTCTCTCCTTCTCTTCCCCTTTTCTCCTCATCTTTCTCCCTCCATCTCTCTATTTTTATTTCTCTCCCTCTCCTTCTCCCTCTCCATCACCCTCTCTCCCACCTTTGCTCCTATTCTCTCCATCTTTTACTCTCTCTCCCTCTCTCTCCTCCTTCCTCTCCCTTACCCTCACCCTCTTTACCACCTTTGCTCCTATTCTCTCCATCTTCTACTCTCTCTCCCTCTCTCTCCTCCTTCTCCCTCCCTCATTTCCCTCTCCCTCCCTCTTACTCTCACCCTATCCCTTTTTGTCTCCCTCTTCCCTACAATATCTCTCTCCCTCATAATTTCTTCCTCTCCCTCAATCTAATTCTCCCCCTCTCTTCCTCTCCCCCTCTCTCCCACTTTGCCACTCCCTTTTTCTTTCCCTCTCTCTCACTCCCTTTCCCTCTCTCCCTCCTCCTTACCGTCTCTCCCTCTCCCTTTCTTGCTCTCCCTCTTCATCTCCTTCTCTCCCTATCCATCTCTCCCCTTTTCTCTCCCTATTTTTATCTCTCTCTCTCTTTTCCTCTCTTGCTTTCTCTACTCTCTCCTTTACTCTCACTCTCTCTCTACCATTATCCCTCTCCCTTTGTTTCTCTCTCTTGCTTTCTCTACTCTCTCCTTTACTCTCACTCTCTCTCTACCATTATCCCTCTCCCTTTGTTTCTCTCTCTTCCTTTCCCCATCCATCTCTATCTCTCTCTCCCTCCCTCCCTCTCCCTTTTTTCCTCTCCCTCTCTACCTCCCTCGCTCTCTTTCTTCCTTCTCTCTCTTGCTCTTTCTCCCTTTCTCTCTCTATCTCTCTCTCCCTCCCACTTCTCTCCCTCTTTATCTCCTTCCCTCTCTCCTTCTCCCACTCTCCCTCTCCCTCTCCCTCCCTCTCTTCCTCTCCCACCTCTCTCCCTCTTTATCTCCTTCCCTCTCTCCCACTCTCTCTCTCCCTCTTCCTCCCTCTCTCCCTCTCCCACCTCTCTCCCTCTTTATCTCCTTCCCTCTCTCCCACTCTCTCTCTCCCTCTCTCTTCCTCTCTCCCTCTCCCCTCTTCCTATCTCTACCTATCTCATCCTTTCCCTCCCATATTCTCTCACCTCTCTCTCTCTCATTCTCTCTCCCCTCTCCCTCCCTCCTTCTCCCCACTCTCACTCTCTCACCTCCTTTTCTCTCTTTCTCTCTCCCCTCTCTCTCCTTGTTTCTCCCTCTCGTAACCCCTGTGAAAATCCATAATCATATAGCTATATGTACTAGAATATTTATACATGTATATACTAAGTAAAGGTGTGATTTATGTGTCATTTTAATGTTTGATGATGTTAAGATGCTTAGTGTGTATGTGAGAATTTATGGGATGGATTTTGGGTAACCTAGCTAGTTACCATTTATTTCCTTTAACTTATATTTAGAACATACCATGAAGTGAGAAAAATTATCTAAAGGTGTGGAGAGTGTCGAAATTTAGGGAATTGCAAAGAAATTAAATGAATGCTGAAATATTGGGGAGAGAAAGGTAACTCGTGAAAATTCATAACCTTATAAATATATAGCCTAGAATAGCTATATATATATATATTGGATGTGAATGTAATTTATGTGACATTTGCTTTTATATTTTGTGGTATTAAAATATTTAATGTATATGGGAGTGTTTCTAGGAATAAACTTTTAGGTATTTAGCTAGCCATTATTTATTTTTCTATAACATATATTTAAAAATCCCATGTAAGTGAAAGAATTACCGAGATATGGTGAAAATGCCCAATTATTGGAACCAAACTACCTTAGAAATATGGTGAGTTTAGTTACCCTTTAGTTATCAATTTTTAGTTACTAATTGGACACCTCATCTTCCACCATGTTCTAATTAATGAAACCTCACCATTTTGAAAGTCAAAGCTACCACCTTGCTTCCATTTTTCCTCTTTCACTTTACACCTTGTAACCATAAAATTTAGACACATATCCTACTAATTAATGAGAAGAAAAATGGTGGAGTATATAAGTATGAGACAGAGTTAGACTTAGCCATTTTAGCTCACCAAAAATTGAGAGAAAACCATAGGGAAAGAGAGAAAAATGAAAAAGAAAAAGATGGAAGAAAAAAAGAAGAAAGGAGGAGAAAATGACTAAGGGATTTTTTACCATCTTTAACTAAGTAGGTTTTATGTTGCATTATTTTATGCCCTAAATTTCATTTATAAGTGCTTAAATTAGGTGGTGGTTTAAAACTTTCTATTATGTTGTTATGGATTATTCATGTTAGTGTTTTGTGTTTGATGGCTTGTTATGAAATTAATGGTTGGATTGTATATTTGATGATGAATATTTAGTATGTTTATGTATCCATATTGTAACCTTTGTAAAAAAAATAATAATAATAATAAATAAATCAAAATTAGTGTGCTTGATTAGTGTGCTTGAGGACTATATTCTACCTGAATGTGTATGATTTATTTAAGGACTTTAGGGTGGTTTTTGGGTAAAATGTAAAGAATAAAAGTTGTTCTTCTATGTGTCTAATATCCCTCTATAACATTTCGTGATTTTTAGAGCTATATATAAAGCGTTATGGCCGTTTTAGTGTAGTTTGGTCTTGAAGCATCAACTGCTGGAATTTTTGGGAAAAAGAATGGACAAGGAATTTTTGAGTTTTAAGAAAAGAAATTTCCGAAATTTCATGAAGGAAAATATGTTTATTTACTTGAATCAAGTTAATTAGGGTGTATATTTAACCTAAATTTTTAGTTAGACATCTAAAAAATGCATTAAATGAATTAATAGCTAACTCACCTATTTTTGTCCCAAATCTGCCACCTCTCTCTCATGACTCACCACTAACTTTCCACTCTTCCAAATTAAATCCAGCCATTTGTACACTTACTTAGACTAATACTTTAAGCATGTATATATATATATATAGAAAGAGTGCAAATGATAAGACATTTTTAGGCAGCCGTAGCCACCAAAATTGCGAGAGAAAAGTGGTAAACAAGAGAGGAAGAGGAAAGGAAAAGAAAAAGAAAAAGAAAAAAAGAAAGAAGGGGAAAGCCTAACCAACCTTTAGGAAATTCAAGCAAGGTAAGTAGGTTCCATTTTTGGTTGATTAATGTCTTAAGTTATTTTTAAGTTATTTTTTTTAGTGTTTAGTTCATGGGTTTGTAATAATTTTTCTATGGATTGCTATGGTTGTTTGTGTTGGTGTTAGGGCTTGCTAAATTGTAATGGATTTATATGTTTTGTTGTCATGCAAAGCTTGTTTGATAGGTTTAAATGTGTGGATGGGTTGGAAAGGAAAAAAGAAAGAAAAAGGATATGGACCAAATGGATTGAACTTAACCTAGGTTTGGTAAGCTTAACTTGGAAAGAAAAAGGAATACACTTCTAGAGTTTCCCTAGGCTAAAACCATTCGGCCAAGTGGGGAAAATGGGGAAAGAATTGATCTTTTGGGGAAATTAAGGTCCTAGAAATCATGGTAACTCAATTAGGAATGGGTTAATAGTTTAGGGTGAAAATAAATTCACTAGACAAAAAAAGCAATCCATGGCCATCATAACAATCCATCCGGCCTAACTAAAAGAAAAATAGAGTTTTGGACTTCATTAGGTAAATTGGACATTTGATCACTAAGTTTGGGTTCCTTGGTGGACCTTAAGGTTTAAATCTCCTTGGTAACTCCTCTAAGTATAAGTTGGTAAGTCATTAAAAAAGAAATGACCTAGAAATGAAAAAACAATTTCTTGCTTATTTTGGGACCATTTGGCCTAGGAAAGAAAATGATTAACATTGAATCCCTTTTGTGTAAGTAGAGATCAAGAAAAAAGATGAACGCAAGTAGAGATTAATGATTACATGACATATAAATAGGGTAATGGAAAAAGAGAATTCAAGAAAAATCGAGATTAAAACCTAGACCCTTTATGAGTCAACTTTGACTACTAAGATTAAATGTTAAGATTAAGTAAAAATTTAGCTTCAGTATGTCATGTATAAATCCTTAGGATTAATTGGTCTCATACACTAAGTTATACATTGGAAATCCGAGCCTAAACTTACCCGATACACGAAAAGGAAAAACTTATAAGTACGAAGTAGATTTATGCAATGAATGCTATCGATGAATGGAATTTGTATTCTTATTTTGAATACTCTAAATGGTACATGAAACACTTATGAAGTCTCAAGTTTGCATCGGACACGGGAATGGTCCGAGAAAAAATAGTGATAGCATAATTAGTCGAATGTGTTAAACATAATACCATGTGCATCACGTGCATTCGAAGGTGATATGAAATCGAGAAACATCACCGAGTCATGAGATAAAACAGTTTGGTAATCGAACCGAATGGAATGGGTAACAGTATGAAACCATGTGTATGCTCTATTACTAACACTATTAAGCGAGGGATGATTTCGCTAACCGTGTGCTACAATGAGGGGTAATTCCATTATGAGTAGTAGGTGGTAATGAGATCATTGAGAGAGAGTAATAGAGTAGTAGGTGATAATACGATCACTAAGAGATGGAACACACGGACTTGCTAATACCTAGGGTACTCGAATTAAAAATGGATGGGTAGAATGGGAAACAGAACTTCATTGCATATCACGTGCATCACCCTATTTACTAAGTTTTGGCTCACCTTGTTGTTATTTGCATGTTATGACGGTAGCATTGATCTGTAGTACCAATAAGGACGACTGCTGGATCCTCTAAAAGGGCTCATGGGTGACATAAACCTTAGGAGATTTTATTTTGTTTATTTGTAATTTTTGGGTTAGGTTGTCAATGAATATTTTGATGGTATTGTAAATAAATTTTGCAACCTCTTCCATTGTTTTGTTAATATTATGTAAATTGTCTTGGTCATGTTTTATTGTATGATACGACCTTAATGTATAAACACACATGTGTTTAAGGTAAATTCAGAAATTGATCGTGTTAGCATGACGTGCCTCACCTAGTTACTTCTATTTAGGTAATAGAGAGTGAACCGAGGTAGGGGCATCAAACATATGTTGTGTATGTCTAAATATATGTTGATGGGTTTGGTTAAAACAAAAAGGGCTTGGATCAAAATTGGATTGGTTTAAACCATGGTTGAGAGGGACTTGAAAGATGAGTTTCTTAGGAAACCTAATCGGCCTACATGTTAAAAAGAGGAAAGATTGGACCCTTTTTATGTAAGTAAGACCCTAGGCTTGATTTGTAACCCAAATAAGTAAATTAGGGTACAACAAAACTCCATGGTTATGAAAGAAATGGTCTTGCCACTTTTAGGACCCATTTAGCCTAAATCTAAAAATTTGGGATTTGAGTTCCATCCATCCCACTTGATACTCTATGGTCATGAAATGATGAGGTTTGGTAACTGAATTGGTTTGAAATTGGATAGGTTTGGTAACCTAACTGGATTAAATGAGTATTAGCAATAAAGCTATGTGCACTCTCTATTGATTGATTACATTGTTAAGCGATAAATAATTTTGCTAATCATGTGCTATAATGAAGGATAATTTCGTTGCTAGTAGTAGGTCATTCAATAATCACTAGGAGATGAGAATAGAGCGGACTTACTTATACCTAGGGCACTCGAACTAAAATTGATGGGGGAAGGTAGAGTAATAGGAAAGCACTACATATCACGTGCATCACCCTACTTAATCCGAGCTTTAGCTCACCCCGTTGTTATTTCATGCCATGATAGGTAAAGGCGATGGTAGTGTTGATAAAAAAGCCACTCGGTTCCTCCTAAAAAGGGCTCGTGTGTGAAATAAAAAACATATAAATCTCTTTTGATTGCAACATAAGGTACGATGTCTAAAAATGTATAAATAACACCTTAGATATTTATGAACTTCGTAACGATATTCATTAAAGTTGTGTAAATTTTATTATACATACTTTATATTTAATATGTTATTATTTATTGGCCATGTCTTATGGGAGTAAATTAAGACTTTATTCTCTAAACCGTAGTGCACCAAGCCACACTTTTTAGGTAATTGGTAAGGGAGCTGGGGCGTCATACCTTCCCTCTCCCTCTCCCTCTCTGTCCCTTCTCTCTCTAACTCCCTTTCCCTTTCTTTCTCCTTCCCTTTTCCTCCCTCCTTCTATTTCTTTCCTCTCTCCTTCTCTCCCCTTCTTTCCCCCTCTTTCTCCCTCTCTCTCCCTCTTTCTCCCTCTCCCTCTCTTTTCCTCTCCTCGTTCTCCTTCTCTTAACCTCTCTCTCCCTCTCTCCCTCTCTCCCTTGTTCTCTTCCCCTCTCTCCCTCTCTCTCCTTCTCTCTATGTCACTCTCCCTTTCCCTCTCATTCTTTTCCTCTCCCTCATTCTCTATCCTTTTCTCTCTCTATTATTTCTCTTTCTCCCTTCCTCTCTTCTCCTTCTCAATCTCTCTCTCCTTCCTTCTCCTTTTATCCCTCTCTCCTTATCCCTACCTCCCTTATTTCTCTCTTCCTCTCTTTATCTCCTTAGACTCCCTCCCACTCCCTCTCTCCTTCTCCCCTTATCTCCCTTTCTATTTTTCTCTTTCCCTCTCCCACCTTGCTTCTTTATATCTCTCTCCCTCTCTTTATCTCTTTCCTCTGTCTCCCACTCACTCTTTCTCTTTCTATTTCTCTAACCTTATTTATTTATCTCCCTCTCTCTCCTTATCTCTTTCCCTTTTTCCCCTCTCTCTCTCTCCCTCCCTCTCCCTTCCTCTATCTCTATCACTCCCTCTCTCCCCCTCTATCTCTCTCTACCTCTCTCCCTTCCTTCCTCGTCCCTCTCACTCTCTCTCTCACTCTTTGTCTATCTCCCTCTCTCGCTCCCCCTCTCTCCCTCTCTCGTCCCTCTCTTTCTCTCCGTCTCTCTCCCTATCCTTCTTTCCCTCTCTCTCTCTCGCTCTCCCTTTCTCACCCTTTATCTCTCTCTCCCTCTCACTCCTATTCTCCTTCCCTTTCTCCCTTTGGTGCTCTTTGTTTCTCTCTTTTTCACTCTCTCCCTCTCTCTCCTTATCTCTCTCTCTCCCTCACTCTCCCTCCTCCTTCTCTCCCTCTTTCCCTTTCCTTCTCCCTCCCCTTCTTCCTCTCATCTCTCTCTCTCTCCCATTCTCTCTACCTCTCTCTCTTTCCATCTCTCTCACACACACACTCTCTCTTCCCCTCTCACTCTCTCCCTCTCTATCCCTATCTCCCTCTGTCTCTCTCTCCCTCCCTCTCTTTCTCCCTATCTATCCCTCTCTATCCCTCTTTCTCTCTCTTTTCCTCTCTCTCCTCTTCTCTCTCCTCATTCCTCTTTATCTCTCTCCCTCTCTATACCCTCTCTCTCCCACTCTTCTTAACTCTTTTTCCCTCTCCCTCTCATTCGATTCTCTCTATCCCTCTCTTACTATCATTCTCTCTCCCTTTCTCTACCTCTTTTTCTCCCTCTCCTTAATCTTTGTCTCTCTCTCTACCTCTCTTTCTCTTCCTCTCTCCCTCTCTTCTTCTCTTTTTCTCCTTTTTATCTCTCTCTTTCCCTCTCCCTCCCTTCCTCGCTCTCTCCCTCTCCCTCTTGCCCTTCATTTCCCTTCTCTTTCTCTCCCTCTCCCTCTTTCTCCCTCTCCCCTTATCTCTCTCCCTTTCTCTCTTGCTCCTCTCTCTCTTTTGAAGGATCATACATCCTACGGAGGTGCAACATAAAATAAAAATTTCCTTCATCTAGAGGGCCCAAGATCATACCGTTGAATCAACTAACCATATATTCATGAATTAAAGAAATGAATAGAGAATCTACCTCTTGTAGTGCAGATATAAACCTTTATAGAAAAGAGTTTTCCAAGTGTCCGGCCTTTATTGATAATCCATGCGATCAAAGCATCGATAAAAGAAGCACTCAAAATTGGTAGAGTGCTAGCTCTCTCTTTTTGACTAGTTTAGTGTTTCCAATAGAAATCTAATCAATGTAATTTTGTGACAACCCAAGGGAGAGAGAAGAAAAGTGGCGTGCTAGGTTTAGGGAGAAAATAATTTTTTCCTATCATTTATCTTGAGTCGTTTGTCCCTACTATTTTATGCATCGAATTTTCTCTCCTTTTTTCTCTCTCTTGTTATTGTTGCACCTCTCCTCCATTTATAAGGAGAGTTTCCTTATCCTCTAAGGAGAAATGGAGGCACAATGACTAATCCTTATTGAACTCTTGGTTATTGCTTTCTAATCCTCTAAGGATTAGGAGTTATTTAACATGTGAGCTTTCGATCTTTATCTATAAAACATTCATCCTTATCCAATAAGGTTTATGTTTATCCTCATACCAAAATATCTTTTAGATTTTTAATTAAACCTATTAGCCCAAAACCATTTTATCTCAATTAATTAATTTGGATTATCAAAATAAATTAAGTTAGATAATTTTAGGTGGCCCACATTAAGAAACATTTTCTCAAAATATCCATAAACCTAAATTAGGAAACTAATTTCCATTTTAGGTTATTTAGTTCCAAATTTGGAACTAACTTCCAAATTATGAAACTAATTTCTAAAATAGGAAACTTTCCATTTTAGGAATCTTTTCATTTTGGAAAACCTTTTCCAAAATAGAAACATTTCATACTTAGAATTTTTTCCCAACATCTTTGCTTCTCTTTAACCATGTGAATACTTAAACTTATGCATGTGACTTAATAAGCTCCTAGATATGTTGGCTATTTATCGGGAATAAAAGACATCTCTTTTATCTCTAGATACATCGATCAAGATTGGCCTCTAGCTAGGCATCATGACTACCTAATTCTCTAAAAGAATTAATTAATCTATAATTACCTTTCACGAGCATGGTTACCATATAATTCAATCCTCATGTCAACTTATCATAATGTGATCTTGAACTTTGTTATTAGTCTTGTTTGATTATGATCACACGAGTTTTTTTCAATTCTCAAATGTCTTAGCTCTTAGAGTAAACCAAAAATGCTTTATTAGAGTACTCCTATTATAGATATAGATTTCTTGTGTAGAAATTCATCAAATAGCTTAAGCATAACACTCATAAGTATAACCACATCTAATCAATGTCCATTCTTGACAATGCTATGAATTAGAACATTTAATGATATCATATATGTGCATTAATGTTTATCTCACATCTTTCAATCAATCACTATTGCAAATGCATATCATAAGAACTTTTATGTAATTTTACTAAATTAATTAACATAAGACATAAGAATTAATAGAAAGACTTCTTTATTGCTAATAAAATAAATGATGCAATAATACAATAACTCAAACTTATCCAAACATGATTGGATTTTGGCAACCTATACTAAAATCTTTCTCTCTCCCTGTCTTCCCCTCTTTCTCTCTTTCTCTTTATTCCTTACCCTCTCTCCCTCTCTTTTCCCCTCCCTTACCTATCCCTTTCTCCCTCTCTTCCCCTACCTCTCTCTCTCTCTCCCCTAACCAATCTCTCACTCCCACTCACTCTCTCTCTCCCACTCTCTATCTCTCCATCTTTCACTCTCTCTTTTCCCTCCCTCTCCTTTTCCGTTCCTCTCTCTCCCACTCTCTCCTTCTCTACCTCTCTTTTATTCTCTCTCTATCGCTATTTGTCTATCTCTAACTCCCTCTATCTCTCCCTCTTTCTCCTCCTACTCTCTTTCTCTCTCTCACTCTCTCCTCCCTTCTCTCTCCATCTCTCCTTCTCTCTCTCTTTTTTTCTTTTCCTCTCTCACTCTCTCCCTCTCCCTTAAACCCTCTCCCTCCACATCTTTCCTTTCTACCTTACTCTTTCTCTCTACCTCTTGTTCACTCACTCATTATCCTTCTCTCTCTCCCTCTATCACTCTTCCTCTTCCTCTCCCTCTTTTCCCTCTCCCACTCCCTCTCTCTTCCTTATATCCATCTTTATCCCTCTTTCTCCCTCCTTCTCTACCTCACCCTCTCCCTACCTCCTTCCCCTCTCTCATTGTCTTTATCTCCTATATCTCTTTCCCCCTCACCTTCTCCTCCTCCCCTTCCCACTCCTTCTGCCTCCTCTCTCATTATCTTTTTCAATCTCCCTCTCTCCTTTTCCTACTCTTCTTCTTTATCTCTCTCTTCCTCTTCACTCTTCATCGCTCTTCCTTCCTCTCTCCCTTTCTCCCTGTCTTTATCTCTCCCTCGCTCTCTCTCCCCCTCTCCTTCCCTCTCTCTCTCTCTTACCCTTACCATTTCTCTCCCTCTATCTATTTGCCTCTCTCTCTTTTTCCCTCTCTTTCCTTCTTTCTCTCTCAATTACTATTTCTCTCCCTCTCTCTCTTTTCCTATCTCTATCTTTCCCTCTCTCCCCTTCCTTCTCTCTCTCTCTTATTATTACTATTCTCTCTCTCCCTCTCTTAGTCTCTCTCTTTTACCCTCTATCTCCCTCTTTCATAATCTCTTTTTCTCTCTCCCCCTCTCACTCTCTATCTTTCCCCCTTTCTCCTTCCCTCTATCTCCCTCTCTCTCTCTCTTTCCCTCCCTCTCCCTCTCCTCCTCCATCACTCTCTCCCTCTCTCTTCCTTTCTCCTACTCTTTCCTTCTCTCTTTCTCTCTCCCTATCTCTCATCATCTCTCCCTCTCCCTCTCTCTCTCTTCCTTCTATCCCTTTCACTCCCTTTCTCTCCCTCATTCTCTACCTCACCCACTCCCTACCTCACTTCCCTCTCTCCTTCTCTTTATCTCCCCTATCTCTCTCCTCCCTTTTCCTCTCCTTCTCCCCCACCCTTTCCTTCTCCCCCTCTCCCACTCTATCTTTCTCTATCTCCCTCTCTCCCTCTCCCACTCCCCTTCTTTATCTGTCTCTCCCCACCTCTCTCTTTGGCTCTCTTGCTCCCTCTCTCCCTCTCTCCCCTATCTCCTTCCCTCTCTCTTACCCTTACTATTTCTCCCCTTCTCTCTCCTTGTCTCTCTCTCTCCCTATCCCTCTTTATCTCTCTCCTTCTCTCACCTTCCTTCTTTGTCCCTCTCCCTCTTTCCCACTCTTGATTTATCTCCCTCTCTCTCCCTCCCTCCTTCCCTCCCCCTTTCTCTCTCCCTCCCTCCCTCCCTCTCTCCCATTCACTCCTATCTCTTCCTCTCTCCCTCTTTCTCTCTCTATCTCCCTCTTCTATCCCTTTTAATCCCTTTTTCTCCCTCATTCTCTACCTCGCCCTCTCCCTATCTACCTTTCCTCTCTCCTTCTATTTATCTCCGCTATCTTTCTCACCCCTCTTCCCTCTTTTCCCCCTTCCCTTTCCTTCTCCTCTCTCTCCAACTTTATCTTTTCCATCTCCTCTCTCCCTCTCCCACTCCCATTCTTTATATCTCTCTCTCCACCTCTCTCTATTCCTCTCCCCCATCTCTCCTCCCTCTCTCTCTTTCCCCTACTATTTCTCCCCCCTCTCTCTTAGTCTCTCTCCCTATCTCTCCTTCCGTCTCTGCCTCTCTCTCTCCCTTTTTATCTCTCTACCTCTCTCATTCCCTCTCTCCCCCTCTCCCTCTTTCCCACTCTCTATAATCCCTTTCTCCCTTCCTTTCCCTCTCCCTCTCTCTTCCTCTCTCCCTCATTCTCTGTCTCCTTCTATCCCACTCACTCCTTCTCTCTCTTCCTCTCTATTTATCTCTCCTTATCTATCCCTCTCTCTCTCCCCTCTTCTATCCCTTTCTCTCCCTATCACTCCCTCTCTCTCCCTCCTTCTCTACCTCACCTTCTCCTTGCTTCTCTTCCCTCTCTCCTTTTCTTTATCTCCCATATCTCTTTCCCCCTCTCCCTTCCCTCCCCCTTTCTCTCTCCCTCCCTCCCTCCCTCTCTCCCATTCACTCCTATCTCTTCCTCTCTCCCTCTTTCTCTCTCTATCTCCCTCTTCTATCCCTTTTAATCCCTTTTTCTCCCTCATTCTCTACCTCGCCCTCTCCCTATCTACCTTTCCTCTCTCCTTCTATTTATCTCCGCTATCTTTCTCACCCCTCTTCCCTCTTTTCCCCCTTCCCTTTCCTTCTCCTCTCTCTCCAACTTTATCTTTTCCATCTCCTCTCTCCCTCTCCCACTCCCATTCTTTATATCTCTCTCTCCACCTCTCTCTATTCCTCTCCCCCATCTCTCCTCCCTCTCTCTCTTTCCCCTACTATTTCTCCCCCTCTCTCTTAGTCTCTCTCCCTATCTCTCCTTCCGTCTCTGCCTCTCTCTCTCCCCTTTTATCTCTCTACCTCTCTCATTCCCTCTCTCCCCCTCTCCCTCTTTCCCACTCTCTATAATCCCTTTCTCCCTTCCTTTCCCTCTCCCTCTCTCTTCCTCTCTCCCTCATTCTCTGTCTCCTTCTATCCCACTCACTCCTTCTCTCTCTTCCTCTCTATTTATCTCTCCTTATCTATCCCTCTCTCTCTCCCCTCTTCTATCCCTTTCTCTCCCTATCACTCCCTCTCTCTCCCTCCTTCTCTACCTCACCTTCTCCTTGCTTCTCTTCCCTCTCTCCTTTTCTTTATCTCCCATATCTCTTTCCCCCTCTCCCTTCCCTTCTCCCCTCTCCCGCTTCTTCTCCCCCTCTCCCACTCTATCTTTTTCTATCACCCTCTCTCCCTCTCCTACTCCCTTCTTTATCTCTCTCTCCCCACTCTCTCTTCTTTCCTCTCTCCCTCTCTCTATCTCTCCCACTCTCTCCTTCCCTTTCTATCACCCTTACTATTTCTATCCCTCTTTCTACTGTCTCTCTTTATTTTTCCCTTTCTCTCCCTCTCTCCTTATCTCTCTTTTTTCTCTCTCCTCCTTTATCTCTCTCCCTCACTCTCCTTCCCTCTCTCTCTTTCCCTCTTTCCCTCTCTCCCAATCTTTGTCTATCTCTCTCTTCTCCTCCCTTTCCCTATCCCCCTCTTTCCCTCTCCTTCTCTCCCATTCTCTCCTTCTCTCTCCTTATCTCTCCTCATCTCTCCCTCTCCCTCTCCATCTCCCTTCTATCCCTCTCTCTCTCTCTCTCTCTCCCTCCTTCTCTACCTTACCCTCTACATAACTCCCTCTTCTCTCTTTTTCTCTTTATCTCCCCTATCACTCTCCCTCTCTTCCTTCCCGCTCCCTCTCTTTCTCCCCACTCTCCCACTCTATCTTTTTCTTTCTCCCTCTCCCACACTCCTTCTTTATCTTGCTTTATCACCTCCCTCTTTCTATCTCTCCCTCCCTCTCTCTCTCCCCCTCACTCCCTCTCTCTATCTCTCCCTCTCTCCCCCTCTCCTCCTCCTTCTCTCCCTTACCCTCACTATTTCTCTCCCTCTCTCTCTTTGTCTCTCTTTCTTTTTCCCTCTCTCTTCTTCTCTCTTCCTATCTCTCCCCCTCTATCTCTCTCTCTCTCTCCTTCCTTATGTCTCCCTATCCCTCTCACTTACTTTCTATCTATCTCTCTCTATCCCTCCCTCTCCCTCTCCCCCTCCCCTTCCATACCTCTCTACCTCTTCCTCTCTATCCCTTTCCCTCTCTCTCCCTCTCTCTTTATCTCTCACTCTCTCATTCCCTTTTCCCCTCCTCTTCCCTCTTGCTCTCTTCTCTTCTCCTTTTTTCCTTTTGTCTCCCTCCCATATCTCTACCTCTCTAAGCCTCTCTCACCCTCTCCCTCTATCTCTATCTCCCTCCCTGTCTCTCTTTCTCCCTCTCCCTCACCCTCTCCCTCTCCCTCTCTCCTCCTCTTTCTATCACTCTTGTTTACTATCTCTCTCTCCCTCTTTCTCTTTTCTTATCTCTCTCCATCCATCTCTAGCTCTCTCTCTCTCTTATTCTCCCTCTACCTCCCTCTCTCCCCCTTTCCCACTCCCTCTCCCCTTCTCTCCCTTTCTCTTTCTCCCTCACTCCCTCTCTCCCTCCCTTTCTCTTTCCCTTTTTCTCCTTCTCTCCCTTCTTTCCACTCCCTCTATCTCTCTCTCACTCTCTTCCTTTACATATCTCTCTCTATCGCTCTCTCCCCCTCACCCTCTTTGTTTCTCCCTCTCTCCCTCCACCTCTCTTACTCTTCTCTCTCCCTCTCCTCTTCTCTCTCTCCCTCTCCCTCTCTGTCCCTCTCTACTCTCCCTTCATCTCTCCTCTCTCCTCTATCTCCCTCTCTACCTCTTTCTCCCACTATCTCTTTTTCTCTCTCTCCCTCTCTATCTCTCTATTTTCCTCTCTCCCTCTTCCCCCTCTCCTCCCTCTTTTTCTTTCTCTTATTTACTCTCTCCCTCTATCTTATTCACTCTCTCCCTCTCTTTCCCTTGATAAGTGCCCATTTATGCATATTTTTAGTGTCAAATTTCTTATATGTTAATTGTCTTTAGTGATAAATGGTATAATTTTAGCGAGTTAGCTTAAATTGTGTTTCTCATGTCATATTATGTTATTTTGGTGAAAAGCAATGGAAACCAAGCAAGAATGGAGCAAACTTGGTGAATTTTGAGTGACTAGTGAATTACACAACCGAAGGCACACTTACATGATAGAGCTGCATAACTGAAAAAAAGGTTGAATTTTGAGACCTAGGCGTACATGGTAAAAGACACACCCATATAGTAGGTTGTGTAACCGTCGATTTAGAGAAAAACAAAATTTTGCATTACACGGGTAGAGACACGACTGTGTACTAGGTCGTGTCTTATGGAATGTGCATTTTTGCTCATATTTAAGTTAAAACGTGACCTAAGGTTTGGGAAGCCAACTTGGAGAAACGAGAAAACATGACCTAAGGGCATGAAAATAGCTAGGTTTTGAGCAAGATAACATTGTTAGAGTGGACTCCCATTGATTCTAGAGGAGATTACATGAAGATTAAAGGGGTTACAATGTTTTCCTTGAATGATTATTGTTCTCTATTTAAGATTTATGTGTTCTTCACTTTGACTATGAACTAAATTATGTTAGTGCCTAGATATGATGAACCCTAAGATTGACTATGTGATCTAATATCTTAGTCAATTCAATCTTTATTTTTGTTGTGATTCGAGTTATGTTGTAATTATTGTTTAATTGAATTAGCATATGCTAGCTCTGTTGATTCATACACGATTTCATACTTGTGAGACTAAAAAAATCCTAAGTGGGATTAGATCAACCATAATTGAAAAGAGTTGCATGAAATCCTAAAAATACGATGACATCAATCTTCTTAATTAGAGTTAAATCTAATAAGGGAATTCACATAATGAATTAATGTGATCCTAAGGGTGTTAATTAGAAAGAGATTTCGATTAATCAACTTAGGGTTAGGTGTTAGTTGAGAAAGTAGTTAGCATAATTCGGGAATTCCTACGATCCTTGAACATAAAGAATGATTGAATGAATGATATTATGATTACATAAAAGGTCTTAGGGGGATACGCTATCTGAGTACTTGTCTTTACCATTGATTGCTCAATTAGCTATTTTCGTTATTCTTGTTACATTTCTATGATCTCACTTTAGTTATTGCTTCTTTTAATTATTCACTATCACTATACTTTATTGATTAGATAATAAAAAGAGGGTGATTATGAGTACTCGTAGTCTTTGTGGGATCGACACTCGATACTACGTCAACTATACTATTTAATGATAGGTGCACTTACCTAAAGTCTATGGTTAGAAGACGATTTATCAAGTTTTTGGCATCATTGCTGGGGACATAGCATATTAGGAAAACTTTGTTTTCATTAATCTAGCCATTTTATTTTCTCGTTATATTTAATTAGTTTTTTTTATTTATCTTATTTTCTTTGAATTGCACTCTTCTTTATTCGTACTTGCTTTTCGGGAGCTCGGTTAGTGCATGACTCGCAACAACCCAACTCGAATTAGTTAAGCTAGATCCCGAAATAAAAGAACGACTCTTCAAAACCTCAAAAATTGACTTAGATAAAGAGAAAAAGAGTTGGTTAGGGAAAGAGAAGAAGGACGTCGGAGGGAAGAAGAACCGCGAGATAGTCATGGCCGAGGAAGAGAAAACCATGTTTGATTATACTAGACCAAACTTGATAGTAATAGAATCTAGCATTATCAAACCAGGTTGTTGCGACCAATAATTTTGAGATCAAGCCGAACATCATTCGGATGGTGCAACGGTTGTGCGGTTTGATGGGTTGCGGGATGAAGACATGAATGCTCACTTGGCCAACTTCTTGGAAATCTATGACACATTCAAGATCAATGAAACTCGCGATGATGCTATCGGATTGAGACTATTTCCATTCTCACTCGAGGAGTAAAGCTAAGCGATGGTTAAGCTCTCTGCCTAAGGGATCCATCACCACCGGAACCAAATAGAAGAGAAGTTCTTAGCAAAATAATTTCCACCGCAAAGACTGCAAAGCTCATGAATGATATTTCCTCATTTGCGTAGATTGAGTCGGCGACACTTTATGACACTTGGGAGCGATTTAAGGATCCGTTGAGGAGGTGCCCACACCATAGCCTTCCTATATAGATGCAAGTTCGGACTTTTTATAGTGGATGATAGATGCGGTAGGTAGATGATAGATGCGATGAGCTGGAGGCACTCTAAATAACAAAACGCCCGAAGCGGCTCGGGAATTGATAGAGCGGATGGCTATAAACAATTACTAATTGAGCACGGCTAGAGCAAAGCCAAATAAACCAGCGAGTGTTTATGATGTAGATGCGAGTAACAACTCCAAGCGGCTCGAGTGGAGGCTGCGAGTAAGAAGATTGATGGTCTATTAGTGGTACGACGAATCGATTCGGATTATACGAGTACGAGTTGTATGGGGGAGTACATATGAGCCGAGGATTGTAGAGAGGTAGTTAATTATATGGGTAATGCTCCTCGTTCTCAAAATAACCCATATAGTAATGCTTACAATCTTGGGTGGAGAAATCACCCCGGTTTCTCTTAGAGAGGTCAAGGACGGTAGAGACAGAATCATCCACTATGATTCTAGTAGCAAAACTCATCTCGGGAAAAGAAACCCGAGTTTGGAATAGCTTAAGGCTAAGTTCATTCAAACATCCGAATCTCGTTTTTAGGCAATCAAAACAACATTGAGAAATCAAGAGGCTTCTATCCATAATCTTGAGAAATAAATTAGGTAACTTGCCAAGTCCTTTTTCTAGAGACAACAAGGTAGTTTGCTTGGTAATACCGAGACTAATCCTAGAGAACATGTAAAGGTAGTCTATCTTAAAAGTGGAAAGGAATTGAGGGTGAAGGAGAAGAAAGGCGAGGAAGAGAAAACAATTGAAAAGGGTAAAGAGCAAGAAAAGTTAACAAGCAACCTTAACCGAGTGAAAGAGTCCGGTCCTACCATTGCATATCCTACAAAGCTGCAAAAGGACCGCATGGATGAACAATTTGGTAAATTTCTTAAACTTTTTAAACAACTGCATAAAAATATACCATTTGTTGAGGCTCTTTCGCGGATGCCAAAGTATGCTAGATTTTTTAAAGAACTTCTTTCAAACAAGAGTAAGCTAGAAGAGTTGTCAACGAGTGGAATTAAGTGAGGAGTGCTCTGCTATCCTACAAAACAAGCTACCTTAAAAATTACAAGACCCAAGGAGTTTTACTAGCCCTTGCTCATTTGGTAGTTTGTTAGTTAAAAAGGCATTAGCGAGATCTTGGGGATAGTATAAATTTAATGCCTTTTAAAATGTTTAAGAAATTGGGGTTGGGAGAACCTAAACCAATAAGAATGAGCTTACGGCTAGTAGATAGATTTTTCAAATACCTTAGAGGTAAAATTAAAGATGTGTTGGTTAAGGTAGATAAATTTATTTTCCCAGTTGACTTTGTTATTCTTGACATAGATGAAGATGTAGAAGTACCTTTAATCATAGGAAGACCATTTTTTGCTATCTGCTATAGCCATTATTGATGTTAGTGATGGTAAACTTGTTCTTAGGGTTGGGGATGAAGAGGTAACTTTTCTTATATCTAAATCTAAGAGACACTCCCTTGAACATGATGATAAATGCTATTTTATTGATGCTATTGATACTGTAGTTTTAGAATCGTGTAAGGAATTATGTATGATGACCCGTTGGAGCTGTGTATTATTCAAGGTGAGGAAGATTATGAAGATGACCCCATTAGAGTTGAGCAAGTAGCCTGTTTAGAGGCTACCGAGTTCATGGTTCGAAATAAGGCATTTAAGGAGATTGATAGATGTAAAGAAACGAGACTAAAACCCTCCATTGAGGATCCACCTAACTTGGAATTGAAAGCTTTACTTGAAACACTTAGAATATGCATTTCTTAAAAAAGATTCAAAGTTACCGATAATAATTTCTTCCAAGCTAAAGATGGACTAAAAAGAAAAGTCGTTAAATGTTCTTAGAGAGCATAAGAGGGCTATTGCTTGGAAAATTTTAGACATTAGAGGAATTAGCCCTTCTTTTTGCACTCATAAAATTTTGATAGAGGATGAGTTTAAACTAGTGGTGCAACCTCAAAGGAGGCTTAATCCAAATATGAAGGAAGTTATAAAAGCTAAGGTAATTAAACTTCTTGATGTAAGAGTGATTTATCGTATTTACGAGAGTTCTTCGATGAGCCCCGTATAGGTTGTTCCAAAGAAAGGAGGGATGACGGTGGCCCCGAATTAAAAGAATGAGCCGATTCCAATAAGAATAGTCATCGGGTGGAGAGTGCGTATCGACTAGAGAAAGTTGAATGATGCCACTTGGAAAGACCACTTTCCCCTCCCATTTATTGATTAGATGCTAGAGCGACTAGCTAGACACATGTATTATCGCCTCTTAGATGGTCTTTCGAGCTACTTTCGCATTCCTATAGCTGCGGAAGACCGGGAAAAGACTACATTCATGTGTCCCTATGGTACATTCACTTATAGGAGAATGCGGTTCGGGTTGTGCAACGCACCTGCTACATTCTATAGATGCATGATGGGCATTTTTTATGATCTAGTGGAGGACATAATGGAGGTATTTATGGATGATTTTTCTATTTTTGGTAATTCTTTCGATTTATGCCTTCATAATTTAAAAAGAGTGCTTGAACATTATGAAGAAACTAATCTGGTTTTAAACTAGGAAAAATGTCATTTCATGGTGTAAAAGGGCATAGTCTTAGGCCATAAAATCTCTTATAAGAGGATTGAGGTAAATAGAGCAAAAATTGAAACTATTGAAAAACTACCTCCCTCAACTTCGGTTAAGGCTATTATAAGTTTTTGGGTCAAGCGAGCTTTTATCAAAGATTCATAAAAGACTTTTCTAAAATTGTTAAGCCTTTAACCAAGTTGTTTGAGAAAGATGTGCGTTTTTTTCATCGAGGAGTGTTTAGATGCATTTAACACTTTGAAAGAAAAATTTATTAACGCCCCAATAATGGTTACCCCAGATTGGAATCTTCCTTTTGAACTAATGCGTGATGCTAGTGACTCTGCAGTTGGTGCGATCCTTGGATAGCATAGAGATAAGCATTTTCAACCCATTTACTATGCTAGCAAAACTTTGATCGATGCACGGGAAAATTATACTACTATAGAAAAAGAATTACTAGCTCGTAGTCTTTACATTTGATAAATTTAGACCTTATTTAATTCTATCCAAGGTTGTTGTTTACATTGACCATTCCGTATTAAGATATTTGTTGAACAAGCCGGATGCCAAACCTAGGTTGATTAGGTGGATCTTACTATTGTAAGAATTTTATTTAGAAATCAAGGGTAAAAAGAGCTGAGAACTTGGTAGCGGACCACTCGTCCCAATTGGAGAACCCTCATTTGGAAAAACTTGATGAAGAGGAAATCAACGATGCATTCCCGGAAGAGCACCTCTATAACATTAAACAAGTAATCTTGAAATCCCTTGGTTTGCTAATATCTTTATTTATTTGGTCATTAAGATCCTTCTTAAGGGACTCATTCATCAGCAAAAGAAGAAATTCTTTTCCGAGTTGAAAAATTACATTTGGAAGGATCCATATTTGGTTAAGATTTGTGCGGACTAGATTATTAGGAGATGTGTATCCTACATAGAGGGATGGAAAATCCTAGATCATTGCCATTTAGGACCCACTAGTGGACACTACCATGAAAACAAGATAATTCGGAAAGTGGTTGAGTTAGGTTTTTAATGGCCTACATTTTTTCGGGATATCCGGAGGTATGTGAAATCTTATGATAATTGCCAACGAATAGGTAACATCTCTTATCGTGATGCAATGGCCCAAAATTATGTATTGGTATGCAAATTTTTTGATATTTAGGGCTTGACTTCATGGGCCCTTATTTCGAATGGTAATAAATATATTCTTGTTGTAATTGATTATGTGTCTAAATGGGTTGAAGCTCAAGCTTTACTCACTAATGATGCTATGGTAGTGGTTAAGTTTCTAAAAAAGCTATTTTGACGATTTGGTTCACCTAAGGCAATTATAAGTGATAGGGGCACGAACTTTTGTAATACATAATTTTCTAAAATGCTTATGAAGTATGGTGTTACACATGGAGTTACTACCCCTTACCATCCACAAACTAGCGGCCAAGTCGATGTAGCTAATAGGGAACTAAAAAGGATTCTAGAGAAGACCATAGAGCACCAAAGAAAGGATTGGTCGGAAAAGCTAGATGATGCTCTATGGGCTTATAGAACAACATACAAAACGCCTATAGGCACCACACCTTATAGGTTAGTGTATGGTAAAGCATGCCACTTACCTATGGAACTTGAACATAAAGCATATTGGGCAATCAAGTCCATCAATTTTAACCTTGATCTTGTAAATGAGAACATAAAACTTTAAATAAACGAGCTTGAGGAATGTCATTTGGTAGCCTATGATAATGCAAAGCTATACAAAGAAAGGGCCAAACGAGTATCATGATCACAATATTAAGCAAGCCAAACTATTCAAGGAGGGAGATTAAGTACTCTTGTATAACTCCTAACTTCGATTGTTTCTGGTAAGCTTAAATCTCACTCTGGTTGGGACCATTCACAATAAGACAAGTCTTTTCTTATGGCACTATAGAAATAACCCATCCGGATAAAAGAATGTTTAAGGTAAATGATCATCGGTTAAAGTTATATCTCAAAGGGGACATTGACAACCTTGGTAGAGAGGAGTTCAATCTTTAATGCATAAAACAATACACTTGAAGCTCGTCAAGGTAATGATGTTAAACGAGCACTTTTTGGGAGGCAACCCAAGATTATTTTTCAATTTCTATTTTCAATTTTTTTGTTATTCTAGTTCTTTCATGATTTTGAAATTTTATGAAAAAAAAGGAGGAAGGTAAAAAATTAGCAAGTTTTTGAAGTGTTATGGGCTTTTGCGGTCAAAAGGACGTCAAAATACACTCCGGATAAGTATTCTAACTTATAGAGAGTTACATGGGGTAGGACACGGCTTTTTACGTACTCGTGTAACAAACATCTCTTTGCTTTAAATTACGAGTTACACGAGGTGAAACAAGTCTATGTTCATACCCATGTAACAAACTCGCCTTTTGTTTTTAGATTATAAAGTGTTACACGGGGTGGGACATGGCTATGTCCATACCCACATAACATATTGTCTTTGCTTTAAAATATAAAGAGTTACACGGGGTGAGACACGATCGTGTCTACACCCATGTAACTGATTGCTCTTTTTTTTTTCAAGATTTTGTTACCTAATAAGAGTCCCGCACCTCACGCACCTCATGATACCCTAATTGATGTAGCACCTATGATGATCCTGCTGGCCGGCTTTAGCACCACAACGACCTTCAAATGATATAGAGCCTATAGAGCCATTATCAATATTTTGACTTGTCTACTTTTGTCATGTCCTTCAATTTCATAGCGGCGAGGGACTAGCCCCTGCTAAACGGATATTATTTTATGTTTCTTTGTGATATTAGTTCGAACCATAGTAGTTGTAGGCTTAGTTATTTTGTGTTTCTTTTTCATAGTATCACCTTTTTGCTTTTTTTCTTTTTCTTTTCCTTTTCCTTTTTCTTTTTCTTTTTATTTCATTTCTTTGTCTTTTTTCATTTTCTTTTGCAAGGATATATGCAAAGCTGGATGGAATTCACACCAACTTTCAAAAAATGTGCTTTCTTGTTCGGGGAAATTCCAGTACCTCATTTTCTCACCTTTTTTTCCCTTTTGTTAGTAATCTATTTTGTGCTTTATTTTGTAGATTAGGAACAATGTACATCTTTTAGTGTGGGGAAGGGGTAAACTTTTACGGATGTTTTGTTATGTCAAAACAGATGACGTGTGTTCTCATTGTGCCTAGGAATGACAATATCCGGCTCTATGATGGGAATGCATAGTTGTTTGCATGCATGAAGTGATGATTAATGTGCTTTGATTTCATCTTAACTTTTGATTAAAAAAAAAAGAAAAAGAAGTTTTTGAGGATGATTGTGTGTTGAGCCATAGACTATATATTGAGCACTTATCATTGTATCTTATTGAAATTATGAATGAAAACTTATGCTTACTTCATAATCTATATGGTGAGGTTGGAACTTTACCTATAGGGCGGTTATGTTTGATTATATGTAAGAAGTCTAAATGTTAATGCTTAACCGAATAAATGTGACTCCCAACTTATTGAACCTAAACCAAGATAGTTGAATGTGGCCTTCAAATAAAACTAATCCAATGTCTTATATGAAGCTATGAGTATGCAAAGCACCCTCGAAAAGGGATTCTCCGAGTAACCAGGGACAATCACCAAAAGTGAGGGGCCTTTGTGTCTATAAAGAGGATTTACCTTGAAGGTGGAAACCAAATAAGTGTAAATCTACACATTAAGGCAGGCCCTTAATTCACTAAGCGAGATTGTAGCAATCAAGCGGGTGAAAAAGTTGAGATGGAGTGTAAAACGCATTCAATGTCACTAATTAATAAATAAATGCTTAAAGTGATAAATTTTTTTATGATCTTTGTGTGTATGATAAACATAAGCGTCCTATAGTTACGGTTTCAAATTTGTTATGTGGATTGGTGATGGTAACGTAGTTGATTTCATACTATCAACATTTACATATTGATGCACATATGCACGACCTTGGCTTGACCAATGATTATGCTTTAACTTTTTGTTTAAATGATTTGGAAGTCTAAGTACATTTAATTGTTATGTTGTACACATCTATCCGTTATCCCCGAGGTCAATTCTTAATTGTTACATGTCTAGGTAGAATGAACACACCTCCATTTGGTTTTTGACTAGTTATAAAATTATTTGCTTGAGGATAAGCAAACGCTTTAGTGTGGGAAGTTTGATAAGTGCCCATTTATGCATATTTTTAGTGTCAAATTTCTTATATTTTAAATGTCTTTAGTGATAAATGGCATAATTTTGGCACTTACCTTACTTAAATTATGTTTCTCATGTCCTGTTACGTTATTTTGGTGAAAAGCAATGAAAACCAAGCAAGAATGGAGCAAAATCGGTGAATTTCGAGTGACTAATGAATTACAAAATCAAAGACACACCCATGTAATAGGTTGTATAACTGAAAAAAATGCTAAATTTTGAGACCTAGGCATACATGGGTAAAGACACACTCGTGTAGTAGGCCGTGTAACTGTCGATTCGGAGAAAAATGAAATTTTGTATTACACGAGCGAGAGACACGACGGTGTACTAGGTTGTCTCTTATGGAACAAGCATTTTTGCTCATATTTAAGCTGAAATGCGACCTAGGGTTTGGGAAGCCAACTTAGAGAGATAGAAAACACGACCTAGGGGCATGAAAAAATCTAGGTTTCGAGCAAGATAATGCCGTTGGAGTGGATTCCCATCGATTCCGAAGGAGATTGAATGAAGATTAAAGGGGTTATAATGTTTTCCCTAAATGATTATTGTTCTCTATTTAAGATTTATGTGTTCTTCACTTTGACTATGAATTAAATTATGTTGGTACGTAGATATGATGAACCTTAAGGTTGTTATGTGATCTAATATCTTTAGTCAATTCAATTTTTATTTTTGTTATGATTTAGTTATGTTGTAATTAGTGTTTAATTGAATTAGCATATGCTAGGGTGTTGATTCATACTTGATTTCATACTTGTTAGACTGAAAAAATCCTAAGTGTGATTGGATCAACCATAATTGAAAAGACTTGCATGAAAGCCTAGAAATAGGACAACATAAATCTTTTGGATTAGAGTCAAATCTAATAAGGGAATTCACAGAACAAATTAATGCGATCCTAAGGGTGTTAATTAGAAAGAATTTTGATTAATCAACTTAGGGTTAGGTGTTAGTTAACTTGAGAAAGTAGTTATCATAATTCGGGAATTCCTATGGTCCTTGAACATAAAGAATGATTGAATGAATGATATTGTGATTACAAAGAAGGTCTTAGGGGGTTCACTATCTAGGTATTGTCTTTACCATTGATTGCTTGGTTAGTCTGTTTTCGTTATTCTTATTAAATTTACGTGATCTCGCTTTAGTTATTGTTTCTTTTAATTGTTCACTATCACTATACTTTGTCGGTTAGATAATAAAAGGAGGGTGATTACTAGTACTCATAGTCTCTATGGGAATGACACTCGATACTCGATCAATCGTACTATAGAATGATAGGTTCACTTGCCTAAAGTCTATAGGTTAGAAGACGGTTTATCATCCCTCCTAATCTCTCCCTCCCTCCCTCATTCTCCCTCTCCAAGTCTCTCTCTCCCTCTCACTCTCCCCCTCTCTTTCTCCCTCTCTTTCTTTTTGTGTCACTCTCTCTCCCTCCCTCTCTTGCTCTCCCTCTCCCTTCACCCTTCCTCTCTCTATCTCCCTCCCACTCCCTCTGCCTTCCCTCTCCCTCTCCCTTTCCCTCTCTATCCCCCATCTCCTTCTCTCTCCCTTCTTCCACTCTCTCCCCTTCTTTTACTCTCTCCTTCCCTCCCACTCCATCCATCTCTCTCCCCCTTATCTCTTCTTTTCTCTCTCCCATTCTCCCCTCTCTATCTCAATCTCTCCTTTTTCTCTCTTTCCTATCTCTCTTGCTCCCTGTCTCTCCCTCTATCTTTCCCTCCCTCTTCCTCTCCCCCTCTCTCCCTCTCCCATGTCTCTCCCTCTCCCTCCCTCTCTCCCAATCTCTCCCTCTCCCTCCCTCTCTCCTAATCTCTCCCTCTCTCCTTCTCTCTCACCCTATCCCTCCCTCTTCTTTCTATCTCCCTCTCTCTCACTCACTCTCCGCATCTCTCGCCCTCCCTCTCCCATTCCCTCTCCCTCACTCACTTTTTGTCTCTCCCTCACCATTTTCCCTTTGTTTACCTCTCTCTCTCTCCCTCACTCTCATACCTTTTTTGGTCTCCCTTATTACCTCTCTACCTCTCTCTCTCTCTCTCTTACCCCTTTTGTTCCCTTTCTTTCTCTCTTTACCTCTCTCTCCCCAATCCTTCGTCCCTCCCTCTCTCCCTCCCTCCTCTCGTTCTCTCCCCTATCTCCCTCCTCATCCCTCTCTCTCTCTATATATATCTCTTCATGTCTCTCTCTCCCTCTCTCCCTCTCCCTACCCCTCTCTCTCTAATTCCCCCTCTCTCCCTCTCTCCCTATCTCTCTCTCTCTCCTACTCTATTTTTATCCTTCTCTCTTCCCTCTCTTTCTTCTCTCTCTCTCCATCTCACTCTTTCTCTCTCCCTCTTTTTTCTCTCAACCTCCCTCTCTTTACTTTTCCCTATTTTCCTCAATCTTTCTCTCTCCCTCCCTTTTCACTCTCCCTTACCCTCTCTCTCCCCCACTTTTCTCTCTTCCCCTCGCTTTCCTTCTCCCTCTCTCCCACTCTCTCACTCTCCCTATCCCTCTCCCCCTCTCTCTATCTCTCCCTCTCTAACTCTCCCCTCTCTCTTTCTCTCCCTTACTTCCCCTCTCCCATTCCCTCTTTACCCTCACTCTCCCTCTCATGTTCCTTCTTTCTCCCTCTCTCCCTCTCTATCTCTCTCACTCCCTCTCCCTCTCCCTTGCTCTTCCTCTCTCTCCCTTATCCCCCTCTATCTATCTCTCCCCTTTTCTCCCCCTCTCTCTTCCTCTCTCGCCCTCTTTCCCTCTCTCAAAATCTCTCTCTTCCTCTCCCACTCTCCCCTCTCTCCCTCTCTCATGCTCTCTCCCTCTTTCTCCCTCGACCCTCTTTAACTCTCTCACCCTTTCTCCCTCCCTCTCTCCCTCTCCCACCCTTTCTCCCTCTTTCTCCCTCCACCCTCTTTAACTCTCTCTCCCTTTCTCCCTTCCTCTCTCCCTTTGTTTATCCCTCTCTCCCATGCACTCTCCCTCTTTTCATCTCTCTCTCTCACCCATTCTCTCTAAATCTCTCTTTCTCCTCTTTTCCCTCTCCCCTCTCTCCTTCTCCCCCTCTTATTCACCCTCTAACTATCTCTCTTTCCCTCTCTCCTCCTCTATCTCCTTCCTCTCTCTTCCCCTCTCTCCCCCTCTCTCGACCTCCCTCACTATCTCTTTCTCCATCCCTCACTTCCCTCCCTCTATCTCTCTCTCCCACTCTCATCCTCTTTCTCTCTCTCCCTTCCTCGATTCTTCTCTTAATCTTTCTCTCTTTCTTCCTCTCTCACTCCTTCTCCTTCCTTCTCTCTCTCCCTTTTTATCTCCCTCTCTCTCTCTCCTTATCCCTCTCCCTCTTCCTCTCCCTTTCTCTCACTCTCCCTCATCTCCCTTTTTTCTCTCTCTGTCTCTCTCTCCTTCTCACTCTCTTTTCCTTCCTCCTCCTCTCTTTCACTCTCCCCCTCTCTCTCCCATAATATCTCTCTTATCCCTCTCCCTCTCTTTTCATATCTTCCTCTCCTTCTCTCCCTCTCTCTCACTCCCCCTCTTTTCCCCTTCTATCTCTCACTCCCTCTCTCCTTTTCCATTTCTCTCTCCCTCTCTCTTTTACTATCTCTCTATAAACTCTATTCTCTCCCTCTTCCTCTGTCTCTCCCCCTCTCTCCCTCTCTCCCTCTTCTCTCTCTCCCTCTTCCATCCATGTTAATTCTAGCCCCCTCTTAACCTCTCCCCCTCTATCTCTTTCTCTCTCTCTCTTTCTCTATCTTTCTTCCCCCTCTTTCTCACTGTCCCTCTCTCCCTCTATTATCACCCTCTTTCCCCATTTATCTCCTTTTCTTTTAACTATCTCTCCATTGCCCACTTTATTTCTCTCCCTCCTTCTCTCCCTCCCTCTCCCGCATCTCTCCCTCTCCCTCTCCCTCTCACTCTCTTCCTTCCAAGACCATTCTTGCTCCCTCTCTCCCTTTCTACCTCTCCCTCTTTATCTCTCTCTCCCTCTCCCCCTCTTTCACATTGTCTCTCCCTTAATCTCTCTCCCCTTTTTCTCCTCTCTTGCCCTCTTTTCCCATGCTCTCTTACTCTTACCTCCCTCTCCCCCTCTATCTCCTCGCTCTCCCTCTCGCTCCCTCCCACTCTCTCGTCCTTTATGTATCTCTCTCCCTCTCCCTTTCTCCCCTCTCTTACCCTCTCCTTATTTCTCCCTCTCTCCCCAAATCTCTCTCCCATTATCCTTCCCTCTCTCACTTCATCTTTCTCTGTCTCTCCCTCTCTCACTCTACTTCTCTCTTCCTCCCTCTCTCTCTCTATCTCTCTTTACCTTTCTCTCTCCCCCTCTCTCACCCTTCATCACTCCCTCTAATTTTTCTCTCTCCCTCTCTTCCTCTCTTTCCATCTCCCTTCCTCACTCTATCCCTCTATCTTTTCTTTCTCACTCTCTAACTCTCCCTTTCTATCTCTTATTTTTTCCCCCTCCCTCTCCCTCACTCCATCCCTCTCTCCCTCTCTAACTCTCCCTTTCTATCTCTTATTTTTTCCCTCTCTGTCCCTTTCTCCCTCCCTTTCTCCCTTCGTCTCTCCCTCTCTCCCATGCACTCTCCCTCTTTTCATCTCTTTATCTCTTACCCATTCTCTCTAACTCTCCCTCTTTCTCCTTTTTTCCCTCTCCCCCTTTATTCACTCTCTAAGTATCTCTCTTTCCCTCTCTCCTCCTCTATCTCCTTCCTTTCTCTTCCCCTCTCTCCCCCTCTCTCAACCTCCCTCACTCTCTCTTTCTCTATCCCTCACTTCCACTCCCTTTCTCTCTCCCTCTATCTCTCTCTCCCACTCTTACCCTCTTCCTTTCTCTCCGCTTCGTCTCTCCCTCTCTTCCATGCACTCTCCCTCTTTTCGTCTCTCTATCTCTCACCCATTCTCTCTAACTCTCCCTCTTTCTCCTCTTTTCCCTCTCCCCCTCTTATTCACTCTCTAACTATCTCTCTTTTCCTCTCTCCTCCTCTATCTCCTTCCTCTCTCTTCCCTCTCTCCCCCTCTCTCAACCTCCCTCGCTCTCTCTTTCTCCATCCCTCACTTCCACTCCCTCTCTCTCTCTCTCCCTCTATCTCTCTCTCCCACTCTTACCCTCTTCCTTTCTCTCCCTTTGTCTCTCCCTCTCTTCCATGCACTCTCCCTCTTTTCGTCTCTCTATCCCTCCTAACTCTCCCTCTTTCTCCTCTTTTCCCTCTCCCCCTCTTATTCACTCTCTAACTATCTCTCTTTTCCTCTCTCCTCCTCTATATCCTTCCTCTCTCTTCCCTCTCCCCCCTCTCTCAACCTCTCTCACTCTCTCTTTCTCCATCCCTTATTTCCCCTCCCTCTATCTCTCTCTCCCACTCTCATCCTCATCCTTTCTCTCCCTTCCTCGATTCTTCTCTAAATCTTTCTCTCTTTCTTCCTCTCTCACTCCTTCTCCTTCCTTCTCTCTCTCCCTCTTTATCTCCCACTCTCTCTCTTTATCCCTCTCCCTCTCTCTCGGTCTCCCTCTATCTCCCCTTCCTTCTCTCTCTCTCTCTCTCCTTCTCCCTCTCTTTCCCTTCCTCCTCCTCTCTTTCACTCTCCTCCTCTCTTTCCCATAATATCTCTCCTTCTCCCTCTCCCCCTCTTTTCCTATCTTCTTCTCCTTCTCTCCCTATCTCTCACTCCCCCTTTTTTCCCCTTCTATCTCTCTCTCCCTCTCTCCTCTCTCCTCTCCTATCTCTCTATCTCTCTCTTTTTTGCTATCTCTCTATAAACTCTATTCTCTGCCTCTCTCTCTCTTTCTCTCTCTCTCTTCCTTTTCTCTCTCTCCCTTTTCTTCCATGCTAATTCTAGCTCCTTCTTAACCTCTCCCTCTCTATCTCTTTCTCTCCTTCTCTTTCCCTATCTTTCTTATCTTTCTTCCGCCCCTTCTTTCTCACTGTCCCTCTCTCCCCCTATTATCACCCTCTTTCCCCATTTATCTTCCTCTCTCTTTCACTATCTCTCTATTTCCCACTCTCTTTCTCTCCCTCTTTCTCTCCCTCCCTCTCCCCCATCTCTCCCTCTCCCTCTCACTCTCTTCCTCCCAAGACCATTCTCACTCCCTCTCTCCCTCTCTACCTCTCCCTCTTTATCTCTCTCTCCCTCTCCCCCTCTTTCACACTCTCTCTCCCCTAATCTCTCTCCCCCTTTTGTCCTCCCTTTCCCTCTCTTTGCCATGCTCTCTTACTCTTACCTCCCTCTCCCCCTCTATCTCCTCGCTCTCCCCCTCGCTCCCTACCACTCTCCCCTTCTTTTTGTATCTCTCTCCCTCTCCCTTTCTCCCCTCTCTTACCCTCTTCCTATTTCTCCCTCTCTCCCCCAATCTCTCTCCCGGTATCCTTCGCTCTCCCACTCCATCTTTCTCTATCTCTCCCTCTCTCACTCTACTTCTCTCTTCCTCCCTCTATCTCCCTATCTCTCTTTTCCTTTCTCTCTCCCTTCCTCTCTCACCCTTCATCACTCCCTCTATTTTTCTGTCTCTCCCTCTCTTCTTCTCTTTCCATCTCCCTTCCTCACTTTATCCCTCTATCTTTTTCTCTCTCGCTCTCTATCTCTCTCCCTCTCTCTCTTCCCCTCCCTCTCCCTCACTCCATCCCTCTCTCCCTCTCTAACTCTCCCTTTCTATGTCCTATTTTTCCCTATCTCCCTTCATCTCTCCCTCTCTCCCATGCACTCTCCCTCTTTTCGTCTCTCTATCTCTCACCCATTCTCTCTAACTCTCTCTCTTTCTCCTTTTTTCCCTCTCCCCTCTCTCTCTCCCCCTCTTATTCACTAACTAACTATCTCTTTTCCCTCTCTCCTCCTCTATCTCCTTCCTCTCTCTTCCCCTCTCTCCCCCTCTCTCAACCTCCTTCACTCTCTCTTTCTCCATCCCTCACTTCCCCTCCCTCTATCTCTCTCTCCCACTCTCATCCTCTTTCTTTCTCTCCCTTCCTCGATTCTTCTCTCAATCTTTCTCTCTTTCTTCCTCTCTCACTCCTCTTTCACACTCTCTCTCCCCTAATCTCTCTCCTCCTTTTCTCCTCTCTTGCCCTCTCTTTCCCATGCTCTCTTACTCTTACCTCCCTCTCCCCCTCTATCTCCTACTCTCTCCCTATCTCCCTACTCTCTCTCTCCCATACTCTTTCTCCTTCTCCTTTTCTCTCTCCTACTCTCTTCCTCTCTATCCTCTCTTTTTGTATCTCCCTCTCTCTCCTCTATCTCTCCCTCTGCTCTTCTTTTTCTCTCTCCTACTCTCTTCCTCTTTATCCTCTCTCCTTTTATCTCCCTCTCTCCCCTCACCCCTCTCCCTCTCACTTCCAATATCTCCCACTATCTCTCCCTTTCTCATCGTCATTCTCCTTCTCTCCCTATCCCTCCCTTTGCCTCTCTCTCTGTCACCCTCCTTCTCCCTTTCTCCCTATCCCTCCCTCTTCCTATTCCTCTCTTTCTCTCTTTCCCTCCCTTCCTCTCCTCCTTCCTCACTCTCTCCCTTTCTCTTTCCCCATCTCCCTCTCCCCTACTCATTCCATATCTCTCTCCCTCTCTCCCTCCCTCACCTTCCCTCCCCCTCCATTCCTCACCCTATCTCCCTCTTCCTTTCTCTCATCTTTCTCTCTCCCCCTCTCTTTCTAGCTCTCCCTTCCTCTCTCTCCCTCTCCCTTCATCCATCTTTCTCTCCCTCCCTCTCCCCCTCCTACTCTTTCCTTCTCCCTCTCTCTTCCACACTCTCTCTCCCCTCTTATCTCTCCATCTTGCTTTCTCTTACTCTCTCCCCTCTCTCTCACTCTTCCCTTCTCTCTCCCTTCTCCCTCTCCATCTCTCTCCTCCCTCTCTTTTTCTCTCTCCCTCTCTCTATATCTCTCTCTCTCTACCTCCCTCACTCTTTTCCCACTCCCTCTCCCTCTCTCTCTCCCTTTCCCTCACTCTCACTTCCTCTCTATCTCTCACCGTCCCTCTCTCTCCCTATCTCTCTCCTTTTCTCTCTCCCTCTCTCTCTCCCTCTCCTTATCTCTCCCTCTCCCTTTCCCCCTCTCTCTCTCTTACTCCCATTATCTATCTCTCCTTCTCTTTCCCTCTCTATCTCTTAATCTCTTTCTCCCCTCTCCCTCTTTCCCTCTAACTCCCACTCTCTCTCTCTTACTCCCATTATCTATCTCTCCCTCTCTTTCCCTCTCTCTCACTCTCTTAATCTCTTTCTCTCCCTCTCCCTCTTTCCCTCTCTCTCCCACTCTCTCTCCCTCCCCACATCTCCCTCTTACCTTATCTCTCTATCCCTCTCTCTCTCACTCTCTTCTCCCCCTCTCTCCCTTCATCCCTTCTCTCTCCTCTTCTCTCTCTTTCTCTCTCCTCCTCTTTTTATCTTTCCCTTTCTCTCTTTTATCCTCTCCCCACCCTTTCTCCCTCTCCTTCCCTCTCCCTCTCCCTCTACCTTCCTCTATCTCTATCACTATCTCTTCCTCTCCCTCCCTCTATCTCTCTCTTCCTTTCTTTGACTTCCTCTCTCCCACTTCTCACTCCTCTATCTCTCTCTCTCCCCTCATGTCTCTCCCTCTCTTTTGCTTCCTCTCCATCCCTCTCTCTTCCATGCACTCCCTCTCTACCTCTAGCTATAACCTTCTCCCTTTTCCTCTCTACTTATGTATCTCTCCCTTCCTCTCCCTTTTCCCCTCTCTCTCTCTCTCTTCCCTTCTATCTCTCTCCCTCTCTTTATATCTTTCCCTACCAACTAATCTCTCCTCCTCTCTCCCTCTCTCTCTCTCCTTCTTCCTCCCTCCCTTCAGTCTCTACTTTCTCTTCCTGTTTTGCTCTCTACCTCTCCCTCTTTCCCTCACTCTTTTCACTCTCTCTCTCCCCCTCCTTTTTACCTCATTTTCTCACCCTTTTCTCTCAATCCCTCTCTCTCTCCCTCCTCCTTGCCTTACCATCTCACCCTTTTCTATCAATCCCACTCTCTCCTTTCTCTCTCCTTCTATCTCCCTCTCTTTCCCTACTCCCTCATTCTTTCCCCCTCTTTTCCCCTACTCCCTCCTTCTCTCTCCCTCTCTCTCCTCACTCTCCCATCTATGTCCCTTGGCCTCTCTCTCCCTCTCTCTCCCTCTCACTCTCACCCTCTTTCTCTCTATTCTAATCCCACCTTCTCTCTCTCCCCTTCTATCCCTCACATTCTTCCCCTCTCTCCCACCATCTCTTCTTTACTCTCTCTCTCCTCCTCTCTCCCTATTTTCCCTCTCACTCTCTCTCCCTTCATCTTTCTCCTACCCTCTCCCTCTTTACCCTCTGCACCTCTAACTCTCTCTCCCACTCTTTCTCCCCCTTCCTCTCCCACTCTTTCTCCCCCTTCCTCTCCCTTCTTCTCTCTCTCCTCCTCTCTCTCCCTCTTTTATTTTCCCTTTTGCTCTCTCTCCCTCTCTCTATCTCCCCGTCTCTTCCTTCCTCTCTCCCTCTCCCTCTATCTCTTTCTCTCCCTCTGCTCCCTCTCTCCCTCTTTTCTCTCTCCATTTTTTTCTCCTCTCTCTCTTTCCCTCTAACTCCCTCACACTCCCACCCTCCCTTTTCTTCCATCTCTCTCCCTCCCTTCCCTCTCCTTCTCTCTCTCCCTCTCCTCCCTACCTCGTATTCTCTCTTCCTTTCTCTCCCTCTCTACCTATATCTCCCTTTCTTTCTCTCTCCTACCCTCTCTCCTTTTCTCTCCATCCACTCCCACTCCCTCTCTCACTCCTCTCTCCAATCTATCTCTCTCTAACTCTCTCCCCTTTTATATCTACCTCTCTCTCTCTCTCATTTCTTAACTCTGTATTTCCCTCTCTCCTTCCTTTTGTTTCCTTCTCCCTTTGTCTCCCTATCTCTTCCCTTCTCTCTACCTCTCTCTCCCACTCCCCTAATCCCTCCCTTATGCTCTTCCCCTCTCTCTTTCCTTCTCTCCCCATCCTTCCCTCCCTCTGTCCCCTTTTCCCTCTCTTTACCTCTTTCCCTTTTCCCTCTCTTTCTCTCCCACTCTTTCTCTTGCTCTTTCTCTACCTCCCTCCCTCTCACTCCCTCACTTTCCCTCTCCCTCTCTCTCTCTCTCTCTTTCCTCACTTTCTTTCTCCCTCTCACTCTTCCTCTCCATCTCCCTCTCTTTTCTCCCCATCACTCTCCCTCTCCCCTTTTTCTCCCTCTCTCTCCTTCTTTCTCCCTCCCACACTCTCACTACTTCTCCCTTCCCTATCTCTCTCCCTCTCCCTCTCCCTCTCCCTCTCTCTTTCTCTCCATCACTCTATCTCTCTCCCTCTCTCACTTTCTCTCCCTCCCTCTCCCTCTTTCTCTCTCCCACATTCTCACTCCTTCTTCCTCCCCTATCTCTCTCCCTCTCTATCACACTCTCCTTTTCCCACTCTCTCCTCTCTCTCCCTCTCCCTCTCTCTCTCCCTCTCTCCCTTTTTCTCCCTCTTTCCCTCTCACCCTTTTTCTCCTTCTCTCCCTCTCTCCCTCTTTCCCACTCTCTCTCTCTCTCATCCTCTTTCTCTCCCTCTCTTTCCCTCTCCCTACCCCTCACTCCCTATCTCTTTCCCTTACTCTCTCTTCTTATCACTCTCATTCTCTCTCTCACTCTCTCGGTCTCTCACTCCTCCTCCTAATCTCCTCTTTTCCTCTACCCTCCCTCCCTCCCACTCTTTCCCTTCTATCTAATCCTCTCTTTTCCCTCCCTCCCCACTCGCTCTCTCTCCCCCCATTTGTTCTCCTACTTTCTCTCCCCCTCCATGTCTTTAATTTTCTCTTTCCCTCCCACCCTCTAACTCCCTCCCTCTTTCTCACATCCTCTCTCTCCCTCTCTTACTCCCTTTTCCTCTCTCTTCCCCTCATTCTCCCTCTCACACTCTCTTTTCCTCTTTCTCTCTCTCTCCCCATTCTCTCTCTTTCTCTCTCCCTCTCTCTCTTTCCTTATCTCTCTCATTCTACCTCTCTCTCGCTCCCTCTCTCTCCCTCTTTCTTTGTTGCTCCCCTTTTATCCCTCTCTCTATCTTTCTCTATCCTCCCACTCTCTCCCTCTCTTTCTCTCGTCCTCTCTCACTATTTATCCCTCTCATCCTCTCTCTACCTCTCACACTATCTATCCATCTCTCCTTCTCCCTCTCTCCCCCTCATCTCTCTCTCCATCTCTCTCTTACTCTCTCTCCCTCTCTACCTTTCTTTCTACTCTCTCTCTCTTTTCTCTCTCCCTTCCCTCTACTCTATCCCTCTATCTCCCTTTTTCTCTCCTCTCCCTCCATCTCTCACTCTCATTCCTTCTTTCTCCCTCTCTTTTTGTTCCTTCATCTCTCTCCTTTCCCTCTCTCTACCCCTCTATCCCCCTCCTTCTCCCTCTATCTATCTCTCCATCTCTCCTAATCCTTCTCTCCCTCTCCCCTCTCTCCCACTACCTCTCCCTCTCTCCCTTAATCTTTACCATAGTATCTCCCTCTCCCTCTCTCTTCCTCTCCCCTATCTCTTGCTCTCTTTATCTCTCACTTTCTTCCCTCCCTCTCTTCCTCTCTCTCCCTCTCTCCTTCCATATCCGTCTCACTTTTTCCCTCTGTCCCCTTCTCTCTCCCACTCTTCCTTACCCGATCTCCCTCTCCTCTCTCCCCTCTCCCTCCTTCAATCTTTCTCTCTTCCTTATTTCTCTCCCTCTCTTCGTCCCTCTCTTTCCATCTCCCTTTCTCTTATAATCTCTCTCTCCCCTTTTATCTATCTCTATCTCTCATTTTCTCTTTCTCTCTCCCACTTTTCCTTTTTTCTCCTAATCTCTCTCTCCCTCTCTCGACCTCTTTTCATCCATATCTTTCTCCCTCTCTCATGTTCCCTCTCTATCCCTCTCTTTCCCTCGCTCTCCCTCTCCCTCTCACCTTCTCTCTCCTTCCCTCCCTCTCTCCTTATCTCTCCCTCTCTCTCACTCTCTCCCTCCCTCTTCTTCCATGCCTCTCCCTTCTCCCTTTCTCCCCCTTTCTCTTTTTCCCCCTATTTGTCTCTCTCCCTATCTCTCCCTTTATCTCTCTCTTACACTCCCTCCATCTCTCTCTCCCCTCCTTCTCCTTTCTCTTCCTCTCTCCCCCTTTTCCTTTCTCTCTCTTTCCTTCTATCCCCTCTTATCTTTTTCTCTCTTCCAATGTTTGCTTCTCTCTCTCTCCCCTGAAGGATCATACATCCTATGGAGGTGTGGAATAAATAAAAAAATTTTCTCCATCTAAAGGCCCAAGATTAAGTCGTTGAATCTACTAACAATACTGTATGAATTTAAAACAATGTATAAACAATTACCTATTGTAATGCGGATCTAAATTCTTTTAGCAAAAAAAGTTATCCAAGTGTCGACCTCTATTGATGATCCATACGGTTCGAGTGCCCACAAAGAAGCACTCAAAATTGATAGGGTTCTAGCTCCATCTTTTTTGATTTGTGCGATGATTTCATTATAAATCTATTTCGAGCAATTTTACGACAATCTTAAAAGAGAAGGGAAGAGTATGGCTCGCTAGGGTTTTTGGAGAAAACTATTTTCCCTTTTTTCTTTCTTTGCCGTGTACCTAGGTAATTTTAGGGTTGGTCGAATTCCCTTTTTATTTTTCCTTGTTTTGGTCGAATTTTGTCTCCCTAAAAGCATCTCTCTTTATGTCATACTTCTCATACTATTTATAGGGGAGAGTTTTCTTATCCTCCATGGACAAGGAGAGGGTGGCAAATAAGTTCTAATTGGACTTATGGTTATTGCTTCCTTATCCTTCAAGGATTAGAAATTGATCTAAATTTTTTTACGGAAAAAGCCATCTAAGTGTCCAACCTCTACCGATAATTCATGCGGTTCAAGTACCCATTAAGAAATTAATAGGGTGTTAGCTCCACCTTTTCTCATTTGTGTAGTGTTTCCTAAGGAAACCTATGTCGAGCAATTTTGAGATAACCTTAAAAGAGAAAGAAAGAGTATGACTTGCTAGGATTTTTGGAGAAAACTATTTTCCCCCTTTTTCCTTTCATTGCCAAGTACACTTAGTAATTTTAGAGGTCGACCGAATTTCCCCTTTTATTTTTCCTTATGTTGATCAAATTTTGTCTCCCTAAAAACATCTCTCTTTACGCCACACTTCTCCTATTTATAGGAGAGAGTTTCCTTATCCTATAAGGACAAGGAGAGGGCAACAAATAAGTCCTAATTGGACTTATGGTTATTGCTTCCTTATCCTCCAAGGATTAGGAGTTTATTTTACATGTAGACTTTGATCATTATCTTTAAACCATTCATCTATCCAATAAGCTTGAAGTTTATCCTTCCACCAAAATATCTTAAGGGTTTTAATAAAACCTAATGGGCGAAAATCATTTTAGCCTAATTAATTTATTTGGACTATCAAAATAAATAATCTTAGATTATTTTAGGCGGGTCCACATTAGGAAATAATTTCTCAAAATACTCTTTAACCCAAATTAGGAAGCTCATTTTAATTTTAGGTTATTTATTTCTAAATTTGAAACTAACTTCTAAATTAGGAAACTGATTTCTAAAATAGAAAACTTTCCATTTTAGAAAACTTCCTAATTAAGGAAACTTTCCATTTTAGGAAACTTCCCATTTAAGGAAACTTTCAAAGTTGGAAAGTTTTTCCAATATCTTTGCTTCTTATTCATCATATGAATACTTAAACTTATGTGTGTGACTCGATAGGCTCCTAGATATGTTGGCAATGTATCAAAAATATAAGACTCCTCTTTTATCTCTTGGTGCATAAATCAAGATTGGCTCTAGCAAGGCATCATGATTACCTAATTCTCTAGGAGGATTACTTAATCCATTATTACCTTTCATGAGCATGGTTACCATACAATTCAATCCTCATGTCAACTTATGACGAGTGTGATCTCAAACTTGGTTATAAGTCTTGTTCGATTATGATCAAACAAGTTTTGTTCAATTTCAAAATGTCTTAGCTCAAAAAGTAAACCAACTATGCTCTATTAATGTACTCCTACTATGGCCACGATTTCTAGAGCAAACATTGATTGAAGTGTAATATGACAACTCCTTTAGCCTACAAGGAATGATATATCCTATCTTCGTCATACACCTACCTCCATTAGATTCCTAGTGCACTTAACGAATCGCCCACATGTAACCCTTTAATGGGCCCATCAAAATGAGTTTCAAAGACCATAAATCCTCTAATGAGACAACTATGATGAATTGAAGTCCAAAAACCATTTGTACCTACCTCATATGAGATTTCCATAGACTAAAACCAAATGGGTTCTCATGGCAAGTCAAGTCTAGTGATATGTTCTCTAACATAAATCACCTAAGCGCTTGCTTTGGCATCACCATGCTAATAGGTGTGAGATCTCCTACTACTATTATATAGCATGAGCATAGCACTCACAAGTCTATATGTATATAGTCAACATCCATTCTTGACAATGCTATGACTTGGGACGTTTCTTGATATCATTTCTATGTATTAATGTTTATCTTACATCTTTCGATCAATCACTATTGCAAATACACATCGTAAGGACTTGCTATCTAATTCTACTAAATTTACAAACATAAAACATAAGATTTATATAATGACTTCTTTATTATTATTAAAATAAATAATGCAATAATATATTAACTCAAGCCCATCCAAACATGGCTGGATCATTGGAACCTACACTAACATCCCTCTCCTTTCCTCTCTCTCCCTCTCCCTCTCTCCCATGATCTCTCTCTCCCCTTCAATCTCCCTCCCCCTCCATCTCTCCCTTTTTCTCCCAATCTCTCTCTCCCCCTCCCTCTCTCCCTTTTCTCCCTTTCTCCCTCCCTCCCACACACACTCTCTCTCTCTCATATCCTTCCTCCCTCCCTTCTCTCTCCCCCTCCTTTACTCTCCCTCTCTCCTATCCTTCCTCCCTCCCCTTCTCTCTCCCCCTCCTTTACTCTCCCTCTCACTCTCTTTTCCTCTCTCTCCCCCTCTCTCTCCTTTTCTCTCTCTCACTCTCTCTCCCTTTCTCTATTTTTATGTCCCACTCTCTCTCCCCCACTCCTTTCTCTCCCTCTTTCTCTTTCTCTCTCCCTCTCCTTTCTCTCCCTTTCTCCCTCTTTCTCTTTCTTTCCCCATCTATCTCTCTCTTACTCTCCCTCTCCCCCTCTCTCTCCCTCTCCCCTATCTATCCTCCGAAGCATTATGTATCCTAGTAGGTGCAAAATAAACAAAAATTTCTTCCATCTAAGGTCCCAAGATCAAGCCGTTGAATTTACTAACACTAAACATAAGAATAATAAGCTATAAGTTAAAGGATTACCTCTTATAGTACAAATCTAAATTTCTTTTCAGTATAACCATCCAAGTTTTCGACCTCTCTTGATGATCCACACAATCCAAGTATCCTTAAAGAAGATCCGAAAATTAATGAGGTGCTAGCTCTACCTTTTCTAAGTTTGTATTTCCTCTAGAAACCAATCCCGAGTAAATTTACGACAACTTTAAAAGAGAGGAAAAGAATATTTCTTGCTAGGGTTTAGGAGAAAACTATTTTCTCCTTTATTTTCTCTCTTGGTCGTGTGCCCTAGGTAAAATTTTAGGGTGGGTGAATTTTTTGTCCCTTTTTTTCTTTTATGTTGGTCGAATATCCTCTCTTGCATTAGCCTTTATGCCGTACCTCTCCTCCTATATATAGAAGGAGAGTTTCTTTATCCTCCAAGGAGAAGGAGAGGGGCAGTTATGAGTCCATAAAAGACTCTAGGTTGTTGCTTCCTTATCCTCCAAAGATAAGGAGTTATTTTATATATGGACTATTTTATTATTATCTTTAAAACATTCAACCTTATCCAATAAGGTTGATGTTTAACCTCCCACAAAAATTATCTTTAAGCTTTTAATTAAATTTAATGGGCCAAAACCATTTTAGCCTAATTAATTTATTTGGACTATCCAAATAAATATTCTTAGATTATTTTAGCGGGGTCCACATTAGGAAACAATTTCTCAAAATACCTTTTAACCTAAATTAGGAAACTCCTTTCCTTTTAGGTTCTTTATTCCAAATTTGAAACTAACTTCCAAATTAGGAAAATAATTTCTAAAATAGGAAACTTTCCATTTTGGAAACTCTCTCCAAAATAGGAAACCTTTTATAATTGGAAACTTTTTTCCAATATATTTGCTTCTCATTTATAATATGAATACTTAAACTTATGCGTATGACTCAACGAGCTCCTAGATATGTTGGCAATGTAACAAGAATAAAAGACTTTTCTTTTCTCTCTTGACACATAAATTAAGATTGGCCTCTAGCAAGGCATCATAGTCGTCTAATTCTCTAGGAGAATTAGTTAATCTATTATTACCTTTCACGAGCATGGTTACCATACAATTCAATCCTCATGTCAACTTATGATAATGTGATCTCAAACTTGGTTATTAGTCTTGTTCGATTATTATCACACAAGTTTTTTTTATTATGATCACACATGTTTTCTTCGATTCTCAAATGTCTTAGCTCTTAGAGTATACCAAATATGCTCTATTAGTGTACTCCTACTATAGCCATAGATTTCTTGAGCGGACAATTATCGAAATGCAATGTGATAACTCCTTTAGCATACAAGAAATGACATATCCTATCTTAGTCATACACCTATCTCTATTGGATTCTTAGTGCACCCAAACGAATCGTCCACATGCAACTCATTAATAGGTCCATCGAAACGAGTGTCCAAGTGCATAAGTCCTCCACTCGAGATAACCATGATGACTTCGAGTCTAAGGACCATTTATACCCATTTTGTATGAGATTCCCATAGACTAAAACCAAATGGGTTCTTATGGTGAGTCAATTTTAGTGATATATTCTCTAATATAAATCACCTAAGTGCTTGCTTTGTCATCGTCATGTTAATAGGTGTGAGATCTCCCGTTGCTATCATATAGCATGAGCATAGCACTAACAAGTCTATCCGTATTTGTCAATATCCATTCTTGACGAGTGCTACGACTTGAGACATTTAATGATATCATTTATGTGCACTAGTGTTTGTCTCACATCTTTTGATCAATCACTATTGTAAACATATATCATAAGGACTTCTATCTAATTCTACTAAACATGTGAACATAAGAATTAACGGAATGACTTCTTTATTATTATCAAAATAAAAATACAATGATACATTAACTCGAGCCCATCCACACATGGTTGGATCTTGGGCACCTACACTAACATCCTCTCTCCCAATTTCCCCTATCCTTCTCTCTCCCTTTTTCTCCCACTCCTCCTCTCTCTCCCTTCTCTCTCTCTTTTGATCTCTCCTAATCTCTCTTCTATTGCTTTATCTCTCTCTATCTCTCCTCTCCCTCCCATTCGTCTCTCTCTCCCTCTCTCCTTATCTTTCTTGCTCCCTTTCCACCTCTCCCTCTCCCTTGATCTCTCTATCCCTCTCTCATTATCTCTCTTTCTCCATTTCCACCTCTCCCTCTCCCTCTCTTCCTCTATCTCTACCTCATTATCTCTCTCCCTCTATCTCTTTCCCTTTCTCCCCCTATCTCACTCTCTCATACTCTCTCTCTCTCTTTTTTACCTCTCTCTCCCTCTCCCTTATCTCTTGCTCTCTCTCTCCCTCTCCCCCCTCTCTTCATCCATATCTATCTCCCACTCTTTCCCTCCCTCTCTTCATCATCCTATCTCCTTCTCCTCTCTCTCCCTCTCACCCTCTCTTTCTTTCTCCTCTCTTCCAATCTCTCTCTCCCTTCCTATCTATCTCTTGTTTTCTCTTTCTCTCTCCCCTATATCTTTCACTCTTTCACTCTCTACCTCTCTCCTAATATTTCCCTCTCTTCTATCTCCCTCACTCTCTTTCCCTCTCTCGATTTTGCTCCTTATCTTCCTTCCTCTCTCTTGCTCCTTCTTTATCTCTCTCCTTCCTTTTCTCTCCCTCTCTCCCTTTCCCTCTCAACCTCTCTCTCATGCCATCTCTCCCTCTCTTCGGGTCTCCCTCTATGTCCGCCTCTCTCCCACTCTCTCTCCTCCTATTCCTTTATGTCTCTCTCCTTCCCTCTCCCTCTCACACTCTCTCCCTCTTCCTCTCTCTATCTCTCCTTACCTCCTAATCTCTCTATCTCTCCCTCTCTCTATCTCTCTCTCTCCCATACTCCTTTTATCTCTTTCTTCGTTCCTCTCCCTCTCCCTTTCTATCCCTCTCTCTTTTTCTCTATCTTTCCCTCTCTCTTCCTCTCACTCTTTCTCCCTCCATCTCTCTCCTACCACTCCCTTTCCCTCTCTCTCCCTATCTCTCTCTCTCCCTCCTCCATCCCTCCTCCTCTCTCCATCCTATCTCTCTCCCTCCCCCTCTCTCTCCTCTTCTTTCTCCATCCTTTTATCTCTCCCTCCCTCTCTGTCTCTCATATCTTCTACCTCTCTCCCTCTCCCCTCTCTACTCCCATCTCTCTCACTCCCTCTCCCTTCCCTTTCTCATTTTTTTCCTTTTTCTCTCCCCTCTCTCTATTTCCCTCTTGCTCTCCCTCTCCTACCCTCTCTCTCCCTCTCTCACCTTCTTTCTCCCTCACTCCTCCCTCCTTCTCTCTCCATCTTCCTCTCCATCCCTCTCCTTTTCTATCCTTCCCTCTCCTACTCCCTCTCTCATTTTCTCTCTCTTTTCTCTCTAACTCTCTCCTCCCTCTCTCTACTCTCTTCCTCTCTCCCTCTCCATTTCTCATTCCTCCCTCTTTTCCGACTCTATCTCCTTTTTCTCCCACCCTCACTTTCTATGTCCATCTCTCTCCTAGTCTTTCCTTCTCCCTCTCTTTCCCTCTCTCTCTCCTTTCCTCACTCTCACTCCCTCTCTCCACCTCTCTCTCCCCCTTACAATATCTCCTCTCTCTTCCCCTCTCCCTCCCTCTCTCCCCTTTTTCCTCTCTCTACCTCTCTCTTTTTCTCTCTCTCCCTCTCTCTTATCTCTCCCTCACTTTCCCTCTCTCACTCTCTCCCACTCTCTCTCCCTCTTTACCTCTCTCCCTATCCCTCTCCCTCTCTCTCTCCCTCTCTCTCCCTCCTTCTCCCTCCCTCCTTCTCTCTCCCTCTCCTTCTCCCTCTCCTTCTCTCTCCCTTCTCCCTCTCCTTATTTCCCTCTCTCCAATCTGCCCTAATCTCTCCCTCTATCTCTCTTTCTCTCTCATCATGTCTCTCTCTCACTCCTTTACTCTCCTCTCTCCTTTCTCCCTTCCCTTCGCTCTCTCTCTTCCTTCCTCTCCTTCCTTCTCCTTCTCTCCCTCTATTTACCCATCACTCCTTTTATCTTTACCCCTCTCTCCCCCTCTCCCTCCCTCTCTCTCCCTCACTCCCTCTCTTTTTCTTTATCTCTTTCTCCCTTCCTCACCCTCCCTCTCTCATTCTCTTTACTTATCTCTCCTTTACTCTCACTCCCTCTCTCACCCCTATCTCTATCTCCTATTTTCCCTCTCTATCTCTCTGTCTCCATTCCCTCTATCTCTTCCCTCTTGCTCCCTCCGTCACTCCTTCTCTCTTCCACCCATTCTTTCTCCCCCTTTTCCTCTCTCCCTCGCTCCCTACCCCTCTCTCTCTATTTCTCTCTCTTCTTCTCCCTCTCTCTCCCCTTTTGTCTCTCCCTCCTCTAACTCTGTCTTCCCATGTCCCTCTCCCTCTCATTCTCCCTATCTCTACCTCTCGGAGACTCTTTCTTAATCTCTCTCCCTCCCTCCATCTCCCTCTCCCTCTCTTTACTTCTCTCTCCTCCTTTCTTTCTCTTCCTCAATCTCTCTATCTTCCTATACATGCATGCATGCATACATATATACATGCATACATGCATACATACATACATATATATATATATATATATATATATATATATATATATGTATGTATATATCCCTCACTCTCTCTCTCTCACTCTACCTCTCTCCCCCTCCCTCTCTCCCTTTGTCTCTTTTCCTCTCTCCCCCCACTCTCCCCCTACTCTCCCTCTCTCCTTCACAATTTCCATCCGTCTCTCGTTCTCTTTATTTCTCTCCCTCTTTCCCCCTCTATCTCCCTCTCACTTTTAATCTCTCTCTCTCTCCCTCCATATCTCACACTCTTTCTCTCCTTCACTCGCTTCATCCCTTTCCATGTCGCTTTCTTCCTCACTCTTTGTCTTTCTCCCCTCTCTTTCCCTTTCTCACTCTCTTCATCTCTATCTTCCTTCCTCTTTCTCTCCCTTTCTCCCTCACTTCCTCTCTCTATCTTTCTCGCTCTCTCTCCCTCTCTCTCACTCTCTCCCTCTCTCTCTCATTCCCTCTCTCCCCTCTCTATCACTCATATACACACACTCTCTCTATCATCACACACACACACACACATACACACACACATATATATATATACTCTTCTCTCTCTTACTCCATCTCTCTCCCACTCTCTCTCACCTCCTCTCTCCCTCTCCCTCACTATATCCCTCACTTTCTCCCCCTCTCCCATTTTCTTTTTTCTCTCCCTCTCTCTTACTTTCTCCCTCTCTATCCCTCACTCTCTTTATCTCCCTCTCTCTTTCACTTCCTCTCTCTCTATCTCTTACTCTTTCTTTCTCTCCTTTTCTTTCTCTCTTCCCCACTCCTTCTCTTTAGCTGTCCCTCGCTCCCCCTCTCTCCCCTCTTCTTTCTCCCTCTCCCTCTCCCACTCCCTCTATCTCTCTCTACTTCTTTATCTCTTTTTCTATCTCTCTCTTCTTCCCTCTCTCTTACTCTCTCCATCTCCCTCTATCCACTTATCTATCTCCCTCCCTCCCTATCTCTCCGTCCCTCTTTCTCCTTTTTTCTCACCCTCTATTCCTTTCTCCCTCTCTCACTCTCTTGGTCTTTCTCTCTCTCGCTCCCTCCTTTCCCTCTCTCGTTCTCTCCCTCTCTCTACCTCTCTTTCTCACCCTATTATCTCTCTCTCCCTCTCCCTCTTCCTCTTTCTACCTCATAAGCCCTCCCTCTCTCCCCTCCTCTCTCTCCCCTATCCCTATATATTTCTTTACCTCTCTCTCCCTCCCACTTCCTCTCCCCTTCCCTTTCTCCCACATTCTCCTCCCTCTCTCTAACTCTCTTCCACTCTCCCTCTCCATCTCTATCTCTCTCTCCCTCTACCTCTCTCCCACTCTCTATCCCTCTCTCCTCTTTCATCCCCCTCTCCTCTCTCTCTCTCTCTCACCCCCTCTCTTACTCTCTCGCTCTACCCCTCTATCTCCTTCTCATCTCTCCCTCTCCCTCTCCCTTTCAATCTCCCTCTTTCTCTATCTCTCTCTCTCTTGCTCTCTATCCCTCTTTTTCTCTCTTTCTCATTCGACTCCCCATTTATATCCTTTTTTCTCTTCTCATTCTCTCTCCCCCTCTCTCCCTCTCTCCCTCTCCCATTCTTTTACCCTTTTTCTCTCTCTCTCCCTCTCTCCCTTTCTACCTCTCTCTCCCTCTTCCTCTCCCTCCTCTCCCTCTCTCCTTTCCTCTCCTTTTCCTTCTCTCCTTCTCTTCCTCTCTCTCTCGCTCTCCCTTTCTCCCTCTCTCTTATATTCTCTTCCTCTTTATCTCTCTCTTCCCTCTTTCCCCTTCTATCTCTCTCTATCTCCCTATCTCTCTCTCTTATTCTCTATCTTCCTATCTCTCATACCATCTCTATCTCCCTCTCTCTATCTATCTCCCTTCATCTCCCTCTCCTTCTTTTTCCTTCACTCTCCCTCTTTTTCTGTCTCCCCGACTTTCCCTCCCTCTCTCCCTCTCTCTTTATCTCTCTCTTCCCTCTCCCTCACTATTTTCTCACTATCCGGCTCTCTTCCCCTTCCTTTCCCTCTCCCTCTCGCTCCCTCTCTCCCACTCTCTTTCCTTCTCTCACCCTTTGTATCCCTCTTCATCTTCTTCTCACTCCCTTTCCTCCATCTCTATCTCTTTCTCTCCCTCTCCCTCCATCTCCCTTTCTCCCTCTCTCCTTTTCTTGCTCTTTTTTCCCTATCTCTCTCCCTCTCCTTATCACTCTCTCTCTCCCTCTTTTCCTCTCTCTCACCAATCTCCCTCTCCCTCTCTCCCTCTCTCTCACCAATCTCCCTCTCCCTCTCTCCCTCCCTTTTTCCCTCCCTCTCTTGCTCTCTTTTTCCTATTCCCTCTTTATCCTTCTATATATCTCTCTAGCCCTCTCTCTCTCACTTTATCCTTCTCCTTCCTTCTCCCCGTATTTATTTATCTCTCCTTCTCCCTGTCTCTCCTTCTCTTTCTTTTGATCTCTCTCTTACCCTCTCTATTTATTTGTCTCTTGCTCTCTCTATCCATCCCTCTCTCGTTTCTCTATCTCTCTCAACATTTCACTCTCTCTTTATAAATCTCTCTTTCTCCCTCTCGCCCTCTCTTCTTCTCTCTCATCCTTCTCTTTTTTCTCTTGCTCACTCTCTCCCCCTCTCCCTCTCCCCCATCTCTCCTATTCTCTCCCCCACTATTTCTACTCCCTATCTCTCTCCTATTCTCTCTCCCACTCTTTCCCACTCTCCCTTCCTCTAGTACTCTCTCCCTCTCTTTCTCTCCCTCACTCCTTTTATCTATCTTGCTCTCCCTTGATCCTTTCCTCTCTCACCCTCTCTCCCTCTTCTCTCTCTCTCTTCCCTTTATCTCTCTCCCTCTTTTCCCCTTTATCTCTCTCCCTCTTTTTTCCTTCTTTTTCCCTCTCTTTTTTCCTTTCTCTTTTTGTCCCCCTCTCTCCCTCTCTTTTTCCCACACTCTCCCACCCTCTCCTTATCTCGGTTCCTCTCCCCCTCTCTCCCCCTCCCTTTCTCCCTCAATCTCTCTATCCCTTTCTCTTTCCCCCTCTCTAACTATCTCTCTCTACCTCTCTCTCCCTCTCCCAACCTTTATCTACCTTTCTCTCCCTCTCTCAGCCTTTATCTCTCTTTCTCTCCCCTTCCCCCTCCTCCCCTCTCCCTCTCTCTTCATCTCCCTCTCTCAGCCTTTATCTCTCTTTCTCTCCCCTTCCCCTCCTCCCCTCTCCCTCTCTCTTCATCTCCCTCTCTATCCCTCCTTCTCTCTCTCTCCCTCTCCTCCTCTCCCTCTCTCCCCCTTACCTATCCTTCTCCTACTTTCACTCCCCTCCTTCTCACTCTTTCTCCCCTCCTACTCCCTCTCTCTCCTTTTCTTTCCTCCTCACTAACCAGCTCTCCCTCTCTTTCTCCTTCTTCCCGACTTTTCCTCTCTCCCTCTAGCCCTCACTTCCCCTCTCCTTCGCCCTCTCTCCATCCTTCTCCCCCTCCCTCGGTCCCTTTCCCTTTTTTCCCTCTTCTTCTCTCTCCCTCTTCTATCCCTCTCTCTTTCACCCTATTTCTATTTCCCACTATATATCTCTCTCTTTCTCCCCCTCTATCTTTCTCACTATCTCTCCATCTCGCTCTCCCTCTCTTTCTCTCTATTTTACCCCTTTTCTCTCCCTCTATATCTCTCTCTCTTTCTCCCTCTCTATCCCCCCTCTTTCTCTTCTTCTAACCCCCTCCCTCTCGCTCTCCCTCTCCCTACCCCCTCTCTCTTTTCCCTCTCTCCCTATCTATCTCTTTCCCTTATTATCCCTCCGACTCTTCATACCTATTTCTATCTCTCTCTAGCCCTCTCCATTTCTCTCCCTCTCTTTTTCTCCCTTGATCCCTCTCTCCCTCTCTCTCAACCTCTCTCCTTCTTTCTTCCTCTCTCCCCTCTCTCTATCTCCCTCTCTCTCCCTCTCTCCTTCCCTCTTCCAATATTTCCCTCACTCTCTCTTTCTCTTAACCTCTTTTTCCTATCTCGCCCTTTCTCCCTCCCTCCCTCCCTTTATCTCAATGTGATGCCCCCTCCTCGGCCCACTTGCTAATTACCTAAAAGAAGTGGCTAGGTGAGGCGCATCACGCCGACACTAACCAGTTTCCAATTTGATCTTAAGCAAGTATGTGCTCCTACATTAAGGACTTATTATACGATGAAATACGTACAAGATAATTTACATAATAGTAGCAATATAGTAGAAGAAATTACAAAGTTTAGTTACAATACTATCAAAATATTTATCGACACCCCAACCTCAAATTTACGAGTCAAAAGAAATTTTGATACATTTGTGTCACACGTGAACCTTTTTGGAGGACTCGGTAGCATCCCGACTACTTTGACTCGTTCCCGACATAACATGAAAACAACAATGGGGTGAGTCTGAAGCTTAGTAAATAGGGTGATGCACGTGATATGCAATGTAGTCCCATCCATTTTAATCCAAGTACCCTAGGTATTAGCAAGATCGTGCATTCCATCTCTCGATGATCGTGTTATCACCTACTAGTCTATTACTCTCTCTCGGTGATGCCATTATCACTTATCGCTTACAATGAAATTACCCCTCATTGTAGCACACGGTTAGCGGAATTATCTCTCGCTTAACAATGTTAGTAATAGAGCACGCACATGGTTTCATGCTCGTTAACCATTCCATTCGGTTCGGTTACCAAACCGCATTATCTCATGACTCAATGATTTTTCTCGATTTCATATCACCCTCAAATGCACATGATGCATATGGTATTATGTTTAATACATTCAACTAATTATGCTATCAACATTTACTTCTCGGACCATTTTCGTGTCCGATGCACACTTGGGACTTCACAAGTGTTTCATGTACCATTCAAAGTATTCAAAATAAGAATGCAAATTTCATTCCTTGGTAGCATTCATTGAATAAATCTACTTCGTACTTTTGAGTTTTCCTTTCTTGTGTACCTTGTAAGTCTAGGCTTGGATTTTTGATGTATTACTTAGTTTACAAGACCGGTTAATCCTAAGGATGTATGTATGACATACTTAAGCTAAAATCGTGTTTAATCCGGACCTTTAATCTTAGTGGTTGAAGTTGACTCATAATGGATCTAAGTCCCTTTTTGGTTTTTCCTTGGGTCACCACCCCTTCAATATTTCATTTTAGTTTTTTTAAATGTAATTTAAGCCTTAGTTATAAATTCGGAAGGTGAGAACCTAAATCCCTAAAATTTATGGGTCTAGGCCGAATGTGTCCTTAAGTGAGCAAGGAATTGTTTTTTCATTTCTAGGTCAATTCCTTTTTATACTAACTTACCAAATCATACTTAAAAGTTACCAAGGAAATCTAAACCTTAAGGTTCACAAAGGAAACAAAATTTAGCCATCAAGTATCCAATTTACCAAATGAAATCCAAAACCCTATTTTTCCTTCTAGTTGGTCCGATTGAGTTTTAAGGTGGCCATGGATTACCTTTTATATCTATTGAATTCATTTCCACCCTAAACAATTAATCCATAACTAATTGGATTACCATGATATTCTAAACCCTTAATTACCCACAAAGATCCATTCTTTTCCAATTTTTCCCACTTAGCCAAATGGTTTTAACCTAGGGAAACTCGGAAGTGTATTTCTTTTCTTTTCCAAGTTAAGCTTACCAAACCTAGTTTAACTTTAATCCATTCGGTCCATACCCTTTTTCTTTCTTTTTCCTTTCCAAACCATCCACACATTGAAACACATCAAACAATCTTTGTACTACAACAAAAACATATAAATCCATAATAATTAAGCAAGCCCTAACACCAACACAAACATATAAATCCATCATAATTTAGCAAGCTCTAACACCAACACAAACAACCATAGCAACCCATTGAAAATTATTACAAACCCATGAAATAAACACTAAAAAAACGATAATTTAAAAAATTAATCAACCAAAAATGGAACCTATTTACTTTGCTTGAATTTCCTATAGGTTGGTTAGGCTTTCCCCTTTTTTCCTTTCTTTCTTCTTTCTTTTTTCTTTTCTTTTTCTCTTCCTCTCTTTCCTTATCGTTTTTCTCTCCTTTTTTGGTAGCTACGGGCTGCCTAAAGTTTCTTACCACTTTCACTCATTCTATATATATATATACATGCTTAAAGTCTTAGTATAATTAAGTGTAAAAATGGCTGAATTTAATTTGGGAGAGTGGAAAGCTATTGGTGAGTCAAGAGAGAGAGAGTGGCGGGTTTGAGGGGTTTAGGGTGAGCTGGCTTTAATTCATTAATGAGGGGGTTTAGGTGTCCTAATTAATTGGTTAGAGTAACTAAACACCCTAACTAATCTAGTTCAAGTAACTAAACACATTTCTTTCATTAAATTTTAGAAATCCCTCTCCCTAAACTCGAACTTTTCTTCTCTCAAAATATTCCAGCAGTGATGCTTCAAGACCAGACCTATACTAAAATGGCCATAACTCTTTATGTATAGATCTAAAAATCATGAAATTTTAAAAAGAGATAGTAGACACATAGATGAACAACTTTTATTTAATTTTTACCCAGAAATTGCTTTAAATTCCTCAAATAAATCACACAAAATTCGGATAGAATATATTCCTCAAAACACTAATTTTGCATATTTAATTTCTTTAATAATTAAACCATTAATATCAAGCAAAATAACTTTAATTTAACACAAATCATACATTTCAATCATTAATTTCTCATGGTGTGATGAGAATTATACTTACACTAAATATATGCATATATATAAATATTCTAATACGTGTCGCTTTACGGTTAAGGATTTTTACGGGGGTTACACTCAACCTCTTCCTCTTTATCTCTCTCTCTCTCTCTTCTTCTCTCCATCCCTTCCTTACTCTCTCCCTCATTCTCTCTTCCTCTCTCCCTCTTCTTCTCCCTCTCCCTGTCTTTCTCCCTCTTCCCTACCCTCTCTCTCTCTCTTTTTATCCCTCTCTCCCTCTCTCTCTTTCTTTTTCTCTTTTTCCCTCTCCCTATCTCCTTATTTCTCCCCCTCCCTCTGTCGCTTTCTCTCTCTCCCCTTATCGCTCTCTCCCTTTCCCTCCCTCTCTCCATCCTAATATATATCTATCTTTCTCCCTCACCCTCTCTCCCCCTCTCTTTCTCTCCCTCTCTCCCTTTCTCTCTCTTTCGCTCTCCCTTTCTCACCCTCTCGCTCTCTTTATCCCTCCGTCCCTCTGTCCCTCCTCTATCTCTCTCTACTTCTTTCTCTCCTCTCCCCTTTCTCTCTCTCTTTCACTCTCCCTTTCTCACCCTCTCCCTCTCTTTATCCCTCTCTCCCTCTGTCCCTCCTCTATCTCTCTCTACTTCTTTCTCTCCCTCTCTCTCCTCCTCACTCTCCCTCTCTCTCTCCCCTTTCCCATTTCTATCTCCCTCTATCACCCTCTTTATTTCTCTCCATCTCTCTCCCTGTATCTCTCTCCCACTCTTCCTCTATCTCTCTATCTCCCTATCCTTCTCTCTCCCACTCCCTCCCTCACTCCATCTCCCTCTCTCTATCCCCTCCTCCCTCTATCTCTCTCTCCCTCTCTCCCTATCCCCCTCATCCCTCTATCTTTCTCTCCCTCTCTCCCGATGCCCCTCATCCCTCTATCTCTCTCTCCCTCTCCCTCTCTCTATCTCCCTCCTGTCTTTATTTCCCCTTTCCCTTTCTCCCTCTTTTTCTCTCCCCCTTCTCTCTCCTCCATTCCCTCTCTCTCCCAATCTCTCCCTCCCTCCCCCTTTCTCTCTCCCTCCCTCTCCCTCTAACTCTCTCTTTCTCCATCTTCCTCTCTCACCCTCTATTTCTCTCGATCCCACCCTCTCTCTTTTTCTATCTCTTACTTTCCCCCTTTAACTCTCTCTCCCTTTGTTTCTCCTTCTCTATTTCCCTCTTTCTCTGTGTTGCCTCTCTATTTCTCTCTCCCCTCTCTCTCCTTCTATCTCTCCCTCTATCTCTCTTACCCTTTCTCCCCTCCCTTTCCCTATCCTTTTCTCTCTCTTCCTCACTCTCCTTATCTCTCCCCCTCTTCCCCTCTCCCTCTCTTTCTCTTCCCCGCCCCTCTCTACCCTATGCTCTCCCTCCCTCTCTCTCCCCCTCCTTCTATCTCTCTCTCCCTTATCTTTCTATATATTTCTCTCTCCCTCCCTCTCTCTTTATCTATCCCGCACTACCTTTCTCCCTTCCCCTCTCTCTCCCTCCCCCCTTTTTTTCTCTCTCCATCCCTCTCTATCTATTTCTTCCCCCCTCACTCTTTATCCCTCTCTCCCTCACTCTCCCTCTTCCTCACACTCTTACTCCCTCTCTCTCTCTCTCTCTCTCTATGCCTCTCTATCTCCCCCTCTTTCTTTCTCCCTCTACCTCTCTCACTCTCACTCCTTCTTCCTTTCCCTCCGTATATCCCTCTCTCTCTATCTCTCTCGCTCTCCCTATCTCTTTTTTCTCCCTCTCTCTCTTAACTTTCTTTCCCTCTCTCTCTATCCCTCCTCTCCCTCTCTTTTTCTCTTCTCTCCCTCCTCTCTTTTTCCCTCTATCTCTTTGCCCTCTCTATTTCCCTTCATCTCTTTCTCTCCCTCACTCTCTCCCTCTTTCCCTCCCTCTCTCTCTATCTCTTTCTATGACTCTCTCTCCCTTTTCCTCTCTCTCTCTCCTTATTGCTCTCCCTCTCCATCTCAATCTCTCTCTCCTTGTTTCTCTCTATATCTTCCCCTCTCCTTCTCTCTGTCTATATCTTCCCCTCTCATCTCCCTCAATCTCTCTCCCTCTCTTTATCTCTCGATCTCTCTCCCTCTCTCTTTTCATCTCTCTCCCTTTTCTCTCTCTCTTTATCCATCTCCCTTTCTCTTTCCTACTCCCTTCCTCCCCCACACACTCTCCCCCTGTCTCCCCCTTCTCTCACTCCTTCTCTCCCTCATTCCCTCTCCCATTCTCTCCCTCTCTCTCCCCTCTCTTTCTCTATTCCGTTGTCCCTCATCGAGCTTTCCCTCTCTATCCCTCTCTCTCCTCTCTCCCTCCCTCTCCCACTCTCTCTCACTCTCTCTTTCTTAGGCTTTCCCTTTCCCTCTAACTCCCTCTCTTAGTTTTTCCCTCTCTCTCTCTCCATCTAGCGAGTCTCTCCCTCTCTTTCTCTATCCCTCTCTCCCTTTCTTGATATTTCTCTTTATCTCTCTACTTCTCTCCATCTCTCCTTCTCCCTATCGCCCCTCTATCTCTCTCTCCCCCTCCCTCTCTTCTCCCTCTCTCTTACTCTTTCCTTCTCCTTCCCTCTCCATCTCTCCCCCTCTCTCTCCTTCTCTCCCTAACTCTCTTTCCTTCCCTCTCACCTTCCCTTTTGATAAAGGGCCCATTTATTCATATTTTTAGTGTCAAATTTCTTATATTTTAATTGTCTTATGGTGATAAATGGTATAATTTTGGTACTTATCTTGCTTAAATTATGGTTCTTATGTCGTGTTACGTTATCTTGGTGAAAAGGAATGGAAACCAAGCAAGAATGGAGCAAAATTTATGAATTTTAAGTGACCCATGAATTACACAATCGAAGAGACACCCGTGTAATAGGCTATGTAAATGAAAAAAAAAGATGAATTTTGAGACTCGAGCGTACACGGCAAAGGCACACCTATGTAATAGGCTATGTAATTGTCGATTTATAGAAAAATAAAATTTTGCATTACATGGATAGAGACACGATTGTGTACTAGGGTCGTGTCTTATGAAATGCACATTTTTGCTCATATTTAAGCTAAAATGCGACCTAGGGTTTTGGGTCGACGGGGAGAGACAGAAAACACAACCTAAGGGCATGAGAAAAATAGGTTTTTGAGTAAGATAACACCGTTAGAGTGGATACCATCGATTCTTGAGGAGATTGCATTAAGAAAAGAGGAGACAAATGTTTTCCCCGAACGTTTATTGTTCTCTATTTAAGATTTATGTGTTCTTAACTTTAACTATGAACTAAATTATGTTGGTACCTAGATACGATGAACCCTAAGATTGACTATGTGATCTAATATCTTTATTCAATTCAATCTTTATTTTTGTTGTGATTCGGTTATGTTGCAATTATTATTTAATTAAATTAGCATATGCTAGCGTGTTGATTCATACCGATTTCATACTATGAGACTAAAAAATCCTAAGTGTGGTTAGATCAATCGTAATCGAAAAGAGTTACATGCAATCCTAGAGATAGGACAACATAAATCTTATGGATTAAAGTCAAATCTAATAAGGGAATTCACAAAATGAATTAATACGATCCTAGGGGTGTTAATTAGAAAGAGATTTTGATGAATCAACTTAGGATTAGGTGTTAGTTAACTTGAGAAAGTAGTTAGCATAATTCAAGAATTCCTACGGTCCGATAAACATAAAGAATGATTAAATGAATGATATTGTGATTACATAGAAGGTCATAGGGGGATTCACTATTTGGGTACTATCTTTTCCATTAATTACTCGATTAGCTATTTTCATTATTCTTGTTGCATTTTTATGATCTTGCTTTAGTTATTATTTCATTTAATTATTCACTATCACTATACTTTATCGGTTAGATAATAAAAAGAGGGTGATTACTAGTACTCATAGTCTCTATGGGATCGACACTTGATACTCGTCAACTCGTACTATAGAATGATAGGTGTACTTGCCTAAAGTCTATAGGTTAGAAGATGGCCGATCAAGTTTTTGGCACCATTGTTGGGGACATAGGATATTAGGAAAACTTTGTTTTTTATTAATCTAGCCATTTTATTTTCTATTATATTTATTTAGTTTCATTTTTGTTCATCTTGTTTTCTTTGAATTATGCTCTTATTTATTCGTATCGCTTTTTAGCGACCTAGTTAGTGAATGACTCGTAACAACCCAACCGAATTAGTTGGGCCGGATCCTAAAATAGAAAGAACGACTCTTCAAAACCTTAGAAATCAACTTAGACAAAGAGAAGATGAGTTAAATAGGAAAAGAGAAGAAGTACATCAAAAGGAAGAAGAATCGAAGATAGTCATGGCCGAGGAAGAGAGAACCATGTTTGACTATGCTAGACCAAACTTGAAAGGAATAGAGTCTAGCATTATCGGACTAGCTATTGCGACCAATAATTTTGAGATCAAGTCGAACATCATTCAAATGGTGTAATAGTTTATGTAGTTTGATGGGTTGTAGGATGAAGACACGAGTGCTCAATTGGCCATCTTCTTGGAAATCTACGACACCTTTAAGGTAAATAAGACTATAGATGATGCTATCATTCTCACCGAGGAGTAGACCTAAGCAATGGTTGAACTCTCTCGCCTAGAGGATCTATCACCACCTAGAATTAAATGGCGGGGAAGTTCCTAGAAAAATACTTTCCACCTACAAAGACTACGAAGCTCGGGAATGATATTTCCTCATTTGTACAAATTGAGTTAGAGACACTTTATGACACTTGGGAGTGGTTTAACGATTTATTGAGGAGATGCCCACACCATAGCCTTCCTACATGGATGTAGGTTCGGACTTTCTACGATGGATCGAATCTAGCTACTAGGTAGATGATAGATGTAACAGTTGAAGGCAGCAGCTAAAGGCACTCTAAATAACAAAACACCTAAATTAGCTCAAGAATTGATAAAGTAGATGGCTATGAACAATTACTATTGGAGCACAACTAGAACAAAATCGAATAAACCAATAAGTGTTTTTGATGTAGATGTAGTCACGGCTCTAGCACCTCGGATGGAGGTTCTAAGTAAGAAGATTGATGGTCTATCGAGTAGTGTAGCGACCGAGTTCAAGTTATGCGGTATGAGTTATGTGGGGGAGGACATATGAGCCGAGATTGCAAGGAGGTAGTTAATTACATGGGTAATGCTCCTCGTTCTCGGAATAACCCATACAACAATGCTTATAATCTTGGGTGGAGAAATGACCCTAATTTCTCTTGGGGAGGTCAAGGACGAGTAGAGACAGAATCATCCACCGAATTCCAGCAACAAAACTCATCTCAAGAAAAGAAACCCGATCTGCAATAGCTTAGGACTAAGTTCATTCAAACATCGGAATCTCATTTTTAGGAAATCGAAACAACATTGAGAAACTAAGAGGCTTCTATCCACAATCTTGAGAAACAAATTGGGTAACTTGCCAAGTCCTTTTTCAAGAGACAATAATGTAGTATGCCCGATAATACCGAGACTAATCCCGGAGAACATGTAAAGGTAGTCTCCCTTAGAAGTGGAAAGGAATTGAGGGTGGAGGAGAAGAAAGGTGAGGAAGAGAAAACAGTTGAAAAGGGTAAAGGGCGGGAAAAAGTTAACAAGCAACCTCAATCAAGGAAAGAGTCCAAGCTTGCCATTCCATAACCTACAAAGCTGTAGAAGAACCGGATGGAGGAACAGTTTGGTAAATTTCTCGAACTTTTAAAATAACTGCATATAAATATACCCTTTATTGAGGCTCTTTTGCAGATGCCAAAGTATGCTAGATTTTTTAAAGAACTTTCTTCAAACAAGAGGAAGCTAGAAGAGTTGTCGGTAGTGGCATTAAGTGAGGAGTGCTATGCTATCCTACAAACAAGCTACCTAAAAAATTATAAGACCTAGGGAATTTTACTATCCCTTACTCATTTGGTAGTTTGTTAGTTGAAAAGGCATTAGCCGATCTTGGGGTAAGTATAAATTTAATGCCTTATAAAGTATTTAAGAAACTGGGGTTGGAAGAACCTAAACCAACAAGAATGAGCTTATAGCTAGTAGATAGATCCGTCAAATACCACTAGAGGTATAATTGAAGATGTGTTGGTTAAGGTAGATAAATTTATTTTCCTAGTTAACTTTGTTATTCTTGACATGGATGAGGATCTAGAGGTACCTTTAATCATAGGAAGACCATTTTTGGCTACTAATAGAGCCATTATTGATGTTAGTGATGGTAAACTTGTTCTTAGGGTTGGGGATGAAAAGGTAACTTTTCTTATATCTAAATATATGAGTTACTCCCTCGAAGATTATGACAAATGCTATTTTATTGATGTTGTTGATACTATAGTTTTAGAATCTATGTAGGAAATTATGATGATGATCCATTGGAGTCGTGTATTATTCAAGGTAAGGAAGATGATGGAGATGACCCCATTAGAGTTGAGCAAGTAGCCCGTCTAGAGGCTACTAAGTTCATAGTTCAAAATAAGGCATTTATGGAGATTGATAGAGGTAAAGAAACGAGACTGAAACCCTCCATTGAGGATCCACCTAACTTGGAATTGAAAACTTTATCGGAACACTTAGAATATGCATTTCTTGAAATAGATTCAAAGTTACCGATAATAATTTCTTCCAAGCTAAAGGTGGACCAAAAAGAAAAGTTGTTAAATGTTCTTAAAGAGTATAAAAGGGCTATTGCTTGGAAAATTTTAGACATTAGAGGAATTAGCCCTACTTTTTGCACTCATAAAATTTTGATGGAAGATGATTTTAAGCCAATGGTGCAACCTCAAAGGAGGCTTAATCCAAATATGAAGGAAGTTGTAAAGGTCGAGGTAATTAAACTTCTTCATGAAAGAGTGATTTACCTTATTTCGACGAGTTCTTGGGTGAGCGCTGTGCGAGTTATTCCAAAGAAAGGAGGAATGACAATAGTCTCGAATGTAAAGAATGAGCTAATTCCAACAAGAATAATAATCGGGTGGAGAGTGTGTATCGACTATAAAAACCCGAATGATGCCACTCGAAAGGACCACTTTCCCCTCCCATTTATTTATTAGATGCTCGGAGTGACTAACGGGACACATGTATTATCGCTTCTTAAATGGTCTTTCGAGCTACTTTTAGATCCTTATAGCTTTGAAAGACCGGGAAAAGACTACATTCATATGTCCCTATGGTACGTTCATTTACGGGAGGATGCCATTCGGGTTGTGCACCGTAGTCGCTATGTTCTAGAGGTGCATGATGGCCATTTTTGATGATCCGATGGAGGACATAATGGAGGTATTTATGGATGATTTTTCTGTTATGGTAATTATTTTGATTTATGCCTTCATAATTTAAAAAGAGTGCTTGAACATTGTGAAGAAACTAATCTGGTTTTAAATCGGGAAAAATATCATTTCATGGTGCAAGAGGGCATAGTCTTAGGCCATAAAATCCCTTATAAGGGGGTTGAGGTAGATAGAGCAAAAATTGAAACTATTGAAAAACTACCTCCCCAGACTTCGGTTAAGGCTATTAGAAGTTTTTTGGGTTATGTAGGCTTTTATCAAAGATTCATAAAAGTTTTTTTCTAAAATTATTAAGCCTTTAACCAAGTTGTTTGAGAAAGATGTGCCTTTTATTTTCACCGAGGAGTGTTTAGATGCTTTTAACATTCTAAAAGAAAAATTGATTAACACCCCAATAATGGTTGCCACTAGATGGAATCTTCCTTTTGAACTAATGTGTGATGATGGTGACTTTGTAGTTGGTGGTTCATAAAAAAGCTAAATTTTGAGACCCGGTCATACACGGGCAAAGACACACTCGTGTAGTAGGTTGTGTAACTCGTTCGATTCGGAGAAAAATGAAATTTTGTATTACACGGGTAGAGACACGACCGTGTACTAGGGTCGTTTCTTACGAAATTTGCATTTTTGCTCATATTTAAGCTGAAATGCGACCTAGGTTTTAGGCAAACAGGGAAAGACGGAAAACAAGACCTAGGGGCATGAGAAAAGTAGGGTTTTGAGCAAGATAACACCGTTGGAGTGGATACCTATCGATTCTTGAGGAGATTACATTAAGAAAAGGGGTGACAAATGTTTTCCCCGAATGTTTATTGTTCTCTATTTAAGATTTATGTGTTCTTCACTTTAACTATGAACTAAATTATGTTAGTACCTAGATACGATGAACCCTAAGATTGACTATATGATTTAATATCTTTATTCAATTCAATCTTTATTTTCATTGTGATTCGGTTATGTTACAATTATTTTTTAATTGAATTAGCATATGCTAGCGTGTTGATTCATACCGATTTCATATTGTGAGACTAAAAAAAACCTAAATGTGATTAGATCAATCGTAACCGAAAAGAGTTACATGCAATTCTAAAGACAGGACGACATAAATCTTTTGGATTAAAGTTAAATCTAATAAGGGAATTCATTGAATGAATTAATACGATCTTAGGGGTGTTAATTAGAAAGAGATTTCGATTAATCAACTTGGGATTAGGTGTTAGTTAACTTGAGAAAGTAGTTAGCATAATTTAGGAATTCCTATGATCCGATGAACATAAAGAATGATTGAATGAATGATATTGTGATTACATAGAAGGTCTTAGGGGTATTCGCTATCTGCATACTATCTTTACCATTGATTGCTTGGTTAGCTATTTTCGTTATTCTTGTTGCATTTACGTGATCTTGTTTTAGTTATTGTTTCTTTTAATTGTTCACTATCATTACTTTGTCGGTTAGATAATAAAAAGAGGGTGATTACTAATACTCATAGTCTCTATGGGATCGACACTTGATGCTCTATCAACTATACTATAGAACGATAGGTGCACTTACTTAAAGTCTATAAGTTAGAAGATGGCTTATCACCCTTCTATCCCCATCTCACTACCTTTTTCTCTCGTTTCTCTTTCTTTCTCTCCCTCCCTTCCTCTTTCTCTTTTTCTCTATCGTATTCTCTCTTTCTTCCTCCCTCACTCTCCCTTTCCCTCTCTTCCACCCTTTTTTTCTCTCCCACTTTCTCTTTTCCTCTTCCTCTTTTTATCTCCCTCTCTCTATATCTCGTCCCTCTCTATCCCTCTTTCTCCCTCTCTCTCCCCCTCTCTCTTTCTCTCCCATTCCTTGTCCCTCTCTCTCCCTCTATCCCCCTCTCTTTCCCTTTCTCCCCCTCTACCTCTTTCCCTCATTCTCTCTCTATTTGTCTCCCTCTCTCTTTCTCTCTCACCCTCTCCCTCTCTCCCTATCTATCTCTCTTTTTCTCTCTCCCCTATCTATCCTTGTCTCCCTTCCTCTCCCTCTCTCTCGCTCTCCCTCTCCCTCTCCCTCATTCTCTTTCTCTCCCTCCTTCCCTTTCCCCCTCTCTCTCCCCCTCTCCTTCTTTCCCTCTCTCTTTCTCTCTCTTTACCCCTTCCTTTCTCTCTCGTCTCTCTATCACTCTCACTTTTTTCTAATATATATATCTCTCTCCCTCACTCCCTCTCTCTATTGCTCTTCCTCTCTCCCCTTCTCTCTCACCCTCTCTCTACCTCTCTATCCGTCCCTCTTTCTCTCCCACTCTATCTCTTTTTCCCTCTCCCTCTCTTTTTGTTTCCCTATTTTTGTCTTACTACCTCGCTCTCTTTATTTCTCTCACTTGCTCTCTCCCTCTCTTTTTCTCTCGTCTCTCCATCTCTCTCTCTCTCTCACTCTCCCTTCTCTCTCACCCTTGTAGGGATTCGAAGCAATAGATCGTGATTATTAAATATTACAAAATATATCATATATGTTGATGAGATATTTAATCACTTTAAACCAAGTCTATTTCATGATTTCGATCTTATTAAAATCATGATAGAAAATCATATATTCATAAAACCCTAAATATCATTATCTCAATCTCATTAAATTCATGATAGAATATCATATACTCATAAACCCTAAATTTCATTATTTAAATCACATTAGAATCATGGTTGACTAGTGTATATTCATAAATATCAAATATTAACATGATCATTCACACAATTTGACTTTGAGTTTCACAAGTGGCTCGATACCACTATAAGCATTTAAAGTAATACAACAAGAAATTGATGTAGTGGAAATAATATTATACAAAAAAAATTACTTTAAAATGCTACGGGATCCATGTGAAAACAACAAAGTCAAAGGATTAGATCATTACCTCTCGTAGTGTAGATGACATCTCTTACATGAAGGATGTCTAAATTATAAGCACATATATATGAATTGCATATCTATCGGTATCCATACTAACATATTGATCACTAGAATAATTCTTGAATGGAGAATCACCCGAAATCAAAGTGCTATCTATAAGTTATGGTGTTTAAAGGGTGGATCACTCTTCCACTCTAGGCGGTTAGGGTTTTCTCTCAAAGTTTTTAGGGTTTCGTCTTCACAGTTAACAAATCTTCCGTCTCATAGTTACTTTATCATAAATATTATGTACGGGTTGTATTTCCCAACAACCAGAACGTGTCCGATGCATAGATCCATTAGGAAAATAACTTCCTAACCTTAAGGAGAGAGAAAAAAATTGTGGATTTAAATGTGGGCTGATTATTTTGATAGATTAATATCCAATAGCCTTGGACTTGGACTTCATTAAGCCCATTTTATATATCCGAATTGAACCGACCTATTAGTATAATTAAATATTATAATCTAGAATATATCCTAATCTCACTAGGAATCTTAACCTAACTAAGAATCCTAATCCAATTAGGAGTCTTAACTCGACTAAGAATTCTAATCCAATTAGGAATCTTAATATATCATTGTATTATTTATTTTGATAACAATAAAGAAGTTATTATGTTAATTCTTATGTTTACATGTTCGGTAGAATTAGATAGAAGTCCTTATGATATGCATTTGCAAGAGTGATTGATCGAAAGATGTGAGACAAATGGTAATGCATATAAATGATATTATTAAATGTCTTAAGTCGTAGCATTGTCAAGAATGAACATTGACAAATATAGATAGACTTGTGAGTACTATGCTCATGTTATGTGATAGCAAGTAGGAGATCTCACACCTATTGGCATGGTTATGTCAAAGCAAGCACTTAGGTGATTTATGTTAGACAATATATCACTGGACTTGACTCACCATGAGAACTCATTTGATTTTAGTCTATGAGAATCTCATGCGAGATGGTTACAAATGGTCCTTAGACTTGAAGTTATCATGGTTATCTCATTGGAGGACTTATGCACTTTGAAACTCATTTTGATGGACCCATTTATGGGTTAGACGTGGGCGATTTGTTGGGTGCACTAGGAATCCAATGGAGATAGGTGTATGACTAAGATAGGACATGTCATTCCTTGTATGCTAAAGGAGTCATCACCTTGCACTTCGATAAGTATCTCGCTTAATAAATCTATAGCCATAGTAGGAGTACACCAATAGAGCATAGTTGGTCTATTCTAAGACCTAAGAAATTTAAGAATCAAAGAAAATTTATGTGATCATAATTGAACAAGACGAATAACCAAGTTTGAGATCACACTATGATAAGTTGACATGAGGACTGAATTGTATGGTGACCATGCTCATGAAAGGTAATAATGGATTAACTAATCCTCCTAGAGAATTAGGTAATCATGATGTCTTACTAGAGGCCAATCTTGATTTATGTGTCAAGAGATAAAAGAGAATTTTATCCTTGATACATTGCCAACATATCTAAGAGCCTATTGAGTCATAAGCATAAGTTTAAGTATTCTCATTATAAATGAGAAGTAAAGATATTAGAAAAAGTTTCCAATTATAAAAGGTTTTCTATTTTGGAAAGAGTTTTCAAAATGGAAAGTTTCCTATTTTAGAAATCTATTTCCTAATTTGGAAGTTAGTTTCAAATTTAAAAATAAAGAACCTAAAAGGAAATGAGTTTCCTAATTTAGGTTAAAGGGTATTTTGGGGAATTGTTTCCTAATTTGGACCCTGCGAAAATAATCTAAGAATATTTATTTAGATAGTCCAAATAAATTAATTAGGCTAAAATAGTTTTGGCCCATTAGATTTAATTAAAAGCTTAAAGATAATTTTTGTGGGAGGATAAACATCAACCTTATTAGATAAGGTTGAATGTTTTAAAGATAAACATCAATCTTATTGGATAAGGTTAAATGTTTTAAAGATAATAATCAAATAGTCCACATATAAAATAACTCCTTATCCTTTCGAGGATATGGAAGCAACAACCTAGAGTCTTTTATGGACTCATAGTCGCCCTCTCCTTGTCCTCGGAGGACAAGGAAACTCTCCTCCTATATATAGGAGGAGAGGTATGGCTAATGAAAGAGGGTATTTGGCCAACATAAAAGAAAACAGGGAGAGAAAATTTAGCTAGCCCAAAAATTACCTAGGGCACATGGCCAAGAGAGAAAATAAAGGACAAAATAGTTTTCTCCTAATATGTAATAACCGATACTCGTTAAAACTAAAATTAAATAAAAATTAAATATTTAAAAACATATGAGATATATTTTGAAGATATAAAGTAGTTCACAAAGATTAGAGAAAATATTCAAAGTAGATAAAATAGTCATTTTATGCCCAATTAATATTTTATTGATTTTACGGTGCATGAATAGTAGTTTTTGCAACAAATAACTAATTAAAGCATGTTATTTAAGCATGAAAAATAGTTTGTGTGCTTAGAATAATTTTTAGAGGGGTGTTGAACTATTTTATGTATTTGGGTGAATTTTATTATGTGCTATGAATATTTTATTTGAATTTTGATGCGTTGGAATAGCATTTTTAGAGGAAAAGAATTTAATTAGGCACATTAAGAGTATGAGAAATTTTTTAAGAGGATAGAATAATCATATGGGAGGTGTGAGAGTTCCTAGAAAATTTAAATTAAATTTATTAAGTATAGGGAATATTTTTAATAAAAAAAGGTGTGATTTTCACACTAAAAAATTAATTTAAAGGCTCAAATGAAATCCAAAAATTATGAAAAATTAAAATAAAATCCCTTAACAAATTATTGAATTTATTATGAAAATAAATTAGATTTTTGAAGAGTATAGTATGGAATTTTAAATGTAGGGACTAAATTGCATAAAATTTGGGACTCAATTGCATAAACTTAAAAGTTTAATAATCCAAATTAAATTATGTATGAATGTTAAGGGTCAAACATTAGTCATAAAAACGGAAAAGGGAGGATTATAAGTGAGTTTTTGCATAAATGACGGATTTAGGAAAGAATAGGCTATGGAAAAGTCTAGAAACTTGGAGGATCAAAATTTGTCATTTTCCTTCCAACTTTGACCAACCTAGAGCATTAATTAAGTCTGACTTTTAGTAAAAATTATGGCAAAAAATAAGCAAGGTGAAAGGGTTAAATAAAAGGATGAATAAATGGCTAAAAACTAGAACAAATGCAAATGAATGATTGAAAATTGAATTAAGAGCTGAGATTCTTCCATGTTAAAGGTAGAGATGAGGTAAATAATTTCACAAAATTTCATGTAAATAGGGGTGCTGGAAAAATAAAAGGGGAGGAAAAATTGAAAAACACAAAGCAAACTCTTACAAAAGTTTTACTTAAAAATCACCCAAAATTTTTTTAATAAATTCTATCCATCTCTAATTAGTAGAAAAAGCTTTAACTTTAAGTGAAAAGTCGAAAATCTCAAGGAAATAATTCGAAGATCAAATTCAAAAATTTAGAGGAAAAGAGTAGGAAGAGAAATCCTTCACCAATCTACCTTTTTAGAGTCTAATTGGAGCTCAAACAAGTAAATTAATGTCACCTACACCACAATCATGCTTAATTTCAAGTCAATTTCATGGTTAATTGCTTGATTTGATTTAATTGCTCAATTGAGAAAAATTAGGATTAGGGTTCTTAATGAACCAAATTTTGGGGTTTTGAATTCTTTCATTTAATTGGTATTTTGGCACTTGATTCTGACTTGTTTGAGTATGAATTAATGTTTAGGAATGAAAAATTATACTTTAATTGAAGAAAAATCCAAGTAATTTTTAGAAATTATGTTGGGCCTAAACTAAATAAATTAGGGTTTGAGTTCAAAGCAATTTAATTCTGGTTTGATGGGTCATTCACACTTGAATAAGCATTTTTTGATGAGTATAAATGGAAAATTTGCAAAAAATTGAAGAAAATAGGTTATATGGGCTTGGGCCTAGTTTCGGCCCATGAGGGCCCAATGCGGGTTTGGGTAGGAATTAGGGTTCTAAATTTTAATTAAATTGATTCTTATAGTGAATATATATTTAGGCTACTTAGTATTAAAATGGTAGGGCAAAATGAGAAGAAAATCTTAAGAAATTAAATGGTGAAATATTTGGCCTAAATGAGGAATTTTGGAATCAAGTTTAAATTAAGTTCCATACCCTAAATTAGTTCATTCAGAGCTCAAGATAATGTAAAAGGATGATTTAGAATAAAAGTGTTCCCGAAAATCTAAAGAAAAATTGATTTAGGAAAAATTAGACCTTAGGCCCATTAAGGCCCAAACCAAAATTGGACTACGTAATCAATGAAATAATACTTAATTAAGTTAGAACATGGATTGGTACCTAATTTGGTAAATGTTAGATGCAAAAGGATAGTTAAGAGCATAAGGGAAGTAACTTAGAAATAATAAAATGTAAAGTAAATCAATGAAACTAAAATGAAATATAATTGTTTACTTACTCTTGTGTTATGATTTTATTTTCTTTCCAATAATGTATGTGACGCCATGATTAATGAATGATGGTTATGCTTGAGTTGTGATTGATGATGAGAATTCTGGTTATGGTAACCGATGTGCCAATGATGATTGTACTCGCTTGATACGTGATTGATGTTATTTATCTTGTTATGCTATCCGATTTTATTTGTGTTTTCATAACATGATTACACGAGCATTTAGGACATGTACTTAAGTATCATTGTTAGCATGCATTTTCATTCAAAATGCATATGCATGCCAAAGCTCATCAATAATGTTTTAAGTCATGGAAACGTATTTTATGCTATGAGTGTCCGATAGCGATCGAAAGTATTTTAAAGAAAAGGATTTTCATGACTTTGAGGATTTTTATGAGGATGGGCTTCATGGGTTTTCCATATGGTAATGATAATGGTTAAAGGTCGAGCAAGTGCGGACGTGCACTTTTAGAGGCTCAATAGGGCGTGTCCGTGGATGGGTCCGGTTTGCCCGACATATGTTATGGAAACCCCGAAGTACCTAAATGGGACATATCCAAAGATAGAAAAAGGATTTTCGGACCATTTATGACATGAGAAAAAGGATTTATTATGTATATATCAGTATTTTATACATGCATATACATACACATACATTACATGCATACATTAATTTATCGGGTTATAGCTCATATAGTTCTTTGTGGTGTAGATTAATAAGATACTATGGCTTACTTCTCTATGGAGCCGATTTCCGAGGAGTGCACCAAATGGTTATACCTTGGATGGGGCTTCGGGATCTAGGTGGACATACTTAGTTTTGTATGTAAATTAGTAACCTGTATGAACCGTAATATTGATAGTAAAATGATAATGTACCGATCGTAGTGTAGTTACTTTAAATTGCCCATTGCATGCTAGCATCCTTAAATATTCGGGAGAATTTCTTAATTAATCATTAAATAAAAAGAATAGTAAAAATAAAAGAGAATAAGTAATATCGTAATAATTGATAATAAGAAATTATAATCTCAATGAATTAAACTAGTTAGTAAAGAAAGGATTTGAACTAGCAAACAACCTTAAATCCAGTTTCAAGTATCCGAGTAAATCGATCAAACGTAAAAAAATTATAACGTCTTTTAAGTTAAGGTATAGGACCTACCTAGCTAATATTGGATTTTTGAAACATAGATTTCACTTTATACATGAAGATTAAGTCACGGTGCCTTGTTAGCTTGCATTCATTGCACTTTGAATGTGGGTTAACGACGGTAATATGCTCAACCTTTTAGGTCCTAGGTTGGGGGTGTTACATAAACCCTAGCAAGAAATATTCTTTCCCTCTCTTTTAAAGTTGTCGTAAAATTGCCTAGGATTGAATTCTAGAGGAAATACAAAATTAGAAAAAGGTGGAGCTAGCACCCTATTAATTTTGAGTGCTTCTTTATGGATACTTGGACTGCATGGATCATCAATAGAGGTCGGACACTTGGACGACTTTACTACAAAGGAATTTAGATCTATGCTACAAGAGGTAATCCTTTAGCGTATAGCTTATTATTCATATGTGTATGGTTAGTAGATTCAACGGCTTGATCTTGGGGCCTTAGATGGAGGAAATTTTTGTTTATTCCGCACCTCCATAGGATGCATGATCCTTCATATTCACCACACTAGCTAGAGAGATGGTCCACCATGATTACTATCTCAAATTCTTCATTGGTAATAATGTTCATGTTAAACTTATATTCTCTTATTCATGTGGAATAAGTTTAACACTCTTGTACCTTGTTGAGTCCTTTAAAAATAGAAAGGATAGGGATGAATAATAATATAGGGCACACTATTGACCATATTCAAGGAAAGGTAACTCTTGGAATTCCTAATATCTATATAATAACTTATGGTCATACCTTAGGAAAATTTAGGATATATGCTAGTATCATAAATATTGATAATTAAGGCCAAATCCTTCAGGATTGCTATCACAATTATTTTCTAGTAATTATAAGGAATACCAACTTAATTGTATGAGACGTCACATTATGATGTCTATTTAATCTATTTACATAGTCATCCCTTATATGATATCCTATTCATTTTTATATGATTAATCCAACTCATCTAAATAGAGGGTTTATAAGATAAGGATACCTATAATTATGATTGATTATCTCCCTCCAACCACCTATATACTTTTTGATATATAATTATGAGAGTTAATATAGATAATAAGGATGAGAGTGTATCCCTTTTCAATATATAATCAACTAATTAAGTCACTATAATATAATATAGATTACTCTAGCACATATTTACCCTAATAACAATATGATTGGGAAATAACTATATAGGCTACTTTTCCTTATAACACTAGGTACCATCTCCGATATCTTATGATATGCACATTATACCCATTCTCCTACAAATATTCCTCTATCAATAATTATTCTATGATAATTGTCCCTCACTAAGTTTATGTTGATTCACTATCGGCTTTTAGGAATACATTGCGCTCTCTCTACTTAAAAAATAATATAGGTAGAAAGATAATAACCAATAGGTATTTAGTCTATGGGTGCTAACTCTATAAGAGATGATTCGGCCATATAGCTAATCATGAACTGAAGTTATGATTTTGCCATATAGTTCATATAACTAAGGACCATTTGTGAAGGACGCTTAGGATAAGGAGTCTAGGGTGTAATGAAATTGGTTAAATTACCACTATGCGAGATCAATTGTTTCCCTTAACAATCAAATTTGCTTAAACTTGTAGGGATAAGCTTGTCTCTATGGATATAGTTTAGTTTTTTGAGGAGAGGTCCTATAAGGTGATTATCAATTAATAGGCTATCAACTTGTTATTTTAAAGACAAATGGATTGTCATTTAGTTTAGTTCCTCCCCTTAATATCTAGATGTCAACTAGAGAAATACCTATTAGTAAATATAGGTAATAATTAGACTAATGATAATATGCTATTAGGGAGACAAAAGACTATCTAATAAACTCCTTATTAAAAAAATACAAACTAAGTTATATATCAAGTGTATAATTCATGTGACATACTTGACATATAACTCGGGTATTACCAATTAGGTACCTTATTATGCTTTATTTATGATAGAGTATATAATATAACTAATATTATAATATTAGTTATTTGATATCATTCAAATACTTAATCCCTATTAGGTGACCAATCATCGAGGTCATCCCTTTTGATAAGAAATATAAGTTATGTGAGATTTAGTCTACACTTAGACATTCGGTAAGGGGGATAAAGGAGATAGGCCCCTTTGATGATATTCATTCCTCTAGAGTGCATAATATATATTAAGCAATATAACTATTATAAGGCTTATATATTGGAAACCTTACAATATTAAGGTACAAATAGACTTTAACATAGAGTGAATGTAAGGCATACATTCTATAAGAATGTTAAACAATGGCTCTTTTAATGTTAGGGTTTACTTACCATTACTTAATATGTTGTGATTTATAAATAGTATCCTCCAATAATCAAATCACCTTAGAGAGGTCCATAAATGTTAGATCGAGTGGGGAACTAGATTAGTCCCTAAACCAAAATTGGTTATACAACATAGAGGCATATTTTCCCTATAGGTTGCCTAAGTGATTAATATATTATCATAACGAGAATTTGTATACTCATTTTTTAGATGCATTTTTTGATAGTATGGTTAATCATCCTAACCTATACCCAAATAGTCTTTAATATTGATAGTCTATCTATAGAAGAATGAGTAATATTAGTCCTCAATTATGGCTTACAAATTATGATTGATTATCTCCCTCCAACCATGCTTATTATAACCAATAGTCCCCATTTGACTATTGTATATAAGGGAATTATCAAATTTAATGTAATAGTATTTCTCACTCTAGAGAAATAGCAAATGCGAGTGATAACTAGTACAATACCCGATAATTAAAAAATATTGTGATAACTAATGGTTGATATACTATTATGTTTTGGGCCAATCTTATCATAATTTATTTGATTCTCCTATTGAGCTATCGGCGTGCGTATCCTTAATACTTAAGAATGGGACCGATGGTCAATAGATTGTTCCAATATTTTGTAATTTTATTATATGCTCCATCGTATGGTAACTCAACACTAACTGTTTATATGGATCCTCTCTATAACTTGGTTGATGTTATCTCATCATTTTCCTCAATTCTAGTTATGATAAACTTATTAAGGTCAACATCATATAATGGTTTATACCTTTGATATACCAAATATATATATCAATCATTATTTAACATGATAACCATATTAGTATCAATTTAGATGGTCTTAGACCTTATTCCTATATCTAGTTAAATATAGTAGTAACTCCCTTCTTAGTTGTTAATTATGATCTATCCTCATGCTTGGGCAACCTATTAAACATAGGTAACAAACTGTGTGCATTTGGAAGTCTAATGACATAATTGTATCATGTTTAATCATATAATTATGTTATTGGACTTCAATATGCAGATAGTTTGTTACCTATGTTTAATAGGTTGCCCAAGCATGAGGATAGATCATAATTAACAACTAAGACTCCCTACTTGTAAATTATGTCATGTCAATCCCAAAATGGGATAATTGATCCTTAAAGCATATTTGTGCGGATTATATTGCTTATTGAGTAATATAATCCTTAATAATTCCCATTTTGCTTATAGGTAATTCCTACTATAACCCTATAATGCTCAAACTTATATGCCAACTAATGATTAGCAAAATACTACCAAACTAAATTGTATGTAGTCCTAGAATTAAATTGTTTAGAATAGTAAAAAATGGGAGTTTTTAGGATATCATAGCTCATTAGCTATGGTAGATATCTTAATATTCATGGTAACTATACCGAGCGATTACTAAGGAACCCCTTAGGGTAATCATTACCATATTATAGTCGCAGGTGAAGACATATATTAGTTTGTCTAGGGACCCCTTAATTATATGAGATGACACATTTCATACAAATGGTTCTATATGAATTAGCTTAATTATGACTTTAATAAAAAGGATATATGAGCTTGTGTGTTTTCTACCAAAAAATGGGCCAATCCTTATAGCATATCCCTATAATAGGCCGTTGTATAATCTAATAGTCAATCTTAAAATAGATGGAGATTTCTAATGGTATTCTTATATTTGTGATTGTAGGAGAGAAATGGAGATAGCCCATTACTAGCCAATTAGAAGATAAACCGACCTAAATTCATATTATTGTTCTCTGGACAATAATGCTTACTAATACATTATAAACTTAAGTTACATATTCCATGAGTCACCAAAGAGATGAATTCTGTGGTAATATCAAGGCATTTTGATCATAGACCGTACATTACTATTTTCCCCATTAGTGATAGCCCATATCCCATTATTATGATATTAGGTGGACATTAATTTGAAAGTTGATTATAATATACCTTATTCCCGAAATTTATCTTAGTCGAGTTTAATACCCTCTCGTCCTTAGTCAATAATGGATATGAATCTTTCATAAACTAGCATGTTGATATATTCCATTATAAACATTCTTTCCTCATTAGTTTATCACTAACTATAGGCTAATCTTGTATGGGATTAACTTGTACATCTTTTGGCGAATAGGATTATCCAATCATGAGTTTGATACCCTCTTAACAAGATATTAATTGGTCTCATAACAAGGTTGTAATCCTATTCGCCATAATATCCTCTATTATAATGTAGAGAGAGTACATTGTTATCATATATAATAGGTCACCCCTTCTCATAGGCAATTGAATCCCCGTATACTACTTTCACTCTCGTGAACTCTAATAATGTAATATTCAAGCTATACTAATATCAGTTCACTCTAGTTTCATAGTTGCCCGTAATCATACACTATCATCGAGTTAATATAAATGATATAAGATAAACTCCAATAACGTAATATTCGAGCTATAATAATATCAATTCACTCTACTTTCATAGTTGCCCATAATCATACACTCGTTATCTTGTTAATATAAATGATATAAGATAAACTTATTTCTATCAAAGTTCTATTTTACATACCTATTTAAAATAATATTATCGGATGGCTAATTTTATTACAGATTTATTGAGATTATCAATAACCATAGTAACTCTTTATTTGTTCAATCATAGGTGTTAGGGTTGATAGATAAGGATAATTCCTTCTCTCCAGCTTTATAGAAAGTTTAGCAAACTCTATAGATAATATAAAAGGATAAGATAGGATATGAAGACAATATTATTAGTCATCCTCTATGTGAGAGTCATGAGACATATTGGGATATACAAATAGACATAGACTAGTGTCAAAATTCCCCTCCTATAAATAATATAAACTCCGATTAGTAGGTTAAGCTTTTATTAGGTAGTCAATTGTTAAAAGACATTCAGTTAGGAATTTGATAGTCAAGTGAAGAAAGACATGTAAAGGCTAGTGATAATTCACTAGCTTATTTTATTTGTAGGAGGCTCCTCTTTCTAAATATCATCCTTTAACAAGAATACTAGTTTTATAGAGGGGGCTCATTCCTGCAAAGTATTATTAAAATATATTATTTATGTAGGAGGGTCTCTCACTCTAACTATGTTATTAGCTTAGGAGTGCAAAATAATCATGGGCCTCCATCTTTTGACCAGAATATCCTAAGGACTCCAATAATGATGTACACTAATAGATTTATCAAAAGGTATTAATACCCTAGGAGTTAATTATATTCCACTATTGTAAAATGGTGAGAGAGATTATATACTAATGGGGGGATAATTAATCTTATAAATCTCTTTTCCTAATATAATATGAGGATAATATACTATCATATACTCTTCTTTTGGACACAATTTGTTTCCCTAATAGTAAAGTACATACTTGTAATATGGAGGGCAGGCTTACATTAGAAATATAAAAGGTAGGTGCCACTAAACGAAGAGGGGTTATTAAAATGGTATAACCCTATCATATATAAAAATAAACCAATATATCGAGAAGCCATGTTATAGAGTTGTCCAAATTGATCATTAATTGGTTACTCTCAAATTGTAGAGAGAGAGGAAAAGGATAGACTAATTAAGAGGGAGTACGTATATATGATAGGGAGGAACATATATCTTATAGTATTCGGGAATTAAGGACAAAGGCTTATTTGTTCAACTATCATAATTTTGTTTAGAGATTATATATAATAGGGTATTAAAATATGTCTTCCGTGTCTCACTTAGCTAATAATATTTTAAAGGATTTATATATACATGATAACCTTTTTGTTACTAGCAGTCCCTATTTGATAACTACCATACTTGATATACCATCATAATAAAGGGAAATTAATCTTAAGAATGGTTTATTCTGTTTGTTATGGTACTATGGTAAATTGGACCGATGTGGAGCATTAGGGAAAATCGAGCATGATGATATATAGTCAATGATAGAAAATATATCCCCTAAATTGATTAGGATATGATTACACGAGATATATATTGGAATGGAGAGTTAACCGAGCTAAGTTGATTAACTTGCCTCTCCTTCAATGACAAAGGTAATAAGGCCACAACATAGTATTTTAAGAAAAACTTGGTCTAGGAAATAATGAGAGAATATTTATAGAGGAATCAATTGGAAGTCACTTCATTTTGTTGGTCTCAAGGAATTAAGGGAAGAAATCGGTTAAGTGTCTATGGAAAATGTTGATAAGATATATTATGATCGCTCTATTAAATCATCCTTTATATAACCTAGATAATCATCCCCATAATATATAACCTAGCTCTCTAAGAGATTATCATGGTTTGTAGACAAGGTTCCTAAAAGATAGTATTTTGCCTCCAGTTGAGAAATAATTATTGATAGTCAAAACTCAGGAGAAGGGGTTTCTATGGCCCTCGTATTTACGAATAAGTCATGGCCCTAATGAAAAAATAACATAATTCTTCCATTTATATTGGAATATCTCTAATATTTTTGGAGTATATTAACTATATAGTAGGAGAATGACCTAGTTAATATTGATATCGAGTTATCCATATATCCAATCTCTCTCGATAAGGTTTCACACATATACAAAGCTAGACTAGTGGCAAAAGGATATTGTCAAAAGATGTCCATGTTAATCGCATACAAGATTAGCCTACAGTTAGGGATAAACTAATCAAGAGAGAATGTTTATAAATGGAATATATCCAATTTAACAATACACTATAGCCCTGCTCTTGGGTGTCAATGATTAACTATAAAAAATTTTAATTATAAACTATTAACCTGTCTCGCTAGATTATTTTATAATACAAACAATTAGGGTTAGGACCAAATAGGAGGGAAAGATAGAGTAATCTAAGTATCATAGTCCTATTTTCGCTTCTTTGTGAGTTATGAGATTTTGTATAAAACCTCCAAAGGTAGACAGAGTTGGTAAATTATGAGATAGAATAATATCCTTATGATACCAAGATATCCGCCAGTGGAGCTTATGTGTAAAAGTACCACCTATTTTAGTGTTGAAAGGTGGGTAATCTCATACCAATTAAACTAAGTATTATAATTGTACATTAGGAGCAATTCAATAAAAGGGAATGATTGACTTACAAATAAATCGTTCTTACTTATCTATTGGTATACACTTGGAAAATATTAGACTACATCCTTCCCCGATAGAATACTCATAATAAACCTTATAACCAAGTTCAAGATTGGTTATACCAATATATTATATACAATCAAATTCTAACCTAATTATAGGGATATGTTGGCTCCCATTATTAACATTTAATGTACCTAAAATAATAAGGATTTCGAATTGATGCATTAAGCCTACCAATTAAGATCGGACGAGCTAATTATTTAACATTAGTAATATATTATGATTATTAGTCAACCTTTACTATAAACCAATGATTATTTTATATCACCACCCTAATATTAATATAGTCCATAATATTAAAATAAATAATTTCTAACCATATTGATTAAGTTGACGAGTTATTAATGCGGACTATATGAGTGAGCTAGGTAATAATCTCTAATTCACTTAATATCTTTAGAGTCTTATTAACTATTAGAGAGAGAGACGATCCCTATATTTGTACTTATCGGTATTAGCCCATAGTAGATTTGTGTAATGGTTAACCTATCATAATAATCCTTTACTAAGTAATTATTTTAGGCTATAACCCTTTTTATTATCAAGGACTTAGCTTTAGACATAGTTCACGTTTTCTTATGACACTAGATATCTAGGTTTTTATCCAATGTCCGAATAGTGTACACATATTGGTGTAGGTCACCAATTTACTAATTTTGGTGATATGGAGCGAACGGAAAAACTCAAATTATTGTGATAATAGCTATTAGTGCATAAACACGAAGACCAAATCACTCTACCACCACAATTCATCTAAAGGATATTAAGCATTCCAATTCCCAAATTAGTACATTTGTCTCCCTCTCTATCCGAGTGCCCTTATGTTCTTCAATGAATCTAATTAAAGAGAGATGTCTACCAATTATGCACATAGGGACTCTAAAGGGAGGAATGGGTAAGGGTAAACATATGGGCACATAAATATTCCATTGTAGTGATATATCATTAACTTATATAGATTAATATCTCCCTAAGTCAACTCGAAATGGAGTTAATAGGTTGAGAATTCCTCAAAAGCTATTATTATTGGCTATATATAAAAGATCCCTATTTATGTCCCTATTGACATACGAAGATTAGTCTATCAAAAAGTGTCTAGGGAATACCCAATCTATTCACCTATTATTGTTTATCCTATTAGGCTAATATAGCGAATTATTTATAATATCAACTACATGACAAAGTGATAGGGCCATAACACAACCTATTATATTATGTGTTAATAAAGGACCAAATTATATTATGGGGACAAACTCACGATATAAGGTCATAGGGAGGAATAGACTAAACTAACATAGGAAATATTTAAACAATATTGCTTGAATTTAACAAATAATATTAGTGGTCCCTATGCTTGTTCAGTTCTGTAATGGTTTAATTTTGATGTCCAACTATTTATTATCAAGGGAGATTAGTACCTATAATTGTGGTCACCCTCGGTAAGGCTATATTGTTGAAATATAGAGGTAATATTAATATTTTTGGCCATTATATCTCTAGGTTTATATTCCCCATCCAACTTAGCCAAGATAATTATTCGCCTATTTGTAAGTAATGTATGGAACTATTATGTATTTGAGATTATAGTGTTTTGTACTAACACATTGATCTGTATTATCCTTATGCTTAAATATCATTCTTTAAGCAATTCAATATAATGTAATTACACCATGTTTAATTCGAAAGGTAAAACGATAGTAGTCACATATATTCAGTCCCTCAAACCAAAAAAATAAAAATTAAGATCTATCATTGAGAGGAAGTGAATTATTATCACTACGCTAATAGTATCATAAAGGATGATAACTATGGGGCCAGATGAAAGGCATTTTAATGGTGAGGTCCCAATAATTTAGATATTATTGATTCCTCCATAATTATCACCACTCTCTCTCCTAATGTTAAACCCGGCTTGCATTATAAGCCCTATTAATATTTCTTATCGATTAGAAATCTACTAGTGGAAAACCCATTTATTGCAATGTTAATATTATTATAAAGGGTATATAAAAAAGAAAGCTAATTTCAACATGAAAAGGTGATATGATATTCTACTTGAAAGGAGATACCCAAATAACTCCATAATTATATTAATATTAAATTAGGGTAAATAATGAAAGGTGTATATTTAGGCTCAAAAATGAATTTAATTTGGGGTATTAATTTTTAATATAATAATAGTACCCATTAGAGCTAAACTAGCCAAATGTAAAGGAATATTTGATTATCCCCTATTTTGGATAGATAAAAGGAGATGACTGATATATAATAGGCCTCTAATATTTTCCCACTCGTCCGTCTTTAATAGGGTTCTCCTATTCATATATATTAGGTTTAACTAATATGTATCTTGACTTTTTGAGTAATAAGCTATCAATAGCCCATCATAATGGCCTCGTGGCCTAAGTTGTCATATTATGCTTGTATAATAATACTATAGAACCCATAAATCATGAGGAGGGTAGAGGCTATTAAGTTGATAGGGATAACCTCTATATCATATGGTGTTATTTAATTGATGATCGAGTTAACTGACAGTCCCCTAATGGATTTCGTATCATTTCCTCTATTCACTATTAGTAGTCATGTTTTGTCGCACTATAAGGATATTTACCCTTCAACCCCTATTAGTGGAAATTTTCTTATTAACTACAAGGGATAAATATCCATTGGAGCTCAAGGAGAGTTAACTACTATTAATAAAATGGGTATTAGAGAAAATTACATAAATAAACGATCAATTGGCTGATCATGGGATATTACCAATACCATGAAGTTATGTAATAAAGGTAATCAACCCACATAAGTATACAAAAGGATAATTAATTGTCAAAATTTGTCATTTCTCATACCCTATTTATGTTGATATAAAGCAAGTCTCCCTATTTCCCTATCCATTGAAATTTGTCCTATACTCTTCATAAATTATTTACCCTTAAAAATGCTAGGGCTAACTTATACCTAATAATGATGATCAATGAAAACGAGAGATAGAGATAATTTATACCCGAGTGTATAATAGTTTAACTCCTTAATCTATGGCAAACACCCCTTGTAAAAAAAAAGGGATAGGCCTATATTATTCCGCAGTCGCTACCTCTAAATTAATTATTGGGACCTCACCATACTTGTTCATTCATATAGAGTGAACTTAGTGGTTTATCTAGCATGTCAACATGTCTTGATTCTTATGCTACAACCAATATTAGGTAGATCTATTGGTGTACCACAAGGTATCTAATAGTATAATTAGATATATACTTCCATCTCTCCCTCTCTCCTTCACTCCCTCACCCATCCATATTCATGGTGAGAACTCGTTCCATCTACATTCTCAATAGAAAAGAGAGATAGAGATTAAGCCTAGAGATAGGGAGAAAATGAGGGAGAGAGATGAAGAGAAGAAGAGGGAGAGTAGTGATGTCGAGGGAGTGCTTTCGGATAGAAAATTACATGTTTTGGTATCTCTCCATAAATATCATGATTTCTAACACCATGTCATTAATTGTTTAAGTATTATCCCCTATTTTTAGAATGTGGATAATCGGCAAGGAAAGACGTAATTATCTAGTGTCCTTGAATAAGGGATGTGATCCTACATTATGATTAACACACATAAATCGGATATTTTATATGGTTATGTCAAAATATATAAAAGACCAATCGAGCTTATTTAATTTATGATTATGTTGATCATAATAACATTTCAATTGGTGACCTTAGATTAAGGTCGATATGAACAAATACCCTAAAGGATATTAATGAGTTGATTATATAACTATCATGATATCAATATTAATTATAAGAGAGATTATCCCCTCTACTAAGTTTAATAATACTTTTAATGTGCAACTTTGTTGGAGATTATAAGCATATTTAATATGCCAAATATATTAAATGTGAAATTATTACTCTCATATAGAAAATTAATATGTTGATCGTGTACTTCCCTTGACATTAAATTAATTTCTCTTCAATATAATGTAACCTATCATAACCATTCTATTAATATTTTTGGTAGGAGATATAAGATTCCCGACAAGGTACAAGAGTAACATTTTCCTAGATTTGGCCAATTATACCCATAGGGGTACATCATATGCCTATATCCCTTGAAGCTATCTTGGTCCTCATTAAGCTAATATTTTTATCATGAATAGAATAAAATTATTACTCGTTAGGATTTCGATGTACTTGTGAATAGAAGGCATTCCGAGGAAAGAGCCTAAACTATAGATCTTATATATCAAGGATTACCATATACCATACGTTAAAATGTGTGCATGTCAAATAACAATTAGGTTACCATCATATTGGCCTTAATCTTAAGCCTAAAACAATCCTGTAATTGTAACTAATATAGGAGATGGTCCATACAATGGTAATTAAGCAAGTCTCGGTAAACTCATTGAGTACATAATATCGAGGGAATGGTGACTATAATAGTAAGGAAATGAGTCCTATATTAGAGAGACCCTCAAAATTATGAGGTTTGTATGGCTTGTTATTCTCCCTCAAGTGATAATAGTATTATATAGCCAATTATCTTTATGACATAAAGGTCATGACTAGCTTATAGAAACTTATGGGGTAACCTATTAAACAATATTGAGAGTAGGAACAATAGGTAATTGGGTTATATTCTTACCGTGATATTCCAAATAGGATAATGTGTAGTTGACCCTATAGTAATAATAATTGATATAATCATGAGGATAACCTAAGAGAGTATAAAATTTACCATATCTAAGGGTAATTATATTGTTATAGATTAACTTACCTGATCTTAGATAGATATTATCTCCATATGCACCATAAACCATGGGGAGATAAGGGAGTCACTAATATGGTAGTCAATATCGATGATCAATAAATTATCCTTTTAGACAGGACTCTATAAAGTACTCATATAAGAATATTGATTCAATGAATATGATTAGTCATATATGGTAGATGATTGGGTTATTATCGACGAAAATGATAATAAACTAATTATAGTTTAAACACATTATGAGTAGCAATAATGAATATGCCTATTAGTATTAATAGACCTAACACTAGTAAGGTTTACATCATTAATATCTATAACACCCATAAATGGTTGCTCACCAATTTATCCGATTATTAGATATGTTATTAAGGGAATCACTCGGTCTAAAAAGAGATATTCTAATTCCTATTTAGATAAGGCATAGATTCTAACATATTAAGAACTAATCACCCTATAGCTAGGTGATTAAACTAGCTATAAGGTTATAACTATAGCTAGTTTAATCACTTTCTAAATTCTCCCTCTTGATTATTTCTCTCACCTTGAAAATCGCCGATTCATCTACTTGGATAATATTTCTCACAATTTGGTGTATACTCTATTAATATAAACTTAAATGTACTCGATATAATTTAGGGGGACTTAATATTTACAAAGTGGTATGATTAATTAGCTAAATTATTGTATCATATTATGATTTGGCATCATGGATTGGTTATATTATAATAACCGACCACTCCCCTTTTGGCCCTACTACTTAAAAATGGTATAAGAATGTTATGATCTTGTTATTGATATTAAGGTACCCTATTCATCAAAATTATTCTTATAACATTATCCTCCCTAATTAAATGTGCGGAATCATAGTATGCTTTCGGTAGTCCAATCAAATGTAACCTTAAATTTGGGTCCTCTATCCAAAGGACCCAAACACTATCATTTGAATGTTTATCAAAATTTGTTCCCTAGCAAACTATGATTTTAGAGGTATTTCTTCCTAAAATCCTATATACGTATAAACCATAATTTATAGAGGATTTCCCAATAGTAACATTATCCTATTATCGAACTCTCTCTTTGTTTTAATCACCATATGCTATCATTTAAAGCAAGTTCATGGAATAATTAATCTCTATAGTAAAAGTATATGGCCTAACTCCATCAATAAATTGTCCAATTTATCATAATTAGTTAATAATTTCCATATATGACATAATATACCTTATCAAACAACCAATGGTTAATTCAATTGGTAATACCCAACGTCATTCTGTTATCCTACTTAAAGGGGGTCCATATTTCAAAATAGGCATTGAAAATAGATGAGTTTGGACAAATACGCTATATTAATGATAATACCTTCAACTTTATAAATGAAATTATTATATACGGTAGAGAACAATTAACCCTTGTTATGGGTTTAAACTTTAATACTTATTAATAGTCATCTATAATATTGATGATATTAGAATGGGGTATCCTTAAATGGCCTATATAAGAAAGAAAGAGACTAGGTTGGATAGTCATTTAATTATAGACATAAAATAGTTTCCTATAAAACTAGGCGTTTAAGCATAAGGGAGACCTAATTTGGCTTCATAATATCATCTAAAAGTTAGGGCGAGTTTACAATATATAGTTTACTTACAACATAATTTACCAAACATATCAAATTATTGAAGATTAATTAGGGAAGATCATCTAGAAAGGGCATAATATTTGGCACCTTTATAATGGGCTTATTATAGGAATTAGAGGATATAAGTAAAATGTCAGTTACCCTTAAAATACCCTATCAATAAATTTGACTAAATTTATTTCACGATTATAATTTATTAATACTTAGAAATAATTTGGTTATCAATAAAAAAAAATCTAACTAGTGTTATCCTATTGAATGAGGTAATCCTATAGCGCTATATCATGCTCAAGAGTTTTAACTATGGATTTAAAGTATATGAGGGCAATTAACCCGAAACATAGTTAGGTCACCTCTATGCAAAACGGCTATATGATAGTATTATCACTTGAGGGAATTTTGCATATACATGTAAAATAGGTTTATAAGGCACTATAAAGTAATATCAAGGGATATATCCATATGCTAATGTATATCCCTCTAATTTTTCACCAATTTAGGCTTTCCTAGGGCTTCATGAAATATGTATATTTTATAGATTGTTTTACTCGTTATTGGATAAGATGTTAAGAGTAATAGATATTTCATTATTTCCTAAACGTGGTATCTCATTTGAAGAATAGTATTATGGGAATATCGAGCATAATAGAGTTATAAGCATCCTAGCCTATAATTTAAGATTGAGCATAAATGACATTAACGATGTAATAATTTGACAAAAATTATTGGCACTAATATGTCTACATTTGAGGATTACTCATTTAGATGACCATAATCCGGTATACATACTATTATATATAGATAATCTCCTAATGCTTAGGTCCAACTTTCTCAAATGTTAACCCAACCCTAAGTTAAGGATATTTACATATCTATTGCATTTGTAGTTTATAACCCAATTATACATATGGTAGGGGCCACCTACTAATTCATATTGATCTATTAATAAGTTTTAATATGGTATTTAGTACATGTAGTCATATAATAGGATATAATCCGCCTTTATTGAATATCGTTGGGGAGATATAATGAATAACCAAGTATATTTGTATATAATAATTACATAGGGCTATTAATATAGGGATTCTATAACTATCGAAAACCCCAAGTCATTAGGTAGAATTCTCCATGTATCTATGCATATGATAAATTGGTAAGGAGGAAACCTTACTAGGAAGAGTTATGTAACTAGGAATATTAAGGTATATCCTTATCATAAATTAATCAATTAGATATGATTGAATAGGATATTTACAAATAATATGTTATATTTGTTTCTCCTTATAATAAGATTTATCGCTCAAATGATCAAAGAGGATCATTACAGAGGAGTACTTATATATCTCGATAGTAGGGGATTAGGATATATGTACTTTGGGTTATATTCATAGGTTATGCATTTGTAATAGCTTGTAGATACTAATAGTGATAATAGTCCATCAATAAGGTAACCCCTATTCTATTAAGGGAACAAACATAAGATCATTAGGACTATAAAATTTTGACCATATTATACCATTTGTTTCCTATATATATATATATATACATCTTTTAATTCGATGTCGGACACCTTTGCTCGGTTATAACCAATCTCTCGCAAAAGGAATACATTAACATGAAATTTCAACCTTTAAATAACTTAATAAACATTCATCTTATAATTTCGAAATGAATTAGAGGTTCACTCTATATTACACCATAATGGTATTAAATCTTTTGCTGATATACCATTATTGAGATACTTTCCCTAACATAGCCGAAAAGAGATAATGTGTATATGGGATACTTAAAGAAATGATACCCATCTTATAAGGATGGGTATCAATGAGTATTTTACTATATATAGGCCATACTTATAGGATATACGATAAGTCGATATTATAGAATAGTATCTCTATGTTAGTTATAAGTTGATATCATGTAATTAACTTGAAACATAGTTAGGTCACCCCTATGCAAAATGACTATATAATACTATTATCACTTGAGGGAATCTTGCATATACATATTAAATAAGGTTATAGGGCACTATAAAGTAATATCAAAGGATATATCCATATGCTAATGCATAGCCCTCTAATTTGTAGCCAATTTAGACTTTCCTAGGGCTTCATGAAATATGTATATTTTGTAGATTGTTTTACTCGTTAGTTGGATAAGATATTAAGGATAATAGACATTTCATTATTTCCTAAATGAGGTATCTCATTTTAAGAATAGTATTATAGAAATATCGAGCATAATAGAGTTATAGGCTTCCTAGCCTATAATTTAAGATTGAGCATAAATGACATTAATGATGTAATAATTTGAGAAAAATTATTGGCACTAATATGGCACTCTTTATATGAGAAATTTGAGGATTAGTCATTTAGATGACCATAATCTCGTATACATACTATTGCTTTGTAGATAATCTCTAAATGCGTAGGTCCAATTTTCTCAAATGTTAACTCAACCCTAAGATAAGGATATTCACACATCTATTGCATTTGCAGTTTATACCCTAATTGTAAATATGGTAGAGGCCACCATTAATTCATATTGATCGATTAATAAGTTTTACTATGGTCATTTAGTATATGGAGTCATATAGCAAGATATAATCCACCTTTATTTAATATTGTTAGGGAGATATAATGATTGCATAAGGCTATTAATATAGGGATTCTATATATGTGAAAAAACCGAAGTGATTGGGCAAAATTCTCCATGTATGTATTGATGTGATAAATTGGTAAGGAGGAAACCTTACTAGAAAGAGTTATGTATCTAGGAATATTAAGGTATATCCTTATCATATATTAATCAATTAGATATGATTGAATAGGATATTTATGAATAATATACTATATCCGTTTCTCCTTATAATCAGATTTATCACTCAAATGATCAAAGAGGATCTATTATAAAGGAGTACTTATATATCACGATAGTAAGGGATTCGGATATATATAGTTTGGGTTATATTCAAAGGTTATGCATTTGCAATAGCTTGTAGATACTAATAGTGATAATAGTGCATCAATAAGGTAACCCCTATTCTATTACAGGGGGAACAAACGTAACATCATTAGGGATGTAAAATATTTGACCATATTATACCATTTGTTTCCAATATATATCTTATAATTCCTAAGTCGGACACCATTGCCCGAGTTACAACCAATCTCTCTCAAAAGGAATATATTAACATGACATTTTAGCCTTTAAATAACTTAATAAACATTCATCTTATAATTTTGAAATGAATTAAAAGTTCACTCTATATTACACCATAATGGTATAAAGTCTTTTGCTGATATACCATTATTGAGATACTTAGGCCTAACATAACAAGAAAGGGATAATGTGTATATGGGATACTTAAAGAAATGATAACCATCTTATAAGGATGGGTATCAATGAGTGATTTTACAAGATATAGGCCACACTTATAAGACATATGGTAAGTTGATATTATAGAAGAGTAGTATCTCTATGTTAGGTATAAGTTGATATCATGTAAGAGTAGTATCTACTATGTTATGAGGATCTACTTTAATATGGATACTATTTGTTCCTTAGATGACCAACATTCTCCCTCTCTTTCATTAGGCCTTGAGTTATACAATTGTCATGTAAACACGAAGGACTAGTTATCACTACTAGTAGGTTTGTTCCTCCATATGGGAACCATCATCAACTTGATTTTATAAATAGGATATCTCATTAGGAGTTAATTATATTGATGCACATATCATATAAAAGACATCCTCAATGTGAATATAAGTATACTAGTAATGAAGTGGCTAATATTTATAATACAATGATAGCTATAATTTGTTAACCACCCTATGGAGATATTCTTGATATTCATCATATGCTCTTTTTAAATTTAAGGTTCTATTTACGTACGGTGATGGACTACTCATTATACACCAATACTATGTAATTGCCCATAACTAAATAGGAGTTCTATTTCCACCTTAAACAAAATGGGGTGAAACTATCATAACCTATATAGTTGGCCCTAGGATTAATAGATTATTAGGATGATTAAGTAAATAAGGGTTAATACTAACATGAAATAGGTAGATTTTTCCTACTTTTAAAATAATTTTCTCTGTAATAGTACTTATTTGATTAACATTATCTCGAATATTCTCTCATTGATACCATATCATCCTATATAGAGTATTAAGGCTTATAACTAGCCTTAATATGCTTAATAGGTTGCCCCATTTTCAATATAGTCTGTCATTTTCAACATGGTCCCTTAAGAGACAATACTTAATGGTGGATCAGTTTCATGAAGTCATCTCTATATAATTTTGTTATGGAATTTAGGTAGATAAGATCCCTTGGGGTATTATAAGGATCCTATCATAAACCTATGTTAACTAGTATCTTTATGAGAGAATAGATTGGAGAATATCAATTAGCTATACACTAAAAAAATCAATAGAAGACCAGTTTAATGAAGTAAACTGTGGTTATATTATGTTAATAGTATGGTAATTTATTATCAATTAGATGGCATAATTTTTTGGCTATATCAAGAGAGAGTGACATATTACTCCATTGTGAGAATAGGCTCTATAACTCTCATACTACACGATTGCTAGTACAAATAAAGTCTATATATAATTTTATGATATGGCCAATTAACTACTATTGGGATATGATAATAGATCCATAACTTTGGTGCCTATACAACATGATTTTGGTCACATAGATCCTAAGAGTTACCAAAATATCATATATGTACTAATACATTACTCTTTCATGGGCATATATTAATATGGAGCTTGATTTCTTAGCCCTCCTATATATCAAATAGAGATAGATAGGTAATATCCAAAGGGTTACATTATTAATCCATAGTTAGCCAAATCTATGTAATATTAGGATTGAAGAGACCTAGGATTGATATAAGGAGATGGAAAACATCGAGAGGGATTATAATATGATAATCCCAATTGGTTAGTCCATTCTATTCCCTCTTAAAAACTCTAATGAATTCTAGATATCCCTGATCATTGTACAATTAATCCTAGGTAATGTTTAATGTATCAATGTTCTAAGGCTATTAATCAAACTCTCTTATATTTTTTAACTATAACATGATAAAGGCACCATGTTGGTACCTATTCGTTTTTAAACTCTATATTATTGACTTAAGGCTATCATGAATAATAGATCATTGTGGAAGAAAGGTTAAACCTAATATATTTAGGATACATGATTCTAATTAGGTTGTTATATAATTATTTGATGAAGATCGAAGATAAGATATCCTCGATGAACAATATGGAGGAATACCTTATGTCTATGAACATGTTTCAATATATGAGCAATTGTTCTTTGTCATGATATGTGTAACCAATAACGAAGTCGCCTATTCTAGGCTATTTTGAAGTATAAGGAAGATATTTCTCCTTCTATATATATCTTAACTTCTCTAATTAAGTAGGCCCTATCATGAGTATATTATGGTTCAACTATTCGAGCCGGATTAACATAGGAAAGCAAATTAACTAACCCATAAATAGTTAATTCGGGTAGATGAGATGACATGGGATAACATTGGTTGTCACAACCTTAGCCATACATAATATAATTAAGGTTAGTTAATTGGCATAGTCAAATAGGGGAAATTTACATTATTTCGTGATCATATACTATATAGAAAGGAAAGATTGGTTGGCCATACGCATAGACTATGAGTATAAATATATGCATAATTATGTAGAATGGATTTGCTAAAAAATATTAATCATGTCATACATTATGAATGTATTAGTAAAATATGGAGAGTTGTTGGTTCACAATATTAACCTCATTTTAGTATATGTGTATGATTAGGTAATAATATATTACCAAGAGAAATATTACTCCAATAATTGATAAATCCTATTGATGACCCTATTAGGACATGGAAGGTGAATTACCATAGGTCCCTCTATTATATGACCATAGTAACCCCCTAAATCTACCATAATTTAGGTAGTTCTTTAAATATCCCCATGGTTAAATAGCTATATCAATTATGATAATTATAAATATATGTAACACTCTTTTATTAAATGAATTAGGAGGACTCATCATAATTAAGATAAGTGATTTATTATAGAATCTATTGGTATTTATAGTTGATCACCAAGAGTATATTAAATATATGATGGCATTAATAGAATGTGATTACTCTATTCATATAAGGATAAATTAGAAAAAATTATAGTTGATGACAATCAATGAACTCAATAACTACCATAATTGAACTTAGATGGAAAGCATTTTAGGGGCTAACTATTGCCATCATAATAGTATAGGTGGACATAAATATTGAACTAACGCATTACCTTTGATGGGGTAATCTTATTGTAAATATTAGAGTCTTGACATAACTATATTGGTTAGAGATAGGACATAAAAATTTATTAATATTATGTTTATAATATTAAGAATATACTATCAATGGGAAGTCTACCTAGTAATGTTCATAATACATTAAATATGTGAATGATCCATAATCTCCTTAACACTTATAAGGGTAAACATGTATATTTAACCAATATATGAAAACACCTAGAAGATTATAAGTTATAATATTCATAATTATATGGTTAAAAAAATGAGCATCCTCTAATAAGGGATCTATGTATGTGTTGGTCCATTATATCAATTAGAGAGATGTAATAGGTAATAACTCATAGGGAGAATGGGATTGATATGGTAATTATCAAGATTATTATACGATGTTTCATATTTAGTTCCCCTATATGTTTCATATTATTACCCTCTAGTACTCTCTTGAAGAGGATGCCCGTTTATGGAATTATAGTTAAGGTAGGGAGAATGGGACCCTTATCTATGAATTAGATTAGACACCATATATAGGAGAACTAAATATGAAACATAGTATGATAATCTTGATAATTACCATATCAATCTCATTCTCCCTATGAGTCATTATATATTATGTCTCTCTAATTGTTATAATGGACCAACACATACCTATCCCTTATTTGAGGATGCTCATTTTTTTAACCATATAATTATGAATATTATAACTATTAATATCGGGTGATTACACCTAGTCTTATGTAAGAAGGGATTATAGATAACGTTAGTACCTAATTAGGTCTATGATAGAACATATACTTTAGGTATGACCATATGGTGTCTAAACAAGCCGATTAGAGGAGACAATAAGTAAATGGATAGTATTGTGCGCACTTAATATTAGGGCTAATGTACACTAACAAATATATACCTCCTAAGAAATATTTATAGGTTATCAAGTTGATTCGCTATAATCATAAATAGTAGGTAAACTATTATTAATACTCGTTATATATCTAATGTTCAATAGTATTAGAGGTCCAAGTAGTATAGGCATAATAATCCCTCATGACGTTCCATGAATTTATCATATTATTATCTAATATGATAATAACTTAGATACGAAGGGTTATTTTAATTATCGGATAACATATAGTTAGAATCTACATTACTAATACTCTAGGTAGCCCTAGTTGGTAATCTTAAGTCCCTCAATGTTAAGAGGGATCGTCAACACATTAGGCTAAAAATACCTCCTCTAACCTAATATGGAGTATCCACTTTAAGGAGAACTATTGCATAAGTAATTGTTTACTATCGGACACTAGCCTAACATAAATTATACTAAGCCAAGATTATGAGTTAGCATATATCTCTTGATATAGCCCAACTTATAGGGTATATAACCTCTTATCATATTGAGGGACTTAAGATTACCAAATATGGTATTCACAATGATAATTGTTATAGGATGATCAAGATTAATACTAGGATGACCCATTACTTTTGGTTTAAAATATTTATTATAAGCCAAGATTCAATTTTGATAATATATTGATATCAAGTATAGTATCCCCTATAATGGGTATAACATCTAAACTTTTTGATTAGTAAATATAACCTATGTATGGAATGACTATCTAACCTTTTATCTTCTCTACCAATCATAATTAAATATATAGCTCTATATAATATAGTTTACCAACCTTAAATAGTATAATATGATGGGCTATTGAAAATTGAATAAATTTAGAGGTATTTGGTATGTAATGTCATCGATCCATAAATAGAATAACCTAATGAGATGTATGACCACCTAGTATCATTATAGAATGATAGATTTGGAATAAATAAGGTTTGTACTATTCCATTGACTAAACCAAATAGTATACCAATATTAGTGAAATGTTTGTTAGGATTATATAACTAGGATAACACTATTTAAAGGATATTATAATATAGAGGTAAATATGGATATACTATTTGCTTATTAAGGGGATAAATCTAATACAATAAACATATTGATCTCTCTCTAGTTGTGATGTACAACTCTTTATGTCGATTAGTATATTTATAGGGAAAGGTGCCAAATATTTGATAGACTAATATTTCACTTGATGGCTTATTAGTGGTTCATAAAGTATGGATATTGAAATTGTATTCTCTCCTAATCGTCTATTGTTTATAATAGTATCCTTGTATATGGGGCCAGTCTCCCTTTGTGATGGTTGAAGGATTTATTTCAATAAATTCTTCCTAACCTTATATGATAAATACCTATTTAGCAATAAAGATGGGATAAATAAGTGTCATGATTGTTTATTAGTTACCAATGGTTGAGATATATGGTAGGCATGAGAGATCTATCATTTAAAGATTAAGCCAATATCAGCCCAATCATTGATATAATTTCTCCCTCACTTAAATCTTTCATTTAAGAGGACCTTTATATATCTATAAATTAGAAATCTTTTCTAATATCAATATCTCCTTTTATAACCAAATCTAGTTTGGAATTATTACCGTATAGTCATGAGACTACTACTTAACCGGAATTAAACTGAGATCATGTAGTTTGATATCTATACAAGGGCATGATATATTTTCATGATTATAATTTAAAGAGTGTAGAGAGTTATAGGAAAAGAATGTGCAATTTATCAAATAGCGTGTGCTCTTATCTAACTCCTTTAGCATATAAGGAATGACCAAAAGTTCATTAACATTAATTGTTACGCCCTCATATTATAAGCTTAGATCAAAAGTACACACTATAGATAGTGAGTAATACTATTAATAGTGAATCATATTAATACTCATATTATGGTCACTTATTTCAAATTTTAGTATTGCCTATGGTTTAAGAGGACCTTACATCATATGATATAGCTATTGGGTCATTTTAGTACTACCTATGGTTTAGGAGGTATAATAACTTACAATATTTATCAAATTAGAATTTCATACATTATGAATGCATCCTACTATCCGTTAGTCTAGGTTATATTTGGGGATAAAATATTCGTTTGCTAAGCACACAATGAGTCATATAGAGATTAGTATTAATAATGCTTAATAATTATTTCTACTAAGATAAAGGGTGTAATCATAAGGGAGCATTAGTTAGAGGTACTATTCCTTACTCGGGGGATAATAAACGAGTTATAAACGGGTTGACTTAGCTTCATAAGTGAGTATTTAGGTTCTCGCATCGAGTATAATTAGAGAGCTAGGATACATGTAGCTTGTTTAAATGTAGGATAATATATTATGATGAATGTCTCTAGCCCAATTTATATTTACTTAATAATTATAAATATTTAAATGATGCTTATGACTCTAAGGACCATTTGAATACTAAGAGATGCGTAATACAAAAGGGTTTACTCCTAGCTCACTTAAACGTGATTAATCTCTAAAGGTATAGATAATTGGTGATTATGGGTATTCAAGTAATTGGGCTAATAGAAATAATGAAGACTTATGTATGTTAATACTAGTGAATATAGTATTATACTCAATCTTATAGGAATATAACTTATTAATAGATTATTCGAATAAACCTAATGGAGACATTATCGTAAGATTGAGCTAGGTAGGCCACTAGTATAATGGGTGGATTGGTACAGTATGGGCCACCTAGGATGACATTACTTTTGTTCGATAATTAGGGAAGTTTATAATAGGAAGATGCCCTTAACATCTATAGTTGATCCCTCCATTAAATAATTTATGTCCTTAAGGTAATATTCATCGTGTATATATATAGGGATCTATCATATAAATGGAGTAGCATTTAGTTGCTACATTGTCATTCTCCAATGTAGCATAATAGTTTAATAATACTATCATAGTAATAGGGATTGATCCATAATTAAGGTATGTGCTATTTAGAGAAAACTATTATTTGGGTAATAATTAGATAAGCCTATTTTAATGCATAAATTATATATCTTATCCACTTTATCCATTACCTAGGTGTTTTAATTTAGGATTACATAGAAATAAGGAGAAGGTAGAAAATAGTATTTCCCCTACTACTTATAGCATTTATGATTAATCACTTTAGGTTAGGGAGTATTTCTATAGCTACTTACCTTAATTATAGATCAATCCCTATTACTATGATATTGAAACATCAAAACAGTGTTCAATGTATTATGTATATTCCACTTATTTATGTGTATATTATATACCTCTAGAATATATAAGTTAGGGATTGAGTATTAATGGATAACATTGGGAGTATGACATAATATCTTATGATATGCACATTGGAGATCAATGAATATATTAGAGTTTTGATATTTAATGTCTACCTCATAACCTTACCAAATCCATTAGTCCATTATTCCTATTGTTTCAATACCAAATGAATCAATATTAATAAATTATGGAAATGTAGCTATCAATTCTCTAATTCATGCATATAAGATGAGTATTTATAAAAACCCATGGTTAGGCATACAACCATATAATTCAACGGACTCTTTCTAGGACTCGATTAAAAGTTTCTAGCCTAATTGATAAGAGAGATGACAGTTAGTCATTTCCCTTGGTCATATATGGTATATTAATACCTAATAGAGATAGGTATATTACCGTGTGATAACCGATTTTACCAAGTATGATTACATTGGTTACTCCAATAGTTAATCATGGGGCCTTAATAAATCTTGACTATCAACCATACTAGTAATCCGAGCTAATTATAGATATGAGTATTAATAAGGATATGCCTAGGTTAATGATTGAACCTTGGGCTATAGGAATATTAACTAATTATGCCATTGTGACTACAATTAATTGTTTTATCAAAAGAAATAGCCATGGTCCCCTAATTATCATGAATACTCTTTTTATAGGCAATGGTCTAATTACATTAACTAATTAGATTAGCCACCATATAGGGGAACTAAATATGAAACATGGTTTAATAATCTTGATAATTATGCCCTAATTATGTATTATCCTATCTTAACTTCTCCACTTAACCCTCTTTTTGTTATTAGTTACATTTTGCTACAAGGTGCTCATTGTTCAACAATAATAGTACGTGCAATATTAACCTCATTATCATATAAGTTGATATATGATAATTTACCCATTAAATATCCTCATTCTTGAAAGTAATCCCAATAAAGAGGACCATAATATAAGAATTTAAAATACCATAGGTGCCTAGAAATCCTCATCTAAATAGAGTTTATGACCATATAACTAGAGAATGGATACATCATGTTGGAATATTAATTGGACCATGTATAGTATTTGTACCTATAGATAACTTCTACTCATGATGTATACTAATATGTCAATTTGTTAGTATACATTAGGCCTAATATTAAGTGGGCATGATATATCCGGCCATAGGAGACTAGGGTTTATATAGGATATTGTACTCTAATAAGCTATAATCATCTCCTCCCTCTAGTATTAATAGATTATGTCTTTAACTATTAGTATAAGCATATGATACTGGGAGATTAAGCATAGAAGATTAGACATTCTAGGCCATATTATAAATCCTTGTTATAGTTAACTATTCATAAATTTTATTAATAGTCAGCCCTCCTCTTTTGTTCTATACATTTTATTAATAGTCACCCATCTCCCCTCTTGTTCTCTCCTTAACGTAGATTAAAAACTCGTATTTCCCTTAATTTAATGTCTCTTTAATTAAGTTCAAATAACCAATAGGTTTTCCCACTTAATAGAGTAATGGGTCCTCAAATTAGTATCCCATATATACCCTTAGGGTATATATGGGATATTAATAGTCCCGTACATAGTGTATTAACTATCATTCGAAATATTTAGTTATTCATATAATTACTACATTTACACTTATGAACAAGATGGTTATTTCATATAATTGGAATAATCAAGCCTACTCTATAATATCAATAATCCTCATAAAGATCTTATATCCAAGTGATCTTACATCCAAGTGACCATATATTTGACTTCGTATTAAATAGTCTATGTTATCAAGCATATGATACTCGGAGATCATTAGGCCTTTAGGCCAAGGGATTAAACCCAAGTAATAATCGTTATTGCATATAAATTGTATACGACTAGTTGAATTTGATGAGGTTTCATAATAATATTATGTTTGTTCCTCAAATTATAATGGAGATATATAACCAGTTGATTAATTAGAGATATTTAATAACAACTATCATTGTTACTAGAGTATTATTATAGTGAAAGGGTAAATAGGTTAATAACATGGCTAATAGAGGATTCTATTAATAATCAATTGGTTTTATCCCTCCATTCTAATTCGATCAATTATAATCGTTATATAGATTATAAAACCTAGTTATATATTGCTAACGTAATATCTCCATATAGGTGGACCATGATTACCAAATGCTAAAATAGATTATATTATGGGAACAAACATAGTTGGTCATTATTCATGTAGCCTATACACCTATAATTACTAAGGGGATTAACTCCATGTATTCTCATTTAACTATCATTCCCGACTTGATAAGGATGGCCTAATAAATGATAGATATATTATTCTAATTTTCCATTAATCTCTAATTGTATAACCCTATCCGTTTCACTATATTAATCCTCACTATTAATTTGTGTAGCATATTTATGGTGATTAATTGGTAAAATTGATACCCTCTATAGCATATTTTCTAAATTGGGTTGCTATATGATGCATTGGTAGAGAGTGTGGTGCCTTTATATGAATACGACAATAACTCCATGAGTGCTTCCCTCATTATTAACAATATAAGGGAGCATATAGATATCTCCTTGGATATTAAGGTATATAATGGTTCCCATAAGAGATAGTCAACACTAATATTTAGGGACACCCCTATGTTCGTCTAATTGTAGCTAAATTATAACATTTTATCTAAGGATGTGGTCTAAGTAATCTTACCGAGTCCTTAGTTTACCATTAATTGGTAACTACCTAATGATAAAATCAAATAGGACCATCAAGTCTATCCAATGATTATCAAATATAATCCTAATACCCATTAGAATAGTTATCATAACCATATATTAGTGTCCTGTTCTATTTAAGTTATTATATTACCCTTTTAACTCTATCATAATTGGATCGACTATGATATTAATCGTTGGGAACTAATTTAAACATCGATGGGACAGATTGGGTAACTAAACCTAAATATGTATACAAATTATCCTTATGTTGATTATATTATGCCCTATCCACCCATAATACCATAGTATTTATCTAAGGTATACTCTACTATGGGTGTAAATTACCTATAGAAAGAGAAAATTTACTAAAATTGATGGGCATATCCTATTATTAACTAGGTGGTTAGCACATTGTTCTTCTTATATTAGGCCCTTATCCCATCAAGAAATATTTGGAGTAATTTACATACAGTCTAATTAGTATATTCTTATAAACATACGAATAAATACTAAAATATACTAGATTATGTTATCACTTCGCCGTGCATAGATTCTAGTATTAGCCTATTTACAGGATTAGAGAGAAATATAATAAAATAAAGTATAATAGACCCCAGTTATATAATTAACTAATATATAAGGTGAATATATGGCGAGTAGATTAATTGGTATATTCTCATGATATATTTAGGTGATATAAAATCATAACAGTTTAGGTTACCAATATAGGCCTATATTAGGTTTTCCGATGCTATCGAAAAACCCTAATACTCGTTTTATCATCCCGGTCAATATTTAGTACAATCTAGGTATATGGCTTAGTCCCAATACTTAATTATATTTATAATTATTATCAATCTCCCAATCAAACCATCCAATTTTGCCAAGGAGTCAAATGTTTCATATTGCCATCCAAGTGATAATATAAGATGATCACCTACTTAATCCTTGGTAATATACCCAACTAATTAGGTATCTATCCTAGTCTTAATCAAAAGAGGGTTAATCCCTACCTTAATTGTTTCAATGATTATTTGTACCAAGACCTATTTACAACCATTTTTTAGGATTATTATTATCCTAAAGATAGGGTGATCCATTAATATCTAACAATTTACCATTGGTGATAACCATTAATCAATTCTAAAGGTAGTATCTTATACTATCAAATTTTGGAAAATATTATCTTATCAAGGGATGCTATATAATATTCAAGTAGGTAGGTACAATATTAAAAATTAGTATCATGGCTATAGGGATAAATGCTAAAATAAAGGTATTGTCGGGGATATAGGATATATAGCTTGTTAATAGTAATGATTAACCTTTATCGGAGCATTACCATCTATTTTAGAGTCCCATTCCCCAAAATAGACTAGGGATAACTATGATATTTGTACTATATTAGTGCAAATAATCTACCGGATATAGATCCTCAATAATCATTAGGATTCCTAATATCCGGTCAAATTTAATGCCTAACATCGTAGTTATATTTAATTATATTATGGACCTTAGTTGTATATCCTAAGTGTATCCCTAAGTGGAAGATAACCACTAAGATAATGATACAATTCATAGTGATAACCCCTTATATCATCTATATCGGGTTACAATCAAGATAATATCACTCAATTCATAGTGATAACGGATGGAGTGAGATAATTAAGGATGCGTCATTTTAAATGACGAATTTACAAAGATTGATTGATACTAGGGTATATATTACATTTTATCTATGAATAGATGATTGGATCTGACTAAATTAATAATAATGTTCTTTTTTTAGTATTATAATATAACATACTAATACCTTTGTTAATTACCTTAGAATTATCATTGTACAACGAGCATTAATATCCACTTATTGCCACTATAGACTAATGGTCCCAATTTCATACTATTGAATGTATCCGAATATTAATTAGTATACACTACTACCGAGTGTTCCCCATTAGATTCTCTTATAATAGCCATGTGATTATTAATAGAGGGATTCTTGTTAACCCTAAAGATTGTATTGTTCATAAAGATCATGTACTAAAATAATCAAATGGAGGTACTACCCGATAAATGTATACCCAAATATAGTCTTAATGATCACGTATATATATTCGCATAGGGTTATTTATTATGAATATTATGCCATTATAGGTAAATCTATCCACCTAATTATAGCGTATATTTAATAAACCTGATTATTAGGTATCCTATATTGATATGGTATCCCTATACTATTTTTTAGGCATTATATTAATGGATCACTCCCTAGGGTTATATGATAAATACTCAAATTAGTCTATATCCTTTTAAACTTGTAAGGTACTTCACGATGTTTAATAGTCGCTCTATATTGGGACTAGAATGATTAATTTTAAAGGATGATTATATGAAAAAATCTTATATGGTCAAAATTTCCCAATTGTGATTAATAAAAAATATTAACCCTAGGTATGATTTGTAACCCCTGTGAAATTTTTACACATGTTAAAATGTTTCTAAATATTTTTATATGGAGTATAAGTAATAGTATGGATGGGTTTAAAAGAAATTTTTTTATGACGGTATGTTCGACGATTACATCGAAAATAACGGGAGGAAACATTTTGGATAATTTAGGTACTTATCCTTTGGGGTATTTCTAAGTGTTTGGAATGCATGATAATGATAAGAAATTTATTATATAATTTTAGGAACATGGGGATTTTATTTGGGAAAATTTTCGAATTTATTAAAAGAAACTTTTCGAAACGTAGAGCTAGATTTTGTCCGAAGTTTGCATGATTTATTTGAGAACCTTAGAGTGATTTTTGGATAACTCTCAAAGAATAAAAGTTGTTTCTCTATGCGTCTAATATCCCTCTATAAACTTTTGTGAGTTTTAGATCTTTATATAAAAAGTTATTTCTATTTTGGTATAGATGGTTTAGGATGCACCACTACTGGATTTTTTTTTTTTTTATGGAAAGAAATTTCGAAATATTGGGAGAAAATAAGATGTTTGGTTGCTTAAAATAAGTTAATTAGGGATTTAGTTAGTATAATGACTTATTTAGGACACCTAAGACTTGCATTAAATGAGTCAAAGCCAACTCACTCTTGTCCTTTATTCAAACCAACCGACTTTGCCTTCCAAGTTTCCTCCACTTTACACTTTGCCTAGTTAAATTTTAACACTTGTGATATAAATAAATGAGAGGAGAAAAGGTGGGTATATAAGGGAAAGAGAGGGTTAAATGGATGCCATTTTTTAGGCCAAAAACCGTAGCTCTTCCAGAATTAAAAGAGAAGCCAAATTGAAGAGAGAAAAAGGCAAAAAGAGAGAAAGAAAGAAAAGAGAAAAAGAAATGGAAAAAGGGAAGGAAAAACTACCAAATATTTTAAGGAAGCATAAATCATTTTAAGTAGGTTTTCATTTGAGCATCATATTATGCTTTAAGTTTCATTTCATGTATTTAAATTATGAGTTGATTTGAGTTATTTCCATGTCTTGAAGTTCAAACCATGTAATATGTTGTTTTGGTGGTTTATGATGGTTATATGCTTGATGCTTGGGAGGAATCCATGTATGGATGCCTTGTGGTGATAATTTATGATGTTTTGCTATTTTTAAAAATGTCCATGTATGTGTTGATGGGTTGGATTAGACTTGGACTAAATATAAATGAAAAAAACCATGTTTAAAGTTGATTTGGAAAGATCTAATAAATTGGTGTTCATGAGGAGTAAATTCTGTCCGAACTTTGGGATGCATGTTCAAGGACTTTAGGTCGATTGTTAGGTAAAACTTAAGGAATAAAAGTTGTTCATCTATGTTGCAACTAACGTCCCTTAAAATTTCTTGGTCATTGGATTCGTTTACAAAGATTTATATTTGATTTAGTACGGATAGCTCTAGATAAACTACTACTCGGGCAGATTGCTCCCAAAGTTTCAAAATTTTATAATAAATTGTCTACTTAGTATTTCTACCTAATTTTTAGATATGTTATTGAATAAATATATCTAGTATTTAAAATAAAATAGGTAAGATTTAATTATGTTCAGAAGTTAGAAAATTACTTACTCGATTAGAGGTTGTTCGATGGTAAACCCTAAAACCCAATAATTAGACTTGGACAAAATTTATGGGTGTAGATAAAATAAATGGAATTGGATAAAGTCAATGGACATAGGATTAAGTTAATAAATTTGGATAAATTTAATGGGCCCAGAATAATAAAAATGGGTTTGGAATAAAATAAGTGGACTTAGATAGAAATAAAAGGGATTTGAAAATTCTAAAGAAAATTTATTCTTTTAGAGAGGAAATAAGGCAAAGACTTAGACCTTCTTTTAAATATTAATGAAACCAATGAAAAATAATTAATGAGTGGAGGTTATGTTCCCGCTATAAGTACCGGGATTGGTATATGAGCAATGAGTGAATTCCGAGTGTTGGTTAGACCGTGAGTATGGTTTGAGAAAGAAGGGTTGGTACCCTATTTTGGTTGAATAAGATTAAACATGTCATCACGTGCATCACGTACATTGAGGGTAGAATAAATTGATAAAAACTCATTGAGTCATGAAATGACACGGTCCGGTAACCGAATTGAGTGGAATGGGTAACGACGAAGGAATCCATAGTGCGAGCTCTATTTACTAACACCATTAAGTGAGGGATAATTTCGTTTACTATGTGTTACAACGAGGGATAATTCCATTGTGAGCAGTAGGTGATATTGAGATCATCGAGAAAGAGTAATAGAGTAGTAGGTGATAACATGATCACCGAGAGATAGAATGCATGGATTTGCGGATACCTGTGGTACCGGATTAAAATGGATGAAAATGTGGGAAACGAATAGCATTGCATTACACATGCATCACCCTACTTACCGAGATTTGGCTCATTCGTTATTGTATTTGTGTGTTATTCGAGCAAGGACAAAGTTAAGTTGATCGAGGATGCTATTGGTTCTCGCTAAAAGAGGCTCATGTGTTACTCATAAAAATAAGAATATCTTTTGTGTCATTAAAAAGGGGTATGGGCCTAATTTGTAAATTTTTAGGCATTTTGAGTATTTTGTAAATTATAGAACTATCCGTAATAATGGTTGTAAATCATATCGTACGCTACCCATGGTTTAGTTATCGATGTATTTTGTTGTGTATGATGGAGGAAGTAGGGGACTTAGTCCCAACAGAGTGTGTCAAGTTGGTCACGCTTGTTTGGTAATAGGCAAGGGAGTCGGGGGCATCACATTTAGTGGTATCGAGCTATGGTCTAGGTAATTGGGTAGAACCTTAAGTGTCACCCGAGCCCGAGAACCGGTGTGCTACTCGACAAGTAACAATTTGATTTCTGAATTTTTTTCTTGAATGATTATTATATGTTTTTCATGCTTGGTATTTAATGATGTTCTAGAAATGTTAATGCTAATAATTATTGTTGTTGCGGATGCCATATTTATTTCGCACACCCTGCGTTCCTAGGATGCGCCAATAGGGAGCCACCTTAGCCGACTATTGGGCCGAGCTAAATAGCCTAATTATGGCCCTCGATCATGATATAGTAGCCCACGTCACTCGTGTGCATGAACCGATTCGATGAATAACATTCGCCGATGCTTTTTTCGCAGTATAATAGTATGGCTTTCCCGCGATTGACTCTACGCCGAACTCTTTTACCGATAGATCGATTGTTGCTTGATGAGGTTGAGGAAAGGTCGATAGGTCTATATTGTTATTGAGATTTGGTCCGAGCCTTCCTCCCGATACAGAGTTAGGCAAACCCATACTCGGTTAATGTGTAGCTAGGGTCTACCATTACCTCTTGCTTGTGAGATAGTACGCATGGCATCGGATGATGTTATTGATCGGTGAAGGGTCGAGCACTCCTTCCCATGACGTGTCCGATATGTTGGTTTGACATGATAGATAGTAACGCTATCACTTGATGTAGTACTTGTTATGTATTTCCCGATTTAACTAAGTACACTTTTGATTATAAAAAAAATATGGATATAGAAGTGCTTGTAAATACTTGTTATGTATGAAATGCTTCATATATATTAATATCTATAATTTTACACGTAAGTGGATGATTGTCTTTTCATCCCAAAACTAACATAGACATAACATGGCATGTACAAAGCAAAGCATTCCAAGAACGGAGCCGAGCACGAACGAGGAGGTGAGGCGACCTCCAATGATCGAATAGAAATCAATAGGATGTTTTAAGTCGCATGATGGATATGATGTAGCAACAACAACAAGCAATGCAACAATAGCAACAAGACGATGCAGAAGCAAATGAGATAACTCCTAACCATGCATCAACGACCTTCACCTCCGCCGCCCAAGTATAGGAATGATATGGTGGAGAGGTTTCATAACATGAGTCCTCGGGAATTCTCCGGAGGTGTTAACCCAATGATAGCGAGAGGAATGGGTTAAGTCTATAGAAGCGATATTTGAATACCTATAATTTACCAACGATGAGCGAGTATCGTGTGCCATTTTTATGTTGACGAAGGATGCCCGCACATGGTGGGAGAGCGCACGATTGATAGTGGACCTACCCACTTTAACTTGGGAAGGATTTAAGGAGGTCTTCTACAATAAAATACTTTATGACGGATGTGAAAGCGAAGAAAACTCAAGAATTTCTAGAACTAAAACAAGAAGGGATGTTCGTAGGTGAATCCATGTAGAGATTTGAGCAAGGATGTTGCTTCATCCCATTCATTGCAGGGGATGACAACTTGAAGAAGAATCGATTTTTAACGGGATCGAGCCTAAGAGTTTGAAGCATGGTACGAATGTCTACCGTCAATATTTTTTTGAAAATGGTAGATAAAGCAATGTTGGCGAGATGAAGACCGGAAAGAAATGGCAAAGGAAGTTCAGCAGAAGAGACAATCATTTCGACTCGGAGCTTCTTCCTTCGGACCACGAAAGCGAGCTTTGCTTAGAAATTTCAACCAAACCGGTGGTCCAGGAAATGCACGAATTGACGGACCATCACCTTATACTTCGAGGCCACTATCGGGGAATCAACCGAGGCCGACAATGAGTAATCAATCTCGGTTTAATAAATATGAAAGATTCCACATGGGGAGTGTCGACTAGATTTGAGAGTCCGCTATATTTGTCATAAGCAAAGACACATAGCTCATAATCGTTCTTAGACATAGAAATCGAGCCGAGGAAAAGTACCGCACGAGTTTATACAATGACCCAAGAGGAGGCCGACAAGAGAGACACGACGAGTAATATATGGTAATGTCTACATCTTTGGCTTGATTGCTTGTGTTTTGATTGATTCGGTGCCACACATTCATTCATATCAAAAACATTAGTAGAAAGTCTAGACATGAAACTTGAGGCATTAGCAATAGGCTATCCGATAGCAATCCCTTCCGGAGACTTTATGGAGTCAATGAGCCTAATCAAACGGTGTCTAGTCCAAATTGAGGATAGGAGTTTGGAGGCCGATTTGATTGTATTGGACCTCCACAATTTTGATTTGATTTTAGGAATGGATTGGTTAACGAGATATGGTGTCACTATTGATTGTCAAGGGAGGAGAGTAGTTTTTAATCTACTTGGAGAGTAGTAATTAGAGTTTAAAGATGCTATAAAATGTCATACCGTACCGAGTCATTTCGGCCATAAAGGCTTGAAAGATGCTAGAAAAAGGGTGTTGGGGGTACTTAGCACATGTGGTAGATAGTCAAGTGGAACAAAAGTCAAAACCGGGAGATATAGAAGTGGTAAGGGAGTATTTAGACGTATCTCCAAAAAGTTTGACTATGTTACCACCGGAGAGGGAGATAGAATTCGAGATTGAGTTAGAGCGGGAACAACTCCAATTTCTAAAACTCCCTATAGAATGGCACCAATTGAATTGAAAGAGTCGAAGGTGCAATTACAAGACTTACTCGGATAAGGGATTCATATGTCCTAGTTCCTTACCTTGGGGAGCTCTAATACTCGTTCGTGAAAAAAAGGATGGTAGTCTAAGACTATGTTTTGACTACGGGAGTTGAATCGAGTAACGATTAAGAATAAGTACCCATTACCCGGATTGATGATTTGTTCGATCAATTGCAAGGAGCATCGTTGTTTTCCAAAATAGACTTACAATCGAGATATCATTAGTTGAGGGTGAAATATGAGGATGTGAAGAAAACGATGCTCAAAACCGGTATGGACACTATGAGTTCCTAGTAATGCCGTTTAGGTTGACTAATGCTCTAGCCGCTTTCATGGACTTGATGAATCAAGTCTTTAAAAAATTCTTAGACAAGTTTATCATCATCTTTATCGATGATATCCTAGTTTCCTCTTGAAGTAAGGAGGAGCATAGGGAATATCTAAGGGCCACCTTACGGATGTTAAGGGAGCGAGTACTTGTATGCCAAATTCAAGAAATGCGAATTTTGGCTAGAGCAGGTGGCTTTTCTAGGTCATGTGGTAACAAATGAGGGCATAGCGAGTAGATCCAAATAAGGTAGAGGCTATCCAAAACCGGTCTACCTTAAAGAACGTGATAGAGGTACAAAGCTTCTTAGGACTAACCGATTACTATCGAAGATTTATGGAGGGTTTCTCTAAGATAGCTAGGCCTCTTACTAATTTGATGAAAAAGAGTGTTAAGTTCCAATGGACGGATGCCTATGAGCAAAGCTTCCAAGAATTGAAGCAAAGGTTAGTCACGACCTCTAGTGCTAACTATCCCGTTCGAAGATAGGAATTTCATGGTTTACGAGTGATGCTTTCAAAAATGGGCTAGGAGCGGTGTTAATGTAAAATGGGAAGGTAATTGCTTATGCATCGCGACAATTAAAGGAATATGAATGAAATTATCCGACGCATGATCTAGAACTAGCGACGGTAGCTTTTTCCTTAAAAATCTGGAGACATTACTTGTATGGGGAAAAGTGTGAGATATATACGGATCATAAAAGCTTATGATATCTTCACACAAAAGGAGCTAAATATGAGACAAAGAAGGTGGTTAGAGCTAGTGAAGGATTATAACTATATAATCAATTATCATCCGAGCAAAGCCAACGTTGTTGCCGATGCTTTAAGTAGAAAATCAATAGCAACGATGCAGGTGATCCAGCCACCAATAGTGAGAGATCTACATAAACTAGAACTGGAGATAATTCCGAGTAGGCCACCGGAGCATTTTAGTAGCTTTATTAGTCCAGCTCGACTTTACGTAAAAGAATTCGGATGGCATAACAAATGGATGAAAAATTGAATGAAGTGAAGAAAAAGATAGAGGCCGAGAAAGAATCCGATTTTATGGTAGATGATAAAGGCATAATTAGATTTAAAGGGAGGTTATGCGTTCCCTCGGTGGAAGATGTAAAGGAAAAGATATTAAAAGAAGCGCACTCAACTCCCTATTCGATACACCCGGGAAGCACAAAGATGTACCAGGACCTCGCGATAAAGTTATTAGTGGCTCGGAATGAAGAAGGATGTAGCTAATTTTGTGGCAAGGTGTCAAGTCCGTCAACAAGTGAAGGCGGAACACCAAAGACCCTCGGGAATGTTAAAGCCATTGGCGATTCAAGAATGGAAGTGGGAACGGATAACGATGGATTTCATAATGGGATTGCCAAGATAGGAAAGGGGTCGGATGCTATTTGGGTAATCGTAGATCGACTAACCAAATCAGCACACTTTCTTCCAGTCAAAACCACCTATAAGTCGAACCGAGTAAGACCAATTGTATCTTGATGAAATTGTAAGACTACATGGGAATTTGATCTCAATTGTATCGGATCGAGATCCTAGGTTCACATCCATAGTTTGGAAGAGTCCGCACAAAGCTATGGGGACAAAGCTAAACTTCAAGCACCGCATATTATCCGCAAGCCGACGGATAATCGAAAAGAGTGATCCGGATTCTCAAGGATATTTGCGAGCATGCATTCGGATTGGTTCAAAAAATGAGAGAAATACATATGCTTAGTCGAGTTTGCGTATAACAATAGTTATCAAGCATCATTTGGAATGGCTCCCTACAAAGCCCTGTATGGACAGCGGTGTAGATCTCCCGTGCATTGGGATGAAATAGGGAAAAAGAAATTATTGGGACTAGAACCGGTGCAGCAAACGGCCGACGTGGTGGAAAAGATCCGTCAATGGATGAAAATAGCCTAGAGTAGACGGAAAAGCTACGCCGATAAGAGGAGAAAGGATCCGGAATTTATAGTCGATGGCTATGTATTCTTAAAAGTTTCACCAATGAAAGACGTACTACGATTTGGGAAAAAGGGGAAATTAAGTCCGCAATACATAGGACCATTTGAGATATTGGATCGAGTGGGTGATAAGGCTTGTCACCTGTTGTCGCCGCCATCCTTAGCAGGAGTACATAATGTGTTTCATGTGTCGATGCTAAGAAAGTACATGAGAGAGCCAAGTCAAATGCTAGAGATAGAGCCACCAAACCTTACTCCGGATTTAATGTACGAAGAAAGACCGATCCAAATTCTCGATCGACGAGTCAAACCATTGAAAAGTAAGGAAATCAGGTTGGTTAAAGTCTTGTGGACAAATCATGACCTCGAAGAATTGGCTTGGGAATGTGAAGAAGAAATGAGGGATAAATATCCCGAATTGTTCGAATAAGTCAATTTCGAGGATGAAATTCTTTTAAGGGGAGAGAATGTAACCCCCGTGAAATTTTTACACATGTTCAAATGTTTCTAAATATGTTTATATGGAGTATAAGTAATAGTATGGATGGGTTTAAAAGAATTTTTTTTATGGCGGTATGTTCGACGATTACATCGAAAATAACGGGAGGAAACATTTCGGATAATTTAGGTAATTATCCTTTGGGGTATTTCTAAGTGTTTGGAATGCATGATAATGATAAGAAATTTATTTTATAATTTTAGAAACATTGGGATTTTATTTGGGAAAATTTTCGAATTTATTAAAAGAAATTTTCTCGAAATGTAGAGCTAGATTACATCCGAAGTTTGCATGATTTATTTGAGGATGTTAGAGTGCTTTCTAGATAAATCTCAAAGAATAACGGTTGTTCCTATATGTGTCTACTATCCCTCTATAAAATTTTGTGAATTTTATATCTTTAGATAAAAAGGTATTTCTATTTTGGTATAGATGGTTCGGGATGCACCACTACTGGAATTTTTTTTTTGGAAAGAAATTTCGAACTATTGGGAGAAAAGAAGATGTTTGGTTGCTTAAAATAAGTTAATTAGGGATTTAGTTAGTATAATGACTCATTTAGGACACCTAAGACTTGCATTAAATGTGTCAAAGCCAACTCACTCTTGTCGTTTATTCAAACCAGCTAGCTTTGCCTTCCAAGTTTCCTCCACTTTACACTTTGCCTAGTTAAATTTTAACACTTGTGATATAAATAAATGAGAGGAGAAAAGGTGGGTATATAAGGGAAAGAGAGGGTTAAATGGATGCCATTTTTTAGGCCAAAAACCGTAGCTCTTCCATAATTAAAAGAGAAGCCAAATTGAAGAGAGAAAAAGGCAAAAAGAGAGAAAGAAAGAAAAGGGAAAAAGAAATGGAAAAAGGGAAGGAAAAACTACCAAATCTTTTAAGGGAGCATAAATCATTGTAAGTAGATTTTCATTTGAACATCATATCATGCTTTAAGTTTCATTTCATGTAGTTAAATTATGAGTTCATTTGAGTTATTTTCATATCTTGAAGTTCAAACCATGTAATATGTTCGTTTTGGTGGTTTGTAATGGTTATATGCTTGATGCTTGGGAGGAATCCATGTATGGATGCCTTGTGGTGATAATTTATGATGTTTTGCTATTTTTAAAAATTTCCTTGTATGTGGTGATGGGTTGGATTGGACTTGGACTAAATATAAATGAACAAAAACATGTTTAAAGTTGATTTGGAAAGAACTAATAAATTGGTGTTCATGAGGAGTAAATTTAGTCCGAAATTTGGGGTGCATGTTCAAGGACTTTAGGTCGATTTTTAGGTAAAAGTTAAAGAATAAAAGTTGTTCATCTATGTTGTAAATAAAATCCCTTAAAATATGTTGGTCATTGGATTTTTGTACAAAGAGTTATATCTGATTTAGTACGGATAGCTCTAGATAAACTACTACCGGGCAGATTGCTCCCTAAGTTTCAAAATTTTATAATAAATTGTCTACTTAGTATTTTTATCTAATTTTTAGATATGTTATAAATAAATATGTCTAGTATCTAAAATAAAATAGGTAAGATTTAATTATTTTCAGAAGTTATAAATTTACTTACTTGATTAGAGGTTGCCCGATAGTAAACCCTAAAACCCAATAATTAGACTTCGACAAAATTTATTGGTGTAGATAAAATAAATAGAATTGGATGAAGTCAATGGACTTAGGATTAATTTAATAAACTTGGATAAAGTTAATGGGCCCGGAATAAGAAAAATGAGCTTGGACTAAAATAAGTGGACTTAGATAGAAATAAAAGGGATTTGAAAATTCTAAAGAAAATTTATTCCTTTAGAGAGGAAATAAGGAAAAGACTGAGACTTTCTTTTAAATATTAATGAAACTAATGAACAATAAGCGGAGGTTATGTTCCCGCTATAAGTACCGGGATTGGTATGTGAGTAACGGGTGAATCCCGAGTGTTGGTTAGACCGTGAGTATGGTTTGAGAAAGAAGGGTTGGTACCCAATTTTGGTTGAATGTGATTAAACATGTCATCACGTGCATCACATGCATTGAGGGTAGAATAAATTGGGAAAAAATCATTGAGTCATGAAATGATATGGTCCGGTAACCGAATTGAGTGGAATGGGTAATAGCAAGGAATCCATAGTGCGAGCTCTATTTACTAACACCGTTAAGTGAGGGATAATTTCGCTTACTATGTGCTACAATGAGGGATAATTTCGTTATGAGCGAGTAGGTGATATTGAGATCACCGAGAGAGAGTAATAGAGTAGTAGGTGATAACACGATCATCGAGAGATAGAACGCACGGACTTGCGGATACCCAAGGTACCCGGATTAAAATGGATGAAAATGTGGAAAACGGAATAGCATTGCGTATCACGTGCATCACCCTACTTACCGAGCTTTGGCTCATTCTCGTTATTGTATTTGTGTGTTGTTCGGGCAAGGAAAAAGTTAAGTTGATCGAGGATGCTACCGGTTCTCGCTAAAAGAGGCTCATGTGTCACTCATAAAAATAGGAATATCTTTTGTGTCATTAAAAAAGGTACGGGCCTAATTTGTAAATTTTTAGGCATTTTGAGTATTTTGTAAATTGTAGAACTATCCGTAATAATGATTGTAAATCGTATCGTACGTTGCCCATGGTTTAGTTATATGTGTATTTTGTTGTGTATGATGGAGGAAGTAGGGGACTTAGTCCTAACGAGTGTGTCGCACCGGTCACGCCTGTTAGGTAATAGGCAAGGGAGTCGGGGGCGTCACATGATTGGTGAGGGTATTAATATCAAGCATATTTAAGATACCGTGATTAACTATCTTGTATAATTGGCCTAAATGTGCGATCGAGTAATACCCGTTAAACAATGAGATATTTAGGTCATAGTTAAATGTATATTATTCATCTTAAAATTGAAATGGCCACTCTAAGTTACATAAGATCCATCTATTCATCTAGCTAGAGACCATATTAGTATCTTATGTGGAATAGACTAAGCGCTCAAATCTATAATGAGGTATACCAACACTAATATAATCCCAATAAGGTCGATATTATATCACTAATAGTAATGAGCATAGCCTCATTTGATTAATATGGATTATCAATAGTGAACACTTATTCCCTAAGTTAATTGAACTTTATAATATATTTACTCAATGTTAGTTATACCATACGAGAGAATGACTATATTTTTTATGCTAATGAGTGTTAATATTATCTAATATAATAGTATTACACTTATTTTATGGATTAACGTCCACTTATTGAGCTAATTAATATACCCTATAGCTAAGGAATCATCTATCTTGATCCTAATTAGTTACACCATTAATGTTGCTAAATTATCTTATTAGGGATCATATTATCTAGTCGAAATTATGATTGAGTTATGGAGAGGGATATCCTATTTTTATTGAAGAATATACACCAACGTAATCTATGTGATCAACTAGAGAACTATATATATATATATATATATATATATACACTAGTGAATATATGAGTTGTAATCATAATGGTCGAGGTAAATAATTGTAATAACACAATCAGTTGGTAATGTTAACCAAAGTTGATAAGAATAACTGCATTAAATTGAGGGGCCTATATACGGGAAAGATAACTAGTTAGGAGGGGCCTCATTAGGATATACTAAGTGAGCACCTATAAGTGAAATTACTTACCTCGATATTAGTATTAGCCCTATTTATGGTGATATTAATTATCTCTATAATTTTGAATAATTATTATCTAAAATATCAATACCTTGGACTAGTGAGGATAGGGTTCCTCCTAAACCGATCCATCAAATTGAAGGCCCATTAATACTTTAACTATGTAATTATGTATGGATTAGTAGTTAAGGATGAAAAGAAACTTCACATCAATCGAAGAAAATTTCTTGAAATCCCTAAGTCACATTCAGAGCTAAACCCTAATTTTTAGGATTTGAATTCTACTCATTTAACTTTAGAATTGATGCTTCAAGTGTACTTAAATAAGTATAATTTGAATCATAGAAAGGTGAAACTTCAAGAAAATTTGAAATTAGGACCTAAAATTTCAAGAGCAAATTTCGACCAATAGGGCTAAAATTTGGGTTAGGAAAGAAATTACACTCGTAGTATGCTTTAAATTGGTCCTTAGGACTAATGCTTATGTAAGCTAAGTGGTAGGATGAAATCTATGATAAGACTTACTAATTATACGAAAGGAAGGTACTTACATATGAAATAAAGTTTATGGATTGATTAATACTAATTGGTAGTAATTGATTTCCTTGGGTGAATACTATGTAAGATATATGAAATGTGTATGAAATCCTATGTGCGGATTGGATTTCAAGAATGGTTTGAGAATGCGAGTTTGGTACCCATGACTAGATGGATGTGGTAATTAAATCATCATGTGCATCATATGTATTTAGGGGTGGCTTCAATTGAGAAGAATCATTGGATTGAGAATTGATGAGATTTGTAATCGAATTAGATTAAATAGGTATTAGCAATGAAGCCGTGTGCATGCTCTATTACTTGATTACGGTGTTAGGCGATGGATAATCTCGTTAACCGTGTGCTACAACAAGGGATAATTTCATTGTTAATAGTAGGTGATTTGGTAATCATCAAGAGATGAAACTAGAGCGGACTTACTAATACCTGTGGTACTCGAACTAAAATTGATGGGTGAAGGCGAGAAAAATAGAAAAGCATTGCCTATTACGTGCATCACCCTACTTTCTAAGCTTTGGCTCATTCTATTGTTTCAATTGTGTGGTGTTACAGGTAAGAGTAAAGATAGTTCGATCAAGGATGCTGTCGGTTCTCACTAAAAAGGGGCTCATGTGTTACATGAAAATATAGGAATCTCTTTTCATTATAAATAAGGGATATGATGCCTATTTGTGGGTAAATGGCATCTTAGATATTTTGTAATTCTTGTAGCTGTATTTATTAATGTTATGTAAATTTTATTTTACGCACTTCATTACTTAATATTTTATTTATTTATGAAAACATACATATAGGGATTAGTCGGGATTTCGTCATGTCAGCGTAACGAACCCGACCACTCCTATTTGGGTAATAGTAAGTGAGCCGGGGCGTTACAATGATATTCGATAATCACTCATATTATTGTAACAATACTTGTCCTAATAGATGTCATATTGATACATCCTAGGAACCTTATTTTGTTACACGATAAAGGTAATAATAGTATGATTTTTAATGAGTAGTTCACCCTAATTATGGATTAGGTTAGCCAATTTGGTCCCCTAACATTTTTAAGGGTAACCATTGGGTGTATTTAACCTATCAAACTTACTTTAATATATCATATATGTAGTCCATTTTTTATACTATTGTTAGAAATATATATTCCTAGAATAAATGATAGGTTAAATAGTACCAATCTATTCGTTCTTATCTATATGATAGAATACCTTTGGGATAGTGTCTAATATTAAAAATTCAAGGTTCATAAGGATATATCGTACAATTTATATTAACTATAATTTTTATCGTACTTCAATAAATGGCTAATAATCCATAATATCCGGGACCTATTAATCAACCTAGTATAATATCCTAAATTATATTACCTTTATTATTATATTAAACTAACAGAGAATAGACTCTCCTCGCGAGTATGCCTTCATATCAACTAGTAGTTGATCTTACTCATACTAGCTAAAAGTAATTAGGATAACTCAAAGGTATTCTATGTGTTGCTTAATATGAAGAAAATATTATGGAATATGTTTGAATCAATAGGACTTTGTAACGGTGTTTGAGTATGGGTTAATTTATTTAATGTTATCACTAGTTATGATAGAGGGAAATATCTTCGACCATTCTAAGATTGTTGTGATCCTATAGACACTATTAATCATGGTGATATAATTCAATCATCACTTAGACTAGTGAGGATAAACTAATAATATATTACTTGTATCATAGTAATATTGGTTATACATGCAAAGGTATAAAATTATGGATCCTTTTAAAATATTACTTAGTGAATATATGAAGATGTGGTGAGGATATTTTATTGTTTTATCCTAAATATTATTGAAGGATATCTTCAAACTTATACAGGATCAATTATCATGTCCCTCCTTATATAGTGATTAGAGAACCTATTTATTATATGAGGACCATTAGTTATTCATATATTATTTTCTCAAAGAGAGGCACCCTATGATAACCCAATATAGCATATGTTGAACTAGGATGGATGATCATAGCTAACTTACATTTTCCTATAGACACTCTTATATGATTATTATGCCTATAATGATTCATTAATAAGTAAATTATCGTAAGATTGAGCCAATATAACTGTAGAATGTTAATGTTGATAGGGATTACATTTAAGGTTCATTAAATAAGTATGCCTTACCATTCCTCCCAACGAATGAAGCTGTAGGTACCCTCCTTCATTAAGAATAGGGTATAGTATTATAGTTTACCTATATGTATCCCTTATGTATCTTATAGCATCATAGGATATTTACAATCCTAAATAAGAATAAATCAAATGTAATCTTAACCATTAATAGAATGTGGTTGCATTATGATAATTAAGTTTAGTTAATTAGAGTAAAAAAAATGATACAAAAGGTTGACTTCTTAATCTTGGTTAATATCTTTATGTAAATGGTAATAACCCTATTCACAAAAAACACTAACTATAACATAAATATCGAGTCAAAAAAATATAATAACAATATGGCAAGATCATGAAAATATGGCTAATTTGATGGTTCCATTTCATGGCTATCCTTATATAAATTAATGGTATAATGTTCCATATTAATGGACATACCGGTTAATATATTATATATGTCCTAATGATTATTTGAATATTAGCCAAATAATAGACTAAATCATTGACCATCATAACTATTATTTGTGTTTGGGTTATTATGTTAGTAATGGGGACATTTAGTACAATATCGCTAATAATTATGGCCCTATCACTAGCTAATCACTTAGAGTAGTTAAAGTTCATAATTATATTATAGCTCTATTAGGGTCCTAGTAAAATCAGTAAAATACAAGTTAAATATTGATGTAACTTGTTTATGCCTCCATCAAATAAGATTGTACTAGGACCCATGGTATTATCCTAGGATAGTTGACACTAGTTTTATGGCCCTATTACAGCCCTAGTGTATTAGTAAGGATGACCTATTAGCACAACTTAATCATGAACTGATATTTATCAAATAAAGATAAACTATTTATTAATCATGGGAATAATACCATTGTCCATCCTTGTATCTAATGGTTATTATCATACATTTATAGAGTATATATGTACTTTTTACTTACATTCTAGTACTTCACACTTGGTTAAAAGTACCATGGTATGGATGATATGACTATCAAGGCATTATGTGGAATTTCCTAAGTAGACCCACTCCAATATCATTTATGGAGTAACGATATGCCTAGTTTAGTTACAACTCTATATGGATATTTCAGTAAGTTGTGATAATAGGACACATCCATTTCCAAAAGTACACTTGGTTTAGTCTATTACAAAGTGTAGTCTAACTATGATCCTAGGGTAATCTTGAAGAGATAACATAGCAATATTACCTCCTAATTTCTCATATCAATATTATCATTTTCCTCTAAAAGAGGCATAATATAGAGGTTGGAGCAACCCTATAATATGATTCTATAGAAAAATACACATAGAATGGGTCAATTAGAACTATTAGCAAATAGTTAGGGATTGATATGCCAATATATTTGAACATGGAGATTAATTAAGATAACATCATTAACCATAATATACATATAATATGATTGCATATTTTGAGGTTAAGCTAATAGTCTAAGGAACATGACTAAATTCTTATCCCAAGGAACATGCCTTTTAGTTCTTATTTAAAAACCCTACATAAACAATTATTTTATATAATGCTTAATTATTATCCTCTTATCCCACTAGTCATGTTCCTTGGGATCATAGGGCATAATGATATATAAAGATCATCTATTTATAACTCAATTGATGGGACTAGAGAACATCTTATATAAAGTGATGATATCCAATGACATTGTAGGGATTACTATAATTATTTGATGATTTATGACCATAAATAGGGTATACTATTCTTATATCATTGGAGAATGACAATGTATAAGTGGGATAGATTTATGGTATATGATTAATGATATATAACTATTTATGTATAGGTTGATGCTTTCCTTATACCCAGATTCTACTATCTCATAGTGATAAGGATTTATATATGATGAGTCCTCCTAACATTAATATGTTAGGTATAATATTCCACCTTAGTGATGATATTATATCTCTCTAATTGATATAATTGATGTGAAACCCATGTATAAAGACAAGAGACCTAAACACTTTTATCGCTAGACAACCTCAAGAGTGCACTCAATTAGGTTATAATAAGTGGAACCTAACCTATTGCTATAAGGAGGCAAGAACCAAAGCTATGATACAATGGAGTGAAGAAAGCCATACCACTATGGAGGATGATATGTTTAAAGATGGAACAAGGGTTATAATCCTTGATAAGTCAAATTTAATTCTTGAAAGAACAAAAAAAAAGAAAATCCTCTCAAATTTATTAACTCTTAAAATTATTGTGTAAGTTTGAAATAGAACTAAACCAGCCTTTAAATAAGCTAATATGCCACTCTTAACCCTAAAAGGACTCTACTTTTCCTTACCACCTAAGGAGAATAGAAACAGACCACAATGTTCTTAAAAACATATGCGAATAATAAGGCTTAACACATAGAGCCCAAACTCGACTTAATTAATTAGTTCTAATTATAAATGAGCTTGATATAATAAAATAGGCCTAGTAAGATTTAAGAAGTCCAATCTTGGACTTGGATTAGATTGACAAGTTTTGGATCCCCCTCCTCTCTTAAGATGGTGCCACATTGCTTTCTTAGGCCCTTAGAAGTGTATTATGCTCAATACTCTTGAATCAGCCCATGGAGAGCTTCTTAGCCCTAGCCCACGTCATTAGACCATCTTTAATATGTAATGAATTTAGACCTTGGACTTGTAAACTTGCCATCTTGGACCTTCCTTGGAGACACCACCTTGTTAGTCCATTTAGCTCCATGGTTTCCATCAATAATGGACCAACACATACATTAAACTCTTTAATAACTCACATAAGATGTGTAATAACCATAGTGGGCTTATGGGAATATCTTAGGTTAATAGACATATAATATAATAGAGGGTATTATGTATTATAACTATTTCCCCTATCATGGAGTAGCCTTAGTGCAATATGGGTTAATGTCATCATATATTAAGGTTTGAGTGCCCTTACTTATCAAATTTGGGTCCCGACATATACCTTGCTTACTAGGATCATAGTTATATTAGAGAGTGATGGCATAATATTACACAAACATATAATTTTATGTCTAATCATTGGAAAATTGGGTCATAGGGACCAATATTACCAATGACCAACATTAGTATAATTGACCACGTAATTAATATAATTATGTGGCTTGTAAATTCATTTAGGGTTAGATATAGGGTCCCTTTCTTAATATGGTCCTAGGGCATAACCCATATTGGACATAACTATCTTAACTATTTATTAATCATGGGAATAGTTATCCTATTTAATTATTAGGCCATTACTGACATCATTGATATAGTTTATCAAGGACCATTAAGTATATCTAATCGATTAAGTTTATATAAATGGTTAAATTGATTATTCATATAATGACTATATTAGAAGTTCCTTTAATAATACTCATTTATTATTTATGCTTTATAATTGGATGAACCAATTAGTAAACTAATAAGATATTATAACCCTTTAGGTCAAAATAATCATTTATACTCTTATCTAACCTTAATATACGGTAGTTATAAATAATAGTCTTATACGGAGAATACAATGGTCCTTAACCAATTGGCCCTCTCTAAACTACCCTTCATATAATCATTATACCCATTAAACAATTAGTGTTGAGTCACCGTACTATTTAATTGGGCTAATCTCTAGACCCTTTGAGGGAAAGATAGCTCATGCTTGAAGAATCCTATGATTCACATACATTTTATTTATGCCAAATCTATCTCCCAATAAGGGAGTATTTCTTATAATTTATATCAGTTAAACTATTATCTACTTGATAGCCATGAACTATCTTTTGGGCCAATCTTATCGAAAATTATTTGATTCCCCTATTGAGTTATCAACATTCGTATCCTTAATACTTTAGAATGGGAGTTATGGTCAATAGATTGCAACAATATTTTGTAAGTCTATTGTACGCTCCATCGTATGGTGACTCAACACTAATTGTTTATAGGGATCTTCTCTATAACTTGGTTGATGTTATCTCATCATTTTCCTCAATTCTAGCTATGATAAACTTATTAAGTTCAACATCATATAATGGTTTATACCTTTGATATACCAAATCTATATATCAATCATTATTTAACATGATAATCATATTAGTATCAATTTAGATAGTTTTAAACCTTATTCATGTATCTAGCTAAATATAGTAGTGTCTCCCTATACTTTATTTTAAAATCTTATTTGACTATAAGAAAGGCCCTTTGTCATTTTCTTTGAAAACACCACCATTATAACATGCAATGAGAGTCCAAATCTACTTAAAATAGAGAATATATATATATATATAACATCAATTGTATTGTTAATGATATAAGTGGGAGAATCATATTTCCCCTAATATAATGGTGTTTCATATTTAGTTTCCCTGTTAATGATATAGGGGTGTATTATGTCACTAGTGTATTTTTAACATCAACCTATCTAATGTAAAACACGAATATGATTGTACTAAAGCTCGTAACATTATGGATAATGATTTAAAGGAGGCCTTCTATGAGATGGGCCCTAGCCTCTCCTATATTAATTTCTAAATTCTCATATTAACATTAATATATAGATAACCTAATATTATAGCCTTATCATATTAATACCCCCATTTACAATATCTTGCTATTTATCCTAATTTATCAAAAAATAGACCATTTTAGATATACTTAAGGAGAAATTATATCGATGATTGGGTCGATATTGGCTTAATCTCTAAATGATAGATCGTTCATGCCTACCATATATCTCGACCATTGTTAACTGATAAACAATCATGACACCTATTTATCCCATCTTTATTGCTAAATAGGTATTTATCATATAAGGTTAGGAAGAATTTATTGAAATAAATCCCTCAACCGTCATAAAGGGAGAATGGCCCAAGCTACAAGGATACTATTATAAACATTAGATGATTAGCGAGAGAATACAAGTTCAATATCCATACTTTATGAACCACTAAACCAAATGGATAGTTAATTAGTTTAAAATGGTTACAAAATAGGGATAATCAATTAGGCTAGAAACTTATAATGCTATATTAATATAGGGATAAACTAATTATGGCATAACCCCTATTCAAACTATTTTAAAAAGATTGTAAAAAGACATCTCCAATTATGCCCTCTATCCACACTTTATTACAATGTGTTTTTATCTTTTATATAAGAATGAGTGTCAATTATATTTGATCCATTTACAATGTCTTCCTATTTATCCAATAATAGACCATTTTAGATATACTTAAGGAGAATTATATCGGTGATTGAGCTGATATTGGCACTATCACTCATGACTTATATTGGCCTAGATTGAAATCCATATAATTATACGCCGATGGAATAAACTATCATTCGTTTACTACTTAGACACCTTGGGTCCAATCCCACATCAATGAGGGCCTTTAGTCTAAGCGAAATTCAATCTATAAAAGGTATAATTATAGATTAGGCTACATTATCAATAGTAACACTCCCTTAGAATTTAATAGGCCTATCATGATTATCGACGCACCCTAATACTATAAATCCATAAACGAATTTAATAGGTCAACTAACAGTGCAAGTTGACTAACTAGTAATATAAGATATTTGTTGGCAATATAATACCGAGTTCATCATCCGAACAATAGATTACCCATCTATAATATTAATTATACCATTAAGCATAACTTAGGGAGTTTATGATAAGCTATAGAGGAATACATTAAAGAGTATGTATAATTGATTATTAGTCACCATATAATATCTCTATAGTAAAGGTATATGGCCAAACTTCCATTAGTATATAGAGGTGAATTATATAGCCTCATAATAATAATAAGTTGCTTACAATAGTACGATAATATAGGAACCTCATTTTTTATCTAATACTATAGTGAATATTCACAAGAATTATGCAATTGTTCACTAAATTACCATATACCTAGAGGCCTATAATCCGATAAATCATTTGAGTGATAAATCCGATTATAAGGAGAAATGGATATAGTACTTATTAGGAGAAAGTAATTTATATGCCCTATTATGTCATACTAGGCCAGTTTTAATAACCTATACAAGTAAGAGAACCCCCCCCCACATTATAATTTACTCGATTATCACTAATGACACATTAATGCTAATTAGAGAAGTATATTTCACTAATTTAATAATAACCTCTAGGTAATGATATAGGTATATATGCTAATGGATTGGAGGGGTACTCATCATAATATAACCTATAGTATATAGAATATTCCCCACATATATATTAAATATATTCCTTAAAATAGATGCCCAATATTTATAAATTGATAAAGTTATCTTAAAATCTACTAGATTTTATAATGTTGTTTGTAGGTTATCTTTTACCCCTCCTATTGATATGTAGTTAAGGTTATAATCATCCATTTATATATAAGCCAATTGCCATCATTTTGGAGATTTTAATACTATAATGTTGACATATTAAAAATAGGTATTATGCTTAACTACTAATGTCATCCAACTATTACTATCGTTCTAGGGGGCATTGATATTAGGTATACTATCTTAGGCCTCCCCCATAATTAAGTCTTTTTATAGTACACCTTTCTTACATGTTTCACCTTTCCTATCTCTCTTAGTCCCATTTATATCTATATAGATAGGTCAAGTGGATGAATAGATGAAATGTGTAAGAATATACTATAGAGATGTGTGATTACCCCTTATTGATGTGAACATATTGGGCCATCTCTACCCTATAGCTCAATTATAATCACTCGTATCAATAACTTATCATTTAATAGGCTACATAGTTAGGGATGATTATAGATCCATTCATATTTAGAGATAGTTTAATATAACTACCCCTTAGGGTCCCTATATGAAATGATGGAAACTATATTACTATTGAAGACTATAGTTAATATTAATATTGGGCATAATGTTATTGATATTATACCTATAAGGCCAATCTTAAAGATGGACTGATAAACAATAATCTTCTTTAATGTTATTAATACGAGGAGTACTTATCCTTTCTATAACATCCATAAGGAGATATATCACCATATAATATTGGGTGATTATATCTTGTATGTTTTCACCGACTATTATTCGTTAGAGGATAATAGTCAGCAAAAACATATGAGATATAATAACATTTGAAATATTGGTAGCTTATATGTTACGAGGGAGAAGGATCATTATATTAGCTGAATTTATAGAGAATATCCACATATCATAGATGTTATAAGCTCATATTCATTAATGTTAGGGCATTGTTCTTGTAATTATCATTGCTACTTAATCTAACAAGCATAATTACATATTTACTATTCAATTATAAGCTACTAATATTTCGATTCCTTACTAAGAGGTACATTCTCTTCAATGAGAGTTATAATTGTAAGTTTATAACTTATCTAATTGACACTTATGTCCACAAAGTGGCCATTTCATATTAATTCACTACAACTCGTTAATATCTATGGTTATATAAAACTTATCAACATTTTCCTATTTGATAAAATCTTTTATCGGTAGTGGGGCAAATAACCCTCCCGATATTATAATATAGGGGCACCAAGTGTTATATTAACTATGTAGGACAATCATTAATAAAAAAAGGTCAAAATAATCATGGACATAGTAAAATATTACCTATCCATATTAGGCTAGTTTTAGGCCCATTATGTTCCAAATAGGTCATCATATTTAATATTGATAGTTTCCCAATATATAACCTTAAAAGACCACCCACATATTACCTTTAAAATTATATTGATATTCTCCCTATTCTATTATAGCAGGAACAAACATAATATTATTATTAGGATAGGGTTATATATTCACTTATTTCATTATGCTAAAATAAGTAATGTTAGGAAAGAATTTATGTCATCCATGATATAAGTAATACTATTGGGCTAAAATAAGCAATGTTGACCAGCCTTTGAGATAGTAACAAATTACCCTCTGAATGGAGATATACTTGTATGTGTTTATTATGCAATTGATAGTATACATTATATGAAGGATTATGCATCCTATAGAGGTATGGAATAAACAAAAAATTTTCTCCATCTAAAGGCCCAAGATCAAGCCGTTGAATCTACTAACCATTCATGTATGAATATTAAGCTATAAATAAAGGGTTACCTCTTGTAGCACATATCTATTTTTTTTTTCAAAAAAGTCATTCAAGTGTCCGACCTCTTTTGATGATCCATGCGATCTAAGTATCCACAAAGAAGCACTCAAAATCAATGGGGTGCTGGCCTCACCTTTTTATGATTTAGTATTTCCTATAAAAATCAATCCTAGGCAATTTTGTGACAACCTTAAAGGAAAAAGAAAGAGTATAGCTTGCTAGGATTTAAGAGAAAACTATTTTTTCTCTCTTGGTCATGTGCCCTATTTTATTTTTAGGCTAGCCAAAATTGTTCTCTCTCTCTCTCTCTCTCTCTCTCTCATACCGCACATCTCCTCCTATATATAGGGGAAGTGTTTCTCCAAAGAAAAGGAGAAGGGCAGCATTAAGTCCTTTTTAGGACTCTAAGTTGTTGCTTGCTTATCTTCCAAGGAAGAGAAGTTACTTTTACATGTGGACTATTTGATTATTATCTTTAAAATATTCAATCATTTCCAATAAGTTTCCTTATCTACTAATGTTGAGTTTATCCTCTCACCAAAATATCTTAAGGCTTTTAATTAAGCCTAATGGGCCAAAACCATTTTAGCTCAATTAATTTATTTGAAATATCCAAATAAATATTCTTATATTATTTTAGGTGGGGTCCACATTGGGAAATAATTTCTCAAAATACGCTTTAATCTAAATTAGGAAACTCCTTTCCTTTTAGGTTCTTTATTTTCAATTTTTAAACTAACTTCGAAGTTAGAAAATTGATTCCTAAAATAGAAAACTTTTCATTTCAGGAAACTTCTATACTTATAAACTTTTTCCACTATCTTTGCTTCTCATTTATGATGTGAATATTTAAAATTATGTGTGTGACTCAATAGGCTCTTATATATGTTGATAATGTATCAAGAACAACGGACTCCTATTTTATCTCTTGATACATAAATCAACATTAGCCTTTAGCAAGGTATCATGACTACCCCATTCTCTAGGAGGATTAGTTAATCCATTATTAGCTTTCTACGAGTATGGTTACCATACAATTTTGTCCTCATGTCAACTTATCTTAGCGTGATCTCGAACTTGGTTTTAAGTCATGTTTAATCATCGTTACATAAGTTTTCTTCGATTCCCAAATGTCTTACCTCTTAAAGTAAACCAATTATGCTCTATTGGTGTGCTCTTACTATGGCCATAGATTTTCTAAGTAGACATTTATCGAAATGCAATGTGATAACTCCTTTAGCATATAAGGAATGACATGCCCTATCTTAGTCATACACTCGCCTTCATTAGATTCTTAGTGCACACAACGAATCATCTACATACAGACCTTTTAATGGGTCTATCGAAATGAGTGTCAAAGTACATAAGTCCTCTAATGAGACAACGGTGATAGCTTCAAGTCTAAGGACAATTTGTGCCCATCTCGTATGAGATTCCCATAGACTAAAACCAAATAGGTTCTCATGGTGAGTCATGTCTAGTGAAATGTTCTCTAACATAAATCACCTAAGTGCTTGTTTTGGCATCATCATGCCAATAGGTGTGAGATCTCTTATCGATATCATATAGCATACGCATAGCACTCACAAGTCTATCCGCATATATTCAATGTCCATTCTTGACAATACTATGACTCGAGACATTTGATGATATCATTTATTTACATTAATGTTTGTCTCACATCATTTTATCAATCACTATTACAAATGCATATCATAAGGACTTCTATCTAATTCTACTAAATTTACAAACATAAAATGTAAGAATTAACGAATGACTTCTTTATTATTATAAAAATAAATAATGTAATAATAAACTAACTCAAGCCCATCCGAACATGATTAGATCTTGGGCACCTACACTAACAATCTCCCACTTGCACTAGAACCAACCAGACCACGTCCCTTAATCTTGACAATCGAGTAAGATTCTCATATTTTAACCGTGACAAAGGGCTAGTCAAGGGGTCTACTATATTCTCATCGGTGTAGACCTTTTCTATCCTTATGTCATCATGATTGATTATCTCTCTAATCGGATGGTAGTGTCGTAATAATGCTTGGACCTTTGATGAGACCCTAGTTCCTTAGCTTATGCTATAGCTCCATTATTATCATAGTACAATACTATTGGATGAACAAGCACTAGGAACCACTTATAGTCCAGGTTAGAAATTTATAAATCCAAATAGCCTCTTTAGTTGTTTCTATGATTGTAATATATTTAGCCTCGGTTGTTGAGTCGACCATCTGTTTCTTACTTGGAACTTTTCCAACTAATAGCTCCACCATTCAATTGAAAAATAAATGTTGACTATGATTTAAAGTCATCATGGTTAGATTGAAAACTAGCATCTATGAACCCTTTCACGACTAGTTCATCTCCTCTATAGACTAAGAAAGCATTCCTAGTTCTTTGTAAGTACTTTAGAGGCTCTTCATGGTAATCTAGTGTTTTTCACCTAAATTAGCTTGATATCTACTATATGTACTTAAAGCATATGAGATATCAAATCGCGTATATAACATGGCATATATTATGGATTCTATAGCTAATGCGTAGGGAATGCAACTCATCCTTTCCCTTTCATTTTATGTGTTGGCACATTTAGCCTTGGAAAATTTTATGTCATGTGATATTGAAATAAGTCCTCTCTTGGATTCTTCCATACTAAACCCGTTTAGTATTTTATCAATGTACGTGCTTAGAAAGAGACCTAATATTCCTTGTGATCTATCTCTATAGATCTTGATTCTTAGAATGTATATTGCCTCTCCCATGTCTTTCATGGAGAAATTCTTAGATAACCAATCTTTTATATATTGCAACATTGTGGTATTGTTGCCAATAAGTAAAATATCATCTACATATAGTACAATAAATACAATTAAGCTTCCATTAATCTTCTTGTATATACAAGGTTCATCTTCGTTTTGTAAAAAATCAAACTCTTTGATTGTTTCATCAAAATGTTGATTCCAACTCCTAGATGCTTGGTTAAGTCCATAAATGGACCTTTGCAATTTGCAAATCTTATTTGCATTTTCTTTGGTGACAAAACCATTAGGTTGTGTCATGTACACATCTTCATTTAATTTTTCATTAAGGAAAGTAGTTTTGACATCCATCTACCATATCTCATAATTGTGGTATATATTAATTACAAGCATAATCTAGATGGATTTAACCATTGCAACCGATGAGAAAGTTTTGCCATAATTAACACCTTGCTTTTGACCATACCCTTGAGCCACTAATCTAGCTTTATACGTATGTATATGTCCATCCATATTGATCTTTCTTTTAAAGACCCACTTACACCCAATAGGTTTAACGCCTTCGGGGAATCAACCAAAGTCCATACTTTGTTAGTGTACATGGATTCCATTTTGGATTTCATGGCCTCAAGCCATTTTTTGAAGTTAATGTCTAACATTGCTTCTTCAAAGGTATTAGGCTCATTGTCTCATATGATAGACACATCTCTATGTGTTGAGACGAGAAGGCCATATCTTTTTGGCACTTGACAAATCCTCTTCGACCTATAAAGTTCTTATTAATTGGTTTGTGGGGTAGTTAAAACACTTTTTAACTTTTCTACTTGGGATTCCTCTAATGATGTGTCAATTTATGAGTCTTCTCGAATCTCATCAAGTTCAACTTTTCTTTCATTGGTCTTAGCATCTATGAATTCCATCTCAAGGAATACAACATGCATAGCAATGAACACTTTTGTTCTTGTGGTTAGTAAAAGTAAAATTCATTTGTTTCTTTTAGATATCCTACAAATTTATACTTTGTTGGTTTGGGCTCAACCTTGTCTCCATATAAACATTTGACACATGCTTCACGAGTGTAAAATCTTAAGGAAAGATAAATTTGCTTTGTCTCCTTTCTATATCTCATATGGAGTCTAATCAACAAATATTATTGGAACCCTGTTCAAAATAAATGTCATAGTAAGGAGCGTATATCCCTAAAATGATATTGGAATATCATTGACTCATCATAGATTGGACCATGTCTAACGGTGTCTTATTTCTCCTTTCGGACACACCATTCATTTTTGGTGTTCTAAGTGGGGTCCATTATGAGAGAATCCCATTCTCTTTTAAATGATAAAAAAATTCAATGCTTAAGTATTCTCCACCTTGATCTAATTGAAGTGCTTTAATACTTTTGTCGGTTTGTTTTTCGACCTCAAATCTAAATTCTATGAACTTTTTAAAGGCTTCAAATTTATGTTGCATGGGATACACATAACAAAAACGCGATGTATCATTGGTAAAGGTTATGAAATAATCATATCCTCCTCTATCTTGAGTGAACATGGTTCCACGTACATCATTATGTATGAGGCCTAACAAATTAACAACTTTTTCACCTTTTCCACTAAAAGGGATTTTGTCATTTTACCAAGCAAATAAGATTCACGAAATCATAAGATTTATAATCGGATGATTCTAAATATACTTTTTTATGTATCTTGGATATATGATTTTCATTTATATGGCCAAGTCGACAATGCCACGGATACATTTTATTTAGATCATTAGTTTTGAGTCTTTTTGCTTGTATGTTATACACAAGCGTGTCTATTTTCAAAGCATATAAACCATTATTCACATCAGCACTTCCATATAAAACATCATTTTTATAAAAGGAACAACTTTTGTTCTTAAATAAAAATGAAGAATGATCTTGGTCTAAACAAGAAATGGAAATGATATTCCTAATTAGACTAGGAATATAATAACGGTTTCTAAGTATAATCACAAATCCGGATGGTAGTGCTAACCCATAGGTGCCTACCGCTAATGGCACAACTCTTGAACCATTACCCATGCGTAAGTCAACCTCACCAAAAGCAGTCTTTCTAGCCTATTTTAGTCCTCTTAAATTTGTGCAAAGGTGTGCATCGCATTCAGTATCAAATACCTATGATGTTGGATAAAAAGTAAAAAAAAATTACTTCAATAACATAAATACTTGAGGTGCATTGAGAACTCTTCTCTTACACCCCTTCATGATACTCTTTATCATCTATCACATAAAGTATTTTTTTCATGTTGGAGGATATTTCTCTCATTCAATTTCTAGTCAAAGAAGTTCATATCATTTAAGGCATTCCTTCCATTAGTCATCGATCTAATTGATGTATCGCTAGTCATACTATGCAACGACCTTGACAAGATAGAAAAGCATATAATTTGGTTAATTAAATAAGATAAAAAAACAAATCATAAGTTAAAGAAGTAAAATCTATGTTCTTTCTCACTATTTTTTGCAACATCTATAAACTTCAATATAGGACTCAAGAAAACTTTTCATTTTGTTTTCTTAGTGGGTTAGGATCCCATCCTCTAACAAGCATTAACCTTAAGTTATCTAAACAAGCCATAAATAATGAATTAGGTAGGTAACTCCTTACTAATTACATCTAATGTAATTCCTAATTTCATTGGCATGACAACTCCTTGTCTTATCATATCTTATGTGAATTCCAATCCTTGCTTACAAGTTTATTGGACCTTGAGTTATCTTAACAAACCCAATAACTCATTTAAATTATACCAATGTTCGATGATATCACATGACCTATGATTTATTTCCCATGAGGAAGAAGTGACCTTGAATTATCTTAACAAGCCAACAACGAGCAAGAGAGTTTCCACCATATAACATTGAAAAGCAATCGACTTAATATTTTATTTAAAGGATTTAATATGGTTAGTCTCATCTTAGCATGCATACTAAACAATAATCGGATTATTCTTAATATGCATACTAGCATTGATCTAATCACATTCATACATCTTATGCATGACTCAAGGACTCGGTGAATGATAATGGATTTGTAGTACTAGCCCCCTCGAGCCATAAGAAGACTAGTAGGTCAATTACTAGTTAAAAAAATATTACAAATTCTTCATGTATGTCTTCATTCATTGGCATATGCTCCTTATATCTATTCTAATTCTTATCTTCTACCTTATATTTATTACAAATAAGAAAGCTCAAGTTACATTTGAGGGGATCAAGATAAGAAGAAAAATACAATAAAGTAATAGACAAGGCGGGACACGTAGGTCCTATTTATCTAAAAAACTACAAGCATTCATTCATAAAATTAGGTTGAGTCATCCATACCATTCGTCTATGCTTCAATCACATTGATACATGGCATTTTAATGAAACAATTTCATTCATAAAAAAATTATAAATATATAGTTTTGTTCTTTTAATAAATTTATCAAAATTTCTTTAAATTTCTTTAAATTTCAATTTTAAAACTTTTTAGGGTCTTGGGCCCATTTTGGGCTTATAGGCTTTTGGACCTCAAGGGTTCACGGGCTTCGAAGCCTAAATCCTTGAGTTTGCATGCTCATGCATCTCTACCTACGACCACTAGCCTAACATGAAAGCACTCGGCCGGTGCCCTACTATGTGCCGGTGCGCATTAGCTAGCACGTAGCATGGCTTGCGCACCTAGCGCCTAGCACGGCATATAGTGCTCGTCGTATGCTCCTAGCATTGTTGCATGCTCGCAAGTGCACACAGATTGGTAGGCTAGCATGCCCGCATGCCGTGTGCCTAATTAGTAGGGTTGCCGCGCATGTGAGCTTTGACGTCGAACGTCGACCTCGCGTGCCCTCGCTGATTTTTACCTAAAATTTTCTTTGATTTTTATATAAAATACCAAAAATACAAGATTTATAAGTGACTATAGCTAATTTATGCATTAAATCATAATCAATCAAACATATAATCAAAGATTCAATGGAGTCTCCGATACCCATTGAAAGATCATGCATTCTATTGAGGTATGGGATAAAAAAAAAACTTCCTCCATCTAAAGGCCCAAGATCAAGCAATTCAATCTACTAACCATTCATGCATGAATATTAAGCTATAAATAAAGGATTACCTCTTATAATGTAGATCTAAATTCTTTTTTTATAAAATCCATCCAAGTGTCCGACCTATATTGATGATCCACGCGAGTCCATATATCCACAAAGAAGCACTCAAAATCAATGGGGTGCTAGCTCCACCTTTTCCGATTTAGTATTTCCTATAGAAATCAATCTCGGGTAATTTTGTGACAACTTTGAAGGAGAAGGAAAGAGTATAGCTTACTAGGGTTTAGGAGAAAACTATTTTCTTCTTATTTTTCTCTTTTGGCCGAGTGCCCTATTTTATTTTTAGGATGGCCAAAATTATTCTCTCTCTCGTCTCTCTCTTATGTCGCACCTCTTGTCCTATATATAGGGGAAGTGTTTCCTTGTCCTTTAAGGACAAGGAGAGGAGTAACATTAAGTCCCTTTTAGGACTCTAGGTTGTTGCTTCCTTGCCATCCAAGGATGAGGAGTTATTTTTAGATGTTAACTATTTGATTATTATCTTTCACACATTTAATTTTATCTAATAGGTTTGATGTTTATCTTTAAAATGTTCATTCTTATCTAATAAGGTTGACTTTTATCCCCCCATCAAAATATCTTAAGGATTTTATTAAACCTAATGGGCCAAAACCATTTTAGCCCAATTAATTTATTTGGAATATCCAATTAAATATTCTTAGATTATTTTAAGTGGGGTCCATATTAGGAAATATTTTCTTAAAATACCTTTAAACTAAATTAGGAAATTCCTTTCCTTTTAGGTTCTTTATTTCCAGATTTGAAACTAACTTCCAAATCGGGAAATTGATTTCTAAAATAAGAAGCCTTCCATTTTAGGACACTTCTTAATTAAAGAAACTTTTCATTTTAAGAAACTTTTATACTTGGAAACTTTTTTCGATATCTTTGCTTCTCATTTATAATGTGAATACTTCAACTTATGCATGTGACTCAATAGGCTCTAGATATATTAGCAATGGATAAAGAACAAAAGACTCCTATTTTATCTATTGATACGTAAATTAAGATTGGCCTCCGGCAAGGCATCATGACTACCCAATTCTTTAGGAGATTAGTTAATCCACTATTACCTTTCACAAACATGGTTACCATACAATTTAGTCCTCATGTCAACTTTTCATAGTCCGATCTTGAACATGGTTATAAGTCTTGTTCAATTATGATCACACAAGTTTTCTTCAATTCCCAAAAGTTTTAGCTCTTAGAGTAAACCAACTATGTTTTATTGGTGTACCCCTACTATGGGCATAGATTTCTTGAGCAAACATATATCGAAGTGCAATGTGATAACTCCTTTTGCATATACGGAATGACATGTCCTATCTTAGTCATACACCTACCTCCATTAGATTCCTAGTGTACCCAACGAATCGCCTAGGTGCAACCCTTTAATGGGTCCATTGAAATGAGTGTCAAAGTATATAAGTCCTCTAATAAGACAACGGTGATAATTTCAAGTCTAAGGACCATTTGTACCCATCTTGTATGAGATTCCCATAGACTAAAACCAAATGGGTTCTCATGGCGAGTCATGCCTAGTGATATGTTCTTTAACTTAAATCACCTAAGTGTTTGCTTTTGCATCAACATGCCAATAGGTGTGAGATCTCCTACTACTATCATATACACTCATAAATCTATCTGCGTACGAGTTAATGTTCATTCTTGATAATTCTATGACTTACGATATTTAATGATATCATTTATTTGTATTACTAATTGTCTCACATCTTTTTATCAATCACTATTACAAATGCATATCATAAAGAGTTTTATCTAATTCTATTGAATTTACAAACATAAAATAAAAGAATTAATAGAATGATTTTTTTATTATTAAAATAAATAATACAATAATACATTAACTCAACCCCATCTAAATATGGTTGGATCTTTGATACATACGGTAACATGATAGAATTAATGTGATTGATGGCTAGAATGCATGATGAGACCTCGTCATATTAAATCTTTCAAATTAAATATCAAGTCAATTACCTTCTAATGTTATAAGCTAGCACTACCATGTAGGCTTGTGCTAAGACTCAATAATAATAATAATTTTATTATTAGTATAGACTAAGGATATTATTCCCATTCCTTGTTTGGAATAAGTTTTCATTTTATTTAAGAATAATTGTTGCTCTTTTTAAAGATGAAGTTTTATATGGAAATGTTTTGATTGATAATGATTTATATGTTTTGAACATAATGTAACTCCCATATATATAACATGATTACCAAAAGACTCAAATGATCTAAATAACATACATTTATGGCATTGTTAACTTGGCCATATAAATGAGATTCATATATCTAAACTACGTATAAATGGATACCTAGAACCATTTGATGATTCTATGAATCTTGCTTATTTGGCAAAATGACATGAATCTCCTTTTACTGAAAAAAAGAGAAATATCTACTAATTAGTTAGGCTTTACTTATGGAGATGTATTTAGGCCCACGTTTACCTATACAATAGGAGGATAAGATTTTTTCACAAACTTTAACGATGGTAGATCATGTTTTGGTTATGTATATTTGATAAGACCAAAATTTAAAGCATTTAAAAAAGTTCAAAGAATTTAGACTTAAAGTCAAGTAATAAACTAGCAAAAGTATTAAGGCATTTCGATTAGATCAAGGTGATGAATACTTAAGCAATGAATTTTAGGTTACTTAAAAAAGAACGAGATTCTCTATTAATGAACACCATATGTTAAACATGGTCCAGATCCATGATGCGCCATATTAATATTCCCATTTCATTTTGGGATAAACATTCCTTACAACAATCTTTACCTTGAATAAGGTTCTAATAAAGTCTATTGATCGGACTCCATATAAGATATGGAAAGAAAAGAAAGTTAATTTATCTTTTCTTAAGATTTGGGGGCTATAAAGCATAAGCGAAATGTGTCGAAAAGGACAAGCTAAAGCTCACATTAATGAAGTGTAAATTTGTGAGGTATCCAAAAGAAACAAATGGATATTATCTTTCTACCATTAGAATAAAGTGTTGTTCGTGACTAGGCATGCTATATTCCTTGAGAAGGATTTATGGATGCTAGAAATAGTGAGAGGAAATTATGAACTTAATGAGATCGAGTAGACTTACGAATCGACACTCCACTAGCAAAACCCAAGTATATAGACTATAAATAATGTAACTACCCCATAAACAAATATATAAGAACTTCACAAGTCTAAAACAAGTTCCTCAAAAGACAAAAGATATGATCTTCTTATCTCAACACATGGTGATGTGTAACCTAAAGAGGATGACAGAGTTAAAACTAATAAAATAGCAATATTAGACATTGACTCCTAGAATGAAAAATAAATAAGAATGACACCTACCTTGGCAGTTCTATTGCTAAAGAATATGCAAATAAGATTTATAAATTGCAAAGGTCCATTTATGGATTTAAGCATGCATTTAGGTATGATAATCAATGTTTTGATAAAATAATCAAAGAGTTTAATTTTGAAAAAAAAAGAAAGAAAGATAAACCTTGTGTATACAAAAGGTTAGTGGGAGCTTACTAGTATTGGCTATTTTATATGAAAACAAACAAACTACTTCTTAGCTATAACAATATCATGTTGTAATCTATAAAAAAAATTAAGTATTCAAGAATTTATCTATGTATGACATAGGAGAGTAGTCCACATTATAGGAGTTGAGATCTATATAAATAAATCAAATAAGATGTGAGGGCTCTCCCAAGGCAGGTACATTGATATGATACTAAAGGGTTTAGTATGAAAGAATCAAAGAAAGGATTTCTTCGAATGTCACATGGCTTGATGGCCAACTACATAGGTTCCTAGCATTGTTAATCTAATAGTATTATACTCGTGATAATAATAGAGTCATAGCACAAGCTAAGAAACCAAGGTCTCATCAACGATCCGAGCATATAATGTGATGCCGCCACCTAATTAGAGAGATTATTAGTTATGGTAATATAAGGATAGAAAAGTTTCACATCGATGAAAACATAGCTAGTCCCTTGACTAAGCTTTGTCACAACTAAAACATAAGATCCTTACTCAATTGTCAAGAATATGAGGGACATGGTTGGTTGACTCTAGTGCAAGTGGGAGATTATTAGTATAGGTGCCTAAGATTCAACCTTATTTGGATGGTTTAAGTTATTATAATATTACATTCTTTATTGTACTAATAAAAGAAGTCTTTCTATTAATTATGTTGTTTATATTTATTGATAGAATTAGATAGAAGTCCATATGATATTCATTACCTATATCATTGATCTAAAGATGTGAGACAACCATTAATACACTAAAATGATAACATTAAATGTCCTAGGTTGTAACAATATATAAGAATGGACATTAATTATATGTGATAAGACTTATGAGTGTTATGCTCATATTATAAAATAGCGATAAGAGATCTCACACCTATTGGTATGGTGATGCTAAAGCAAGTAATTAAGCGATTAATGTTAGAGAACATATTATTAGACTTGACTCACCATGAGAACCCATTTGTTTTAGTCTATAGGAATCTCATACGAGATGGGTACAATTGGTCTTTTGACTTCAAGTCATTACGGTTATCTCATTAAAGGATTTATATATTTTGACACTCATCTCAATGGGCTTAGTCAATAGTTGTATATGGGTAATTCATTGGGTGCACTAAGAATCTAATGGAGATAGGGATGACTAAGACGGAACATATTGTCCTTTGTATGCTAAAGGAGTTGTCACATTGGACTTCGATAAATGTTTACTCAAGGAATCGGTAGCCATAGCAGGAGTAAACCAATAAAGCATAGTTGGTTTACTCTAGATCTAAGACATTTGGGAATCACACCATGATGATCGATGAATGGTAATGGATCTCTACTACTAATCCTCTTAAGGCATAAGGAGACTAGTGGGTCAAATACTTAGGTAAAAAATTATTATAAATTCTTTGGGATTCTCTTTTTCTTGGCTTCTTATCCTTGTATTGATTATAATATCCTATCTTCTACTTTTATATTTCTTTGAATAAGAAATCTCAAATTATATTTGAGGGGAATAAGATGAGAAGAGAAATACATCATAATGATAAAGTAGGCAAGACATGCAAGTCCCATTTAATCAAAAACTTATAAGCATTTCTTATAAACTAGGTCAACTCATCCATATCATTCACCTTGCTTCAATCACATCGATATATAACATATTAATGAAACACATTTCATTTTAATCACAATTATAAATCTATGTTTTAGTCACTTTATAAAATATTAAAAAAAAATTTTAAATTTCAATTTTAAGGCATTTTAGGTCTTCGACTTACTTTAGGCCTATGGGCTCTTGGGCTTTGAAGGCCTATGGGCCGCTATGCCCTAGTTTGCTAATGCGTAGCACCGGCTAGCAATCGCTATTGGCTTGGCATGCTTATGTGTGCCCAGCCGGCTCGGCCACTAGCCGGTGCCTAGCGAGTAACCTTGGCTGGTCGATTGGCTAATTCCTCGCACTAGCTCGGCCGACCATAGCTAGTGCCCGGCACTAGCGTAGTGCCAATGAGCCGGTGTGCTTACGCAATCTCGGCTTAGAGTCCGGTCTCTAGCGTACTTGAGCTCTTACTTGTTGCCCGGCACATGCATACACCAAGCCCGGGCATGCCTTACCCTTAGTGCATCCTTGATGTACATAAGACATGCTTGGTCCGTCGTGCCCCCAATGTGTTACCGACCTTGGATTCAAGTCATGCATGTAAGCACCAACGTTGACCTCCTGCACCACCGAGTTATTTCTAAGCCCATAATTAGTTTTAAAAAAATTATTATATACAAAAAATATCAAATCTACAATCAAGAATTGATAATTCTATAGTTAATCATAATTAAAAACATATACAATTAAAGATTCAATAGAGGCTTTGATACCAATTGAAGGATCATGCTTCTTATGGTGGTGTGGAATAAAAAAAAATATTCCTCCATCTAAGGCTCTCAAGATCAAGCTATTGAATCAGCTAATCATAGATATATGAATTAAAGCATGAGTAAAGGATTATCTCTTGTAGCACGATTTAGCCTTTACGGAAAAAGAGCCATCCAAGTTTACAACCTCTATCGATAATACATGTAGTCCAAACACCCACTCAAGAAGCAATTAGAAGTTATAAAGTTCTACCTCCACCTTTTTTGACTTGTTTAATTTTTCTCTTTAGAAATCTATTCCAAGATATTTTAAGACAACCCTAAGAGAGAGGGAGAGATTTACTCGTGATTTTTAGAGAGAAAATTATTTTCTCTCTTCTTGTTCCTATGTCATGTATCTCCTCATTAACTACCCTCTTTGTTGTACCTCTCTCTTCTATTTATATGGGAGTAACTTCCTTGTCTTCCAAGTATAAGGAAGTGGTGGCAATAAGTCCTACATGGACACTAGGTTATGAATTTTAAGTTCTCCAAGGACTAGGAGTTCCAATGCATGTGGGCTTTTTTGATCTTATCCTTGTAAACCTTAAGCCTATTCAATAAGGCTCAAGTTTGTCATCCCACTAAAATATCGTACGGGCTTTTAAATTAATCCTTTTGATCTAATTAATTTGGACTATCCAAATAAATTAGGTTAGTTATTTTTAGGAAGCCTAGATTAGGAAGCAATTTTTCAAATTACCCTTAAACCTAAACTGGGAAACTAATTTTCTTTTTAGGTAACTTAATTCCAAATTTGGAACTAACTTCGAAATTAGGAAACTAATTTCTAAAATAGAAAACTTTCCAATTAAAAAGAAACTTTCCATTTTCAAAAATAGGAAACACTCAAAACTAGGAAAAAAATTTCAAAATATTTCGATCTCTTTTATTATGTGAATGATTAAACTTATGCATATGACTCAATAGGCTCCAAGATATATTGGGAATGTATCAAGAATAAAAGATAATTCTTTTATCTCTTGATACATAAATCAAGATTAGTCTCTAGTAAGACATCATGACTATTAAATTCTTTAGAAGGATTAATTAATCTATAATTACCTTTCACGGGCATGGTTATCATACAATTTAGTCCTCATATCAATTTATTATATTGTGATCTCAAACTTGATTTTTAGTCCATTCAATTATGATCACATGATTTTTCTTTATTTTTCAAATGTCTTAGCTCTAATATACATCAACTATGCTCTATTGGTGTACTCCTAATATAGCCACAAATTCCTTGACTAGACATTTATTAAAGTGTGATGTGATAACTCCTTTAGCATACAAGGAATAACATGTCTAATCTTAGTCATCCACCTATCTCTATTATATTTCTAGTGCACTCAATAAATCACCCACATGTAGCTCTAGACTAAGCCAATCGAAACGAGTGTCAAAGTATGTCTCTATCCGACATCAAAAGGGACTCTCGAAAAATCTAAGTTTATAGATTTTATTTATTTATTGAATTATTTATAGAGTTTGGAGTCGCTACCTAGTATTGAATGAACTAAAAACCTAAAATAGACACTAGTTCAAAGATTCTATGATAAGAAGTTTGTTATGCTTTTAAGAAGATATCGATCATCCGAAAGCACCATTTCCAAAGAAAGGTACCACATCTAGTTTAGTCTTAAATTTATCTCCTAAAGTGTTTTATTTTTTCCAAATTATTTTTTGATTTTTGAGACTTCAATTTCTCAAGTCAAATTAAGGTTTTTATTTTTAAGCATGGCATCATATTGAAACAATCATCGAGCCCTTTCGTTGGGAGACACATCGGTTCAACCATCGAATCCACTTTTTGAGTCTTGACATAACCGGTGTGTCGGAGAACACTTATTTATTAGAAATGACTTTTTTTTTTTTTGCTAACAACTATCGCTATCGGATATGGGTCTTTGTTAAAAGTTTTATGATTTTTTTTCATTTTTTATTTTTTATTTTTTATTTTTTATTTGGTGGAAGACCGATCATCGATCCCTAAAGAATTAGGAGACTTGATAATTCTTCACCTATTAATTACCGAGCCTAATTACTAAATAAGTAAATTAAAACTACGCTAATTAAATAAATGAAAGAAAATTCAAATACAAAAATTTAAACAAGACACATGCAAAAAATAAATTCAAAATTAAAATTACATTCATTAAAATAATTATAGGCAATTAAAATATTAAATTCTAAGTTAATATAAACAAACAAACATGAACAACTAAACTTAAAATTAAGATTACATTAACTAAAATAATTAAAGACGATTCACTACTTGAATTAATTACAAACATGCATAATAAAAACACATTTTTATTTTTTTATTTTTTTCTTCTTTTATTTTTTTATTTTTCCGCGAGGGGGGGGAGGGGGCTGGACTATCCGACCCTTTTGATTATTTCTTTGAGGGAGAGAGGTGGGCTGGATAGTCCAACTCGCTTAAAAGATTTTATTTTTTTTTTGAAAGAAAGTGGTTGGATTGAAATCCAGCCAAGCCTTATGTGGGTTGGGGTTGACCCAACCCATTCCCTTCATTTGGCTATACCCAATGCTAAAAAAGAAATTTAATTCTTCCCTAAATTAATTCAGATCAAACTCCCTCTTTTCTCTTCCTTCTCACTCAATTTCCTTCTCCTTCTTTTCCCTTTCTTTTTTTACTTCTCCTTTCCTTCTTCTCCATTGGATCAAGCCTCCATGAACAAACTAATGGAGGTTTCTCCCCCCTCTTCCTCTCTTTTCTTTTCTTTATTTTACTTCTTTTCTTCTCTTCCTCTTCTCCTTTCTTACCCTCTCAAACCTTAATCCTCTTTCTCCTTTTTCTTAAAATCTATAACTTGCCATGGATGAACCAATGATGACTCATCCATGGCCACCTAATTCTCCCATTTTCATTCTTTCTTTTTTCCTTCCAGATCCTTCATTTCTTTATTCAATCTAAAACCCCTAAATCACTTTCTCAAAATTCTTCCCCAATTTGGTTGAACCGTAGCTTTTTAATTCTTCAAAAATTCATTTCAATTAGAGCTAATTAGCTTGATTGCTAATGAAATCCAATTAATTCAAACTGTAATGGACCTAATTTCCTAAAACTTATAATTCAATTTGTTCAAAAATTATCAAGAACCCTAGGTTTAAATTGAAACAATTCGATTTTAATTTAGGAGTTTAAACCCCAAATCGAAACCACAATTGACTTCAATTAGATTTAATTTGTATTTTGTAAACTTAATTTGAGCCTAAATTCAAAAACCCTCAAATTTCAAACACAAACCTAAATTCTGTCAAAACCAAGAGAAATTAGATGGAATTACCTAGAAGAATTGATAGAAAAGGATGTGGATCAAAGCTTCAATTAGGGTAAGTTTAATCTCTCTCTCTATATTTTTTGAATTTTTGTTTCTTTTTGAAACTGATTTATTTCTTTCTTGTTGTTATTATTTTCCTTCCATTTGCGGGCTCTTTTAAAAAAAAAAAAACTCCCTTGTTTATCAATTGTGTACATATGTATGCATATCAATTGCTTGGTCTCCCTTAGTATGATGGTAGTGCATTTTCTATAGGATATATGTGTCAAGTGGAGGGTTAGATTGACGAGTGTAGTGGGCTATGGAAGTGGTTCGATCGTTTGAGATGTTATAGGCTATTGGAGGCTTATAGTGATGTAGGCTGTAAGGTGGTTACCACAAGTGAAGGGGGTGTTGGAATTGTTGACTTACGGGTTAAGGGAGTTGTTGTAATTTATAGCAATAGGGTGGTCTGTAATGGGTGAGAATTTCAAGGCAAGTTAGGGCTACTGAAATTGTTGACTTAGAATGATTGGTAGCTACAAGTTGTGGGATGGTGATTGCTATTTGAATTGCAAGTAGAGTCCAAGGCTAAAACGAGGAACCAAATTCATTCCTAGGAAAAAAAGAATCGCTTGAACTGGAAATCAAAACTTGTTACGGGGGAAATAGGATTACCAAAATCCCAAATAATAGTTTTGGGAAAGAGTAGGCGACTGGTTATCCACTCCTCTATAATTTTGTAATTTATCTTTCTTTTGATTTTTTTTTTAATTTTGCAATTTTGGTCCCTATAAATTATTAGTAGGTCAACTTGGTCCATGTCTAATGTAATTTGACTTCTAAACTTTGAATGATTCAATTTTACCCCTAATTGCTATAATTATTTTGAATTTAACGCAATTGCATCCTTGAATGTTAAATTCAAATTATTTTTATATTTTCTAATTTTTCTCTGAATTAATATTATAAATTAAAAAAATAAAATGAATAAATAAAGTAAAAAAACTAATTAAGATAAAAAATTACATATAAAATAAGAGAAAACTAATAACTAAATAAAAATAAAAATAAAAAAATTTTCATTATGACGGTTGCCCTTCTTTGCAATGCTTATGCTGCAAACATTAACCGAATGTGAATTTAAAGTTGAGTTTGCTTAGTGAGCTTGCAAATAAGAAAATATGAGAAGAATAAATTAAGATTTATGAAAATGACCCGGTTGAGGATGGAATGTACTGCAAGAGTGTAATGATTTATGAAAACAAAGTGCAATGGTCTTGTTGTTAAGGGCATTCTACCCCGAAAAAGTAAACATGGGATGTATGACCTTGTTATCAAGGGCGACTTGCCTAAAAAATTAAACGTGAAGTGCGAGAAAAAATTAAATATGCAATTCATGGCCTTGTTATCAAGGGTGGCTTGCCCTAGAAATTGAACATGGATTACAAGAAAAATTAAATATGCAATACATGTTCTTGTTATCAAGGGTAGCACTGCCCTAAAAATTAAACATGTAATACATGAAAATTAAACATACGAGTACATAGGTTTGTTATTAATGGTAGCCTGTCCTAAAAAAATAAACTTGAAAGTGTAGGAAAAATTAAATGTGCGATACATAGCCTTACTATCAAGGACGACACGCTACGAAAATCAAATGGCGATTACAAGAAAAATTAAATATGCAATACATAGCCTTGTTATCAAGGGCAACCTACCCTAAAAATTAAACATAAAATACATGAAAATTAAATATATAATACATGGCTTATTTGAAGGATAGTCAATCCTAAAAAATTGAATATGCATTAAGAGCTAAGCAATTTTACCTGTCGTGATATGATGACTTGAGTTAATAGACCTTATCTTGAAGTGGAATTGGCAATTTGAAGTTGGTTTCCATGCTTGGGTGGTGGCCTATTGTGAGGCAACCATGCCTAACGGAGTGGTCTATTATCAACCGACACTGTTTGAGAGAATGATCTATTGTGAGGTGACCTAACTAAGAGGATTCGAGGAAAATGTTAGTTTTCTATGTCCTTGGTATCTCGCTACTCGGGACTTGTAATAGATTTTCATCTTTCATTAGTGTTATGTTATACCGAACAAAACTTAGCACGATGATTAGTGAAGGTACTCGTAAGAAGCATAGCCCACTTCGCTCAAATCCCCTTTTGAATTTTTTTGTAGGCTATTCATGCTTTAGGAGCCGGTCGATCGTTCATCGTCTAAGCACCGTCGCCCTTGCCCCCTAACTATGTCTTATCTTTTCTTGTGAACTTGAGCTCTATCATTTTAGCTACGGTATCATGTTGGACACCAATCCTCTTTTGTGACTTGAGGTCTCATATGCATCTCTAAAATTTGATAGAAGATCTAGTTAAGAAAGATATATGAACTGCTTTGGGTGATCTTTTTAGATCTATTCCTGCCACACCTCAATGAAACTAATTGCAATAATTAGCTTTTTAGCTATGCGAAACATTAGCTACACTTTAAAAGCTTAATTTTTCTTTTGTTGATTGGAGCTAAGTCCGAACCGCACGGTATTATAAACTTTTGGTTTACTTGGGATAGCCCTTACGCCCCTAGGTTTAGCTACTTCGGATGTTTTGATTCATGCTCCTTTTTTGGACTCTCATCACATCAACTAAGTTTATGGTTTCATTATTTGACCAATTATCGAATTTTTATCCGAGTGGCTAGATTCTTAGCCTTGCCTTCAAGTGTTTTTAATTTTGTGGCTTACCATTCGGATCAAGCCATGAGATACCCCCAATTACTAGTTGAGATTATGCATTTGCGGCTCTTTTGGTACAATCGCTACTTGTGCTCTAATGCTTACCTTTTGATGTTTGTATCATAATTTGCAAATCAATCTTGAAATTTGTTATCTTTTGAGAAAGATCATTGAATAGCCATTTGGTTTTCATATATCAAATCGTATACTTGAATGACTTTCTTAAAACAATTTCGATTATAAGAAGAAATATAGAGATGTTCCAATGAAAGTACTTTCATTCATGAAGGTGTTCAAGTTGGTTGATCAAAAGTCAAAACATGACATTCAAATGCTATGATGCAATTTTCTTAAAAAGGTTGGGCTAAGCAAGTAAAAACGTGTTTAGATTATGCAAAGTTTGTATAAAGCTAGCATTTGATGCACTTAAAAGTAATGAGTCCATGATAAGTCCATTATGGGTAAATGAAATGGGATTGAGTAGAAAATATTTTGAAAAATTAGTTTTTGAGGATAATTTTGCTCGAGAATATCTTGATTCTATTTATTTTTCCCTCAAGTTATTTGGTAAAGACTCATAATTCGATGTCATAAAAGTTGACAAATAACACACATCGATCGATCATATTTTCTAGCTTTTCTCAATCACCTCTTTTTTTTCTTTTTTGAGATTAGAATCCAATAACCTAAGTAAACTATCTTTGATTAGAAAGGGCTTGTAAAAGCACATAATGTAGGTATGGCTTGAGCTTAAGAAAAAATGGATATAAAGGCTTAAAAAGTGTTTTAAGGGTTTCATGACATAGGATCACATTATTATCCATGAAAATCTCTTTTGTCAATGCCGCTTGGACTTAGCCACTTTAGCCGTTAGTTAGACTGTTGTGTCATCTTGATGCCCATGAATTGTTTTTTCTCGGCTTGCCATAGGAATTTTGTCATTTTAACTCGTTGAATTTGTTTCCTATCCTTAAGTCGCTTTTTGAGAGAAATATTTTTAGAGTTTCATCGACCATTGATGGATCATACATTCACGCCGAGTGTGAGGGATGATCCTGGTCTAGGTTATCGTAGAAGAAATCATCGGGCTCAAAGTGGGATGACAAAGGATAAATTTTTATGAGATATATGAAGGATGACCTTTCTTCATCTCAAAGACTAATTTGCCTATGCCATTAGACACTAATCTCTTTTGAATGACAATGATTAATTTGGAGAAACTTAAGTGAAGAAAGGATGAATGTTATTTGAGATTATGACTTGAGGATATATTGTTTATCATTATTTAAGGCACCAATCATTGAGTCTTTCGTTTAAGCTTCATGATGTTTTCTTAAACAAAACGTTTCCTTCGAGGGTTCAGCTTGGGAAAGGATAAAGATTTTATTTTTTTTGGTTTTTTTTATTTTTAACAAAATGAAGGATTGTCCCATTACTTTCCACCCGAAAGGTTATTAGCATGATGTTTTATTGGCTTTCATGAATTGAATAATTGTCTCTAGCATATATCTTTCATGCTTTGAAATTTGACAAACTTTTGCAAAATTTTTTTTTAATGAATTTGCCATTATATTTCCTTAATGAAGGAAGATGCAATGTCAAATAATACTTTCAAATGAATATTTTTTTATTTCGGATCACGTAATATGAAATTGGAAAAGAAGGCATAAGCATTCTTTCATTCAATGATACGTCTTAATTCATGCATAACCAAAACATTCGGGAAAGTAGTATTCAAAACCAAACTTACAAATTATGAACATGTATCTTCTCTATGACTTTCGGACTCCTTTAGTCTCCTCATCTCTTGTATTAACAATTATGTGGTTTGGGAGTGGGTTCGCGTTTATGTTGGGAGCATGCAAACCATTGTCAAAATTGATCCAACCATGCTTGATTAAATCCAACAACTTCTTGAATGCAAGACAGTCATTGATGTTATGCCCAATAGTATAAGAATGATATTCACATCTCTCATCTCACTTATACCATGGAGAATAAGGAGGGCGCATAGGGTTAGTGGAGATTGGAGTAACTCGCCTAATGCTTACCAAGTGTTCAAACATTTCACCCAATGAGAGAGGGAGGGATGGTAGTTGCTCATAGTTCTTTTTGACCCCTATTGAAACGATCGTTAGACCTCTTTGTCGGGTGACACATCGGTTCAAACATCGAATTCACTTTTTGAGTCTCGACACAATCGATGTGTTGGAGAACACTTGTTTATTAAAAATAATTTTTTTTGCTAACAACGAGTCCCTATTAGATATGAGACTTTGTTAAAAGTTTTATGATTTTTTTCTCTTTTTTTATTTGGTGGAAGACTCGTCATCGGTTCCTAAAGAATTAGTAGACTTGACAATCCTTCACCTATTACTAAATAAATAAATCAAAGCTATACTAATTAAATAAATGAAAGCAAATCCAAATGCTGAAATTTAAACAACGAACATGCATAAAATAAATTCAAAATTAAAATTACATTAATTAAAATAACTATAGATAATTAAAATATTAAATTCTAAGTTAACATAAACTAACAAACATGAATAAATAAACTTAAAATTAAACTAACAAACATGGATAAATAAAATTAAAATTAAGATTACATTAACTAAAATAATTAAAGTCGATTTATTACTTGAATTAATTACAAACATCCATAATAAAAGCACATATTTTTTTCCTCTTTTATTTATTTTTTTATTTTTTTGAGAGGGGGAAGAGGTGGACTATCTAGCCCCATTGGTTATTTCTTTGAGTGAGAGAGGCGAGCTAGGTAGTCCGACCTACCCAAAGAGTTTTTCTTTTTTTTTTTTTAAGGGAAAGGGCTAGATTGAAATCCATCCCAACGTCACGTGGGTTGGGCTTAACCTAACCCATTCCCATCATTTAGCTGGACCCAATGCTAAAATAAAATTCAATTCTTCCCTAAATCAATTCAGTTCAAACTCTCTCTTTTCTCTTCCTCCTCACCCGATTTCCTTCTCCTTCTTTTCCCTTTCTTTTTTCCTTGTCCTTTCCTTCTTCTCAACTAGATCCAGCCTCCATGGATGAACCAATGAAGGTTCATCCCCCTTTCTTCCTCTCTTTTCTTTTCTTTTCTTCCATTCTTCTCTTCCTCTTCTCCTTTCTTACCCTCTCAAACCTAAATCCTCTCTCTTTTTTTTTTAAAAAAATCTACAACCGTTATGGATGAATCGGTAATGGCTCATTCATGGCCACCTAATTCTCCCCCTTTTCTTTCTTTCCTTTTCCCTTCCTTTCTTTTTTTCCATATTCAATCCAAAACCGTCAAATCACTTTCTTAAAATTCTTCCCTAATTTGGTCAAACCCAAGCTTTTCAATTCTTCAAAAATTCATTTCAATGAGAGCTAATTGGCTTGATTCGTTGGTGAAATCCAGCTAATTCAAACCTTAATGGACCTAATTTCCTAAAAACCCCCAATTCAATTTGTTCAAAAATTATCAAGAACCTTAGGTTTAAATTGAAATCAATTAGGTTTCAATTTTGGGGTTTAAACCCCAAATTGAAACTGTAATTGGCTTAAATTAGATTTAATTTGTACTTCCTAAACTCAATTTGCACCCAAATTCAAAAGCCCTCCAAATTTCAAGCACAAACCTAAATTCCGTCAAAACCAAAATTAAAGAGAAATAAGATGGAATTATCTAGAAGGATTGAAGAAAAAGGGTGTGGATCAAAGTTTCAATTAGGGTAAGTTTAATCTCTCTCTCTCTCTCTCTTTCTTTGAATTTTTCTCTCTTTTAGCTACTGAATTTTTTTTTTTGAATTATTTGCTTTCCATTTCTAGGCTCTTTAAAAAAAACTCCCTTGTTTATCAATTGTATACATACATATACATATGAATTGCTTGGTTCTCCCAATATGATGGTGAGGGATTTTCTATAGGACATAGGTGTCAAGTGGAGGGTTGGATTGAATAGTGTAGTGAGTTGTGGTAGTGGTGAGACTACTAAAGATGTTGTGGGCTACTTGGAGACTTGCAATAAGGGTGGCTGTATGGTGGCTGCCATAGGTTGGGGGCGTTGGAATTGTTGACTTGGGGTTAAGGGAGTTCGTTGGAATTTGCAACAATAGGGTGGTCTGTAAGTGGGTGGCACTTGCAAGCCAAGTTGAAGCTGTGAAATTGTTGATCGGGAAGTATTAGCAATTGCAAGTTATTGGATGGTGAGTGCTAGTTGAATTGCAAGCGAGTCCAAGGCTGAAACTAGGAACTAAATTGGTTCTTAAGGAAAAAGAATCGCTAGAGCTGGAAACCAAAATTGGTTCCAAAGGAAATAAGATGACCAAAATCCCAAAAATTAGCTATAGGCGGGAGTGGGCAACTGGTTGTCCACTCCTTAACAATCTTGCAATTTTTCTTTCTTTTGATTTTTTATAATTTTGTAAATTTGGTCCCTATAAATTATTATTAGGTCAAATTGGTCCTTGTCCAAAGTAATCTTACCCCTAAACTTGGAATGATTTAATGTACCCCTAATTGGTATAATTATTTTGAATTTAACGTAATTGCATCCCCAAATGTTAAATTCAAATTATTTTTTATATTTTTTATTCCCCCTCCTTTTTTTTTTTTTGCAAATTACTAATATAAATTATAAAATAAGATCAATAAAGAAAGAAAAATAATAATAATAATTAAGATAAAAAATTAAAAATAAAATAAGAGAAAACTATTAATGAACTAAAAATAAAAATCCTAAAATTTTGGTTATGACAAAGCATATAAATCCTCTAATGAGATAACCATGATGAATTCAAGTCAAAGGACTAGTGATACCCATTTTGTATAAACTAAACCACATGAGTTCTCATGGTAAGTCAAGTCTAATGATATGTTCTCTAACATTAATCACCTAAGTCCTTGCTTTGGCACCACCATGTCAATAGGCTGTGAGATCTTCTACTCGTTATCTTATAGCATTAGCATAGCACTCACAAGTCTTACCATATATAATTAATGTCCATTTTTAACAATGCTACGACTTGGGATATTTAATGACATCATTTAAGTGCATTAATGTTTCCCTTATATCTTTCGATCAATTATCAATACAATGCATATCATATGGACTACTATCTAATTCTATCAATAAAAATAAGCACAAAGAATTAATAAAAATGCATTATTTATTAATAAAATAAAGATTTTAATAATAAAATAAGTTAAACCATCCAATCAAGTTGGATTTTAGGCACCAACATTAATAGAAAGAGTGAGATATATATATATATATATATATTTATATAGGGGGAGAGAGTAAGGGGAGAGAGAGAGAGAGAGAGAGAGAGAAAGAGAGTGAGAGATAATATTGGGGGAGAGGGTAGGAGAGAGAGAGAGAGAGAGAGAGAGAGAGTAGGGAAAGAGAGGGTGAGAGAGGGGGACGAGGAGGAGAATAAGAGGGGGAGAAAGAGAGGGAGAAAGATGGAGAGAAATAGAGACATTAGAAGGGAGAGTAAGGGAAAGAGTGGGAGAAGGTGGAGAGAGATTGAGGGAAAGAGGTGGAGAGGGAGAGAAGGGAGAGAGAGAAGGAGTGGGATAGAGAGAGGGAGAGAGAGGGAGAGAAAGAGGTGGAGAGAGAGATAGGGAGAGAGAGAAGGAGTTGGATAGAGAGAGAGGTAGAGAGTGAGTGAGAGAAGGAGAGAAAGGGAGAGGGAGAGGGGGAGAGAGAGGAGTGGGATAGAGAGAGAGGGAGTGAGAGAAGGAGAGAAATGGAGAGGGAGAGAGAAAGGGAGAGGAAGAGAAGGAGAGAGAGGGAGAAAAAGAGAAGGTGAGAAACGGATAAAGAAAGAGAGGGAGAGAGAGAGGGAGAGAAAGGGAACGAGGGTGAGGGAGAGATGGAGAGGGAGATTGATAAATAGGAAAGAGGAAAATATAGGGAGAAAGGAAGGAGATAGGGCGAGAGAGAGACAAGGAAGGAAAGAAGGGGAAGGAGAGGAAAAGAGAGGGAGGACGAGAGGGAGAGAGGGAGAGGGGAGAGAGAGAAAGGGAGGGAGACAAAGAGAGATGGAAAGGGAGAGAGGGAAAGAGAAAGTGAGGAAAGAATGAGAGAGTAGAAGAGAGATAAAGGGAGAGAGTGGGTGATAGAAAGAGGTTGATGGAGAGAGAGGGAGAGAGAGATGGAAGGAGAGAAGGAGAGAGATAGAGAGAGGGTAAGGGCGAGAGAGAAGGGAAGAGAGAGATAGAAAAAGAAAGAGACAGGTAGAGAGGGAGAGAAGGATGAGAGAGATTGAGAGAGAAGGGAGGGAGAGAAAATGAGAAGGAGACATAGTGGGAGAGAGCGAGGAGAGGGAGAGGGAGAGAGGGAGAGAGAGGGAGAGAGAAAGGAAGGGAGAGGGTAGGAAAGGAAGAGATAAGGAGGAAGAGAGAAGTGAGAGAGGGACTAAAGGAAGGACAAAGTGGGAGAGAGAAGAAAAGAGAGGGAGAGAGATAGAGAGCAAGAGAGAGGGAAAGAGTAAGAGAGAGAGAGAGAGACGTAAGGAGGGAATGAAAGAGAGAGAAAATGAGAGAAAGAGGGAGAGAGATAAAGAGGGAAAAGGAGAGAAAGAGATAGAGAGGGAGAAAGGGAGAGAGATTAGGATGGAGAGAGAGTGAGGAAGAGAGAGGGAGAGGAAGGGGGAGAGAGGGAGAGAAAAGAGAGCTAGATGGAGAGGGATAGAGAGGGAGGGAGAAAGGAAAAGAAAGAGGGAGAGGGAGAGAGATAGAGATGGAGAGAGAGAGGGAGAGAAAGTGGGTAGGAGAGAGATAGAGAGGGAAGGTGAAGAAGGGAGGGAGAAAAAGATGGAGAGAGGTAGATAGAAAGGGAGAGGGGGATAGAATGAGAGAAAGAGGGAGATAATTAGAGAGAAAAGGAGAGAAGGAGAGAGAGGGAGGGAGAACGAGAAAAAAGGAGAGAGGGAGAGAGTGTGAGGAGGAATAAGAGATATAGAGGGGGAGAGTGGGAGAGAGGGAGAGAGGGATGAAGAGAGAGAGGAAGAAAGGGAATGATAACGAGAAAGAGAGAGGGAGGGAGAGAGATTAAGAGAGAGAGGGAGAGAAGGAGAAAGAGAAAGGAGGAGAGGGAGAGAGAAGAAGAGGGAGGGAGAGATAGATAGAGAGAAGAGAGAGAGAGATAGAGGTCGAGAAGCGAGAGAGGGAGAGTAAGTTAGAGAGAGAGATGAAGAGATAGAGAAAAAGAAAGAGGATGGAGAGAAAGAGAAATAGAGGGGGAGAGTTGGAGAGGGAGGGAGAAAGAGAGAGAGGGAGGAATAGAGGGAGAGAGGAGGGGAGATAGACAGAGTGGGTGAGGGGTAGAGATAGTGAGTGAGGGAGATAAAGAGATATAATGAGAAAGGGTGAGAGAGAATAGGGAGAGAGTTAGAGAGAAAGAGAGACAGAGAGGGAGGAGTGAAAGAGAGAGGGAGAGAGAGAGAGAGAGAGAGAGGGAGGGTGAGGGGGAGAGAAAGGAATAAAGGGAGAGGGAGAAATAGGGAGGGGAAGAGAAAGATAAGGAAGAGAGAGAAAGTTAGAGAGGGAGAAGGGGAGAAAGGAGGAGAGAGAGGGAGGGAAGAGAGATGGGGAGAGAGGGAGAGAGGAAGCGAGCTGAAGAGAAATAGTTAGAAAGAGAAGGAGAAGAGAGAGAGAATGGGAGTCAAAGAAAGATAGAAAGAGGAAGACAGAAAGAGAGAGAAAAAGAGAGGCGGAGAGAGGGAAAGAGTGTGAGAAAGGAAGAGAAATAGTAAGGGTAAAAGAGAGAGAAGGATATTGGGAAGGAGATAGGGAAAGAGGGATAAGGAGGGAAAAGGATAGAGGAGGAGAGGGAGAGAGAGGGAGAGAGAGAAAGAGAAAGAGGGATAGAGAGTGGGAGTGAGATGGGAGGGGAAATGAGGGAGGGAAAGAGAAGGATGAAGGGGGAGAGAGAGGAAGAGTATGAGATGAAGAGGGAGAAAGTGGGAGAGAGGTAGAGTGAGAAAGAGTGGGAGAAAAAGAGAGAGAGAGAGGGTGTAAAAGAGAGATTGAGGAAAGGGAAAGGGAGAGAGAGTGAGAGTGGGAGAAAAAGATAAAGGGAGAGAGGGGAAGAGGGGGAGAAGGAGATATAATATATATATATAAAGGGAGAGATGGAGGGGAGAGACAGAGAGAGAGGAAGGGAAAGAGAGAGAGATAGAGAGTGCAAGTGATAGGAAGAGGGAGAGGGAAGTGAGGGATGGGGAGGGAGCGATAGAGGAGGGGAAAGAGAGAGAAAGAGAGGGAAAGTGAGAGAGAGGGAGAGAGAGGAAAGAAGACAGGTGATACGAGAGAGAGGGATGGGGTGAGAAGGAGAGAGGAATAAAGAGAAGTAAAGGAGACGAGAGAGAGGGATGGGGTGAGAAGGAGAGAGGAATAAAGAGAAGTAAAGGAGGCAGAGAGAGGGAGAGGTAAAGGGATTGAAGGAGACAGAGAAACAAAGGGAGGGATAAATAGATAGAGGAAAAGAGAAAGAGAGTGTGAGAAGGAGAGAGTGTGAGAGAGGGAGAAAGAAAGAGAGAGAAATAGTAAGGGAGAGAAATAGTGAGGGTGAGAGAGAGAGATGAAATTAGGAAGGAGAAAGGGATAGAAACTAAGAGAGAGGGAGATGAGGAGAGGGAGAGGGGGAGAGAGAGAAAAAGGGAGAGGGAGAGAGAAAAAAGAGGAGGAGAGATAGAGAATGGTAGTGAGAGGGAGAGGGGAAGTAAGGGACTAGAGAGAGGGATGGAAGGGGAGAGGGAAAGAGAGTGGGAGATGAGAGGGAGAAATGGGAGAGAGGGGGAGGGAGAGAGAGATGGGGAGAGAGGGAGGGGTTGTTAGTGTAGGTGCCCAAGATCCAACCATGTTTAGACGGGCTTGAGTTAATGTATCATTGCATCATTTATTTTTTAATAATAAAGAAGTCATTCAATTAATTCTTATGTGTACATGTTGATCAATTCAGTTGAATTAGATAGATATCCTTATGATATATGTTTGTAATAGTGATTGATCGAAAGATGTGAGACAAACACTAATGCACATAATCGATATCATTAAATGTCCTAAGTCGTAGCATTATCAAGAGTGGACATTGACAATACGCAGATAGACTTGTGAGTGTTATGCTCATACTATATGATAGCAGTAGGAGATCTCACAACTATTGACATGTTGATGCCAAAGAAAGCACTTAGGTGATTTATGTTAAGGAACATATCGTTGGACTTGACTTACCATAAGAACTCATTTGGTTTTAGTCTATGGGAATCTCATATGAGATGGGTATAAATAGTCCTTAGACACTTTGACACTCATTTTGATGGACCCATTAATGGGTTGCACATGAGTGATTCATTGGGTTCACTAGGAATCTAATGGAGGTAGGTGTATGACTAAGATAGGACATGTCATTCCTTGTAAGCTAAAGGAATTATCACATTGTAGTTCGATAAATATTTGCTCAAGAAACCTATGGCCATAATAAGAGTACACCAATAGAGCATAGTTGGTTTACTTTAAGAGCTAAGACATTTGGGAAATGAATAAAACTTGTGTAATCATAATTGAACAAGACTAATAATCAAGTTCAAGATCATACTATGATAAGTTGACATGAGCACTGAATTGTATGGTAATTATGCTTGTGAAAGGTAATAATGGATTAACTAATCCTCCAAGAGAATTAGATAATCATGATGTCTTGTTAAAGGCCAATCTTGATTTATGCATCGATCGATAAAAAAAGGAGTCTTTTATTCTTGATATATTGACAACATATCTAGGAGCCTATTGAGCCACACGCATAAGTTTAAGTATTCATGTTATAAATAAGAAGCAAAGATATTAAAAAATGTTTCTAATTATAAAAGTCTTCTATTTTGGAAAGAGTTTCCAAAAAAGGAAAATTTTTTATTTTAGAAATCGATTTCCTAATTTAGAAGTGAGTTTCAAATTTGATAATAAAGAACCTAAAATGAAAGGAGTTTCCAAATTTAGGTTAAAGAATATTTTGAGAAATTGTTTCCTCAAGTGGACCCCGTCAAAATAATCTAAGAATATTTATTTGGATAGTTCAAATAAATTAATTGGGGTAAAATAGTTTTGGCTCATTAGATTTAATTAAGAGCTTTGAGATAATTTTGATGGGAGGATAAACATTAACCTTATTGGATAAGGTTGAATGTTTTAAAGATAATAATCAAATAGTCCACATATAAAATATCTCCTCATCCTTGAGGGATAAGGACAACCTAGAGTCCTAAAGGGACTTATGGCCGCCCCTTTCCTTGTCCTTGGAGGACAAGGAAACTCTCCCCTATATATAAGAGGAGAGGTGTAGCATGGAGAGACTAATCAACAAAAGAAGTATTTGGCCAAGTTGAAAAAAAAAAGAGGAGTAAAGTTTTGACCAACCCTAAAATTAAATAAGGCACACGACCAACGAGAGAAAATGAGGAGAAAATAGTTTTCTCCTAAACTCTAGCAAAAAATACTCTTTCATTTTCCTTTAAGATTTTTGTAAAATTATTCGGGATTGATTTCTAGAGGAAATACTAAATCAAAAAAGGTGGAGTTGGCATCCCACTAATTTTGAGTGCTTCTTTATGGATACTTGGACTATGTGAATCATCAATAGAAGTCAAACACTTAGATGACTTTTTCGAAAAGGAATTTAGATCCGTGCTATAAGAGCTAATCCTTTACTTATAGCTTATTATTGATGTATGTATGGTTAGTAGATTCAACGACTTAATCTTAGGGCCTTAGATAGAGAAAAAGTTTTTTGTTTATTTCCACCCTCATAGGATGTATGATCCTTTAGGGGTGAGAGAGAGAGAAAGAAAGAAAAAGAGAGGAGAGAGAGGGAGAGAAGGGAAGAGAGAGAGGGAGAGAAGGAGAGAGAGAGAGAAAGAAGGGGAGAGAGAGAAAGAGAGGGAGAGAGGGAGAGGGAGAGAGTGGGAGAGGAAAAAAGAGTAAGGGAAAGATAGACGAAGGGTGAGAGGAAGAGAGAAAGAGAGAGAGAGGGGGAGAGTGTGTGAGAGACAGAGATAGAGAAGGAGAGAGATACAAAGAGAGAGATAGTGAGAGGGAAAGGGAGAGCAATAGAGTGGGAGAAAAGGAAAAAGAGGGATAGGGGAGAGAGCAAGAGAGAGGGAGAGAGGGATATATATATATATATATATATATATATATAGGAATAGATAGATAGATAGAGAGAGAGAGAGAGAGAGAGAGATAAAGAGTAGGACGGATAGAGAGAGGGAGAGGAAGGGAGGGAGAGATGAAGAGGGAGGAGAAAGGGAGAGAGAGAGAGTAGGAGGGGGAGGGAGGGAGAGAGGGAGAGGCGGATAGAGAGAGGAAGAGGGATACAGAGAGAGAGTGAGAGAGAAGGGAGAGAGGGAGAGGGAGATAAAGAGAGGAAGAGGGATATGGAGAGAGAGACAATAAGAAAGAGGGAGAAAAAGTGAGAAGGGAAGAGCGAGGCAAGGATAGAGAGAGGTAAAGAGAGTGAGAGGGGGAGAGTGAGGGAAAGAGAGAAAGGAGAGAGAGGGAGAGAAATAGAGAGGGTGAGAGATAGAGATGAAAATAAGGAAGTAGAGATAGACAAAGAGTGAGGGAAAGAGAGGAGGGAGAGAGAGGTAGTGAAATAGAGAGGGTGAGAGATAGAGATGAAAATAGGGAAGTAGAGATAGACGAGAGAATGAGGGAGAGAGATATGGATAGGGAGATAAAGAAGGAGAGGGAGAGGGGGAGAAAGAGTGAGAGAGAGAGAGAAAAATAGATAGAAACAAAGTGACAGAGAGGAAGGAAAAAGGTGAAGGGATAAAGAGAGGGAGAGGGAGAAAGATGGAGATATATCGGGGGAGGGAGAGGGATGGAGAGAGAAAAATAGAGGGGAGAGAGAGAGTAATAGGGAAAGGGAAAGAGAGGGAGGGGGAGAGGAAAGGAGAGAGAAAGAGAGAGGGAGAGGGTAGAGAGGGAAAGAAAAAGGAGGAGAGGGAGGGGCGAGAGAGAGGGGAGAGGGAGAGAGATGGAGAAGGAGAGAAATAAAGGGGGAGATAGATTTGTCGATAGAGGGAGAAAAAGATAGAGAAAGAGAGGGAAGGGGAGAGGAAGGGAAAGAGGGAGAGGGAGATAGAGAGAGGGAGAGGGAGATAGAGAGAGGGAGAGGGAGTAAGATGGACCAAGAGAGAGTGATAGAGAAGAGGAGAGAAAAAGAGGGAGAGAGGGAAATGGTGAGGGATGAAGTGGGAGAGAGAGCAAGGGAGGGAGATAGAGAGAGATAGGGGGAAAGATAGAGAAATGGTAAGAGAGAAAGAGAGAGAGGGACAATGAGGTAGAGAGGTATAAAGAGATATAGGGAGAGAGGGAGGGAGAGAGAAAAGGAGAGAGAAGAGATAGAGAGAGATAAACGAGAGAGGGAGAAAGGGAGAAAGGGAGTGAGATAAGGAAAAGGAGGGAGAGAGAGAGGGAAAAGGGAGTGAGATAGGGAAAAGAAGGAAGAATGAGAGAGAGAGAGGTAGAGAAGAAGAGGGATAGGGAAGGAGAGAGAGATAGATAGAGAAAGAGGGCGAGATAGAGAGAAATAGAAAAGACAAAAAAGAGATAGAGGGAATGAGAAAGGGGGAGAGAGAGAAATGGAGAGAGAGATAGAGGGAAAGAGGTAGAGAAGGAGAAAGAGGGATGGAGGGTGAGAGAGAGAGAGGGAGTGATAGAGAGGGGGAAAATGAGAAGTAGAGAGTGGAAAAAGGAGAAAGTGAGAGAGAGGGGGAGAGAGATAGAGAAATAGAGGGAGAGGGAGATGAAAAGAAGGGAGAGGGAGAGAAAGAGGTGAGAGGAAAGGAGAGAGGGAGATGGAGAGAGAGAAGGAGATAGGGACAAGGAGATGGAGAGAGAAATAGAGGGAGAGAGAAGGAGAGGCAGAGAAAGAGAGAGGGAGAGAGAGAAAGAGATAAGGAGAGAGATAGGAGGAGAAAAAAGAAAGAAAGGTTAAAAGAGAGTGAGAGAGAGAAAGGGTGAGAGAAAGAGGGAGAAGAAGAGAGGGAGAGAGACGAAAGAGAGAGGCGGACCGAGAGATAGAAAGAGAGGGAGAATGAGAGTGAGTGAGAGAGATAGATTGAGAGGGCTAAAGAGAGAGGAAAAAAGAGAAGGAGAGGAGGGAGAGAGGAATAAAGAGGGAGAGAGAGACGGAGGGAAAGAGAAAAGGAACGAGGGTGAGAGAGAGAAGGAGAGTGGGTCGAAGGGGGAGAGAGGGGGAGATGGAGAGAAAGAGAGAGAGAGAGGAAAGGGGAAAGGTAGAGGGAGAAAGAGAGAGATATATAAGAGGGAAAGAGAGATGGAGGTAGGGAAGAGAGGGAAATAGAGGGAGAGAGAAAATGAGAGAGAGGATGAGGGAGAAAGGAATAGGATACTGAAGGAGAGGAAGAGAGAGGGAAAAGAGAAAGGGAGAAAGAGAGGGAGAGAAAGGGGGAGAGAAGGAGAGATGGAGGTGGTGATGGAGGGAGGGAGGTAGAGGGATAGAAAGAGGGAGGAAAAGGGGAGAGAGACAAAAAGGGGGAGAGAGAGGGAGAGGGAGGGGGAAGAGAGAAGGAGAGAGGGAGAGAGGGATAAAGAGGGAGAGGGAGATAGATAGAGAGATAGGGAGAGAGAGATGAGAGTGACTAAGGAGAGAGAGGGAGAGGGAGATATAAAAGGAGGGAGAGAGTGGGTGAGAGAGGGGTAAAGATAGGGAGAGAGAGGGAGAAAAGTAGGGGTAAAGATAGAGAAAGAAAGGGAGAGAGAGAGAGAATAGGTGAGAGCATGAAAGGGAGAGATAGAAAGGTAAGTTGAGGGTGAGGGAGAGAGATAAAGGTTGTAAAAGAGAGTTAGAAAGGTGAGAGAGAGTTAGAGAGAGAGGGAGAGAGGAAGTGATGGAGGGACAAAGAGGGAGAGGGGGACAGAGAGATGGAAAGAGAGATAGAGAGGGAAAAAGAAAGGGAGAGAGATGAAAAAAGAGGGAGAGAGAGAGAACAATAAGGGGGAGGGAGGGAGAGATGTAGAGGGAGAGAGGGAGACGAAAAGGGAGAGCGAGAGAGAAAGAAGAGAGAGAAAGAGAGAGGGGGAGAGAGATACAAAGAGAGGGAGAAGGAGCAAAAGGGGCGGAGAGAAGAGGGAGGGAGAGAGAGAGAGGAAGAGATAGGGAAAATAAGGGGAAGAGGTAGAGAGTGTGAGGAATAGATTGGGAGAAAAAAGGAGATAGGGTGAGAAAGAGGGAGAAAGAGGAGGGAGAGTGGGGGAGAGGGGAGAGAGGGTTAGATAGAAGGGGAGAGAAGAAGAGCGAGAGAAAAAGGGAGAGTGAGAGATAGAGAAAAGAAGAGAGGGGAGGAAGAAAATAGAGAGATGGAAATAGGGAAGTAGAGATAGAGGAGAGTCATAGGGAGAGAGAAGGAGAGATAGATAGAGGGAGAGAGGGCAAGAGAGAAATAGAGGGCGAAAGGGTGAGAGAGAGGGACAAAAAAAGGAAAGTGAAAAAGAGTAGGAGAAAGAGGGAGACATACAAGAGGAGGGAGGAGGGAGAGAGAGAGAGTAAGAAAGTGAGAGAAAGGGAGAGAAGGAGAGAAAAGGAGGGAGAAAAAGAGAGAAGGATAGGGAGAGAGAAGGAAAGAGGAAAGGGGACGGGGAGGGAAATAGGGCAAGGGAGAGGGAGAGAAAGGAGGAGAGGGAAAGAGATGTGGAAGGAGAGAGGAAGGGAGAAAGAGATAAGGAAACTAATGAAGAGGGAGAAAAAGAGAGAGGAAGAGAGGGTAAGAGAGGCGGGGAGAGAGGGAGAGTGTGGGAGTAGGAGAGAGGGAGAGAGAGGGGGAGAGAGGGGAAGAGAGAGTCGAAGAGAGAGGGGGAATAAAGAAGTGGGATAGAGAGAGTGTGATGAAAGGGAGGGAGAGAGAGGGAGATAGAGAAGGAGAAATAAAGAGAGAGAGAGAAGGATAGAAAGAAGGTGAGAGAGGGATGAGAGATAGAGAGATAGAGGGAGAAAGAGAGGGATAGAGAGAGAGAGAAAGAAGAGATAAAGAGAGTAGGAGAAAGGAAGGGAGGGAGAAGGAGAAAGAGAGATAGAGGTAGAGAGGGAAAGGGAGAGAGATAGGGAGAAGGAGGGAGAGTAAGAAGAGGGAGAGAGAAGGATAAAGAGATAGGAGAGAGAGATGGAAGGAGAGAAGGGGAGAGAAAAGATAGAAAGGGAAAGAGAAAGATAAACCGAGAGAAAGAGATAAAGGAAGAGAGACGAGGAAGAGGAAATAACGAGAGATGGAGAAAAAGGGGGAGGGGGTGAGAAATAAAGGGAGAGAATGAGAGCGAGTGAGAGTGGGAGAGAGAGAGACCAAGGGAGAGAGAGAGTGAGAGAAAAAATGAGGGAGAGAAAGAAAGTGAGCTAGAGAGTGAGAGAGAAAGAGAGAGAGAGAAAGAGGAAGAGGGAGAAAGAGGGAGAGAGAAGATAAGAGAAAGAGAAAGAGAGGAAGAGGGAGAGAGAGGGAAAGAAAGAAAGTGAGCTAGAGAGAGAGAGAGAAAGAGAGAAAAAGAAGGAGGTAGAGGGAGAAAGAGGGGGAGAGAAGATGAGAGAAAGAGAAAGAGAGGAAGAGGGAGAGAGAGGGAGAGATAAAGGAAGAGAGGGAGATGGATAGAGAGTGGGAGAGAGAGGGAGAAAAAGAGGGATAGGTAGAGAGAAAAAAGAGGGGGAGAGGGGGAGAAAGAGGGAAAGAGAAAAAGTGAGAGAAGGATGGGGAAGGAGAGGGAGAGAAAGAGGGAAAGAGAAAAAGAGGGAAGGAAAGGGTGAGAAGAGAGAGAATGAAATGTTGGGAAAAAGTGATAGGGAGGAGAGTGAGAGATACATTGGGTAAGAGAGAGGGATAAAAAGATAGAGGGGGAGAGAGATAGGGGAGAGAGGGTAAGAGGGGGAAAAGAGGGAGAGTCGAGTGGGAGAGATGGAGATGTGAAGTGAAAGAGAGGGAAAAGAGGAGGGAGAAAGAGAGGGAGAGAGCGAAGGAGAGGGAGAAGGAAAGATTAAAGAAAAAGAGGGAGAGAGAGGGAGAGAGAGATAAGGAAAAGGGTGGGGGAGAGGGAGGGGGAATGGCATGGAGAGAGAGGAGAGAGAGAGGGAGAGAAAGAGAGGGGGAGAGAGAGGTAGAAATAGAGATGAGAGAGGAAGAGAGATAAGGAGAGAAAGATGAGAGAGACCGAGAGAGAGGGAAAGGGAGAGGTAGAGGAAGGGAGAGAGTGGGAGATAGAGAGGGAGGGAGCGAGAGAGAGAGAGAGAGGGAGGGAGAAAGGGAGATAGAATGATAGAGAAAGAAAAAAGGGATAGGAGTGGAGGAGAGCGAGTGGAAGAGCGACGAGAGGGATAGAGAGAAGGAGATGGTGAGGGAGAAGAAGGCGAGAGAGAGGTAAGAAAGAGAGGTAGATAAAGTAGGAAAGAGAGGAAGAGGGAAAGTGTGGGAGGGACGGGGAGGGAGGGGGTAGAGAGAGGAAGAGAAAGAGAAAGAAAAAGGGAGAAAGGTAGATTGAAAGGGAAGGAGAGCGAGAGAGAGAAAGGTAGAGGGAAAGATAGAATGATAGAGTGAGAGAGGGAGAGAGATAGAGAGAGAGAAAAGGGAAAGAGAGAAAGGGAGAGAGAAAAGGGAGAGACGGTGAAGGAGAAAGGGAGTGGGGGAGAGAGGGAGAGTGGGGGAGAGCGAGTAAGGGGGAGAGTAGGAGAAAAGGGGAAAAAGAGGGAGAGTAATATGGTGAGAGAAAAAGTGAGAGAGGGATAAAGCGGAAGAGAGTGAGAGAGCAAGAGAGAGTAGCAAAAAGAGAGAGTTAGAGAGATAGGGAGAGAATAAGAGGAGGAGAGGGGGAGAGAAATAGAGAGGGCTAGAGGGAGAGGCTGAGTTAGGAAATAGAGAGGGAGAGATAGAGAGAGAGAGAGAGGGACGAAGTAGAATGAAGGTGAAATAGGGAGATATATAATTAGGAAAAGAGAGAGTGAGATAGATAGAGAAAAATAGAGAGACAAAGAAGGAGAGAGGTAAAGAGAGGTAGAGGGAGAGAGAGGGGTAAAGGGAGGGAGAGAGGGGGAGAGAGGGTGAGAGGGAGGGAAAGATTAAGAGAGAAAGGAAAAGAGAGGGAGAGAAATAAGGGGAAAGAGATATGCAAAGAGGAGGAAGAGGGAGAGTAAAAGAAAGAGGGAGTAAGAGGGAGAGAGAGAGAAGAAGAGAAAAAAGAGGGAGAGGGAGAAAGGGAGAGAGCGGGAGAGAGGATAGAGAGGTAGTGAGTAAGAGAGAGAGGGAAAGTGATCGAAGGGAGAAAGAGAAAGTGAGGAGAGAGGGAGAAGAAGAGTGAGGGGGAGATGGAGGGATAGAGTAAGGGGGTGAAAAGAAGAGATTAGGAGAGAAGAAGAGAAAGAGATGGAGAGAGAAGGGAGAGAAAGAGATTGATGGGGAGATAGAAATAAAGAGGGAGAGGGAGAGAGAGGGGGAAGATGAACGAGGAGAGAGGTAGAGATAGAGGGAGAGATGGAGGGCGAGGAGAGAATAAGAGAGAGAATGGAAGAGAGGGAGAGAGAGAAAGAGAGAGAGGAAGAGCAAAAGAAAGCAAGGGAGAGAGAGGCGGAAAGAAAGGGATTGATAAGAAGAAACAAAAGAATAAAGTGGGAGGGAGAGCAAGGGAGGGAAGGATAGAGAGAAAGGGAAAGAAAAGGGGAGAGAGGGATGAGTAAGAGGAGGGGATAAGGGAGAAAAGGCAAGAGTGGAAGGAAGGGAGAGAGGGAGAGAAAGAAAGAGACGAAGAGATGAGGAGAAAGAAAGATAGAGAAAGGGGGAAAGAGGGCAAGAGATAGTTAGAGGGAGAGAGTAGGGGAGAGAGAGGGAGAGAGGGAGAGTGAGAGAGAAAATAAGAGAAGGAGAGAGGGAGAATGAGAGGGAAAGTGATAGAGGGAGAGGGAGAGAGATATAGAACGAGG